>CP110207.1:0-2400000 GCA_026958235.1 Clonostachys rosea
CCCTAACCCTAACCCTAACCCTAACCCTAACCCTAACCCTAACCCTAACCCTAACCCTAACCCTAACCCTAACCCTAACCCTAACCCTAACCCTAACCCTAACCCTAACCCTAACCCTAACCCTAACCCTAACCCTAACCCTAACCCTTGCTGCGCACAACTCCCCCGTCAGCGGTTAGCGGTTAGCGGTTCTGCCTGATCTTCTGCTTCGCACACCCCTTATGTCAGAGGTTAGCTCCCCTATCTCTACCTTATACTGTACTGCTTATATAATATTCCGCTACGCTAGCCTTTCTCCGGCCGCTGTACGGTAGAGGTTAGCGCTTAATATATCTCTTCCTCTTACCTTTGTCCCTTTTCGCCTTTTTAACCCTCTACCTGCTATTATTATACTCCTCTTATATATATATATAACTCTTATATTAGCAGTTACTGCTTTCCCCGTAGAGTATATACTGCTAGCCCTACTTTTAATATCTTACTCCTCAGTTATAAAGGTTAGATTCAACCCTATACTTCCTTATAACCCTATATATATTATACTCTATCTAGGGTTAGGGTTACTATATACTTATTCCCTTCTCTATAACCAGCTCTTAGTAATACTGCTATAGCTATTCTAGTTAATCTCTTACTTTATAAACATAGTATTATACTAGACTCTATAACTATACTAAACCCTTTCTCTACTCTTACTCTACTACTCTATTATTTTATTAAAAATTACACATATCTGTAATATCTCTGTACCCCCCCAAATCACTCTCTTCCCCATCTATCTCCACACCTGCTCCCTCCTTTCTTTCTCCGTCCACTCCTCCCTACTATGAAATCCAAGCCTGCTATATAACTTAATACTATCTCTCGGCAGCTGCGTCCATACCCAGGCAATAATACATATCATCACCCCTTCGTATTGACACTGCTTCTCGTCACCTCGTTTCCATCCACCCTCCACCCCATTATCCTCCCAGCTATTACACAACTCCTGCGGTATAAAGCAGTCCATGCAGCAACCAAAGTCTTCTATTACCTTGCTTCGCCGCAGGAACTTTTCCATACCTATCGCAAGCTGGTATACCTCCGCCACTTGCCCCCCTATCGCCAGTGCTTCCTGGCACCGTAGCCCCGAGTGCGTTCTTTCGCTATGTATACCCTGTACCGAGCAGAATATACAGCCGTCCAGAGCTTGCTGTGCAAGCTTCCTTCGGTACTCCTGGAACCCTCGATGCTCCTCTGCCGTAGCAGTCACCGCTCGATACCGAGCGTATTCCACTTCTAGCTCTCGCTGCCGCATAGCACATTCCTCCCTATCCTCTAACTGATCATCTTCACCCTCCCTATTTTCCTCATCTTCCCGGCATCAGCAGACATCACACAGCTCTTCCCCTTGCTCACAGCCCTCCCGATCCGTTCGGCCATCCATAACAGAGTCCAGTACCACGCGCCGACATACATTGCCACCGATATAGCTATCCGTAGCTGCATGCTCAGCCACGAGCGGCCGTGGTCTCTTCGAGCTGCCTTGCGCATCAAGTCGGATGATGATGGCTTCGCTCCGTAGCCCGTCTCGACCTGCACGCCCGCTCTATTGCGCATAGTCGGCCATTCTGTATAGTATCTCCACGTGCACTACCACTCGAATGTCGGGTATATCAATACCGAGACCAAGCGCGTTCGTCGCCACGATCACGCGCCCGTCTCCGTACTGCTCACGCTTTGTGCCGCTCATCCAAAACTTGAGCCTCTCTGCCTTGCCGTCCCGAGTATCAATCTCTCGGTGGTAAGCATCGTATCCCAGTTTTCCGGCTAGGTGTTCTGTTGCCTCTACTCGCTGGCAGTAGATGATGATTTTAGCTGGCCATGGGTACTCTTCCAGCTTTTGATCGATTGTAGCCCTTGCCTCCTCGACAACGGCAGCGATGGCCTCATCTACAGTTGTGGCCGTGACCGATCTGACACTGTAAGCCACGTTATGGCGTGTTGTCTTTGCTCGGATCATGATAACGTCTTCGCGCCGTGCGTTGACTATGTTGAAAAAGGCCGCTTCATCTGCTGGCGGGAGCGTTGCCGTGAGATAAACCATCTGCAACCCTACCAGTGCAAGAGTGCCGAGCTCGCGTAGCTTGGGACGAAACGAGAGGCTTCCTTCCATGATCGTGTGACACTCGTCGACAACGATCCGGTCCACTTTGGCCATGACCCGCCGTGACTCTAGAAAGTCTAGAAAACGCTTCGTCATAGCTGACTCGGGTGTTACAAATACAATCGATACGTCTCCTGGCACCCTATCACTTCTCCACTCAGCACACGATATCTTGAGCTTTCGGCACCGATCCATCAGATCACCCTGCAGAGACACGAGCGGCACGATCACCACCGTCAGCCCACCGGGACAGCTGGCCGCAGGTAGCATAAAGCAGAGGCTTTTTCCGGTGCCAGTTCCCATAATCACAACAACAGGACTTTTGTTCATCATAATTGCGTCCACTGCTTCCCGTTGCTTACCGCGGAACCGGACGTGACCTCCGTATAGACGGCCTAGCTCCTGGTCAATATTGACTCTCCGAAGGGTCTTCCATCGCCTCAGTTGCAGATTCCTCATTGCTTCGTAATGCAGCGATGGCGTTTTTCGTTTACGCCCCGGCGTGAGAACCTCCCCAAACCCGTTGACAGCCGATGGGAAACCGAGTAGGCGGTGCCACTCCTCGCTGATGAACCGGAAGTTGACGCGCCGTTCGTTCGTCTCAAAACACCCTTCTGTAATGAGCCTGCCGTACACCAGGCCGGCGGTCAAGGACCCGTGGCAGGCTTGGGCATCCCAGGGACTGTCCTGCTCCACCTCACTGTCGCTATCACTGCCGTAGCCCTCATCCGCCTCGCCGATAAGAGCTGCATGAGCTGTTGTGCCGGTACGAAAATAGCGCCGGGTAATTGCGATCGAGAGATGTCTCCAGCTACTGATACTGAACCCTTTATTGCAGCCTTGAAGGCTCATTCGTCGTAGAATACGGGTCATTCGTGCGGATGTCCAGTGTGGGCCGGGCCCTAGACGGCGCACCTTGCCTTTCGTCTTTTTTCGAGGACGACCATTTCTATCCTCCTCGCCGTCACTTTCATCACCACTGCTTGTCTGATACCCGTTTTTTCCGTCGTTATCATTCAAATCGTCAAGTGTTTCTTCCGGAGCCCATAGGTTAGCGGAAAACTCAGTTTCATCCCAAACGTTTGCTTGTATATCCTCCCAAAACGGCAGCACGAGCCATAGGTAATAAATCACCAAAGAGCTGATTTCGCGCGGCAAAAAGCGGTGTATAACTTTGACTCTTTCGGTCTTTGAGAATCCCTTATGGTATCCAGCCACAAGCATGATAAGCCCACGGTCGTAGAGGATATTCCGTATGCCACCATTGGTAGTATTTCTGTGCCGTAGGGTAAGCAGCTCTAACGACCGGGCAGCTTGACCACCAGACAAGTGAATTGTAAATAACAGACATTCAAGGAATTCCTCCAAGTGGTTGCCATAATGCCAGGCCTTTTTCTCAACAAGGTTAAACTCAGCCTCTGGATTATCCTCGGCCCACACCTTTCGTAGGGCGGCATTTGTCCACATTTTACGGAACATCCAACCATTACTTTCTGGCAACAGTTGCAGAAGGTTGCTAACAAATGAGTGACCGATGCTTGCGTCTGCTGCATTATCAATAAGCTCTTCCCATGGGAACTGCGGTAACCCAAGCCCGAGGGTCGACTGATCTTTATATTCCTCGCAGAAAAGCAGATGCTTATACAGCAGCATCTCGGCCCTTTGCAAGGCAGACTGCAGCATGGACTGGACACCGAGTACGTTGATGCGGATACCTTTATAGATGGCGTCCTCGTCATCCCAACTGACCGAACCTGGAATTGCTTCATGTCCGCTGGCCGCCATGCCATAATTGCGAAGTCGAATGATAAACTGCGTTGGCGTGGTATCCCAGCGCTCGGCGCCACCGACGAGAAACCGGCGTGTCATCTCGGACATGATTTCGAAATGTCCTGGGCTCTTCTCCTCAGCTTCCTGCCTAGCCTGCCCCTGCTCTACCCTTGTCTGGATATACGATTTTCTCTTATTCATTGTATGCTTGACGAGAAATACTCGTGATATAGCCATGATAGCCGAGAGTTTAGGGGTAAAGTTCGTATACGTCTCCCAAGTCTTGTCGTCTCGGATGCTCAGTACAGTTAGAAAGCTAACGAGTATACTTTCGTACTCGGTGACCTTGGTGAAATGGTCAAGAACAGATATGTAAAAGGCAAGCGCGGAATCCTCGAGAGATTGACGTAATTCATTGATCCGGGATATTGCCGGTGGAGGCTCTACCTTGTTATCAATGTCAACAAGGTCGGCAGCATTATCCATCATCTTATCAAAAGCAGAGACCTGGTTCTTGGTAAGCCTGAACGGCGGTCGATCGTTGATATTCTCGCAAGATATAGCTCGAACGGCATAGGCAAAGAATTGCAAGCACACGGCGATATACTTCTTTCGGGTCTGTCTCTTGAATCGGAAGTGGAAAGGCGTACTACGCTCTTTATGCAGTTCTTTTCGGTTCACTTCGAACAGCACGTTCCATGAGACAGCACCTGGCCTGGCTGCTCCTGCGGACTTTTGGATCAGACGTCTGACAGCGGCGTGAATATGTCGGAGCTGGGAGTCATCCTCAGTTTCGGGATCATCTGGCTTTAAGGTATACTTTAGCGAGATGAAGTCCCTCAGGAACTGCTTCTTGTCGCTGAAATCCTTCAAGTGGGCCGTCGATCCTAGTCGACGAAGCCACGCGTTCGGTGCAGCCAAGTCGTCCATCTCGTCGATGACATCCATCTCCTTCTTTCGGGCCTCTTTGGTTTTCGCCTGGAAGGCTTGTATAGCCTGTTGTACGGCGACTTCTGTTCTTTCCCGGTCTGTCGCCAGGCTCGCCAGATCATAACCTCTTGCAACCTCAAAGTATTCGCTACGCGGGCCCTTTGCAAAGAGCTGCTGGTAAAACACACCACCTCTCCAATAGGTGGAGCCCACATCTATTTCAACAGTGCTTGTGCTTTGGGGGCCAGGCTTTTGACCCAGTTCAACGCAATGCACTTTCCATAAGTGTTCGTTTCTTCGTCTCGTATTTGCGCTTACAGCCCGGCAATCTTCGGTGAATGTGCATCGAAAGCCTCCACTCTTGGGCTTACCTAATGCCTCGATTGGCATACTGTCGTCTGGGATAGGTGGCAAAGCAAAGATCTCCTCGTTGCTGTTGATGAGATCGAGTGCTTCAGCCCACAGCTTGACTTTGTCGATATCCTTCTTCACGAACCCATGTGGCTTACTGCGTAGATGAGCCTGGATCCTACCTCTCGTTACCATATACTTGCATGACTTGCAGCATAGAAGGCGCAGATCGCTTACATAGTCAAAGTACTCCATATCGTGTAGATTTAGAACTAAACAATGGTAATAGTATGAACTGAGTAATTCCTAAGAATCCTCCTCCTGTGAAAACTTCCCCCTTTTATTTATTTCTTCATATTAAAGTTTCTTTTTCCTGCAGGTTGTTATTAGTAAGTGCGACCGCTATGTCTACACGGCAGGTGATATTATATCCTGATTGGGTGCTTTCTACAGGCTACCCTTGTTCACTGATAAACACCAAAACTAGGGTCTACGATAAGATCGAGTGATTTAACCTATAAACAATAGCTTCACGATGAAACTAAACTTACCGTTATGATCGCAAGGTTAAACTTGACACTTGTGTATTTTTTTTATGTCTTTCCATCATTATTGGGACGTGGACTAGAGTTCGTCGGTTACCCCAGATTTAGATCGTCGGTTACCCCATGTCATGCTAGCGCCATTTGATTTCATACCAAAAAAAGTTCGTCGGTTGCTAAGCGACGCGGGGCATAATGTCAGGGTAATTCAGGTATAGATAGCTATATAAGTTATATAAAGCCACTTTTTCCTTCCCTAATAGCTATACTCTTAAGAGATATCTAGCTCTTCTAGGTATTAACCCTAGCCTTGCTAGATATATTAAACTATTAAGATACTAATAAGAGTAAGAAGAATAAGAATAATATCCCTTTATAACTATCTACTAGCCTGATTCTTATATAGACCCCCCGGACTGATTATAAATCTATTATAATAGAACTGGGTAATAGTATATAAGTACTAGACCAGGGACTTAGTAGTAATAGTAAGCTAGTAACTCTGGTAGAGGCCTTTTAAGCTAAGCTAAGGGTTAGCAGACTTAAGAGCTATTATAAGGAGGTAGATAGAGCTTTTAATACCCTGGCCATTACCTGAAGGCTGTAAGAGAGGGACTTTACTAATAGGTTATCCCTGTAAGAGATCTGTATTATTAGTATTACTATCCTATATAATATATTCAGCAGTTAAGGCCAGAAACAGCTTACTAATATAATAATATACCTTTATAGCTGCTATCCGCAGTACTATCTTACTGATCTTAACCAGAATACAGGGAAGGTAGCAGAGGAGATCTGTAAAGATAGCCTAGTAATACTATTCAGCTTTACCCTATATTAGGCTCAGGCTGCTCAGTATAATAGCTCTAATATATTAATAATTAATAATATTTAACTAGTTAATATAAAGATATTACTTATCTGTAAATAGGATTATTAGTTAAGCCCGGCTGTAATAGTATTAAATAGAGATATTAAAGACTTTCTAGCTAAGAATAGAATAGATATTAATACAGGGTTAATACTTTTAATAAGAATAGCTAAGTATCTTAGTAGAAAGCTCAGTCTTTCTAAAGGTACCTTAGCTAAGAAGATCTATACCTGATAACTACTGATAGTAATAGTAGATATCTTTAGCCTTAGAATTTATATCTTTATCTCCAGGAGCCTCTTTATATACTATAATAAGATCTATTTATCTAATAGTATTAGGAAAGAGGATAAATTCTATATTATAATACTTACTATTATAAATAAGCTTTCTAACCTTTTAAATATCTATAAGGTATTATATATATATATTATTCAGCCTGTCCTAATACCCTTTTCTTATAATAATAGTCCTATATAAGATCTTTCTAGAGATATAAGGGTCCCAGGGGTTCAGATAGCTACAGATAGTAATCTGAATATCTTATATAAAATATCTATTCCAGAACTCCTTAGAGTTTATATACTTCCCAGAGGTTTTATAGAGGAGTTAGATAGTATAATAGGAGGTAATACTAATACCGAGATAACAGTCTACTAATAGCTTAGTCTCTATAATAAATATTATTATTATTATTATAGAGATAGTAAAGATAGTAATAGTAATAATAGTAATAATAATAATAATAATAATAATAAAACTAGGGAGGAAGAGAATAAGAACTATACTTAATATAAACTGATTTTATAGGAGAACTCGGGATATTTAGCAAGAGTAGGACTCGATTATATATATAATAGTAGGATAGGCCTAGATTATATATATAATTAATAGTAGGGACTGATTATATAATAATAGACAAACCCAACCCTAATACCTCAGTATAATTCTTTTACTATATATACCCTATACTAAGCAGAATATATAACTATCTAGAGCTTACTATATAAACTTCCTTTAGTACTCCTAGAACTCTTAATACTCCTCTACTATAGTAGTTATAGCTTAATACTAAGTATCTTCTACTTCTAGCTCTTACTACTATATAGTATATTTCTCCCTATTCTCTAACTAATTATTTTTACTCTCCTTATTTTTCTTATCTTTCTAGTATTAGTAGATATTATATAGCTCTTCCCCTTATTTATAGCCCTTCTAATCTATTTAGCTATTTATAATAGAGTCTAGTACTATATACTAATATATATTACTACTAATATAGCTATCTATAGCTATATACTTAGCTATAAGTAACTATAGTTTCTTTAAACTGCTTTATATATTAAGTTAGATAATAATAGCTTTACTCTATAGCCTATCTTAATCTATATACCTACTCTATTATATATAATTAGCTATTCTATATAGTATCTCTATATATATTACTACTTAAATATTAGATATATTAATACTAAGACTAAGTATATTTATTATTATAATTATATATCTATCTCTATACTACTTATACTTTATACTATTTATTTAAAACTTAAGCCTTTTTATCTTACTATTCTAAGTATTAATCTCTTAGTAGTAAGTATTATATCCTAGTTTTCTAGCTAGGTATTTTATTATCTTTACTTACTAATAGTAAATAATAATTTTAGCTAGCTATAGATACTCTTCTAGCTTTTAATTAATTATAGCTCTTACCTTCTTAATAATAGTAGTAATAGTTTTATCTATAGTTATAGCTATAACTAATCTGATATTATAAGCTATATTATAATATATTATCTTTACTTAGATTATAATAATATCTTTATACTATATATTAACTATATTAAAAAAGACTACTTTATCTATTAGTAGAAGTATTACTATAAAATAAACTATCTATAACTCTATTAGTATAAGAGTACTAAGTTTATATAGCTTAAGATAAAATAAGAGGCTTTCTTTTATAATTATATAATACTTATTAATAATAATCTAATCTACTTTAGCTATAACTTACTATAACTCTAAAAAGTCTAGAAAATACTTTATTATAGTTAACTTAGGTATTATAAATATAATTAATATATCTTCTAGTATTTTATTACTTCTCTACTTAGTATATAATATCTTAAGCTTTTAATACTAATTTATTAGATTACCCTATAGAGATATAAGCAGTATAATTACTACTATTAGCTTACTAAAATAGCTAGCTATAAATAGTATAAAGTAAAGGCTTTTTCTAGTACTAGTTTCTATAATTATAATAATAGAACTTTTATTTATTATAATTATATCTACTACTTCCTATTATTTACTATAGAACTATATATAATCTCTATATAGATAGCCTAGCTCCTAGTTAATATTAACTCTCTAAAGAATCTTTTATTATCTTAGTTATAGATTCCTTATTACTTTATAATATAGTAATAGTATTTTTTATTTATACCCTAGTATAAGAATCTCTCTAAACCTATTAATAGCTAATAGGAAACTAAATAAATAGTATTACTTCTTACTAATAAACTAGAAGTTAATATACTATTTATTTATTTTAAAATACCCTTCTATAATAAGCCTACTATATACTAAACTAATAGTTAAGAACTTATAGTAGATTTAGATATCTTAGAAATTATTCTGCTCTACTTTACTATTACTATTACTACTATAGCTCTTATCTACCTTACTAATAAGAACTATATAAATTATTATACTAGTATAAAAATAGTATTAGATAATTATAATTAAGAGATATCTCTAGCTACTAATACTAAACCCTTTATTATAGCTTTAAAGGCTTATTTATTATAAAATATAGATTATTTATATAGATATCTAGTATAGACTAGGCCCTAAATAGTATATCTTACTTTTTATCTTTTCTTAAGAATAACTATTTCTATTCTTCTTACTATTACTTTTATTACTACTACTTATTTAATATCTATTTTTTCTA
Source organism: Clonostachys rosea (assembly GCA_026958235.1). NCBI lineage: Eukaryota > Fungi > Ascomycota > Sordariomycetes > Hypocreales > Bionectriaceae > Clonostachys > Clonostachys rosea. Next base: position 9,573 of record CP110207.1, read on the forward strand.
TTATTATTATTTAAATTATTAAGTATTTCTTCTGGAGTCTATAGATTAGTAGAAAACTCAGTTTTATTCTAAATATTTACTTATATATTCTCCTAAAATAGTAGTATAAGCTATAGGTAATAAATTACTAAAGAGCTGATTTTATATAATAAAAAGCAGTATATAACTTTAACTCTTTTAGTTTTTAAGAATTCCTTATAATATCTAGCTATAAGTATAATAAGTCTATAGTTATAGAGAATATTCTATATACTACTATTAGTAGTATTTCTATACTATAGGGTAAGTAGCTCTAATAATTAAATAGCTTAACTACTAGATAAGTAAATTATAAATAATAGATATTTAAGGAATTCCTCTAAGTAGTTATTATAATACTAGGTCTTTTTCTTAATAAGATTAAATTTAGCTTCTGGATTATCCTTAGCCTATATCTTTTATAGGGTAGTATTTATCTATATTTTATAGAATATCTAATTATTACTTTCTAATAATAGTTATAAAAGATTACTAATAAATAAGTAACTAATACTTATATCTACTATATTATTAATAAGCTCTTCTTATAGAAACTATAGTAACTTAAGCCTGAGAGTTAATTAATCTTTATATTCTTTATAGAAAAGTAGATATTTATATAGTAGTATCTCAGCTCTTTATAAAGTAAATTATAGTATAAACTAAATACTAAGTATATTAATATAAATACCTTTATAGATAGTATTCTTATTATTCTAACTAATTAAATCTAGAATTACTTTATATCTACTAGCTATTATATTATAATTATAAAGTTAAATAATAAACTATATTAGTATAATATCCTAGTACTTAGTACTACTAATAAGAAATTAGTATATTATCTTAAATATAATTTTAAAATATTCTAAGTTCTTCTTCTTAGCTTCCTATCTAGCTTATCTTTACTCTACCCTTATCTAAATATATAATTTTCTCTTATTTATTATATACTTAATAAAAAATACTTATAATATAGCTATAATAGCTAAGAGTTTAGAGATAAAGTTTATATATATCTCCTAAGTCTTATTATCTTAGATACTTAGTATAGTTAGAAAGCTAATAAGTATACTTTTATACTTAGTAATCTTAGTAAAATAATTAAGAATAGATATATAAAAGATAAGTATAGAATCCTTAAGAGATTAATATAATTTATTAATTTAGAATATTATTAATAGAAGCTCTATCTTATTATTAATATTAATAAGATTAATAGTATTATCTATTATCTTATTAAAAATAGAGATCTAGTTTTTAGTAAATCTAAATAGTAGTTAATTATTAATATTCTTATAAGATATAGCTTAAATAGTATAGATAAAGAATTATAAGTATATAATAATATACTTCTTTTAGATCTATCTCTTAAATTAGAAGTAGAAAGATATACTATACTTTTTATATAGTTCTTTTTAGTTTACTTTAAATAGTATATTCTATAAGATAGTACCTAGTCTAACTACTCCTATAGACTTTTAGATTAGATATCTAATAGCAGTATAAATATATTAGAGCTAGAAGTTATTCTTAGTTTTAGGATTATCTAGCTTTAAAATATACTTTAGTAAGATAAAGTCTCTTAGGAACTACTTCTTATTACTAAAATCCTTTAAGTAGACTATTAATTCTAGTTAATAAAGCTATATATTTAGTATAGCTAAGTTATCTATCTTATTAATAATATCTATCTCCTTTTTTTAGATCTCTTTAGTTTTTATTTAGAAGGTTTATATAGTTTATTATATAGTAACTTCTATTCTTTTCTAGTCTATTACTAAACTTACTAGATTATAATCTCTTATAATCTTAAAGTATTTATTATATAGACCCTTTATAAAGAGCTACTAGTAAAATATACTATCTCTCTAATAGATAGAGTCTATATCTATTTTAATAGTATTTATACTTTAAGGGCTAGATTTTTAATCTAGTTTAATATAATATACTTTCTATAAGTATTTATTTCTTTATCTTATATTTATACTTATAGTTTAGTAATCTTTAGTAAATATATATTAAAAGCTTCTACTCTTAGGCTTATCTAATATCTTAATTAGTATACTATTATCTAGAATAGATAGTAAAGTAAAGATCTCCTTATTACTATTAATAAGATTAAGTACTTTAGCTTATAATTTAACTTTATTAATATCCTTCTTTATAAATCTATATAGCTTACTATATAGATAAGCCTAGATCCTATCTCTTATTATTATATACTTATATAACTTATAATATAGAAGGTATAGATTACTTATATAGTTAAAGTACTTTATATTATATAGATTTAGAACTAAATAATAGTAATAGTATAAACTAAGTAATTCCTAAGAATTCTCCTCCTATAAAAACTTTCTCTTTTTATTTATTTCTTTATATTAAAGTTTCTTTTTTCTATAGATTATTATTAGTAAGTATAACTATTATATCTATATAGCAGGTAATATTATATCCTGATTAGGTACTTTCTATAAACTACCCTTATTTACTAATAAATACTAAAACTAGGATCTATAATAAGATTAAGTAATTTAACCTATAAATAATAGCTTTATAATAAAACTAAAGTTACTATTATAATTATAAGGTTAAACTTAATACTTATATATTTTTTTTATATCTTTCTATTATTATTAGGATATAGACTAGAGTTTATTAATTACCCCAGATTTAGATTATTAGTTACCCTATATTATACTAGTACTATTTGATTTCATACCAAAAAAAGTTCATCGGTTGCTAAGCGACGCGGGGCATAATGTCAGGTCCGTTAATTATCCCGTTGGCATACAATTAATTAGGATCTTCATATCCGTTAGACCGAGGTTGTGACCTTCCTTCAACTTGTGCATTTGATAGGATCAGAACGCTCTTCGAGCTATCGGGCCTGCGCCGATAACTCGGTCTTCGGTTGATCGTCAGAGCCGTAGTTCGCGATAGATCCTACCGGCTAGGGTTGCTCGAGCTGATAGGTCAGGGCCTTGACGATCGGGTCCAGTTAGGTTGCAACCTTCCAACCTGACTAACTGACCCCTCTCGGTGAAACTGATCCTTCTAGGTCGGTTGCATCACGGCCGCGGCTATCGTGCGATTGAACCTTACTTTTGCAATCGCGGCCAGTCCGGCTTCCATGGAATTCCTGATGGTATTTGCTAGTGAATTGTGTGTGCGTTCGAACATACTGGGCTGCGGGCTTCAACCTTCACGGATTATCTCGGTAGTTGACGATATCTCTCTATCGCCCGCTTGGCACCAACAATCTTACTATACCTGCCCCGATGTGAGGGTAGTGATAAAACAGGGGATATTACTGGAGGCTACTACTGGGGATTATTTAGATTATTCCAAGGGGGTTGCTGGACGAGAGAGGCAGCATGATCGGGAGCCAACTGATCAAGATGCCATCTATGGTTCTTGCTATCTCTGATAGTGGCCAAGGTGATTCATTAGAGCAGGACATGGTTAGGCGCCCGGCGCAGAGCTGGAGAGCATTCTTCACAAGGCGAATAGGAGCCTTTCTTTATTATAACAGACTGCTGTAGTAATAAAATAATTTAAAACAGTAAGATTATCTACTTACTTTCTCTCTTTAGAGTATAAACTAGTCTTAATCAGATAAGGCTAACTGAGATAGCTAAGGTAATAATAGTATATATAATCTAGTAGAGCAGAATAATAATAGATCTTAGTCTGAATACTTTATTAGTATTTTAGCTCTCTGATTATAAATAAAGATAAGAGCTGTTCTATATATATTAGATATATATATATTTACTAAGCTAATAAACTGGATAAGTATTATATAGCTATATATCATAAGAGGCTGAAGTGAATTCTAGAGGCTATTTATAGTACTCTATGTAAAGTTCAGAGGCTGGTAGTACTCCTTACCGTCTAGCGTTGTAACTAATGTCCCATTAGCTGAAAAGTTGTTGACTGTGAAATCCATCAACACTTGGATGCCGCCGCGCCCAGTCTTCTTAGTGTTGACCACGCTCCCAATCATCTGTGTTAGGTCGGAGTGCCAGTCATAGTACTGGGTATAAGTATCGACTTGCTGGTGAATGACACGCTCAGTGCCGATAAGGAAGACATTTCCATCGTCAGAGAAGTTGTTGTAGGTAACGCCGACTTGGTTAATACGAGGATTGATTTCAGAGAACGCCAGTAGTTCAACTGTTGCAACTCCCGAGAATTCGCCGTCCAGAGTGTAGTTTCCAGCTGGGAGGTTCGCGGAAGCTGGGATCTCGACGCCAGGAACGTACGGCTTGCCCCAGGGTACAACGTCGGAAGCCATCTCTACTTTGGGTGGCTGGCGGGGCTCACGGCTGGTTAAGGTCGCGACCACTATGCGCTGGCGGATCCCGTCTCGCTCCTTGGAGGGATAGCAAGGTAAGGGGTTGGCGCCGCCACATGCCGGGGAAAATGTCTGTTCCTCCCAATAGGCGATTTTTGTGCCGTCGAATGAGAATCTCGGGTCTGCTCTGCCGTTCCACTCAGGATCGTTATAGTCGCCGCTTCCGGGCTCGCTAGAGCCCTGGTCGTTGATTTTCTGACCGAAATAGCTTCCGCGATCACCATAACGATCAAGAAGGTAAGGTCGAAAGAACCTTCTGCGGCCGTTGTTGCGTACCGAGGATGTCAGGCTCACGCTGACCAAATCGGTGATGGGAGGGATATGGCGCATGCCTGATAGCCAAGTATTGCGGTCGGTTCCTCTGGTATCCATAATAGCGATCCAACCATCGTGTCTTGATATGTCTATTGGATCAACATACTCCGGATGGCTAGTAAGACGGCGCATGCGGCCGGTTGTAAGATGAAAGGCATATGCATCTATATTTGATGATTCTACTGGGTATCCAATGGCTAAGACTTCTTGTCCGTCCCCACTGAAGCCTCGGAACTCACCCAACGAGAGTGCGAAAGGGTTCAAAACGAGCTTATCGCCGTCAACGTCGACAGACGGCTTGCTGTCTCCGCTGGTAAGTACAGTAACGCTAGTAAGATCATAGCGAGGGCCCAATGGGAGGCCGGTTTCTGGAGTCGGGTTGAATGAGAGTCGCGAGAAGAATATGTTCTGACCTAAGACGCCATCATGGAACGAGAAGGCGTTGAAGCCCAGGTGAACATTGTCGGGATGCAGGCGGAGTTCTCGAAGCTCACCTCCAGGCCCTGAACCGTCGGGGTTGGTGTTCCACCGAATGGGATGGATGCTCATGCTCTCTGGAGTACACTCGTCACTCGAAAGGTCATACTCACCGCAGTCCACAATGCGGAGACCGGCAAGGACACGCTTGCCATCGAGGAACGCCTGCGGGTTGTCCCACATACTAGTTCTGTCATGGGACAGGCTACAGGTCAAACACTTCCATGTGTCGCCGTTAGGGAACGTTGTATCGTCTGCCTTGACCATGATGAGCTGTGACCCGTTGTAGATGTTCGCGGGGTGCGGTGCAGCCGGCGCGCCGACGAAATTCACCTCGGCGTAGACATGATTTCCATCGGGAGTGAAGCTGCCTCCCTGGAAGTAAGATGTCACGCTGAGACAACCTGTCTGCCTAGGGTTGGCGGTCTCGTCGCAGGCACCTACGGCAGCGTCATCTGGGATGGCAGGAGGCAGAAGTAGGGTCTTGAGAGCAATGGGCTCGGGCTCTGGAGGCGGAGGTATCTCGTCACTTCTCTTCTGAGGGATAATAGAGGCCGCGGCCACGCCAGCGAGCATAACTTTAATCAATGCGACCTTCATATTGGGGATCAAAGAACTGTTGAGGGCTGAGCATTGATGGAATCTTTCGAATTATATTGTCCCAGAACACAGCGAAACGACTAGTTCTTATACTTGGTGAAAGCTACGGCGTGATCATTTTGGCTCACCATCTGCTTGCCCCTCTTGGCTTGCACCTGCCCGCGGTGCATCTTTCCAATATGCGTTGCTATCTTCTTCGCGACTGAGGTAGGGTCGCAGAAGCACTCATCCCCCGTGGGGCGCAGGTAGAGTCTGTGGCAAAGCGATGGACCCTGGGGTTCTTTACTGTACACCAGGGTAAAACGGCGTCATGAGATCGAATGGGACCAAATGGGGTTGACCGGGGTTAACCGGGGTTGATTGGGGTTGGCTAGGGTCAAGCTGCTATGGTAATTAATGGACCAATGGAAGTAAATTCCGAGGCCGCTTTTGCGTATATTCCGGGATATTGGAACTAGATCTCCCCGCAGAATGGGTCGCGTGGTACTAGGGTTGAAATCATGAGGGAAAACCTGGGGAGGGCAGCCCTGGGAGTTGTGGGGTGGTGGTGGTGGTGGAATGATACGACGACCCTGGGCCACTCGAACCTGAGAGTCTAGAACTGCCCCGAACTGCCCAAGTCTCGCTTCGTTGTCGCTCGCGAGTTTGATTCGGCCCTTGGCGACGACACATGTATAAGTACAACAGCATTCTCTCTCTCTGTTTCTTTCTCCAAGAAAGCCACCGAGACGTGACAAACTCGCTACAATCCTCCTATTGTACCAACATCGTTTCAAGCTTCTACAATGGCGACTTCTAGCAGCCTCAAGCCCACAACTGAGGTGCCCGACAAGCCCGAAATCCACCAAGTCGGCCATGTCGAGTCGATCAAGGATCCCGGGCAAGTTGCTATCGATACGGTAGGAGAGGGTCAAGCAGCCACTGGCTACGAGACCGTCACACTTTGGAACACGGTGAAAACGTTCAAGATCGCCACTGCCTGTTGCTTTGCGGCTGCCTTCAGTGCCGGAGCTGATGGCTACCAAATGGCGTAAGTCTTCTCAATGTTGTCGCACCCTCGTGTAGTTGTGCACGAGGGAGGGTTCATGTAGAATGCTCGCTAACAAAGACGAAATCAGCATGAACGCGAGCATCATCGCCAACAAGGGCTTCGTGCAGCAGTTCGCTACCGATATCACCGCAGACGGAGTCAAGTTCCTTGCCGCCGGTACCATCAGCAGTTGGAGCGCGACCCAGAATTGCGGACAGATCATGGGTCAGATCGGTAGCTCTTTTATCAACGGTCGGTTCGGGCGCAAGGTTGGAATGGCCATTCTCTGGCTGTTCATCATGGGCAGTGTTTTACTAGAAACCTTGGCCAGAGACTGGAAGATGTGGCTCGGAGCCAAGCTACTGGCCGGCATGGGTGTTGGTGCGATGCAGGCTACTATCCTCGGCTATATCAGCGAAATTGCCCCCGTGCGTGTTCGCGGAAGCATGTTGATGCTATATTCGTTCTGGTGGACTCTCGGCTCTTTCTGCACCCACGTCGCTCTGCAGAGGCTCAATCGTCTAGATCCTTTCGACTGGCTCACTCCCGTCTATACACAGTGGGCTCACGTCGGAGTAATGGCCATCATCTACATCTGTCTGCCAGAGTCTCCTGTTTGGTGCGCCAGCGTTGGTAAAGAGGAAAAGGCCAAGAAGTGGCTTAGGCTAATTCACCGCGACGTCGATGGTTACGATGCCGACTACCAGTATCAAGTTTTGATCCTCAATATTGAGCATGAGCGTTCTATTGCCATCAGCCAGCGCAACGAGCATTGGACTGCCATCTTTAAAGGCGTGGATGGGCGCCGCACTATCACAGCGTTATGGACTATTGTCGCGCAGCAATTCCTTGGTCTGGCGTTATTCGGTACCTTTGGCACATACTTCTTCCAGCAAGCTGGTCTAGCGGACCCCTTCCAGATCAAGGCCATCACGACATCTTTGCAGATTGTTACTGTTTTATCCGCTGTGGTGCTAGTGGACAAACTCGGTCGAAGGCTGATGGCGTGTTACTCGACGACTTTGATGTGGGTTGCTACTCTAGTGGTCGGTATTCTCGGCGTGGCACCCCAAAGTAATGCGACAACCTATATCTTTGTGCTCTTTGCCTGTCTCTGGAGTAAGTTGACCCCCCATGTTTCACAACTGGCGAGGCTTGTTTATTGACGTCGATGGTATCTCTTTAGATGTCGGAATTTCTGCCAATGGCGCTGCTGGCTGGGGTTACATTGGAGAGATTTCGTCACAGCGTCTGCGTCCATACACGTCTGGGTTTGCCGCCTCCGCCAATTCTGTAAGCGGTCTTATCATGTCTGTTCTAACCCCCTATATGGTCAACAACCAGAAATGGAACTGGGGCTACAAGACGGGCTTTTTTTATGCTGGCGTCGGTCTGATCTGGGTTGTTGGAATCTGGTATATTATTCCGGAAACTGCTGGGTTAGTAAATTGTCTTGACCGAGTCGCTGCTATATTGACTGAATCACTACTGATCATTCGACTAGACGCTCCGCCGCTGAATTGGACGAGCTGTTTGAGCGCAAGATTAAGGCCTGGCGCTTCAAGAACACCGAGACTGTCACCCAGCGTATCGTCAGAGCCGAGAAAGAGAAATCAAGCCCCCAGGAGGCGTAGATCGCACCATGTTGTACCTGTCGCCCAATAAGTTATTATTCACTTTGCGTTGAATTTTATTTGGAGAGAAAGTGTGGATCAGAAAGATATGGAATAAATAGTAGCGTATATACTATTTCGTCCGAGATCATTCGTCGATAGCTTCTGCTTTTTCAAAGAGAATTGGCACTTAGGTTCGGGATACAGGGGGATGTCCGGCTAGCTGTACTCGATATTTTATGCTTTTCAGGCAAAGGTCTTTAGCTAAGAAGAACTCTGCTCTTAATAGCACTTATCTATACTCTGAGCTGTACTGATGTACTACTTGACTTTATCTCATGCTACACCTCCATTCATATATGTACCGGTATTGATATAGGAGCCACCTCAGGAAAGGATAAATTTGGCCATATTTGCTAAGCTTTCAGCTGATTAGTCACTACTACTAGCTGTATGAGATGGGGAGTTTGTAATGAAGCTTCTCCAACTAACATTTGTATTTACGAGTGCCCTCCAAAGAACATCATTTGTCTGTTCAACTATTTATCGCTCACGGAGTTTTTTTCTTCTCGCTGGTCATCGAAGGTCTACTGATATTACAGTAAGTGAGCTTTATTTTAAGGACATAAACATCTCTCTGCTTTATAATTAACTCCTTACACTATTATACTACTCGTAGTACTGTTTATCACCCCTCCTACCAGGGTAACGAGGGAGAAGAATATAAGGGCACGCTCGTGATAATAGCGTGGCATTAACGGCACAATATCTGAGACGGTGATAAAACACACTAAGTAATCTAAACCATTATCCTGATTACATGGTTTCTTCTAATTAACCTCGCGATTGAACTAGTTCCTTGTGCTCTAGGGTACAATATCTTATGATAATTATATGAGTCGAGAAAGCGGGCAACTGGTGGATTGCGCTGCATAATATTGTCGGTACTGTTCTTTCCCTCAAGCGATGTTATTGGCTACCGTAGACTCGAGTGGGTTTAATGGGGCTGCGCGTATCCGTATTGTTATTGGCACGGAATTATTGAGATATATTCCAGAGCTCCAACCTGCCAACCCCAACTGCCCCATCGATGCATTTCCCTCTTTTTCCGCCATCGAAAATCCCTGCTCAACCCTCTCTCCCGGTGAGACCTTCTGATGGACTCGCTAAAACGGCGAGGCCCGCGTCGATGCCTGTATGTGACACGAGCTTGTGGTACGTTTGGACCCCACAACTTCTTGGCTATGCCTGCAGTGGCTCATCATGTGCATGTTTCCAGACTCCTGCAAAAGGCGTAAAGTAAAATGCGATGGCGAGCAGCCGTGCGCAAGTTGCCGTATTTCGGAAACTGCTTGTTGCTACACTGTAGTGCCGCAAAAGCGGGGAAGGGTTCCCAGACCAGCGGTACCTCCACCGTCCTGGTCGCCTGTCACCACTCCTAAGAGGAGCGATCAGGAATTTGCTGGTCCGAGCCCGAGTCCGAGTCCGAGTCCGCGGGTCGAGCTCAACGCGCCATGCACTTCGGCGACAGCCTCGGATCATCAGAGCCCGACCTTGACACATGGCGCTTCACCCAGCACCACTTTCTCTTCCGCGGTCTATGAGCCTGACGCTGAACACATTCGTCAGGGTTTCGCTGAGGATGTTTCTAGGCTGATGATGATTGGGACAGTTGATCAGCTTGTTAGCCACTGCATTGACCTATTTATGCAGTACATATTTCCCAACACGCCGGTGTGCCATGAACCCATGCTCCGCGCTGGTGCTGCCACCTTTAAGCACCTAGATTCGGCTACCACCCTGCAGCCAACTTATGCAAGGACCTTCACGCTGGTCACTGCCCTTTGCGCCCTAGTGCTTGCAGTCGCCCCGGATTTTGGCTTCCCCGAGAGAGCCAGACTGACTATGGTATTTTTACGGGCATCTCGAGCCATGCTCATGACCTATATTGAGCACGATTTAGAGCACCCTGACTGGACTAGCTTGATTATACGGGTATGGCATTCTTCCGCAACTCAAAATGTAACAGGGCGGAATGGTGCAGCATTTCATTACTACAATGAAGCTTCTACACTGGCACTCCGTCTTCGTCTGTATCAGGAAGAGTCCATCATCGGCAAACCCCCACTTGAGGCCCAGTTACTGCGGTCCAACTTTTGGCAGCTGTACCTTTCCGACAAGTCCGCGACAGTCTTCGACGACCGAAAGTGCTTTGTCACCGAGCATGTGTTCCCAGGACAGCTGACCCTACTCGAGCGAAGCTCTCCCGAGATTCCGTTACTTGATATAACGAGGAGGCAGTTTTCCCCGCTCCTTGAAAGCCGATTCCACGAGGGTCACCTTCTCAAGCGGCAAATCTGGAGAGACGGAGCCAATCTGATCACCGCCATCAAAGCACTCAAAGGCGACTCGAATGAAGACCACCTGACCGGCTTATTCTTGCGCTTTACAGGGCTTATCGACAGCTTTCCTCGCTGGCTATGGAACCCAGAACATTACTTGAATGGAAGCTATGACGCTGATATTTCTAATCATCATAGGACGTGCTTCTGGGTGCAGCGGAGCAGTATCATAATGCCTTTTCACACGATAAAATTAACTATACTTGAAACGTGCATCGAATCCAAGGTCCCTGGTGTGATGGGACTCGATCATAAACAGCTGTCATGGCATCAGAGGAAGATGGACATCAGCCGAGACTTCCTGTCGGAGCTGGAGATGGTGCCCTTTATTTGTCTGAAAATGCAAGGAGAGCCCACGGTATGTCCCCATAAACCCGATAGCCTTATATTATACGATGACTGAATGGACGGCCTGCCGCATCCCTACCAGGTGCAAAGAGTACGGAAAGTTGGCACGGGGCTTCTTGAAATCATTCAGAATGCCACCGATGAGGACTTGAAAACTCGGGCGCAGGCACAGCTAAGGCAGCTTTTAGAAACGCTGGCCAGGCTCGATTCCCGAGCGTCTGACGAGCCTCGATACAGGGATCTTGGGTGATAAATTCCGCCGGAACAATGCGCTCTATCCACTTGGTGTAGAGCACGTAGCACTGGAATTTTATACCTTTGGTACGTAGTATATGCCAATCTTTGTGGAGCATACGAAGAATAATCCGAGGCGCAATTCATTACGTATCGATCGCTGTGATGAGAATATTAGTACTTAGTACCTTATAACTAGCAGCCTTCTATATGATCCAATTATTTGCAAAACCTCGATACTATTTCAAGCATCACCATTCTCTTTTCACACCTCATAAGAAAAGCTCTTGTTTTTCTTTGCTCGGTGGGCCTTGCGGATTAGCTCTTTTTCTTTCTACTTACCTAGTTACTCCTTCACCATGGTCGCACAGGCGTCCTTGAACCCGATCATACCCGGCTTTGCGCCCGATCCATCGGCCACGTTTGTTGACGGCTGGTGCTTCGTTGTTAACTCATCGTTTCACCTCTTCCCCGGTCTTCCCATCTATGCCTCTCAAGAGCTTTCTAGTTGGAAGCACATTGGTCGGTGCTCACTCATGACCACCACAAAAATCAGGATTGCACATTGCTAACCACTGCTCCACTCATAGGAAATGCCATAAATCGACAAAGTCAACTTAGTCTTCTCAAGTCAAGAACAAACCTCGGCAGCCCGGCCCCAAACACTGGAGGCCGTACATTACCCGCCACTGGCGGCCTTTATGCTCCGACCATTCGCTACCACGACGGTACCTTCTATATTGTTTGTACGAATGCCAGCCGAGATCCGAGCGATACCACGGCCAAGAAGGAGAACTTCATCCTTTCGACCAAGGACATATGGAAAAGCATGTGGAGCGATCCAGTGTATTTCGATTTTGATGGCATCGACCCTAGTATCACGTTTGACAATGGCAAAGTCTTTATCCAAGGTTCAGCAGCTCCAGGCCCAGCCACCCGCATCAACAACTTTCAGATCGACATTGAAACTGGCCAAAGGCTGTCGCCAGAGCGCTGTATCTGGACAGGTATGGGTGGCGTCTACCCCGAGGGGCCTCATGTATTCAAATGGGACGGATGGTTTTACCTGATCATTGCCGAGGGAGGTACTCACGTGTCCCACTCCGTGACAGCGGCACGGGCGAAGGACATTTGGGGTCCGTACCAGCCTGCGCCGAACAACCCCATCTTGACAGCATACGGGTCCGACGAGTATATCCAGCATACAGGCCACAGCGATGTATTCCAAGATGTACATGGCCATTGGTGGGCTGTGTGTCTAGCTGTACGCAAGAGTGAAGAGAGATATGTTCTCAGTAGGGAAACATTCTTGACGCCGGCCCGGTGGCAAGATGGATGGCTGCACATGGAGCCCGTCAAGTCTGACGTCAAGAACCATGCTGGCGTGAAACTCCCAGCCCTCACTACATCAACTTCACCTGAGGTCGACTATCTCTATGTTCGGGATGCAGAGCTCGATCGGTATCGTTTCGACCATGGTAGTGGAACTGTCACACTGGCACCATCGTCGACTGATCTCTCTTCGCCCACGTTATCCCCTACCTTTGTTGCTAAGAGACAGAGGGTTTTAGAAGGCCGTGCTACTGCCACGGTTTCGCATTTTGATAGCTTGTGGGGTGAAGCCAAGGTGAAGTTTGGACTTGCTTGTTACAAAGACGAGCACCGATTGTTTCGTATTTACTTTGACACGGCGGACTCAACTCTAGTCTTTGATATCGTTAACAAGGCCCAAAATATTAGCCGAACCACTCGTCTGGCTTTGAACGGTATCAAGGCATTATCTTTTAGTATAATATATACTGAAATGGGGTATACACTGCAATATGCGGCCGAACCAGGCTCGCCGTCGATGGAGACTCTGGCCACGGTAGACACTTTAGAGATGACTGACCCGGATTTCGTCGGGCCTATTATTGGTCTCTTTTCTACTGCGAATATAGAAGGACAGCAGGTTATATTTGAAAACTTCTTAGTCGAGTAGAAATATAATATATAAAGTGATATTTTTTCAATACAGTAATTTGTTAGGTGCTAGCAGCTTCTATTACTATTTAGCTTTATTCTCTTTTCTCTTATATATAAAGTAATATTTAGCAGTAAGATAGTTTAATATATTTATTACTTTGTTAAATTAAGAGACTATAGCTACTATAAGTAAGTGGTTATAATTACTAACCGCTAGCGGATATAACTATTAGCTATTAGCTGTACTTCCTATCGCCGCCGACCATATTATATAACTAGCGAATTATACTAGAAGCTCCTTGCTTATAGCTACAGTTTAGTTACTATAGGGCTAGAATACAAACTACTAATACTTATCCTCGTAAAATAATATCTAATATCTAACCCGTACTCCTACTTATCTGTACTATTATTACTATAAGTACCTAGTAATTATACCTGGAAATCCTACTTTATATCTTTTCTAATAGTAGCTCTACTATACTAGGTAAGCTCCAGGATATATATAGTACTAACTTTCCAGTCTATATAACTATCTTTAATTCTTATCCTAGTATTAAAAACCCTACCTCCAATCTAAATACTATTATATCTAGTATAAGTCCTCTAATTAAGATTATTATATACTCTATTTACTTACTCCTAGTAGTATTTTACTCTATTTACTTTATTAGCTATAAAGATAGTTTTATATATTACCTCTGGATTTATAATAAGATTATAAGTAAGATTAGGTAGATATATATATATAGTAATACTAATCAGATTATTAATTCCTATACTATAGTAAAGTATACTATAATAGTAAAAGAAAAAGAATATTATATTAGATTTAAGAAATTCCTTATTATAAAGTATATTATATATATAAGAGATAATAAAGAATAGTATTAGAAAATTACTAGAAAGACTTAGAGAAGCTAAAAGTTTCTAGTATATTCTTAATATTTATATTTACTAAGTAATAGTTAACTACTAACTAGTTTTCAGAATAGATCTTATAGATTTATATTTTTAATATCCCTAGTCTTAACTTAACTTATATAGAGTAAGAGATAAGAAATTAATAAATATCTCTATTCTAATAACTATACCGGATTATAATTATAATTATCTAATAAATATTATATTCCCTTCAGACTATATCTATAAAACCTCTTATTAGTATAATATAACTTAATAATCTGCTCCTCTAGATTATATAATTCTTATTAATATATATAGTCTAAGCTAACCCTTAGTTAGTAGCTTTATAGATCTTATATAAACTTATACTCTCTATTATCTTTAATATTCTCTTTTATTTCTTAGTATTTAGCTTATACTATTAGATTATACTATTATATTAAGGGAAATCTTTCTTTTCCTATACTAAGATATTCTTCTTAAGCTTAATTTAGTACTATAGTAGATCTAGATCCTTAGATATATAATTTATAATATAATCTTTAATTTATATTCTACTAGCCCTATCCAGATCTTTACTCTTAGTAAAGAAGATACTATATAATAACTTTTCTAATTCCTCTACCTCCTTAAGAGCCTTTATTATACTACCTATAGCTCTACTCTTACTATATCCTTAAGACTTTATCTACTTATTTACTTTTTTCTAGTTAAGCTAATATTCTATATTATTATATATAGAGCTTCTATTAGAATCTTTCTTATAGTAGATATATAGATAATAAAATAGGTAAGTAATATCTTTATAGATCTCTAGTTTATATATATTAGAGCTCTTTTTCTTAAGCTTATCTAACTATAGTATAAAGAAGTATATCTTAAGCTTCTTAATATCTACTTTAGAATTCTTAAGTTATAATTAACTCTCTTATCTAGATATTAGTCTTTAATTCTAAAGCTAGGTATAATTATAATTAAATTCTAGATCTAAAGCCTTTAGATATAGCTTAGGTATAGAGTTAGATATAATAGGTAGTTTCTTAATAGATAGTTCTACCTTAGCTCGTTTTATAAGTATAGGCCCTAAAGGTAGCTTAGATTATTCTAATAGCCTCTTATACTATTAAGATAATAACTAGATAGAGGTTATATCTTTCTTATTATTATTACTAGTTAGGTTTAAAAATAAAGTTTATAGTATTTTAAGTATATTTAGTTTAGACTAAATAAGATTAGTTCAGTTTAAAACTATATACTATAATAACTATATAATATAAATATTTAAAGTATTAATTATATAATAGTTATATTTATCTTATATCTATATAATATTATCAGGGGCTAAAGACTGATATAGATATTTATAAGCTACCCTAGAATAAAACTTTACTTTCTAAATATCTAGATTAAAACTAGCTCCTAATAAGCTTACTAATATCTATCTACCTTATAGAGATTCAGACTTATCTTAATAATAGTTTTACTATTAGAGAGATAATCCAGGGTTTAGTATTATAAACAAAGACCTCTATCAGGCTGTATAAAGTTATATATAAGATATAGACCTACTGGAAGACTATAACTAATAAGTATAGATCTATTACCCGGGCTATATAATAGCTAAGTAATAGATAAGTAATAGCTTTATTATATATAAATATTTATTTTATTAGTTAAGAATACTTCTTTAGATAGTTATTAATATAATTATCTATATATCTATTATTACTAGCTCTATAATACTTATATATTAATAGTAACTTATATTATATAGCCTAAGATAATCTGATTATACTATTTAGAATAATACTCTGATTAGTTTAACTCTAACCTACCCTAGATCCTGTCTAGTATAAGTTACCTAACTATTATATTTAGAAATATAACTCTCTTTATAGGGGTATTAGGGATTAGTAAATTAAGAAGTAATATACAGAGAAAATAGAACAAGGCGCCTATATATAATTAATAAGGTTATATTTATTCCGGGAAGAGTATTCAGTATATACTCTTTTTCAACCTAAGAAAGTAAAATATAATTAGTTCTCAGGGAAGCAGCTATACTATCTATTAACAGCAGTATATACTGCCAGGGAGAGAAGAGTTAGTAAAAGTTATTTAAATTACTACTAAACTATCTATCTTTACTTTAATATATTAATAATCTAAAGTCTATTCTAGAAAGATAAGCAGATTACTTAGGCTGTATTATTATACTTATACTATAGTCCTAGAATATAGTTAGGATTATTATCCCTGATAACTAATCTCTTAGGGCTTAATAAAGATAACCTTAAGTATTACTTATATAATTATAGATAGATTAAGATCCAGCTGCTTAATAATAAAGTCTATAGTACAATTCTTAAGATATAGAGAGCTATATATTAATTAGGAAAAGTTAGTTCTAGGTATTAGGATATACTATAGCCTTATACTATTCTATATAATAAACCTATTAGTAATTAGATTATAAATTCTTATCTAGAGAGAGTATATAATAGTATAGGAGTTACTATTAGAATTTATAGATTTATTAACTATACTCTTTATATTAAATTTATAATTTTAAGGATTAGATATAATACTATCTATAGCTCTATTATTAGTATTATAGAATAGAGAGTATACTTTTTAAAGGTATTAAAGATATAAACCAGGATAATATCTCCCTCTAAGATTATATATATATATAGCTATAGGCCTATAGTTATAAATCTATTCTAGTTAATAGTAGGAGTAAGGGTAAGAATACTATTTAAAATTATTAGTATATCCTTAGATCTTTCTTATCCGGTATAGCCTACTGCTCTCTAATTAAGTATATATTATAATATAAGTAATTAGCTAGCTTACTATAGAACCTCTTAGTAATTACCTTATTTATAATATCTATATAATACAGATATAGGGATATAAGGTTAGCTATTAATTAGGAGCTTCTAATAAGCTCCAGTCTATTAAGAGCTAATAAGCTAGTATCTATTAAGGCTATATATTTACTAGTAACTATAAGACTGAGTATTATTAAAAAGCCTGCTAGTAATAAACCCAGTACCTCTAGTTACTTATAACTATCTATCCGGTTATTAATATCTAGCAGCAGCTAAACCTGGATATATACCTTATTACCAGCCGAGTTATAAGAGATACCTTAATATTATAGAAACTAATAACTAGTCTACTTAATATCTTATAGTCTGTAATCTTAGCAGCTAAGAAAGATAAGATAGATACCCCTGGGATATCTATATCCGGAGTAATAATAGAGGTATATAGATATTATAATAATAGTAATATAATAGTTTATATAGAACTAGCTTCTTAAGAGTTAGTATTATTACTATTATAAGACTTAAAACTATAGTAGAGATACTTTCTATTATATTAAGGATTCTAGATAATATAGGGATTCTAGTCTAGGAAGTATTAGTTTATTTATTAAAGATAATACTTTAATAAACTCTTACTATTATATAATTTCTAACTCAGTATTATAGGTTAGTATAGATATTTAATTATACTATATATAATATTTAGAGTATAGATATTCAGTAGAGAAGTATAATATACTAGGGAGGTAGTATTAATCTTATCTTCCTTACGAAGTATTTTACTATTATTAATATAAATAATATACTCTTCTTCAATATTTTAGGCTTATATTTTCTCTACTAGTGCTATAACCTTGCAAGGGGAAGAGCATGGTGGAATCTGGAGGTTAGTGGCTATCAGCGATATACAGTGCCTGTATCCGACAGTTTCGGCGGAGTGACTCGTGTAGCCCTCTACAGATAATGTACTTTGGCTCGACCGCTTGGCAGTCTCGGTATTGATAACCTATCTCCGCGTACTTACTGTATTATTACCCCTTGCTATATATAAAAGCTTTATAACTTATCTCCTAGCAGTTGTAGTACTGAGCTAGGCCCTGGTGCCGCTTAAAGGCGTTCGTACTGGCTGACTCTCTACCAAGATAGAAATACTTCTCTTCGAGCAGTTGTTATATATTACTCGCTTTGGTAATATAGATCACTATCGAGCTATATATCTTGCTATTCGCCTTATTGCTGAGCTAGTGTATATTTGCAATTATTACCTTATTTTCCTTCCCCAGTACCTCCGTTACTCCCGGCAATATATTGCCGGATAAGTCTAGTACCGTAGTTTTATTTATACTATCGACCTTAACCGGGTATAACTGGCCCCTAAGTAGTCTAGTGCTATTGACTACTGCCTTCTCCGCTGTCTCTCTGATAAGCTGTACCTCTGCTTTGTCCTGGTATACTATTCTGATACGGTTTATATTCCTTGTATTTTTTACTACAGCTGTGTATTACTAATTCTCCTGGCCTTCTCTGGCCTGTACTTTCTCTTTGATTACTTAGTGAATTTCTCTAACCTGTATCTTGCCTCTGTTCTCTTCGCTTATCCGTAATATATTGATAGTACAGAATAAGGTATCTGTGAATAAGGATAGGGTTATTCGTATAAACGATAGTATACGGATATTGCTTGGCTGGCTCGTAGGCGGGGTGCTGGCTAATTATATATACGTACGATAGCTATAGGCTTATCTGAGTGCTGCTTAAGATACTGTCGGCTATTGTTTTTAGCTGTTCCTTCATCTGCTTTATTTCTCCTTTTATTTCTTTCAGCTCCTCTGCTATCCGGGCTTGTGCTACTCCCAGCTCCTTTGTGACTTGTTTATATATCTGCTCAAGGTCCCTTGCAGCCTGTTTATGTATAGTTTTAAGCTGCTCGTTCGTTTATTCTTGTTTATTCTTGCATAATTCTAATTTGTTTGCTTGTCTGCTCTCGCATTATCTCCAGCTGCCTGGGCCTTGATCGTCTGGATCTCCTGCTGGAGCTGGTGTATCATCTCCAGCTGTTTACTTATTATCTGTGTTGCTGTCCGCTGGTTCTCTATTAATATATCCCAGAGTCTTTCTAGTATCTTCTTCTGTTTACTTATTAAATAGGTCGATATCTCCTGAAGTATCGCTCGAAGTATAAGCTATATGAGCGATATATTATTACCTATCGCGCCTTCTGCTGTTATCTATAGTTCTCCGGCCCTCTTGGTTAGTCTATTCTTATATCTATTTCTACCTTTATTTAATCTATATAGTCTCCTGTTCCTTATTGTATCGGTTTTCTCAGTTGCTTGTAGATTTTCTTACAGTTTAGCAGTTAGCTTTACGGGTCTTGTAGACCGATATGTTGTAGTGATGGAATCTCCGTACTATGATCTTATCAGCAATTGTATCCATTTCGTAATACTACCGCGATCGCACTAACTTCTATATCCCCTTATACAGAGTAAAGATTATAAAGATTATAAAGATTATTATTAACTATAGATACTAATCAGATTATCTAGCTTAGGAATTTTAAGTTATATTACTAAGCTAGCAAAATACTTTGCTAACAGGCTTAGGTAGTACTAAGTTATACTATACTCCTATATCTTAGCGATCTACTCCTTCTAGTACAGCAGCAGGAGAGTATATATATAAAAACTTATCTAAAGGATTATTCTACGAATAATAAACTCTTATAATAGATTCTTTTATATCCAGGGGGTGCTACTTATTATCTGCTCGGATTTTACCTTTATACAGCAGTACAGTAGCTCTAAAGACCTTGAGATATATACCTATATAATCTAATAATATCTAAGGAAGTAAGGTATATATTTTAGATAATAAACCTACTAGTATTATATATAGAATATCTGATTTATATATTATAGAATCTATATATTTAGGTAGATATATATATCTATATCTATATTTATTTATTATTTACCCTAGATACTAGGTCTAGTTAATCTCTAGTCCCTCTATCTAATCTCTAATAAGGGAAAACCTTATATATAGGATAAAAATCTTATTCTACTTATTTCCTCTGCAGCTTTATCTAGATACTAATATAACTCCTAGTTTCCTATCTTTCTTTATTTATCTACTATATTTCTATCTTAGCTCTTACTTACTAGTTAGTATAGATAGGGTAGTCTTTAACTTATATCTATATAGAATATAATTTAGCTCTATCTTAGGGTTAACTTCTTATAGCTAGCCTTAAATAATTAATTTAGAAAGTATTTTTCCTATTATCTAATTAGTTAGTTTTATTTCCTACTTTCTAGTTTTAATTTTCTTTTTAGGAGTTATCTAAATAGGATTTCTTTATTATTTTTATTTTTTAGTTTATCTAATCTATTCTCTATATATATTTAGTATAGCTCTAGCTTAGTTCCTTAGCTTTATATTTTTCTCTATTTAACTTTTTTAATTATAGATTAAGAAGATATAATTACTATACTAGTTTAGATTAGTTATAATATAGATTCCTTATATATTTACTATTACTTATATAACTTTTTAATATCTAGTATATTTTTCTTATAAGTTTTTAGATTACTTAGATTACTTATATTCTTTTCTATATTTATAAATATCTTCCTTCCTTTTAACTTTTTTTTCTCTTTTTTTCTCTTTCTTTCTTATATAATTAGATAATTAGATAAGTTCTTCTCTTTCTCTATATTAACTCTAATATAAATAAAATTCAGAGTAGATCTTACTCTATATTATTTCTATACTTCTTCTATTCTATTTTACTCTTTACCCTCTATTATTATATAGATCTAGTCTATTCCCTCTTTCTCTATCTTATCTTTAGTCTAGTCTTTAGTTTTTTCTAGTTTTTACTATCCTAGAACTAGTTACTAATAGTATATTAGTAGTATAGCTACTAATAGATATACTACTTACTATACTCTCTAATCTAGTAAGTTTTCTATCTACTTCTGAATTAGTTTTATACTAACTCTATAATAAATCTCTAATCTAAGTTCTATTATAAGTATTATAGTCTTAAAACCCTCTGCTTAAAAGTAAGTCTATATCTAGTTCTAATCTCTTCTAGTTCTAATCTATATAATATCCTATTAATTATCCCTCTACTAAGTATACTATTTACTTATAGATCTATACTATTAATATTACTTCTAGTACTAAGGAATTTAATATATATTTTATATTCCTATTTAGTACTTTTTTATATTAGCTTTTATTCTAATCTAGATTATAGTAAGCTCAGTAGAATATACTTATTTTAGAGACTATAGCTTACTAGTTTAATAAATCTACTTATATTCTTATCTCTAGTAGTACTTAAAATTATACTAGTACTACTACTCTTAGTAGCTATATTAGTTCTACTCTGGTTTTATTCCAGATTCTATATAATAATAAGATTACTATTACTATCTTAAAAACTAAGGGTAAGAAGAATTACTAATAGATAACTACTTTTAGTACTTAGTTAGATATATTTAATTAAAATATTCTTAATTAGAACTAGTTTTTATATAAACTTCTAGTTCTTATAGCTATAGCTATATTAGAATTAATCTAGTCTATTCTTAATACCCTTATAGAGATATCTCCTTCTAGTAGAGTATTTAGTAAGAGTAAGATTAAGAGTAGTAGTTATAGTAGGTTTAAGAAGTATATTCCTAGTAGGATTATTACTAACTATAATACTAATATATCTAAGGAGCCTTAGATTAGTTTCTACTCTAGATTTACCCTAAGCTCTAATTAGTTCTATAGCTTAAAATCTTTAGTTTATATATTTAATACTAATATTTTATTCTTTTTTACTACTTTTATTCTTTTTTATACTTATTTAACTATATATAATAGTTCTATTATTATTTATATTAGCTAGATCTAGATATTATCTAATATATTTCCTATTTATATATAGATTAGATTCTACCTAGGGTCTCTATATATTCCTCCTAGTATATTTAGTTTCTTAGTAAGTTTATATTATTTTAGTATTCTAAGATCTAAAATCTATCTTATAATTTTTTATATATTTTATTTTTAGTTTATTATAATATTAAGATTATATTAGATCTATATTAGTCTTTTAGTACTTAGCTTAGCTTATTAGGTTTTAAATCTAGGATATTATAAGATAATATAATATATATTCTTCTTTCCTTCTCTATATTAGTATATAGGTATATTTACCTTAGGAATTTCCCTTATAAAGAGAAAAAAAACTAAATCTATCCTCCTAGTTCTTACTTATATTAGGAAGGAGTTTTTATATTTTTATAAGAGATTATATCTTTTAAGTACTTCTCTATTAAATCTAATTATTATATCTACTATTTATATTTATCTAGATCTTCTCTATATTATATTTATTTTAGTTTTCTATCTAGCTTTTTACTTAGCTTCTAGATTAAAGTTTTTTCCTTATCTTTAATACTAGCTCGCTCTTAGTAGCTTTACTTTTTAAAGTCTTTATCTCTACTAATTTATTATTAACTTAACTATTATACTAACTATAGTCTAGCTTATATTTATAATCCTTCTAGTCTTAAATCTCTTTTCTATTTCTATTACTCTTTTATTTATATAGAGATCTAGAGATAGTATTAATACTTTTATTTTAACTATTCTTAGTAGTATAATTCTATATACTCTAGTTATAACCTAGAGATACTTTAACTACTATTTAGCTAAGCTCTATATAGATCCTTATAGTTTACTCTCTTTCTCTATAGATTTATAGAAAATAGATACTCTATATACTATTATAAATCTTATAATAACTTTATAAATTATTCTTATTTATCTATATAAGTATCTATATATAGATAATATAATTCCAGTTAGAGCTAGTATCTATCTCTTAAGTTTCTTCTAAAGCTTTATTATATATATTTTCTATTAGAGTTTTCTATCTAGCTATATACTAAAGAATTTAATTACTTTATATAGTTTAATCTATATACCTCTAGTCTATATTTAGTTCTTTATTTTTTTCCTTTTCTTTATAAAGTATATAAGCTTACTTTTTATTAGATTAAAAGTTAATCTAGTAGTTCTTAATTATTCCTTATATTTCTTTTATACTCTAAGAAGTCTTTTCTTTACTATCTCTATATTAGATCTAAAGTTTAATATATTTATATTATTAGTAAACCCTATTACTAGTATACTAGGAACTTTTTTAAGGGTTTTATATAAAGTACTTATATATAGTATAAAGAGAATTAGTAATAATAGAGATCTCTATAGTATATCTACTCAGATTAATATTATTATTATTATTTTATTATTAAATTAGAGCTATACTATCTTTCCCTTTAGAAATATCTTAATCTATCTATAGATATTCTTAGAGTATTTCTTTACTCTAGCTATCTTAAGTAGCTTTCTATATAGTACTATATTAAATATACTACTTATATCTAGAAATAGTAGTATAACTAATTCTTTAAGTTTCTATACTATTTAGATAGTTTCTATATATATTTTTAAAGTTATTTCTATTAATCTATTATATTTATTTCCTATCTAGCTATTAGGAAGGAGTTTATATACTTTTATTATAGTTATAATATAATCTTCTAATACTTTTTCTATTATCTTATCTATTATACTTAGTAATAATATTAGCTATTATTCTTTTAGAATCTTTCTTTCTATTAGTATTTTTTCAGATTTCCTTAGTATTATTATAAAAGTAGTTTAAAACTATATTAGAAAATAATCTAGTTTAAAGCTCTTAGTAGCTAGATATATAAGTATTTAGTAAAATACTTTTCTATATATTTTTAGAAAACCTATTAATATTCTATTTTCTTCTAATACTTTCTATAGTAATATATATTTAAATACATTCTTAATCTCTTTAGGGGTAATTATTATCTATATTAATATTAGATCTTCTTCCTTTTATTTTAATTTAGAAAGTAGTTCTTACTTATATAATCCTTCTAGAAAAAAGATTCCTACTAATTTTTATACTTTTCCTCTATAGGTTTATATTAGTTCCCCCCCTTCTTTTATTATATCTAGTATCTTTAGAACTTTATATAGTTCCTAGCTTCTTAGTTTAATCTATTTCTCTAGAGTCTAGAGCTTCTTATTATTCTAGTTTATTTCTCTTAGTATAGTTTATTATTACTTCTAATCTAATTCTAATATAGTTCTCTTTTCTAATTTCTCTATCTCTTTTAGATCTTCCTACTATTACTAGCTAGGATCTACTATATATTTCCTTTAAACTACTTTAGTTATTTTAGATATCTTAATAATCTTAAGAGTTTACTATTCTTTTCTATCTCTAGATCTAATCTAAAGCTCTATAGGGATTACTCTATCTATAATCTAATTTAGATAATTAATAATAAAATCTATTAGTACTTCTAGTTATATAATATCTTTAACTTCTAGTAGTAGGTCTCTAAATCTATTATAGACTTTAGTCTCTATAAGAAAGATATTAGTTCTTCTCTACTTTCTAATATTCTCTACTATTCTAATCTCTCCTACTTTAGATCTAGTTCTAAACTAGATTCTTTATATTATATAGTTAGATCCTATTAGTATATTATCTGAGTTTATATATCTTACTATTAAACTATATATAGCTTATATTAAGTTAATTATACTATTTCTCTTCCTATAGTAGAACTATATATATTCTCCTCTTAGTATTAGAAGATCTAGTTAGATTTATTCTATTACTATTATAAATTTATCTATTTCTATAGTCTTTTAGTTATATTTATTCTATAGTAGGTTATAGATATTTATATCCCTAAGAAATATATTATATTTATTTAGATCTAGTTTACTAAGAGCTCGGATTAAAAGCTAGATAGAGACTAGATCTAGTAGATTATATATATTCTAAATCTTAACCTTATACTTTAATATTCTAACTATATACTAATTTTTATTTACTTTTACTTTCTATATCTCAGATCTATATATATTTTATATATATATTATATATCTCCCTCTTCTATATATTATTATATATCCTAATCTTACTAGATATACTAGGGTATTTTTATTCAGAAGTATTATTATCTCTTATACTACTATTATATTATATTTAGCTTAGATTTAAAGTACTTTCTTTATATTACTTAGTATCTTTTATATATTCTATATAACTATATCTAATATTATTAGAATAAGCTTAATTAGAATCTAGTTATTATTTATCTTAAGAAACTATTTAGATTTAGTATATTTCTATTTTATATTCAGTTAAATATACTAATAATATTTATTCCTTATATTTTATTAATAATAGTTCTTACTTTTTAGAGTATTCTAATTATAACTTTTAATCTTTAGTTAGTTATTCCTACTAAGTAGTTTAATCCTCTTTTTAGCTTAGCTATTAGATTAGATAGAATTTATTACTACTACTATATAGTTTTAATTTAGTATTTAGAGCTTAGCTTTAAGTTATTTCTTTTTAGTATTATAAATCCTATTAGGTAATTACTATATACTTCTCTTATCTTCTCTTTCTCCCTACTTAGTATAGAGTAAGCTTATACTTAGACTAGGTATAGTTCTTTATATAATATATATATTAGTATATCTCCTCTAATCTCTACTAGATAGAGCTCTCTAGTTAAGTATATCCTAGCTATATATTAGCTATATCTTACTTACTTATTATAATAGTATACTATATAGCTAATCTTATAATAGTTATAGTATTAGTATAGTTATATAGCTTTATAAAAGAGTTTATATTAGCTAATTTTAATATCTATAATTATTCTTTATTTATATAGTATATTTACTTCTTTTAATAAGACTATACTTAGGATTAGATTCTATTTTAGTATAATTTTATTTTATTTCTATATTAGCTTTACTTTTATAATTTTAACTTAGTTTATCTAGTTTATTTCCTTCTAGAGTATTTTAATATTCTAAATAATTATTATAATTCTAATTCCTTTTACTACTATTATATATTATCTCTAATTTAGCTTTATCTTCAGACTAAATATTACCCTTATCTATTTTTTATTCTTTATATTCTATTTAATCTCCCTATAGAATATAATAGTTATATTACTACTTTTTAGTTTTCTAATTATAACTACTTTAGAACTAGTCCTCCTATATATATTAATTATTTTAATTATATTCTTTAAATCTCTATCTTTTATATTTATTTAATAGTCTTTAGTTTAAATAGTTATTTTATAGATATATTAAGCTAGAATAGACTTTAGTTTATTATTAATATATATATATATTAGATTTATACTGAATATAATCTAAGCTTAGATTAATTCTAAACTTTCTTCCTTATTATTAGATATCTTTTTAATTATTTCTTAGATAGTTTTAATAATTATTATCTAGATACTTTTTATAACTTTCTAGATTATTATTTCTATACTTAGTTCTATATATTTATATATTAGCTCTATCCTAAATAGAGGTTTTATAATTTACTATATCTACTAAACTACCCTATTAGATACTAGTTTAATAATTTATCTATAGGTTTTTCTTATAAGGTTCTTTTTAATATACTTCTCTTCTGGGTTTATCTTAAGTTTAGTATATCTCTAATCTAGTAGAATATTAGAGAGATCTCTCTAAGGGTAGTAGATACTTAATTCCAGACTATAGTATCTACTATTAATTTCTATTAGGTAGTATTCTATACTATTAGATTATCTTTAGTATAGTATTAGTTTTAGATTAATTTAACTCTATAAAATTAATTACTAGATTTATTTTTAATTTTAATTAGCTCCCTATAGCTATATCTAGTTTATAAGTAAAATTACTCTTCTCTTCTACTTTATTTTAGAATTAATAATCTTATTATTATATTTAAACTTTAAATCTTTAATATTTATAACTAGATAGATTTCTTTTTTCTTTTTTTATAATAAATAAAATTAATTAATTACTACTAATAAAATATAATTCTCTTATACTTTATAATTAATAAATATTATAAGCTAATTTCTCTTAATCTCTATTTTTATAAGAATATATATAGAGCTTTCTATTTCTATAACTTCTAAAGTTTTCTAATCTATTATTAATATTATATTATACTATAGCTTTATTATAGATAATTTAAATTATTTTTTATTTAATTAATTTATTTTTTAAATATTTTATATTTTTTATTATTTTTTAATATCTACTTAAGAATATTT
Organism: Clonostachys rosea; assembly: GCA_026958235.1. Classification (NCBI taxonomy): domain Eukaryota; kingdom Fungi; phylum Ascomycota; class Sordariomycetes; order Hypocreales; family Bionectriaceae; genus Clonostachys; species Clonostachys rosea. Next base: position 36,883 of record CP110207.1, read on the forward strand.
TTAAGTATTTATATTTCTTCTATATAATTAGAAATATATTATATAAAATTATACTTCTAATTATATAGTTTATTAATTATTATTAATATTTCTTTATTAGAATAATTCTTATTTTATTTTTTTTATTTATAAAGATTATTTCTAATTTCTTTATATTATTATTTTCTTTACTATCTATTAAAAATAACTATTTATTTAAATAGTATTTTCTTAGGTTTTTCTTTTATAATTTTTATTATTTAAAATATAGCTTAATAGTATTTATATTATTATTATTATTTTATACTAGTACTAATACTTTTTATTTAATTTTCTAATAGTTTCTATATCTCTAATTATAATATTATTTAATATAGCTATTATAGTTATATATTATTTAGTTTTTTATTTATTAGTAATTATATTATAATTAAATCTTATTATTTTTATAGATTTTATATCTCTATTCTTAATATATTTCTATAAATATCTTTTTATATATATACTTAATAGAGTATTTCTCTAGATTTTCTTTAAAAATAGTATATAATTCTATTCTATAGTATTAATAAGTAAATTATTATATTTAGATTATATTATATTTTCTAGATATTTTTCTATTAAAAATGAAAAAAAATTATTTATTATTTTTTCTTATTAGTATATAATATACTATATATTATAATATATTATTTAGAATTCTAACTTATAATTATATTTTCTACTAGTTTTTATATAAATTAGATTATTATATCTATTATTAAAGTATTAAATAGTATTTATAATACTTTTTCTAAAAAATACTAAATCTATATCTTAATCTAGATTCTAATTTTATATTTTCTTTTAATAGTAAATATATAATTTATAGTATTTAGTTTTAATTTTATCTCTAATAAATAAATATTATTCTTATTCTTTTTTTATTCTTAGAATATATTTATTATTATAATAGAATATATATTTATATTTAGTAAAAGATCTATATTTCTCTAGAGTAATTTTCTTATTTTTATATTTTTATTTAAATTCTTTAAAGATATTCTTAATATATTATTAGTTCTTTTTTAATATTATTTAATTTTATTATTTATCTAGTTTTAATATTTTTTAGAAGATTAAAGTAAATTCTTTAGAAAAAATAGAAATTATAATAATTATAGAGTTCTCTTTCTAAATAATTTTTCTAATTATTCTAAGAGTTTTAATTTTAATTTTTCTAATTACTTCTAATTATTTTTTATTTTTTTTAATAAGCTTTTAATTCTTTTATTTTTTTAGTTTAGAATATTATAATAAAATATATTTAATTTTATTATAATTATAATACTTATATTTTTCTATAGCTTCTAGCTTTATAGGATTTATATATATTCTAGAAATTATAAATTATTATTACTATTATAATTAGCTAGTACTAATATAATAAATTATCTTCTTATTATAAATTTATTAATAATATTATTAATTAATTATTAATTCTTATAACTATAGTTATATATTTATAAATATTTATTAATCTATCTTTCTTATAGAGTTTCTTTTAGATTTTTTTCCTTTAATCTATTAAAATAGTAAAATATAATATACTCTTAGTTCTATCTAGTTTTTACTAAAAGCTAGAGATATTTACTACTAAAGATAGAGATAAACCTAATCTAGAAGAGTTTATTAATCTTATACTTAGTTTTATATCTCTTATTTTAAATTCTAAAGATTTATTAAAGAGTTTCTATAAAGTAATTAAAGCTTATTATAATATTAATAGTTTATTAATTTCTTTATTTATTAAAATATTTCTTTATAATAGATTTAAACTAATTAAATATAGTTTTTTTAAATTATAAATAGATATAAATAACTTATTATTTATTATTATTAAAAATAAATAAAAAATAATTAAAATATATTTAAAGTTAGATTATAAAATCTTAAAACTTATTTTAAATTTTATTAAATATCTTAAATAGTAATAATTTAAATAGTACTTCTATTTCTCTTTCTTAAATTATAATCTAAACTTAAATTTAAAGATTAGTATTTTAAATAGCTTACTATCTTATAAAGATAATAATAATAGCTATTTCTTATTATATAGTTATAAGATATTCCTAAAGCTAAAGAATTTATATTTATAGAAGCTTAATCTTAGTATTATTATTCTTCTTACTATTATTATTATTACTATCTTTATCTATAATATTATTATTATTTAGAATAGATAGATTATTAGTAATAGAATTCTACTATTAAGCTAAAGGAATTATAATAATTATAATATTTTCTTTATTATTATATAATAATTAAGATAAGATAATTAGCTAAATAAAAGTTATTAATATAAAATAATTAGATAACTTATATTAAACTAGATCTAGAGTAAATTAGTATTAAACTAATTAGAATATTATTTAAAATAATATAATTAGATTATTATAAACTATATAATATAAGTTATTATTAATATATAAGTATTATAAAGCTAGTAATAATAGATATATAGATAATATTATTAATAACTATTTAAAAGAATATTCTAACTAATAAAATAAATATATATATATAATAATTATAGAGTATAAGGAGTATCCTACTTCTAGTAATCTAAGTATATTCTATAATAGAAATATATTACTCTTATTACTTCTATTCTTTAGACTATAGGTTATATATAATTATATAGCCTATAATAAAGGCTTTTTTTTATAATACTATATTTAATATAAATATTCTAATCTTTTAAAATCTAATTAATACTTTTAATAAGGTTTTTTAAAAGATAATAATTATTATTAGAGATAATATAAAATAATTATTTACTAATTATATTTATTATATATTATTCTAATTAGTTAAGAGCTTATTTATAATAATAAAGCTACTTTTAATAATATAGATTAAGTAGCTATATCTATTTAGTTTATTATTTTATTATATAATCTATTTAGAATTATAATAAGTCTTTATAGAAAATAGAAACTAATTAGAAGAAAAACTATATCTTAAAAATAGCTATTTATTTATATAAATCTACTATAATTTAATATATAATTTATAGTTTTAATATATTATATACTATATTAAAATAATTAGAATAAAAATAGTTCTTAAAAGTTAATTAAATTTATATTTTTATTTTTAATTATCTAGTTTAAATTTAGATTAAAATATTAAATTAGATTAGATTAGAATATTAGAAAAATATTTATTATTAGTTAGAAATAATAAGAATAAAAAGTTAATTACTTTTAAGATTATAAATTAATTTATCTCTATAAGTATAATATATATTTACTATTATAGGAAATTTTTATTAGAAATAATATAAATTTAATATTAATTTAATATCTATTTATATATATACTTAATTATATTATATAATATTAATTATTTATTAAAGTAATATTAAAAAGAAGTATCTAAAAGTAAAAAATATATAATAGTTAATATTTACTAGTAGTTACTAGTTTAAATACTAATCAGTCTCTTACTATTAATATAGAGTATAATATTAGTTCTAATAATAGTAAATACAAGCTAGTACTCCAGGCAGAGAAGATATCTAGTATCTGATTAATTCTATATAACTATTCTGTATAATAGTATTTTAAAAAAAGTCTTAGAGGCTGATTATATAGTTTCTCTCTTATTATTAAATATATTTAGAAATAGATTAATATATAGTAACTAGATAAATAATTATCTATAGCAAGAGCTAGTAATATAGATTATAACTTAGGAATAGGCTTTTTAATTATTAATAGAATAAGAAAGTCCTAAGCTTATTTAGTTTTAATACTAGCTTTTACTACTACTCTTATAAATCTATATATTAGCTTTAAAGATCTATAATATAGCCTAAATAAAGCCTCTGGTTTTCTAAGTATTAAAAGTATTATAAGCTTATTCTATATATATAGATATATATTTAGTACTTAAAACTAAAAAATAGTATCTAGTTATTAGAAAACCTACTATATATCTATATAGGGATTATAGATTAATTTACTCTCTTCTAATATTTCTAGATACTATTAGGAGAATTTATATACTTATTATAGTTTCTCTTAATATTTAGTTATAGAGGTTTAACTATAAGTTCTTCTATATTATATATTTAGTAAATAAGGTAGAAAAATTAATCTCACTTAGTAATAATTTAAATATAATCTTTATATCTAATTTTTTAAGATAGATATATCTCTATATTTTAACTTTAAGAGATATATTATCAGGATTAGGCTATAGAATAATAATAACTATTCTCTAGAGAGAAATATAATAATCTTTAGTAAAATCTATAATATTTAAAAACTTTATAAATATTTAAAAGAAAAAAATTATAGTTTAAATAAGCTTATAAAATTTAAAATTAATAATTTATATTAGTTTTTTATTAAACTAAATATTATAAAAGAATAAAATATATTAATTATATTAAAGCTATTTATAAAACTTAGTAATTTCTTAATATAAATTTAATATATATTATTAATAGTAAGCTAATAATATATAATACTTAGCTAAATATATATATTTTATATTTCTTATTTCTTAAGCTACTATATAAAATTCTATAAATAGAAATAAGTTTTATAAAGTACTATTTTAAGCTTAAATATATTATCTTAAGATATATAGTATTAAATTCTAATCTATTAATATTATAGAACTAGACTACTAGATATAGTATAGCTTATTAGGATCAGATACTATATATAAAAGAATAAATTAGGATCTTTAGAATTATATAAACCAGGGAAAACTAGTAAATCTGAAGGTAATAGTTAAAGTATTCCAATACTTCTAGTAACCCTAATCTGAGTATAAGAAATATAGAATTAAGCTCTATTATTCTATAAAGTATTATAAAGTATAATATATTTAAGCTAAAATAGATACTCTCTATTAGTAATATATTTAGAGATCTTAATTAATATATAACTCTTCTCTATAATTCTAGCTATTAGGATCTATATATATAGACTAGGGTAATTCTAAGAGTAGTATACTCTAATTTAGTTAGATTAATCTTTTATTAATAATTAATAACTTATTACTATTACTATATATCTTAAACTAAATATTATCTAAACTATTAAATTCCTTAATCTTTATTCTAGAAGGAGCTTTAATTATAAAGAATTACAGTAGGTCTAGATAGAAGATTTTAATATAACCCTTAAAGTTTATTAATAGTAGTAAGTTAAGAATATTCTACTAATAATTATAGTATTAGATAGAAAATAATAACTAACTAATAATTAATCTGGCTATAATCTCTAAGACCTTAGTTTCTTATTCTATAAAAGAGTTTATATTTATTCTATTATAGATTATATTTAGGCTAAAGATATTAAGTTTAGAACTATTATAGAGATTCTAATTAATCTCTCTAATAAATTCTTAGTATTTAGAAATTTTCTCTTTTTTTTTTTAGTAGCTATATAGCTCTCTTACTTACTACTATAAAATATATAGTAAAACTTATTACTTTCTAGATATCTACTATATATATTATTAGCTTATTAAGATTAATTAGATTAGATTATTTACTATTTATATCTAATTCTCTAAAATAAAATTACTTAAGATATTTATTAATATTATCTATAAAAATATATTAATTTTTTCTCTATTTTAAATAAATCTAATCTAAATATTAATAAACTAAATAGATATAGATATTTATAGTTTAATAATCTTATTATTATAATATAATATTAATATTAGTATATAATAAAAAGAGCTGTAGAGAACTAGTACTATTAGTTTTATATTCCTTATAGAATAATTAAACTACTTATTAAGTACTAGTAGAATTTTCTAAATAATAATACTATAACTAAAGACTGGGTAGATCTATAGTTATAATATTAATATTAGTCAAAGAGAAGGAATTATAATTAAGCTATTAGAACTTTATAGATAAAATAGTAGCTAAGATATAAATACTATAGATATTAACTAAAAGAGACAGCGAACCTATAATCGTGATTTTGGCTAGTTCTGGTAGTACCGGTCGGTCTTTCTTATATTCGATACTGAGCAGTACATCTCGAAGGTATTTACTAAGGTACGCAGTATGCTCGCGGAGATCGGTTGGCCACGCAGCCTCTTGGGGCCACGAGGTCGCCATGGCGTCAGGACTGTACTAGGCGATGCAGTGGACACCAAGCTTCTTAAATAACCCTTTGAGACAGGTTTAGTGTGCTGTGAGAGGCTGTGCTTTTCAAAAATTTCATTCCCGCTTTTGGTGATGTTTTTTTTCTTCCGTTGAGCAGCGGGTGCTCACGCCTGAGCCAGAGTTGAGGTGGGTGAGCTCGTCACATAACATAGGTTTGGGCCAGCCTATGACCAGGGCGTAACATGTAGGGTTCAGAGGTGGGATGTAACTATCATCCGAACGCAGCTAAGTATATAAAAATGGCTGCTATCTTAACTTCAGCTATCCAGGAGGTTACGTGGTAACGCCAGTACAAGGAGGTACAATCACGGATGTGGAATTTGGTATGGGTGGTCATGTAAATCTCAGACCCTTTAATTAATCTTCACCACGCCACCGCCTGAGATTATCAGTCAGTCTGTTAGAAATCAAATATAGTTGTTGATAAGACATTGCCTGCAAGTGAGGCCTGTGGTCCTCATACCAGCCTTGTCCCCGCTGACAAGGTTTGATGAATATCCAACAACAGCGGCTTCACCAGCAGCTCCTGGCCCAGCTATCGGAGCGGTTGAACAGCCCATTTCCCAACGTTGACAGTGATTCTGGCCCTGCCCAACGCTGCATATACATTCATCATATACTGTACTGACATGCGGAATCTAGCCGAGCATCTGGTCGTAGGAAAGATGATCGATCATTTTTACCAGAACAGCATAGCAGGACAGCTCGCGAGCAGCAAGGGTTTAGTTCACAGTCTACTAGGAGACTTCGTCACCGACACGCTCCCAGATATACTGATTATGCTACAGTTTAATCCGGTTCCGAACCCTCCGCGCGGCCATACTTCTAAAAATAATAATGATTATAATTCTCTTGAAAAGGAACCTCTCAATAACATTACTACATAGAAAGGCCTAGAAACTATATCTAGAAAGAAAATAACCCCCCGGCATTTCTACCACAGAAAAGGTAGGCGAAAACGCCCGAGAACCTCTAGGGCAATTTAGAACTCCAAACAGTTACAACCAGTGCAGAGCCCCTTGAGATGAGAGCCTGTAGTGAACTGGCAGTAGCCGCCGTTTTTATTATTCTGCCATTGGCATCTGCTACTCGTGCACTTTGCCTTATCGCAAGTTTCGCCAATCTTTGGTTTAACTATACAGGCTTTACCCCTTGTCTCGAGAAGGATTTCTCGTAACTGGAGCCAAGAGTCGGCAAATTGAGCTAAACTCCGGTCAGATTATTTAATATAAAGCGAGGCCTTAGCTCAGCCAGGTATAAGAAACCTACTACCCCGCCGTGCAAATTCACGGATAGCGTCAGCCCTGTTAATATGAGCAACAGAAAGTGTTGCGGAGGAGAGGGCAGTAAGAGCAAGGAAGGTAGTATTGAATGAAACCATGTTGAAGGTGAAAAAGTTATAAAATAGTAAAGAGTAATGTGAATTATTAATACCAAGAAGTTATTAATAATAAATTGTGTTAAGAGATGAGTGATAAAAAAAAAAAAAGTTAGAATAGCAGACTTTATCTCTGTAATTTATAAAACAAGAACAGGTTGGGCGTATGCTAATTTAGTGATATTGTTAGTTTGGCCTGCTCGGCTAACCAACATAGAGTATTGGCACCAACAAGTATGTTGCTAATTTCGTTTGACCCCCCCTGCCACGAGATACAGTGCTAAGAACACAATGATTACCAACCGCTCGCCGAATCATGGCACGACTCCCTAGATTATGCTTTTTTTAGAACGGAATACTCGACCAACAGCTTACACAATCCTGTAATTGCTATTCCCTGACTAACAATGGAACGTCAAACCAACAGCAAGCTCGTAGATCCCTACTATTACTCGGGGCATATTTCTCAAAACGGAATTATTGACTAATACTTTAAAAATTATACCGCTAGTTGTATTGAACCATCTTTCTGCAATGCTACTCTGAACCAACATCTCAGAGGGCGTGGTAATTATAGAACTTTTCTACGATTGCGGTCAATTAGCTGCTTAGCATAACCTGCTGATCACACCCGATGCGATGTCCAATTCCGCCGTCGACCGAAGAGGCCTGTTGCGTTATGCCATAGCATAATTTAAGATACCTGCATTTTCATACGTTGCAGCCCGGACTTTGTCATGTTCTTAGAGACACCTAAGGTTGGGACTGAGATGGGATAAAGCTGAGAGGTCGCACAGGAAGTCTGTGCTGGCCACTTGAATATTACAGAGGAAAATGCCAGACAAGACGCGATGATATTTTCACCTGGCCTGGCCATGGGAGTCAAGTAAATACAACATTGAGGGTCTATGGTCAACTGATATAGGAGGGGTAAATTCAGCTTCCCGACCAGACCTACCAGATATATTAGTATTAGTAATAATTATTAATATCAGGGACCCTGTTATTCTTATATAGTAGATATATATTTATCTGTAATTTCTATCTATAAGTTTTTAATAGTTTATTATTTCTTATCTACTTAACTAAATACTAAAATAAGTATAATTTAGAAGTTTTTATAGCTAATAAGAATATTAATAATTTTCTAGTTTTATAAACTTAGTATAGTTTTTTTTTATTAGTTTCGCTATAAACAAGGGTATATCCCAAGATCAGGCAACACATGACTAGATTATACAATTTTTTCAAGAATACAATTAGCGGTCCATACCCGAACCTTTAATACCACAAGATAAAGTTGAAATCAAATACTTTCTTAGTATAGTTTTATTATTATATCAATTCCTAAGATAAATCTAGAACTATTATTCTATAGTACTATTAAAATATATTTCTATAAACCTAACTTTATTCTTATCTATTACTAGTTTAATTAGAAAGAATTTAAAATATACTTAAAGTTAGATTTTAAATTCTTTTAATTTATTAGTATTATCTAAAAAGAGTTCTAATAGAGTTAGTTATATTATTTCTTCTTTATTTTTTATCTCTCTCTTCTTAAATTATTTAATCTGAATTATAAACTACTATATAATTTTCTAAATTATTAGAATTATTAAAGTATTATTTAATAATTTAATAAGAGCTATTTTATCTTTTTAATATTATATAGTAATTAAGATAAGATAATTAGCTAAATAAGAGTTATTAATATATAATAGTTAGATAATTTATACTAAATAAGATTTAGAGTAGATTAGGATTAAACTAATTAGAGTATTATTCTAAATAGTATAATCAGATTATTATAAGCTATATAATATAAGTTACTATTAATATATAAGTGTGACGGTTAGATGACTTATACTGGACGGGGTCTAGGGTAGGTCGGGGTTGAACTAATCAGAGTATTATTCCAAGTAGTATAATCAGGTTATCTTAGGCTATATAATACGAGTTACTGTTAATATATAAGTATTATAGGGCTAGTAATAATAGATATATAGATAATTATATTAATAACTGTCTAAAGGGGGTATTCTATCTAGTAAATAAATATATATATATACTAGGGGATTATTAAGGCTTAGTAATAATCTATTATCCTAGATTATTAGGATTATTATAAGATCCTGATAATCTACTAGTAATTAGTTAGAAAAAGTAGGGTAGTCTATATAACTTCAATATATAATAATATAATTTATAATATAAGGTTCTCTCTCCGTTAGTTATATCCTTAAGACTATATTTTATAGCCTATTAGTAAGTCTTTTCTAATTTAATTCTATATTCCCCTTATAGTCTGTAATAATATTTAACTATATATAGAAAGCTTCTTATAGGAAGACCCTTTAGTATAATACCCTTATTAATACTATCCTATTAAATCCTTTAGTAATATAATTAGAGTACAGCTATTATAAGTCCTATAGTTATAAATACTTCAGATCAGAGAGTTCTTTATCCTATTATTTTTATTATATTAAAAATAATTAACTATATTATAATACTTAAGATCTTACGCCAGGTTAGTTAAGGTATATTACTAATTAATATAGTAAGCTGGAGTCCGAGCTAGAGGCAGTAGAGGAGGAGTATTATTATATAGATATAAAAATCCAGTATCTTTATTAATAAAAGAAATTATAGTTAGATAAGATAATACAGATAGTATCTTATAGTATTAATAGTATAGAGGAGCTGGAGTATATTAAGCAAAAGGAGATAGAGGAGGTAGCCTAAAAGCAGATCTTATCTCTAGCTATATCTTTATCTGAGCCTGTATTCTCAGAGATTAAGATTAATCTGGTATTTCTTCAGGAGGGTATAGAACTATCTCCTTCTTAGTTTATTAGAATAGGTATTTCTAGTCCTAGTAGTACTACTAAATAAACTTCTGATAGTTCTTTAAATATTTAATAGGTTCCTAAGTATTATTATTATCTATATACCCTTTCTACTTAACTAAGTAGAATATCTATCTATTTCTAATTTCTTTCTTTAGAATTTTTTCTAGTTTAAATTCTTCTTTATAGACCTTAATCAGGTAATCCTAGTCTAGTATATTTTTTAGTACTTTTTTAAGTAATAAAATATAGAAAACTGGGTAGATATATATTATATCTAGTAATAATAGTTTATAGTTAGTATCTGATTTTTTCTTAAGAATCTTAAATAGTCTAAGTTTTTTATAGTCTAATTTATTACTTAGTCTTATTATTATAATATTTTTATAAAGTAGGTAGACCTTATCTCCCTCCTTCAGGATTAGTCCTTCTAATCTGTTTTTATTATAATATTTTTTTATTCTTTTTTAGATAAATTCGAGTTCTATCTTTATTTCTATATATAATAAATATAGTATTTCTTTTGTTAATATAGCAGCTAGTATATTAGATCTATTAAGTTCTAGTTAATTCTGGAATTATAGCTTATAGCTATAATTTATATATATAGGTATAAGCTAGGTAGATTCTTATACTGAACTATTATAAGCGATTTATACTGTTAGTAATAGTTATACCTAATTATCTTATTTATAGTTAATATATACTTATAGATATTGCTTCAGAGTTTAATTTAACTGTTTAGTTTAACTATTACTTTATAGGTAATAAGCTGTTAAAAGCTTGTACTTAGTATCTATTTGTACTATAAGTAATTACTAAAACTTAGAGGTAAATATTATTCCTCTATCCGATATAATTTTATCAGGTAATCCGTAGTAACTAACTATATATTATAAGAATTAGTATATAAGGTCTTCTGCAGAGCTTGCTTCCTTATACAGAATAAAATATCTATATTTTATAAGTCTATTAATAACTACTAGAATACTATTATATTCTACCTTAGTTATAGGTTCTCTTAATAATAGTAGTTTAATAATATAATTAAAGGATACTGATTATTAGGGTTATTTTAGTACTGAAACTGGTTTAAGTTCTCTATAGGGTTTATACTATATAGACTTAATTCTTATATAAGTATTATATTCTGAAACTACAGTCTGTATATTTTTTCATAGACCTGGGTAATTATAGTATTATCTAATCCTATTAAAGGTTTTCTTAACTTCTTAGTATCCTGAGAGCAGGTACTTATAGATTTCTTTAATAAGTACTATTCTAGTATCTTACTATAGTTTTTCTAAGCTAGGAATAGTTTCTATCTGGACTTAGGTATATACTGTTCCTTTAAGTATAGCTCCTAAGGTTTTCTATACTAAGTATTCTTTATTATTAGTTAAGAATAGCTATTTATTTATCTTTAGAACTGTCTCCTTATATTCAGGTTTCCAGCTGAGGGTATTAGCTCTTCTGTTTTCTATTCCTTTTTAATATATTATTTTATAATCGAATTAAGATAGATATTCAGTATAGTATATTTATCTTCTATTCAGTTATTAGATTATAGTAAAATACTGAATATTTTTATAGTCTGTATATACCTTAACCTTATATATTATTCCTAAGCAGTAGTATTTAAATTCTTCAAATATATATATAATAGCTATAAATTCTTTATTATAGATAGAATAATTAAGTTCTATACTATATAGTTTCTTTAAAAAGAATACTATAGGGTATAGTACTCTGTTATTATCCTTTTAGCTGATTTATATACTAATTATAAAGTCTGATATATTAGTCTCGAGTTCTACTTCCTTTATAGGATTAAATATCTATAGTACAGGTTCTAAGAGTATTCGGTTTTTAATTTTATTAAATACTTATTACTATTTATTATTCTATTAGAATTCTATTCTCTTTTTAGTAATATTATATAAGGGTATAATAATTTTTCTATAGTTCTTAATAAATTATTAGTAGTAGTTAGTAAATCTGAGGAAGGCTTATACTTCTTTAACGGTTTTTAGTACTTCCTATTCCTTAACTATAGTAATTTTACCTTATTCTATCTATATTTTATTTAGTCAAATAGTATATCCTAAGAAGTTAACTTCCTATATATAGAAGAAGCTCTTTTCTAGTTCTATAAGAAGTTTTACTTCTTCTAGTTTTTCTAAGACTTAGTATATATATTCCTTATATATCTCTAGATTATTAGAGAAAATTAGAATATTATTAAGGTAAACTACTATAAAGATATTAAGATACTTCTGGAGTATTTAATTAATTATTTACTGGAATATTACAGGTATATTTATTAGTCTGAAGGGTATTATAAGGTACTTATAGAGGCTAAACTTTATTCTGAATACTATTTTCTATTTATCTCCTTCTTTAATTTATATTAGATTATAAGCTCCCTTTAGATCTAGTATAGTAAACTACTATTTACTCTATAACTGATTTCTGAGCTTAGTAATCAGTAGTAAGGGTATTCTATCTTTTTATATAATCTTATTTAGCTGTTAGTAATTAATAACTAAATAGAGTTTATTATTCTTCTTTAGTATAAATATTATAGGGTATCCTGCAGATAAAGTTAATAGTTATATATAGCCTTTTACTAATATATTATTAATATATTTACAGAGTATTTATAACTGAGGTTCTATAAGGTTATATAATTTATAGAAATCAGGTTCTCCTTCTTTAATAATAGAGATTTTATAATCCTACTAGCTATATTCTGATAGCCCTGTTTTAAGTTCTTCTGTAAATAGTATTTTCTTAAAATAATTATATTCCTATAGAATATTCTTAAGATATTCTTCCTATCTTAGGTACTCGGCTTATTTATACTTATACTAGGTATCCTTTTCCTTATTCTATTATACCTTTTATTAATTATTTATTCAGCTCTATTCCTGAATTCCTATACTAAATAATTTTAGAAGTAGTTTTTCTATTTTCTTTTACTATTAACTATATTTAATTTTATATTCTTATTATTATTCTTTTATTAGTTATTCCTAATTAATTAGTACTAAATCTATATCCAAGGGCGGTTCTTACTTCTATATCCAACCTAAGACTTATATTATTTATCTTAGTTCTTATTATAATAGGTTTCTTATATTACTAGGTTATAGTACTATTAAGGCTGATACTACTATATCTACTTATTATTATAAGTTATTATAGTTTTTTATAGTAGTGCTTTTAGGTATTAAAAAGTATATATATTTTTCTAATATCTAATAAAATTTTAATTTTTATTAATCCTAATATTAGTATATAAGAGTATCCCTTTACTCTATCTGGCTAGTATACTAATTAATCAGTAGGTTTATATTCTGAAGCTATAGTAATCCTAGTATAACTTTATAGGTTCCTAGCAGTACTAGGTTATAGATAATATCGAATTTCTTTCCTTAGATTTTAGTTATAAGATAATTAGTCTTAGAATTAATAATCCTATTATTATATTCGAACTTTGAGCCTTTAATATTTATAACTATATAGGTTTCTTCCTTTTTCTTCTATAGTAGATAGAGTTAGTTAATTACTACTAGTAAGATATAATTTTCCTATACTCTATAGTTAATAAATACTATAAGCTAGTTCCCCTTAATCTCTACTTCTATAAGGATATATATAGAGCTTCCTGTTTCTATAGCTCCTAGGGTTCTCTAACCTACTATTAATATTATACTATACTATAGCCCTATTACAGATAGTTTAGGTTATTTTTTACCTGGTTAACTTATTCTTATAGTTTATTTATTAGTAATAGTATATTTTATCTATTATATATTCTATCCTATTCTTATTTATTAGTAGAGGTAATTCCTAATTTCTCCTTATTACTACTTTCTTTACTAGCTATTAGGGATAGTTATTCTTCTAAGCAGTATTTTCTCAGTCTTTCTTCCTATAACTATTATTATTAAAGATATAGTTTAGCAGTATTTATATTATTATTACTATACTATACTAATACTAATACTTCTTACTTAACTTCCTAGTAGTTTCTATATAGCTATTTATTATAGTATTTAATTTATTTATTATAGTTATATATTATCTAGTTCTCTATATACCTAAAGTTATACTATTATTTAACTTTAGTATCTTTATATACCTTATACTTCTATTCTCAGTATATTTCTATTAGTATTTCCTTAAAGGTATATTCAGTAGGATATTCTTCTAGATCTTTTTTAAAGATAGTATATAGTTCTATTCTATAGTATTAATAAATAAAGTATTATATTTAGACCTTCTTATATTTTCAGGGTATTCTCCTATCAGGAAATAGAAAGAAGTTATTTTCTATTTTATCCTTCTAATATATATTATACTATATATTATAACAGGTTATCTATAATTCCTATCTATAGTTATATATACTACTGGTCTTTATATAAGTTAGGTTATTATAGCTATTACTGAGGTATTAGATAGTATCTATAGTACTTTAACTATAAAGTACTATTTTAATTACTTAATTAGGGTTCTAATCCTATATCTTTTCTCAGTAGTAAGTATATAGTTTATTATATTCAGCCTTAATCTTATCTCTGGTAAACCGGTATTATTCTTACTCCTCAGGGGTATATTTAATAAGCTTATTAATATAGCAGAATATATATTTATACTTAATAAGAGGCCTGTAGTCTATAATATTCCTTCTATCCTTATATTTTTATTTAATTTCTTAGAAGATATCTATAATATATTACTAATTCTCTCTTAATATTATTTATTCTTCTTCTTCTTTTTCCTCTTTACTATTCTCTTTTTCCTCTTCTTCTTCCTCTTCTTCTTTATTATTTAATATTTTATAAAAGCTTAGCAAGGGTTTCCTGGAGAATACAGGTACTATAGCTATTACTTAGTTTCCTTCCTGAGTAGCCTTCCTAATTATCCTAAGTATTTTAATTTTAGCTTTTCCAGTTACTCCTAACTACTTCTTATCTTTCTTAGCAGGTTTCTAATTCTTCTACTTCTTAGGCTTTAGATATTAGGATAAGATATATCTAACCTTATTATAGTTATAATACTTTTATTTTTCTATAGCTCCTAGCTCTATAGGACCTATATATATCCCAGAGACTATAGGTTATTATTATTATTATAGTTAACTAGTATTAGTATAGTAGGTTACCTTCTTACTATAAGTATACTAATAGTACTATTAGTTATTAATTCTTATAGCTATAGTTATATATTTATAAATACTTACCAGCCTGTCTTCCTTATAGAGTTCCTTCTGGATTTCTTTCTTTAGTCTATTAAAATAGTAAGATATAGTATATTCCTAGTCCTATCTGGTTTTTACTAAAAGCTAGAGGTACTTACTACTGAAGGTAGAAGTAGGTTCAGTTTAAGAGAGTTTATTAATTTTATATTTAGCCTTATATCTCTTATCTTAAATTCTAAATATCTATTAGAGAGTCTCTATAAAGTAGTTAAAACTTATTATAATATTAATAGTTTATTAGCTTCTTTAGCTATTAAGATATTCCCTTATAATAGGTTTAAACTAATTAAGTATAGCCCCCTTAAGTTATAAGTAGGTATAGATAACTTATTATTTATTACTATTAAGGGTAATAGGGAAATAGTTAAAGTATACTTAAAGTTAGATTATAAAGCTTTAGAGTTTATCTTAGGTTCTATTAAATATCTCAGGTAATAGTAGCTTAAGTAATACTCCTAGTTCCCTTTCTTAGGCTATAGCCTAAGCCTAGGTCTAAAGATTAGTATTCTAAGTAACTTACTATCCTATAAGGGTAGTAGTAGTAGCTATTTCTTACTATATAGTTATAAGGTATTCCTAAAGTTAAAGGACCTAGGCTTATAGGAGCTTAAGTTTAGTATTATTATTTCTATTACTACTACTATTACTACTATCTTTATCTATAGTATTATTATTATTCAGGGTAGATAGGTTATTAATAACAGGGTTCTACTGTTGAGCTGGAGGAACTATAGTAGCTATAATATCTTCTTTATTATTATATAGTAATTAAGATAAGATAATCAGCTGAATAAGAGTTATTAATATATAATAGTTAGATAACTTATACTGGACAGGGTCTAGGGTAGGTCAGGGTTAAATTAATCAGAGTATTATTCTGAGTAGTATAATTAGGTTATCTTAGGCTGTATAATATAAGTTACTATTAATATATAAGTATTATAGGGCTAGTAATAATAGATATATAGATAATTATATTAATAACTATCTGAAGGGGGTATTCTATCTAGTAAATAAATATATATATATACTAGGGGATTATTAAGGCTTAGTAATAATCCGTTATCCTGGATTATTAGGATTATTATAAGATCCTAATAATCTACTAGTAATTAGTTAGAAAAAGTGGGGTAGTCCACGTGACTTTAATATATAATAATACAATTCGTAACAATAAGTATTATAAAGCTAGTAATAATAGATATATAGATAATACTATTAATAACTATCTAAAGGAGTATTCTAACTAATAAAGTAAAAGTATATATATAATAGTTATAGAGTATAAGGAGTATATTACTCCTAGTAATCTAACTATATTCTATAATAGAAGTATAATACTCCTATTACTTCTATTCTTTAGATAGTAGGGTATATATAACTATATAACCTATTATAGAGGTCTTTATTTATAATATTATATTATACTCTAATTTATTAGTTTATATATATCTTCTCTATTACTTAGTAAATATCTAAATTTAGAATTATAATAAAATTAAATATATCTAAATTTAGAATTATAATAAAATTAAATATAGCTCTATAAATACTATAAATTAAGAGTAAATATATATATAATTAATATTATATACTTAAGGTTAGTATACTTACTAAGCTTTAAATCTTCTAGATCTCTAATTATTAGAATATAGCTAATTAATACCTGCTGTTGGAACCGCTGCATCGTGCAGCGCAACGCGCTTAGTCAGAACGAGGTCGGTCTGCCACAAATGCGCCTCTCTTCCCAGATTGGAAGAGCATTAGGCTCAAAGGAGAAGCGTACAGCAATTTGCATAATTATCCCCTCCGGAAGCACCGGAGTTGCACAACTTAACTGAATATAACTACACAATTTTTGCCCTATCCAATGTGTGAAATCCAACAATTAAGAGTCTCAGAGTCGTCCTTCTTTAAGGCGACTGTAACTATAATAACGAGCGCCGAACCGGCAATACCAAGCGCATTCAATATAATTGAATAGCGAACAGACATTGCGAGAATCGCTCAAAATGCCCAAGCTCCTCAACGAGCCAAGCGATTGGGATGGCTTCGAACAAGCGGCTATAATGCATGCAGGCAGTGAACGGGTCCTGCATCTCATGCAACTCAAGGACCCGAGTGAATTTCACATCATACGGCATGAGGAGCCTATGGTCCCGAGATATTCACAATACAAGGCGAAAATCCAAGTCGCAG
The DNA here is from genome assembly GCA_026958235.1 of Clonostachys rosea. Lineage (NCBI taxonomy): Eukaryota > Fungi > Ascomycota > Sordariomycetes > Hypocreales > Bionectriaceae > Clonostachys > Clonostachys rosea. The sequence continues at coordinate 54,747 of CP110207.1, forward strand.
ATAGTAACAGAAGACCGAGCTTCGTTCGGGGAGAATTACCCGCGAACTCATTCAACGAGCTTCTCGATGAAGATAAGGAGGCCTATAAGGTTGATCAAACCTCCTATCGAACTTTGATCTCTCAATTCAATAGAGAGGCAGACGGAATACGTAATATGTTCAACTGGATGAACGAAAACATAGCCACGCATTATACTGAAACCTGTGCCCCATCGCTTGTTCATATCGAGGAGAATGATAACATTTGCCTCTTCTTTAAGAATTTAAAAGACGCATGTGGCATAAACGAAGCTGATAGAAGGAAACGAGCACGGGAAGAGTATTCCGCCTCTCTAAAGCAGGCCGAGAAGCCTAAACAAGACTGGCAGGCCTGGATCAATAATTGGGAGAAAGCAATGAGGATGGCAAGGCTCAGAAAGGTCCCTGATGCACTGAGCTCTCCTGAGTGGTTCAGCGACCTAGAAGAGTACCTGGGTCCGAGGTTCGAATCACTCATACGAACTGTGAAAGGCCAGAACCAATCCAAGATAGATGACGGCACATATGAGCCGGCGACCTTTATCAAATCCTTCAGAGATGAACTAAGGACCTTCAAAAGAAGCTCAACCAAGGAACCCAGGGCTCGCGTAGCTAAGGGCAACTTTGGACCAACGTTCCAAGGAGAAAACCCACCAGACGAGCAGCGAAAGCGCCAAACGGAAGGGGAAATCACTGGACACAAGGATAAGCAGCAAAAGAAAGCCGGAGATAACAAGCCTGACTGTATCCTCTGTGGCAAGAAACACAAGGGAGCAAATACAAAAGACTGCTGGCTGCTGTTCCCAGAAAACATGCCTCCAAGCCTCAATAAAGGAAGACCAAGATCTGACAGGTGGATAAAACGCTTGGAAGAGGTCCCCGAGGCTCGGAAGCTATATAACAAGCTCGTTGAAGGAGGAGGAGAACAAAACTGACAACTAGCTAATCAAAACCGCGTGTCAAGCATCATGGTTGCCTTTCTCGTTGAGAATGATGGTTATCCATTGAGACACTCGGCTCTTCTCGACTCAGGAACCACATTGCATTTATTCAATAACAAAAGGAGATTCAGGAATTTCGACTGGGTTGCCGAAAACGAGGAGGTTTTCGCGGGTTCCGCGAGCCTTCCAATTTTAGGATATGGCGAAGTGATCTTACGAGTGCGAAACGAAGGGAACGAGCTGCGTTATTTACATCTCAAAAGAGTGGCCTACTGCCCAGTAATTGGTGCCAACCTGGTATCACTCATGAGATTGCGGCAACAAGGTTATTGGTGGGATCAAAAGAACTACAAGGATTTGATCAAACACATCAGCGGAACAACACTCTGCAAGCTGGAGCATCATTATGACCAGTATGTTATCGAATACAACATCGATGAACCACTACGAACTGCGTTCGCCCTGTTTCGACCTCGATTCACAACTTGGAGGAAGGGACCTAACAGGGGCGATGCAATCCGTTGGCACCGGCGCCTAGGACACCCGGGGCCAAGATCACTTGAACACTTAGTGACCTCAACGAACGGGGCACGAATAATTGGCCCAATAACGGCTGAATGCGATGTGTGTGGCCTAGCAAAGATGAAGCGTCAAGAGAGCCGCGAACCGCGAGAAAGAAGCTCGAATCCAGGAGAGCGCTTATCAATTGACTTCCATGACTTCCAAGAAGGGATTGGAGGCTACAATTCATGCGCAATCATAACAGATAGGAATTCTGACTTTATCTGGGACTATTACTTCGAGGACCGGAAGGACCAAAGCATCCTTCAAATGCTAACGCATCTTATCAAGATGCTTGAAACCAGATATGAAATAACTGCCAGATACTTAGAAACAGATAACGAGCTTCGAAAGAGCTCTCTCATCCGCGTTTTCCTACATAACAAAGCGATTAAAGTAGAGGAGTGTGCCCCTCGCACCCAACAACAGAACGGCTCTGGTGAGCGTTCTGGGGGGGTGGTGAAAGAGAAAGCAAGGCTATTAGCGATTGATAGCAACTTGCCCAAGCAGCTGTGGCCCGAATTGGTGAGAACGGCTGTGTATTTGCTGAATCGAACCCCGAAGGTAAAGCTTGGCTGGAAAACACCATATCAGAGCTTCTTTTCAGCAATACCAACCGCGAACCAGGAGGCCAAGACTCAACCAAGGGTTTCCCACTTGAAAACAATTGGCTGCAAGGCGTTCGTGATGAACAAGACAGCCCAATTGAAGACACAACGACTTAAGTCACGGCTAGACCCAAAGGCTTGGATAGGTTATCTAGTCGGATACAACTCTCAGAATATCTTTCGAGTTTGGAACCCAGTTACTAACACTGTTTATGTTACTAGGGACGTTATCTTCAATGAAAAAGAATCATTCGACCCAAACGAGGCTCGAATGCGTGAAACCATTGGGGAGCAAACCCTAGAGGAAATACAAGAGAGGCTCCAGTCAATGCTGCAATCTCAACAGATTGATCAGGTGATGGAGCCAACTCAACAAGAAGACGAGCTCGAGACAGAAGAAACGCACCTCGAACAACCAATTGACGACCTAGATACTGGCGAGGAACCGCAGGAAGAGGAAGGGCATACCGAAGATAATAAATACCTGACGTATCGCTTTGCACCTCTCCTGACGCCGCCCAAGAGCCCGGCTGCAACCCTCCTGATAAATTCAATTGAATCAGGAGGCCAGCCACAACGCCTTGAACCCTCTAGTAAACCGTCAATTGAACTCAATCAAGCCTTTTACGCTGCGACCCTGACTGTCCCCTTGGCGAAGAGCCAAAACGAGGTTCAAACCAAGGCCACGCGTAACAGGTGTGGACGTGGAAAGTCAAAACCAAAGATCGAGGCTCAAACCTCTCATAAGCCTCTCGTGACCCAAGGCAGAGCGTATCATAGAAGGCAGCTGCCAGCTGCCCCTGATACGCCAAGAGACCTGCAAGGGCACAAGTTCGAGAGAGAGTTCAAGCAAGCTGAAATCGATCATTTGGAGAGCCACAGGAAAATGAACACTTGGATTGAAATTTCGAGGTTCGATTCACGCGTCCGAGACTCGCAAATACTGGACTGTATGTGGAGATACACTTACAAGTTCAATAAGCATGGGTATCTTCGAAAATGCAAGGCGAGGCTCGTTGTTCGAGGAGATCAACAGCAGAAGGCCACCAACGAAGAAACCTATGCTGCAACCTTAGCAGGCAAGTCATTCAGAACACTCCTAGCCATCGCTGCAAGATTCGATCTTGAGATACTACAGTTTGACGCTGTAAACGCGTTTGTAAACGCTAATCTGCCAGGTGATGTGTTCATGCGAATGCCACCCGGTCATAGGAAGCGCGATAAGGAGTCACGCATCTTGTTACTCAAGAAGGCACTGTATGGTTTACGGATCGCGCCTCTTTTGTGGCAAATGGAACTCGGATCAACGCTACGAGACCTGAACTTCAAGCCAATTCCCCATGAGCCATGCTGCTACACTAAGTCAGGAATTCTCTTATTCTTCTATGTGGATGACATCGTTATCGCATACAGGAAGGGCAACGAGGCTGCCGCAAAGGCTGCAATGGAAGCCCTAAAGCAGAGATACACCTTGACAGGTGGAAACGAGCTTCAATGGTTCCTTGGGATGGAGGTTATCCGAGACCGCAGCTCGTTACGCTTGTGGATAACTCAAACCATGTATCTGGAGAAGATCTATGGCTTGCGCACCTCGGATAGCAAGAACGCAACGCCTATGGGTAAAATTGAACTCCTTCCAAACAACGCAACTGCAACCCAGAAGACCGCCAATTGGTATAAGCGCGTGGTCGGGTCAATACTGTATGCTGCAGTGATAACGAGACCAGATGTGGCGTTTGCAATCTCTCGGCTAGCCAGATTCATGGTCAATCCTAGCCCACAACATTGCGAAGCAGCCAACCGAGTCTTGAATTACCTGAACGCCACTCGTTACCTGGCTCTGCAGTTCGGAGGAGGAAACGAGTACGAGATTCACAGTGACGCCTCGTTTGCCGATAACGCGTTGGATCGTAAGAGTTCGCAAGCCTATGCAATGAAGCTATTTGGCAGCCTTATTGGGTGGCGGGCCAACAAGCAAGATACGGTCACAACGTCAACTACGGAAGCCGAGTTGCTGTCACTGGCACAGGCAGCCAAGGAAGGGTTATTCCAGCAGAGACTAATCTCAGAGCTCGGGATCGAGCTTGAGAAACCTAATTTGCACCTCGTCTGCGATAACCAACAGACGATCGGCATTCTCCAACGGCCTCTCGAGAAATTGAAAACGAAGTTGAAACATGTGGACATCCATAACCATTGGTTGAGAGAACACGTTCAGAACAAAACCATACGCGTTTCCTACGAACGAAGCGCGAAATTGATTGCTGACGGTCTCACCAAACCTCTCCAAGGAGCCCAATTCCAAGAAAGCTGCAGGCAACTTGGGTTGGTCAAGATCGAAGAGAGGATCCACGAGAAAAGGAGAGATGAACTCAAGGAAACTCCAATGGAAGATATCCTCATGGAACTACGATAACGAGAGGCATTTCACACATTCGAACGTTGGAAGCGGCAAGACAAAACAAACTTCAATTCAGGCCCATTGGGCCACCGGTATCAGGAGGGAGAGAACTCAACCTCAGGGCCGAAAGGCCCATACGCAAACTAATAAAAGAGAAATTCCTCTCCAAGGGCCGGAAGGCCCGCCGAAACAACCAAACCACCCTCGTTCAAAGGAGACGAGAGTCTCCAGAGGAGGGAAAAGTGCCAGCATGGCACCCCCGCAAAACCACCTTGGCCGCAACGCGGCGCTTCTCTTCCTCCTTGCGGCGCTTGGGCCGCGACTAACTTCAATGTTAATATGCGAGCTTCAAAACCAAGGAACGAGGATACTTACAGGGTCGTCGGCCGGGAGGGCCAGCCGCTTGGTCTCTTGGACATAGTCCAAGAAGAAGAGTGCCATTGGGATGGCACCCTTGGGGCTACAAACACCAACATTAGCTGTGAAACGAGCATCAAACAAAGGAAAGGAAACTCACATTGGCTTGCAGGAGCCACCCAACTTGCACCGCTCGTAGCGGCCAGGAAGGGGGCTCCCGTCCTCGTCAAGGCGGTCCCAACACCGCCCGCAAGAAAGGCCCGCGAGGGCCGAGTTCAAACACCCCTCACAGGGGACCGCCCGCGGTCCCGGGGCACTGGAAAACAGTTAAACGAAGCTCGAAAAAGCAGGTAAAGGAGTGAACTTACGATTGGATGGCGAGGCGCTCAGCCTCGCGCTCCTCCTCTTCTTGGAGGCGGCGCGCGCGAGTCTCCTCGCGCTTCTTCTTGATCTCCTCCTGCTGGGCCTTCTTGGCAGCCCTGGCAGCGGCAGAGGCACGAGTCTCGCTAACGCTGGATTAGCAACTGGAAACACCAATCCCACACTCGAAACACTTACGCGGAGGGGGAGGCGGCACCAGGCATGGTGAATTTGATTTGATCTATCACAATTGTCAGCCACCACCCAAGACCACCAAAGGAAATGAAGAAACGAGGATGAGAATGCACTTACGACGTGCGAGAGAGAGAGAGAGAGTTTGTAAAATTGATTCCTATTGCGATGTTAGCCAACTGCCAAACACCAAAGGAATCGCGATGCGAAAATCGCACCAAATGAACACTCACAAATTCACGAGCGGCTGAGGAAAGAAGGAAGAAGAGAAGCCTCCTACGAGTTCGCAACGCGAGTATTTATTCGAGGGCCGTTTTGCGCTTTTCCCCATGCGGATTGCATTGAGGGCTGCGTTGAATAGGAGTTCTCACCTTGTGGTTCACTTTCATGATCATGACCCTATTGACTACACACGACAATAGGAAGTTCAATTGAACGCACCATTTAACCAGGCAACGCAATTGCGCAAAGATGAAACGCGCTTCAAAAGGCATAAACGACGAGATAACCTCGTGAGAGCGATGTGATTCACTGCTCAACACGGTGATTCACAGCAGTATTTATATATGCACAACCACAAAGACAATGACGGGAACAATGAATCCGATTATTGTCTCAATGGCACGAGCCTCGTCTATTTAAACCCGACCTCGAATAATTCATTTCAACTTTCTATTCAAACCAACGACTGAAATCAACCTAGCATCATGGTGGGTTGGTTGGAGCTGCAGTTGCAGGCCAAAAGGTCTGCACCTGGGGGGGGTGTGTTGGAACCGCTGCATCGTGCAGCGCAACGCGCTTAGTCAGAACGAGGTCGGTCTGCCACAAATGCGCCTCTCTTCCCAGATTGGAAGAGCATTAGGCTCAAAGGAGAAGCGTACAGCAATTTGCATAATTATCCCCTCCGGAAGCACCGGAGTTGCACAACTTAACTGAATATAACTACACAATTTTTGCCCTATCCAATGTGTGAAATCCAACACCTGCTCTATAGATTAATTAATAGTTATCCTATATTATACTAGTATATTTTAGTTTCCCCTCTAAATTTAATTAATATCTACTAGATATCGCTATATATAGTCTCAGGGGATAGAACAGTTGAGTTACTTATTCAGTAAGTCTATCAAATATTCCATACTGGGGGATGCCTGACTTGGATTATTCCTTTTTTTATTGTTCAGACGATTTCTATCGGGATTAGCTGCACAAGACCCGAACAACTAAACTTCCAGTGGTTCACCTAGGTACAGGAGTTTATGAATCGAATCTCAAGAACACGCCTACAACACCCTCGTTGACCCAAACTTATCTGAGCACAATTTGGCCGCGCTTTTTTTACCTAATCATGCTATTGCTTACCTACGGCCTCACCGTGCAACAAAATCACTTACTAGCATCAGCAAACATTTTAGCCTCAGTCTCTCCATACTAGCTCCCCGAGCAGTAACAGTAACAAACATCCTCTATGTAACTTCTCCACACACAAAGCTAACCCTAATCCAGTTCCAAGTAGTACAAAGTGTTAATATGATTTTAAGATGGAATTTTGTGGATGCTATCATGGCTGCACTTGTAGCGCATGAAGACGAGGTTGTTTGGAACAAGCCCAATATCCATCATTTAACAGAATGAACATGAAAATAAAACTCCATAAGATTGAGGAACAGCTCTATTAGGACATAATCAACCCATGAAAAAGGGCGCGTAAGCATGCCTTCTTTAAGCGTATCTGTCGTGATCGATGTAATCTTGATGTTGTGCCAGTTTTTCAATCCCGTATCTGTGGATGAACTCTTGAATCTACCTGACGACAGCAATCTAACCCCTACCTAAGAGCCACTGCCTCCGGGAATAATTGCTCATTGGCGAGGCACGTCGCCGAAACCTCCTTGCTAGTTTCTCCGCAACGTTTAACGTGGCAATCGTGGCTACGTAGGGGATAGTAGGGGTTGCGGATACGGTGGTGGCTCGCGGCTTTTCCAGAAATCTGCAATCAACGGAAAATATTAAACACCACAATATCCGGGAGTTCGGATAGTGTGGGGCTTGTTGAGCACGAAGAGGTTATCAGGTTTCCACTAGTGCGGACTTGGGCTCTTGGTATGCCACAGCAGACAAAGGCCCGATGTCGATAGTAACATTCTTTAGTTGTAAATATTAATATTGTCACTATATAAACTCAGTTCGACGAAACTACCGTACAGAAAGCCACTTCAAATTACAATAAGAAAAACTGCAAGTGAATTCATTTCTAAATCGCCATGGGATCAATTGGTTCAATCCAGGATACGGTTCCGCCCCCTTCGTCCGTCGGAACCGATAAGTTTGAAAAACTTGCCGATCAGTGCAAGTGGCCTAGGCAGAATGAGCGAGGCTACAAAATTCAAGAGGAAGTCTTTGCCCATGAGAGGCCCATTCGAGTCATTCACATTGGTGCTGGCATTTCTGGGATATGCCTAGCAAAATTCCTCCCAGAGATGCTCAACAATGCGTCGTTGGTGTGTTACGACAAGAATAGCGACATCGGAGGTACTTGGTTAGAAAATAGGTATGTGGTTGACGGTTGGGGGTGCGACCGATCACTTTCTAGGTGCTAACTGTGGATACAAGATACCCCGGTTGCGCGTGCGATATTCCCTCGGTCAACTACCAGGTAAGCTGTGGTGTGAGACATCTAGGGTCCACTTGCTAAAACGATTCAGTTCGCATGGGCCAGAAATCCCAGCTGGACGCACTTTTACTCTTATGCCAAAGAGATCTGGCAGTATTTGCGGGATGTCGTTGATCAGTACGGCTTAGAGAAAGCCATGAAACTGAATCATGAAGTTACCCGCGCGGTCTGGGACGCGGACAGTGGAGTTTGGAAAGTATCCGTGAAGAATCTTCTCACTGGAGAGGAGTTCGTCGACAGCGCTGAGATTCTGGTGAACGGTAGCGGAGTTTTGAAGTACGTACCACCCACGGGAAGATGACTTTTACACGGTGAATTAACTGTTCTTTAGCAATTGGAAATGGCCCGACATTGACGGACTGCGAGACTTCAAGGGCACGATATGCCACACTGCCCGCTTCGATACCAGCGTGGATCTAAAAGGCAAACGCGTGGCTGTCATTGGCATGGGGAGTAGTGGTATCCAGGTAACTGCAGAAGTCTCCTCTTATGCAGAGCGTCTGTATACTTGGATCAGGTCTCCTACGTGGATTACTGCTGGGTTCGCCCAAAATCATGCTGGGCCAAATGGAGCCAATTTCGAGTGTACGTTGCCCAATGTGAAACTTTCAGAGCTGGAGGCTGATTCCTTGTGCAGACAGTTCGGCTCAAAAGCAAAAGTTTGCGCAAGATCCAGCTTCGTACCTTCAGTATTGCAAAGCGATTGAGAGCGAACTCAACCAGCGGTTCAAATTCATCCTGAACGGGACGCAAGAATCAGCACAGGCGAAAGAGGTACGATTTTGAAGGCGCGCTCCTAAGATGCACTAGGTACTTTGCTAAACGCTCTATCGCAGTTTTCCACCGCCCAGATGACCAAGAGGCTGAACGGTCGAACAGACCTGGTAGAAAGGCTGATACCTACAAATTTCAATGTCGGTTGCAGAAGACCAACAGTAAGTTCAATGTCTTTCTTCTTAAATTGTATCGATTCTGACCTCTGCACGCAGCCAGGAAATGGGTTTCTGGAAGCTCTCATTCGCCCAAATGTAACTACCTTCACCCAGGGCATAAAGAAGATCACGTCAAAGGGAGTTATGAATGAAGATGGAGTTGAGGTTGAGGTCGATGTTATTATCTGTGCAACAGGGTGAGTCTGAATTGCAGAGACAAGGCCAAAGTCTAACATCTTGCAGGTTTGATACATCCTGGGTGCCCCGAATCCCCATTATTGCAAATGGGAGGAACGTCCAAGATATAATGAGAGATGGTCCACTCTCTTACCTCTCAGTCGCCGTTCCCGAGAGTCAGTACTCTCACATACCCGCCGCTTTGTCGTCAATTTTCTAACCTTTTGCTTTGTTATAGTTCCGAACTACTGGATGGGAGTTGGGCCGTACGGGCCCCTGGGTCATGGCTCATTCGTACCTCTCATTGAGCATGTCACTAAATACATCCTAACAGCTGCAAAGAAGATGCAGGTTGAGAACATCAAATCACTGATACCAAAATTGGATGTTTGCAAATCCTTCGCTGAACACGCCGACCTCTTCTTGAAGCGGACGGCTTGGTCGGGAGAGTGCCGAAGCTGGTTCAAGCAAGGACGATTAGATGGGAAGCTGACTATTTTCCCTGGATCTCGGCTTGTTTTCTTTGGACTGATGGAAGCACCGCGGTATGAGGATTACCAGATTCAGTATCGAGCTGGCAATCCATTTGCCTTCCTTGGGAATGGCTTCAGCATCAAGGAGTTTGATGGGAGTGACTTGGCCTACTACTTGGGCACTGAAAACAACCCGGGAGGATTGTTGCTGGTGAATGAGAAGCAAGCTAAACGTATCAACGGAATCAATGGATTTCATGCTTCATAGAAAGTAGTTTTGAGAATGGAAGATCGTCTTTTATATCCCCAAATTGAGTTATGTCCGCTACCGGAGCGAACCAATGTAGTATGAAGACTGATAAGATCAGGCCACAAATTAACCAAAGTGGCGACTAGGCCCCCAAAAACATACCTATGGGAATTCAAGTCAATGGCTCTCTTGTATAATTATAGCATAATAATACTTGATAATACTGGGATGCTCAGATCAGCCTCTGCAGAGTACAAATCATGCACAAAGGACACGCCACTCTATGTCACAAGTGAGATATACTATACACTAACTTAGCCTTCTGATGAAGAAATTGGTTTTCCTCTCCCAAAGAGTAACTTGTCATTTAAGAATTGTTGAATAGCTGTAGTTTATAACCTAAAAAGTTCAACAGCCTCTGTCTTACTTAGTCTGGATATACGTCCGCGTAGGGCTACACTGATGCGTAGCACTGGGGTAGCACCAGGAGTTAATTCAACACGCGTGTTAGAGTCATCATCCACTAGGAGCGTCAAATGGCATACACGACCAGTTAAAATTCAAGTTCTCATTGGCAGTATCAATTTGAATTGGTTATCTAACATAGCGCATCAAGCGTACAATGGTACTATGCTAACATATCCACCTTGAATCTGCAGGCCCAGGGGATGTAGGTACACGCCTTAATCGGAGCCGCCATTCACCGGGAGGACCTGGCCGGTGATGTAGCTCGCGGCATCTGATAGCATGAACAACACAGCGTCAGCAATATCAGTGTCATATGCCACTCTGCCCAGAGGGATTCGAGAAGTAAACTGTGCCACTCGTTTCTCTATATCCTCTTTACTGCCGCTGGTCTTCGCGTCGCCTCGAGCAAGAGGTGTATCCGTGGTTCCTGCAATTGTTAGCTAATGCTAGGGTCTGTCTAGAAGCTATGGGATTGGAAAAGTCATACCAGGGGCAACAGAATTGATGCGTAGAGTCGGCCAATCTTTTGCCCAAGCCCGTGTCATTCCCAACACCGCATGTTTCGATGTACAATATGCTGCAAGATTGGCAATGCCTCGCATTGCCGCACCACTTGTGATGTTGACGATAACACCCGCGGGTAGAGTTCTTTGAGATCCCGGAACAAGACCTTCTGAGGTGCGAGACTCTTGATCAGCCATTCGAAGAATGGCCTCAGTTCCCATATTCCACGATCCAGTGACGTTAACTGCCATGATCTTGGCAAACAAATCGTCTGAAACAATCTTATTCTCTGCCGGGCAAATCCCCGCACAGTTGACAAGACCATCTAGCCTTCCAGGGATTGCGTCAATGAACTTCTTACAGGCAACACGTGAAGTGATATCACAGTTTCCATTGAAATGAACATTGTCCAGAGTAGCAAGCTCCTGTGGCAGATTGGGACTTATATCGGCAATGTACACGTGGGCTCCACGGGACGCAAGCGCTTTCACAATCGCTAAACCAATTCCCGAGGCCCCGCCCTATAGGTGGAGGCAAATATATCAACAGCATGAACATCAAGAAGGGAGGTAACACTATTAAAAATACGTACAGTGATAGCTATAGCCCGTTGAGAGAAAGTCTGATCCATGATTGAAGTATTGTGAAGGTATGGAAAAATGATGGGAAGAAGCTTAAAAAAGGAAGAAAAATCTCAAGGTGAATTCAAAAGTGCGCCCTTCCGTTACTAAATGTAGGAGGAGGTGAAGAAACTCTATCTGCCTGAAGTAGCTTCAATTATGTCAGCTCCTTTAAATATGTAGTATGACCGTTGCGGTATCGGCGAGTAACTGGCTTCCCTGGACTCGTTCCCCGCACTAAGCAAAGCATTTTGATACTCTCGGCAATGCGGCTGTGAAGACCTGTCCATGATTGTTCTCGTTCTACCGTAATTCCTCAGCAACCGTGTATACAGCCATCGAGGGTTCGGTGGCGAGTTCCCCACAAGAGCCACAATACCCGGTGCCGTACACCAACTCCGCCGCCACTTGCTAAACTGGTAGCCACCCATACCACATCTACCGGGAGCAACCTTTGCTTCAATGCCCTTCACTGTATCTGTAGGCACGCCCCTCCGAAGCTCAATTCTCAATTGGTCAATGCTATCTGACCCGGGAGAACATATGGTGCTTCGACTGCCGCACCATTCATTGATGGCCTATGTGCAAAGTCGCGAACCATGTTTGCCACGGGAGCAAGACTACTTTCGAAAATCGGTAATGCTTTCTAGGACAAGCCTATAGTCCAAGAAAAGAAAGGGAAAAAAAACTGGCGTTTTCAGTCACGTCATCATGCTCAGTTTCGCTCAGATATGAAGTTTAGTTACGGCCTGGTCAAAGCCAGGCTTCTCATGATGTTGACAAAGAATAGAGAATGGATAGTATAAATACAAGTTACATGAATGGTATTCCATTCAATGCCGTTCTAGACCTCACATATGCTCCGTTCTAAATGCAGCCTTTGGACAATTCTTCTTCACATTACTGAGCTATTAGACTACCTCCATACGGAAACGGTATGCCCATGAGACTTTTCGTGGCTTGAGCGAAGGAGGACGATTGAACTGGGCTGATAACGTCCAAAAGACTTCCAAATAATCTGAGAATCTCCGTGGTGTTTTCCCGGTTGACGGTACAATCAGTCTGGGAGTCTCTGCTACGAAGCGCCAACGCAGACCCGCCAGGGCTACTGGGTTCGTTGCTGGGTATGGTGCTGGCATACGCCCACAGCAACACGGCTGCATCGTGCAACCCGGCAAAAGTTACCAGATTGAAGCGAGCGCGCTCCTGTGCTGCCTTTGTACACTCACCAGCGATGAGGGACCATATAGACACCGCTCGTTCAGCAGCAAATCGAGAGCGTGGTGACTGAAGCCATCGGACGATGGATGCCATGGAGCTCGCGTCGGGCAACCTTCCATCTCTCATTCCGTACTGTAGCTCATGAAGATGGGCGGCAGGCGCAGAAAGGCGCAAGTAAACAAGGTGGTGGACGACAAGTCCGCTCATTAATAATGTACGATCCCGTTGTGAACGCACGAATGACTTGACCATTGGAAGTGATTGCTCCCATTTGCGCAGCGCTAGAAGCAACCGCTTGTACCCAGAATGCAAGTCGAGCATTTTCCTAGACGTTCTGTCAAGATGATCATAGTCGCGGATCTCGAATGGATGACGTGCAGCACCAGAGTGCGAGGATCGAGGAGAAGCTGAATGAGTGGTTGAGGATTCTGTAACGGCTACATCGCCTAACTCGTCTGGCACAGATAACTCCTCACCACAGAGTCTTGATAGTAGCGTCGGATTTCGAGAATATTCCCAAGTGGGCCATAGTAACCCGAGTGCTAGCAGTTCGTAACCCAGAGGATCCATCGGAGGAAGGTTTTCTCCTCTATCAAGGGCGATGTGATAGATTTCTGAAGCGTCGAGATCCCTTCCAGGTGTCTGGTCATTCTCAATCAACTGTATACAGACTGACGCATCCATTTTATGGCCGTTCCATACAGCATCGCACGATGGAAAGGCTAGGTCGATCTCGCCAAGGTAAAATAGCGGTTTCGACTGTAGCAGAAGACTGGTGTAGGCTTCAGAGCGATAGATTCCAAAGGCTAATCTACGTCTGCTTTCAAGTCTCAGCCAAATTGCTAGCCTCTCTTGGTCTGTCAGAGAGCCATCTAAGTTGCGAAACTTTTCCATACTGGCCAAAGAATAGGCGGCGGAGAAGAGCTCCATGCGACTGACTTGAGCCGCAAGCAAGGTTCCTAGATGATGCGCATGAGAAATTGCCCTCGATTGACCGAAATACAATGCCGCCACCCGTGAGTGACAACGTGTCTGAGCGAGCCAAGGAGCATCATACTCCGGGTCTCTCAACTCCAAAGGCTCTACAAGACATGCTTGCACCCGAGCATGCATTTTTGTCCCAAAGTAGCTTGATTGATTATCGCCATACATTGCCCCAATCGATGTCAGAACTAGGTAGAGTAAAGGATGAAGGCGGTTTATGGAGAGATTTTGTAAAGAAAACATTGGCCACAGTGGCTCAAAGTGTCTGAAAAAAAGGTGAACGAAATGCCCTAAAAGCGGCATACTTTCGCTTTCTCCACTTTGCTCTATATTGAAGGCTCTGGCAACCTTTAAGGAAAAGGTATACCAAGACGGAGAGTAGTCGAGGCTGGTACTCGCGTCACTTTTAACAGATAACGCAAACGTTATGATATCTTCAAGCACCCGAGTTTGTTCAATACCAGTCTCCGAGTTTGATTTGCTATGGTTTGCTGACGATGTGTGTTCGTGGTTCCCCGATGTCTGGGCAGTAGACGACATCTGTACCGTGTCATTGACGTCAGCTATGGGTTGCATGTTTTGTGGTTCACCAGAGTCGTCCTGCTGCAACCTCGTCGAAGCCTGGTCAACGAAACTCAAAGGTTCCGGCCCCAGGAGATACGATATCTCATGATGCCACGGCCAAGAGAGTGAGTCAAACATGAAAGGATCAGGTACCATGTTGCCACTGTTCGGATCTTCGTTGGACGGCTGCGTGCCGGCCCCGAGCATTGACAAATCCGCGTTATCAAATATTGGAAAGTTGTTATGGTTAGAACACTGTGCAGGAGAGGACTCTGACAAGAAGTCGGGATCATGGATGGTATCGATTGAATGGTGTTCACTACGTTGTGGAGCAGGTAAGCCATGCTCAGGTTGAGGCTCAGGTTGTGGTTCGCATGCCTGGTCCTCCACCGAGACCATGTTCGACATGCTAGTGGATCGATCTTCCTGCTCCGCCAGGTGACTGATGCGGCTGGTGGAATTGGACAGGCGGCAGGGTTTACCTAGTTTAGAGCAGTTGTCGCACGGCACGTTGCCACTGCATTTGGCCTTCAGCTTGCGACATTGCAGGCAAGCGGTGTGGCAGCGCTTTCTAACCTCTCGTTGGCCGCCGTCTGTGTCCATTGATGGGCACGAGCGTTCATGAGATGTTAAATGTCTTGCCAAAAGATCTTGTCGATAGAAGACGACGTTGCAGTGCAAACAAACGTGCTGCTTTGTTTTGCGATGATTGTGACGATGACGGGCCAAGGAACTTCGTCTTGCGTAGGATCGGCCGCATGTGTCGCAGGAAAACATAGTTCTGGTTGCGGCGAAAAGTGTAGATCAAACGAGTGCGGTCCCAGGTAAAAGCCGAGTTGGACAAAGCTTGGAAATGTAGAGCTCTGGAAACGGTCCCCCGCCCACACCACTGCAACCTGACGACTTGCTGTGTACCTAGGGTTATTGCAATGCTGTAACGAAATATCTTTTTATCGAGAGAGACATTGATAGAGTTCAGACTTCCAACCCCGCATTCTTCTCGCCAAGAGGAGGTTGGCATTATTTTAGCATCATTATGACTAAGCTCTACTAGGTTTGGTTTAGTCCAGTAATAAAAGGTCTAACCGAGGGCCACTTAACCTACTACCCGCCACACCCTGTGGCCGTTTTTATCATTATTGCATTAGTCACCGCTGATATCCCCTTGACTCTTTTATAAGTATTTCAAAGGAGCTATCAAGTTAATAGATCACTGTAAATGAAATTCTTCATAATAGCTCTGAATATTTTCTCTGTAGGAAGAGCAGTTATATTTTGTTATACTAGACTAGCTGTAGTGCACCGATTGATGCATCCGTCATTTTATGTTTCACCAAAGAGCAAAACACATTTCCTTTCATCCTATTTTCAACCCATATTTTTAAATCAGCTGATCTGTTTCGGTATCTTTCTACAAATACATGCAGATCATGACGATGATAGTCTGTGTATTATGTATTACGCATCGTAGTTATCGTTATTTCAACTATTTATTCGCCTCTACCGGTCCCTGGACAAGGAATTCTTCAAACCAGTGTACAGCCTGCTTGAAAGCCTGCTCCCTTGCATACCTTTGAAGCTTCACTTTGGGGTTCCCGCGAATAGCAAATCCATGCTCAACACCAGAGTATATGTTGATCTGGTATGGTTGTTTCGTTTTGATAAGAATCTCCTCGGAAATCCGGCGCTTCTCCGGTGGGAAGATCGGGTCTGTCTGAGCAGCAGCAATAGCAAGCGGCCCGTTGATGGCAGCGAGCTCATCTTCTTCAACAAACGACGGGTGTGCCACAAATCCGACCTTGATCCCGTTATTATAGTGACGGACTACATACTGCGGGTGAATCAGTAATTATTTTCCAACAACACAGCCGCTTCATTCGCTTACCTTAGCTCCGAAGCAGTATCCTAACCCTCCTATTTCCTTGATACCAAGGCCCTTCAGAGCTTCGAGGCCGGCAACAACGATAGGATCAACGGTCTCAGGCGTGTGAGGATTGTCGCCGCTACTACCCGTCTTGATCCAGGCCTTGATGTCCAGCCCTGCCGGGCGGGGATTAGGCAGAACATCCCCATTAAAAAAGTCAGGAATAAGAGTGGTGAATCCTTCATCTGCAAACATATCGGCCAAGAGTTTACTGTTTAGCGAAATACCAAAGACATCAGGAATTAAAAGAAGGCCGACGTCCTTATGCCCCTCGCTCTCAGGGGCCATGGCCAGATAGGCCTCAATTTGGCGTTCTCCAACCTTGATCAATTTTCCTCTAGGCTCCCCCCTACTGCAGTTAATCACCGGATGGTATGAGGGGAGTTACTGTAGGTCATGAAAGCGGAGGTGACATACTCGTGAAGGGTGCCTAAGGTGCAACATTTCCGCGGTGGATGGGAAGCCATCGTGTTTGCAATCTTGTGAGGGCAAGGTGGCTCAAAGTATAGATTTGAGACTTTTAAAGAAAGCAGAGAAAAGAAAGATGAATATGTCGCGTTGATTCTGGTTTGTCAGATGGTATCGGGATGACTGGATGACAAGGTAAGGAAAAAAAAGCAACAATGTTAGAAATCAACTTCGTATATATTAGTATAGAGCTGGGTGAAAACAGGATCTAATGTTCATACGAAGTGCAAAAGAAACGGTAGCAACGCCAATGATCTGGACTTCGTTTTAAACAGCCAGTCTACTCGGACTCTATGATCACGCGGAGAAGGGAGCATTGAAGCAGGAACCCATCTCCGTCTCTTTACTAAACTACTATCGCACTTTGCAGTTTTCCATTGAACCGATAGCAAGCTATTGTTATTGTCAGTGAACCGTAATACTCTGAGGCGCAATTCCCGGTGCATGGACCCTAGCAAACCAAGCCATGCGTGGATCCCCCCACACGGCAAAGGTGGTGTCTTACCTGTAGCCGAAACTCTAGTACGAGGTAACCCTGCTGATATACCACTTTATCCACATCTACGTAAGTGAATTCGGCATGCACGTGCCGACATTGCCGCACTTCGTGAGTTGAAAGATAACACGAGGTAGCCTACATGGCAAAACTTGCAAAACTGATTGTTGATGTGAGCGAATTGTATCGGCTAGCTATCAGGAAAAAGCACCGTTTTGAGTCGAATTTCAGCTACATATCCATCAACCTGCAAATTATCATTCCTTGCGACGACCACTTAGAACCATGGCACCAAAGCCCCATATCATGGAAGGGTATAGCAGAGATCCCACCCTCTCGCCCCCTAGCTTCGGAAACGAAACTGACCATCTACGTAGAGTTGCCTTGATCACAGGATCAGCTTCTGGCATTGGTCGTGCTGTTGCTCACATCTTTGTAGAGGAAGGCTGTACTCGCTTGATCCTAGCTGACCTGGACGAAGGTGGATTGAGTACTGTTGCGGAAGAATTAAAGAAATTGAACCCCGAGGTCAAGACTTGCCTTTGTCTTTGTGACGTTTCTTCCGAGACAGATGTACAAAAAATGATAGATGACGGCGTCAAGGCATTCGGAGCCATTCACTATGCTGTGAACAATGCTGGCGTGGCCAGTCAACCCAGGGTAAAGACACATGAGCTCGAAGTGGAAGCCTGGGATCGGGTGCAGAATATCAATGGGCGGGGGACCTGGCTGTGCCAGCGAGCCGAGATCAGGCAAATGTTGAGCCAGGAACCGAGTCTATCTATGAGGTGCGAATTAAAGAATGGAAATAGTTTGTTCTGCTGACTGACGAGGAGCCAGAACCGGCGCATCTGCTCAACGAGGAGCAATCGTCAACTTGTCGTCAATTTTCGCTTTCGCAACACAGGCTACAAACGGGGCAGTAAGTTATTGCCGATGAGATGAGACTTGGTTTCAAGAGCTGACACAAGAAAAGTATTCCTCATCAAAGGCCTCTGTCAATGGCATGACCAAAACCGATGCAATTACGTATGCTAAAGATGGCATTCGAGTCAACTCAGTCTGCCCAGGATCAACTTTGACGCCTCGTGAGTCTGTCCATAGAGAGTAGTTTCCAGCTTCGACTAACCTTTACACCTTGCTTAGTTCTAGAAGTTGGGCTCAAAGCTGGCACCTACTCGCCAAATATTGTTGATGCGATTCCCTTTGGCCGACTGGGCCGGCCAGAAGAGATCGCGCAAGGAATAGTGTTCCTTGCTAGCGAAAGAGCAAGTTTCATCACTGGGGAGTCCCTCGTCATTGACGGCGGATCGTTATCCTACTACCATTTCTAGCTTAGTTGCGTGCTACTTCTCAGACACGCAAGTTCAACCCTAACTTCCCAGAATCTCCGACTGGCCGTTGCATATGAGTATCGGGCTTTGTATCGACTTAGCAGAGAATCGGCCCAACTACGGAAAGATAATAGTTGATGTTCACTGAAACCCACTTCCTCAAGGGATAGACTTGTCTAACAGTAGCTGAATTCTATATCCAAGTGAGATAATGGATATTTATCAAGCCATGAAAGTGAAGAAATACACGCTAAAACTCGAAGAAATGCCGTGTCTACCAGATACAAAATTGTCGTCACACTTTAGTTAGTCAAGGTCGAACGTACATGATAAGCACTTTCTTTCTAATTCCAGAGCCCTTGTTTCGTCGTTGGCATGAGCTGCGTCAAGTATTAGATTGTTGTTGGATTGAAGACCCATTGACGCACCCTGTGTTTGTTGCTTCTACAGGAAGCCCAGCAGAATGTTCTTTTGGCCAATCAACTTCAAAGCATCCTCGCAACGGTGGAGCTGCTGAAAAGTATCTTGCGTACTATCGAGCCATGCGGTAGCTTGGTCGGCCGGTACCGTGATATTGAGCTCGGTAACGGCGTTCATGATACCTCGAAAGATACAGATCACTATTCCCGCCAAAATGATTGCAGAAGTATTCAAGAGCATCTCGCCGGGACCTGTTGTAATGAAGGTGCAGCCGGAGGTCAGCATGGGACCAGTTTTGCGCGTAATAATGGCAGCAAGAAAGTTCATGCGTGATGGGCGAACGGCTACTTCGCTCCCTAAGAGCAAATGCACAATTGTCTTGAATGCTACTGGATATAGTATCACCAAGGTGGTTACAGTCTCAAGTAGCGCCAATATAAATCTTTATAGTAAAATATGTAATTTCAAGTCAAACCCTAAAAGAACACGGTTGACCAAGGTTCCCATTGTGGAGCTTTAAAGAAAGCTGAGGTTTACAGTTTCCTCGACTGCCACAGGCCGTCCCAGTTTCACCACACCAACCTTATTCTTCAAGTCCATAACAATGTTAAACAAAGTTTCGGCGCCACTATCCCCCTCGAGCTTGCGGCATATGGCAGCTGGATAATTCTGCTCGTCCTCAAACAACCTTCCAAATTCCTCAAATGTTGGCTCGGACGTGTTTTCGGCAAGCCTTGTGACCAAGCCGTTCATGATATCAACTCTTAAAGGGGAATCCTTCAGCCAACCTGGCTCGTAGACATTCGGATGGTCTCCAAGAAGATGGTTGGAGTGTACCACACACTTATTAGCATCCATTGGCAGTCTCGCAAAAGTTGTCGCCGTGAACTCGAATCCAATTGCCTGGCTTTCGTCTGCGATCATGATGTGAGCAGAGCTTGCCATTCCAATAGCCTCCATTCTGTCAGCTGCTTCGGCCGCGGAGGAAGACTCCAAAGCCATTCTTAGGCCAAGATGGACTGGCAGTTTTTCTGGATTGCAACCTTTAGTTCTTATGGCATTGAGACAAACCCCAACACCATGATCATTGAAGCCAATCTTCCCGATTATCCCAGCCTCAGTAACCATAGCAATGCTGGGTCTTTTGCCATCCCCCTTAATTCTTAAAATGAGCAAGTTCTGCTTCTGCTCCGGCATCCAATCCCAGTTTTGACCAAGTTTTCCTCCTTCCTTGCCATGCCAGCTCAAGCTTGTGCAGCCATCGCTGAAAAGACCAAAGGCAATTTCGGTACGAACATTAAGAGCCACAATATCCATAATATCACGACTGGATCCATCTGCAATGCCCCTAATCTCATCATGATAGAGAGGCCAGTTCGACTTTATGTTCTGCTCAAACCTTCGCGCCGTTTCTTGGACCTGCACCCAAGTCTGCTTGCTCTGTTGCCAGAAGTGACGAGCGTAAAAATCCACACAGCGTCCGATTTGTTCCTTGGCTAGAGAACCGTGAGATTGGCCGATCTTGGCAATGTTAGTTAGATTCTTTTGATGGCTATAATTCTTCAACTTACCTCGTACGGCGTCCCGGAACATTCAACAGTAAGCATGATAGCGATCAATGGAGCCGGAATTCCCTGTCTGGTATGTTTGATAGCGTCTGCTAATTTTGATAGCTTTGATCTCAAGGATACATATACCCCACGGGGAACGATCCAGTCAGCCCGGATAATGTGGTATACCGTGTTTACCACAAGTTCCGAAAAGCAAATTTCCCCGCCAAACTAGCAAGGTCTAAATTGTCGCTAAGGTTAGTAGATTCGTAACGCGAGTCACGCACCTAGTGAGTTTGTGCGAGTAGGTGTGAGGCCTTGATTGGCTTGCTAGAGTTACAAAAATGCAGCGCACAGCCTCTTACCATCAATCAGTACTTGCAAGATTGGTCCATCCGATTGTCTTAATATCTACCTTCGCTGAAAATATCATGACGGAATCCAAGATGGAAGAATCTCACGAAGAAGGCCAAAAATCTTGCAAAGCCCCGGAAAGCAACCATGTTGAAGATATGGAGGCGACAAAACCAGCTGAGACCAGCACCCATCACGATGACGAAGGCATGAAGGTCATTGCGACCTATGCTGGCGACACGGAATGGACCGAGGAAGAGGAAAAGAGGCTCGTTCGAAAGATTGATCTTCGCCTCTTGACCATTCTCACGGTGTCTTACGGCCTGCAGTTTTACGATAAAACTATGCTGGGCCAAGCAGTACGTTCAGAACATCGACGTTCCCATCCCTTATCTCTCTTACTAATACAAGTTAGGCCATTTTTGGGCTTAGAACAGACCTTGACCTGAATGTCGGCGACCGGTACTCCTTCTCATCTTCTATCTTTTACATTGGCTTCCTTGTTGGTGCTGTCCCTGCTACCTTAATGGCTCAAAGATTTCCCGTTGAAAGAGTCATTTTTGGAATCGTCTGTCTTTGGGGTGCCTGCCTCATGATGACTGCCGCTTGTCAGACCTGGCAGACCTTATATGTGCAGCGGTTCTTCCTAGGCTTGCTCGAAGCCGGCGTCTCTCCAATGTTCATGATGGCAGTTGGATCGTTCTACACTAAGGGAGAACAAGCTGTCCGCCAGGGAGTATGGTACTCCAGTAGTGAGTGAACCCTTTCCTAGTTTTTTTCAGACAATGTTAACCGTATTTACTAGCTGGATTTGTCTCCATCTTCTCGCCGCTGGTCAATTATGGCCTCGGCCACATCAACTCTGGTGCCCTTAAGTCCTGGCAATATATGTTTCTTTTCGCTGGAGGTATTACGGTACTCTGGTCTTTTGTGCTTCTGTTCACTTTCCCTCCTGATCCTGTTCGCATCAAAGGATTCAGTGACCGAGAGCGATTCATTGCGATTGCTCGGCTACGGACGAACAACGCAGGCATACGTAATACCCATTTCAAAGCAGCTCAGTTTTACGAGCTTCTGTGCGACATCAAATTCTGGATCCTCTTCGCGATGGGGTTTTTGAATCAAATTCCCAATGGCCCAGGCTCCACATTCCTGCCCATCATCATCTCTGGCTTCGGGTTCAGTACCTTTAACTCATTGCTTCTCTATATGCCTTACGGTTTTATTGCTGGAATAGGCTGTTTCGGTCTCCCATTTTTGGCATACAAATTTCCCAACAAGCGGTGCTTCATTATCATTTCCGGTTACCTGACCACGATTATAGCCTCTTCGCTGCTCTGGAAGCTTCCGAGGGATGGACAAGGGGCTCTGCTGTTTTCCTGCTATCTCTTCCCATTCTGGGGTGGCAGCTTTGCTGTGATAATGGGGTAAGCATAATTCTGATCAATAACGGAGCTGAGTGTTTGTTAACCTAAAACCTGTTATAGTTTGGCAACAGCCAACAATGCTGGCTATACAAAACGATCCGTCGCCTCATCTGGGCTATTCATTGGGTATTGCCTGGGTAACGTCGTTGCACCCCTCCTTTTCAAGACGACTGAAGCACCTACCTTCGCCCACGGCTGGACCTCGGTGCTTGCATGCATCTGTGTCGCCGCAGGACTGACGCTTGTGTACCGTCAAATCTGCGTTTGGGAGAACAATAAGAGAGACAACGCAGGTATCGCAGAGGCCTTTGATCATGCACTTAACGATGACTTCACCGATAAGTCTAACTTACAGTTCCGGTACACCTATTAAGTTGTCAAATGCAAACGGGGCGTGGGGTGCAGCTAAGATTTCAGGGATATGGCGCGTTAAGGGAGTCGCAGTTTTGGTGGTCAATCATGCTGTCAATGTGTCGGTCGTTCCAGTGTTCCTCTTGTTCAGCGTAACTAGTGTTATGCGCGGGCTTGGTCGCCACAAGGCCCCAAGAGGAAACTTATGCAGCCATTTCGGAAGCTCCATGGCGGCTGAAGATGGTACTGTTAGTTCTCGCATGAGTGTACAGCTAGCTAAGGCCATCACTTACAAATTAAGGTATAGCTACTTTGATATTCTAGATGTCTCACTCTTATTTCAAAATTTGTCTGTCCCCCAGCATCAAGGCTGGGGCATTTTGACTCAACTTCTCCCTGTCAGTGACATTGATATAAATTAACCATGTATACCAAGTATCCCAACGCCTTTGCGGTCAGCTAACATGGGGCTTTTGCACCAAACCATGCATGGCACCTTCCCAATTCTGAAGCCAAGTGGTCAAAAGGACTGGCAAGCCGGTGAGATCTGATTCAGGGTAAAAAAATAATAGACTTGAGATTTACTGAACCCTCATGCCTGCTACTTAGTAGCGAATATGTTTTGACCGAAAATACAAAGAGCAGGCGGGTGATAATCACTAAGAATTTCATCTTTCACCTAAACGAAAGAAAAACTCCCAATAAAGAAGCGAACGCCGTAATATGTTGAATCAATCATCGGAAACGTTTTACTAACGATCGAGGAGCTAACTATCTATTGGACGCTAGGCAAGTTTAATCCTTCTCCCAGCTTAATCCCATCAGCACGAATTCCTAGCCCACAATCGTGTACCTAGTCCTGTTCAGTTGCACTAAAAACTTGGCTTTGTATTAGTCGAATAATGGCTGGCGTCGAGATTTTGGAGCCGGGTCAAGATATAGCACCTTGGCGATTGAAATAATCCGATTACCTTGTCGCTTACCGCTAATGTCACTGTATCTAGTCAACACCCTCATCATTTCAATCATTATAAGTGACATTGAGAAATTCAAGGGCAAAACTTACTAAGTAGCCGTGTGGAGGGCGCAGGGACTAGTTGGAATATCCTCTGGCGGCAGAGTGTCCATAAACTTGGACATCCGTTCCAGTCGAGCGGTAACAGGAGGATCGTTGGTCTCAGGGTACCTGCAAGTATTTCCCCATTTGTAGCAGACATGACGAACAAAAGTGTCATACTAAGGACCATGAAAGAATGGAAAAGGAAAGTGTAGAAAGCAAACGTATGAGACATTGTGGTTGGGCCCGATCACACGTTCGCTTAAGCCTCTTGCAGCGCTTGCATGCTAGTGGATGGCTACATCTTCTAATCTCCGATTCTTTGATCCTACTTATTAGCCGGATTTGCCTCATCAGTGAATAGTTCCTTACTTGGTTTGCCTCTCTGGGGAAGCGCCGTCCGTCTACTACTAGCGGGAACTTTTTCAACCCCGGAAGCGATGCAGCGTCCCAGTCTCATTCCAGGAAGACACCCTAGTCGAATTGCGACAGGGAATTAGAAAGGATGCCCAGGATAGGTAAAATATGAGAGCGGACGTAGACCGCCGCCTTTCTTAAACCTACAACTCTCAATGTTGCGGTGTCCACTCACGCAACGGATAACTTAGTCTCGGATTCTCGGCATGAACCCTGGTTTTAACGAGAAAAGAGTGTGTGGGGTAAGATTAGGTATTGAGTAACTTCCAAAACTGGTAATGAGGGCCACGTGGACGATGCCACCATATTCCGAAGCCAAAGTCAACCATGAGAGTAGCTGAAGCAAGGTCTCTAGGGAGCCACTACCTACTGCTACTGAAGCCAACCTAAACGACGCATCGGTTAGCTTGTTTCTAAGCGACTGGGCTGAGGTATGGAAGTAGTGCCACAGATAGCCTACCATATAGCATCTGTTTGAACTCATAGTGCTTCTGTAGTGTATCACTTTCGTGCTGGCTTCTTTCAGTACCTGCAACAATATTTCTTTAATAATATACAGATCTCTAAAATCCCAAGACTCTCTTCTATCTTTTCAAAGTCTCATGGCCTAAAGATGTGGGATAGCTGAAAAAATACGTGCGTATGTGTACTTCAATGATTCCGTTGAAAGGCGTTTTCAGCAAATGACGGGTTGTAACGGTGCGAGATTTTAACATTACTGCAGTACCCGTTGCAGCAACTCGGGTTCTTCGGACAGAAATAGATGGAAAAAGTTGCACCACGTTTAATGAATGGAGATAGGATGGTCAGAATAATGTGACATGACCTTGTACTGTAATCATCTTCGCGTATCCTGTCTTGGCTCAAACCTTGCAATTAGGCAGAAGAAACAGGGTTATGATTACAGGCAGTCAAGACGCTTACACTACTTGGGAGCTTGGCGAGTGGGTATTTTCTCAGGCAGTGTCGTGATTTGTTGGCACACGTGCTTGTATTTGGTAATAACTGGTGGTGATACTAGATTGGGAAATATATTGGTATTGGCATATCTCGGATCCGTAATATAGCTGCTTAGTTATAGAAATACTGCTGCCTATATTCATTGCGGGTACTTAAACCTAGATGGGGTTTTCTGTAGCTCAAAATTATATCCATATCGTCAAAATAGAACAAAAGTGATAAGGACCAAACGGTTTCCTGGCCTTGCTAAACGCCTGCTCTAACTGATACGTATTGTCCTAGCGGCGAGACGGCAGGATTGTATAAATAAAGTAGCTGCTCTTTACTAGCCACATATAAAGAGCTAGCTAATAATCCATGCAAGTACAGCCCGGATCCGAAATAGATATGTCGTTTGGAACTATTTCATGTTGGTTATTCCATACGTTTGCAATTTGGGAATAGATTGACTCTTGCGTTGCATCACACATTTGGCCCATGAGTCCTTGCATCCTGAATAGGAAGCTGATTTCGTAATGTCAACCAGGATATACCATAAGTGTTCAGCTACTACCAGATTTAGTGTGTTTGTAATCCTTCACTGACCTATGTGGACTCTACCAAACGATCTCCTCCAAATTATATAAGTCTTTCATCCGAACATCCTCCTTGTCCTTGTCCTAGCAATTCATAGTTTATCTATTTTTCACTTTATTGGCAAGACTCCAGAATTCAATCATCATGAAGACTTCTCCGTATCTAGCCTTTGTTTCGCTTGCGACGATGGCCGTAGCGACAGTGCCAGGATTCGATATCTCCGGGTGGCAGACGTCTACTGACTTTGCCAAGTCATACGCAAACGGAGATCGTTTTGTGTACATCAAGGTGAGAATCGAGTCGTATTTTCTACTGGAACATTTCCCGTTTAGTCTCAACTCAGCAAGTTAACACTTCTACTAGGCTACGGAAGGTGCAACATTCGAAAATCCTCTTTTCTCGAAGCAATATACCGGTGCTACAAATGCCGGTCTTATCCGTGGTGCCTATCACTTTGCCCGACCGGCATCTTCGTCCGGGGCCGCACAGGCTCGTTTCTTTGCTGCAAATGGAGGAGGTTGGTCCAACGATGGCATCACCCTGCCTGGCGCGCTGGACATTGAGTACAACCCCAGTGGCGCCACCTGCTACGGGCTGTCCAAAACCGCGATGGTGAACTGGGTCGAGGACTTTGTGTCAACATACCAGGCTTTGACAGGTCGCTGGCCTGTCATTTACACCACTCTTGACTGGTGGACCCAGTGCACTGGCAACAGTGCCAAGTTTGGATCTCGATGCCCGCTGTGGGTGGCGCGATATGCAAGTGCTGTCGGTCAAATCCCCGCAGGTTGGAGCGTTCACACTATATGGCAATACAACGCGAAGTACCCTCAAGGTGGAGACTCTGATCTATTCAACGGCGACGTGACTCGCCTTAAGGCTCTTGCTTCTGGGGGCTGAAATAGCTCTTTATGTTACTCGACGAGGACTTGTATGAATCTAGTACATACGATTTGGTACTTGCTCAACAGAATGACTACTATATGTCACTAAGCTGTTACTACTTGACAGGATTTCATCTTTGAATCTTCGCAGACATGGTACCCTTCCTGCTAGATGCAACCGCGTACGTAACTTTATGTGTGATTTGTTGAAAATTCGAACTGTTGCTGTGACTTTTTGGACATACCGTGTTCCATTTGTCGATAGCTCTAAACAATACCGCCTAGAACAATTTAAGACCGATAATGAGGGAGACACCCAGTGACCAGCTGCTGTGACTTCTTTCTTGTGTCTTGTGGGGTTGTACCTGGATCCCCGTTCTCCCATCCCCTACTCCGTCGCCCTTGAATTTTGCGTTCGACTCCCAGCTCTCCACATACCCGTTGCCCTCCCACCATTTCCACTAGACCTCCGAAGTCCGGCCTGTTTTACAGAAGACGCCAGGATTGCTATCATTGGCCAATGGAAACGTGGTAACATGCTGAAAATTCTTAACAGCACCTACCGAAGATCAAAATGGATTGAATTCAGTTCGTTGAAACATGTAAATCATCGAACGTCGGTGTGTTTTATTTCAATATCACATCAGTACTGCCTAAGCCACTTAGCGCTGTATCCTCAGCTCATTGTATGTCATCAATGTCATCTTTAGTACAATAAGAACGCCCCAGATTGACCTAAGGTAATACGAAGGTGATTTTGATATAATTGGCATGATGATAATTGACTGTCGTACCCTATTTATCTGTGTAAAATTATCTAGGTAGTTGTGTCCTTGCTCAGGAACATGCCAGTACCACTGGTGGATTCAGAAAGTTTCCATGAGGACCTTATAAGATAATATTAATCCTAATATGTAGACTATTGAATGGTACTTAAGCTGTATAGCTGCTAGTAATCTGGTTGACTTAATTTACTAGAGCTGTTATTTGAATACCTGGAATATAGTTATTAGTACTAATGAGCTTTTAAATATAATATAGGTTTAAATTACCTCCTTTCTGGTTAGTATTTAATCCGTACTAGCTTACCCAGTTAAAATAGGTATTAGGGTTAGGTAAATAAAGTCTACCCCAGATAGGATAAATAGAGTAGTTAGTAGTAGCCTGGGGGTAGAGGATAATAATATTATTTATATCTGTAGTAGTACAGTAAGTATTAGTATCTAGTATCATATTCAGATAGTTATTATATAAAACCTTATCTGCCTACTTATTAAACCTAGTATTTTTAATAAACTTAGTACTCATCTAACTATAGCTTTATTAACAGCTATATAATATAATATATAATTTGTAAATAATTAAGTTATTATTATATACTGTAGGGATATAAAGATAACTAGTACTTACTAATCTAGAGGTACTATAAGATCTACTTTAAGTAAAGGAAATAATAGAGCTAGATAAAGTACTAGTATTTCAGCCTATAAGGTTACTATATATCTACTGTAATACTATACTAGTACTATTATATCTGTAATTACTAATAAAAGGAGAGAAAGCTTAGCTATAAGGGTTATCTCTAGAGCTATTAAAATCAGTAGGGAAGATATAGGCTGCTCTATTACCCTAGGTTCTACTATAGTATTAGTAGATCCTATTTAAAGATAGACTTAATAGTTTATAAGATTAGAGAGATTATTAATTTAATTACTACTCCAGGACTTTATATTCTTTAATAGCTGGGTAATAAACAGCTTGCTATTATATATATAAGTAGTATACTACTATAATAATAATCTTAGTATTAGTTTATTCTAGCAGGAAGTAAGAGATATATCTTATAAATTAATTCTAAATATAATTAAATAGTCCTCTAGTAAAAACCCTGAAGCCTGTTTTAAAGGTATTAGAGTATATAATACCTAGCTATACTGCTATAAAACCCCCTATAGAGAGTCCTGATACAGATACTAAGGTAGGATTAATATTATATACCTTTAGTACTTCCCCTGCTGTATAAGGGATAGCGAGAGCTAGTAAGGCTAAGATATAAGAAAATATAAATATAGCGAAGCTGGGGGCTAGGAATTGAAAGTTATCAATAGCGGTTTAATTTAGAGTAATCTGAAAGACTTCGAGCTATCTTCTGGAATATTAATAATAGGTTTTGATTTGTTTTCCTTTGGAATCTTGAAGCTCTATATATACTTTTCAAATATTGAATATACTTGGATAAAGTCGGCCATTCATTCCATGGCAATAGTAACTTGCCAGACGGTTTGGTCATATGAAGACTGAAATGGATATAATTTTTCTCGGATCCGATGAATGAACAACGCTAATTGGGATAAGTACTGGATAATAGACATAAGATTACCAAACTGCCCTAATAGGAACTTCGTGAACGTAACGCTGGCTGGATACAACGTCCAAACTAGTGTGAAGACTGAAACGGATATAATTTTTCTCGGATCCGATGAATGACGCTAGTTGGGATACATACTGGATAATAGACACAAGATTACCGAACTGCCCTAATAAGAACTTCGTGAACGTAACGCTGGCTGGATGCAAAGTACAAACTAGTGTTATTCTATCACTATTCACCCTATGACTATTCCATGACGTAGAGCGTGTAATCGCTTCGGTTCCTTTAATTTACCGGAAATTTGCAGCCCACAACTAGAAGGAGTCGGTCCTGAGATGTTCTGGGGCTCTATTCGTTACATTAGGGTCTTTTCCGGGTTGGCTAACCCAGGTACTGTTTTTGTTTTGGTGGGTGGCGATGTAGCGAAGTCGACAAAGAGCCACAATTCATTTTGAAGGTAGGCTATCTGGCACATAGAATACGATAATGATATCCATGGCCCAGATTTCCGAGTATAATTACCGTCGTAAATTTGTTGTATTGACTCAGTCATCATTTCTTTGGAAATCTAACCTGGCGCCTTCAGCGACATCATCACTGAAAAGAACTCGTATGGCAAGGGTTGCCATCCCTTTCGCGCATTTCAATGCCGCCTCGTGTGCCTCAGCGGTACCGCTAGCGGCTGTAAAACCGGGATTATGGAGTCCGACTTCGCTAGGGATGGCAAATCCGCAGTGAAAGCTTGGAATTACGTGAGATACGTTGCCCATATCACTTGATCCCGTCATGGGTTTCTCTTCGTCCATCAACCATTTCTCACCGATATTCTCCATGTCGTTGACAAAGTTTCGACACAAGGTGCCATTTGCTCGTAAGTTGGCATACATTGGGACACTGCCTCCAATCAATATACGATACAGTTATTAATAGCGGGCGCAACTCACGTTATGTAGTTCAGCTTGCATCCTGAAGCTGTCGCCGCACCCTCTATACACGCTTTGACCTTTTCAACCAGCTTTTCAGTCCTTTGGATAGTCGGTCCTCGGACATTCCAACTCATTCTCGTGTAATCAGGAATCACACTTTGGACAGTGCCACCGACTTCGATGATTGCATGCACACGTTCATCCATCGCCATTTGTTGGCGAAGCATTGAGATGCAGTTATAAGATGCTACTGCAGCGTCTAGTGCGTTGATCCCTTTCCATGGCTCACATCCGGCATGCGCCGGTCTGCCATGGAATTCTGTCCGGAACTTTTGGCTTGCGATGAATCTAAGAGAGGCCACGCCAGCGTAAACTCCGGGTCCATGCATGATCTGATGGTAAGCTACTGGGTGTGCCATGATGGCAGCGGCAGCTTCTTCTGGGAATGCTCCAGCATCGATCAGCTTCACCTTACCACCTCCACCTTCTTCCGCAGGCGTGCCAAGAAGTCTGATGCGGCCCGGTCTCCTTGCTTGTTTGAGTGCTTCAACAGCTCCCAGGAATGCTGCGAGCGATGAAGTTGCAATGAGGTTATGACCACAGGCGTGGCCGATATCTGGCAGAGCGTCATATTCGGCACAAAAGATCACAAGCCGACCACCATGTCCCACTTCCACTTCAAAACAGGTTTCGAGCCCATAGGCACTGCAATGAACGTCGAAACCCCGGCTTTGAAGAAATTTTGTGATCGTCTCGTGCGCGAAGAACTCTTGATAGGCAGTTTCCGGGCGCTGATGAAGACTGAGATTGATTTTTTCGAGCTCATTGGAGCTTTTTTCAATTGTCCAACTGACCGTGGAACGTGCGGTCTCGAAATGAATTGTCCCGGCGGTGTCTGCCACAGAACTTCCCGTATGCGTCGAATCCATGGCCTCTGTACTGCGTGCGTTAGAATCAGGGAATATCCTTTCGACACTTTCGACATACATTTATGCCGAGCTATAGGCTACAGAATCGCAAACACTGCCTAGTATTTAAAAAGTCGCAGAAGGCATCTATTTCTCAAGTGCAACCATTAAAATAGGGTGGGCCATATTATACTCCAAGACGGCATTCCATCTTCCGAAGGAACGAGCCAAGAGCCGGCAATGTTCCGTGACGCACAAACTGGCGTTAGTGCCCTGCTGGCCACGTTTTTTCTTACGGGAATGACATTGGCTAAGCATTTGTAGTGGGAATTTGAGACCGTTGCTGACCGTGGTTCTATACCGGAGACGCCTATTTCCAAGCCTCCGAACTCGCTTCGGCATTGGGTTCCCGAGACTAAGATTGATAGGGCTGTAGTATCAATCGGTTCGGTACCAGACTAATTGCTACCCGAATTTACCAAAGACCGCATACGATGAACGGCAATAGCCAGAGAATTTGTTGAATTATGGGTCCGTAAACCGCAGGCTACTGAGCAAAAGGGTGATGAAGCCAGCCCTTATTCACCCCGCCACACGACCTAGATAGGGTACAGGTATCAAGTTATCGATCCGGTCATTTCGCGTCCTACAAGAAAGACTCAAACTTTATTTTGTTCGGAACGAAAAACGGAAGGGTAGGGGGAGGCTCATGTTGTGGCCTTAGTGTCCGGGCATATTCAGATTCTCATGATCCGAGAAAAATATATCCCACGTTTGTTTTTGTCGTCACCAACTGCCTGCAAACTTACCTCACTCTTGATCTTGGGGCGTGCATATCTCATAGTTAAATCTACCACAAACAAAACTAATTCCCATGCTTTTTCGTGCTCATTATTTACTATGAGAAATCTCATTTTCATTGGCTGAATGTAGCTCAGTATTCGGTGCCCCACAGCCGATATAAGATTTGAAATCTTCTTTTCGGGGTTCCGCACAAACCAACAAGCCTACCACGTGTGTAGTTTATTGGGAGTTCACGATTCCTGGCAGAGATCAAAGAAGTCCCTGAAAAAACCATTCTAGTATTATTGAAGGATGAAACTGGACCCTCGTCAAGAGAACAGTCATGATAAAAGGCTGTTATGATACTATTGATAATTTCAGGATATCATTCAAATTCAAGTCAGAATCTCTGCTCAAGGTGACTGATATCAGGGAACAAGCCTATCATTTGGGCACCATTCAAAGACAACCTCGTTTTCATTGCCTATATCCTCCATTCCGAGCCCATCGGTGACGGTTACATCATGAGCTCCGGAATTCTCGGTATGCGTTCGAATATGGAAAAGGTTTCAGTGTGGGAGAAGCTGAAGTTCATCATTGTTTGTGGCGTTGGCTTCTTGGCGGATGGCTACTTGAACTCATGCATTGGACTTGGTACGTCCCTAACTCGATCACAAGAACTATGCTGACAGGAAAACAGTGGTACCCATGCTGGGATATGTCTATTTCAAAGATTCCAAGAATGCAGTTCCCAGTGACAAGGCGGGTATCATCAAGGCCGGGCTAACGCTAGGCATGATGGCGGGCCAGCTCATATTCGGCTTCCTTGGCGATACTCTCGGCCGTCATGCAGTCTATGGGAATGAACTCATCCTTACCATTTTTGGCACTCTAATGTGTATACTACTGCCCTGGAGAGGATTAGTCCCCGATGGAATAGTGGCTTGGATGGCCGTCTGGCGTGTCGTCACTGGTTTTGGTGTTGGTGGCGGTAAGTCCATTACAGAATCATGAATGAAATCGATATTAACTCTTGCAGACTATCCCTTGTCCTCATCTCTTGCGGCTGAAAAGTCCTCGGACAGAAGCAGGGCGAAGATGGTGATCTTCACATTCTACTTCCGAGGGCTTGGGGACACTATAGTTTCGGCTTTATTCCTTGTCTTGCTCGCCGGATTCAAAGACCATATCGAAGCCGACGTTAACCAACTAGATTGGGTCTGGAGAATCCTCATGGGTATCGGTATGTATTTTTGCCATCTTTTAACAATTGTTTTTAACAGTAGATAGGAATTGTGCCTTGTATCTTGACGGTCTATGCTCGTTTGGTGATGGAAGAGACAAAGCCTTACAAGAAATGTGAGTGATGCCTTCCAATCGCTTTGGAACATACTAACCTCATTAAAGATGTGCAGAGAGACAATGGAGAGCAGAATATTGCATCGCGGCCTCAAACTCGCAGTATGCGAAAGCAATATCGGGATTTTTGGATATACTTTTCGAGCTGGAGGCATGCGAAGGTTCTCTTCGCGGTCTGTGCAGTCTGGTTTTTATTGTAGGCTTACCCTATCATGGTCCACGGAACTGAATTAATTGCAATGGCAGTGATATCGCAATCTACGGCCAAAATCTCAACCAAGCTATTATTTTAACCAAGATTGGCTACGCTCGAGGCTCGACCCCATATGAGAAGCTTTGGAATATAGCAGTTGGAAATCTTGTTGTGGTATCGACAAGTTATTTACCTAGTTGGTTTATTGGTATATTCCTTCCTGACTTAATTGGACGCAGGGCCCAACAGCTTTACGGATCGCTTCTCGTCGCTGTCATATATGCCATCTGGACAGGAGTTACGAACAACGCCAATAAGGATGGCCTGATCGCTCTTTATGCCATAGCTCAACTTGCCATGAATGCCTCGATAAACATGACGACCTTCCTGCTCCCTGCAGAGCTGTTTCCGACGCGTATTCGAGCTACAGCCCATGGTGTTGCTGCCGCAAGCGGAAAAGTTGGCGCTGCCTTAACAGCTTTTGCTTTTGGTATTGTTACCGACGAGATTCATATCCAGGGGGTTCTGGGTTTGTTTACAGGACTTATGGTTCTGTGTGCGCTTCTCACACTTTTGATCCCGGAGACAAAGGGTACCACCCTTGACGATTTAGAGAACGATACGCTCTATGTACGAGAAAGAGACGAAGCGGGAGACATAAGAGGGACTCGTCAAAAGCAAACCCTCCAGTAAGGTTTCCAAAAATTACATTTAACGCAGTTCTAGATTGTCTGATTGGCGATACGGACTGTATATATAACATTTCTTTCACATACTAGCCTGCGGGCGGGGGCCAAATGCTCTGTGGATCGAACTAAACCGAGGATACATACGATTTAAGGTAGAATCATATAATCTATAGGCCCTCATAGTTGTTTTACGGTTTACCATAGTCATGGCTTATTTCTACACATATCACGAGTTCTGATGGTCAGAATCAAGACACAATTGAAGCTTTGTAACCCACCAGTAAAGGTGCCCGACTTAAAGCTTTATCAACATTCTGATTGACCACTTGCGTAACGTAATAAGGAGAAGTCTTTATACTGTAAGTTTTAAAGATCTGGATACAATCAAGCTGGGAGGATACATGGAGTATCGTGGTATTATAAGGCATCTCTGCTTTAAATAAATGGATGTGCCCCCTTGCAATCGGCCATGGACACAAGATCTAATAGGTTTCTTCTCAGAGAGTTGGAGATTAAATATTTATTTAGAGTAATATACTTGCCTAATAAATAAAGATTTAACGACACATGATTCCTCCTTCTGGAAGCATATTCTCATCTGTTTAGCTAACAGTAAATAGTAACCTGAATACTGTAGTGGTGAGCTAATGGAGATAGGTCTTTTCAAGAGCACGCATAAAATCGTCTCCCTGAAGCGCGAAAATGTCAGACACGGACGCTATCTCCTTCTCCACGCCAGCAATACCCCCATCTTTTAAAATCCTACTGAAAGTTCGTCTCATCGAAGCCACAGCTGCTCGAATAGCATGATTTCCACATATAATTAGGCCAATTTTGCGGAGTCTCGCCAGTTCACCGAAAGAGAGCTGCGGATAACTCGTTGGTACTATTACTAGCGGTACAAGGCCAGACCAGGATCGACAGAAGGACAAGATTTCATCCGGCGTCTTCTGCTTGCTGTGGACTAGTATTGCATCGGCCCCAGCCTCCGCGTAGGCGGTGGCGCGCTTGATTGCCTCGTCTTGACCTAAACCAGCAATCAAAGCCTCTGTCCGTGCGATGACCAGGATGGAGCTAGCAGTTTTGGCGGCCGCTATCTTTCCCTGAAACTCTTCAACCGAGACCAGAGAATGGCGGCCATGAGAACGCAAACTGCTATCCTTTGGGAAAGTCTTGTCTTCAAGTACCACAGCTGCTGCCCCTGCCGCTGCGAAGCGCGGAACGGCATAGGCAACATTAACCGCATTACCAAATCCGGTATCGAGATCAACAATGAGAGGCAGGCTTTGGACTTCGGCCATAGAGCGTGATGTTTCAAGAATTGCGCTCATTGGCAAGATGCTGGCATCTGGAACAGCATATGAAGCTGCTAGCTCAAATCCGCTGACCCAGATAGCGCCAAACCCCGCCTCTTCAGCGAGCTTGGAGGCCAATGGATTGTGAGCGGCCATGGCAATCGCTGGTTTGGAAGTGTTGAGTCTCTCACGAAGAACAGCAACTGGGGATTGGGCTAATGGAGCCATTGCGAAGAAGTGGTAGGCTTGAAGATGTTCGTGAAATAGTCAGATGAATAGTGATAAGTGAAAGCAGGAATGTTTCACCATGACTCATCACGTAAAATTAAATATGGTGATTTCTCAGAAAGCAGGTTTAATCTACCTCGAGTTCTGGCCTGAATATAAGTATATAATACATGCTAAGCTTTTTCTGAGTATTATTACGAAAGTTACGGCCAGTCTCCGACGGCGGCATTTATGCCGTGACGGCTCGGTTATGGAGTGCCGATCCGAAAGTCCCAGTCTGGTGACTGTAACCGTAGTGACATAATGGGCAGGTTGACAGGGCCAATAAAACATTAGAGATATTTGTAGCATTAAAAAAAAGAAAACTTAAGTCAATACGCAAAGCAATGGTCAACGACCAGACTACGTTCAAGGGAAAGTAAAATACGAGCAGGAGTCAGAATCAAATCGTGCAGTTTCGTCAATTTCACCTCGCCAAGGTTGCCACCAAAAGGAATAAGTAAGATCACCTCAATTATTCATTCTGTTGAATGTCAAAGTCTCAAGGTTGTCCAATTTTCGCATTAAATATCATGGATCAAGTTTGATATTCCATCTCTTTTAACAGCTCCACATTCCTATTCATAGCCATTGCTAGAAGCCCAACATCTAAGTGTCCCAAGATATATTGCGCTCTCAGTTCTTTCACCGCATGCTTGCAAATGTCAGGTCGAGTATACAAACCGCAAATTCCGAAGATCTTTCCAGCCCTGTTAGCGGCGGCAGCGACAGCCTCTAGAGCTGCCTGGAATTTCGGGTGCTCCCATTCACCCAAGATCCCCAACTCCAGTGAGAGGTCATTTGCTCCTAGCAGTAAGACATCAACACCATTCACCGATGCGATTGCATCTACATTTGCAAGGCACTCAGCAGTCTCAACCAAAATAATAACCGTAGATCCAGAGCTGTCCAGTTGTTGCATTGCCTCTTTAGCTCCAATCCGTTCATACTTGAATTGTACAAGTGTGGCTGTCAACGAGCGTTTGCCAATGGGTGGGAACTTGGTACATTGCACTGCATGCTTCGCTTCTTCTAGAACCAGCAAACGAGCCCGACTTGTGAGTATCCAGTATTTTTATAAACCAGGAGAAGAAAAAAAATAGAGTAGGCATACCAACTGTGCTAACATGTGGAAAGATAATCCCCAGCGCACCACCATCGAGTACTTGCTGTACAAATCCGATGCCGCACTGGTAAGGTACTCGGACAAATGGTGTGATGCCAGCTAATAGTGCAGAGCTGCACACTCGACTACTGTCACTGATGGAAAAACTCGAATGCTCAAGATCCACAAAAATCGAATCATATCCCGCTGCCTGAGATAGGAGCACGAGCTCATGGCTGGGAAAGGCTTTTACGCCGATTGCCTTCAGGAATGTCAGTATCGGGTCTAAACAAGTTTTGGTGTGGCTGGCCCTTAACTGTACAAATCCGCCCCTTCTCCACGTTTCGGAGGAGATTGTTCTTGATCATTTTCAGGATACAGGAAGGCGATAAAGTGGAAACTCTTCAGTTGCAATCTTCTTCTTGATGGACGATGGGAACTGCAGGCAATGCTGCAGCGCTGTGATGCTCCGCCAGATTGTTCTCAACCCTCACCTTAATGATATTCAGAAAGCGGAAAATCGGATGGGGATGAATCCTATTGCCCCCCACCTTCGCGCTGCCCGGAACCCCACACCCGAATGCAGCCGACTCCGAAGCGGAGCTTCGATGTCATAGTTTCAGGTAATCAATACCCTAAACCCGTAGCCTGGTCAATGGGCTACCCACTCCATAATATACCCAATTTCCACTTTTCAATACTATCACCAACCACTTAACCCTCGGTTATCCCAACTACAGCTGGCTACCTGGGAGCCAATTTGAAGATTCTGACTGCGCACTCCCTTAGCAGCCACAAATTCACCGCTTCAATATTATTAATAAACGCAATTATTCTTAAGATATAATAATCTATCATGTTACAGACCGGGCCTAGGGCAACGGTGAGTAGGGGTTAATTAGTATTATTGCGAAGACTTGGAGTGGAATAAATAAAAGAATAAAAGTAAGAAGATTTTAATTGATTCCAAGGCTAACCTTAGGGTAGACCTATTTCCATGCCAAAGTTATACATCTCTGGCCAGTCAAATCGCGTTTGCATGGTGAATGTGAGCGAATACTTTCTGGAGTGCACGCTACTTCCTGAATAAAATGTAGAATTGGTTAATGCCAGCTCTCGTCCGGACTTCTTAGCGAATCTTCAGGCCTATCCGGGTGCACTCTTGCTGGACTTCATATAGATGAACAAGCATCCATGGCTGGTATACTGCTGCTCGATATGATTGGGGTCGATGCCTGCCAGCGGTCTTTCTGTATAGCGCTTGTATTCCTTAGCGGGGGGACCGAAGATGATGTTCTATAGGTGTTGGATTTGGTTGAGGGTCACTATACGAACACCACAGCGTTAGGTTTCTCTTTGTCATTCTGACGAACCGCTGCGTCGTCTGTATGAATGCTGTTGAGATCTCCTTCCCTAGGTCTTGCTTACTGCTCTGCTGTTGGCACGCGAACAAGGCAGTCCTCCGTTACTACAGGCCAGCGTTCGTTCCCCAGAACTACTCGGGCTCTACCGACCCAAGAATAAACGATACCTCATGGTTTTTCAGGTGGCCCGAATTCTATAGTTTTGGCTTTGATAGGCACTTGACCATAGGAGCGCAGAACAAGGAAGCGTTTAAGCACGGAGTTCCCCAATTTGAGAATATGTTACTACCAGACTAGCTCAAGCAGTACAAGGACAAGCTTATGAAGGTTTGTCTGAATTAGCAGGCTCACCTCGGCGATACAGCCGCGTCCCAAGTCAAGAGCATATATATGCTAATGAAATCCCAGCCCAGAAAGTGTCCTCTAGATCTTTCTGAAGCTGGAGAGCGATAAAGCATAATTTGCTTGATCGGTTGTTAGGGCTGAGATTGAATCAAGCCCGAGAGCAGGTTCGTATTCCTAATGAATTTTCGGGACCGCTGGACGATGCAGAACATAGCTACGTATAGTATAAAGCTATGAAAACTCCCCTGTCATTAACTTGCACGGGCTTTCCTATCAGATCGCATAGAATGCCTTGCCTCCACACACTGGAATCATTGCAAGAGCAGGGCCAAGTCCTTTCACCTGAATACTTCATACTTCCACCAGCATTGGCGCCTGCAGCGCAAGGGAGCGGCGCAACCACTTCTAGAGCCTTGCCAACGAGATAACTCAACCTTTACTGGCTGCAGTTCTCGGCGATCAGTGTACCTTGCAAGTCTCGCCCAGTTGCGCCTCACAGCGTCTAGGATCTCCTATTTATGAACTATCTCCTTCTCCTAGCCCACTGTCGCTATCCCCACGGAGGTATAATTCGCCATAGGTAATATATGGAAGGTATATCGCCGCAAGAAGTGCATGGTACGCAGCGCAACATGCCGGCAGCATCAGACTACACTATCAATATTCCAGAACGAGAGGGCTAAACTCAGGTATGATAAGCAGAGCTATGAATAATGCCTCAGCTATCAACCGATGTCTGAGCGCGATATCATATCAACAGGGTCAAGAGGATGGACGGAAATGGTAGGAGTATATATAGACTGGACCAAGGCTGAGGAAAAGCGAATTGAAGCCCAGGTCACTAAAGAGGAGGGGATAATACTTTAGCTAATAAAACATGAGTGTCAAATATATTTGGAGGAGAATAAAAACTTCGTAGGAGGGAATAAGAAGCTTTGCACTTAGCTAGCTGCAGTATACGAGACGATCATTGGTGGAAGTCACAGATTTTAAAATAGCACTTGGGTAGCAAAGCCCTTGACCATTCTACGGCTGATATACTATATATAACTTACATAAATTAAGTAACTTCAATTACCTCCGTATCTCAACAACCACAAGCGAATAGTAGCTATCCGATTCGTTGAATATGTAGGTTGGTGACCTTGTTTTATCCTGGGAGACAGTGCGGATAGCCAATTTTATAATACCTGTTCTGTCAATAGCGCACGGTGCTTAGTCATTTTCGCAGACCCGCAAAATTTTAAATTCGCGGCTTCTGCGAGCCTATGGCTCCCCTCAGATATCTGTCCGCCTTCTTCACTCCGCGCAGTGTGGATTCGTGGAAATCTGCTTTGACCTGCCGCGAGGAGAAACTCTACGGACCCAACAGGTTTTGAAATGCAGTAATAATCCCGGAACTTTCTAATATGACCAGTTGTGATAGAACCCGCAACCATGGCATCTCCTGGTTCTGGTGAAGACCGTGACGTCTATCCCACGAAGGATGCACTCGAAGCGCCGCGGACACGCAAGTCTCGGCGATACGGTTTTGCATGTTCGAGGTGCAAGGCGCGCAAAGTGAGATGCAGTGGCGACCAGCCTGTGTGTCAAAACTGCCAGCGCTTCGGAGATAGCTGCCATTGGCCATCTCAGAGCTCGACTCAGAGCCAGCTCAGGGATGCCAATTCTCGGATTAGAGACTTGGAAGCGTCGGTTCGTGATTCCATGGCTTCCAGCCAACGCCAGGAAGAGGGCGTACAAAGCGCAAATACGGCTCCAACAACATCTGAACGAAGATGCCCAATGATGAGCAACTCGGGGCCGACGCCTTTCGCGAGTCCCGAAGATGCCAGGACCAACTCGTCGCTCTGGTTTCAAGTCGGCATCGGCCAAGATGGCAGCCTGACCTACAATGGCCCGACCAGTAGGTTTCATGCTGGAACATTGAATGAAGGCGTCGGAAACGAAAGGCAAGATTCGGACCAGGATATATTAGCAGCACAGTACTCCGTGATTGATTCAGTTTGGATGCCTCTGATATTTTCTCAGCCCGTAATGAGAGGTGCTGGTGTCAGTAGAGAGATTGGCATGGCTCTACTTGACATCTATTGGACCTGGCTTCATCCGCTACACAATTGCGTCTATAAACCCCTCATGATTATGGATTTGGCTTTTGGAGGTCCGTATTGCTCTGACTTCTTGCTCATGTGTATTTTTGGACTTGTTGGGAGACATCTTTCCAAGCATCACCCCAATTTCCCCGATATTGGCAATGGAAACGAGTTTCTTTCAAGAGCCAAGGAGCTTCTGCTGCAAGAACTATCCGCGTCGAAGCCCTCCATACCTACCATTCAGGGTCTTCTTATTCTCGGTGGGCGACAAGGTGCGATGGGAAATAGTTCTGAGGGTTGGCTTTACACAGGAATGGCCATCCGCATGATGGAGGACATCGGTCTTCACCTTGATATTACAAGCCTGGCAAAAATAGAACGATGGACCGCAGCGGAGAAGGAAACCCGAAAGCGACTCTACAACTCTGCCTACATTTGGGACAAGACTTTGAGTCTGGCTTTGGGTCGTTCGCCATCCCTAACGAGAGCACCATACGCAACAGATGAGATCCTGGATAAGTTTGACGATGAACCACCTTGGCGTCCGGTTCATGCGTTCGAAGTTGTTGAACCTTTCCCGCCCTCTCCAACAATGAATAGCTCAACATTCTGCGCGTTTTGTCGTATTCACGAAATCACGACCGACATGATGCTGTTGTTTGCAACTCCTCCGGGTCACGATGAGTTCATTTCAAAAGTGGGAGCTCTTGATTCAAGTTTTCAAAGATGGTATGACGAGCTTTCGGTAGTAGCTCTTAAAATAAGCAATCCAGACAGTATGGCGCAGAGCCCACCTCCACATATTGTATCACTAAAGTATTTCATTGCCCTTTTCTCTCTCATCTTCACTGGACCTTGATATTAACATGTCACAGTTTATTGTATCATACACTTAGGATTCTGATACGTCGGCCATTTTTTGCTTCTTCTGATCTTCTGCAGAGAGATCATTACTTGAGTGATTGCGAAATCCATCTTCGACAAATTTTCGCTATCCACAGTCTGTACTCGCGTACTTTCCCACATCGTCTCATGACATACCAAGTCAGTTATTGCATTTTCATTGCAGCAAGTACCGAAGTTCAAGAGCTTAGCATTGCTTCTACGAAAGTCCGAAGAGAGGAGGCGGCAATGAGGCTTGCGGCTGCCGTCAAGCTGTTGCAGAATGAAGCCATGCACACCCCAGGCATAGGACGCAGTCTCGACAC
Organism: Clonostachys rosea; assembly: GCA_026958235.1. Lineage (NCBI taxonomy): Eukaryota > Fungi > Ascomycota > Sordariomycetes > Hypocreales > Bionectriaceae > Clonostachys > Clonostachys rosea. The sequence goes on from CP110207.1 coordinate 96,176, forward strand.
CATTAGGCGACTCATGTGCATGGGGGCAAAACCAGGCGGAAATTCAGAAAGGATGGAAAGTCTAAATTCTTCTCGTGTAATCAATACCAGGCAAATTTCTCAAATGTCTTCAGGTCACGACTCAGAATCGCGAGTCACCCAATCTGGCCAAGATACTCAAGGGTTGCCCTCAGGAAATGAAAACCTCACTCCTGTCACGCCCCGTTTCCCCTCAGAGAACAATACAGCGAACACAGACACTTTCTCTTCACTAATCAATACTACGACGGGATTCGATATGACGGATGATTTTTGGCCCGCTTGGATGGACACGGGTGCTGGATTTCATCCTGAGGTAATGTCATGGGGATGGATAGAGAATTCCCAGAGAGCCCAAGGGCCCGCATTTGGAGATCAGAATTGGATGTAAAATTTTTTACTTTAATTTGACTTGCAATTTATTCTGCAGTTTTGGATAGTGAATTGGACATACCGTAGCAATGGAATGGTTGTCGGAAGTCAACTTTTTTTTAAACAGCTTCCATGCGATATGTTTACTAGTGTTGGAATGACTTGAATAATGCTAAGATTTAATGATGATTCCTAAATAAAAGTCTTGGAACTAAACAATTGAAACCAAATTTCTTGGAGTCAGATGATAAGCAGCAATTTTTTACAAGGTTGGTGCAAATTACTTATCCCGCTCGCTTCGCATGGAGGATCCCTGCTGCGATAAAATGAAATGGAGAAACGCAATTTCATGTTCCTTGTTCAGGTGATACGGTCAAAAGCCTAAGTCGCCCTAGTCAACCGAACACCCCCTATAATTAAACACTTTTTTTCCTATCTATATTTATATTACCTTTATTTAATTTATATGATATCTTTACTAATTATTATCTAATTTAATTAATTTATATATTATTAGAATTATAATATAAAACTATATAAAAAACTTACTTTAGTAGGTAATATTAACTATTAATAATAGTATTTTAATATAAAAGACTATAAAGCTCTAGGGAATTCTATTAACTACCTTATATAATTATATTAAGAGTATTAAGCTATATAGAATAATTATAGAGGTTTATTAATATCTCTTAGTAAAGTAGGAAATAGAACTTAATAAATAGATATTTATTTAAGATTCTATTAATAATACTTCTTTATATAAATAAATTACTATTATTTACCAGGAAAAGAAATAAACTTACTAGTAGATAGATAGCTTTAAGAGAGTAATATTTAATATAGGATTTTATAGTAAGACCTACTATAAAGTTAGAAAGAATCCAGACTAGATAGGGGTTAGAAACTTACTAGACTGGAGAATATAATAAACAGAGGAACTATAGATAGCTATACTATTAAGATACTACTAATAATATATCTTAGGATAGTAAGAACTAGAGAGAGAGCTAAATAGAGATTAGACTAAAAATAAATTAGAAGATAATAGAATAGAAAAAGCTTATATAGTAAAAATAAGTAAGAATAAGTAGAATAGAGAAAGAATAGAATAAATATAGAAATAATATAAAATAAGGTTTACTCTAAGACTTATTTATACTAGAGCTATACTAGAAAAAAAGAGAAAAATTTATCTAGAGATTAGATTATATAAAGAAAAAAGAGAAAAAGAAAAGAGAAGAGAAAGTTAGAAAGATAAAAGGTATTTATAGATATAGAAGATAAAATAAGTAATCTAGGAGTTTATAAGGAAAATATACTAAATACTAAAGAGTTATATAAATAATAGTAAATAAATCTAGAAACTATATTATAATTAATCTAGATTAAAACTAAAACTAAATTTTCTTATTCTAGAAATAAATAAAATAATAGAAGAAAAATATAAATAAAGAAGCTAACTAGATATTATATTAAAAAGATATAAAAACTAATCTAGATATCTAGTAAATAAATAAAATAAAGAAATTATATTTAGATATTCTCTAAATAGGAAATTAAAAATAAATATTAGAAAATTAATAATTAATTAAATTAAAAAAAGATAAAACTTTTATTTAAGTTAATATAAAAAACTATAGAAGAATTAGTTTCTAGATAGAACTATATTATATCTATATAGAATATAAACTAAAAACTACTTTATTAATAATAACTAGTAGATAAGAGTTAAAATAGAAATAAAGAAGATATAATATAGAAAGTAGAAAATAAAAAGCTAAACTAGTTTCTTTATAAAGCTATATAATATATAGATAGAATAAGTTTTTTATTCTATATATAAGGTTTTCCCTTATTAGTAATAAAAAATAGAGACTAGAGTCTAGCTAGATCTAGTATCTAGAGTAAATAATAATAATTATTTTCTAATCTAGAAGATCTAGAAGATAAATAGAAAATAGAATCTATAAAGAAAGAAAAGAATTCTAAAATAAATATCTAGTTTTTAATTAAATAAAAAGAATAATTATAAAAGTATAATAAGTAGATATATAAAAATAATATAAATAATATATAATAACTTATATATTAATTCTAATTCTAAGAGAAAAAGCTATTATACTCTAAACTAAATATAGATATAAAAACTAAATATTATTATACTCAGAACTAGCTGTAACTAGCTTAGGCGTTATTAATAGGTTCTTAGTTATTAGCTACAGGGTAGCTGTAGTTAGATAGCTTATAGTTAAAACCTAGGTTTATAATACCTTTACTTATATATAAGATAATATAATTCTTAAGGCTTAAGCTCTTTCTATCTACTAGCTGTTTATAGCTCTTTTATAGGGGGCTCTATATAGCCCCTGTTTATAGTATAATAAATATAGAGAATATCTATAAAAAAAAGCTTAAGTAGAGTAAGATCTAAAGAAAGAACTATAATTAAAAATATAATAATAAAGTAATAAAAGAAAGATTTTAATTTCAGCTTAAGAGTATAACTACTAAGAGCTATAGTATTTTAAACTTAGATACTCTTTATAATATTTCTAAGAAATTATATAATTAAAAAATAAAAGAAAAATTTATAAAACTATAGAAGAATTACTAAAAAGCTAAAGTACTTATTATTATTACTTAAACTATTTTAATTATTATAAGAAATAAAATAATAATCTAAATATATCTAGTTATCTATTTATCTACTATCTCTCTATTCTTATTATATAGATTATTTAATAATATCTTAAAAAAAGAGTATTTATATATTATTACTACCTATTACTAAGTAGTATAATAATAATTATATAAACTAAGTTAATATTATATAGTATAACTAAGTATATATAAATAAATATTAGATTAATATTAAATCTATATTATTTAATAAAAATTTTCTATAGTAGTAAATATATACTATATTTATAGATATAAACTTAACTAATAATCTTAAATAACTAACTTTTCTCTTATTTCTAAATAAATATAATTTAGATTAAACTAAAATAAACTCTAATATATTAATACTAAGCTTAATCTAATCTAACTAATACCCTGATCTAAATTATTCTAAAATATAAAAAGCTTAATTAATAAACTAATTCTTAAAGACTATCTCTACTCTTATTAACTTAATATAGTATATAATATACTAAAACTATAAGTTATATATTAGACTATAGTAGGTCTATATAAGAGAGTAGCTATTCTTAAGATATAATATTTACTTAAGCTAATCTTAATTCTCTATAAGTACCTATAGTAGCTATAGTAGCTATAAGCAGTAGGCTATATAATAAAGTAATAAACTAAGTAGATATAGCTATTAGATTTATATAGTTAATAGTAGCTTTATTATTATAAATAGGCTCTTAACTAATTATAGGGGTATATTATAAATATAGTTAGTAAATAGCTATATTAGATTATCTTAGATAATAGTTATTATTACTTTAAGAGCTTTATTAGAAGTATTAACTAAACCCTAAGAGATTAGAATATTTATAATAGATATTATAACTATTTAAGAACTTACTAGTTATCTAGTAATTAATTAATAATATAATTAATTAATCTAGATTAAGATAAGCTTTAAGTTAGAAAGAAAAGATAGTTATTATTATTAGATAATAAGCTTTCCCCCTTAGGGGCTATAGCTATAGCTAGGCTATTTATATATCTAGCTATATAAATAGCTCCTATTATTAGAGTTTTTAAGATATTAATATCTATATCTAGACTAAAAGTATTTAATTTTAACTTTATCTTATAGTATTAAAGGTTTAGATATAGACTACTAATTATATTCTTGAAAAAATTATATAATCTAGTTATATATTATCTAATCTTAGAATATACTCTTATTTATAGTAAAACTAATAAAAAAAAAAATAAACTAAGTTAAAGATAAAACTAGTTATTTTAAGCCTTTTAAGCTATAGTAAGCTAATAAAATATTAATAAAATCTAATAAAATATTATAAATATACTTATAGTATTAAAAGAGAGTAGCTAGATTAAGAACTATAGAGTAATATAATAATTTATCTTTTTAATAAGATAAATAAATAGAGTAATCTAATAATATATTAATAATAATTAAAACAAAATATAATAAATTATAAATTTATTAGTTTTTCTAATTTAAATACTAATATAAATATATCTATATTTTAGTTTAAATAAAGAACTTATTAAGCTAGTATAAGATCTATATAATAAGAATATAAATACTATAGAAAAACTAAAAGAAATATTTATTCTCTATAATTTTCTAAATAGAATTATAAAAGATATTATTATTAGCTTTTATATATTTTTTATATATATTATATAAATACTCTTAAATAAATATAAAGTTATTAGTATTACTCTCTATAATACTAAGAAGCTATTTAAAATAGAAATTATTAGTAAATAGTATATAAAGATAAAAGAGTATAAAGATACTTATAAAAAAATATAGATAGTTATTATAATTATACTTTATATAATAAATAAATATATTTAGAGATATTAAATAAAGAATAAAAATAGAGAAAATTAAATAGTTTTTATTACTAATAGTAATATAAATCTACTAATTAATACTATATAAATAAAGAAAGTACTAGATATATTAAAAGAAGAAGATTAATCTAGTAATTATAATTATTATAGCTAGATCTAAATAGAGATTTTTAGTAAGTTTAGAGAATCTATTTTTATTAGTACTCTTATTAAATTATATATTATCTAGCTTAAGAAGATTAAGATTATTATTCTTAGTATACTTAGAAATAGATAGTAATTTATTAATAATTCTCTTATTAGTAGAAGAAAGAATAGATAGAAAGAGAGAAGATATAATAGGAAGAGTAGATAAACTAGATATAGTATTTAAAATAATCTTAGTTTAATTTTAAGAAGCTAAAGTAAAGAAATAAGAAGTAAAAAATTTATAAATATTATTATAGATTAATAGCTAGAATAAACTACTCTCTTATAAAGAGATAGAATATTATATTTTAATACTATAGAGAATACTATTAGATAATAAGCTTAGGGAACTATAATCTAAAAACCTATTTTAAGAAATAATTAAAAGTAAATAAGTAAAGTATATAATATAATAAATACTATAAATAGATAAAAATACTATATCTATAAGTTATTAATTAAGATAGAATAAAACTAAAGATATAATAGAACTATATTCTAATTAAAAGAAATAAGATTTTAAACTAAAAATATTTTAATAATAATTTATATAAGAGATAATAAAAGTATTAGAAAAATTAGTAATACTCTTTCTAATTATAAAAATAGAGTTTAGAAAAAAAAAATATTAGAAGATTTATTTACTATTTTAAGAAAAAAGATTTTATAAAATTTAAAAAAGTAGAAATAAATAAGTATTATAAAGATTAAATAATAATACTATATAATTATTATTAGATAATAAGCTTCCCCCCTTAGGAGCTATAGCTATAGCCGGGCTATTTATATAACTAGCTATATAAATAGCTCCTATTATTAGAGTTTTTAAGATATTAATACTTATATCCAGGCTGAAAGTATAATATCTAACTTTATCTTATAGAGTTAAAGGTTCAGATATAGACTGCTAATTATATTCTTAAAAAAGTTATATAATCTAGTTATATATTACCTGATCTTAGGGATATATTCTTATTTATAGTAAAACTAATAAAAAAAAAAATACTATATAATAAAAGAAAAAGTAGTATATAGTTTATAGATTCTATTAGAAATATAAATAAAAAATATATATTATTATACTTAAAACTAGCTATAACTAGCCTGGGTATTATAGATAGGTTCTTAGTTATTAACTACAGGGTAGCTATAGTCAGATAGTTTATAATTAAAGCCTAGGTTTATAATACCTTTACTTATATATAAGATAATATAATTCTTAAAGCTTAAGTTCTTTCTATCTACTAGCTATTTATAGCTCTTTTATAGGGGGCTCTATATAGCCCCTGTTTATAGTATAATATATATTATATATATATAATTATTATATAGTATAACTAAGTATATATAAATAGATATTAAGTTAATATTAAATTTATATTATTTCTAATAAAAATTTCCTATAATAGTAAATATATACTATACTTATAGAGATAAATTAACTTATAATCTTAAAAGTAATTAACTTTTTTATTTCTAAATATATATAATTCTAAATTAAACTAAAATAAACTCTAATATATTCTAATCTAAACTATATTATTCTAAAATAGAAAAAGCTTAATTTTAATTAACTCTTAAGAACTATCTTAATTTTAATTAATTTAAAGTAATATAGAATATACTAGAACTATAAAGAAAACCTCAGATTATAATATATATAAATAAGTAGATAGCTATTATTAAGATATAGTTTTTAATCTAGTTATATTTTATCTACTTTAAATACTAATAGTATATAGTAGCTATAGATTATATAATATAAAAATAGATCTAATAGATATAGCTACTAGATCTAAGATATTATTAGAAGCTTTATTACTATAAGTAAGTCTTTAACTATTTAGAGAGATATATATTATATATATTTAGTTAAGAGCTATATACTATTATCTTTTATAATCTCTATTATCTTATTAAGATTTATATTATTTATAATAACTAAAGCTTTATAAGTAGGGATAATTATAGAAGATAATATATTATAGATATTTAGTATTAATAATATAATTAATTAATTAATTAAGATAAACTTTAAGTTAGAAAGAAAAGATAGTTATTATTATTAGATAATAAGCTTCCCCCCTTAGGAGCTATAACTATAGTTAGACTATTTATATATCTAGCTATATAAATAGCTTCTATTATTAGAGTTTTTAAGATATTAATACTTATATCTAAACTATAAGTATTTAATTTTAATTTTATCTTATAGTATTAAAGATTTAGATATAAACTACTAATTATATTCTTAAAAAAATTATATAATCTAGTTATATATTCTCTAATCTTATAATATATCTGTATTTATAATAAAAATAATAAAAATATATATATATATATATATAATCCTATTATAAATTTTAATTAGCTAAACCTCTAGATTTTCTAAAAATACTAAAGAATAATACTTATAGTATTAGAATAGTACTATAGTTAAAGAGAGAATAATTATAATATATAGGGTATTATAACTACTATTAGTATTAAGAAATAGCTAGATATACTTAGCTAAGCTAGCTATATCTAGAGCTAGGATCTAGGCTTAGAAGCTTATTTAAGATACCCTAGAGCTATAAACTAAAGCTAGAATTCCTTAAGCTTTAGTAAAAGTAATATACTGTTTTTCCTCTATATTCTAGCTATATCTAGCTATTATTATTACCTTTATTATACTATATTATACTTATAGAGATAAATTAATATTAACTTCTAGATAATTACTTTTCCTACTTAGTAATAAAACCTTATCTAATACTAAATCTAATTAATTATAAATCTAAACTCTAATTAAAATTAATAGAATAAAATAGAAAAAAATTTAATTAAATAAGAGCTATCTCTATATAGATTATCTTAATATAGTATATAATATACTAGAACTAGAGATAATAAATTAGATTAGAATAAGTATATATAATAGAGTAGTTATTATTAAAATATAGCTTTTAATCTAGCTAATTCTTATTCCTAATAAGTATATTATTAATATCTAGTATCTTACTATTATAATATAGAGATAGCTTAAGTAGATATAGCTACTAGATTTATTATTCTATAAACAGCTATATTACTATAAGAAACCCTCTAATTAATTAGAGGTTTATATTTTTTATATATTAGAGATATATTACTCTTAGCTACTAATTAACTAATACTATTATTAGCTAAAGAGCTAGATTATTTGTATAAACTTAGCTATCTAAAGTAGGGATAATAATATTAATTATATTTATTTTATTATTATAGTTATTACTTATAGTAGTTATTAGTAATAAGTACTTATATAGAGATAAGTATAATTAAGAAAAGCTTAGAATAGTAGTTATTATTAATAAATAATAAGTTTCTCCCCTTAGGGGTTATAGCTATAGCTGGGTTATATATATCTAGCTATATAAATAGCTCTTATTATTAGAGTTTTTAAAATATTAATATCTATATCCAGACTGAAAGTATATTTATTTAATCTTTATTCTATAGAAGGTCTAGATATAAACTACTAACTATATATATAAAAAAACTCTATATAATAGATAAATTATATATTATATCTAATCTTAGAATAATCTTACTTATAGCTTAAAAAAAATAAAATATTTATATTAATAGTTTTATATCCCTCTATATAAAAACCTTATAGTAATTATAAATCTATATTATAAAAGATAATATATTATCTTTAGAGCTCTAAGAGCTCTAGAATATCTATAAGTATAGAGTTTTCTTTCTATTAGATAGAGATTCTTTAAGTTATTAATATACTCTTTTATTTACCCTATAGTCTATCTTTTTAACTACTCTATAGCTAATAGAGTTTTATTTTCTCTTTTAAAGTTTACTTCTTTTATTATATCTTTTTAAATAATCTCTTTATTATCCCTTAGCCTACCCTATAAGCTTTACCTACTTTAGATCTAGCTTACCCTATAGCTAGTTTACTCTTTACTAGAGATCTTAATCTTTTAAAATATTATAGATATTTAACTCTATAAAGGAAATAGAACTTAAAATAAATATATTAAACTTTATAATTAATATTTAATTTAGTTAAAGAGATAATAATAGAATATTATACCCTATAGTATTTTTCTTAAAGAAGCTATATAATATAGAACTTAACTACTCTATCTATAATAAAGAGTTTATAGCTATTATATATATATTTAAAGAATTTAAATACTACTACTTAGAAATATAATATAAAATTAAGATATATATAGATTATAAAAATATTTAAAACTTTATTATAACTTAATAACTTAATAGAAAATAAATATAATATACTAAATATTTATTAAAATTTAACTATAAGATTATATATTAGAAAGAATTTAAAAATAGAAGAGTTAATACTTTTAGCTAGAAGTTTAAATATAAATAAATAGTTCTAAAAATAAATAAATAATTATTCTTAATAAATAATAAAGAATATTTAGTATAAAAAACTTTAAGTATTATACTAAAGAAAATAATATATATTAAAGTCTAGATAGATATTATTTCTTATTTAGAGAAACTATAATAGAAAATAAGAATAATATTTATTAAAAAAATCTATAAATATTTACTTTTAGGATATTAAGAAGTTAAAAAAATATTTAATAGAATTAAATAATATTATAATTATTTAAATTTATAAAAGAAAGTATAAACTATAGTTTTAAAATATAATATATATATATAAATTAAATCTATATAATATAAACTATATAGAGAATTAAAATTAGTTTTAATATTAGAATAATTATAATAATTAGTATTTTTTAATTATATTATTAAATTATTAAAATCTAAAGAATTAATAATTAGAATAAAATATAATAATATTCTAATAGTTATTAATAAACTTATAAAGTATAGATATTTTATTTTATATAAAGAAGTAAATTTTATAGAAAACTTTATATATTAGTTTCTATAATATATAGTTAGTTATTATAAACTATTTAAAGAAATAATATTAAATAGAGAAATAATCTTTATCTTTAAGTTTTAATAATTATTTATAATATAAATAGATATAAAATATAAACTATTAATAGCTTATTATCTATAAAGTAATAATTAAATAAAATAATTAAACTAAACTTAAAATAATATTTATAAATATATATTAATTATAAATAAAATAATTAGATATAACTATTACTAATAGTATAGATTATATATAATAATTTAATATAAGAATTAATCTAATTATCTCTAATATATATAAACTATAGTTATAAATTAAAATTCTAAAATTAATTAGAATTTAAAAAACTAGATATATTAGTTACTATACTTATAAAAGAAATATTATATTTATTATATATAGAAATAAAAATAGAACTTAAATTTATTTAAAAAAGAATAAAAAAATATTATAATAAAATAAAATTAAAGAAACTAATTTTAAAAAAAAGAAAATAAAATCTATTTATTTTATAAAAATATTATAATAATAAAACTAAATAATAAATTAGATTATAAAAAACTTAGATTATTTAAAATTTTAAAGAAAAAATTAAATACTAACTATAAACTCTTATTACTAAATATAATATATATCTATCTAGTTTTTTATATTTTATTATTTAAAAAAAATATTAAAAAATATATTAGATTAAGATTATATAATTAAAGAAAGAAGATAAATCTTAGAAAATACTAAATAAAAAAATTAAAAATAAATAAATATTTTATTTAGTAAAATAGAAAAACTATAATAAAAATAATAATATATAGAAACTAGTTAAATATTTAATAAAGTATTAATATTTAATCTACTAATACTATTAGAGAAGGAAAAATTAATAATTTTATTTTATATAATATAACTAAATAAATCTTCTATAGAAGAATTAAAAATAAAACTAGAAAAATTAATAGCTTATTTTTTTTTTATTAGTTTTGCTATAAACAAGAGTATATCCTAAGATCAGGTAATATATAATTTGATATATATTTTTTAAGAATATAATTAGCAGTCTATACCTGAACCTTTAATACTATAAGATAAAGTTAAAATCAAATACTTTTATTAATAGCTTATATAATATATAAAGTTTAGATCTAGAATATAAGCTCAGCTTCCTAAGTCTATATCTATTCTAATTTTTCCTAAAAACTTTTCTCTATCTCTTTCTATTCTTTCTCTTTTAGCTCTTTTATATTATCTAGATCTTTCTTTAATATCTCTATATCTTTCTTATAAAACTACTTCTATATTTTTTATAAATAGGAAATTTATATAAATACTATAACTAATTCTATTTTAATTTTAATCTCTTTATTTTATAAATATAATAACTTCTTTTTAATTTTCTTAATTAAGAAATAAAATTAACTAGATATATAAATTATATTAATTAGTATAAATATATATTATATAATAATTCAGGCTTAGAATAATAAAGTATTTAATATTTTTTTCTATATATTAAATATAAAAAATAACTTTAAATCTATACCGGAGAGAGTTTTAATAGAAAGTTAAAATAAAAAAAGAAGTTAGATCTAATAACTCAATATTATAAATACAAAAGGTTAAAAAAAGCTTTACTAGCCCAAGGCTACAGTTATATAGCAGAAAATTTCATAAACCTTTATACTGATAACTCGCTTGCTGTCAGGACGAGCTGTATATTGAATAACTACTAAAGCTGCTCTCTTTAACTTTAAATTATAATAGTTAGATAACTTATACTAAATAGGATCTAGAGTAGATTAGAATTAAACTAATTAGAGTATTATTCTAAATAGTATAATTAGATTATCTTAAGCTATATAATATAAATTACTATTAATATATAAGTATTATAGAGCTAGTAATAATAGATATATAGATAATTATATTAATAACTATTAAAAGAGTATTCTATTAGATAAAATAAATATATATATATACTAGATAGCTTATAAGAGCTTATTAGTAATCTAGAGTAAGTTAGACTAGAGATTATATAAGCTTACTAGTAATCTAGAGTAATTCTTTTCTTATTAGTATAAAAAGTAGGGGTATAATATATAATACTAGAGGTATTTCTTTATTTATAATATATTACTTCCCTTCTATTAGTTTTATTCTAAAACTAAGTTTTATAGTTTAGTATTTTAATAAATAATTTCTTTATTCTTTAACTATTCTTTCTATATTATTAATAATATTATAGTTTATTTCTAAGAAATTCTAATAATATAGAGTTTTTATATTATTAATTAAGAAAATAGATATTAAAATAATATTTTACTTAAACTATTTTAAATATAAGAAGATATATTATATAATTAAAATATTATTATATTATAATAAATATATATATATAGAATAATTAGATAATAGTATAGAAATAGTATTATAATATATATCTTTCTTTAGTTTATATATATTCTATTACTAATTTCTATAGTAAAATAATTAATTATAAAGAAGTATTAGTTAGATATTAAATTAGTTTTTTCTAAGATAGTACTTTAGAAAGCTTTAATAAAGATCTTATATTTTTATTATTAGTATTAGATTATATAGAAAAAATCCTAGTATTTATTTTATTAGGAAATTAAAAATCTAGATAAATAGAATAAAGTTTATTTCCAGAAGAAATCTATTTTAAAAAAAATAATAAGCTATAAGTATAATATAGCTTCTAGATACTATAGGGATTATTAATTAGATTTTAATTTTACTAGAGTTTTCTAATTTTTTCTTTTTTTCTATTAATAGAACTACTAAATAAATTAATAGTAGTTCTTTAAATATTTAATAAGTTTCTAGATATTATTATTTTTATTATTATTATTATTTACCCTAGATACTAGATCTAGCTAGTCTCTAGTCCCTCTATTTAATCTCTAATAAAGGAAAACCTTATATATAGAATAAAAACCTTATTCTACTTATTTTCTCTATAACTTTATCTAGATACTAATATAGTTTCTAGTTTCCTATCTTTCTTTATTTATCTACTATATTTCTATCTTAGCTCTTATCTACTAGTTAGTATAGATAGAGTAGTCTTTAATTTATATCTATATAGAATATAATTTAACTCTATCTTAAGATTAATTTCTTATAGTTAGTTTTAAATAATTAATTTAAAGGGTATTTTTTCTATTATCTAATTAGTTAGCTTTATTTCCTACTTTCTAGTTTTAATTTCCTTTTTAGGAGTTATCTAAGTAGGATTTCTTTATTATTTTTATTTTTTAGTTTATCTAATTTATTCTCTATATATATTTAGTATAGCTCTAGCTTAATTCCTTAGCTTTATATTTTTCTCTATTTAACTTTTTTAATTATAGATTAAAGAGATATAGTTACTATACTAGTTCAGATTAGTTATAATATAGATTCCTTATATATTTACTATTATTTATATAACTTTTTAATATCTAATATATTTTTCTTATAGATTCTTAGATTATTCAGATTACTTATATTCTCTCCTATATCTATAAATACTTTCTTTTCTCCTAATTTCTTTTTCTCTTTTTTTCTCTTTCTTTCTTATATAACTAGATAATCAGATAAATCCTTTTTTTTCTCTATATTAATTTTAATATAAATAAGATTTAGAATAGATCTTACTCTATATTATTTTTATACTTTTTCTATTCTATTTTACTTTCTACTCTCTATTACTATATAGATCTAGTTTATTCCCTTCTCCTCTATCTTATCTTCAGTCTAGTCTCTAGTTTTTTCTAGTTCTTACTATTCTAGAACTAGTTATTAGTAGTATATTAGTAGTATAACTATTAATAGGTATATTACTTACTATACTCTCTAATTTAATAAGTTTTCTATTTATTTCTAGATTAGTTCTATACTAACTCTATAGTAAGTTTCTAATCTAAGTTCTACTATAAGTATTATAGTTTTAAAACCCCCTATTTAAAGATAAATCTATATCTAGTTCTAGTCTTTTCTAATTCTAATCTATATAGTATTCTATTAATTATTTCTCTACTAAATATACTACTTATTTATAAATCTATACTATTAATATTACTTTTAATACTAAGGAATTTAATATATATCTTATATTCCTATTTAATACTTTTCTATATTAGTTTCTATTCTAATCTAGATTATAATAAACTTAATAGGATATATTTATTTTAGAAACTATAGCTTATTAGCTTAATAAGTCTATCTATATTCTTACCTCTAGTAGTACTTAGAATTATACTAGTACTACTACTCTTAGTAGCTATATTAATTCTACTCTAGTTTTATTCTAGACCTTATATAATAATAAAACTATTATTATTACTCTGAAAACTAAGGGTAAGAAGAATTACTAATAAATAACTACTCTTAATACTTAGTTAGATATATTTAATTAAAATATCCTTAATTAGAACTAGCTCTTATATAAACTTCTAGCTCTTATAGCTATAGCTATATTAGAATTAGTTTAGTTTATTCTTAATACCCTTATAGAGATATCTCCTTCTAGTAAGATATTTAGTAAGAGTAAGATTAAGAGTAATAGTTATAGTAGGTTTAAGGAGTATATTCCTAATAGAGCTACTACTAGCTATAATACTAATATATCTAAGGAGTCTTAGATTAATTTTTACTCTAGGTTTATTCTAAATCCTAATTAGTTCTATAGCTTAGAATCTTTAGTTTATATACTTAATATTAATATTTTATTCTTTTTTACTACTTTTATTCTCTTTTATACTTATTTAACTATATATAATAGTTCTATTATTATTTATATTAGCTAGATCTAGATATTATCTAATATATTTTCTATTTATATATAGATTAGATTCTATCTAGGGTTTCTATATATTCCTTCTAATATATCTAGCTTCTTATTAAGTTTATATTATTCTAATATTCTAAGATTTAAAATCTATTTTATAATTTTTTATATATTTTATTTTTAGTTTATTATAATATTAAGATTATATTAGATCTATATTAGTCTTTTAGTATTTAGCTTAATTTATTAGGTTTTAAATCTAGGGTATTATAAGATAATATAATATATATTCTCCTTTCTTTCTCTATATTAGTATATAGATATATTTATCTTAGGAACTTCTCTTATAAAGAGAAAAAAAACTAAGCTTATTCTTCTAGTTCTTATTTATATTAGGAGAGAGTTTTTATATTTTTATAGAAGATTATATCTCTTAAGTATCTTTCTATTAAATCTAATTATTATATCTACTATCTATATTTATCTAGATCTTCTCTATATTATATTTACTTTAGTTTTCTATCTAGCTCTCTATTTAGCTTTTAAATTAAAGTTTTTTCCTTATCTCTAGTACTAGTTTACCCTTAGTAGCTTTACTTTTTAAAGTCTTTATCTTTACTAATTTATTATTAATTTAACTATTATACTAACTATAGTCTAATTTATATTTATAATCTTTCTAGCTTTAAATCTCTTTTCTATTTCTACTATTCTTTTATTTATATAGAGATCTAGAGATAGTATTAGTACTTCTATTTTAACTATTCTTAGTAATATAGCTCTATATACCCTAGTTATAATCTAGAAATACTTTAACTACTATCTAGCTAAGCTCTATATAAATCCCTATAGTTTATTCTCTTTCTCTATAGGTTTATAGAAAATAGATACTCTATATATTATTATAGATTTTATAATAACTTTATAAACTACTCTTATTTATCTATATAAGTACCTATATATAGATAATATAATTCTAGTTAGAGTTAATATCTATCTCTTAAGTTTCTCCTAGAGCTTTATTATATATATTTTCTATTAGAGTTTTCTATTTAACTATATACTAAGGAATTTAACTACTTTATATAGTTTAACTTATATACCTCTAGTCTATATCTAGTTCTTTATTTTTTTTCTTTTCTTTATAAAGTATATAAGCTTACTTTTTATTAGATTAAAGATTAATCTAGTAGCTCTTAACTATTTCTTATATTTCTTTTATACTCTAAGAAGTCCTTTCTTTACTATCTCTATATTAGATCTAAAGCTTAATATATTTATATTATTAGTAAACTCTATTACTAGTATATTAGGAACTTTTTTAAGGGTTTTATATAAAGTACTTATATATAGTATAAAGAGAATTAGTAATAGTAGGAATCTCTATAGTATATTTACTTAGATTAGTATTATTATTATTATCTTATTATTAAATTAGAACTATACTATCTTTCTCTTTAGAAATATCTTAATCTATTTATAAATATTCTTAGGATATCCTTTTACTCTAACTATTTTAAATAGCTTTCTATATAGTACTATATTAAATATACTGCTTATATTTAGAAGTAATAGTATAACTAATTCTTTAAATCTCTATACTATTTAAATAGTTTCTATATATATTTTTAGAACTACTTCTATTAATTTATTATATCTATTTTCTATCTAGCTATTAGGGAGAAGTTTATATACTTTTACTATAGCTATAATATAATCTTCTAGTACTTTTTCTATTATCTTATCTATTATACTTAGTAGTAATATTAACTATTATTCTTTTAGAATCTTTCTTTCTACTAGTATTTTTCCAGATTTCCTTAGTATTATTATAAAAGTAGTTTAAAATTATACTGGAAAATAGCCTAGTTTAAAGCTCTTAGTAGCTAGATATATAAGTATTTAATAAAATAGTTTTCTATATATCTTTAGAAAGCCTATTAGTATTCTATTCTCTTTTAGTACTTTCTATAGTAATATATACTTAAGTATATTCTTAATCTCTTTAGAGATAACTATTATCTATATTAATATTAGATCTTCTTTCTTCTATTTTAATCTAAGAAGTAATTCTTACTTATATAATTCTTCTAGGAAAAAAGTTCCTACTAATTTTTATACTTTTCCTCTATAGGTTTATATTAGTTCCCCCCCTTCTTCTATTATATCTAATATCTTTAAAACCTTATATAATTCCTAGTTTCTTAATCTAGTCTATCTCTTTAGAGTCTAGAGCTTCTTATTATCCTAGCTTATTTCTCCTAGTATAGTTTATTATTACTTTTAATCTAATTCTAATATAGTTCTCTCTTCTAATTTTTCTATCTCTTTTAGATCTTCCTACTATTACTAGCTAGAATCTACTATATATTTCCTTTAAACTATTTTAGTTATTTTAAATATCTTAATAACCTTAGGAGTTTACTATTCTTTTCTATCTCTAGATCTAATCTAGAGCTCTATAGAGATTATTCTATCTATAATCTAATTTAGATAATTAATAATAAAGTCTATTAGTACTTCTAATTATATAATATCTTTAACTTCTAATAATAAGCCTCTAAATCTATTATAAGCTTTAGTTTTTATAAAAGAGATATTAGTTTTTCTTTACTTCCTAATATTCTCTACTATTCTAATCTTTTTTACTTTAGATCTAGTTCTAAACTAAACTCTTTATACTATATAGTTAGATCCTATTAGTATATTATCTAAGTCTATATATCTTACTATTAAGCTATATATAGCCTATATTAAGTTAATTATACTATTCTTCTTCCTATAGTAGAACTATATATATTCTCCTCTTAATATTAGAAGATCTAGTTAGGTTTATTCTATTACTATTATAAATTTATCTATTCCTATAGTTTTTTAGTTATATTTATTCTATAGTAGGTTATAGATATTTATATCTCTAAGAAATATATTATATTTATCTAGATCTAGTTTATTAAGAGTCTGAATTAAAGGCTAGATAGAGGCTAGATCTAGTAGATTATATATATTCTAAATCTTAATCTTATACTTTAGTATTTTAACTATATATTAGTTTTTATTTACTTCTACTTTCTATATCTTAGATCTATATATATTTTATATATATATTATATATCTCCCTTCTCTATATATTATTATATATTCTAATCTTACTAGATATACTAAAGTATTTTTATTTAGAAGTATTATTATCTCTTATACTACTATTATATTATATTTAGTCTAGATCTAGAGTACTTTCTTTATATTACTTAGTATCTTTTATATATTCTATATAACTATATCTAATATTATTAAGATAGGCTTAATTAGAATCTGATTATTACTTATCTTAGGGAACTACCTGGGTTTAATATATTTCTATTTTATATTTAGTTAAATATACTAGTAATATTTACTTCTTATATCTTATTAATAATAGTTCTTATCTTTTAAGGTATTCTAATTATAACTTTTAATCTTTAGTTAATTATTCCTATTAAATAGTCTAGTCTTTTTTTTTAATTTAGCTATTAAATTAAATAGGGTTTATTACTACTACTATATAGTTTTAACTTAATATCTAGAGTTTAGTTCTAAGTTATTTCTTTCTAATATTATAAATTCTATTAGATAATTACTATATACTTCCCTTACTTTCTCTTTCTCTCTATTTAGTATAGAGTAAACTTATATCTAGACTAGGTATAGTTCTTTATATAGTATATATATTAGTATATCTCCTCTAATCTCTACTAGGTAGAGCTCTCTAGTTAAATATACTCTAGCTATATATTAGCTATATCTTACTTATTTATTATAATAGTATACTATATAGCTAATCTTATAGTAGTTATAGTATTAGTATAGTTATATAGCTTTATAAAAAGGTTTATATTAGCTAATTTTAATATCTATAATTATTCTCTATTTATATAGTATATTTACTTCTTCTAGTAAAGCTATACTTAGGATTAGGTTCTATTTTAATATAGTTTTATTTTATTTTTATATTAGCTTTACTTTTATAATTTTAATTTAATTTATTTAGCTTATTTCTTTCTAGAGTATTTTAATATTCTAAGTAATTATTATAACTCTAATTCCTTTTATTACTATTATATATTATCTCTAACTTAGCTTTACCTTCAGATTAAATACTACTTTTATCTATTCTTTATTCTTTATATTCTATTTAATCTCCCTATAGAATATAATAATTATATTATTACTTTTTAGTTTTCTAGTTATAATTACTTTAGAACTAGTTCTCCTATATATATTAATTATTTTAATTATATCTTTTAAATTTCTATTTCTTATATTTATTTAGTAGTTTTTAGTTTAGATAGTTATTTTATAGATATATTAGACTAGAATAAGCTTTAGTTTATTATTAGTATATATATATATTAGGTTTATACTAAATATAATCTAAGCTTAGATTAATTCTAAACTTTTTCTTTTATTATTAAATATCTTTTTAATTATTTTTTAAATAGTTTTAATAATTATTATCTAAATACTCTTTATAGCTTTCTAGATTATTATTTCTATACTTAGTTCTATATATTTATATATTAATTCTACTCTAAATAGAGATTTTATAATTTACTATATTTATTAGGCTACTCTATTAGATACTAGTTTAGTAATTTATCTATAGGCTTTTCTTATAGAGTTCTTTTTAATATATTTCTCTTCTAGATTTATCTCGGGTTTAGTATATCTCTAATCTAGTAAAATATTAGAGAGATCTCTCTAAGGGTAGTAAATACTTAATTCTAAACTATAGTATTTACTATTAATTTTTATTAGATAATATTCTGTACTATTAGATTATCTTTAGTATAGTATTAGTTTTAGATTAATTTAACTCTATAAAATTAATTACTAGGTTTATTTTTAATTTTAATTAGCTCCCTGTAGCTATATCTGGTTTATAAGTAAAATTACTAAATAATTATTATTTTTATTATAATCTCTCTATTTTATTAAATAAAATATTTATCTATTTCTAACTTTCTTTTTTAAAATTCTTTCTAATTTAAATTTTTCTTTATAGATCTTAATTAGATAATCTTAGTTTAATACTTTTTCTAGTATTTTTTTAAATAATAAGATATAAAAAACTAGATAGATATATATTATATCTAGTAGTAAAAATTTACAGTTAATATCTAATTTCTTTTTAAAAATCTTAAATAGTTTAAGTTTTTTATAATTTAATTTATTATTTAGTTTTATTATTATAATATTTTTATAGAGTAAATAGATTTTATTTTTCTCCTTTAAAATTAATCTTTCTAATTTAGTTTTATTATAATATTTTTTTTATTTATTATTAAATAAACTTAAATTCTATTTTTATTTCTATATATAATAAATATAATATTTCTTTTATTAATATAGTAGCTAATATATTAAATCTATTAAGTTCTAATTAATTCTAGAATTATAGTCTATAACTATAATTTATATATATAGATATTAGCTAAATAGATTCTTATACTAAACTATTATAAGTAATCTATACTATTAGTAATAGTTATATCTAATTATCTTATTTATAGTTAATATATACTTATAGATATTACTCTAGAGTTTAATTTAGTTATTCTATTTAGCTATTGTTTTATAGATAGTATACTATTAAAAGCTTATACTTTATATCTATTTATACTATAAATAATTATTAAAACTTAGAAATAAATATTATTCCTCTATCTAATATAATTTTATTAAATAGTTTATAATAACTAACTATATATTATAAAAATTAATATATAAGATTTTCTATAAAGCTTACTTTTTTATATAGAATAAAGTATTTATACTTTATAAATCTATTAATAACTATTAGAATATTATTATATTTTACTCTAGTTATAAGTTCTTTTAATAATAGTAGTTTAATAATATAATTAAAGAATACTAATTACTATAGTTATTCTAATATTAGAATTAGTTTTAATTCTTTATAAAGTTTATATTATATAGACTTAATTTATATATAAATATTATATTCTAAAACTATAATCTATATATTCTTTTATAAATCTAAATAATTATAATATTATCTAATTCTATTAAATATTTTCTTAACTTTTTAATATTCTAAGAGTAAATACTTATAGATTTTCTTAATAAGTATTATTCTAACTTCTTATTATAGTTTTTCTAAGCTAGAGATAATCTCTATTTAGACTTTAATATATATTATTTTCTTAAGTATAGCTCCTAAGATCTTTTATACTAAGTATTCTTTATTATTAATTAAAAATAATTATCTATTTATTTTTAGAATTACTTTCTTATATTTAGATTTTTAATTAAAAGTATTAGCTTTTTAATTTTCTAATTTTTTTTAATATATTATTTTATAATTAAATTAGAATAAATACTTAGTATAGTATATTTATCTTCTATTTAACTATTAAGTTATAGTAAAATACTAAATATTCTTATAATCTATATATATTTTAATCTTATATATTATTTCTAGATAATAATATTTAAATTCTTTAAATATATATATAATAATTATAAATTCCTTATTATAAATAGAATAATTAAGTTCTATATTATATAGTTTCTTTAAAAAGAATACTATAGGATATAATACTCTATTATTATTTTTTTAACTAATTTATATACTAATTATAAAGTTTAATATATTAGTTTTAAGTTCTACTTTCTTTATAGAATTAAATATTTATAATATAAGTTTTAAAAGTATTTAGTTCTTAATTTTATTAAATACTTATTATTATTTTTTATTCTATTAAAATTCTATTTTTTTTTTAGTAATATTATATAAGAATATAGTAATTTTCCTATAGTTCTTAATAAATTATTAATAGTAATTAATAAATTTAAAAAAAACTTATACTTTCTTAATAATTTTTAGTACTTTTTATTTCTTAACTATAATAATTTTATTTTATTCTATTTATATTTTATTTAATTAAATAATATATCTTAAGAAATTAACTTCTTATATATAGAAATAGCTTTTTTTAGATTTTATAAAAAGATTAGTTTTTTATAATTTTTCTAAAATCTAATATATATATTCTTTATATATCTTTAGATTATTAGAATAAATTAAAATATTATTAAGATAAATAATTATAAAGATATTAAAATACTTTTAAAGTATTTAATTAATTATTTATTAAAATATTATAGATATATTTATTAATTTAAAGAATATAATAGGATATTTATAGAGATTAAACTTTATTTTAAATACTATTTTCTATTTATTTTCTTTTTTAATTTATATTAAATTATAAACTCTCTTTAGATCTAGTATTATAAACTACTATTTACTTTATAATTAATCTCTAAGTTTAGTAATTAGTAATAAGAATATTTTATCTTTTTATATAATCTTATTTAATTATTAGTAATTAATAATTAAATAGAATTTATTATTCTTTTTTAATATAAATATTATAAAGTAATCTATAGATAAAGTTAATAAATATATATAGTTTTTTATTAATATATTATTAATATATTTATAGAGTATTTATAATTAGAATTCTATAAGATTATATAGTTTATAAAAATTAGATTTTTCTTCTTTAATAATAAAGATTTTATAATTCTATTAGCTATATTAAAATAACTCTATTTTAAGTTCTTTTTAAAATAATTTATTCTTAAAGTATTTATATTTATATAGAATATTCTTAAGTTATTTTTTATTCTTTAAATATTTAGTTTATTTATATTTATACTAAATATTTTTTTTCTTATTTTATTATATTCTTTATTAATTATTTATTTAGCTCTATTTCTAAATTTCTATACTAAATAGTTTTAAAAGTAGTTTTTTTATTTCTTTTTATTATTAACTATATTTAATTTTATATTCTTATTATTATTCCTTAGTTAGTTATTTCTAATTAATAAGTATTAAATCTATATTTAAAAATAGTTCTTATTTCTATATTTAATCTAAGATCTATATTATTTATTTTAGTTCTTATTATAATAGATTTCTTATATTATTAGATTATAATATTATTAAAACTAATATTACTATATCTACTTATTATTATAAGTTATTATAGTTTTTTATAATAATATTTTTAGATACTAAGAAATAAATATATTTTTTTAATATCTAATAAAATTTTAATTTTTATTAATTCTAATATTAATATATAAAAATATCTCTTTACTCTATTTAACTAGTATATTAATTAATTAGTAAGTTTATATTTTAAAGCTATAGTAATTCTAATATAACTTTATAGATTCCTAATAGTATTAGATTATAAATAATATTAAATTTTCTTTTTTAGATTTTAATTATAAAATAATTAGTTTTAAAATTAATAATTCTATTATTATATTTAAACTTTAAGTTTTTAATATTTATAATTATATAGGTTTTTTCTTTCTTTTTCTATAGTAAATAGAATTAGTTAATTATTATTAATAAAATATAATTCTTTTATACTCTATAGTTAATAAATATTATAAACTAATTTCTTTTAATTTCTATTTTTATAAGAATATATATAGAGCTTTTTATTTCTATAGTTTCTAAGGTTTTCTAATCTATTATTAATATTATACTATACTATAGCTCTATTATAAATAGTTTAGATTATTTTTTATCTAATTAAGTTATTTTTAAAGTTTATTTATTAGTAATAGTATATTTTATTTATTATATATTCTATTCTATTCTTATTTATTAATAAAAATAATTTCTAATTCTTTCTTCTTATTATTTTTCTTACTATCTATAGAAGAAAATTATCTATATAAATATTTGTTAAGATTTACCCTATAGACTATAGGGTAGATCAGGTTACCCTATACCAGTTGATTAAATAATCTCAGGATAGTATAGGGTAAGGAGGAATGAAATAACTAACTTAGGGCTTTCCAAAGCTGGAAGCCCGCTGAAGCTACTGGCCTAACCCTCTGTGGCTGCCCGTTGGGGTAATTGCGTTAGCGGTCACAACCGCTGTAACGGCCGCTGTGGCGACTGTATTAGTGATCTCGTATTGCGCTGCAGTAACTGCATTAGCGGTCCTCGTGTCCGCTGTAGCAGCTGTATTAGCGGTCCTCGTGTCCGCTGTACGAGAACCTTAGCACTTAGTTAGTGAGCCTCGTAACCACTGTAGCGGCTGTATTAGCGGACCTCGTGTCCGCTGTAGCGCTTGTATTAGTGGTCTCGTAATTCTCTATATGAGAACCTTACAGCGGTTACGAGCCCGTATTACAGAAGGCAACGTGTTATCTTCAGGGCTCTTAGAGCCCTGAAATACCTATAAGTACAGGGCTTCCTCCCTGCTAGATAGAGGTTCTTCAAGCCACCAATTTACTCTTTTATCTACCCTATAGTCTATCTTCTTAGCTACCCTGTAGCTGATAAAGCCTTTATTTCTCACTTAGAGCCTGCTTCTTCTACTATGCCTTTCGAAACGATCCCTTCAGTATTCCTTAGCCTACCCTATAGGCTGCACCTACCCTAGACCTAGCTTACCCTACAGCTGGTCTACCCTATACTGGAGGCCTTGACCTTTCAAAAGGTTATGAGCCCGGATAGAGCTCTATCTTGCGAAAAATAGCTCTATCTTCGGATTTAAGAGTTATCTACCCTATACTAGGAAAGTCTTCCAACTTACCCTATACCTCAGCCTAGGTCTTAGTGGCTTCCTTTACTAAAGAAGACCTAAAATAGCTGATGAAGATAGCTATATGGAGGGATCAGCCCCTGAAGGCGCTGAAACCTACCCTTCTTCAGCGGCTAATCCAACGGCTAGCACTGCTGCCGTACCCGACCCAGCGGTCACTTTTAGCGCTACTAGCGCTATCCCTTCAGGCCTTACAGCAGATAATACTGCTATCGCTCAGGGCCTTCAGAACCCGGATACCACTGAAGCTATCACTGCTATACAGCAAACCCTTCAGCAGCTGACAGCTGCTGTAAATCTGCTACAGTTACAGCAGACCCCTAGCGCTACTAGCGCTAGTCAATCGGCTTCCAGCACTACTAGCGCCTCTCAACAGCCTATCTCACAGGGCTCTCAGAGCCCTAACCCCTTAACTAGGGTCTTTAAAGACTCTATTATCAAGGATTTCAATAAAAGGGTCTATAAGTTCCCGGAAGCCTCTAAATTACAGGGGCCTCACAACTTCGATCAGTGGAAACAGGCCCTAGAGATCCAATTTAGGGCCCTTGGATTACCGCTATTTATAGCGAACCCCACTGTAGCCCAGCAGCTATCAGACCCGGACCAGGCTATCTTGCTTATGCTGCTAAAAGACAGCTGTACAGAGGGTCCACAAGCCGCTATAACTTGGCAGACCTCCCCTGTGGAGGCCTATAAGTTACTGGTTAAATAGTTCTCTTATAGTGCTGAAATTCAGCGCGGCTACCTGTATGCCCAATTTCACAGGCTTTATTACAGGGACTTCAAAGGCTCGTTAGAAGCCTTTAATAGCGTATTCAACAACCTTCTAGCCAGACTATTACTAGCTAAGATCACTATAGCCCCTGTGGATCAGGCTAATCAGTACCTGGAGGCCCTAAAAGGGGTTTTCCCACAGTAGGCTGAGCACCAACGGAACAACCTTAGGGTCGCTAAAGCCTCTGGAGGCTCCCTGGAGCCCCTGAACCTACAGTTCCTTATGGCGGACCTTCTGGAGGAACAGCGTGATAAGAGCTCTTCAGTTGCTAAGGCTACAAATTACAGGGCTAAATATACTGAAAAGTCCGCTAAAAAGAAGTCTCCGAGCCCTGAAAAGACCTCTAAGGGAAAGACCCAACAGAAGGGGTCTAAGCCTAAAGCCCCTGAAGAAAAGCCAGCTAAACCCGCTAGCTTTGCTCTGGGCTATAGCCTGGAAGACCTTCGAAACCCGCTAGAAGATAGCGATAAAGAAAGCCCCTGGCCGGCTTTTCAGACCTATCAGCCCCCTGAACCTGCTGAAATTACAGCAGCTCCTATCGCTACTAGCTTTAGCAGTCAGGGGCGTGGTCCGCTAAATACCCTTCTGTATAATACAGGCTCTACAGTACACTTAGTGAATAACAGAGCCTATTATAGGGACTATAAAGCCCTAAAACGCTCCGAAGCAGGCTATATCCTAACAGCCGCCGGCAAGGCCTACCCTACAGGCATTGGAACCGCTGTATTTCAAGTTCTAATCTCTCAGAATCCCCTAACCTATAGGGATTTAGAGCTAAAAGAAGCCCTTTTCCTGCCTACCCTAGAGACTAATATAGTTAGTAGGATAAGGTACTATAGTTCAGGGGGCACCCTTCTGAGGCAATAACTATTTACAGGTGATAGAACCTGCTGTAGCCTGCTAAACTTCGAAAAACACGGCTTTTATCTACAGCTAAAAGGGCAAAAGACCCCTAAGCTTGTAACGCCTAAGGAGCCCTCTGCCTACGCAAGCTATAGCTACCCTATAGAGGTTTAAATCCCCTCTAAGGCCCCTAGTTGGGCCCCTGAGGCCCTAGACTTTACAGGGCCTAGTGAGCTCACTGAGCCCACTGAACAGCCTGCTAAGGTACCTACTAAGGTCCTAGCACAGAAGCCTTCAGAAGGGGATTATCCCGGCTTTAACGCTGAAGAAGCCCTAACGCAAGGAACCGTTAGCGCTATTAGGCCCCCACCACGAGCGCCTAAGACCTACGAAGACCTGCTACAATTAGCAGGTATTTGGCACATACGGCTAGGGCATTTAGGGCTTCAATTACTGAAGAAGACCGCTAAAATTACAGAAGGTCTCCCTGATTTCAGCCCTATAAGAGAGGAAGATTTCCTCTGTTTAGCCTGTATTAGCGCTAAAAGCCACAGGCTTCCAGTGTATACAGCTATCCCTGACCCGCCTAGAGCCCTAGACTCTATAGAAGGGGATACCTTCTATCTCAAGCCTATACCGTATAACAGAAGGCCTGTAGGGCTTATTTTAGTAGATCGAAAAACCTGCTATAGGTGGGTTATTCTCCTCCCTAACAAGGAAGGGTCTACTATAGCAACCGCTATAAAAGGCTTCTGCCAGGGCCTTTACAACCGCTATAACCGCTATCCTGTCAAATTTCACTATGACGGCGGGGAAATTACAAGGGATTTAGTGGATTGGCTAGCTGCTAAAGGTACTGCCTTCAGCACCTCGAGCCCCTATATTCACCAGCAAAACGGGCTATCTGAGCGCTCTATAAGAGTACTAATGGATAGGCTTAGGGCTGTTTTATAGTGGTCTAGGCTACCGCTATACCTCTGGTGTTATATCCTTCCAGGGGTCCTTCAGTTGGTTAACTGTACCGCTGTTAGCAACCGTGATTTACCCCCTCAGCAGCTATTTCTTCAAGAATTAGAGCCTGAAACTCCCTTCAGGCCTAACTTCCAGGCCTATAGAGCTATTGGAGCCCACTGTGAAGCCTTTATTCATCCCGAACAGCGGGCTAAGGGCTATAAATTAGCCCCTAGGACAATCTCAGGGCAAATTCTAGCACTCTTAGGCTCTAAAATCTATCAGATTTATATCCCTGAGAAGAGGCTAGTTACTAAAACCTCTTATCTGAGAATTTTAGAGGATATAGGCCCTATAAAACAGGGCTTACAGCTGCAAAACCCCCCCCTCTTTCGCTCTTTAGAAGGGGAAATAGAGGAAATGGAGTATGTGAAAGAGACTCAAGAGCTACTACAACAGCCGCTATGAGAACGCTCCGACCCGCTAGCTATAGCGCTCGAACCGCTAGCTACAGGGCTACAAGAGCCCGAAATACCGCTAGCTACAGCACCTGCTTCAGAACCCCAAGAGCCTGAAGCCCCCGAAGCTACAGGGTCTTTAGAGCCCGAAGCCCCGCTAGCTACAGCGTACCAACCCAGTGAGCCTAGGCCTAACTCAGAGCCTATAGATGATCCAATAGACCTATCTAACTGGGTACAGGCTACCGCTATAGTATACCAAGCAAGCGCTATAACATGTGCTAAAGCTAGGCTCTCGCTAGAGCCTAACAACTGGAAAGAGGTGCTAAAGCTGCCGCTAAAAGAGAGAGAGCCTTGGCTACAGGCTATCTTTAGCGAGCTCGAGCAGCTAATACGTACTGGAACCTTCTCCTTTATAGCGCTAAAAGATCTGCCTAAGGGCCGCAGAGCCCTAAGCTGCAGGCATGTGCTAAAGCTAAAGCTTGACCCCTATAACAAACCGCTAAAATATAAAGCTAGGCTTGTTATTAGAGGGTTCTTACAGGTGGAAGGCCTAGATTATAGCGAGACTTTTGCTTCTACAGCTATTCCTCCGACCTGGAGGCTGCTATTGGCTCTAGCAGCTATATATAGCTATAATATTGAGCAAATTGACTTTATAGGTGCCTTTTTAAACAGTAAACTCACTGAAAGGCTCTATATGAAGCTCCCTGAAGGCCTAAAGGAGCTGCTGAAGGAAAGCCCTGAATTACTCGCTATGGCCAAGTCTCAGGGCTATAACCCTTCTGAAGAACAGGTTATCCTACTGCTAAAAGCCCTGTACGGCCTGAAGCAGTCCCCTAGGGAATGGCAAGAGGCTCTGAAAGCCCTGCTAAAGTCTCTAGGCTTCAGCCCCCTAATCTCGGACCCGGCGGTCTTCTATAACGCTAAAAAGGCCACCTTTATAGTAACCTATGTGGATGACTGCCTTATAATAGGCCCTGAAATTAGCTATATTAATAAGCTAAAGAAGGAAATTCATAGGGTTTACCCTATAGAAGATAAGGGGCCTGCAGCCTTCTTCTTAGGGGTTCAAATTCACCGAGATAGGCCTAAGAAAGCCCTATATCTCTCTCAACCTCAGTATATTGAACAGGCGCTACAGGCCTTCAAGATCACTGAAGAGAAACCTCTGTTAGTACCCTTACAGCCTAATCTTACAAGGCTTACAGCGGAAGCTATAGAGGCTACAGGCCTCTGTGACCCCCTGGAACACAAGCTATTTCAGCAGATTATAGGGACTTTAATGTACCTAATGCTTCAAACCAGGCCTGATATAGCCTTTTCAGTTCAGTGGTTAGCCCAGGCTATGTACAGGCCCTATAAAATCCACCTGAAGGCTGCTAAAAAGCTGCTTCAGTACCTGAAAGGTACTAAAAACCTCGCTATAACTTACTCACTAAATAAGCCCCTGGAAGGCTATTGTGATAGTGATTTTGCAGGGGATAAAACCACTAGCAAATCCACCTACGGGTATCTCTTCAAGCTAGCTGGGGGCCCTATCAGCTGGAAGGCTAAGAAAGCAACCACTATAGCCCTATCCACTGTAGAGGCTGAAGCGGATAGCCTTACAGAGGCTCTCAGAGAACTACAGTGGCTAAAAGAGCTCTATAAGGAGCTAAACCAGCCCCTGAAGACCCCTGTAACTATCCACTGTGATAACCAGGGCTGTATAGCTACAAGCAATAACCCCACCCTACACGCTAGAACTAAGCATACACTGCTGAAATTCCACTATAATAGGGTTCAAATTACGGAAGGTTTAGCGAGCCTTAGCTACCTGGAAACCAAGGCTATGCCCGCTGACGGGCTAACCAAGCCACTAACTGCACCTCTTCAGCAGGCCTTCAGAGACCTACTAGGCCTGAAGGAGCACTATAAGGATCTAACTTAGTTATTTCCTTCAGAAGGGGTGTTAAGATTTACCTTATAGACTATAGGGTAGATCAGGTTACCCTATACCAGTTGATTAAATAATCTCAGGATAGTATAGGGTAAGGAGGAATGAAATAACTAACTTAGGGCTTTCCAAAGCTGGAAGCCCGCTGAAGCCACTGGCCTAACCCTCTGTGGCTGCCCGTTGGGGCAATTGCGTTAGCGGTCACAACCGCTGTAACGGCCGCTGTGGCGACCGTATTAGTGATCTCGTATTGCGCTGCAGCAACTGTATTAGCGGTCCTCGTGTCCGCTGTAGCAGCTGTATTAGCGGTCCTCGTATCCGCTGTACGAGAACCTTAGCACTTAGTTAGTGAGCCTCGTAACCACTGTAGCGGCTGCATTAGCGGACCTCGTGTCCGCTGTAGCGCTTACATTAGTGGTCTCGTAATTCTCTATACGAGAACCTTACAGCGGTTACGAGCCCGTATTACAGAAGGCAACGTGTTATCTTCAGGGCTCTTAGAGCCCTGAAACACCTATAAGTACAGGGCTTCCTCCCTGCTAGATAGAGGTTCTTCAAGCCACCAATTTACTCTTTTATCTACCCTACAGTCTATCTTCTTAGCTACCCTGTAGCTGATAAAGCCTTTATTTCTCACTTAGAGCCTGCTTCTTCTACTACGCCTTTCGAAACGATCCCTTCAGTATTCCTTAGCCTACCCTATAGGCTGCACCTACCCTAGACCTAGCTTACCCTACAGCTGGTCTACCCTATACTGGAGGCCTTGACCTTTCAAAAATATTAGTTCTATATTTCTTTCTTCTATAATTATTACTATTTAAAATATAACTTAATAGTATTTATATTATTATTATTATTTTATACTAATATTAATACTTTTTATTTAATTTCTTAATAGTTTTTATAACTTTAATTATAATATAACTTAATATAATTACTATAATTATATATAGCTTAGTTTTCTATTTACTAGTAATTATACTATAGTTTAATCTTATTACTTTTATAAATCTTATATCTTTATTCTTAATATATTTCTATTAAAAGTTCTTTTTTTATATAATCTTTAGAGTATTTCTTTAGATTTTTCTTAAAGATAATATAGAGTTTTATTCTATAGTATTAGTATATAAATTATTATATTTAGATTATATTATACTTTCTAAATATTCTTCTATTAGAAAATAAAAAAAAGTTATTTAATATTTTTTCTTATTAATATATAGTATACTAGATATTATAATATATTATTTAGAATTTTAATTTATAATTATACTTCTAGCTAGTATCTATATATATTAGGTTTTTATATCTTTTACTAGTAGTAAATATAGAGTTTATTATATTTAGCTTTAATCTTATCTCTAGTAAATATATATTAGTTTTATTCTTTAGAGATATATTTAATAAGTTTATTAATATAGTAGAATATATATTTATACTTAGTAAAAAATCTATAGTTTATAATATTTCTTCTATCTTTATATTTCTATTTAAGTTCTTAGAGAATATATATAATATATTATTAGTTTTCTTCTAATACTATTTACTTTATCTTTTTATTATTAATTTCTAATACTTTATAGAAGTTTAATATAGATTTTCTAGAGAATATAGAAACTATAGTAATTATATAGTTTTCTTTTTAAACAATCTTTCTAATTATTCTAAGTATTTTAGTTTTAATTTTTCTAATTACTTCTAACTATTTTTTATTTTCTTTAGTAAGTTTCTAATTCTTCTATTTTTTAGATTTTAGATATTAAAATAAAATATATCTAATCTTATTATAATTATAATATTTATATTTTTCTATAGCTTTTAGCTCTATAGAATCTATATATATTCTAAATTTTATAAATAGTAATAGAGTTTATTATATTTCTTAATTAGATTTATTTTTAATATAGTTTTAATTAGTATATTTATTCTCTTTCTACTATTATCTTTTATATAGATAGTTATTAATTTATATAGTATTTACTATATATTTAAATAAATCTTTAGATTTATCTATTTTAAAAAGTTAATTTTTAATTTCTTCTTTAAATCTATTATAGAATATAGTTTTAAAAAAGCTATTATTCTAATTTAGTTAAATTAAGATTTCTCTAAACTTAGTAGTATATTCTAATACTAGTTCTATCTAGTATAGGTTTTTAAGATCTTTAATAGCTTATTATTCTTTATCTATTTAACTAAATACTAAAATAAGTATAGTTTAAAAGTTCTTATAGCTAATAAGAATATTAATAGTTTTCTATTCTTATAGGTTTAATATAGTTTTATTATTATACTAGTTTCTAAAATAGATTTAGAACTATTATTCTATAATACTATTAAAATATATTTCTATAAACCTAATTTTATTTTTATTTATTACTAGTTTAATTAGAAAGAATTTAAAATATATTTAAAATTAGATTTTAAATTCTTCTAATTTATTAATATTATTTAAAAAGAGTTCTAAAGGAATTAATTATATTATTATTTTTTTATTCTTTATTTTCTTTTTCTTAAGTTATTTAATTCAGACTATAAGCTAGTATATAATCTCTTAAGCTATTAGAACTTATAAAGTATTATTTAATAGTTTAATAGGAGCTATTTTATCTTTTTAATATTATATAGTAATTAAAATAAGATAATTAGCTAAATAAGAATTATTAATATATAATAGTTAGATAATTTATACTAAATAGGATCTAGAGTAGATTAGAATTAAACTAATTAGAGTATTATTCTAAATAGTATAATTAGATTATTTTAAACTATATAATATAAATTACTATTAATATATAAGTATTATAGAGCTAGTAATAATAGATATATAGATAATTATATTAATAACTACTAAAAGAGTATTTTATTAGATAAAATAAATATATATATATACTAGATAGCTTATAAGGGCTTATTAGTAATTCAGAATAAGTTAGGCTAGGAATTATATAAGCTTACTAGTAATCTAGAGTAATTCTTCTCTTATTAATATAAAAAGTAGAGATATAATATATAATACTAGAGGTATTTCTTTATTTATAATATAAATCTATAAGTAAGAATATACTTAGATTTTTAAATATATTTATATACTAAATTAGATATCTTTTATTTTAAAATATAACTAAATATTTTATTAATAGAATATATAGTAAAATAAATATAAAATTAAATATATATTAAACTAATATAGAATAAATAATCTAATCTTAAAAGTAAAACTAATAGAAAGAAAGTATTATATTATAAATAAAGACTTCTATTAGATTATATAAAATTATATATAAGATATAGCTTATTAAGAGATAATAACTAATTAGAGCTAATCTATTACTTAAATAGAATAATAGCTAAATAATAAATCTATAATAACTTTATTATATATATATATTTATTTTATTAAATAGTTATACTTTTTTAAATAGTTATTAATATAATTACTATTATTTTTATTAAAACTAGCTTCTTAGTACTTATATATTAATAGTAACTTATATAATACTAAGATAATCTAATTATACTACTTAGAATAATACTCGAATTAGTTTAACCCTAATCTACCCTAGATCTCTATCTAGTATAAGTTACCCAACCATTACAGATTGAAGGGGGTGTTCGGTTGACTAGGGTGGCGACTTATTCATTGTGGCAAGGTTCAATACGCGACGTACGCGATACCGAGACGAGCTCGGTATCAATACCGAGAAGAGGAGGGGTGGGGAAGCTAATTGGTTGGACACAAGCCACTATGAGAGATTTTTATTTTATCCATGACGTGCTAATATGGCATAATGGACCGAAAACCGACTCTTGTCCCTGGATTGTCACGGATAATAAGTTGAGACCACTTGGTATAAGCATAGGTACAATTCCGAAGAAGCCGAAACCCAGTTTGCGAGGTCAGAAGCTGGGTCCGATGATGGTCAACCTGGGGCACTCTTGCTTCTCTGTGAGAATATGGGGTTGGGGCCTGCGCTTGGGGATGCCGAACAGAACGAAGACTTGACTAAAAGAACTAGTCAAATTGTACAGTGCGGGGATGACGTCTGGAATCTGGGGTAGCAGTGCATTGCATCACCATCAGTTTCTTTCTGGTAAAGGGTAGCTCGTTCGTGGTCTCGTAGTATAAAAAGTTCTAGTCGTCAACCATTGTTGCATGAAACCAAGCTTGATGTTATCTTAGACATCATCCCCTTAAACGTGATCCATCATGTCCCCTCCTACATCCTTTTTGCGTATTATCCAATTCTTAGGGCTCTTCGGAACTGGCTATCATGTCTTGGCCTTGCCAAATCTCAACCTAAGAGATACCAAACCGGACTGGCTACAAGGCCCTTCCATCATAGAAGTCCTTGGTTCAGTGAGAAACGTCTACCCAGCTGCAGACTTCAATCGAGATGTTACCACTTCCTGGTGGCATACGGAAGTCCTGGATGGTGCTTCGTCTGAGGATTCAGACAAGTTCAACACCGCCTTGAAGGAGGCTGAATTCATAGTTCTTAACCAAGACATGTATAAGGTAAGCTTAACTACCTCCAGGCATTTCTTTCCGCAAATGAAGGCTTAGCTGAAGCAAATACTAGCTCCTAGGCATTAAAGATTACAAGGAATCAAAAACAGTCGAGAAGCTCTTCAAATTCCCTCCAGGACCATCTTTCGCCAAACGCTTAGTCCACGATGGTACGGTATACTCACCTGAGTGTAATTGTCTCTTTTTTGCCGAGCTACACCCTCCCCAGAAAGGTTTCTCAGCTGATGCCATGCCCTGGATGTGGCGAACCAACCTCAATGCCACCCCGCCAACAACCGAAAAAGTTTACCCATCCCCGCAGCTCACTATGGGAAATGGCGCCTATTACCACAAAGGAAGTGTCTACTGGGCCCAGGAAGGCAACCATACCAATCCAGGGGGGATTGTCAAGATGGACCCGTTAACACTCCAAACCGAGGTAGTTCTCAACAACTTTTTTGGCCACCGATTCAACAGTCCCAACGACGTGGCCATCACTCGTGGTAGCGTTGCATACTTCACAGATGGTTACTACGGTTACGATAACTTCAATAACACTCTCAAGCCAGAATTAGCAAATGGTGTTTGGAGATGGGATATGAGCACTGGTGATCTGCGTCAGGTCTCTGGTGCTGGCGGTGGCCCATTCACCAATCCGAACGGTGTTGCACTTAATCTGGAAGAGAACAAGCTCTATGTGACGAACCGTGGCAACGCTTCTGATAACCCGGCAGGCGGTCGCACTATCTATGAATTTGACATCAATAAGACTGGCCTACCCATCAAAGGAGGCACAGTCTTTGCCTATGTCGATACTGGTTTCCCCGATGGCATCAAGCTTGATAAAGACGGACGGGTTTATGGTGGAATAACTGGTGGTGTTATTGTATATGACAAGTCTGGGAAGCTTTTGGGCCTCGTCAAGACAGAAGAAGAAGACGTGGCTGTCAACATGCAATGGATCGATGACCGGCTTTACATTGTGGGACGAGACTATCTCTACCGTGTTCAGCTCAATTCTGGAGGTGTGAACAAATATTAGCCATGTCTTTCGGTAGCACACTGGACGTATCCAAAGCGTTTTAGCCCATTTATTTGTATCTGTGGGTGGTACTTTGAACTTGAACTTAGCTTTCACTACTTTAACCCACCCTTCGCGCAAAAAAACTTGATGGCATGACTCAGTGCGGAGAACATGTACAGCGTAGCCGGCTCGGCATCGGCTCTGCGGTGAACCAAATACCGAGCTCAACTTCGGCAAGTCTTAATGCTGAGCGGTTCAAGCTACGAATTGTGGAGACAACGACTTGACAAACAGAAGCTCATATTAAGAGGTAGGAGAGTGCTATGCTTGCCACTGTATGTGGTCCATTACCCTTATCCATTCACCATGATTAGCCAAATGAACAGCGCGGAACCTAGACCATCGTTTGATGAGCTCCCGCTCCATCCCGGAGACCCTCCTGTTTCGGCTTGGGGGTTATGGGGTGCGGATGACCAGCTTGGGGTACTCAATCTACTTACGCCAGACCTCGTAAAAAGGGCCACGACTGGTGTTGTTATTGGTGAAACCGTTTCTCTCGGGCAAGCAATTTACCTTTTCATCTATAGGAGCGATGATCGCTAATCATTTCCCCATTAAGTCTCCCTGTTGACGCCTTGACCCGGCCTATGAACCCAGTTAGGAAACCTTGCTCTCACCACATCATTGCCAAGGGAAATGCGAATGATGATGAGGTGAGTTCAGGTGCACACAAACGTCACTAAACAACTGAAACTAACCCAAACCCGGTGTTTCTAGCTTGACATGAATACTCAAGTTTCAAGTCACTGGGATGGACTCAGACACTACCCTTATCAAGCTACATTGCAATTTTACAACGGTGTGACTCAGGATGACATTTCGGGCCCGAACTCCAAACACAAAATAGGGATTTAGAGTACGCGTAGTCCCCATGGACCGCATGAAGAAACCTAGCTGACTCCAATGTGCAAATCAATAACGGGCCGCGGCGTTTTGTTGGATTGGGCCTCGTGGCTTCGTGCGTGTGCACGATTCTTTCCCAAATCATGCACACGGCGTTCTCAAATTAATGGATCTTCCCAAGGATTCAACGCGACAGGCTCTTTCTAAAAAGATCGCCGACTGGGCAAGCATTGACCTTGAGAATGTTTCTACTATTGAAGGTAAATGTGCAACTTACGCTCTCCGCTCATATAGGCAGTGGGATGCCCTCCCTCAGTCTAACGCAATCAGCAGCTGCCCGATTGGAGTTACTAAATTATCTTCAGAAGGTTCCAAGGGTCTCCCTCCAAGAATGACCCCAGGAAACACCAAGGCTCTTAGAGGACTTCGTGTCCTCGAGATAAGTCGAGTTATTACTGCTCCACTCTTTGGAAAGGCATTGGCAGCTCATGGTGCAGATGTCATCTAGGTAACCTCTCCCAATCTTCCGGATCTTCCCACCATGGATCGCGATTTTGGACGTGGAAAGCGTACAGTGCAATTAGATATCCACAACCCGGCTGACAAAGAGCGCCTCATTAAGCTTATCAAGACTTGCGGCGTGTTTATGCAAGGGTTCCGCCCGGGGAGCTTAGCAAACTACGGGTTGTCCCCCGAAGAGCTCATTAAGATCAACCCTGGCATTATTATCGCTAATATGTCAACTTTTAGGCCTGCTGGTCCTTGGTCCAGCCGTCATGGATATGACTCTCTTGTCCAGACCTGCTCAGGCATGAATATCTCTAAAGCTGAGCATGCTTGCAAGGATGAGCCTGCCCGTCCCACTCCATGCCAGGCTCTGGACCATAGTGGCGGCTACTTCCTAGCAGCCGATATTCTCGCCGCGCTTTACAAGAAGGCGCTCGAAGGTGGTTCTTAGCGCGTTAATATGTCCCTCACTGGCGTCATGAAGTACCTCCGAGGCTTAGGACAATACGAGGGCGCCAGTGGATTCCAGGTCATAGACTATAAGAAGGCCGAGGATATGCCTTCCGAGATTTTTATGATTAAAGATACAGGATTTGGGTCTATGCAAGCAATTCGACATAGCGCTACGATAGAGAGCTATGAGGTTAGGTGGGACGTGATGCCAAAGCCATTGGGTTCAGACTCCCCAGAATGGCTTTAAGCACAAGTAAGAAGCAGGACGTATGTAATTAGATACTCTGTATGTTGCGTAGTTAAATTGGTATCAATGTATGTTTTAGATATAATCAAACAGTAGTATTCTCCACATGGATTCCTGTGGAAAGAATGCTGGTGAAAAACTTTCATTTCAAGGTTCTTTGCGGTTAGCCGTTCATCATTGAGTGACTAACCAAATTTTCTGCCTTTAACAATGTGATCGCTTTCCTACAAGGTATTATCCAAGGTAGATAGACACCATTTGAATAACAGCTTACAATA
Source organism: Clonostachys rosea (assembly GCA_026958235.1). NCBI lineage: Eukaryota > Fungi > Ascomycota > Sordariomycetes > Hypocreales > Bionectriaceae > Clonostachys > Clonostachys rosea. The sequence goes on from CP110207.1 coordinate 133,509, forward strand.
TCATCAAGCATTGGAATGTTTCTCGGGCGGTCCAGCCACACCTAGAAACAATATTTCTCTATCCTTCTATCTGATGCCCTTCTTTGTACTCCTAGTCTGTAGTTCTCCGAATTCCACCTCAGCCATTGTAGCCTACTTAACTGACATTTGCATGCCAGGAAACTCCAGATTGGCCGTGGGTGAATCTAGCAATACAAATAGGCATCCCAGTCAACAAGTATTTCAAAAGCAAGCGTTATAGTAAAACAGTTAGACGAAATGAAATACGAACCCTTTTATTCCTACTCCGTGGCAAAAGACTAATGATGATCCTATTAAAGATCTCCAAAAGATGCTGGTTTCCCAGCGTCCACGGCAAGAGCTATTCAGCTACAAGTCTACAAAATCATACATCATTTTCTTCTGCTTTACGCAGTAAACAACGTATAGTCCCGCAACTGAACCCTCGCAAGCCCTTGACTGCCGATCCATGGAAGTCGCAGTGTCTGACACGATCCCCCAACGACCTAGCCTCAGCCCAACAAAGAAATGAGAGAGCAAGGAAGCTATAAAATGGCATTAGGGCAATGTGCAAATTTTGCCGTTGTGCCTGATATACAATCATTTGCTATTGTCGATCGCGTAACTCCTCAAATCGAACTTAGTTCCACAGGCTTCGTGTCTATTGCTTTGCCTAGGACAAATATGGGCAGTTCCGTTTGACAAGCCTTTCGACACTCTTTGTGTTGTTATCCTCCGAAAGACCGGCAATGGTAGTGGAGAAAACACAATACCAGCACGATGGAGGCATTTTGCACGAGTACAATATCATGGTATACAAAAACCTTCGCTGACCATAACCGTAATCAGTGCAATTCTTTACGACCTAGCTAGGGCTTATTGTACAGAGTCAAGCCATTGCAAATCGGCCCAATCGAAGGTGAATTGCTGTCCTTCGAGGCCTATTTCGTTAAGGAACATTCCATCGCATTGCGTATTACCGCTCTCCGTTGACGGAGCAGCCAGCATCCGAGGACTTGAAGTCCGACTTTGTGAGTCTGGAATATATGCTGTGTTCCATCGGGGGTAACCCAGTTTTTGGCAGCAGTTAGATTCAGAATGTTGTATCTCCAGTACGCTAACGAGGGAGTTGCTAAGGGCTTCCATGCCATCATCTTTAGAATCGATCTCCCCCAAGCCTTGGAGTCGATGGTTTGCTTCAAGAGACTTGGAAGATTGAGAGGCCAACCTGGAAAGTCGATGTAGCTCATCTGTTAGAGATGCAGCGGGAATGTTACCCCTGTTAGCCATAGCCTTCAGAGCCTCCCTGGCTATATGGATAAGACCTTCGTTTGAGGAAGTTGGATTGACGATGCTGGCAAGCACTAGGGATACTGCGGACAGGAAGGTTATCTCCAAGTCGAAAAAAGGGAATGCCTCTATACGCTATTAGGCCTTCATGTAAATGCAGAAAAGATGAGAGACGGATGAGCTTGCCAATGAAGCCCTGATCATGAAGGGCAGAAATAATCCGGAGGCTTGACGTGGCCGAGATCAGGCACGCTTGTGTTAGTTTAACACCGCACTCCGGCGGTGCAAGGTCCGAAGTGTAACCAGAGGAAAGTCTCCACTTTGTCAAATGCAACAACGCAGTTTTGGTCGCCGTGATTATACACTACAAATGAGCCTGCATTCGCATCAAGTCTGGGAAGAAACAAGCCGGAATGCAGAGGGAAGTGATCGCTCTGGGAGGGTTGGTACTGACATGGTAGTACATAAGATGCAGGCGTGCCGTACTCTTTTCAATTGTAGAAGGGGACCCGTCAAAATATAACCTTTGGGTGGAGATTATTTGCTGTCCCAAGCTTTGCATTCCCTTGAGTACCCCCCCCACTTCTGCCATGACTGAATGGTCTAGATCGTCGAGCCAGCGGTGTCTGGCGAGAACTATGTTGAAGTCCATTGTTAGTAATTGATATGAGAATGAAGGGTATCAGTTACCTTTTGTGACCCTTGTTAAGATATTAGCGATGGACATGCTGATCTGCACCCTAGAGTCGAAGTCATCTTCAGGAGTGATTTCGCATTGGTCTGCAATATCGACTTTTTCATTCAAATCGCCAATTGTCTCGAAAATGACAGCCGAATGTCTTCGGTCGAGCACATAAACGGTGTATAGCAAGCTGAGTGCACACCTTCTTTGACTGTCAGAGCTTTCACTATTTCGGCATGCCCTTTTAAATGAAGCAAGGCGGGTCAGCCGGGCTGCTTGCCCTATCTAATTTACATTAGCAAGGCGAACTAGAGGCGACTGAGCTTTTCATAGTAGACTGACATATAGAAATGATGTTTCATGCAGATCAGCTGCCTGTGCATAGAATGACAATAGACAGAGCACTTCGGTGGCCGTTATTGGATCCTGACTCAACAGAATGGTTGATGGTAGGGCGTTGACACCTTGGCGAAACTCAGTCACACCTGGTGGTCCTGATTTACTCGCTCCCTTCTCCAAGAACAATTTTCCCAGTGCAACTATAAGCAACAATTTCACCTGCCAGAGTCTCGTCGTTTGTGATGAGGTATGAAAAGTTTTCTCTAATTCTTCTTTGAAACCAGAACAGTCGAAGAAATAGTGAGTTGAGTTGAGATGGAAACTAGAAACATCGGCAAGGTGTGCAATGTAGTCCTTTGAATGCAATTGAATGGTCGAATGGTCGAATTCTGGGACATCACGGAATGAGATGTCATAAGACAACTTTTCGCCAACTATTGAACAACTGCTCGCCTGATCGGGCTCAGATTTCAGACAACAGAGCGCTTCATGGCTGAAGTCCCAAGTACTGGCAAACTGGGATGGAACTTATTCGAATCAGTATCAACTGCAATCACCCTGATAAGTCGAGCTTTCGTCTACCTGTTGGCCCTTCCGACTCCTTACTTGGATTGGGGACATTAGCTCCGGCGCCAGCGCTAGATGTGCCGTAGTTGGTTTGGGCTGTCGTTTCCGTATTCTGTTCTCCGAAATCCGTGGACTGGACTACAGGAGATCCTCGTGTAATTACGCCGACGGTAAGGTTCTCCGTCGTCACCGCACGGCGTTCAAGTGCCCGCAAATGTCTTGGAAAATCCAATGTTAGAAATGAGTTTATGCGACCTACTTTGCTGTGAAACCCCACCTCTCAAGAATCACAACTCTCCTTTCCGTTTGATCGAATACACAGGTTTGGCGCCTATTGACACAATTCAGGCAGGGGCTGTGTCCTGAACATTTTACTTTCCGCTGTCTGCAGGCTCGGCAACTTGAAAATGGTCAGCGGAATTGACGTGAATCGCGCCGCGGCGGAGGCTAGTGTTGACATGCGCGTTGGAAACCCTCCTCCTTGTTAGGTCCGATCCGATGGAAGGCTGGTAAGGCATTGTACCTTGTCTTATAATGTCGGCTAACCATGCATTTGTTGCATGGCAACAATCTGGGAAGGGTAGAGTCTGATGTACGCGCGATGATGGCAACTTAACTAAGTCACAAATGGACCCAAATTATACGTAATGCGGAGACACCAGGCCTCTTTCGGTCACTCGCTGTGACCAGTGGTCCAAACCTGAGGGGTCCTAGAAGGGTACAGACAAATAGCCAATTAAAAGGATACCTAAGACCACGGTTTTACCATCACGTAAATTCTTGAACTTACCTCCCATCCAACCCTATCACCCGGCTTTCAGGCCACCAATAACTGGTAGATCTCCGGCAAACAGCAGTAACCTATGTGCCGGGCTGCCGAATGGGTCCGTCTTCGGCGCCCCATTGCCGAACATGCCCCCCATCTTACTCGACCAAGTGAGGAGGGGAGGCTCGCTTAATTTACAAGCGACATGCTTACAAATACAAGCGACATGCTTACAAATACAAGTGTATGGATGAGCATCTCGTCCCAGCCAAGTTACGCCATCCCCTTGATTCTTGCAAGCAACCACGAGGTACATAACCAGTCACTACCTATGGGGCACTATTCACTAACAGTCTCATTGCTTTAGAGAAGCTGTAAGCCCTAAATTATTTCCTAGCGGGTTAATTAGGCTAGAATACAGGTAGTATTATAGTGGTCTTAATTTGAACATGTATTCTTTTGTTGCATTAGAAGAAAAAGCAATGTGTGGCTTGTTTTTGGGACAAGACTTTTGAGATTCACATCCGTACTTAATTTGCGTTTGAAATGGTTTGATGTTTTGAGATTCCCCAGTCTTAAGTTTCCGTCACCCGCCTGACTACAGCATCAACTGCTGTTGCGAAATATTTGACGTTGCTAGTATTGAGCCCAGCCATGCTCACTCTGCCGCTTGGCAGCATGTAAATGTGCCATTGATCCTTCAATTGCGCCACCTGGGCCGCGCTCAATCCAGTATAACTGAACATGCCAATCTCTGTTGTAATGCGATCCCAATTCCCTGGTGTTTGCAACCTCTCGAGCTCTTGTCTTAGTGCTATTCTCATCTCTTTAATGCGATTTGCCATAATACACAAATCTCTTTCCCACTCGGTGAATAATTTCTCGTCGTTAAGGACGATGGAGGCAAGTTTAGCGCCGTAGATTGGTGGTGTTGAGATTTCAGACCGCTGTAGAATGGCAATTTGGGAGGCAACACGAAGAGTTGTGTCTGGTGCATTAGGCGGACCAACATAATGTAGACATCCCACTCGATGCCCATACAGACCTAGGTTTTTGGAGAAGGACTGAGCTATCAGCATCTCCATCCCCAAGTCAGCGAAGAGTCGGATCGCAGCATTATCGTTATGGAATAAGCCAGTCGCGAACCCCTGATAAGCGCAATCGAAAAAGGGAAGCAACCTCCGAGCTTGTAGAATTTGAGCTATTCTTTCCCATTGGTTTAGAGATAAATCGGCGCCCGTAGGATTGTGAGCACATGGCTGGAGGAGGACGATGCTATCAGTGGGAGCAGCTTGAAGAGCTAACAACATGGCTTCAATATCAACTTCCAGCGTCTTTTTTGAGAAGTAGGGATACCACTTAATGGATAGGCCAACGTTGGAGAAGACTTGAGCATGGTTGTCCCATGTCGGATCTGAGAGGTATATATCCGATTGACCGAGGAATCTAGATAGGAATGCCCCTCCAAGATGAACTGCTCCCGTACCAGAGATGGTCTGGAACGAGCACACCTGTGACTATTAGTGCAAGTTCGTATCAGTAAGACTGTAAACATACTCGTCCTTCTTTGATAGCAGGAGATTCAGAGCCCAAGATGAGTTTTTGCGCAGCTGCGGTAAACTCAGGGACTCCGGCAATAGGCGGATATTCGTTGTTGCGGTTAGGATCATGGAAGAAGATAGCCTCCGCCTGTGAAAATGTGAAGGTTAAACCTTTGGTCAATTGAGAAGCCCTTCATTTTAGCTCACCTTTCTAATAACCGGAAGAGTCCAAGGCCTCCCGTTGTTGTCTCGGTACGCACCAATAACCAGGTTAACCTTTTCGGGAGACTCGTCGCTTTCATAGGCCGCTCTTAAGCCATAGTGGGTATCTTCAGGCGCTTGTGGGACGGCACTTGCGTGGACCATATTGTCCAGGGAACAATAGGTGTCGCGGTATATTATGGCTTGTAGCTTCTTCAATTTCTGCTCTAAGTTTACTGGGAAGAGTAGGGCATTTTATATGAGATGGCTATTTCATTACTCCCGTTAGAAAACCCCGCCGGCGGGAATTTGGTGGGGTCAAGAGTTCGCGCCGAAAGGATCGAGGAAGCCGAACGGGAACGACGGTTAACACACGTGGGAGTGCGTCATTTACTGTTCACACATACATGCGCGGGTAGGTCAACTATTCCTAGTCGGGCAGGCAGCCAAAAAGAGCAGGGAAGGTTGATAATTATACACACATCTAATTCACCGTTCGAAGTCAGTGATATGACCACCGAAGCTATAGGGTAGGTTAGAGACTTCATTTTCAGGGCTAGAAAAAGAGATAACGAGAGTGATTAGGAAATGAAAAGAAGAAGTAAGAAATAGGAAGCGTCCCAAGAGAAAGCGAATCAGTACTCAAATAGATCAAAAGACGCTGACTTATATGAAACAAAAGTGGGCGTGCTTTGAGGCGGCCGGAATCCCTTACTCTCCATGCATCCCTGCTCAAAATGTACATGATGGACTAAGTGTCAAGTATTCACGAGAGAGCACACGCGATGTGCTGTTTTTACTTCAACTGGTTCTCATTCTGAGTAATAAGTGGACACTTCTAGTATGTACAAGGTAGCTTCAATACAGATGATATATGCGTCCTCATTTGGGCTATCCGCCGTTGCTCAGGAAAAAGGGTTAGTGTCTTTGATATTCCTGGATTTACAAGCCCTGTTATCCAAATTACAGTGCTAGCAATCGATGTTTTAGACGTCCCAATTCAGACCCTGATACCCGTATGCCAGCGTCGTATCATAAAACATCTCGAATGGTTCAGTGAAGTTGCCTGTGCCAAATGTAGGGAGAATAGTGCCCTCTGCTTCTGGAGTAGTAAAGGCCGGATGCTGTGACTAGTCGCAAATAGATAAGCATTCGCAAAAACATACTCTGAAGTTTTTGCACACCTACCATCTGTATATGATCATTATGCACATTTTGTCTTGTGAAACTACGACCACTTGCCTCGTCACAGGGCCTATCGCGGCGGTCATTCGGCAGGGAACGCAAGATCCTACTGGTCATCAGCTGCCGTGTATACTTCAAATGAAATAAAAAAAAGGGGCAAAAACAGAGAGAGAGAGAGACAAAGGCTGGACCACGAACTCTGGAATTCCGGCAGGTTCACTGCGAATGATATCCTGCAAAATACTTCGTAAGGAAGGGTCAGGGTGCTGAGGAGCTTCTTGGTCCTCATCATTCCCCAGGAAGTGATCAGAAAGCCGCTCGAATAGTTGGAGGAAGATAGAGGCCGTTTTCAAACTTCGAGAGTAGATAGCGAGGGCGCTAGAGCATGCACTGATCGCACGTACTGTCCGTCTAGGTGATAGGACTGTGGGTTGGAGAGCCAGGCATTGCAGCAGACTAGTCCCACAATTGAAGCAATGGTACACTTGGATCGGTGATGCCTGGGTATTGGGGCTCAAGCTCAAGACCTTGACATTCTACAATCCACGTATTATTAGCAAACAAGGAGTCCAGTTGTCTAGATGGATGATGGGCTTTTAACTACTTCACATGCTTCAGCTGATAGAAGTGCGCAGCGGTAGAGTAGATCCTGATCAATAACAGGCTGTGATAGTAATGGTCGCATCAATAGTAAAGCAACAAAGAGCCAAGTGGCATGGGTTTGCTCTTTTGTGTGCTGAGGAAATGGGGAAGGCAATTCCTTGGGGGTTTGTCGTCTCCATTCGTCGAGTTCAGCGAGGGAGCGCCATACCTCGCTCGAGGTCGGTGGCAGGGCGCCAGGTGCCATGAATCTCGTCCTGTCATCACGAAAATGAGCAGTCTGGGCAAGCAGTAGGTGAAGAAAGCGCTCTCACATAATTCTTGAGCGAATGCGGTCTAGGCGTAGTTGATGCAGCACGCTGCTCATCTCCTACCAGAATCAGAATGAAATGCATGACGAGGCAAATGAATTAAATCGTTATTACCGTTGGGGTAGTATCATCTTTCTGTCGATGACATCCTTCTTCACCTTGGCGGAGTTGAAGCGCGCGTATCATCTCATCGTCCGTGCAGGTTAAATCAATATTAAGGGGTATCTAGGAAATGTCAACAAACGTCACTAATTTTGCAGATGTGTCTTTTACTTCAACGTCTATATCTGAGTCTGATATCGCAAATGGCCGTTTTGAGATGTAGGATATCATGTTAAGGAAGTTGAGAATGAGAGGCTTTCGCCGGATGGATGAGGGCATCATACTGGTCAAATGAATAAGCACCCCAGAAGAATCTTTTCCGAAGCTCAATCTCGTAGGGACTGTCTGATCCTCTGGAAATGGTTGCATTCCTGTGGTAACCGAGTTCTATGCAGAGTCGCACGGCGATTCCTACAAGATGCCTGTGCATGGATCGTTAGTATTTCGAAGGACGGGTGTCAAAGCAAAGATAATTACCAAACTGGAGGTCCTGCCTTGATATAAGTTAGTAGCTTACATTTCATATCAACGTTGGTGATTCCTACCGGGGCGCGAAATGAGTACTGCGCCAGAGCTAAGAGGGCTTGAAGGGTGATTAAATTTTGCTGGCGGAACACGGCAGGAATGAAATTACGTGCTCTCGCAAAATATGACTGTCAGAATCAGCATTGGAGAGTAAAAAGGAATATTTATTTGTGTACTTACTGGAGACGAGTGTTGGTGATTGGCAGAGAACCGTGCACCAATGGCGTAAACGATCCAGATGAAGAATGCCCCTGGTTGTGATACATTTGGTGAATAAAGGATCGATCAAGGAACGAAACATTAGTAATAACGCTTACCTGTTTGTGATTCAAGATCATTGTCCATGGAAACATAGCAGATTTGCTCTCGCCGCTGGTGCCATACACGAAGCTGCACCCAGTCCACGAGGCAATAACGTGCTTGTGTATAGAGATATGCAGCCTCAAGAAGTACAGTAGCGACCTGTTCTGACGGAAGTGTGGGTAGTGCGCTGACTGTTTCACCACCTGAGGGCGATGGGGCAGCTTGCAGCATATTGAAGGGAGCAATATCGTCGTCTTGCTTGAGTTCTCCCGGTCTCGAGAAGCGAAAACATATGCTGCTAATATCCTGGTATTAGCACGGTATTACTACAATTATTAACTTCTGATTATATACCTACCCACCAACTGAATAGTTAAAATATATCAGCTAAATTACTTTATAAGTAGGATTATATTTGACTTTTTAGGATAAGTATATATCTATAAAGTTAAATATTATATCCAGTTTGCAGTCTGTTACAGTCTGAGTAATAATATATCTTTAAGAATTACTATTCTCAGGGCTGCTTATATTAAATAGATTATTCGAGTTTACTATAGGGGTACTTATTAGTAGTAGATACTAAAATAATCAATCTATATAGGAACTTACTATTACTAGGTGTTTATCTAAACGAGGGTATTTACTTTATAGTATATAGCTTATCTTTAAGTATAGTAACCTGCGCTTCAAGAGATATAATATACTCAGCTCCCCTGGGGATACCGTCTGGGGTTATATCAAAGATACAGTCTTAGAAAGATATTAGCAAATAGTAGCAAGGCTGTACTAGACTGTTATTATATCAGATATACCTATATTAGATTTTTTATAAGTATAATATTTACTGCGAGGCTGATTATTAGTAACTCTATTCTAATAGGTTTTAAACGAGGTTAGCTGACTATTAGTTCTGCTCAAAATAGTAGTATCTTAATTTCTTACTCTTACAGTAATAGCCTAAAAAATTAATAATTATATTAAAGTTAGTAAAGATATAAGCTATTAATATTAATCGAATTCTATATATAGGTATTAGAGTATATCCTTCGACCTTATTTAGGTATCTTTAATCTATTACTAATATCGGGGAGTTAAGATAATTTATTATTCTCTATTATATTAAGGCTTTCAGTAATCGAATATCTGAGAATTAAGGAGCAGAAGACTGGATACTAATCATATATAGGGAAGATAAAAGTAGCTACTTATTAAGTACTTTTAGTAACTAATAGTCCGCCTCTATTATATAACTTACTACTAAAGTCAAGAGTCTACTTAAGTTAAAGAGAGTAGATATTAATTCTTTAGGATACCTGAGTTCTCCAGTAGGTAGATCACTACATACTAGTATACTTTCACTATATAATCTTAAGAACTATTAATTACCTATCTATCAGGTTAATAACTATAGACTGCTAGAAATCTATATAGCTAATCTATTTGTAATACTGCTTACAGTTCCCTTAAGGGCCTTTACAGCTCTCTCTATTTTTATTATAGCTACTACTAAATTATTTTCCTTACTTACTACCTATAACTTATTCTCTAATTACTGCTTTTTTATACCTTTTAATAACTAAGAAAATTCTCTTAGTCTAATACCTCTAATACTATTGCTTTCCCGGATAAAGTCCCTATAGCTTAGAGTACTTCGTATATCTTTATCGCTTGGATTTATATTCCGAACACCTATCTCAGCTACTACTTCCAGCAGTAGTTTAATATCAATCTCTCCAGGCGTAATACTATATTCAATATAAATCCTAACCAGTCTTCCTATAGCTCTATAAGCCCTATGGTAATCCATACTATATTTCAGGAGGAGTAAGTTACCTACTCGACTTGTCATTACCCAGGCCTTAGATAGCTGCTCCTTGCACTGATTCTTATATATCTTAAGGCCTCGGATAATCTCTGCTGTAAGATATAGTATATTAGATATAGTATTATATATACTCTTCAGGTATATAAGATATCAGTAGTACTAGTCTCTGGTACCTTTATTACAGAATATAGTAAGGGCTACAGCTGCCTATCTATACGAGTTAGCAGCTTTAAGCTTTATAGCTTCTAGGGTAATAGGTTTCTTCTTTTAAGAAAAGATACTGCTAGTACTATAGTAAGAGTTATCGAGCTTAATATAACTGAATTTAATAGTACTTTAAATATAAAGATCAGTATATAGGTTATTAATAATTATTATAACTAATACCAGAGCGAATACAATCTCGATTTAGTAGTATATATCTCGCCCTATTAAGCAATTATTAACTAACTTAGAAAATCCTAAGAGTACTACTGTAAGTCTGCAATTAATAGATAAGTCTGTACCTGATAGTTCTATAGCTCCCAGGGGACTATAGTTAACTCAGTTATATATTTATATTAACTGCTCAAACGAACCCACTATTCGACTATAGAATATAAGAAGATAGTAGCTAAAGGTTATAGATTATACCTACTGTATATATATAAAACTAATAATAACTATATTACAGTACTTATTAGCTCTGATTATTAATATATCTTATAGATCCAGAATATCTTTCTATACCTGGAGAATTTAGCTACAGTCTGAGATATAATAAACTATAGCTCTATAGTTAATATAACTACGATCAATAGATAAGCAGCTGGTAATATCTTACCCAAGGCACTGCAAGAGATATTCCTTAATTTGCAGATTTATAATACTATTATATCTACTTATTATTATAAGTTATTATAGTTTTTTATAGTAGTACTTTTAGATATTAAGAAATAAAGCTATTTTTCTAATATCTAATAAAATTTTAATTTTTATTAATTCTAATATTAGTATATAAGAGTATCCTTTTATTCTATCTGATTAGTATACTAATTAATTAGTAGGTTTATATCTTAAAGCTATAGTAATCCTAGTATAACTTTATAAGTTCCTAATAGTACTAGGTTATAGATAATATTAAATTTCTTTCCTTAGATTTTAATTATAAGATAATTAGTCTTAGAATTAATAATTCTATTATTATATTTAAACTTTAAGCTTTTAATATTTATAATTATATAGGTTTTTTCTTTCTTTTTCTATAGTAAGTAAAGTTAGTTAATTATTACTAATAAAATATAATTTTCCTATACTCTATAGTTAATAAATACTATAAGCTAGTTTCTTTTAATTTTTACTTTTATAAAGATATATATAGAGCTTTCTGCTTCTATAGTTTCTAGAGTTCTCTAATTTATTATTAATATTATTCTATACTATAGCTCTATTATAGATAGTTTAGATTATTTTTTATCTAGTTAACTTATTCTTAAAGTTATTCCTAATCTTTATAGTTTTTTAATATCTATTTAAGGATATTCTTAAGATTTTTAGATTCTTTTATATAACTAGGGATATATCTTATAAATTTAATTCTCTAATTATATAATTCCTTAATTATTATAAATATCCTATTATTAAAATAAGCTTTATTCTATTTCTTTTTATTAATTAAAGTTATTTTTTATTCCTTTATTTTACTATTATTTTTACTATTTATAGGGAATAATTATTCTTTTAAATAATATTTTTAAAGTTCTTTCTTCTATAGTTATTATTATTTAAAATATAATTTAATAGTATTTATATTATTATTACTATTCTATACTAGTATTAGTATTTCTTACTTAATCTCTTAATAGTTTCTATAATTTTAATTATAGTATTATTTAATATAGCTATTATACTTATATATTATCTAATCTTCTACTTATTAGTAATTATACTATAGTCTAATCTTATTATTCTTATAAATCTTATATCTCTATTCTTAATATATTTCTACTAGAAGTTCTTCTTTTATATAATTCTTAGAGTATTTCCTTAGGTTTTCTTTAAAGATAATATAGAATTCTATTCTATAATATTAGTAGGTAAATTATTATATTTAGATTATATTATACTTTCTAGATATTCTTCTATTAGGAAATAGAAAAAAGTTATTTAATACTTTTTCCTATTAATATATAGTATACTAGATATTATAATATATTATTTAGGATTTTAATCTATAGTTATACTCTCTACTAGTATTTATATATATTAGGTTCTTATACTTATTACTAGGGTATTAGATAGTATCTATAGTATCCCTTCTATATAATACTATTCTATATATCTTTTTAAGATTTTATATCTATATCTTCTACTAGTAGTAAATATAAAGTTTATTATATTTAGCTTTAATTTTATTCCTAGTAAATATATATTATTCTTATTCTTTAGAAATATATTTAATAAGTCTATTAATATAGTAAAATATATACTTATATTTAGTAAGAGGTTTAAGATCTATAATATTCCTCTTATTCTTATACTTTTATTTAAGTTTCTAGAAGATATTTATAATATATTAGTAATTCCTTTTTAATACTATTAATATTTTACTAGTTTCTAGTATTTTATAGAAGCTTAGTATAGGTTTTCTGGAAAATATAGGAACTATAGTAACTATATAGTTTTCTTTCTAAGTAGTCTTTCTAACTATTCTAAGTATTTTAGTTTTAGTTTTTCTAATTACTTCTAATTATTTCTTATTTTCTTTAATAGGTTTCTAATTCTTCTACTTTTTAGGTTTTAGATATTATAGTAAAATATATCTAATCTTATTATAATTATAATACTTATATTTTTCTATAACTCCTAGCTCTATAAGATCTATATATATTCTAGAGACTATAGATTATTATTATTATTATAATTAACTAGTATTAATATAGTAGGTTATTTTTTTACTATAAGTATACTAATAATACTATTAATTATTAATCCTTATAGTTATAATTATATATTTATAAATACTTACTAATCTATCTTTCTTATAGAGTTCCTTCTGAACTTCTTTCTTTAGTTTTTTAAAGTAATAAGATATAGTATATTTCTAATTCTATTTAGTTTTTACTAAAAGCTAGAGATACTTACTACTAAAGGTAAAAATAGATCTAGTCTAAGATAGCTTATTAATTTTATATTCTACTTTATATCTTTTATCTTAGATTCTAAAGGTTTATTAAAGAGTTTCTATAAAGTAGTAAAAGCTTATTATAATATTAATAGTTTATTAGCTTTCTTAATTATTAAGATATTTCCTTATAATAGGTTTAAACTAATTAAATATAACTCTCTTAAGTTATAAATAGATATAGATAACTTATTATTTATTACTATTAAAAGTAATAGGGAAATAATTAAAATATATTTAAAGTTAGATTATAAAGCTTTAAAGCTTATTTTAAGTTTTATTAAATATCTTAGATAGTAATAGCTTAAGTAGTACTTTTAGTTTCTTTTTCTAAGCTATAGTCTAAATCTAGGCCTAAAGATTAGTATTCTAAATAGCTTACTATCCTATAAGAATAATAGTAATAGCTATTTCTTATTATATAATTATAAGATATTCCTAAAGCTAAAGAATCTAAACTTATAGGAGCTTAATCTTAGTATTATTATTTCTATTATTACTACTATTACTATTATTTTTATCTATAGTATTATTATTATTTAGAATAGATAGATTATTAGTAATAGAGTTCTACTATTAAGCTAGAGGAACTATAGTAATTATAATATCTTCTTTATTATTATATAGTAATTAAGATAAGATAATTAGCTAAATAAAAGTTATTAATATATAATAATTAGATAACTTATATTAGATTAGATCTAGAGTAGATTAGAGTTAAATTAATTAGAGTATTATTCTAAGTAGTATAATTAGATTATTATAAGCTATATAATATAAGTTACTATTAATATATAAGTATTATAGAGCTAGTAATAATAGATATATAGATAATTATATTAATAACTATCTGAAAGAGTATTCTATTTAATAAAATAAAATATATATATATACTAAGGCTATTATTTATCTGTTACTTAGCTATTATACTATCTGAGTAATAGGTTTATTCTTATTAGTTATAGTCTTTCAGTAGGTCTGTACTTTATATATAACTTTATATAGCCTGATAGAGGCCTTTGTTTATAATAAATTATAAACTATAATTTTAGAATTAATTAAAATTTAATAAATTTAATATACTAGCTATTATACTCATAAAAGAAATATTATATTTACTATATATAGAGATAAAAATAAAACTTAAATTTATCTAATAAAAAATAAAAAAATACTATAATAAAAATAAATTAAAAAAACTAATTCTAAAAGAAAAAAATAAAATCTACTTACTTTATAAAAATATTATAATAATAAAACTAAATAATAAATTAGATTATAAAAAACTTAAATTATTTAAAATTCTTAAGAAAAAATCAGATATTAATTATAAACTATTATTACTAGATATAATATATATCTATTTAGTTTTTTATATTTTATTACTTAAAAGAGTATTAAAAAATATATTAGATTAGGATTATCTAATTAAGATCTATAAGAAAGAATTTAAACTAGAAAAAATCCTAAAGAAAGAAATTAAAAATAGATAAATCTTTTATCTAATTAAATAGAAAGAGTATATAGATAATAATAATATATAGAAACCTATTAAGTATCTAAAGAAGTACTAATATTTAATTTACTAGTTCTATTAGAAAGAAAAAGAGAAATTAAATTAGAAAAACTCTTTTTAAAATCTAATAAGTTTAAATCTATCTTAGAAGTAATTTCTAAAAATTAAACCTTCTTTAGAATATACTACTTAGAAGCCTTAAGAAAGTTAAAAATCTAATCTAAGAATAGTTAGTCTTTCTTATTAAGCTTTTAAAAACTATATTAAATTTCCTACTAAGTTTTACTTTTAATATACCCCTATACCTTATAGATATACTAAATATACTCTAAAGTAGTAGAAAGATTATTTTAAAGTTAAATTATTTATTAATATAATAGAAGAATTTTCTTATCTATATTAGATTCCTCTTTAGTTAGTTTCTTCTACTATATTAATAACTTTTCTACTAAAGGAAATAGAATTAGAAAGAGAATATAAGGAAAAAAGAATATAAAGAATACTTATAATTAGATATAACTAGTACTCTATTATAATAATAACTATTTTATATATACTTATTATATTAGAATAATTTTCTATCTAAAAAAATAAAATACTCTTTCTTTATTTTAAAATATAAAGTATATAGTATATTAGCTAGTAAATTAAATATTTAAATAGTAGTAATAAGAAAAACTTATTTATAAGTTTTAGAATATACTAGCTTTTAGATATAGTTAGATATAATAAATATTATAATATAGCTATTATATATAAAGAAGGGAAGAACTTACTAAGATTATATAGAATCTTAAAAATAAGATTAATAAGAAAAGAGTATTATATTATAAATAAAGATCTCTATAATAGATTATATAGTTATATATATCTTACTATCTAAAGAATAAAAGTAATAGAAGTATTATAATTCTATTATAGAATATAGCTAGATTACTAGAAGTAATATACTTCTTATACTTTATAACTATTATATATATATCTTTATTTTATTAGTTAGAATACTTCTTTAGATAGTTATTAATATAATTATCTATATATTTATTATTACTAGCTCTATAATACTTATATATTAATAATAACTTATATTATATAGTCTAAAATAATCTAATTATACTACTTAGAATAATACTCTAATTAGTTTAATCTTAACTTAATCTAGACCCTGTTTAGTATAAGTTATCTAACTATTATATCTTTATAATATTATATAATATAGTATATTAATTTTCTACTTAGCCCTATTATAGTTATTAGATCTAATAATTTTATCCTTTTCTATATTTAAGATAATTAGTTAGCTAAAAGTTAGACCCTAGCAGAGTATTACTACTTTTCTAATAGCTTATTTCTTTACTATAATTATATACTGAGTATTAATAATAGTAAATAGCTAAATCTTCCTAATAATATTTCTTCTATAGTATAATACCCTGAGTTCTCCTTATAATTTCTATTTATTATCTCTCCCTTTACTTTAAATTTAAGGAAAACTAAGAAAGTAACTCAGAGATACCCTATAGAGTAGTCTTTATTTTTAATAAGAAATAAATAATTTATCTAGTCCTATATATCTCCCTGGGGTTAGATCCCTAAGGCCTATACTATAATACTATAATACTTAATTACTTCTATTTACCTACTACTACTCAGTTTCGGATTATCAGGATATATTACTACCCTTATATATAATTTTTAAGTTATAATAAGTCCTCTGGGGTTATAAGGAACTTTCAAGATATAAAGCTGATATAATATTATTAAGCTATCTAGTTCTTTTATACATTACTTAGATCTAAATTAAAAAAGTCTTTCTATTCTTTATACTATAAGTAATTATAATATAATATTTAAACTCTATTAAAAAATAATATAAGGTAGAATTAATAGAGTTATTAAAGATAGAAATAATAGAAAATATAATCCTATTACTAGATCTAACTAAGAAGTAAATATTAATCTTCTGAAAGTATTATACTATTAGAAAATTATAATAGTTAGATAACTTATACTGGATAAAGATCTAGGGTAAATTAGAGTTAAACTAATTAGAGTATTATTCTAAGTAGTATAATTAGATTATCTTAGTACTATATAAGTTACTACTAATATATAAATACTAAGAAGCTAGTTTTAATAAAGATAGTAGTAATTATATTAATAACTATTTAAGAGAGTATAACTAGCTAATAAAATAAATATATATATATAATAAGGCTATTATTTATCTATTACTTAGCTATTACTCTGTCTAAATAATAGGTTAATACTTATTAGTTATTATCTTTTAGTAGGGTTCTATACTTATATATAACTTTATATAGCCTAATAGAGGCTTTTATTTATAATAAAAATTCTAGCTCTCTTCCTAGTCTATTAATAGGTTCTAGACCTCTAAGATCTCTTTAAGGGGCCTATCTAGCTTATAAGTATAGCTTTAGCTATTTTATAATAAGGAATCTTAGATTGCTCCTTACTAATAAAGACTTATAGATTAGTATTTCTTAAAAGCTTTACCCTATTATATAAAGTATTACTCCCTTCTTATAGCTAAATATTATAATTATCTATTAAGACTTAAATACTCTATTTATTTATTTAGTATAGAAGATAGAATATTTAAAGTATTAATACTAATAGCTTTCTTATCTCTATTTTATAAGCAGAGTCTCTATTAGATATTTTATAAGATCTATAAGTAGTAAAATTATAGGAAAAGACTTTAATATATTATTATAGAAAGAATATATTATACTATCAGTATTTTATATAGCTATATCTAAGTATAATATTAAATACTCTACTCCTAGTAAGAATTAGAATTACTATAAACTAATTTATTCTATTAGAAGTAAAGTACTATTTAGAAAGAGGAAATCCTAGAAAGATATATACCTAATATAGTTATTTAAATATTATATACTTTATAGTATTAGTCTAAATAGAAGTAATATCCTTTATAGTCTCTATATACTATATCTTATACTCTTCCTTATATCCAGGCTTCTTTAGTATAAATAACTCAGGACTATTAAAAACTATAATATTAAAGTTAGTAATTTATCTCTTAGAAAAGCAAAAAGTAACCAAGGATTTATAGAGCTTCTTACTATAAGTAATTTCTTCTAGGGTAGGTCTCTTAGTTTCAGGATAAAGGAAATATATAATAATAAGTTCTATAATAAGCTAAGCCTATAAATCTTATTAGAATCTTTAAAATCTATATAAAAAAAAGAAAATATTTACTTATTATATAGACTAAGTAAAACTTCTACTAAATAGTATTAATACTAATAGGGTTAATAAAGGAGTTAAATACTATACTTTTATAAGTAAAGAATTATAGAATAGTAATACCTTTAGTATAATATATATAGGAGAATACTTTAGTAAAATAAATATATATTAATAGCTATATAATATTATATATTATATTATATAGAAAGATTATTATAATTATAGCAATAGCAGCTATATTTAAGATATATTAGATATAACTAGTACTAATACTAGTCTAAATAAAGAAAATAATAAGTATTTCTAAGAAACTAGAGAGGAACTAGATATAATAGTTAAGAAATTTTATACTAATAGTACTGGATATTATATAACCCTACTACTAGTACTATATTATAGGATTAAATTAGCTATAAAAAGATTACTACTTATCTGAAGATAACCTACTAAGAGGAACAGATTAATAATATTTTATATTTTCTTTTCTATAATACTAACTATAGTAAGAATCTTTACTAGATAGTATCTGCTAGGAAAGACTAGTTAGTAGTATAGTACCTTAATAATATTAATAATAGCTGAAACTTATAAAATAAGACTATTATTAGACTACTGAGTAAAGATACTAATATAAATAGTAATAAGTAATTACTTTCTATTCCCAGAAGAATAAAGGAGTTTAATTTACTAAGATTTTAAATTTTTAATCTCTAACTTTAGTAGAGTAGAAATTTCAGTAAATTCAGTAATAATAAATACAGACTCCTGATTATCTTTACTATAATACTTAATAAAAATATTAAAAGCCTCTTAGAAATAGTTCTTTAATAAAAGCTATCTTAGGAATTTAGAAATAAACTAAATAAAGACTATCTGAAGAATTAATAGTATAGCTTATAGAATAGATAGAATTTACCAGGCCTAGTTACTATTTATATTATAAGTTCCAAGGGTTATAATAGCAGCTAGAATAGAGCTAATAAACCAGAATGTATTAAATAGTCTGATAATAATAGTATACTCTTTTAGATAGGATAATTCTATAAGGAGTTAAGAGATACTAAATATAGTAAAGGGGATATCTATACTAAGGATAAGTTAAGAAGTAAGAAATATACTAGCTATCAGATACTATATAGGTTATTAATAATATATATTTATTATATAAGGGGGGAGTTTAGAGTAGAAGGTTTACTATTCTAAGAGTAGCTTTATAGAATAATACTAATAATAAGGATAAGGGAACTGAATATAATACTATATTTATAACTAAATTTATTATTTATATATAGAACTATAGGAAGTATAACCAGACCTTCTAAATTATATAATATATTTATAACTCTAAGAAGAGTACCTTTTAGATAATTAAAGTCTATACCTTCTGATAAAGAGATATTAGCTAATAATTAATTAATTAGAATAAGAATTATTATAATACTAAAATCTTATAAGAGTATAGAGAAAGAATAAACTAATAGATCTACTATATATTAATAGCTTGGAGTTTATTTAGTATAGATCTATTATAATCTATAGTTATCTTAATACTAAGAGCAGTAGGGATAAGGTATAGATAGAGGAAATAAAGGTTTAGCTTCTTATACTAAGAAACTGTATTAGTCTCTAGTAGATAAATAACTTCAGATTAGTCTGCTAAATTTTTAGTATTAGCCTGGTAATCTATAACTAGGATTAGAATAAATAAGAAGAGAGAGAATAAATAGATAATACTTTCTAGATAATTATAAATATAGTTTAAAAGGTTTAGAAAGGAGAACTTAACTTATCTTAGTAAGATTAAGAATAAGTAGTAAAATAGAGGTTAAAATACCCTATATATATTATTACTTTACTATAAGTTATCTAATTCTAGTAAATCCTATACTTTATATAGCTTATAGGGATCTTACTAGTCTATATAACCTCTCTATATTTTCCCCTAGAGCTTAGAGTAATAGATAAGCTTTAATTAGCTATTATTCTCTAATAAAGCTATATCTTATATATAACCTTATACAGTTTAATAAAGGTCTTTATTTATAATATTATATAGATAGAACTTACTTAAGCTACTAAAAGTAGAACTCTGATTATATAAAAATTATATATATAATACTTAATATTATTATAATAACTCTAATAGTAATTAAGCTATTAATAGATATACTATAAATAACTATAGGATATAGATAAATTAATTAAATAAAGCTAATACTTAGAAAATAATAAATATTTAAATATAATAAAAATTAAATAACTTATAAAATAAATATACTATAGTAAAGAGATAATTAACTCTTTTAGAAGCTATATATAGACTAGGCTAATAGTACTAATCTTTAAAATAAACTCTTTCTCTTAAAAGATATTAATTCTATTAAAAACCTTAGATTAATTCTAAATAGTATTCTAGAACTAATATCTAACTAGTTAAATTCTTTTTAAAATAATCAGTCTAGTTAATAGTTAGCTACTTAGGAGTAATATCTATTAAAATTACAGGGGATCTTAAGATATATTAAGCCTTAAGACCTCTATAATATAGTAGGAAAACTACTATAACTTATAGAATCTTACTACTAATAAGTATTATAACTTAGTAAGTTTTAATACTATAAAGACCTAATATAGTATAAAATATAGTATAAAAGAATCTTATTTTTATAAAAGAGATTAGAAAATTCTACTAATTTCTTTTTTATAGATCTACTAATTAAAAACTACTTTAAATCCTACTAAAGCTACTTTCTAAACTATTTTTAATTTTCTATAAAATCTATTACTATTAGAAAGTAAAAAAATTAACTTATAACTATTAAACTATCTAACTAATATATATTATCTTTTTAAGATCTATTTTTATCTAATAGAAGCTTAAAAAGTAATTAGTTAAGTATAGATATTAGATATTTTATCTTTAAAGCTAAAGAAATTATTTAAAATCTAAGATCTAATCTAGAATAAGCTAACTATAAGGTAGTCTGAATATAGATTAGATTATCTAAGATATCCTAGGATTTTTCCTGGATTTTCTAAACTCTTATTTAGACTTAATAAGCCTAATAACCTAATAATAGCTCTGCTTATACTCTAAGCCCTACAGGGGTCTCTGGAGCCTGCTAAGCTATAGTAGTTATAGCAGGCTGCAGCTACTAATCTATAGTAGCTATAACTGATATTAGTTAGTAATTATAATTACTATCAGATAGTAATCTTAATTACTATTAGCTAGTATTAGCAGGGGGTTATTAGTAGTTATAGCTAGTAGCTGTAATTACTAATAGTTAGTAGTTATAATTACTAGTAGTTAGTAGCTATAATTACTAGCAGCTAGCGGTTATAATTACTAGTAGCTAGTAGTTATAATTACTAATAGTAATTAACCCTACTAAGTTATAGTAGCTATAATCTCTAAAATTAATAATATTTAATCTATATTTATAACTTTATAATTAAAGCTATAAGAATAAATATAGATAATTAGTATAAATAGTTAGAGCTCTCTATAATATAAGATATTATACTATATAGTAAAAAGTATATTTTTAAATAGTTAATCTATTACTTAGTAGTTAATACTTAGAAAATAGAAATTAATTTAAATATACTTTATATAGTAATAAGAAACTATAAGTAATTTCTATTAGAAATATTAATTACTAGTTATAATAAAGAGTATATTTCTTTTAAAAACTTCTAAAAGAAATATAGTAAATAGTTATTATAAATTCTATTATTATATATTAGATTATATATAGAACTTTATATTTTTCTACTAATTAATAATAAATTATTAGGATTTTATAATAATCCCTATAATCCAGAGAAATAGATTATTACTAAGCTTTAATAATCCTCTGATATATATATATATTTATTTTATTAGCTAGTTATACTCTCAGAGATAGTTATTAATATAATTACTACTATCTTTATTAAAACTAGCTCTTTAGTACTTATATATTAGCTATAACTTATATAGTACTAAAATAATCTAATTATACTACTTAGAATAATATTCTAATTAATTTAATTCTAATCTATTCTAGATCTCTATCTAGTATAAGTTATTTAACTATTATATATTAATAACTTTTATTTAACTAATTATCTTATCTTAATTACTATATAATAATAAAAAAGATATTATAGCTATTATAGTTCCTTAAGCTTAATAATATACTATTCTTATTATTACTAACTACTTACTAGTTCTATATATTAAAGATATAATAGATAAAGATAATAATAATAGTAGTAGTAATAATAATAATAATACTAAAGTCTAATTACTTTAGAAGTAAATTCTTTAATTCTAGAAATATTTTATAACTATATAATAGGAAATAGCTACTACTATTAACCTAATAGGATAATAAGCTATTTAAAATACTAATTTATAAGCTTAGGCCTAGGCTATAGTTAATAGATAGAAACTAGGAATTTTACTTAAGCTATTACTATCTAAGATATTTAATAGAATATAAATTAAACTCTAAGGATTTATTATCTAATTATAAGTATACTTTAAGTACTTCTCTATTACTCTTAATACTAATAAGAGATAAGTTATTTATATCTATTTATAATTTAAGAGAATTATACTAGACTAATTTAAATCTATTATAAGAGAATATCTTAGTAGATAAGGAAGCTAATAAACTATTAATATTATAATAAACTTTAATTATTTTATAGAAGTTCTTTATTAAATCTTTAGAATCTAGGATAAGAAATATAAATTAGAGTATAAAATTAACCTTCTTACTTAAACTAAATTATATATAGCTTTTAGTACTAGATATCTCTAACTCTTAGCTAAAACTGGATAGAACTATAAATAAGCTATATTATATTACTTTAATAGATTTAAGAAGAAGGTCTAGAAAGAACTCTATAAGAAAAATAGACTAGTTAGTATTTATAAATATATAACTATAGCTATTAGAATTAATAATTAATAATACTAATAGTAAACTTATAATAAATAAATAACTTATCTAGTTAATACTAGAAAACTATAATAATAATAAATTATAATCTCTGGAATATATATAGATCCTATAGAGCTAGGAGTTATAGAAAAATATAAGTATTATAATTATAATAAAATCAGATATATCTTATTATAATATTTAAAACCTAAGAAATAGAAATAATAGAAATCTGCTAAAAAAGATAAGAAATAGTTAAAAGTAATTAGAAAAACTAAGATTAAAACCCTTAGTATAATCTAAAGAGTTACTTAGAAAGAAACTTCTATAACTATTATAATTCCTAAATTTTCCTTACTACTTATACTTATCTTTACTAGTTTTATAATATATTTTAATAATAGATATTTATTATTATATAGTATAACTAAGTATATATAAATAGATATTAGATTAATATTAAATCTATATTATTTCTAATAAAAATTTCCTATAATAGTAAATATATACTATACTTATAGAAATAAATTAACTTATAATCTTAAAAGTAACTAACTTTTTTATTTCTAAATATATATAATTCTAAATTAAATTAAAATAAACTCTAATATATTAATACTAAACCTAATCTAATCTAATTAATACCCTGATCTAAATATAACTAAAAATAATATAAAGTTTAAATAATTAATTCTTAAGAGCTATTTCTACTCTTATTAACTTAATATAGTATATAATATACTAAAACTATAAGTTATATATCAGGCTATAGTAGGTCTATATAAGAGAATAGCTATTCTTAAGATATAGTATTTACTTAAGCTAATCTTAATTCTCTATAAGTACCTATAGTAGCTATAGGTACTATAGATAGCAGGCTATATAATAAAGTAATAAACTAAATAGATATAGCTATTAGATTTATATTATTAAAAGCAGCTTTATTACTATAAGCAGGCTCTTAACTAATTAAAGGGATATATTATAAATATAGTTAGTAAATAGCTATATTAGATTATCTTAAATAATAGTTATTATTACTTTAAGAGTTTTATTAAAAGTATTAACTAGGTCCTAAGAGATTAGAATATTTATATTAGATATTATAATTATTTAAGTTATCTAATAATTAATTAATTAAGTAATTAATTAATAGTATAATTTAATTAATTAATTAATTAAAATAAGTTTTAAAGTTCTAATAGAAATAAAAGGTAGTTACTATTATTAGATAATAAGCTTCCCCTCTTAGAGGCTATAGCTATAGCTAGGCTATTTATATATCTAGCTATATAAATAGCTCCTATTATTAGAGTTTTTAAGGTATTAATACCTATATCCAGACTGAAAGTATTTAATTTTAACTTTATCTTATAGTATTAAAGGTTTAGATATAAACTATTAATTATATTCTTTAAAAAATTATATAATCTAGTTATATATTACCTGATCTTAGGATATATCCTTATTTATAGTAAAACTAATAAAAAAAAATAGATATTTATATAATTCTTTTTAATTCTATAGAAATATAATAGTTAGATAACTTATACTGGACGGAGTCTAGGGTAGGTCAGGGTTGAACTAATCAGAGGGTTATTCTGAGTAGTATAATCAGGTTATCTTAGGCTGTATAATATAAGTTACTATTAATATATAAGTATTATAGAGCTAGTAATAATAGGTATATAGATAATTATATTAATAACTATCTGGGAAAGGGTTCTATCTAGTAAAGTAAATATATATATATACTAGGGGATTATTAATACTTAGTAATAATTTATTATTCTGGATTATTAGGATTATTATAAGATCCTAATAATCTACTAGTAATTAGTTAGAAAAAGTAGGGTAATCTATATAACTTTAATATATAATAATATAATTCGTAATAAGAAATCTATTTATAATTTAAATAATTATCTTAATTTCTCTTCTTTAGAATATTATAAATAATAAATATTAAGTTTAAAGATATATTTCTATCTTCTTAATAATATATATATATCTATACTATTTATAAATAATAAATAGAAATTTAATAAAATAAATAAATAGCTTTATTATAGAGAAATAAAAAGTAAAGAAGAATAATAAAATAGATTTTAATTAGATCTAATTAAATAATATATTTCTTTATTTAATAAGATCTAGTTAAAATTCTTTCTATATTTTATCTACTTTAGAATAATAAAGTAATTAAAATATAATAATTTAATTAAACTTTAGTTAGTTTAGTTAAATACTAGATAAATAATTATCTTCTATAAGTTATTAAAAATTATTAATTAATTAGTTTAATAGACTTTTTATAATAGATTTTACTCTCTATCTTTTATTAGTATAGAAATTTACTTATTAAATTTTAATAAATTCTACTAGGAACTATTATAGTATTACTAATAAGGTAAATATAATTAAAAGCTTTAATTTTTAATAGATTTATTAAAATTATAAAATAAATAAAAAATAAATAAAAAATACCCTAAGGTTAACCTCAGTAAAGGAGTATAACAGCTGGCATAACTCCCTGTACGGCAGCTTTATCTACCCCCATCATCGCGACCTCGCTCAGCCCCAAAGATGTGCCGAAGCCAATGCCCGCGGTCAACATATTGATAACGATGGGTATAACGGCATCACGTAGAGAGCACTCGTGCGGGGTGATGTCGTACTTTTTGATAATCTCGGTAATTATTTTAAGCTTTGAGCAAGCGACCCAGAGCTGGCGCATGCCAACGATAGACGATATCGTCGTCAATCCCATGGTGGGTAGGAGCAGGATAACGCCCATCCCGATCTTGGTTCCTGCACCCCATATTTAACACGTCTTAATCACTTCGCGCTCGCGTATCTCGTAGAATTTTTTCTCGCAAGGACATTCAGCTTGTGCTTATAAGCAGGTCCATCAAAGGACAGAAGATCTTAGAACCTCACCATTTTGTAACCAATATATAGCAGACGGCCTGGAAAGTATTAACATAGACAGCGGTACCCTTTGGTCTTTGGGGCTGTCCGGGGCTTTTATTCCCCTTTTTGATTATCATCCCCGTGTGGACGCAACTAATTAAGATCTAAGTTTAATACTCACACAATCTGGAGAGCAAACATTGATTCGATTGCGATCGAGACACGAGGCCTCTGATCTCCCCGGTTCTGGACTCCTCGGCGTAGCTATCGATGATCGTCAAGGCTTCGACTGTTCAGTCAGCACCAATTATTGTGATATAGTATCGCTTTAAAGTTCTCAGCCCCAAGTTTGGAGCTGCCCTGGTGAATAGCCTGGAAGGGCAGTTGTTAGGAGTACAACATCCCGCTCGGCATATACCGTCAGCCAATCACGAACCACAGTGTTATCCGTCTTACTTTCAATATGTCATTTTCACCTAATTTTACCCTCTCTTGGAAGCCCGCCTCAGACAGGATCTCCACTGATCTGGATTGTTCTGGATTCTTGTATCCGCCAAATGGCAACAGCGATACTTGGCAGTGCTCAGCCGTCCTTGGTAGCTCCGGTTTCAGCTCGCCACAGGACATACAAAAGGGAGTTTCAGCCGTTAACAGCATGTCGCCACCGGCTGAGGTCTCAAGTGGTATATGTTATCATCATTATTTCACAGCACGCCCATGAGGTCCTTGACGAACAACCCTCTCCTCCGCACTCACAGGGGGAATAGACTCCGCACCACCAGCAGCTATACCACCCTCCTGCTCACCAGTATATCCCCTCTGCCCCTTCTCCACATTATCCTTATCAGCAACCTGTTGCCTCACTTGCCTAAACACAGAGTCGCTATTGCTGGCACCTACACCCTCGAGGCTGCTACGCTCCTTCTTTCTCTTTCCCGGATGGGCGCCTTTGATTTCACGACTGGTTTGGCCGATCATGGGTCTGCCGTGCAGGACGTCAGTAGAATTGTAGATGTCCTTGGATGTTGAGCCAGGCATATCCAGAGCGCCAGTGTGGCTTTCCTCATTCATGGCGTCCGGGTTGTTCGCTTGGCCTATGTCGGCGTTGATGGGATTGGGACGGAAAGTGTTTTGAGTTGGTGCAGTTCCTGGCGGGAAAGCCTGGGCGTGGTACTCCGGTGAGGCATCGTTACCTTGCTCGTGGCCGGGCTTGTGCTAAAGAAAGTGTTAGATGTTAGATTACAATTAGATGAGAAGGGATTAGGCAAGTACTTGCCCACTTGTGGCCGTGGCTGTCGAGGTAATCAGGCATCTCGGCGGACATGTTGATTGGTTGGTGCTAGGTGCCTTACGGTTGCTGGTGTTGGTAAAGTGGGAGATGTATTATCGCCGATTCCAGCGCCTAAGAATAAGTACGATTAATGATAGTAAAAGATCTTCTTTCGGCGATGAAAAGCTGGTGATAAGGTGAGGGTTTTATAACATCAACACAGTTCATTACTTCTTATTCACGTCATACTGACAATATATATCTAAGCAAGAGCTGAACCCCGCGCGGTATACCAAAGTTGCTTTTCGATATTGGTCTAGAAGAGAATTGAATTACATAATTGATTATGTCATAGCATATACTCTGGTTAACAATACCTATGTGTTAATGACGTTGGTCGCTCAACGAGTCCAGCGTCATTACTACATCAATTCCATCCAGATCTAGGGTCGCGCGGGGTAAGAGCAGACGCTGAGACAAAGAGCTGAGCATAATATGAACATAATATAAAATGCCTAAAACAGATTGTTTCTTATAAGAAAAAACCTGTCAAGGTTATCCTGAACATAATAAGATCATATATAGTATATCAAGCAGAAAAGGCTCTAGGCTATATAGTATAATTTAGTCAAGGATGTTGTATTTTTCATCTCACCAAGGCCGACTATTGGGATAGTTTATAGCTCTTTAGCGAGAATAAAATTTCAAAACTAAAACTTTCCCTCCTTCAGCTAACGAGACTAAGTTCTTAATAACTCTTCTGCTTACTGGAGAAAATAGCACCAACCTCTCCCGAACCTGGGCTCTACAGTCTAACAGGTCTGAGATATCTTATAGGCAGTGAAAGAAGAAATTTCCTCTCTTGAATCTGGGCCTAAACACTGTGGGCTCACCAAGCCGCTTTTGATCGCGGATGTCAAAGGAATAGACAGTCAAGCTTTTGCAAAGTCTGGAATAAGTGAGTCACTGTTGTAAAAGGCAATTAAAAGCTTAGGTATAGAGTTTGTTTAGCAAAAAGTGACTCACAATATACCGCCCGCATTATACATATCTGTATTATAGCGACTGCTTACAATTTACCTGATATGGTAGTGATTTATTAAAAATATATATAAAGAAATTTTTAGTTTAATTCTCTCTCAATCTCCTCTTATTCCTTAATCCCAGCTTCAAAAGATTATATATCCATGGCATTTTACCCTTACTTCTCTTAAGTATGCTTCGTGTGGTTGTATTATTACTTGCCTGATTCCCGTCACCCCAATGTCCTAGTAACTGTTCAAATAGAGTAGAGTTTCCAAGAGCTCCGCCGAAAATGTTCAGAAGAGAACCTTGGTCTACTCCCAGTAGGCCACCAATAACATCGCTTAGCAGACTGATGACCGGGACTGTGAACCCGATATGCTTCTGGTTCAGAACTCCCTCAATGTACTTAACGTGCTGGCCGTTGACAATAGTTGAGTTCCCAGTGGCGTTGAATTTGAAGTAGCCATTGCTTAGCCACTCCTTCTGGCTATCAAGGACCTCTGACAGATTCGGTACCAGCTCGTCAAAGAAGAAATTCCCGTCAAATGGCACAGTGTTGTTTCCGGGCCTGAGTTGAACGTCGTATAAATGAACCAGGCCGAGTCTGGTTGGCCCGGACTCCAAGTTGAATGTCAAGTTACCTAGTCCAAGTGAGAGTGCTCCAGAATTTGGGATGTTGAGATTGCCTTTCATATTGAACTTTGTATCATTTGACCTAAACATGAAATCCAGGTCCACGAGCCCGAAACCGTCGAGATAATTTAGGGATGGCACCTCGATGGCCTTGTCAAGGTGGCGTTTGTAGCTCAGAATACCGAGGAAAATGTTTGGGTCTCCCTTGAGAGATAGCTCCACTTTGGGCCGGTCAAAGAACTGGTTGAACCAAATGAGGAGTTCAGTTTCGTTGGTCACCAATAGAGTCTGGTTCGTCACGATAACGTCCGTTCGATGATTGATGTGCAGCTCTGGGAGACGAAGCTTGAAGAATGGAGAGACAGGGTTCGTTTCCTTGTTATACAGGTAAAGGTCCACAGGGTCAAGTTTCACTCCCAGCGGCGTGTTTAGAGACGTGAGAAGGCTCATGTTAACGTGCGTTGGCGAAAGCGCCTGGAGAGCGCCGCCGTCTATTGGCAGCTTCTGGCCATTGAGGATGTTCTGAATTATCGCTGGAATAATAACCTTGAATCTAGTGTGGCTCGCGGTTAGAGAATGCCCCTAATAGGCTATTGGCCTGTGGCTTTGGGACTTACAGTAACGGGAGTAGAATGGCGAGCAAAATAATAAATGCCAACAGGTACCACCACTTCCAGCGCTTGAAATGCCGCTTGGCCTTTTCTCTTTTGCTATTGACTGGACTAGCCTTCTTGTCATGAGCATGGTCTTCGAGTGAAGCCTCATAACTCTGAGTGTCCTGATCCGGAGCGCTATGTGTGCTACCTCTCCTCTGCCCAGGTGAAGAACGCCCGCCTGCGGCAGTGCTCTCCTTCTCTGTCATTTTGAACGGACTCTACACCTCACAAAGGGCAACAGTGAATTATGTTCTTTGAAGTGGCGACAAAAACCTATAATGCCGAGGGGCGATGACTTGAAAGATGAAAAATAGAGAGCAAGAGCAAGGATAAGTAGGTAGTGGGCCGTGCTAACTCCCCACCAAATACTAGGTAAAAAGAAAACACTACTCATCCTCACAATTACACTAACTTTACAAGGATAATGAAGGGCTTCATTTAGTAGGTCCACCTTGCACATCCTGGGGGCGGAAAAGATCCGCGGATCACTGTGCGGGGTTCCCGCGCTAATGAACAGGGGGAATCAGATACGAAAGCTGATCACAAGACTCCAAACCTGAACGAGTGTGATAAACCAGAGCTACCACAAAGCCTCCTCACTCCATCACATGCTGGTGCCGGAAGCCGTGGCCAAGAAACCTGCTGCAAGAGCCCCAAAAAGTTTAGCTTGCGAGTTACTGCAACCCAGCTTTCTTCGTATAAACCGAGGCATCGACCCATAATAAATCATTCAAGCCAAATCAACTCCTCTAGCCAAAGTTTCTAGATAGGCGCTGAGCAATTCGATAACACTGTTTTTATCATCAACTTCTAACTCCTAAAAGGCACGACGCTATTAATCACATATATTTCATCTATTGTAAAATGCCAGGCTTTTGATCAAAGGTGGAAGCACGGGTCTAGGGTAATATATTCAAACACTTAGATATATGTTAATTAAACGCTTATCAAACACTATTAATTTGCCTTAGGGGTATTGTGTACTAAATATATCGCATCCATATTAATAAACTGCTCATTGTGCTTGGTCCATATCGTCACATCATTATGGTCACTATTTCCTCCTATACTAATATTATGTTTTGCCCATCAACTGCTTAAGCACGGCATGGACAAGATCCGCCACAGTCGCGACAAGCTAGAGAAGTCAGTGAGTCGAAGATCGAATCCTAAATAACATGACTGTACTTACAGGTGTCGCGTCCTCAATGAGCTCTCCCACTTGAGACACAAACGTCTGACTCAGAAGGGATTCAGCATTGCCGAGAAGGCCAATGATGCCGTTGATTGATTCCTCGGTGAGCAAGGGGCTCACGGCGCTTAGCAAACTGGCGAGATTCAACTTGCCGATCTCCTCGAGGAGAGGGCCAGCCTGGCTAAGTAGCTCGGCCAGGCCAGCATCACTCAGGCTGGCAAGAAGTGGCGAGGCATTTGAGATTAGAGACTTCGTTTGTGAAACGAAATCTTTGGTGAGGAGATCTTCAGCATTGCCGAGGAGGCCAATAATGCCAGTAATTGATTCCTCGGTAAGCAGCGGGCGCACGGCGCTCAGCAAACTGGCGAGATCCAATTTGCTGATCTCATTCAACAGTGGGCCAGCTTGATCAAGCAAGCCCTGGAGGCCAGCCTTATCGAGACCTTCTAGAAGCGCGACGGCCTTTGAAATGAGGGATTTGACTTGAGATACAAAGTCTGCTGCCAAGAGATTTTCGGCATTGCCAAGAAGGGTTACCAAACCTTTGATTGAGTCTTTAGTCAGGAGTGGCGTTAATGCCTCAAGGATTCCTTGAAGGTCGAGGCCGCCTAAGCTGGCGATAAGCGGATTTGCATTTGTCAGGAGAGACTTAATGCTCTTGACAACATCTTCTGTCAGCAAAGACTCGGCGTTTTCCAGGAGCTTCAATAGGCCGTTGATAGAATCCTTGGTCAGGAGGGGCGACAGGCCGCTCAACACTCCCTGAAGGTCGATGTCTGAAAGGCTGTTGATCAACGGAGAAGCGCTTGTAAGTAATGACTTGATGCTCTCGACCACATCCTTTGTTAACAAAGACTCGGCATTTCCCAAGAGCTCAACAATGCCTTGAATAGAGGTCTTGGTTAAAATTGGTCCAAGGGCATCGAGGACTCCCGCCAGATCAATGTCAGAGAGCTTATCGATCAATGGCGCAGCGCTTGACAGCAGCGACTTGATGTTCTCGACCACATCTTTTGTTAACAAAGACTCGGCATTTTCCAAGAGCCCAACAATGCCTTGAATAGAGGTCTTGGTTAAAATTGGTCCAAGGGCATCGAGGACTCCCGTCAGATCAATGTCAGAGAGCTTATCGATCAATGGCGCAGCTTTGGACAGTAGTGACTTGATGCTCTCGACGATGTCTTTCGTTAAGAGTGACTCTGCATTATTCAAAAGCCCCACCAGCCCCTGTATATTCTCCTTATTGAGGATAGGGCTCAAGGCATCCAATACTCCCTCAATGTCAATACCAGATAGCTTATTAAGCAATGGCGAAGCGCTACCGATAAGGGCTTGCGTTTCGTTGACAAATTTGGGCGTCAAGAGGCCCTCTGCGTTTTTCAGTAGGCTCACAATACCGTCAATCGAGTCTCCTGAGAGAAGTGGCTTCACTGCTGTCAGGATTTCTTCAAAATTCAATTTGACGAGCTCTTTTAGGAACGGAGAAAGATCTGAGAGTACGGGTGCAATGTCTTTGATGAGTTTTTGGATCTCATCGACGAAATCCGCGGTCAGGAGATCGCCGGCATTCTTCACCAGGCTCACAATTCCTTTGACCGAGTCCTCGGTAAGTAGTGGCTGAAGTGCTTGCAAGAGTCCCTCAAGGTCAAGCTTCGTAAGTTCTTTCAAGAGTGGTGAGATGTCGCTGAGAATAGGGCCAACGTTCTCGATGAGGGATTGTGTTTGGTTGACAAAGTTAGGTGACAGTAGGGCTCCAGCGTTCTTGACTAAGGAAACAATATCCTCGATTGAGTCTTTCTTGAGCAACGGATCTAACGCATCAAGAATCCCTTCGAGGTCAAGGTCTGTAAGCTTTTGGAGCAAAGGCTTCAGGTCGCCTAGCAGGGGCGATACATCGGCAACAAGGGACTGAGTCTGATTGACAAAGGTGGGCGAGAGCAAGGTTTGCGCACTGTCGACCAGCTCAACAACACCTTCAATCGCATCCTTTTTGAGCAAAGGACTCAAGGCGTCGAGAATGCCATCGAGGTCAAGCCCTGTAATCTTCTTGATCAAGGGAGATAGCTCAGTGAGCAAGGGTGAAACGTTGCCGACAAGTGACTGGGTCTCATTGACAAAGCTCGATGTCAGAAGGGCGGCGCCATTGGACAGCAATCTGTCAATGTTGTCGAGGTTTCCGTCCGTTAGAAGCTTTAGCACTTTGTTGACGATTCCTGGAAGATCGATGCCTGAAATCTCGTTGACGAGACCTTCGAGGTCTAATTTGGATACTAAATCCAAGAGCGCCCTTATCTGGGTGGGAGCAGGCGGCTTCAAGGTTGCAGCGAGGTAGACCATGGCATCATGAAACGCCTGAAGGAACTCAGATGTGAGCAATCCCTGGAGCGCTTTCAGCAGGCCTGGAAGATCCCCGAGGGTGCTGATGAGACCGCTGATAGAATTGCCCAGATCATCTAGGCCCGGGATTGAGAGAAGTCCGCTGGAGTCTGGGCTGGTCGTGCTATTATTTTGGCGTTTGATCAAGACTGGCGACCGGTGAAGCTGGTTGCTTTTGAGTAACACGTTGAACTCTTTCAGCGCATCTGTGAGCTCTGATCGAGGAACGAGCGCGAGATTGTGCTTTGACAGGAGCTCGACGAGCTCTAGCTCAGTCCGCGGGACGGTCTTGGGCGTGTCATGAGCCGCAAGACTGAGCGGCGCCAATGCCGTGACGAGTAACTGGCAGAACCGCATTGTTGCGATGAGGGCTGCTGCGAAGGTGGAAGAAGACCGATGTTGCTGAGGTGGGCTACCGTCGTTATTGCTTATACACAGCCTTTACATTTAAACCAATCACCGCATGTCAATTACCACTTGAGAACACTCCCGCCAACTCCCCGCACTTCCCCACGTTTCGTGCCTTGAGCTCCATAAATGTGTCGGCCAAGAACGTGGGGAGCGAGATCTAGCTTGGATTGGTAGTGTGTGGTTGATCCTTACGCTTGTTGACATGGGGTTGCCTCCATGCAGCTCGCAAGCTATCTCGTATTTGGTACAGGCCACTATCCAAGGCCAAGCTAGGGCTACGACCATCTTTGCCCGATCTCGCACGCTTTTGATGTGACAAAAGGTACCTCTCCCCGCAATCTTTAGAGTCTGGAACACTCCAAGTGTGATAACAAGCTCGTTAGTTCAAAGCGGTTCATGGAGAACGAATTAATGGTAGGAAGCTTACCAGGGTGATAGTGTGACAGTGACGCTACGAATTTCCAGAATCAGCTCACGCTTTGACTGATCTACACGCAAAGAGCCATCTAGATTACTAGTGTCGCTATTATACTCAATGCACAACCTTGTGTGGTGAAGTCGAATTCAATTCATGACGGTTATGCTTAGATATATTGAATAAAAGGAATTTCAATCGTTACACAGATCTAATAATTGTGCTGATTAAGTTGCAGCTTTGAAATCAACCTCACCGTGTCTGTTGATCACACCGACGCGATGGTAGTATGTTGTCGCCCTAATGTACTGATCCAGCTTCCAGAAGTTCAACTTAAGCTGCTTCACTGACCCGTCTCTCTCGGCACTCTTTGCCTTGCCCAGGTCGGACTCTGGTTCCAGAGACACCCACTCCGCCGTCAATCGATGGAACTGGTTCACCAGTTGGTCTCGTTCTGTTTGAGTTTTGAATTTCTCCTCCTCTGACTGCATCCTTTCATTCTCACCTGGCACTGGATCAACGAACTTGTACTCCCAAGCGTCGTCACCGCCGTAGCATGTCTGCAGGTTGGCCATAGAGATGAAGTTGGCTAAGCTTTTGTTGCCACTTGTGAAATGAATCTTTGAGGCAATTATGGGGGGAAGCCAATGCTTGATGACATTCCAAACACCTGTTGAATAAGATTAGCGCCATGTAGAACGATTGCTAAATCGTCATTGCTTACCCCAAAACACGAATGGGGCGTTGTGAACAAGGACTACCCCAAGAGTTTCTGGATATCGAGCCTCCAGGGTCTGAATGAGAAACTTGACAACATGGAAGTCCATGTTTCGCAAGCCAAAGCCAGTCAGATCAAAAATAAGACACACCTTATCGTGAGCCTCTCTCGACATGACCCTGAGCATCTCAATATTGTGCAGGACGTATGTCTCCATGGCGGCAGCTGACTGCTTGCTAGGATCATGAAGGCGAACCTTGATGATGTAGACAGGACGGTCATCTTTGTCAGTCCCTCTGACATAGCTCTTTCCAGAACGGTACTGCCTGATGAATGCTTCTTCATCCGCGGTCGGCGTCTTCTTCAGCCCGACACTTTCTCCTTCTCTGTTAAGGTTGGTGTTGATTCGTCGTTCGATGCGCCAGTTGACTGCAGATGCAAGCATCCTAACGGCTTCGGCGACATCCCAGTTGCGGGCTCGAAGAAAGCGAAGAACGGTTGCATCAGGATGGTCTGCAAGAATTGTGTCCCATAAGCCTTGCTTGAAGTTCTCAGGAGACTTGCTGTCAAGGTTTTGAAGAAACTCTTGACTTTTGTCTGGCGCTCCATGACTGATGCTCCGAGTCCCGCACAGTCGGAGTAAGTGCACCCATGCCTCTTGAAGCTTGCGTTCCTCTTCAACAGTCAAGTTGCCCAAAGAACCTGGTTCAGAAAGATGAGACATTTTGAGATTTAGTGTACTGATAGCTAGCACGGGTTGATTTTGAAGCGTAAGTAAAGAAGCCATATAAAAGATCTCAGCGAAACAATGCTGTTAATAGGTAGCTGGGACTGAGGGATGCAGGGTGATGAGTAAATAACTGTGCTATGGAAGAGGACAGCCAGACTAGCCGTGGATTCCAAACCTGGAAAGAAGCTATCAGCAGTTTCTCGAGCCTCTATGCCCAAGTTGGGAGAATAAGAGCGATCAGACACCGGAATCAATCCTAATTCTGTGGTCAGCTGAGTGGTATAGAATGAGACTATTATCGTCTCGGAAGGTGGTTCTCAATTAGGAAACATGGTTGAACTGCACGAAGACAACCCCAAGATGACTGTCTGACTTGCCATTGTACATCATAGACGTATGCAAGGCTCGCAAGCCGCGCGATATAGAGCTAGTATACCCCGCGCCGGCCAAGATGCCCGAGTTTGACCAAGACCCGGTAGGAAGACGTCATCCACTCATCTACAACATCTACCTCGGATTGTAGGGCTCTTGCTCTGCGCAGCCACAAATGGCCGATATACGGGGATCCTGACAAGGTTGGTTGTTGAAGACTAGAGGAAAAAGAGATGTGGGTTTAGCATCTCCAATAGTCCTTTGTGAGATATTCTTCACACTATGCGTGCCTACTGAGAGTAGATTTCTACAGATGCTGAGAGCGGTCTTCAATCAAGATTGGATTATGCTTCTCTAAACGAGAACTGCTAGAGACACTATATCAATCATTTACGCTTCTAGCTCAATTATCCAAAGAAATGGCCATGGGGTCGACGCTGTTCGTCACAAGTACTCTAAATCCGTAGATATGTCTCCCCATTTCGCCCCAGCCATGTCTGAGAAATAATTGGACTTGGGGCTCCATAGCCCTGACCCGCCCTTTGGAAACACAGCACCGGCGTTCTTCAAGTAGGTAGAAGTCAAGGTCATCATGGGCTTAACCGGCATGTTATTCGATGTAACCATTCGCGGCACCACGGTGGTCAGGTTCCGTTCTCGCATCCTGTTGAGAATGCGGACAAAGAGCCGGGAGCTGACATCCGCCCCCAATGTCCAGGACGCATTCTCATAGCCCGTCACAAAGAGTAGATTTGGGACATCTTGAAGCATGGCCGCTCTCCAAGCATACCTGTCCGCCACGCTGAAGGCCTTCCCGTCGATCATAAACTTGATGCCTCCGCCAAAATGAAGCTTCAGACCTGTCGCGGTGACAATGACGTCTGGGTGCAATGTTTCTCCAGACTCAAGCTCGATGCGGTTCTCGGCGATAGTCTTGATCTTATCTGTAACCACATCTGCCTTGCCCGATCGAATAGCAGCGAAAAAGTCACCGTTCATGCAGGCGCAGAACCGTTGCTCCCATGGGTTGTAGCGGGGTTTGAAGTGAGGGTCCCAGCTAACGTCAGGTGGGAGCTGCTTGACGGTGATATATTTGATGATCTTTTTCGCTAGCCCAGGGCAGGACTTGCAGAGAAGCGTCGTGAGATAGCTCTTGAAGAGCCACAAGAGCCGGTTGAGAAAGTGGGCCATACTGGCAGGCAAGATGGTAAAAAGAAGTGCCGTGAAGAAGCTATTTGAGGGCAGCGGAAAAACGTAACCTGGGCTTCTTTGCAGCATAGTGATACGTTTCGCTTTGTCGGCCATGGACGGTACGATTGTGACTGCGGTGGCGCCACTTCCAATGACAACTACGTTCTTGTTTGTGTAGTCGTAGTCTTCGGGCCAGAACTGAGGGTGTATGACTTTCCCTTTGAAGTTCTCGATACCCGGGATGGTGGTCTGGAGAGGCGTCTGGTAATCATAGTAGCCGGTACCGAGTATGACAAATCGGGCCTGAAAAACGGCCGGTGCGTCATCTTCGGGTCGAGCCACTTGTAATTCCCACATCCTCTTCTCTGAGTGCCAGTGGGCCTCAGAAACACTATGTTTGTAGCAGATATGATGGTCGATACCTGCTGATCTCGCGGAGTCGATTATATAGTCTTTGATCTTGTCGCCGGCGGCCAGAGTTTCGTTGTGTTTCCATGGATTCCAAGGGAAGCCAAAAGTGAACATGTCCGAGTCGGATCGAATGCCGGGGTACTTGAACAAGTCCCATGTGCCCCCAATGGAGTCTCGACCCTCGAGGATAGCATAGGACACATCGGAAGGTCCTTCGGTTTGGATGCGGTATGCGGCGTTGATTCCGGAGATGCCTGCGCCGATGATGACGACGTCGAATGACAGATTGCCGTCAATCTTGTTGAGAGAGCTCATTTCGTCCGACTGACTGTCCATGGCAAGCCAATGCGATTGACCAAGTAATTTGTTATAGGAATCTTCAAGTGTTCATGTAAATAGGTGGGTTTGTAACATAAGTGAAGCAGAAAATATATTGCAGTTGAACGCTGCCATAGGTCGGTCACGATGTGATATTTCCACGGCTTTCGTGGCTACGACGGGATGGCGTGCAGCAGGAAACCTCGGCACCTCGCAATCATTTCTGGATTATCATGCCACATCGTACGGGAACCCGATTTACGGCTTAGTTTGCGAGAAAACATCGAAACAGGCGGACGTGGTGGTGGGATTTGTCTCCCGTCGGGCGTTGAGCTTGTCGCTAGATGTTAGAACGGTCATCACATGCAATATTGCCGGTCATGTCCATTGCCTGACAATGATCTGGTAACCGAGGCGTGATGACATGCGTAATTGGCAGTATGGGCATGGAAACGATGGTCACGAAGCCTGGCGGAACTGAATCGAGATCGCAAGCTAAACCACAAAGGGGAACTTTTGAGAGTAGACCCAGGACCTAGTTAAATCCCTAAAGTGCGGGGAAAGTCGTTCGAAGTATCTCTGTGTATTAGGCTAGAGCAGGCATCCGCTTGCAAGCCAAGCGAGAAAATTAGTTGTGGTCGCCAAGGTGTCAAAGCCGACCACTTCATGACCTGTCAAAGTCGCGTGGCAAGGATCCTTTTGTCAATCCGGCAGTCCGCTGGCGACATTCAGATCGGCCGTTGGAGATGCCAAGAGGACGCGTACGTCATTTCAAAGACAGACAATACTCGGTTATTCTGGTTCCATGTGAATGAATGTATTATGCTGCGAGTACTTCTCGCTGAAGCCTAGACCAACTGGGCCATCGAGGTGGTACCTGACCCGGAACCGCGTCACTGCTCACAAAGCCCCCTTTCGGTTATAGCCACCAAGATTGACACCCGCATTCTTGGATAGGAAGTCTTTGGCACGCCTTGCCGCCTGCTCTGCCTCGGCGCCAAAACCAACCCTAGGTCCCAGCAACAGGATGTCGTGGGGGCATGCCTCGGAAATATCCAGGTGAACCAACCATCCGTGCTTCCTGTAGCGTTGACAAAACTCCTTGATATCGTCACAAAGCACCTCGTTGTCTCCCGCATTCACATACATAGGAAGGCTTGACTTGAGTTGGAAGGGATGGCGTAAAGGCGACAGATATGGGCTTGACGGATCGATCGCGCCATGTGCGGAGATGGTTGAGGCCCCCCATTTGCCGAATTGCCTGTTGAGATAGTCCGTCTTGTAGTTGGGAGACCGCGTCAAGTCTTGCTCCAGAGCACCACCCACATCCACCCAAGGTGACCAAAGGGTAATTGCCTTGGGGAGCAGAAGCTCATCGCGCTGACCGTGTTGGTGAATGTATCGCACCAGTGCGAGTACAATGTTGGCTCCCGCTGAATCGCCAGATAGAATGATCTGGCTAGCTGGGATACCCTTCGTTTTAAGCAGGCAGACGTATGCTGTGAGAGCGTCCTGAATCGGCGCAGGAAATTGTCCGTTTTTACCGCTCGAAAGGCGGTACTGCGGCGTGCAAACATGAGTGCAGCCCATATGCCGTATGAGAGTCTGAGCCAAGTATCCGGTATC
The DNA here is from genome assembly GCA_026958235.1 of Clonostachys rosea. Lineage (NCBI taxonomy): Eukaryota > Fungi > Ascomycota > Sordariomycetes > Hypocreales > Bionectriaceae > Clonostachys > Clonostachys rosea. Next base: position 172,863 of record CP110207.1, read on the forward strand.
CTCGTCGCGGCCATTGCCAATGACAAAACCACCTCCGTGAAAGTGCAGTACAACAACCATATCGTGGCCAACTAGCGAAGCAGGGGGCGGTCGTGATGGCGTCCAAGTCATACCCAATTGCATAGGCTGGACGGCAGTATCCGCCAAGGCTCCCTTGTACGACTCGAGAGGCCTTGGGGCAATGACTTCGAACCGGTTCTTCTCTCGTCCCTGGCGAAGGTGCAATCGGTCTCCAGCCTTCGTGACGGACCAGTACAACAGCAATAGTCTCACTACGCGCATGCGGATAGCCTGGTTCAGTGACCATTTCCGGGAAGGGCGTGTCCAAGGAACAAGGCAGAGGGTGGCATCGAAAAGAAAATTAGCTAATGCCCACGGCAAGCACAGGAGGACCCAGAGGTGGATAAGAGGTGCCCTCAAAGTGGAACCAACAGCCATCATGAAGTGCCGTGAGTGAATGTCTTTAAGTCAGTTGCCAAATCTTGTGGCTGGGATATATGGTGGAAGTGGATGTGAAGAGCAAGACAGAAACAGAGTCGGTGCGAAGGGGGTTTTCACGACCTATATATACCACCACGCCTGCGAGCCTCAGCATAATTTCCAACTCTGAAGATAGCCGCTAACAATAATTACTAATAAGTACTGAGTTGTCCTGGAATCCGCTACATGTTGTGTTTTATCCTGAGCTTGATATGGTGTCTATTGGCTCCCAGTGCAACAAAAAGAGTTTTTGTTGATACCCTAACAAACGGGTTCAGCTTCAACTTCGCCGTCCTTCAAATATCTCAAACACCTCTTCTTCAACGAAATTAGGTATAAAATATCTATAAGGCAGTGGGAGGGGGGGCCAGATCTATGATGGAAGTGCGCTCGCGTCGAATAAATATGGATAATTGACACATAATAATCTTCTCCGACCCTGCTAATGACGTACCGCTCCCTTTCCAATGACATCGCGAAGGAGTTCTTGAACCCACGTCGGCCACCCTCGAATACCAGAAATAGCGGAAGCCGAGTTTGGAACAATAAGCTGCCCGCCACGCTTGCTTTTGATCTGATTGACTACCTCGCTGGCAATTTGGTTGGGAGTCAGCAGGCGAACGCCAGAGCCTTCCAAGCGATCTACGAAATCCTCAACAAGGGGAGTTCTAACAAAATTGGGATGGACGACCGTTGCCAAGACATTTGGAGCTTTGTAATATTGCTTTAGCTCGCATACCAGAGATTCATGGAAAGCCAATGCTCCAGCTTTTGTGGCCGAGTAGTCCGCAGCAGTAGCTAGAGCGACGAAAGATGCAATGCTTGCGACCGTGACCACATGTCCTTTGTTCAACTGGATCATGCGTGGCAGAAACTGCTGGGTGGTGAACCACAGAGACATGAGATTGACGCCGACGATTCTGCGAAGAAACGACTCGGGCATCTTGAGGATGGGTGTTGGCTGCGTGATGCCGGCATTATTGATGAGGATGGATGGATGTCCGAGTTCGCGGCGAACAGCGTTGGCAGCTTCTGCCACGGACTCTGTAGAAGTAACGTCACAGCGGTAAAAAGAGACCCGATGATTCGCCTTGAGGTCCCCCGGTAGGTCTTGGACATCCAAGACGGCAGTGCGAACACCAAGGCTAGCAAGCTTCTCGACAATGCTCTTGCCAATTCCGCTAGAGCCACCAGTGACGACGGCAATTTCGTCAGGCCAGTTCCAGCCTTTGCTGGCTGTTACGCGCCATGAATTGTGTGCCATGGTATTAAGTGTTTCGTTGATCTGCCTCAGAACGCCCAGACCAACCAAGATTTGCAGGGCTGTCCGAGCCGTTGCAAGGTTCAGGGATGACGCGACATGGTCTGGGAGCTTGTCGACGATGGGAGCAAGAGCATCGCGCACGGCTTCAGGAGCACAAGTGACTGTAAGGAGCAGAGGGGCCGTTAGGAAGGGAGAGAAAACAATTTGACCCAGTCGCAAGACATGTTCAATCGCAGGGGAGTAGAGTAACGAAGACATGGCTGACTTGTAGACGCTAGATTCTAGAGCGGTTGAGTTGATATGTCTGCAGGGTGGGCTTGGGGCTATGATAACATTGAGTTTGGAAGGAACAGTCAAATTTACAACTTTTACGAGCAAACCCTTCACTTAGATGAACTTCTTCTGCTCGGCGTTGAAGCCTCGTTTCTCCCGATCGTGACGAGGGACCCAACGCGTTGAGAAATAGGCCAAGCCGAGGCCCGAAGCTGGACACAGAACAAGGCGGTCGCAAGCTAAACCAAACCAAGTCAAGGTAACGATCGATAAGTGATTTGTTCTCTGGTCTCTCGACAAGCGCAGCACATGTTCCTGACCTCCTCTCTAGCTCCTGGCCCTCCTTACCCCTGTATACGCTAATGATGTTGATCCTGCTCAGCTCGGATGCAACCTCATTTACTTTGCGGGGTTTGGCAATGTGACTGTGCTCGTGCACTCGCTAATTACGTGATTGTCTTTCAGCTTTCCCCAGATCCCCATAACGCTCCAATGTCCGGAAGCTGCATCTCCTCCGAGCTCCCTCACCAAGAATCCTAGACTTTATCGACTCATCCTAAGTCGACTCCACTTGTTAGCCAGAATGGTCTTTCCGGGCCGCTTTAACACAGGCTGCTTGCGATGTCGCCAGCGTAAGGTGAAGGTGAGCGATATACAGTAATTATCTCATCTCGTAGCTATTGAGTAGAAGCTGATGAGAGATATGTTGGCAGTGCGACGAAACGAAACCCACCTGTCGTCGATGCTACAACTACGGGAAGCCGTGTCTTGGATACACTGACCAATTCGACTTTCGTCATTCGTCGCAAAGGACCAAATCTACACGAGCCCCATCTACCTCAGCAAGCCCACCGGCAGACGAAGAGAAACAGGTGATCGTATCTCCGAAACCATGCACACAAGCAGCACGTCCCAGGGTAGACACCAAAGACCAACTTCCAGTCTCCATCGTTCGACAACCGAGTGAATCGTACGACAACGTGTCGCTATTTTACTTTATCCGCCGCTTCGTGTCCCCCGATGATACCGATGGCTTCCCTGGCCACTTCAGCTTCCTGCCCGACCTGTACGATCATTACAAACATGGCATGCTCGAAACAGCCACTCTGAGCGTATCTCAAATGGCCGCGTACAACCATCTCGGAGGCGAGGAACTCCGGACACAGTCATTGAGGAATTACATTAGCGCCATTCGAAGCCTACAACAGAATATCAAGTCGGATGATCAGGCGATTGATGACAGGGTGATTGCGACTATTCTGCTACTCTGCACCTACAAGGCAAGCCTCATCCGCCTCCTACCCACGAGTGATTATGCCGCTAATCTTTCATTAGGATATCAGCGGAGAAGGCTTAGGCGATGCCAGTGAGCACGCCCCGGGGCTTTTCTACCTCTTGGAAAAGCGAGGGCCGGGGCAGATCGGAACGAGAAGAGGGGCAGAGCTCTTTTTGCTTGCTCTTCTTCGACTAGTAAGTAGGCTCTCTGTGTCACACCCGTCGCTGCTGAATTACAATTGACAAAAAGCTTCTTACAGCAAATCTACTCCTTCTTGCGCGAAGACGATAACTATAGTGACCCCGGTGGCATAGCTACTGTCATGGGCCTCTTCGATCCCCTTCTCCGAGCCTTATCCATGATGTCGAGGACGCTGGCAATACGCCATCGTCTAGCGAAATACATCGAGGGCGACACACAACAGAATCAAGCTGACAGCCCTCCCTCAGCTTCTCAAGGTAGCGCAGAGCCGGACGAAGAGAACCTATTGGTAATGAAATGCTTCGAAATGCTCGACGACTTCTATACCTGGGATGAAGAGGCCGCGTCATACTGGCAAACCAACTTTGAGGGCCGTGGTGTGCCGACAGCTCTGGGCAAAATGGGATCCGGAAGCACTTTTTATGACGCCGAGACAGCGTGCATCATCATCTTGGTCCGCTCTGCGCGTCTCATCCTACTGTTGACCGTGGTTCTATACCACAGCAAGCTTCAGTCGGCTAGCGATGCAGCAAATAGCTTCTGGGCAGAGTGTATCCCAGTTCTAGAGGCTGACTTGGGGAAAACCATTCAAGATATGCTCTGCAGTGTGCCATATGCTCTCGGTGACATCGGCCCGGGTGGCATGCCCACTACTATGCCATACGACGGGGCCGCTGCAATGATCATCGTTCACTCCATCAGACTGGTCTCACACTGCGCATATGCAACGCCGGCCCAGCTTGAGAGGGCAGATATTATTTTGAAGAGAATGAACTCGGCGATAGGAATTAGATCTGCGGTTGGATGGATGAACATGGGAGGTGAGGAGCATCGATGGGCGCGCGAGCAAGCGTACCTTCGTCCACTGATGGCCTCGCCCAGTCCGAGCTACTGTGAGGTATTGGATCAAGCTTCAGTGGCCCTTGACATGCTATATTAGGTGAATTTATACTGGTTTGTGCAATACTTTGATAATGAAATGTCATCGTACTTGCGATTTCAGTTCTATTTGGCCACTTGCGCCTGGCAATTTAGAATGCTCCACGCCTATCAGCGTCCCTCCATCTTTCCTGGCTTTCAGAGCTATACTCTTCACTCTTCCTTTTGGTACGACCTGGAGAGTTCTAGCTTATCCAGCACGACGTCATCCCGTTCCCAAAGAAACATCAACGCTGGGAAAATTGGGCCACCCACCAATGCCCACTTCACTGCCTTCAGACCCATCGTCATAACACTTGGAGATCCCTGCACCGTATATAGTTGATAGCCGGACCAGATAAGCATCGAAGCACACGTACAATAGACATCCCACCGCAAGAAAGATACCACAATCTCCCGCGAACTGGCCGCTGACACGGGCGGATCCAGCATTACTAGAGTGGGGGGGCTCGTAAGCGAGGTGAGAGCTAGAACATGGTGCGCCGAGATCGTTGGTACAAGGTTGGTTGTAAAAGATACAAGAAGAGTTCCCATCACAACCAGATGCACGCTCAAGGTCAGGCTCGTGATGAATCTATATGCTCGATTCAAAGCCTTTTTGCACTCTCGGGGATTGATGTGGGCTATGTTACGAGCTTTCCCCTGTCTTGTCCTGCAAAAGATATGTGACAGTCCCTGTATCGCGGACTGGTATAGGGGAAACGGCTGCCAGAGGGCGATGACGATGTACTTGGCTTCCTGAGAGAGGATGTTGAGCAAAGGGAGAGAGAGCCCAACGGTTGGTAGAATGTAAGATATGACCGTGGATACTGGTAAGAGGGCGAGGTCGCACGGGCCGGCGAGGATGGAATTCAGCTGCAGGATGGAAGGTGAGGATAGCAGCTGCAGCGTTAGATAAATCGGGGCGATAATGGTGATCGTGACTGCTTGAAATACTATGCCGAATGTCCCAGTCCTGCGTCACAAGTCAGACTTTGTTTAGCTTCGAAGTAAGATGCAAAACCTACCAACTCAGGATATTGCCCCGATTTCCCAGCCTCAAGCCTTCAAGTGCCACCAGGTACCATGCCCCTCCAAATTGGGCAGATAGGTATCCAAAGGCAAGCAAAGCCTCAAGATCGATGCCTTTAGCGCCAGGGTCACTCCTCAACCCTTGAGAGAAAAACTCCAAGAGAACGTAAATTAACGAATCCACAGGAGCTACGCCTGTTATGCTCTTCGAGAATGATGATATCGAGCCTGACATGTCCAGAACACATGGCTCTGGGGATAGCAGGGAACTATCAGAGGTGCAGATGCGGAGTGCATCGAAGAATCCATGTTGGTATGTTGTAAACATACTGGCATAGCCTCCTAGTAGGGCACAGCCTAGAATAAGGCTTGCTACGATCTTTGGAGCCATTTGAAAAAGGAACGTGAATGCACTGTCCTCCTGTAGCAGAGGACAATCTGATGTGTTGCTTGGGTTGGGGGATAATCAATTTAGCTTGAAGCGATGAATTGTGTCACAGGGACGAAGTCTTGAAAGCCTCTATTCAAGTCATACTCTTGTAAATTGGGAGATGCCTACATGTGCATAGTCTCTTCCAGATACCACCGAGCTATTGGAGTACACAGCAAGCTAGACATTTTCGGCTTAGGTTGCGAAAATTTCATCTCAGAGCTGATGGAAGTGATTCAACCCCAAGCATATTAATTGGGCCGACATACGAGAGTATCTCGACAACGGAGGCTCAGCCAATGCCAGGCCTCCGTCGATGTTGATAGACACGCGTAACATCTTTTCGTAATTGCTCTCTATTTCCACGTGGTGGATGAACCTAAGATGGAGCCGAGGTATAGCTAAAAGACGTCATCAGAAGATGTGAGTGAGTGAAATCGCATGCTAAGCCCAATCCAGACCCCTTTTGCGACCTGCATTAGCCCGGGCGCTCGAGTGGTCGAAATGACATTTAATCACATGAAAGTTCGCTGGTACAGAAAGGTACCTCGATCGACATCGACAGGGGTTATGGTCCATTGTAACGGTAAGTTGACTGGTAAAGGCTTCAACTTCAGGTTTCTGGGGTAAGGTTGCGACGTGGATGAATTTGGTGATATCTTCCTCTCACGGTGCTGCCTAGAGCATTCCCACTTAGAGACTCGGGTTTAAGTTGACCGGTCGTTTTGCCTGCCGTTCGCTTATCTACTGGGATCTCGAACCATGGCCTGTTATATAGACTTGCACATAATCTTAACTTGACGCCAGCAATAATATTCTCAAGAAAATCTCCAGCGTTGTCCTTTTGTGCGAGAAACGAGTAAAGACATCACTTCACTTCTATATATTACAACATACTCAGTATGGCGATTGCAGCTCAGCTTTTTAGTCTCCCCAGCCTCACGCTCGCAGCGGCAGCAGAGTCATTCCTAGCCATCAGGCTGTTCCCTGACTACTACGGCACTCAAAGTCACGTAGCCACCGTAGCGACAGTGCTGCTCATCAACTATGCCTTTGGACTCGTCTTCTGGACGCTGCTATATCCAAGACTGCTCAGTCCCCTTCGCCGTATCCCGGGCCCGAAAGTGAGTTACTCCGCCCCAACATCTCCCCGTCTCCACGTTTAACCAACAACACCACTCTCCTCCATATGCATAGCGCAACAGTTGACATTAATGCTCCTCTCTCGTAGGCATACTTTAGTGCCGCTCATCGCGCCCTCATCATCAAAGGCAGGCCCTCGGGTGATCTCTTCTTAGACCTCGCGAAACAGTACCCCGATCAAGACATGATAACACTCAACGTACTTCGAGACCAGATATGCATCATGAACCCTCGGCTACTAGCCGACCTTCTCGTTCATAACTGCTACGACTTTGCGAAGCCGAAGAGAATCAGCTCGTTCCTGCGACACATTCTTGGAGATGGACTTATCATCGTCGAGGGTGACCAGCACAAGTTCCTCCGCAAAAGTTCGACGCCTGCTTTCCATTTTCGACATATCAAGGAGCTGTACCCTATGATGTGGGCTAGAGGGGAGGTACTGGCAAAGGCACTAAATGAAGACATTACTACCAACGGATCGTCAGCCATAGAGCTGAGCACCTGGGCGAGCAAGGTTACCCTCGACATCATTGGCATTGCTGGCCTGGGCCAAAGGTTTGACGCTGTCGAGAAGAAGAAAGATCCGCTTGCGGGGATATACGAAGCACTTCTTGAGCCTAGCCGGGAAAAGCTCGTCTTCTCCATGTTGTCATTGGCTCTAGGCCTTCCGTTTGTCCGACTGATCCCATGGAAGATGAACGACCTCTTCAACTACTTGACTGGGTCATTGAATGACATCTGTAGGCCAATGATTCAGGAGAAGAGGGTTGCTATCACTGAGAAGGAGGATGACCACTCTGATATTCTGTCACTTCTTATCAAGTCGAATAACTTCTCTGACGAGGCGTTGAAGGATCAACTATTGACTTTCCTTGCAGCAGGGTATGTCGCTCTCAGCCATCCCCTTATATGTTACATCTCTGATAAAGAAATAGCCATGAAACCACAGCTTCTGCACTCACGTGGGCATGTTATTTGCTCACGAAGAACCCTGAAATCCAACAAAAGCTCAGAGATGAAGTTACTGAGGCTTTGTCAGAGGATATCGGAAACATTCCAGCAGTTGATCTTGCCGGAATCTTGGAGCAACTTCCTTACCTGAACGGAATTATGCATGAGACACTACGGCTCTACCCGACAGTGCCAATGACCATGAGACAGGCTCTCCGTGATACGCGCATTGGCGACCAATTCATTCCCAAGGGCACCGATATCATTGTCTCGATCTGGTATGTCAATCGCTCACCAAAGATCTGGGGCCCGGATGCTGCAGAATTCCTCCCAGAACGTTGGATCACGGACGGGAAGCCGAATACGAATGGAGGGGCGGCCAGCAACTACGATTTCCTGACATTCTTGCACGGGCCACGAAGTTGCATTGGACAGGGCTTTGCGAAGGCTGAGATGCGATGCCTACTAGCTGTCATGGTGAGATCTTTCTCTTGGACGCTGGCGATGGACGACGCATTGGTGATGCCCAGAGGTGTTATTACTATCAAGCCTGAGAACGGCATGCATCTCAAACTTACGCCTCTGGAGGTTAAAACGTGAATGAATGCACAGTCACAGCATATTATGAATTCAAAATGTGATATTTATACTTAATCAGAGTTAAAATTGACATAATGTTATGTAACTATATTAGTGTGAGCCTCCTCCTCTTAGCTGCAGTTGTTACGCCATCGTACGCTGTGCGACGTCCGGTTGACGAAATATCGGAGCCCCTGATCCCAGGGTTCCGACGGGTTGCTGTCGGCTTTGCACTGCTGCGTGGCCCGAGATGTCAGATAGCAAGCAACGGAAACGTTCCTCCCCTCTGGCAGTTTCGATTGACCGTATTCTACCTTTGAGAACTGAGACGATTTACAACTAGGATGCTGAAGGAACAGTTAAAAGGCAATTTAGACAATACTCGCATTGTCTCTTTACAGGTGGTCACTGGCTATTAGTGAGCTAGTTAAGAACCTATGCCTTGGACTTGCTCTCCACCAACTGGTCAAGCTTTCTAGGAGGGCCACCAAGTAAGACATGATAAGAAAAAGGACTTGTTAAGAATTGATTGCTGCATAAGAACTACACGATTTGAGCTTTGAGGATGCGTCGTGTAGCTATATAGCTACATGTATCAAAAGAACTAACCTCTCCAATACTACTCCCAAATAGCTCCAAGCCAGGGCGTCCAACAATCTATGACTCACTATGAAGTCCCACTCAAAAGTTGAAGACAACCATGATACTCAAATGCTCACTCTCCGGACGTTTAAGGAGTGATGGGGTTGTTTCCTGGTAGCTTGGTCAAGCCTGGATATTTCCTTAGTAATCTTTGCTAGACACACGAAGAAGAGTGCATTAGAACCCAACTCACCCTGATCAATCTGCTCATTTACACGCCTGGGAATGGTGCATCGATTCGCAGTGTTGACATCTTGGGATTTGAGAGTTCCACAGAAAACATTGCATTGCTGGTCCATGGCTCTCTGTAGAGAATCACCCTCCCAACCAAACATGTAATCACCGTGCTGCCCGTACCCGGTAGTGTCGCCGAAACTGAACACGAACGGCTGAGAGCCATCAGTGGGCCAGTCATTCTGGTTGTTGAATTGACGAGTGTCCCACACAATCTCGTAGAACAGCTGCGGCAGCTTGACAGGGTGGGAGCTCGGGCACGGAGCGTTCATCTCAAAGGTTCCTCCGACAGGATAGGCTATCGAATATCAATTAGAATGAGATCTACTGCCGCTCTTCTGCATTAGTACTAGGGATGTACTTACCAACATGGCTCTTGTGGTCGGGGCTGTCAACGTTGACACCATCCCAGCAGGTAGGGAAGAACAGGTTGGTGCGGATACCTCCCGGACAGGGCCGCTTGGGGAAGTCTCTCGTGTCCGAGCCCCCACCCGGAGGAGCATTCACCCCTCCAAAGTTCTGCTCGAAGCAGCGGAAGCTACTTTGTTGAGCATCGTTCGAATTGGAGGGGCCTCGGACCATTGGACTGCCGACGAGCATTCGAAAGCCCTACCGCTTTGTATCAGCACGGCCTTGGTTGATGGCACGACTTACTTGGAACGGGGCTTGCTTACCGGTTTAAAAGCCGTGGCTTTAGAGCCATCATACGGTTGAATGTAGTCTAATCACAACTCTATATTAGCATGGCAGTGGCACACAATACCCCATAGGTTCCCTTACAAATAGTCATGCCACCGTTGGCCCCGTCAAGATATTGATTGGCCATTTGAGGAACTCGAGTCAAGGTGCCAGAGCGGCTGCGGTAGTATAGATTGGCGGTCCAATAGTTACTGTGGTCCTCTGAAAAAGTGCAAGTGGTGCAAGTGGAAATATCGGGCAGGTGGATCGAAGGATCCATGGTGACGTTGAAGGCATTCTAGAACGACCAAGTTAATACCGGATATCTAGTAGTAGTCTTAATAGAACTACTAACCCCGCCAGCGACTTGATGAACATGGCCTGATGGAATCATTCCAGGCTGTACAAGCCTGGACAGAGAGTTTAGTCTACTGAGCTTTTAGTAGTCAAAAGGCCACTCACGGATCAAGACGGTCGACAACAAGTTCTGAACAGGAGAAGCGTAGCATAGCATTGACACAAGCCGGGGCAGCAAGTGCTAACGCCCCCATGAACGATCGATGCATTTCGAATGTAAGGTTTTGTTGATCTTGGACTTTAGATAAGTGGAGAAGGAATTGTTCTGTGTTTCAACTAAACCCTCAAGTTTTCTATTTCAGACTGGGCAGTTCTTTTATAATCTCTCAAGATCGTGCCAAGTCATATCAGATCTAACTATTTCCGGAGCTCGGAAGCTCCTAGAGATAATACCTATTTGGAATTGCATCTTTTGTGCGGTGTGCACTCTTGAAGATGTGCAGTCTCTCTTCTGGGTCGCAATTGATAAGCCTTCTAAAGGAACACCCTTGTCTCTGGGTCTACCATGTTTCTTTTGGGATGAGGCATGTACACTTCTGAGACCCGTGTCATAAGTCTAACTGTTTTGAGAGCTCGGAAATATGAATCTACGTACTTGGAAAAGTCTTTTTGGTATAGCGTGAACAATTTATACGTCCCATCAATGCGCTGACTCTCAACTGGGACACGAGACGTCTCGAGTAGCATGACCGAGCGTGCTTCATTGTTGTATCAAGTATGGGTACGCTCATCAAACGCTACGCACCACAGTCCTTCTAAGGACCCTGACGCTCCGGGGAGCTTTCCACTTCCCAAAACATCTTGCTCTGTGCACCCTTCGGCTCTTCGCACTTCCCCAATTGGACCAGTACAACTCAATTCGGTCACATGTAATTTCCAGACTTGCCGGGTTTGCCAACCAGGCAGTGAGCGTATGTGTTGTAAGTTAAGGTTATATTGGCGGCTGATTGCGGGTAATCCAGAACCATGCATTTATGTTGCAATAGGTTCAGCTTGCATTATGTCGGCAGTCATGAGGCGGGGTTTAAGGGTTGTAGATCCTTGCAGTGAAACGTGGGGGGCCTAACTTTAGCCTAAGTAACCCATTCGTATCCTGTTCTACGACTTTGCTATTGGGTTCAGACAGAGCGGCTGCTTGTTGGATCGGACCCTGTACTACTTGGCACTGTATTGTCACGTAATTTTCTCGGCTTCGAAGGTGGGTACAGGAGCATGTGAATGGACGGTGATGGTGGGTCGTATCATGGTGGCTAGCTTGGGAGTGGTCTCTTCACAGTATCTTTAATCTATAGACCCAAGCATTTTCGCTGCAAGAGTGCCTGTTGTGTGGTAGATGGCGTCTAGGAATGATTGTCGGTCACACGTGAGCTTGTTGACATGGAGGGTTGGGTAGGTGGGTAAATGAGCGGGAACCTGAGTTGTCATCTGAGGATGTTGAACAACCAAAGAAACTCCTGACCAACCAGAGAAAGCTCGAGTATTCTCCGGCCGTGACTTCGTAATCAAGTGCGCCGTACACTCGGCATCCCCGGCAACATAGGGCACGGTTCAGAAGATCTGCAGAAGATATGGTAACCTGACACCTCCCTGAAACTATGGCATACACAATGTTGTACAACACACGATGCTACAGAAGGGCTATGCGTCGAGCCATGTGCAATTCATCTGTTGTCGAGTGGGATGTGTGCATAGGAACTTTCAACTTTTAGCCTCCCCGGTGAGTGAATCAGTCCCGATTTGTTCTCCTATAGCGTGATTTCAGTGTAGAATAAACACACAGGCACTGAGCGTAAAAGCTGTGAACCCCGCCTGGTGTACTTGGACAAACAAAGACTGGAGCCTGACACCCCCAGTGACTGAGTTCCCATCTACTAGCGGACATTGATGATTGAAAGATGAGAATATGTTCTCCGCCATCATCTACTGCAACCACACTTTGAGATGGTGGGCATACTAGACGCAGTTAGATGGGCAGCTGCAGCCAATAATTTGATTAAATCAGTTTTCCAGGATAGACAATTTGATTTTGAATTAAGCCGAGTATATCGCCACATTCTACCGGCCTCTGAAGGAAGTCTTCGGATACTAGCGCTTCCCGATCGAAAGAGATGCGTGGGCCTGTGCTGAAGATGGATGGATTCCCGCGATAGGACTCGGAAAATATGCTGCCGCTGTCTCGATGCGTGTGGGCTGTTCAAAAGTCCTGTCATTTGCCTCTATCAACTTGAGAAAGACCTGCTCGCTGTCTTGTCCAGCCTAAGTGCGAAGATGAGATGCTACCCATTGATTTGTTGGAGCGCTCTTACTCCCATTTGTTGGATGATCGGACCGCTGAGGGGGCTCCCTGATTAATATCACATGCATCGCAACCCTACCTAGGCAATCTAACGTAAGAATCGAGCAAGGTAAAATGGATCAAGGCGTAATATGCAGTTGAGAGAAGATGAGGATCCTTTAGGATTCTACGTTCACACGCTAGGGACGAGGAAACTAGACGTTGCTTCCATATGTGCACACGGTGTAACGGTCTCGTCCAGGAGTTAACTCATTTGCACCGAAAACCCAGCATATATGGAGATTCTTCGCCGTGCCTTGTTTATTGCCTGGGTGATTTCCCTCCATTTAAGTTCCGCCGATGTTGTCACTCATCATCATAATCTGTCTCCTACCACTACTAAAAACCCGTTTTCTTTCATTCAAAGTGTCCTATATTCGAAAGCAGTGAGCTTCCGGGTACAGCACGTTGCTTGAAAGGGCAATTACACGGCGTTGTCGACACAGCACATACTTGCTGTTGAGAAAAGAGACTCTCCCACTAAGCCTACTACATCGCGGTATCCCCCTCTTTCTTTCTTTTCATACATTCTTTGCCCAGCGCTAACACCGAGGTTTCATGATCCAGGCCACGATTAATGCAGAACCTGAGCCCTACACCTAGAAATGGCATGCGCCCATTGCTAAGCTATGCTATGTCGTGACCTGTGGCGGCCCAGGCCCATAGACACTCCCCCTCGACATGCGTGGCACTGATATGGTCTATTTTGCCGAGCGTGGTGATGGCACTGTCACCAGTGTCAAGATGCGGTACACTCATACCCCAACATGAACAAATGGAACCTATATTAATGGAGTTTCTGCGTCACATGGTACCATATATCGCAATGTTGCTGATGCTCGCCCAAATTGGAAGCTAACATCTTCAGCACTGTAGGCAGGATTGGGTCAATACTTCTGTACTTAATCTTCAGACATGGAGGAAAGGAGGGGGCATCACAGTGACTCTCAGTGTAGCACCGAGGTATTTCCAGATACCGACTGAACTAGAGGCTTTAGAAGACCACCGATAAGCCAGTTGGTCTGTGACTTTCAACAGTACTCACGTTACTGATGCAGATTCGGAGGGAATTCAGCCGCAATGCTTGTCAGTTTTATGTTCGCCGACGTGGACGATTCAGATATTGACCTCTGGGACCACTAGCCCACTTATTTATAATCCTTATAAATATAAGCCTACCCCATAGCATAGTTGTCAGGCCCTGGCAGTTTCCATTGCTGTTAAACTTTATTCTTTTCTCTTACGCACATATAAGCCTACCCTATATCCAGAGACTGATTCTAGGGTTCTTCCCAGTTGCCGGCCTCAATTGCCCTCAAGCACTCTAGGAGCCTCTGTAAACCTATGTACAAAGCCTGCTTTATACCTACCCTGACCTTAGTGACGTCCCGCATGCGTACACTGCGACCCTGATCTTAGTTATCAATATGCGTTGTCATAACCAATATCAGTTTGCGCTGTCAGCGTGGGGGGAGCTCGACAAACGAAGAAAGGCGACACCAGACGAAATTGCAACTCTTGATGTCGCCGCGACGCAACCCTTCGGACTAAAGGATTCCATGTAACGGCAATCCATGTTGAGGATTGCGAGGCTCCGACGTTTCACAGCAGACACAGCCAAAGAAGAAAACTGAGACTTCTCCGTCCAAGACCCTTGGAGCGACGGGAGGGGGGTGTGAGCGCATGTACATATCCGTGATAAATACAGCAAAGGCCGAGTGGGTGTCATTGCTGTTTGCTCTTAGCCAACAATACGCACTCCTATGCAATGTAACTGAAGCCGTGAATTTATGTAGGCTGATCATTATACACCACCCATGCACTTATTGCCATGCCCTGTTTGTTTTCAATGCTATTAGTAATAGGACCATGCTAATGCAGAATGAATTCTTGGGCAAGTCGCCTTTCCCATACAAGCCGACAGCCTACGCTGGCCAACTTGCCCAGCTCTGGAGCTGCCTTTTTCCAACAATTCTGCGTTCAAGGAGCCTATGACAGTTCAGTCAAAGAATGAAACTGATGGCCTCTCTTTTCCAAATTCAAGTTTCGTTTCTCCCCCCCCGCTCTCTCAGCGTCCCACGTCTATCACCACCCACAGCTAGCGAATCGCTAGTGGCTCCAGAATCCTCGATGGCTGTATTCCAGTCCTCCGAGCGCGATTCCGCTTCCGGGCCCGCTGCCCCGCCGGAGGCCGTCTCTCAGTCTGCTATCAGTACAGGTGCCGACGACGCGGGGAAGCATGCCGCTATCATCGAGCCAGTGTCAAATCCCGAGTATGTGACCGGCGTTTAGCTCGTCATCCTCGTAGCCACTGTCGGGTTTGCCAGTTTCCTCATGATGCTAGATCTCATGATCGCCAGCACAGTAGGTTGCGTCTTTGTATTCCACGTTGATCACAAACTAACTGACTGTGTGACATAGGCCGTCCCGAAAATCACTGACCAGTTTCATTCCCTCGCCGACGTCGGTTGGTACGCCAGTGGCCTATCAGGTTGGAAGGTAAATCTGAACCGCCTATCCATGTACACACACACACATATACATACGTTCAACTGTCTCACACTGCTGTTGCTGTGGTTGAAGTGCTGCACCACAACCATTGACCGGAAAAATCTACAAGTATTTCAATACAAAAGTTCGTATAGAGCCTTCGCCGCCTCTCGTGTTTCGAGCTCTGTCTGATCTTGCTGCAACAGTGGACCTTTGGCTTTTTTTGCCATCTTCGAGGTTGGCTCCGTCATTTGCGGTGCTGCCAACTCGTCGGCCGTCCTTATTGGCGGTCGCTTCATCGCGGGCTTTGGCGGCGCCGGTGTTGCGACTGGTACCATCACAATGATATCAAACAGCGCGCCTCTTGAAAAGCGAGCAGGTGAGCGAGATTGATTACAACACAACGTTTGACCTGAAGAGGGACTGACGCGCAATCCTGGCTAGTACTGTTGGGTTTCACAACGGCTTGTGAGTTGCCTATGGATCCTACTTGATCCGCCTTATATACAACTCGTACTTACTAGCAATCAACAGTCAATCTCCTTGGACTCGTTGTAGGGCCTCTCATCGGAGGTCTTTTCACGTCTTATGTTACGTGGCGTTGGTGTATGTCCGCTTTACTACTTTACCTCGCAGTTGAACAAAATTGGCTGAGTAATTTGCCCACTGACCTTTATCAGGTTTCTATATCAACCTACCCGTTGGCGCCCTAGCGGTCATTTCCATAGTCCTTCTACGGATTCCTGAACCGGCAATCAAACCGAGAGCTTTATCGCTGCTACCAAGGCTGCATCACCATCTTGATCTCGTTGGCTTTCTCCTATTCGCGCCTGCAATTGTACAGTTACTCCTCGCTTTTCAATATGGCGGCCGGATCTATAAGTGGAATTCTTCTCAGGTAATCGGCCTCTTCGTCGTCTGGGCACTGTGGAATCGATACCGAGGAGAAGATGCGATGATTCCTCGTGCATTGATCCGCCAGAGAAATGTCTTGGCCTCATCGTTATACAACGCTTGCCAGACATCAGCGCTATATGCGGCAATTTATTATCTCCCAATCTGGTTCCAAGCTGTCAAAGGCGAGAGTCCAGTAAAGAGTGGTGTATTTCTTCTTCCATTGATTCTATTCCAACTTGTATTCGCTGGCGCTTCAGGCGGCGTAGGTAAGTTGAGGAGCCCCCGTCCATAGATGGCTTGGCGTGTGGGATGCATTAACATTCAATATAGTACAAAAGGTCGGCTATACCATTCCCATAACCCTGGTCGCTTCAGTTTTCCTTGCTATTGGAACAGGCCTTCTCTCCCTCCTTCAACCAGACACCTCGACTGCCCGTTGGTTAGGGTTCCTGATCCTTCTTGGCGTTGGCAGCGGATCAGGGCTGCAAATGGTACGTATTCTTACGCAACAACAGACCCACCTTTACGGCGTAGTTCTTACTATTTCTATCAACTCCAGCCTCTTATCGCCGTGCAAGCTGCGATGGACGGCGAAGAGCTGGCCTCCGGTATTGCTTTCATGGTCTTTAGTCAGGCGATCGGACCGGCCATCGCGAATATCGTCTATAATGTGATATTTCTGGAGAGTTTGCCGACGGAAATCGCCAAATATGCGCCCGACGCTAACGCACAAGCTATTATGAATGCCGGTGCTTCCGGCTATCGCTCCATCGTCTCGCCTGCAGGCTTGGACGGTATATTAGTTGCATACTCAAACAGCCTGGGCCGGGTCTACTACTTGGGGGCGGCCTTCGGAGCGCTTTGTTGGTTTGCCTCGTGGGCGATGGGATGGAATGACATCCGAAAGAAGGCGATGGAAGATACAGAAGCCAAACCTGACGGTACATATGCCGATCGCTCAGCAGAGGAGGTTAAGGAGGCAGTTCCAGGTAAGGAGGTGTCCTCATGAAAATTCCCAATGCTTCCAAGCTCTTTGAGCTTGATCCCTATTTTGAGTTTCCACGAACAAGCTGTTTAGGGATGAAGGAAGTAAATCGGTCAATTGTATACCACTGGTAAAGGCACGAGGGCTATTTTGTTTTTCTAGGTATACATCGTTATATAACGTGTATCATATTTTAATTATCATTCTTGACGTTCATGGGCATCTATCTTGGTACTATTGGGGAAACAATTAATACAGCCAACTAGATTAGAGTCTTCCATATTATCTATCTCCCTGCCACTTGAGTACATTACTTGATGGCTAGTAGGAAGTAAAACTTGATTACGCTACAATTTATTTAGACGTTCGTTAACCTTTAGATAGAGGAGTTCTACTCATAAATCAATGAGGAGGGTTCTGACGTGTATTCTTGAATAGCTTTCTAGGCAACTCTCAGTTATTGGATGTGCCAGCGGTCCTGATACACACGGCCAAGCAAGACCTGCAATGATTAAGGCGTCTTCATAATCCTCGTCATATTTCACTATCTCATGAACAATCAACCCGACGCCACTTAGCAGGCTTGCCCATTGACCTTCAGTGCGTTCTACGCCACCTATACCACTCGTCACTTAGCGGCCTTGTATCCCAGATTTCGAAGATACATCAAGAAGACTCTAGGCACTTACCTACGCAAATCATGACCTCTAAGTCATTCTGGGCCGTCTGGCCCTTAGCGTTCGTTTCGGGGATAGCTATTTCGTCAATCATGAGCACCGACTGTTTGGTCATGCCTGCCTTAATGTTGAGCAAGATCTCCACACATTTGGCATCTGCCCAAGCGTGGAAGATGTTTCGCATGTAATAGACCCTGGCTCCTGAATTTAGAAGAAGAGAAAAGAAAAGAAAAGTCAGCTGAAAAGTCTCATAACAAGTACCTAGGGCATGACTGGCGCATACCTCGAATAGCCTGCGGTGTAGTGGAGAAATCGTAAACCTCTGCCTCAATATTCTCAATACTTGCAAACATTGGTTTGACGCGCTCTACAACCTCTGGCCGGTCTTGGAGAGCAACCCGCCCAGGAAGGTTTGAATATTGTTTCCGGAATGCAAGAGACTGGGAACCAGTTCCGCCCCCAATGTCAACAAATAGAAACGTTGAGCTGTTTATATCTTGGGTATTTAAGTGCTTCTTGAAGTCGAAAGCATCCATAAGTGATTTTCTCCCAACCCTTTGAGCCATCATATGCGATTGGAAAAGTTTCAATGCCCAAGGATTGTGTTTCAGATAAGTAAAGGGATCCAACTCGCTGGGAATCGAGCTTGTCCAGGCTGTCGGAGAAACGCCAACAGGGCAACTATACTGAATTGACCGGAGCCAATCTGGAAGATTTGAGCTCCCTTGCGCAGTGATTTTATGTCTTATGCAAATTCGTCAACGGAGGTAATCTAGTTGTTTGCAATAGATACCTACGTGAATCGAAGTGAATCGCTGTGATTGTCGCTACTCAGAACACTGGCCACAGGGCCCGACTGGTAGGTATCAACATCAATCTGAGAAATCATATCGGTGGCTTGGTAATATCGCAACAATCTCCCTGAAAGTTATCAGCACCTTTATAGTATGGTGGCAGGATGGATTCTACTTACTCAAGAGCTGCGTATCCACGCCAGTCTTCTTAGCAAGCTCAGTGCTGCAAAAGGGACGGTTTTCAGAAGCCAATGCGGAGAAGACCCCAGTATCCACTCCGACGACAGCCAGAGGTAGCATGAGATGCTATTGATGGCTGCAGTCAGTCACGCAGCTTTCAGTAGAAGGAATAATGGGCTCTACAAACTGAGTATTGGATTCTGCGATACGTGTCTCTCGGCAACTCCAGAGATTCAGCCAGCTTGCGCGCGCCTTCGACTAGGCGGCGGCGAGTTTTTTCATCCCTGATCTGTAGAGCACCATCTGGACGCTTAAGAAGTGATTCAATCTGACTTGCCAGCACCTCATAATCGATATCGTCACAGTTCATTTTAAGCTAGCTAATGATGTTCCAAGGCTGCCGACACGATCGTGGTAGAGGTGGCTTGAAAGAAGGTCAATTTAAACCCCAGATGCCTAATTGTATCGTGCTCAAAAATCAGGCCAATATGTTGGATTTCAAACGAATACGACTCGTAATAAGTGCTCTTTTGGGTCAATAATGTGTGCATTCAATTGTTGTTGTGAGTGCTGTATTATTGTTACGCAACAACCCCCTTTCTCGGCAGACCCCTTATGCATCAAGTCGATCGCTCCTGCCTCCCTTATTGAAAACCCGGGAGGTATCTTTACTAGGGTTTATAGTGATAAAAATACATAACAAATGTTCACGCGCTGTTGAGCGCTAATCCCGTTGTGATACCTTGCGTCAGCATTGATCCAACACAATGCATCAGGATGGACCAACACAATGATACATCCCAAAATTGGAGGTTCAAAAGGTCCATATAATAAAGCCTGTGCTAAAGTAGCGCAGTGGAGATGTCCCGCCCCCGCAACAATTGCCCCATTCGCCAAGGCACTCGCTTAAAAATGCACTAGGCTAGGCAGACTTTAGTGGGGTCTCTCACCCCTTGTCGATAATTGGGTCGATTAGCAACATCAGCTGAGCTACTAGCCTGCCAAGCCTGCTTTAATCAAGCTCTGATTGAATGCAGTTGAATGTCCCGTTGGCCTTGCTTTGCATATTGCAACCTCGTATTCCTGCTGGTTGGTGGTCTGACCGGTGAGACAATAGCTGCGACCCTTTGCTGTAATGAAACCAAAGTTCCTGGGGGTGGGGGCGTGCAGCTCAGTTCTGATACTGTGTCACATTCGGATGGAAGATATGCCGCTCTATCCGGTCCCTGCGAATCGGAAAAAGTCGTCCATACATATCCCAAACCTGGAAGAGACCGAAGCCAGCAATCAGAACTCTCTCTTTCAAGTTTTACCTCCACATCAGGCATCTGTTAGACCAGGTACCGCTCGTCGCCTATCGCACCCACCCTTACCCTAAGGTTTTACACTTCACCACACTGCTTCTAGGTCAAAATGGCACTAGCCAACGCCGCCCCCTTGATCGTCGAATTGGCTGCGAAGATAACCTCCTCGGTGGCAGAGTTGCAAGTAGGTCTGGCAGCCCAGGGACTGGAAAATTCATCCTGGGCTGAAAACAGCCCTCCATACCTCCCTTCGAATTTACACCAACTTCGAGATGAAGTGTTGGATGCAACTGCTGAGCTCCATGAGGTTCTCTTGGAACCTCTGATGCTGATTTACAAATTTGCCGGGGTAATGATCTTTCAAGCTCCGTTAGGTATCCGGAAACTAATGTTCTCAAGGTCTCGAATGTCGTCAGCATTGACTCAATTGTCCGGTTCAAGATTCTGGACATGATCCCCCCTGGCGGCCAGGCCACCTTTGAAGAAATCGCCCAGAAAACGAATCTCGACAAGAGGCTAGTCAGACGCCTTCTTCGACATGCGATATCCATGCACATCCTGACAGAACCCGAACCTGATGTGGTGGCACATACCAAGACCTCCAAGTTTTTGGCCATCCCATATATAGGTGACTGGGCCACATTTGAAAGCCACGATACCTGGTCAGCTATTCCGAGAGTAAGGTCTCTATACCTATAAAACACAGAGAGCCTCATTCTAACACAGACTCCCTAC
The DNA here is from genome assembly GCA_026958235.1 of Clonostachys rosea. Lineage (NCBI taxonomy): Eukaryota > Fungi > Ascomycota > Sordariomycetes > Hypocreales > Bionectriaceae > Clonostachys > Clonostachys rosea. The sequence continues at coordinate 193,718 of CP110207.1, forward strand.
ACCAGATTGGAGAAGCCATAGAGAAATGGCCGCACTCCGAAGAGGCCAATGAGACTGTGAGTCTAGACCATGTTCCATGTCTGACCGACGCGTTCACAAAATACCATGAATTCGAGCGACCCCTGGACTAATATATGCAGGCCTACGCCCTTGCCAACGGGGGAAAGTCAGTATTTGAAGTACTGGGCTCAGACCCTGAGGCAGCGAAGCGTTTTGCGGGCGGGGCGAAAGCGCTAGATCATGTTCCAGGTTGCGGAGACGCTTTTGTTGCCACATTCTACAATTGGGCTTCCCTCGGTGATGTACGCATCGTGAACGTGGGTGGGCAACGAGGATCAGTCGCGATTGACCTGGCAAGTAAGTTTGAGAACCTCAAGCTGCTTGTCCAGGATTCGGCAGCGGTTATCGACGGCGCCGATGCGGCCGTCCCCGAATCATTGAAAGAGCGCGTCAAGTTCATGCCACACGAGCTCTTTGAAACTCAGACGGAGCAAGCAGACGTCTATTTCTTTCGTATGATCCTCCGTTCTTGGACCTATCAGAAGGCTATCAAAATCCTGCAAGCTCAGATTCCCGCCCTTCGACCCGGAGCAAAGATCCTCATTCAGGATGCAGTCCTGCCAGCGCCGGGCAGTGATAGTCCATTATGGAGAGGGCGACTTTTGAGGTATGCAACTATATCATACAATAGGCGAGCTCGTATGCTGATTCATAAAACCACCCTAGGTCGGTTGACATGGCGTTGAAGTTCTACTTCAACAGCTACGACAGACATCTGGACGAATGGAAAGCGCTTCTCGCAGCGGCAGATCAGCGATTCGTCCTTCATCGGGTAATTGAGAGTAATGACTCAAACCTGTCGATCCTTGAAGTTCACTGGGATGTATAACTTGGCTTGGCAGTCTATCGATTCCAGGCCCGAGCTTGAGGTACATGGTGGAATCAGTGCTTTCTATTCTCAACTCAGCTTTTACTAGCTTGCAACCACCTATTTTTTGGGTCAAGCTGATGGTGGGGTACGGCTTTGAGATCGGGTCGACCAAAGTGAAGCTTGGACTCCCTTGAGAATTAGGTCGAGGCCTGGTTTTTACCAAACAGGTTTCTTACAGCTACTCCCAGCTCTTCGTTCCCAATAATGAAATGAATCGTATTTGTCTTGTATTGTAGTATCTTCCATCTCTCAATAAATATTCGATCGCAAAGCTTCTAGGAATTATTTTATCATCTAGGACTACGTCAACTGTTGTTGCTCGCACGCCCCCCTACCATACACACAAAAGCATTGCAGCCGTTCAAATAAAATAAAATTTTATCCATTAAACTCGATAAACTATTTCAAAACATTATATTCAAAAAGTGCTATGTGGGAGATAGCGCCTTTTTTTAAAAAAAAAAAAAAAGGAAACAGAGAAGAAGGTGAGAGAGGACAGGAACAGTGGGAGGGGTGGAAGGATCTGACAGAGATGGGGGAAGGGCAGGAATGGTGTGAGGGGTGGAAGGGTCTGATAAGAGGCCGAGAGGACAGAAACAGTGGGAGGTGTGGAGGGGTCGGACCGAGATGCAGGAGGGTAGGAACAATAGGAGGGGTGGAGGGTTCTGATGGGAGGCTAAGCGGGAGGAATTCGGAGGCCACGACTTCTTTCCATCACAAGGTGCTGCTGTCAAGATGCATCACTGCAGGGTTCTGTACCGGTCAAATGGTGCCTGCCACTCTTGAACGTGCGAAGGTGGCGCGGAATCCATCAGCCCTGACACTTGGCTTGCTGACGTTGCACTTACTTGACGTGGAGATGGGTGTGATAGAAGGCATAAACGTCGAATCCGAGAGGACTGTTGAGTCTTACATATCATCAATGTGACCATACCTCGATTCAGTAGGTAGTTTCCTCCTTGTTGACTATATTTATATACTCTGATGTCTAATTATATTATTATATGAATTGAACTTTGGTTCAGGAATTGGGTTACCATCGGTTTTGCGACATCTCCCGCCCCGCACCACCCTTGTCGGGTAAATATTCAGTACATGGGGAGACAAGAAAACCTGGAGAGAGCTATACAGATGCAGCTGTAATGCGGTAGGTATAATGTAGCTCCTTATAGATAGCCAGAATGTTATTGCTTCCATCACAGTTGGTTGGTCAGGACCTAGCCCAAGATGCCAGCGCTGCCTCCACTCATCCAAGGTGGCAACCCATCATCATTCCAGGTACCCCCCTCAGCCGTATGACTTTATTAACACCATGTAAGGATGATTGGTCGTGCATAATACTACATGGTTGGTAAGGCTTACATGAATGGCGAAAGGTAGGACTCGCTACTTACCTACGTTAGCCCTAGGGGAGGGAAGGGAGAGAAGGATGAGCGCCCAGGCTGTAATGTGTAACCTTCCACATTTCAAGTCTCGCCGTGTCTCACGCATGAATTGATAAGACGATTGACCGTCCTTCTTTGTACCTCCAAGTTTTTGATCCGCATGGATTATTCGCTAAATAATATTGCAATCTTCGCACATCACATCGTTTTGGCTCACGGTATCCGGACTCAACAACAGATCAATTGCAATGGATATGCCGGCGCCCGTAAATCCGGATGACCCTGGACGTGGCATTTGGTTTATGGGCTTGACGTGGACACTGAGCATTCTAAGTCTACTCGCCGTCGCTGTTCGTTTTTGGGTCCGCCTCACGGTTACTATGATAATGTATGCTGAGGACTGGATCATGTTATTTGCCTGTGTAAGAAAATCACCGACCAGGACCTTTCCCAGCGTGCTCTAACATGCAGACTCTATAGCTACTCAAACTTGCCGCTCAATCCCTTCTCACCGTCGCCTTTCATTATGGTCTCGGGAAGCACGACCAAGACCTTACGTTTGACCAGATCGTCAACACTGGCAAATGGATATGGATGTCGTACACCCCTGCAATTCTGTCGTCCGCCACGGCCAGGATTTCCATTATGATATTACTTGTCCGCATCTTTGGGCCGAAACACGCATTGAAGTGGCTCGTCATAGTCACAACCACACTCTCAGTGGCGGCCGTCGTAGCTCAGATCATCACGGTCTGGAACCAGATGAAACCTGTCGAAGGCTTGCGGAATCCCTTAGCAGGCGCTAAACTGCAGTTTAGCCCTAACATTGCTATGATTGAGGGCAACATAATAGGGGGTAAGCTGTCTACATCCATCCATTGACTACAAGCCGTACTGATTATGATGACCCTTTGAAGCTCTGTTTGCTTTCGGAGATCTAGTTTACGTATTGGCCCCAGTCTTGGTCGTATGGAAGCTTAACATGCCGTTCCGCCAAAAGCTCGGTCTCTGTATTCTTCTTTCCTTATCCCTCGTCACCATGGGTATTTCCATTGCCAAGTCCGTCCATGCCACGAGCAGCGCCGGATCGCTTCATGGTAACACGTTGGGACTATTTTTCGCCATCGTGGAACAAACGATCGTCATCATCCTAGGATGTGCTCCGCCTCTGAGCTCCGTCACTAAGCTCAAGCTCCCAGCAACTATACTATCTATGAGCAGTATGGCCAAACAGTTGGTCGGCGGTCGCAGGCCGCGACACGCAATACACCCTTGAGAACTCTAATCGGCGCGCCCAAGGCAGTTATGCATCGTATCACGAGTTGGTGGAAGGGAGCAAGGCGACATCTTCGGCTCACGGTGGAACCACAATGGAAACAAAGCCTTAATGCAACGTTAACACCCGTTCCGATCAACCAATGCCGACACACGCGGCCCTTGTTATTACCAATACCTCTAGGTAAACATATCACTCTATTTGGGGTTGACATTTATCAACTTTTTAGCGATGCATGTTGGTCAAGACTACGGCCCTTCTTGCCCTTGAGTTGTCCCGAGCATCCTTACACATTGTGACCGGCTTCAGGTTCCAACTGTTTGTCTAGGCATGCTGCTAGGGCCACTCACTTGATGTATTTAAGGTCTTGGGGCTTGTATTCTCTGTATTCTAGGAAATTCATCCAGTCTAGCGTTCCAATAGAACATGTAAGTATGAAAACCTCTTGCTGCGTGTCCACTAGCTTGATGGCTCCATTTTCACCATCTCTTTATCTCCCTGCTGAACACGATACATGGAGACTTCCAAATTTCCCACGTTACCCAGTTGATGCTCTTCAAGAGTCGTTCTTGCCGTAAACGATGCCTAAAGGGGCAAGGTCAGAATGCCTGCAATAACGGCAACGGCAAAGCCCAAAGAGCAGAGCGAGTCCTACCGTCCTCAACCTCCGCCACCGGGAAGGCTATAGCTACATACTCAACACTATACGTTTTGAAAATGTTAGAGAAGTGCTTGCTTTCCGGTAACACCAGCAGCTGTGGAAGCTTCTCGAGTCATCTCACGACCAGGAATATCGTTCTCAAAACTCAAGGGCCCAAAGTCAATGGACGGAACAATTTGAGATTCAGATTGTAATTCGTGCTGCATTTCCCTTATATTTATAGCATTCGAAGGCGGATTCTCCGTAGCACAAGCCTCCTGGCTGTGCTGAGATAAGAGCAGGTCAACCGGCGTCCGATTGGCCCGGAGAGTATTGCACTACGGTACACACCCAAGCGCGAAAAAAACCAAGATATGTCGGAGTAGGTGTGCAATTGGATAACGTGATACCCTAAGGCACTATCGATGCAGGCCTCCTCGGCTTCCTCGGATTAGGAAACTTGCTCCATAAACCCCGCACCAAAGATGGCAGAGGGAAGCTGTACTTATGTTGATGACCGCCCAGTGTGACCCTGCCTTCTCTTTTCCACTTTCGAAAATGCGACCTCAGACATAGCCCCAATAAGCAAAAATCATCATTCGGCGTCATGGCATCAATTGCTCTTTCGTCTTTGCCCCTGGACGGGCTGGTAGCCACCTTGACTCCCATGAACATTCTACGCCTTCTTGGGCTGTATCTTGCTTACAAGTTGGCGCTGGGTTTATACAATATTTCGCCTTTGCACCCCCTTTACGATTTTCCGGGGCCCAGGCTCGCCGCCATGTCGTTTATATATGAATTATATTACGATCTCATCCTTGTAGGCAGATATTCACATGAAATCAAACGAATGCACGAAATATACGGCATGTCTCACTGTACGTGTTTTCGCTCAAGTCCGTAAAAGTTCTAAACGAGTTGCCAAGACCCATTGTTCGGATCAATCCCGAAGAGCTGCACTGCAACGACCCGGATTTCGCCGAAGAAATAGCCCCGGCTAGCACTGCACGAGTACGTGATAGACACAAGCATTTCTTGAAGTCCTTTCCCGGACCAGCAAAGGTGGCGACGGCCACCACTCAGGAGCACGAGCTGCACAGGCTACGTAAGAACGCCGTCAGCCGTTTCTTCTCCTGCGCGCAGATGTTGCGGCTGGAGCCCGAAATCCATGCCATGGCCCAGAAAATGTGCGACAAGATCCTCATGTACGCTGGCAAAGGCCCCGTGGAGATGATCCACGTCTTTGGCTGCTTTACTGGCGATACTATCTCACAGTATGCCTACGGCAAGCCATTTGGATTCTTGGACCAAGAAGGGTGGCTGCCCAATTTAAAGCCGGCGCTAGAAGCAATCTCAAGGACGCAGTACTTGTTTCGTTTCGTCCCGGTCCTAAGTCACTTGGTTGCCTTTGCCCCCTACCTAGGCAAGTTCATGGGTGACGATGTTGCAGGTCTGATGAAGTACATGCATGAGACAATACCCGATCTTATCATAAAAGCAAAGAGAGATCCCGCCAAGGGTCGAATCTTCACCGAGCTACTCGAATCATCCCTTCCGGAGGAGGAAAAAACGCTGTTCCGTCTCTCTGGCGAGGGATTCTCTCTAATAGGAGCAGGTACCGAGTCACCTGCAGTAAGTGCAAAGTCAAACATCATTTTCACATGTACCCCAAAGCATATGGACGTGGCTGTCTTAGCTAACAGGTATCACTCTATAGAATACGCTGATTGTGATTACATACTTCCTTCTAACACGACCTGAAATTACTGCTCGCCTTACTGAGGATCTGAAAGGCATCAATCCCAGGGAGCTGTCTTGGTGTGAGCTGGAGCAGCAACCCTACCTGAATGCAGTGATCTACGAGGGTCTTCGGTTGTCGTACGGGATGTCCTCGCGTCTTGCGTTGGTCCCACGTAACGAGAACCTCTACTACCAGAACGGAGACTACCAATACGTCGTCCCCCGAGGCACCGCCATAGGCATGAGCGCGTCTATAGCGCACCACGACGAGAACGTGTTTCCTAACTCGTATGAGTTTGTACCTGAGCGCTGGATCGATGCCCGGGGACAGAAGAACAAGGCGCTGGAGAAATACATGACTTGTTTCGGCAGAGGAACTCGCCAATGCCTTGGCATGAAGTACCCACGTCCCACTCCACATCACAGTAGCTGACTTGCTAACCATTTACGCCCAGCCTTGCATTCTGCGAGCTTTACCTCGTCGTGGCGGCTATGGTTCTCCGTTCCATTCCATGTATGGAGATATACGATACTAAATGGGATGATATTGCCTACGACTACGATATGCTGACACCACAGCCGAAAAAGGGTGCACGCGGACTCCGCGTCAAGATCACCTTGATCGATGTCAAGGCGAAGGCGATGAAAGAATAATACCAGTGTCGTAATCTGATTTATCATGGTTAATTATAAGACGAGAGCATTATAATATTTCAGGGGGGGGGGTTATATCATTACAATTAAGGAGAGTGCATGATAAGCGAGCTGATGAAACAAGCGAAGCGATCAAAACTCCGTCAATTGGACAAAGGCAGAGTCTAACAACCGTTCAATACTACATAGATATCCTTGACTATTTTGCGTAGCGATAGATCGGTGATAAAGCTACAGTCAAGGAGCTCTTTCTCAAGAGGTAGAGAGTGGTTATTGCTCTAAATACAGGGTGAGTTAAGAGTTTTTTATCAATAGTAACTAATCTCCGACTTACCACCCGCTCGCGCTCAAAGAGCTGAGAAGCCGCGGCTGTTACGGGGCTGTAGAGCTCATGGTATTTTTTAATCCCCGAAAATGTTTGACCGTGTGAAGTGAGCGACGAAGTACATTTGTTGAAGTAGACCATCATGTCCGTGACTCGTGAGTGACTGTTGCGACCGCGCGTAGCGATCGCGAATCACAATGTCGAGGTATACAATTCCCGCGCTGAAAACAAAGCTACCAATTATCCAGCACAGGGTTCTCTTCGCCAGCGTCCAGCGATGAGCAATCTCTACCACTCTTGTGCAGGCACCGAGAACTTCTATTGCAGTGGCTGAGCCGACGTATTTGCGGGCGGGATTCAACTCCAAAAGCAAGAGAAGCCCTTTGAGTTAGAGCAGCTCAACCGACATACTATGATTATCCCAATGATTGAAACTCCTGATGTGGTTGACTTGGCTGATGAGTTCTTGGCTATTGAGGGCGTGGACGGCATCTTGATTGGGTCTAATGACCTCTGCACAGACCTTGGTATTCCTGGTCAATATGAGACTTCTGTATACCAAAATGCGGTCAAACGCGTCATTGAAGCTGGAGTAAATTCAGGGAAGCCGATTGGGATCGGAGGCAAAGGAGGGCGCCTGGATTTATTAGAAAGGTTCTTTCAGAAGGGAGCCACATTGTCATTGATAGGCGCGGGCGGAGCGATACTGCAGGCTGGCATGAAGCATCTCGGGAAAACATATAAAGATATAAACCTTCGCGTGCAAGACTCCAGACTGGGGAATATCTAGTTCACTCATGAAGTTGATGACAGACCCAGGTGGGTAATATAGCTGTATTGTGCTAAGAAATTACACATCCTGGGTAAACGTTATATCTCTTTCAACTAGTAGTCCCTATAAGTCATCTAAATTATATCAGCTATTCTTTAATCCCTCCCAATCCTGTTTGCTGAACCTATATTCAACTTCCTTTCCGTCACTCTTTACCTGCTTCCACTTCACCATCCCCATCCCATCAGCAAGTCCTTGAAACGGTGTATTCACCGCCAATGTCTCAAAAAAAGCCTCATCGCATCCGATGCCTCCCCCCTCCACCTTCCGGAATGCAAAGTCCAACGTAGCCTGCAACGCTTCCCGCCCGTACCCCTTCCTCCACTCGGAGCTATCAATCAACACGCCCAAGTCCGCAATTCGCCTGCCCTGAGCGTCCGTAGAGATAGCGTTAATGCCACCGAAGCCGATGACGCCACTGGCAGAAGGTGAAGCCAAACCCATCTCTGTTGTTGGGCGTCGGGTTATGACGAGAAAGTAGGCTTGCCCGCTAGCGCGCAGGTCTTCCCATTTGGCGATTCGGCCTTGATATTCTTCTACCGTTATGTTGCTTGGCTTGTGCGGTTCATATTGGGTGTTGAGAGGGTTTGCAAAAATGACTGTGAGAGGAACCGCATCGGAAGGGACGGCGGGACGAAGGACAAGATTTTCAGTGCGGAGATTAATGTTTAGAGAATGCATCTTATTGTAAAAATTGTTGATCACTATTGGTACCCAAGTTGTAAAATTGTGCGGGATTGGGAGATAAACCATCCAACATTATAGTGAAGGTAATTCCGGGCTATATAGTCTCTTAGGATTAAGAAGCCAGGAGCTAAGGGAATGAGTCATCATGAAATGCAGAGATAAACGATGCCTGTTCACGTGATTACGTGGATCCTTAATTCCAAGAGATGGGTGTGGTTTCCAGCCTCTGTACTTCGTGAAACAGATGCGCAATACAAGAAGCATCTGGATCACACGAGACCAAATCATGTCCACGGAGCCTACTGGCACGTCCTAAGGCCTTCAATACATGTATATGCATACGACTTTACGCCCTGACTACTTAATGTATGAATTCATCAAGTTAAGTAAGAATTGTTAAATATTTGCTTACTTTATTTCTATAAAATCTCCCCTAAGCGCAGAGTCGCTAGAATCTTAAGCAATTCAGGTCAGTGATATTAATACGGTTTGAGACTAGCAAGCTTCAGCAGTATGTCGCTCATCTCGGCTTTCTCAAGAGGCTGGTCGCGGTTACGCGGATAACAGTTCCGTCAGGTAGAAGGGCATGAAGAGGTCTTGGGTATATGTTATCGTGCGCCCAGTGTGCAGTTGCCCCGTTAAAACCAAACATGCGACCCTTTTCTGATAATGTCTCCTTTGCTGCAAGGCGAACAAGGAGGTATGAGGCGTAGATGACTGTGTGGATCACGTCACTCTTGTTGGTGGGTTCCCCCCAAATGAACTCCGCGCGAATCCCAAACGATAAGATCACCTAGCTTGGCCTCGACTTTCACGGGCTTAAGCCCCTTTTGTTCGAACCAGAGCATTCTCTCCTCCGTGAACCGACACCAATCAATATTGGTCCAGTCCGCTTGATCTCTCTGCTTGCGAAGGAAATTCCCTTCCTATGTTGATTGACTTCGGGAGAAGCATCGAAGAACCATCTTCGGGTCAAAATTCGCTAAGACTGATTATGTTTTGGACACGGTGTAGCCCCTTCTTGTGAGATGACTAGTCGATATGGGGCCACGAGGCCCTTGGTGGTCTGTCTTCTCTCCCTAGTAATTCAATGTTGCTGTACTTGAAATGTTCGCAAAACTAACTGTTGCCCCCGTCTCCGTGCGGGTGTCCCATATGAATTTCCCATGGACGGCGGAGCAGTTGTCGAACGTGTTGAACTTACTACCAACAGGCAAGTTCTCGGCTTTCCAGGAAGACTGATCATGAATGTCTGCCTTTAATAGCTATTCTGAGGTACTACGAATGATTGAAACTAATAATGTATTAGTTTCTAAACTTTTCCATTCCAAATATAGCACCACTCGCTACATAAGACTACACTCGCTGGAAAAACACCCCCTATTTTCTCCTCCAGTTTATCACGGGTCCATCCTCGCTAACTATTCCTCAACAGGCAAATATTTACACTCATGATCTGGTTTGATGTCATAGTGCTTGAATACAGGCAGTAGGAGCTCCTCTGGATCTTGCTTTGCTATCTGACCAAGGCAAAGATCGCATTTTCGTTCAGTTGTCGTCTCCCTGTAGAACTTCTCCGCCTGGGCATCATCAATTAAAACGACTACAAACAGGCGCTCGTTGGTGTCGCCGTGAAATTTCCGAACCAAGACAGCAATGGCGAAAGGTTTAGTGGCAGCTTCAAAGGTGTTGTAGTTTGTCGCAACGTCTGTCTCGTCTCTGAGTTTCCCAAGCTTATCTCGGCTGATGACGATCTCTGGATTATTGGCCAGAAACTCATCGAGAGCCGTAGAGCAGAAGGCGTATTCAATTAAGAATAAATGAAAGGATATATTTCGGTGTAAGTCCGGCGAGTGTCACAAGACTTTTGGAGCCCCTCTTGAGAAGCGGACTTCTGCAATTCATGGCCAGATAATGAGCCGGCCAATCACCGGTCCGCATTCGGGGAAGTACTGTAGGGAGGAGCAAAGCCAGGAAACACCTTTTCGCGTTCTTGGGGCACTCACTTCCCGCTTCGCACAATAGACAGAGTGATGATGCAAAGATGATGCACGTTCTCAGACTGATGTACCACAAAAAGTGGGATGGAACCTGCACTCCGCACCAGAAGGGTACAAGTAGGACCTTATGCTCCGACATCATATAAGTGGAAATAGCTGGTGACGTGAACTCGAAGCGAGACACGCCTGAAATTCATCTCATGAGAGTCTTGAATACATCACCGTTCCCGCGTCTTTTTAGCATCGCATCCGCTACGCGTGTCTATACTCCTCATTTCAAGAACCTCCACTACATACCACACTTGACACTCCAAAAAGTTAGACCAATGTCTGGCGAGCAAGGTCAATTCAAGCCTGTGCCAAAGGCTCAGGAGCAGAGCCAGCCTGGGTATGGTATTTAGGCCGTATGCTCGAGCGAATTGACTGATGGCTGATAAGAACTTTTGTGATAATAAAGGCTCGAGAAGCATCTGGCGCCATCGGGCGAGGTGACCAAGCTCGAGGGAAAGGACCAGTTCCACGAGTACCGCGCCGCGGGGAAGCTCAGCGGAAGCAAGGCGCTCATCACGGGCGGCGAGTGCGTGTTCCATCATCCCGAGCATCTCTTGCCTATGGGTGGCTAACGCAACATGGCAGCTCTGGCATTGGCCGTTCCGTGGCTGTCCTCTTCGCCAGAGAGGGCGCCGACGTCACCATTGTCTACCTACCCGAGGAGGAGGAAGATGCACAAGAAACGAAGAAGCTCGTCGAAGAAGGCGAGGGCAGGAAATGCCTCCTCATCCCCGGCAATCTCATGGACAACGAGACGTGCCGTCAGGCAGTGAAGCAGCATGTCGATACTCACGGCGGCCTCCACGTGCTGGTCAACAATGCCTCCAAGCAGATCATGTGCCAGGACTTTGCCGAGATTGACCTGGACAACGTGGAGAGCACGTTCCGCAGCAACATCCTGCAGATGTTTGCGCTGACCAAGTATGCCCTGCCGCACATGGAAAAGGGCGGATCGTACGTGTTCTTCAACTCCCAATCTCTTATCTGAGGGAATGCGTTAACACGGCTCCTTCAGCATCATCAATACCACGTCCACTGTCGCCTTTAGGGGCTCCAGTGGCATGGTGGATTACTGCGCGACCAAGGGCGCCATCGTCTCCTTCACCAGGGGCCTGGCGAAGCAGCTCGTGAAAAAGGGCATCCGGGTCAATGCCGTTGCTCCTGGGCCGGTGCACACGCCTATCCAACCAGCGTCTAGACCGGCAGAGCAGATGGAAGGCTTTGGCGAGGGAACGATGCTTGGCCGTCCGGGCCAGCCGAGCGAGGTGGCGCCCAGTTTTGTCTTCCTGGCCAGCAAGGACGCTGAGTTGTTCTACGGCCAAGTCTTGCATGCGTACCCTCTGGGCGACTAGGCACAAGACGGCCTCTGAACCAAACGGATTCTATAGTAGTAACGCGAATGAAACAATATTGCAAAGTTTTCGATGGCCACTTTTGTTAATTATTTCGAGCATGCCCCGGGCAGACAGTGATGTGTTCATTGACGTCTGGTGGTCTAGTAAACTATATATACAAACTAAAGCCCAAATGCGATCAAGATTGAAGCCACGATTGACGAAGCCCAGATCCCAATCTCAGCCCGCATCATCGTCTTCTTGCCAAACCCTTTCCCAGCGTCGTAGAAGAGCTGCTTTATTCCATTAAAGAAGTGGAAGGTAAATGGAAACGCCAGACTAAGCTTGATAGCACCTTGAGCAGCGGGTGAAAGGAGAGCGAAAGCAGCCACCAGCGCACTGCTGTTGAAACCCACGCCGAAGACGGGCGCGACAAGGTAAGAGGCGAAGAAGACGTAGATGGCGCCCGTCAAAGTGCATCCGGTGATACGCATCCACGCTGACGAGCCGAGAAAGGTCTGCTCGATCTTGTAGGCACCGAGGTGCGGCGCGATGGGCCGGTTCAGGCGCTGCTTGGAGAGTATATCATGCTGCGTGGCTGGAGTGACTTGGGTGTACCTGGTGGACTCGCCGCGCTCAGCACTGGCTGTGAGCGACTTGGAGCTGCTTCGCAGCCATGCCGTCTGCTGGGTTGTACTGCGTAGAAGATGGCAAGATGGAGGGACAGTGCGGTAGGAGGATGGAGATGGAGGCAGTGAACGCAGGCCCAACAGTGGCCTTCTTATGGTGCTTGTAGGGAGCATCTTACCAGTGACTAACCGCAGTGCAACTGGAAACTGCTGGGTAAACACGAAAACATGGAGAATTGAAGGAGGAAAGGGAACAAAAAGAAGAATAACAGCATCAACAAGAGTATGCTTCCTTCGATACCTACCCACCTACCTACATACTTACATACCTACCTACATACTGTCTACCTACTGCCTACACACCCTAACAGTGGACATGAGAACGGAGAGGAAGAGTAATCACATCAAGGCAAGGCGCTGGCTTGATGCTGATCCTACCCCACACTAACATAGTCAACTTGTCATTCTCACGTCACAACTACGGGCGCTTTCTTCTCTTTTCCTCATCATGCATCACTTCCTCATCGTCGGCGCGTCACTCCTACGCCCTTGTCGCATCCGTTGAGCATTGTCCCAGCCGTCGCTGCATCAGTAATGTTTGCTCACTTGTGAATCCAATCCACGAGCGTGTCGTATTGACATCAAAAACTTCGATTCAATTCGTCATACAACTAATCTGCACAGAAGTATTGGCGCGCCCAGGAACGGCATGTTGACCATCTTCCTCGATCAATTGGTATCCTGGGGAAATTTCCTAAACATATCGGCAACTTTGTCCATGGGAGCCGTCAGGAGCCCCATGACCGTCTCAAAAGGCGGGTGCTCGCCTGCGCTGGGGTGGCTACGGGTCGGCACGAAGGCCTTGGTCCGCTCGAAGCTTTTGGCCAGCGCCTCTGACTCCCCCTGCCCTTCGTCGAGCTTGGATTCGAGCGCGGGAAGGTCTCCATCCTCCTCCTCCTTGATGTGCTTTGACAGTGGCCCCCAGATGGACTTGAGCTTGTCCACGTAATTGGAGTCGGTCGCCCTCATGCCCTGGAAGACCTTGAGCATCTCCTTGACCTGGGTTTGTCCACTTTTAGCAACCGATGGGTCAGTCGATTGGGCTAGCGCCTACCTCATGATGCTCCTTGCGGTCGTGGTCCGCCATTTCTTTTCCCTTGGCCCCTAGGTGTCTCTCCATGGCTGGGTAGAGGACGAGCTCCTCCCCAACAGAATGACGGGCCAGTTCCCACACAAACTGGTTACCGTAGCGCTGCTGATGATCGGCGTTACCTCCATTGGAGACTACCTCATTGTAGAACTGCTCCAGTTCCCGGTGGTCCTCGATAACAGCACGCGAGATGGTACTCATAGCGGCGATGGGGTATGGCTTTGAGAGGTGCCAATGTGAGATGGTTTGGACGCTTTTGAAGATTGGTCGAAGCAGAGTATGCTGTTGAAAGACCATGATGCGTGATGATTTGGCCCAGTTCGATATTTCCTCTCCCATCCCTTCCACCAGGTTATTTATACGCCTATGGAGGGCCTAGAGGAATTGTCCAAACAAACGTTGAGGATTGCCAATATCCTCCTCTTCAGGAAGCTCTCCATGGTTGCCTGTATCTGCGTGGCGTGCGCAATGGATTGATCGTCATAATTACCCTTCGACCCGGTACAGTTGCTCCGGCAGTAGGCGACCTTGCAAAGTCTATGTGGTCATTGCCTTGGCTTTCCACGTCTATGGTGCCCTCCATACGCACTCCAAATCACCTATGTCATGGGCTCCGTTAGCAAACATTACCCTTGTAGAAGTACTTGCACGCGGAGGGTGGTAAAGTCTTAGGTTTAGATTGGCATTAGGTCGAGTCCATCCACCGGCAGTTTCGATACACCAAGCTTAGGGTTAATATCGGCGATCTTTTGGCGCCGATCGGAGGACGAGATTCGGGAATAATGCATAGCTTCAGAGCCTACGCTGACAACCAGACTGGACTTCGGTACATTGCTCAGGTCGTCGTCCACCAGTGGCATAGGGACGTGTCATGATAGCAACGATGACACCAACGACTTGAAGCGGTAGGGCATATCAGTATTTAGAGCTACGAGTATCCCCGTCAAACTCTTGCGTATCGCCCAAGCGTACACACATTGTTTGGCAGTCTCGAGCTCTCAAACTCATCATGTTTTCACCGATCCTTATGGGGACGCTTGTTCCGCTCGGCCTAGTCGGCCAAGTGTATGCCGCGCCCTACAGTTCCCAGATACAGACTGGCACTTCCGCCGTGCAACAAACAGAGATGGCTTATGCCGTACCGGTTACAAACGTGACTTCACATGGACCGTACGACGGTCCGTCGCCTACTACGACTGGTGCGCTCTCCACGTCAATCGTAGCTCCTTCTGTCCCGGCTCTGCCTCCTCCCGACGATGCCTTCAACTATCCAGCAGACGGGCAGCTCCACGGCGACCAACCGGCCCCGTACACGCCGAGCGGCGGCCTCGGGACCAATGGCTCCGCACCCGTCTACCGCGTGCAGAGCGACTTTGACTACCAATCACTCGCGTTGGCTCTATACCAGGAATGGATCGAGTTAGACCTTTTCCACTGGGGTCTAGCCACCTTCAGCGAGGCCGACTTCGAAGCCGCAGGAATCAACGCAGAGGACCGCTTCCTCATCCAGCACATGGCGGACCAGGAGATTGGCCACGCCACTGTCATCACCAACATGCTGGGCCCGCAGGCGCCAAAACAGTGCACCTACAACTATCCGGTCACAAACGTGCGCGAGTTCATAGACTTCAACCAGAAGCTCACCCGCTGGGGCGAGTCGGGTGTGTACGGATTCCTACCGCACCTCAACTCCGGCCCAGCGGCACAGCTCCTCCTGCAGAGCATCACTGTCGAGGCCCGTCAGCAGCTCATTTTCCGTCAATTTGGTGGGCAGTTCCCCATGCCGGAGTGGCATATAGCTGGCATCCCCCAGAGCTGGGCCTGGACCTTCCTGGCGCCGTACATCTCGAGTTGCCCGGCTGACCAGACGAGGCTGGTGTGGCAGAACTTTCCTGCGCTACACGTCCTCAACCAGCCGAACCCGGCTCGAGTCAATGGCTCAGACTCGTTCAACGAGACGATCGGGGGCTCGAGCAACACGCTCTCTACTGCCGACATCGCTGACGACCAGCTGTGCTTTAACGCTACCGAGCAAGGTTCGGACTGCGGCCCTGCCATCAGCCAGAATCGCAGCATTCCGCTCTCGTACCCGGGACGAAAGGTATTCCTACAATGGGACGAGCCCGGCCAAGTTGTTGGGCCCAACAACAGCTACGTGACCTCTACCAACGTTCAGGTGCCCCAATTCGCCGCCTGGGTGTCGCAGCTAAATGTCACATACTCGCCCCTCGAGAACGTGAACGCTACGGATCGCACGGCGTACACGGTTCAGCCCGATGTGTCGACGTGGGCTGGCGATCCGGCTATCAATGGAACCATGTTTCTCGCCCTGACGGATGTGGATATGTATGTTACGCCGTACAACCTGACTCAGATCAATCCACACGTGAGGGCGCTTGCTATATACCAGGCTGGTTGATGAGGTGGGAACAAGGGTGAAATATTTACTGAGCTTGGTTGTCATTCGAATGAGCGACTCAATCATAATTCTTTTGGTTAGCGGGGGGGGGAGAGTTATTGTAGATAGAAGGTCATAGCGTACATATTGTATCGACGTCACCTGAAATTCACAATTCTCCCGAGCTGTTACACACGAGCCGTCTCCTAATTGAACATATAAGATATAGCCTTGTTGTCAAAAATTAAGTTATAACTTTATAAGAAGAGATTATAGAAAATATAATAATATCTTATAAGAGATTCGCATATTCAGCCGCCCTAGGAGTGCAAAAAAAAACAGCAAACTATCAACCGCGCGGAATTTATTTAGTTGAATAAGACAAGAGCAATCAGATTCAATAGTGCTAAGCCACACGCTCTACCTATATCTGTGCTAAGGTAACTGGATCCATTCACTTGTTTGTCCTATTTGACGGAATGCTATCTCCAAAGTTAGATCTGGGGATTTTGACGGAGGAACTCTTCCATTGACGTAGTTCTAACATTCAGCTTATGGTTGTCAAGGTTCTTAAGAGAATAAGTTCCATCCAACTGGAAGAGCTGGTAGAACAGGCCAATGTAACTATAGTAGTCGTTGTACGGCTTCTGATTCCTTAGAGTGTCGGCAAGTTTCCTCAGATCGTCGAGGGAACCCCGGTGCTTGAAGCCAATCTCAATGCCTCTGACTTCTTTATAAATCTTTGCGAGCTCCCGAGGTGAGTAGGCACCGGAGTTTAATTCCCAAACGCCTCCCTCTGGGGCGTCATCACGCTGGATAACTTCGACGGAAAACTCGGCCGCGTCTTTCTCGGTGGTCAGGTCCCACTTTTCGTGACCGGTTCCCCAAATGTCAACAGTCTTGTTTTCGGGGTCCCATGGCCCGTTGTAAGCGGGGGAGAAGTTACCGTGGCCGGGGAGAGAGAAATAGACCTCTGTCAGGCCACCGGTCAGAATCCAGATCGGCTTAATTGTGGACGTCAGCTTAGCCTGCTGATAGAAGGCGATGCAAGCATCGTAGCTTTGATGCATTCCAAGTTGTAGCTGTCTCCAGTCGCAATTC
This sequence comes from Clonostachys rosea, assembly GCA_026958235.1. Classification (NCBI taxonomy): domain Eukaryota; kingdom Fungi; phylum Ascomycota; class Sordariomycetes; order Hypocreales; family Bionectriaceae; genus Clonostachys; species Clonostachys rosea. Next base: position 210,851 of record CP110207.1, read on the forward strand.
CAGCTCGCGGCGAGGAAACGCGTAATGCCGGCTCGCTCGGCGGCACGTAGGAGAAGCAGCTGGGCATCGAGGTGCATTAAAGGAGTTCCGGCATAAGCACAGATGACGGCATCGACGCCGCTGCAAGCTTGTTCCAAAGCTTCGATGTCATAGTAGTTTCTAATCTGGACGAATCTCTCGAGGTTCGAGCGCTGCTCGTCAGTGAGCTTGTCTGGAGAACGACCAAGGCCTCTGACCTGATGTCCACGAGAAACGAGACTGTCAATAAGATGCAAGCCAAGGTTGCCAGTGATTCCAGGAACGAGCACCAGCATAATGAAACGTTGATATAAGTAACCGGGCAGAGGGTGGATATTGAGATAGACACTGATACAAGAGCCGCTGTGGGAAGATCAATGCAATAAGAGGGATAAAACACTATAGCATACACGGCATCAAACTTGTTTTATAATCCTTAGATAAACATGGGTTGGCTGCTTGCTCCATCTCGTCTACCTTGGATTAGTGTCTTTGTCTGACCATGAATTAATGATGATTCGGCAAATTCAATGAGAAGACCGAGGTACATGCTTAACTCAACCATCCTTGGAGGTGACACTTAGACCAGTCCAAACAGGGCTAGCTTTCCGTGTGGTGGAGCTGGGAATGTGAGGCTCAGAAGATCCTACGAGGTCTTTGGCTTTTACTTGAGCTACTTACTCCCTAGCTCAAATACGGCTAGCGTTCCGTGTGTGGGGGCATCCACCGTTGATGAGAACTCTCCGTGGGTGACAAAGCACCCGTGAGGCCGATATCTCCATGATTTCGCCCAGAGAAGAGGGGACTGATGACCAATACGAAAAACGTTTTGGTTCGTCTCAAGAGGAGTACAGCGTATGTCCAGGGCATTCTTTTAGGACCACCAAGCTCGGATACTCAGGCAAGGTGCAGTGTGATAAATGCCAGCAAGCTGCAGCTTCGAAACAAACTGAAATCTATTCCTATACATTTCACTTTGCTAACACTGGTAGTCATTATACTCATTACTTATTGTTCTTGGTAATCATGTCCTTCTTCACTCCCATTCGAGCCTCAAACAAGCTCATTGCTGAGGCCAGCGTCCCCAACACCGCCGTTTTTATGGGCGGCACTGACGGTATTGGAAAAGCTACCCTGAGGAGTCTCATCTCTCAAGGTTTTCCGATCAAAGTCTATATCGTAGGTAGAGATGAGGCAGGTCACCGGGCTATGTTGGATGATCTTAGGGCTTTGAACCCCAAAGCAAACTTGATTTATGTCGAAGGCCAAATATCCATGGTCGCAGACTCTCAGCGTATGGCCGATAGTATCTCCGTCCAAGAAGAGAAAATCAACCTCCTCTTTCTCTCAGCAGGCTATTTGCCTTTCAATGGGCGCCAAGGCGAGTACTCAGGCCACACCTGCGGTCAGCTCCGGGCCATTCGGGCTAACTACTGTCACAGAGACTTCTGAGGGCCTAGAGGCATCTCAAGTCGTGTCCTACTACAGCCATATTGTATTCATCACGTCTCTCCTTTCTCAGCTTAGAGCCGCCGCCAAGTCTTCAGAATCTTCGCGTGTTATCAATGTCCTTGCCGCCGGGCAGGAGTCGACAAACCTCTTCCTCGACGATCTAACTCTCAAACATCCCGGCCGCTTTGGTATTCCTACTTACGCGTCTCACGCCGCTACTTCAATAACACTGACTCTGAAGCGTATCTCCGAGGTACCAGAGAACAAAGACATAGTCTTCATCCACTCTCATCCTGGTAAGGTTAGCACTAATCTATTCCTGAAGAGTTGGGCTGGCAACTTCGACCCCAGCAAGGCTACCGCCGCTCCACCTGCTGGGACGTTTGTGGAGTTGACGCCAGAGGAGTCTGGTGAGAGATGCCTCTATTTAATTACAAGCGCGGAGTTCGGGGGCAATGGTGTCCCTGTGCAGAATGGGCGACAGCCAGCCCCGACTTTGGCCCATGGATCCAGTGGGTCGCTGTTCTCTATCAACGACAAGTTTGAGGTTCTCCAACAGGATGGGTTACTTGATGATTTGGAGAAAATGGGGGCCCCCCAAAAGATCTGGGATCATACTTTTGACGCCATTGGCTCTATCGTCAGAGTGGACTAGATGGCGTCAAGTAACTGGCGTCTAGCTTCAGGCTTCATCCAGAGCCAGGAATAACCATGGATCTTAGATAAGAAGGCAAATAATATACTATCAGGTCTCCAACCTTCTGGATAATCACACGTATCAATGTTCAAATATGACGGGATTATTGCCTGCGGGGCGCCGCGTAGAAAACCCAGTTGTCCAGGTACAGGTCTGCTCATGTCCACCATCTGCGGGAAAGAGAGATATTGCCAGTACTGTTAGTCCAGAATTCGATGGGGCGGCTCAATAAAGCACTTCGGGATGGTTGAATCGACCTGCCTCTACATTGGGACCTACCTATGATTGTTGGAATACACTTAGGCTACTGATTGGTACTCATTTTCTCCTCGGTTTCTAAAGATCCGAAAATCGAGCTGTTGGTTATTATGCTCACCTAACTAAAAAGTTATACTGAACTTTACCACATTTTGTACTAGAACTTGGTGTTGTTGATTGGTAACACGAAGCTAGCAAGATATTTTCTACATCCATGTTAAACACTCCAGATGTCGAAGGAGACATCTAAACCGATAGGAACAGAAACACATTCAGTCCAACCTCCATTCGAAAGAATATAAAGTCATATCGATTGCCACTTACCAAGGGATATTCAGTACCTAACTTGCCTCGAGCCTCAGTTCATTATAGGGGATGGCACTAAACTTATAGAGGGATCAAGAATACGGGAGAGAGAGTTCGAGCATGAAGTTAAATAATAATAGAAGATGCCAGACCCGACATCTTAATACAATGAATACGAAGGATCCGCAATATCGAACCAACACAGGGACACAGATATATTCTCTTGGTAGGGCCTCTGAAGACTAACTATTAACTGACACCCAATTGCACAGCCTCTGAACACACTTCACAAGTACAGCGATCCTCAATTTCCACGTAGACCATTGGACCCGAGTTTCCTTATTCTACTTGCTTGGCGATGGCTGCGATTAAGCCAGAGAAGCGCAAGTCCAAGTCCTCAACCAAGACTCTTGAATGTTCCTGTGGGAGTGGACTTCCTCTAGCACTCCAGATAAAACGGGTTTTGTTGGGGCCGATAGGTTCCAGCGCAGTCGTCCCAAACGCGATCATGTCGGGGTAGTCGGGCCTTCTCACTTTGAACGTCATTGAGTGGTTCCCAGCGTCCACTTCAGTCAATTCTTCTGAGAATTCATAGCGCTCCCCTTTGTGTGGACCAGCAGGGTACTCATAGCTAAACGTGCGGATGCTGCCAATGCCGAATCCCTCCAGGCTGAGCTTGATACACCCTGGATACCAAGACTTCTCGGCCCCGAAGCCTCCCAAGATACCCCAAACTTCGCCGATAGGCGCGTAGATGTCGCGGATAACGGTATGATAAAGCATGAGCTCTTGAGCTTGAGACATGGTGCCAGGTTGTCGGATTGAATGCTTATGTGCAAATGACTGAGTGACTGCCAAGTAATAATAGGCTTAAGACAAGTGATTATGGGACGTGTTGAGAAATGGCGTCGATGGAAGTCATGTAGGCTTGTTTATATACTTTTTTCGTTTCTCTATTTCCCTCGCTTACTCAGACGTCCACCCTTCTGGTTCCTGCTAACTTAGACATTTAGCAATGGGACCTACATGTCAAATTCCATTTTTTCTCTGGAAACTTCTATTTAGCAGAACAAGCCTCTAGTCCGATGTCCTCAATAAGGCTAGAGTTCTGTAACTTGATAACCTAAGAAGCGAAGGCGATAAGGCGCCCAACAAGGTTAGAGTTCCGCAGATTGTCCACTATATGGGGCGTTCTGCCAACCAATCGACTGTGGCAAAGGAGGGGGATGTCTGGATTTGGGTGTTGGTACGAGCGCCGTCGACTGCGGAAGCTGACAAATAGCGTCGAAGTCTGCATTGCAACTACATTGCAGCGAGTCAATCTCCTAGCATCTGATGAACCTCATCTATCAAAGCAAGCAAAATTGAACAAGTCATGGTCTATTACGGTCATCCGTCCCGGAATTGTTTGCCTTGCAGGAGAAGGAAGATCCGGGTAAGGAAACTGTTTCCTGAGTGAGCCGCCCATGGCTCTACTGTCTACATGACATGCTCATGTTACTGATCGATGCAGTGCGATCTAGATCCCCAGGGATGTAGCCAGTGCCGCAGAGCCAGATTAACTTGCTATGGGTACCGTGATATGAAAGAGTTAGCCTTCCGCGATGAGACACACCTCACAACCCAAAAGGCCTTGGCCCGCCATGCGGCCGCCCAGCGTATCGCAGCTCCACAACTCTCCTGGGATGTACTGTCTCGGAACGCCTTCCTCTGCCTCTATATCGAACGATACTCCTACGAGTTTAACGCTTTAGCACCGCTCCTGGCCACATCCTCCCCTGCAGGACACCTGCAAGCCAGCGTCGGCGCTGTCGGCTTGGCTTTTATGGCCCTCCAAGCGAATCGTCCAGACCTGATGCCCCTGGCCAATCGACAATATCTGACTGCCATCCGGACAGTTAGAGAAGCGATTCATAGCTCGCTGCAATCATCTAGCAACGGGTCCTCGCATTTTGTAAGCAACGAGACCCTCCAATCCGTGCTTCTCCTCGACCTCTACGAGAAACTAGCCATTTCCCATCAATGGCTAGGGCTTCATGGATCCTGGTTGAGTCATATCCAGGGTGCTCTAGCTATGGTACATGCCAGACCGAGTACGGACTTTGTCGATCCGACCACTTGCCAACTTGCCAGTCGAACCGTATTGGCCCTAACTATCAGCTGCGGTGTAGCTGGTGTACCCATACCGGACAAACTGCACGCGATCCGCCGAAACTTGGATTCCCACATTCGACACGCCAAATGGACATTTCTCGGCCTATTGATGAACGCCATCGATTTTCGTGCCCACATGCAGAGCGGTGTGCTGAGACCAGATGACATTGTCTCGCAGGCGTGCGATCTGCAAGACCAACTCGCCTCTGCGGAGAGAAAGATACCACGCTCCTGGGGGCCATGTAGGGTAGATTCCCACGATATCCTCATCTTTGACCGTTACTACGATGTTTATCCGAGCCACTATGCAACTCAAGTCTTCAACGCCTTCCGGATCCTACGTCTGGAGATGTGTTGTATCATTCTCAGCCTCGATCCCTGCAGCATGATTAAGAAGACTATTGACAAAATAACAGAAGACATCTGTGCAGCTGTACCTCAGTTCATACTTCTGGGGGCTAGATCTGGGAATACGGTGCCGTTTTCGCCGCTGCAGATATTAGAATGCCGGGGTATATTGACTGCCCTCTACCAAGCTGCACAGATCACGCCGAATATGCTTTTGCGAGAATATATCCTGCAGTGTTTGGCGTACATGGCTGACAATGGCGTCAAATCTGCCCAGGATGTAGTCTGCTGTTTGGCTGTTACGCCTAAACTCGACTACTGGACCGTTTTTGCAATGATCGGTAGCTGTGGCATCACTGCATGAGGAATATAGAATTCATGAAAATCCTAATCAATGTGGTAATATGTAGGGCAAAACGGCTTAAAAGTCAATAATACCCTTACTATTGAATTCATTGTGGTGGTGATATGTTATCGCCACCCTCCGAATCATGCCGAGAATCGAGAAGTTTGAAAATGTGGGAGTATAGGGATGTAGCCAGGGTAGTTCTATGAGTGGGGGGTTGGAATAGTGCTTATAGTCAGAATGTAAGGTGATAGTTTTTGTATTGGGCATAGTTTTGATGGAGGGTATCTAGCAGGCTATGTAGGAAGTGATTTGGGTAGTTATATGCGATCTTGGCTAGAGACGGGAGTGTTTTGGCCATGTTAATACCCGAGGACTATGCTGTATCCTACTCGGAAGATGGTTCCCCAAATTCGTCATGAATGTATCAGAACTGGGAAGGAATTGGTTCTATGTTGGGCAGGATATTGTTGATACGAGGTTCTCTAACCCGAATTGACTCCCACCAATCCAGCGTCTCCTTCTTGTCCTGATTTATCCATATCCAGAAAGCCTTCAAGCGTGAGGCTGTGGACGTGGCAGGCGGAGTCTGTGCGGAGAGCACCACAGCCAAAGCTATAGACGTTACAGGTAACTGTCTGGGGTAGCCGAGTCCACTATAATCCAACGCAGACGGGTAAGGGGCTAGTTGTGCTGGTGCCTAACAAGGAATTAGGGGAACAGTAAACTTCAACGTTGAGCAAATGAGCAGGCCCCCATCGATCCGCATCACAACGCGATATCCTGGTGTTGTTGTTTGTCTGTCATGATTCAACGAGAGCCTGACTTTCTTTCTACAACTTCAATCCTCAATTCTGCTGGTCATGGGATAATCATCGGCAATTCAGTCAGCATGTCTCGTGACTGAGGTTCCATGAGAACCCTAGCGGCCCCTTGTACCCTCTCGGTTCTACGGCTCCTCTTAGACAATTCCGACATCTCTCAAATAGTAAATCTACCGTCGTAGAGTGGGAGATAGCCGGACTTGGCTCTGAATCCTTGTATGTGCTTGTGCTAACTGCTTGGCATAGTTGGAGTTCTCGCGGCAGTGAAAGTCACTGGGCACACGATGGTCTTGGGTGTAACACTTACATGGATTAGTCAAAGGTACCGCAGCATACACAAACTACACGTGTTCAGAATGCCACCCTGGCACAAATCACGACGACGATGGTCCTTCTAAAATGATACGTTGTGAAATTTGGGATCACTTAGACTGTCAGGAACATCAGGCAAACCATGGGAATGCGGAATCAAGAGAAGCATCAGCATTATGTTGCAGGGTCGGGGAGAATGTTCCCAGGTCTCAGGGCAAGTGGCAAGTTGAGGATATTTCCACTACATGTCGCGGAAGGCCACAAATCAAGTCCCGGAGGATTTCAGGCAACCGAATCCGCCCAAGATCATCCTGGTCCGTGCTTGCCGGGCATCTCGGGGCATAACAGTAGGATTGACGCCCTGGTCTGTCATCAACGGGACCGAAGACTGTCAAGCATGCATAGGTGGGACTTGGCAAGGGTTATTGACACTGATAACGTTACTCCACCGACTGTCGCTTTTAGTCCAATGCATTGCAAACATTACGCGTGCATGGGATACATCCTCAGGATGTACAACGCCTGTCACCGGATCCTACCGGCCAGATATCCATGGCTATCGTATACCCCATCGCGTTAGAGGTTCTCCTGGGCTGCAGGCTGCCCTAGTCAGCAAGATGATAGCAAAACACATTTTGTCCCAGAACCGACGACACTTGGTGCATTGAGAAGTTTCGAAGGAATATACGCTCTTTTCAACCTCCCGGTCGTGGGTCACCGCAGCGTAGGATGGCATCCCCAAGAGAGCTCAGATAAAGCGCTATGGGGCAAAACAGGTCGATCGAAACGAACCCCGACGCTGAAAGGAGTCGTAATATTTGAGATGGAAACTTGATGTGGAAACTCGAATTGGGGAGTTGTCGGGTTGGGGAGTTGCGTACTAGAGAAGCAAGATGGCAGAGCTGTCGCGAGGGTCTGAGGATAAAAGGAGGGCCTCGCGTCGTCTTCCCGGTCTTCTGCACAGTTGAATCTCAACTCTCATTCCTCACAGATACTTCTTATTACCTTCCTAGCCTCTTCTTTCATTATTCGTTAGACAAACGAGGCTCGGTAGCCCTGGATAAACCGGAGAGCGTTGTCTTTGATTTCCCTCTACCTCTACACGATACCTAGAACGAAGATGGTTGAGCCAATAGTCGTCATTGGCCTGGATGCCAAATATCCATGTGACGGAAATACTCCTGAGAAGTTCTATGACTTTCTCGTCGCTGGAAGATCCGCCAGAGCTCCCATCCCAGCGGACAGATACAACAGAGATGCTTTCTGGCATCCTGATAACCACCGAGATGGAATTGTATGGCTGCTCGCCCTTTCCTCGTCTAGTTGTCTTCACTGACCTTGTCAATGTAGATCGGTGGTAAGGAGGGGCACTTCATACAGGAAAACGTCAGGTCCTTCGATGCCCCCTTCTTCTCCATTACCCCTGCCGAGGCAGCAAGCATGGACCCTCAACAACGCTTGCTCCTCGAGTGTGTCTACACCGCCCTGGAGAACTCTGGTCTCACCATGGATGCCGTGTCAGGCACCCAGACGGGAACCTACGTGGGAGCTTTCATCTGGGATTACCGTGATGTTTTGATCAAGGATATCGACGCCCCCATGATGTACACTGGTTCAGGTACCATTGCAAGCACCTTGGCCGGCCGTGTGAACTGGTTCTATGATCTTCAGGGCCCTGCAATGAGTCTGGACACAGCGTGCTCGAGTAGTATGGTGGCACTTCACCAGGCTGTCATTGGCTTGAAGTCTGGAGACTGTGACATGGTAAGTCCCTGCCCACGTTCTGGCATTACGGCTGCTGACAGCACTACCATGCAGGCTATCGCATGTGGAGCCAACTTGATCCTCTCTCCTGAAATGGGTCTCGAGCTCAATGCTCTTGGTGTGCTGAACCCCGACAGCTGCTCATATAGTTTCGATGACAGGGCAAGCGGATACGGACGAAGTGAGGGTATTGGAGCCGTTGTCCTGAAGCGCATGTCAGACGCCCTCAGAGACGGCGATAGTTAGTCACTCATCATCCCTCAAGAGAGAGAGGCCTAGACTAATCGTCACTCGTCAGCCATTCGTGCCGTGATCCGCAACACAGGGTGCAACCATGATGGCCACTCCCCTGGTCTCACCGCACCCGCGCAAGAGTCTCAGGCAGAACTCATGCGAAGAACCTATGCACAAGCTGGAATTGACCCATCACAGACTCGCTTCTTTGAGGCACACGGAACCGGCACACCAGTTGGTGACCCCATAGAGGCTGGCGCCATCAGCGAGATGTTCAACAAGTATCGATCTGCTGAGGAGCCTCTTATTGTTGGTGCGGTCAAAAGTAACATTGGCCACTCTGGAGGAGCTTCCGGCATTGGTTCCGTCGTCAAAAGTATCCTCACTCTCGAGAGAGGTATTATCCCTGCCAATGTCTGGTTCGAGAACAAGAACCCCAAGATTCCCGACGACTGGCACCTCTTCTTCCCAACGACTGCTTGCCACTGGCCCCAGATCGAGGGAGGCATCCGCCGCCTGTCGATCAATTCCTTTGGTGTTTCGGGTACCAATGCTCACGTTGTGATGGATGACGCCCTCAGCTTTCTCAAGGCAAACGGCTACAATGCTCCCCACAAGACCATCGAGTCTCCCCAGCTACCAGGCTCAACGCCCCTTCCTACCATCACGAATGGAGTCGATTCCGCTAAACCTCAACTATACGTACTAAGCTCTCACGACCAAGATGGCATTTCCAGATTGTGTAATGTGTACAAGGAGTACCTTCCATCGTTGGACGACACCCTACACAACTTGAGCTATACCTTGGCAGCCAAGAGAAGTCATTTCAACTGGCGCACTGCTATTGTCGCCAACTCAAAGGAATCTCTCCTCGAGGCTCTTTCTGAGAAGCAGCCTGCTACGCGTGTTGCTGCTGATGCTGGTCTCGGATTGATTTTCACTGGACAAGGAGCTCAGTGGGCTAAGATGGGACTTGAGTTGATGCATTACCCGGTCTTCCGCGCTGCCGTTAAAGCGTCGGATGCCTATCTCAAGACTCTGGGATGCTCTTGGTCTGCAATCGGTATGTCGCACAACCCAGTTGTCAAATTAACTCTGAGCAGCGTTGTCACATGTATCGTGAATTGTTAGCTGACTTGACATGATAGACGAGCTCATGAAAGCCGCTGGTTCTTCCCGCGTTAACGAAGCCGAGTTCTCACAGCCTCTCTGCACAACCTTGCAGGTCGCTCTGGTGGATCTGTTGGCTTCTTGGGGGGTTTCGGCCAAGGCCGTTGCCGGTCACTCCTCTGGTGAGATTGCCGCCGCCTACTCTATAGGGGCCATCTCCAAGGAGTCTGCGTGGAAAATTTCCTACTGGCGTGGTAAGTTCGGTCTCTCCATATGTTGATTAGCTCCCCTTTTTTTGACCGACTCTATTCTACTTCACAGGAAACATGTCGGCCAAGCTGGCTCGCTCCGGAGAGCAGCCAAGCACCACTATGGCTGCTGTTGGACTGGACTTCGACAACTCCACCGAGGCAATCGACAGAGTTAACAAGCTTGGCTTTGAGGGCAGCGGGAAGCTGACCGTTGCTTGCATGAACAGCAAGGAGAGCCACACCATTAGCGGAGACACGGCCCAGATCGAGGAGCTCGTCGACATGCTGCAGGCTGAGAAAGTCTTTGCTCGCAAGCTGACCGTCGAGATGGCCTACCACTCAAGGTACATGGAGCCCATGTCGGCAGAGTATACAAAGATGCTCGGCAACATTGAGAGAGGCCAGTGGTCGTCAGCTGCTCCCAGGCCTTAATTCTTCTCTTCAACCTACGGAACTCTTATTGATCCTACGAAGTTGCAGGAGGCAGCCTACTGGACCACAAACTTGGTGTCTCCTGTTCGATTCCATGAGTCCGTGTCTTGCATGTTCAAAGCCATGTCCAAGACTGAGACTGGTGAGACTCATCTGGTCACAGATGTCCTGGAGATTGGGCCCCACGCCGCCCTAAAGGGCCCTCTACGCAACATTACTGAAGAGGTCAGGGGCAACGGTGCCGTAAAGTACCACAATGTGCTCAAGCGTGGTGAACCCGATGTCCAAAGCGCCATGCAAGGCGCGGGCTCTTTGTTCAACCGCGGCTTCTCGGTCGACCTGACTGCCGTGAACAAGATTGAGGGTGAGGAGCCAACAATGATGATTGGACTGCCCAGGTATCCTTTCAACCACTCCAAGGAGTACTGGTATGAGAGCAGGCTTAGCAGGAACTTCCGCAACCGCGCGCACGTGCGCCACGAGTTGCTTGGTGCTCCCGTCAATGACTGGGATGGAAAGCACGATGCCATCTGGCGCAACTGGATCCGTCTGTCCGAGAACCCTTGGGTTGAGCACCACACCGTCTCAGGAGCGGTTCTGTACCCCGCTGCCGGTATGCTCGTCATGGCCATCGAGGGCTGCCGTCAACTTGCTGAGGCATCGAACCCTGGAAAGGCAATCAAGGGGTTCCGGTTCAGAGAAGTGTCTTTCCACCAAGCGCTGCAAGTTCCCGACGACGCAATGGGCATCGAGTCTCATTTGTGCCTCAGACCCGTTAAGCAGGCTGCTGTCGAGAGCAAGGCTTCACCATGGCGTGAGTTCCAGATCTGCACCGCCCAGGATGACGATGAGTGGCGTGAGCACTGCCGCGGCCAGGTCTTGGTCGAGTACGCAGAGACCAAGAATGCCGTGGACGTGGAAGATCAGGTACTGAAGGAGAGCTGCGGCAAGACCATTGATGACGCCAAGGAGAAATGTACAACTCTAGTTGAGGCCAAGAAGATCTATGATGCATGGACTGACGTCGGCCTGGTTTTCGGCCCAACATTCCAGACCGTGTCTGACCCCAATGTTGACCACGAGACAGGCAGGGCTTTCGCCAAGGTCAACTCCACCATACCCATTCTCAAGAAGCTGATGCCCCACGAATACGTTCAGCCTCATCTAATCCACCCGACAACCCTCGATGGGGCGCTCCAAGTGTGCTTGGCTCCTCTCATTTCCAACCCTGAGCGCAAACAAAAGAATGCCATCGTTCTCACATTAGTCGATGAGCTTTGGGTTTCCGGCTCTGAACACTCCGACGAGGGCTACCTGGTTTGCGCAGACACTGAGCCTCATGGACGCAAGGAGTACGAGATGACTTGCACTGCTGTTGATCCCACCACCAAGGATCCCAAGGTTCTGGTCTCAGGTCTGATTGTCACAGAAGTCGAGAGCGATGAGGACGCCCCAACCCAGGTTGATGATCCCAAGCATAAGGCTTGGAACATTGACTGGGTTGTTGACCCCGACTTGTTGAGTTTCGAAGAAGCCAGTAAGAACTTTGGCGTGCCTGGAGGGCTGCAAAAGTACCCCAACACTCTGGCTCACAAAAACCCCGGGATGAAGTATCTCGAGGTGGCTGCGGGCACTGGAGTCGCAACTAAAGAGATTGTCACCACTCTAGGCCAAAGATTTACGCAATATGATGTGACCGATGCCACTCCTCGATCCGCCAATAAGTCTCAAGAGAGCCTCTCCGATGAGCGTCTGCGATTCCAGGTCCTGGATGTAAAGCAAGACCCAACGGCTCAGGGTTTCGAGGCCCATGGATACGACGTTGTCGTTGTTGCCACTAGACTTGGACTAGACGACGACGCTGAGATTATTTTGGGTAACATCCACGCGCTTCTCAAGAAAGGCGGCAGGCTCGTCCTTTCAGTTGCCGAAGGAGGAGATGATATCGAATCTTGGAGTAAACACCTCATCACATCTGGCTTTACTGGTGTTGATGCCGTGTTCTGGGACCAGGTCTCATCCATCATTGTATCCAACGTGCCGATAACTGGCTCAGACACAGGCTCCCTATCATCTGCAACTAGCAACTACTATATTGTCGCAGACTCCAACTCCAAATTGCAATCAGAGGTAGCAGACAAGCTTTGCGCCTTGATGCCAGTTAACCATGCCACCCAACGTGTCTCCATTGACGAGTATGCAGAGATTTGCGCAAGCAACGATCTTTCCAACAGCACGTGTATTCTCCTCCCTGAGATCGAGACTGGATTGCTCACCAATGTCACTGAGGGTAGCCTCAAGGCGCTGAAGGGTATGATGGAGGGCAAGAGACTCATTTGGGTGAACAAGGACGATTGCCAGGACACTGACCTCGTTACCGGGTTCGCTACTTGTATTCGTCTTGAGCGTCCAGAACTCGACGTTGTCGTTCTCACCTTCCAAGGTGAGCCCATCGTTAATACCATCGTAGACAAGATTATGGAGATCGACAACGCCGTCAAGAAGGCGGAGGCGTCCATCGAAACGTCTTACAAGGTGATTGATGGCCTGGTCACTATCCCTCGACTCGCCGAGTCCACTGCTGTTACCACCCATATCAAGAAGCAGACTTCAGTTGCCGAGGTCGCTGGCGTCGCATTTGGCGCGGATCCCGCACGGTCCTTGAAGCTGAAGATCAGAGACATTGGTCTTCTCGACTCATTATGCTTCAACGACGACCCTCTCTACGCTTCCCCACTCGCCGAGACGGATGTCGAGTTCAAGACCATGGCCACCGCTGTCAACTTCAAAGATCTCGCCGTGATGCTGGGCAAGATCAATGAGACTCCGGTCGGACTTGAGGCCGCAGGCATTGTCACACGTGTCGGTTCCCAGGTCCAGCGCTTCAAACCCGGTGACCGCGTGTTTGGCTTCGCTTTCAAAGGTGCCTTTTCCACCCATGTCCGAGCCCTGGAGGGCACGCTCGCCCACATCCCCGAGACTCTCTCCTTCGACGAGGCAGCAGTCATTCCTATTGTGTACACCACCGCATACGCGTGTCTGTACGATATCGGAGACCTCGGAAAGCGCACTGCTCGCGGCAAGAAATCAACCGTTCTCATCCACGCTGCTGCCGGTGGCGTTGGCCAAGCTGCCATCCAGTTTGCCCAGCGCGAAGGTGTCGAGATCTTTGCCACAGTCGGCAGTCTTGAGAAGCGCGAGTTCCTCGAGAAGACCTACGGACTGCCTCGTGACCACATTTTCTCCAGCCGCGACGTCTCCTTCAAGGCCGGTGTCATGCGCATGACCAAGGGCCGTGGTGTTGACATTGTCATCAACAGTCTGGCCGGAGACATTCTCCGAGCTACTTGGGAATGTGTTGCCCCCTTCGGGCGATTCGCTGAAATTGGTCTCTCCGACATCGAGTCAAGGGCTCGCATCTCCATGGGCACATTTGCCCGGGGCGCTCGATTCGAGGCCATTGAGCTAAACTACATGCAAAACGCCGACATGGACAGAATCGAGGACCTCTTTGGGCGTGCCATGGACAGCGTTCTTAGCCAGGGTCTAAAGCGTGAAACTCCCATCACCAGGTATTCCCTTTCCCAGATTCAAGACGCCCTGCGCCATATGCAGTCTGGCAAGCACATTGGAAAGCTCGTCATAGTCCCCAGTGAGAATGACGTTGTTGCTGTGGTTCAACCTCCCAAGCCTGCTGCCAAGTTCAACTCGGAGGCCACATATGTCGTTTCTGGTGGATTTGGAGGACTTGGACAGGAAATCATTCGGTGGATGGCCAAGCAGGGAGTGAAGAGCTTGATTGTCACATCTAGAAGAGGAGCGGTTGATGAATCTGCCAAAGCACTTGTTGCTGAATTGCAGAGCCAAGGCGTGACCATTGCCACTCCTGCTTGCGACATTACCAGCAAGGACACCTTGGAGAGCGTCATCTCTTCTTGCCTTGGGCAGATGACACCTGTACGAGGATGTATCCAGGCTTCCACTATTCTCAGCGTAAGTATATTCACTTACCTCACTCCCAATTACTTAAAGTTGTAGAATTAACATAGATCATAGGACAACACCTTCAAGGACATGAGCCTTGACGAGTGGCAGCGTTCACTCAGTGTTAAGGTCGCTGGAACCAAGAACTTGTGGGAGACTCTGACCTCAAGAAACGAGGACGGCACCCTCGATTTCTTCATCATGCTCTCCTCTATGGCCTCCATCATCGGCAACCCCGGCCAGAGCAACTACGCCGCCGGCAACTCATACCAAGATGTCTTTGCCCGAACCCTCGCCGCAGAGGGCCACAACGTCGTCGCTCTCAATGTTCCCATGATGAACGACGCCGGCATGGTAGCCACCAAGCCGTTGCTGATGGAATACTTGTTCAACATTGGATGGTCCCACATGTCGGCCGAGGAACTCATCGCCGCCATCGACTACTACTCCCGCCCCCTTGGCCCGGACAACAAGGAAACACTTGCCAAGCAGGCTCAAGTCGTGCCCAGGCTCTGGCTCCCCAAGTACTCTGCTGCAGAGGGCGCCAGTCAGCCCGAGTGGCAGCACGAGCCACGATTCAACCACATGATCCTGCACAACGGCGAGAATGGGGGAAACGCCGGGAAGCAAGGATGTGGAAAGGGATCGGCCGCGTCCGCTCTCTCCGCTGCCAAGACACAGTCAGAGGCTGAACAGATTGTTCTCGACGCCCTTCTAGAGAAGCTCTCCAAAGTTCTAAGCGTCGATCTTGCTGAGCTTGACCCTGCCCGACCTATGCACACTTACGGCGTCGATTCGCTCGTGGCAGTGGAACTGCGTACTTGGATGACAAAGGAGATTGGCTCGGATGTGTCCGTCTTTGAGATCGTTGGTGGCCAACGTATTGGACAGTTGGCTGCCAAGGCAGCTGGAATTTCGAGGTTTATTTCTCTGTCATAAGCTATAGATTGCCTTCAAATATGTAAACAGTCGTTTGTCAGTTTAGTCCAAGTATTTCTCATCGTAGCCTTCTAAAATGGTGGGGAATGCCCAACCGTCTAAATGCAAGGATTTCTGCATCGTTCAACCCGATATTTACGGCTCGGAGATGATGAAAACGGCCGATATAAAAAGGCGTGTATATTAAAAGAGGAAAGCCGCGCAGGCCGTGCAAGTTGTAGGATAGCAATTTTTCGAGAGAACGAGACTGTGTTCCAGTCAGACTCAAAACCAGTTGATGCATGTCGCCCAGCGGGTATATCATATCACCCAGCTCACGACCAAAGATTGCCGGCCTTTGGGAGCTTGGCTCTCGAAGGCTCTGAAGTCTCGCGCACCAGCCTCCAATTTCTACGCTCTCGAAATAATTCTACCCAACCACGCCAGACTTGTATGCTCATCATAAAGTGTCTTGGCAAGCCTTAGCTCCCGAAGTCGAGGTAGGGGCGTGATTTAAAGCATCTTGACACAGCCCTTGTCGCCAAACACGCAGTTATCGCTAGCTTCTTCAGCGTACAGATGGGATACACGTTGCGCCAAGGGATGAGAGTCGAGAAACTGCATGATCTCTTTTCTCGCCGGTCGCTTCTTGCTGTTAGGGATATGATACTTCGGTTACTCACATCCCAGTCTCTCCAATCTGACCACAATAGCCGGCTAACCCCTGCAGGTTTCAAGCTTGCGCACATGTCACGCTTCAATTCCTTCAGCGCCGCATGATATCTATGATGTATGCAGAAACCCGAGAACTCTTTCGGGGGCGATATCCGACGCTAGTCTCCTATTCTCATAGGCGGCGCGATGGGTTGAGAATGCTGGTGGGTGTATTTGCAGGTCGGGCGCAAAGTGTGAGGAAGGATGCGTGCAGGTCATAATATGGTCAAGTTCAGGAACAACTTTACGAGTACGAGTGGAGAGGACATTGCACTCCCCCAGACACAATTGGCAGCCTGGTCTGGAACAACGATTTGGCGTTTCCGGCGGGAGGATCCCTGGAGGACAACGAAGGGAAATGAGGGCTGACGCGATATGCACATGAAAACGCGAGACCAAGTTATTCTCCACATGCCGAACCTAGGTAGGATTGCTGACATTGGCAAGAATTAACCTACCCTAAACATGCGTTCAACAGATCAACAGATCAGTCACGGAACAAACATTTATTGATAGTATATTTTATTGGTAGAGGAAGGACTAGTTAGAGCTATAAGACAAGTTCCTTACTTATTGTGTCGAGCTTTTTTTTTGTCTACTAAGCTAACCATGACAAGTTTTCTTCAATCGCTATCAAATATACCTTTGGATGAAGAGGTATTCGTGCAGGCAATGCGCTGAGAGCGAGCTTCTAATAATAGGATTAAAATGTACGCTAAGTGGATCCCCCTCAACCTTATTGGCAATTGTTGCTTACTTCTATTCTTTACTATTGGCCAAAACTTATTTTTACTGCCTCTTATCACCGCTTGCTTCTTTTATATGTGTGATTTCTCACTCGAGGGTCAATTGCTACGGAGCTGACATGGTTGTCTGCCGTCAAGACGAGTGGTTAAAAAAGCTTCACTTACTTTAGGGCTGCTTTGCATTGGCTTGCCATACCTTTACTGTTTCGCGTCTTTTGATCAAGGGTTGAGTGCCTTTATATATCACCACGTCCATTCTTCCAGACCGGCGCGTTCATCTGGTTCTGTCAGGGGCAAAAGTGATTGGCCAACGAGAACGTGCGGATAAATGGGTCCGACGCGTAAAGTCCGTCGCAAAATAAACGATGTCGCGATCTGAGCCATTTTGGAAGGGTAAGAGCCAACTCGCCGATCAGAGAGACTTATGGCATCTAGCGAGTCAATTACAAGCTTACAGCAACCTAGCATTGACTCGCCTTTACTCGTCCAGGTTACGCCGGTATTTATTCTGACAATATCAGTGTATGTGAGAGGAACCCGTGAAACTCTTTTGAATTGAACGATGCGTATTTTGGAGACCCTTTTTTTTATTTTTTATTTTTTAGTACAAAGAGTATTCTTGCTTTCTGGCAACTGGGTTTTAGTCCCAGCTCGCGGGTAGCATAGCGAGTGAGGTTTTCTCCCGGCAAATAAGTGTGTAATTAGTTAACTAGATACACCCCTATTCTAGATAGCAAATCGACTTGATTGATTAAATGTTGGATAGATAGTGTCCGACAACCAGCTACGTTCTTGAAAATCTCTCTTTCTTATTGTTGCTGTTACTTTAGGGTTCTCGGGAGCTTCCACGACTGTCAAAAACAATGAACAGAACTTTCTTGTGTATGATTAATTTTTGGCTCAATGTTCTTTGCGCAATAATCTGCTCTCAAATCATTCCTTCTCTATTGAATATTAAACCAATACTAATCTTGCGGGATAGTTTCACGATATAGGCAGTGGATATTGAGAGTTGAGGCCTTCACAAGGGACTTCTGGTGGCCTTCCGGGCGCCTTCTATCGCTCACCTCGCCATGTAGTGCTAGGAATAAGGATGTCACATTAGCTGGCCTGATTCTGTGGCTTGCAGATACTATGCCAGTATAAGCCCGGGTCCTTTGACTTGAAATTTACACAGGAACAGAAAATTGGAAGTGTTCGACCAGGCGAAGAAAATGCAGTCTAGTGCAGTATTATCTCAGGTGGCTACGGCATCAATCATTGCCGTCCGCCCAGCCAGCGGTTCTATATGCTTGCAACTCCTTATTAGTCCGCTCCCACAGAGCTGTCGATAGGGCATCGTCTCGAGCGAGCTTGCTTTCCTTCCCCGCTTTCCCAATCGGTTCATAGTAACATCCGCTCTTTACATCCTTGCTGAAGCTGCACCAGAGCTGTGTCTTAGCGCCCTCATCGTTGGACACACCTGTCAAAGCAACAACGGGTTTAACAATGGCATTTGCAATCAGCCAGTTTACATTCTTGTCTCCGTTCCATACGCCAGATTTCACTGTTCCCGGATGCAAAGATGTTGCAGTGATCCGTGGATAGCGCTTTGCAAATTCGTACGCAAATAGTGCCTTAGCGAGCATCGACTGTGCATAGAGCTCTGTCCATCCGTGGCTTTCCATGTCGGTTTTGAGCTCTCCAAAAACTATGCCTTTGTTTGGAGCGAAGAGCTTATGGCCGATGGACGACATAGAAACGATCCTAACATCAGTCCCTGGGATACTGGCGGTTTTGAGCATTGTTGGGAGCAGGAGTCGAGTAAGCAGCACGTGGCCCATATAATTTGTGCCTAACTGAAGCTCATAGCCCTCGAGAGTGGTTCCGGCCGGGGCCATACCAACGCCTCCATTAAGCTGTAGAAGGTCAAGCCGATCAGTTTCCCCGATGACACGGGCTGCGGCGGATTGTATAGATGCAAACGATGCAAGATCTAGATCTAAGACTTGAATGTTTGCTTCCGCAGTAGCCGCCGATGTGGCTTTAATGCGAGACACGGCTGCTTCACCCCTGGGACGCGAGCGAGCTGCAAGATAGATCATTTTTGGATTGTGCTTGGCGAGAGCTGTAACTGTGGCTTCTCCTAAGCTGGAGTTTCCACCTGTGACAAGGCAGACCTTGCCATTAAGATCAGGGATGTCAATTTCAGGGTTGAAACTTTGGGAGCCAGCCCAGCAATTATGAGAATGCTTGGCCATCAGTAGAAATATAATAGTATTTCTGTATTCAAGGTATGTAGATATCAATGAGATTTAGAACATGACCGTAGCCACATTGGCTGGAGCAATAGGCTCATTTTATAGATATTCCAGGCTCCAAGAAAGGTGGCACAGCACGAAGATCCATGGGCTACTTGCAAAAGCCATATTCGATTCAACGTAGGGCGGATTGTCGTTGGTAAGATGAGAAATCGTGTTTGTACAGTTGCTTAGGGACACCATGGCTATGGCCAAAGTCCCAAAGCTCATGTCGGGGTGGGCCCGTCCATGACAACTATCATGACTTTACCAAAAGAGGCAAACAGTCGACTCCTTCGCGCCAAAAATCGGGCAAATTATTCTGCCATCCTGCAGTAGAAGGCCAATCAGAGCCTTACTCAGGCCCCTGTCATGGATCCTACCATGTTTTGCGGCTATCCTCTCTTATCTTACTGAGTAGCAAAACATGTGACTGGAAACCGGTGAAGTGTATGGACTGTGAGCGTCACTTGACGCTCTGACAATTGCATCGCAACAGATGCATAATGGCAAGGGCGCATCGGCATTTTGAGTTCATAAACGTGTCACCAAACGCTCCTGGAAAGCCACAGAAAGCTGAACGGAGAAAGATTCGGAGCCACTGCATGCGTGGTAGGAATCGACGAATTCCTTCCGCGCGGCTGCCCGAGAATGATACATTTCGAGACCACCCCGTTGTAGAACCAAATGTGTCGTTGCCGCCTTATGAGCAGGAGGGGAGTCAATTTCCTATCGCAACACGTGTGAATTCGCCGCTACTTTCCCTCCCCTGCTTGGCCGATTTTGCTGTTGAAGTTGATAACGAGTCCTTGGGACTGCTCGCTACTGGTAAAATTCTCCTAGCCCGCCTTGTGGAGTTGGAAAGTCGAAAGCTCAACGGATGTGATTTTCCCTGGCGCCATGAGTGCCTTTTCCCTCGCCAGGTTCCGCTTACCGTCTCACTTCAAATCATCCCAATGGAGTGATTGGCTATTGTCAGATAGGGCCTACGTGTATGCCATTGTTGCCGTATGCGCAGTTATTCAGGAATTCCTTCTGGAAACTCGGCGATCAAAGCATACAGTGCTTTGAATTAGAACAGCCATCTCTCAGCTCAACGAAAGACTCTCGAGCGACAATACCTCGCTATCAGACGCCAGGATTGCCAACGTCATTGCTCTGACCCTTGCGGCTTTGGTGACAAATGACCATCTCGCTATGTCTATCCATGGAACTGGATTGCGGCGAATGGTATATCTGCGGGGAGGTTTCGAAAGATTTCGCGGTAATCCGCAGATACTAGTTGTACTCTCTCGGTAAGAGATATATCCGACACTGATCGATTGAGCTTATATTACTTAGGATTGATCTATGCGTGATACTCAGCTCTGGAAAGGGACCTTATTTTCCTCAGTGTGACCCAGCTGGCCTTGTTCACGACCTGATCAAGCCCCATCCGCAGGCATGTCTGTCACTTTATTCACGGCAACTAGTTATCCATATTTTTGACGAACGACTGGTCCCCATTTTTATAGACTTACATTACTTGGCATGGCGATCAATACAGCGGCCAGCGCCCAATCTGAAGGGATACAGGAATACGAGGTCCATGCTGGTATCTTTGTGGCGCAGTATAGACTCTGGCAACTGCAGGGAACGATGTCTGATATCCTCGGAGAATGTATACGTATTGCAATGCTCGGCTTTCTTACTACGACGTTTAGCCTCATGAACAGTCGAATTAGATATGACCATGCCACTAACCAGTTAAAAGTTCTGTGCTGCGCCATCGAGGTGCCAACGCAACAGCTTCGCCCACTCATGTTGTGGGTACTAATGGTTGGTACGCTCGCCTTCTTTGACCCGGATGAAGAATGGCTTCGCGAGAAGTGGCGATCGGGAGTGCTTCCGCTTATACAAGAATTGCAATGGCTGGAAGCGCGAGAATATCTAAAAGACTTTCTGTGGATAGACTCTTGCAATGATACCAAGGGCCAAATTCTCTTCGAGAAACTAGGACGGTTAGAAAAAAACAATTAGTGTAACGGGCAGAGGACATTTCTCTCAATTGACTTAACAAACAAGTAGAGAACTGGCTTAATAACTTGAAGCTTCAAAGAATTATTAGAGTACTGAAACATAGTGATATTTATTTCGCACTTGGCCAAGTGTGTAAAGAATGAAAATCTTGTAGACGATGTATATTGCTCCTAGACATGATTTAGTTAGACTTCTGTGACTACAGACGAGCCGCAATTTATAGGCCGCCATGAAAGGGTTCATCGTGATGTAAATGGCTTGGCATCACTGGAGATGTGGCATTGAACGCTCTGCAACGCCTGTTTCCCTTACTCAAATTTAGACATTTACTCAATCCCTTTGGTGTCATCGCGTAATGATAAGAAGTATTGTACTTCAAGCAAATATCTTCTATCTAGATAATACTAAGCCGAGACTTTGGTGATAGAAGCAAGCACCTTCTCCGTCGCTGCGAACCTATCGCCCTGCCTGAACGGATCATCGTGAAGGTCCTTGTCTTTTGGCTTGTCAAAATCCAGGTCTGGCTTGAGGTACCCATGCTTCTTAGCCTCAAGAAACTCGACCGTACTATATGTGACATCTAGGTCTAGCGGCTTGTTCCTTCCTAGTCTCTTGAGTACAGGAGAGTTGTGGAGCGGAGCTAGAGGGAAGTCGTCATTCGGGCGTGAGAAGTAGTAAATGCCAACTCGCAAACAGTCAACTTGGTCCTTAGGAGGCGTGACGACCCTATGGATTGTCGCTGGGAAGAGCCCGCCCGTGAGTAGCTCTAGTGCTTGACCAACGTTAACGATGAGAGTGTACGGCTTATACTGTCGTGGCGTCAGAGAAAAAGACTGGTCACTAGATCTGCCGCGACTTATGATACATACCTCAACCCATTTAAAGACGTTGGACTTATGCAGGATCTGTAGGGCAGAGACTGGCTGCGAAAAGAGGATGGAAAAGGTACCCCAGTCCGCGTGTGCCGGCATGAAGAGACCACGCGCCTTGGCCGTAGCTTCTGGAGTCAAGGGCGCGTAGCTCATCTGATAACTATGAGCGTCTTTCTTCATTCAAGGTCTGCTTCACATACGTAACGATAATACTCGGAGCTCGACTGTCCAGGCGCATGAGTAGCCATGAGTTCATCAACCGGCATCTCGAGACACATAGCTAGCAGGATGAATAGCTTCTTCTGGATATTTTCGCGGATGTGGAGCATGACCTTTCGGATTTCATCAAGGTACGGAACTAGGTGAGGAGGGTGCTTTCTGTCTGCTTTGCTGTCTTGATAGAGCATGTTGTAAAAGTCGATCTTGAGACTGTGAGTGTCCGACTACGTAGTGCAGGGGTAGAGTAGAGATTGACTCACTTCTTTGTGAAAACCAAGTCCTCCGGCAGTCTTGAAACCCACATAGATGCCCTGTTTGTCTTCTTCCGGCGTGACTAGACGATATCAGAACTGTACTTGTTGCGACTCACGAGAAATTTACCTTCAAATGGAACCTTTCCTTTGGGATCCATAGTCATTGTAGCGTTGCAGAGGTTCATCTGCTGGTCCCAGGTCTCTTTCGAGATCCCATGGCCAGAGACAGTGACGAATCCCTCCTGCGTGACAGCATCGTAGAACTGCCGCGCGAGTTTCTTCCTTGACTCAGGGTTGTCGAAATCTGACAAGTCCAAGTTGGACAGTTCAATGTAGTCCACTAATATCAATTCAGTCAGCAATAGATATATTCTGCCCGCGAATACTACTAACGGTTCTCCTTTGTCACTGGAGCTGGGATCCACTTGGGGATCGGGGGGGAGAGTAGTATTAGTCATCTTGTTATGGACGAAGGGTCTAGACTCTTGCAAATTGGCTGGAGACTACTTCGTACTTATAATGCTCGCCAGTTCGACGTGCCCATGAGTAGCATCTCCCCCGCAAGAGGCAACTCCCTCCACATAAGACCTCCACCTCCACCCAAGCTTGGCGTTTCACAGAGATGATTTAGTGGTGGAACTCCATCGGGAGAAGATAGTAAGGGGCAGAGATAGCAGTGGAGGGAGTAGCTTGTGGAGCTCCGCCGGATAACGTTAACACGATTCAGGCTGCAAAGTATTGCAAGCTTGCGCTCATGAATCTTACCGGGGATGATGCATGATAGTCTCTGGTCCACCACAATCTGGGGATGGGTCCCGGGGTATGCTATCTCATGCAGACATGAGATGACATCCGTTTAGCTTCCGAAGTACCTATAACAACATACACGAAGGCAACTCTCGAGCCGACATCAAAGCCAGCATCACAGCACTCACTCACCCTTCTTAGTCGTCTACTCACTCTTTGTCACTCATCTTGTTCCGTTCTTGTTGCCTGTTGACATCATGTCTGCAAAGGCCACGGGAGTCGACATGCCAGAGATTGGCCCCTCGCTTAGCAATTGGGCGGGCTCCATGACGGAGAAGCCAGTGATGTCTCGTGACATCGACCCTGCTTTGGCTGTGACTGGTGGCGAGGTCCTCGACTTTACTCCCGAAGAAGAGAAAACAGTTCTCTCCAAAATCGATTGGCACATCATGCCGCTTATGTGCTGGGTGTATGCCATCCAATTCGCTGACAAGATTAGTCTTAATTACGCCTCACTCATGGGCATCCGCGACGACACCCGCCTCGATCCAAAGTCGCAGCAATACAGCTGGGTGTCTAGCATCATTTATGCTGGATATATTCTGTGGGAGTACGCCTGCCATCCTATCACCAATACGTAACTTAATGAGATATATTAACGGCAACAGATTTCCGACAACATACCTCCTCCGTCGACTGCCTATTGGGAAATACACCTCGGCCAACATCGTTCTTTGGGGCATTATCCTTACTCTCCATGCTGTTGCCTCTGATTATGCTGGCCTTCTTACGGTCCGCTTCCTCCTGGGTGTGTTCGAGGCAACAGTAACACCATCCTTTGTTATCATAATATCCATGTGGTATCGCAAGACTGAACAGGGTCGACGAACCGGTTATTGGCTGAGCTGTAATGGTATAACGCTTATTGTTACGGCCGGCGTGGGATACGTGCTGTCAGCGATAACAGATGCCGCTGTCGCCTCGTGGAAGATCTTGTTCCTCATCTTAGGTCTTCTAACGGTAGCTACTGGGGTGATTTGCTACTTCTATATGCCAGACTCGCTCCTCAACGCGTGGTTTCTTTCGCCTAGGCAGAAAGCGATTGCTGGCCAGCGCCTTAAGGACAACTTTCAGGGAATGGGAGACCGTGTTTGGAAGTGGTACCAGTTCCGAGAAGCATTCAAGGACCCTAGGATATATCTCTATGTTCTTTTCTCGCTGCTCATGAACATCCCTGACGGCGGTATCGTCACATTTGGGGCCCTGACTATCAGTTCTTTTGGCTTCAACAGCAGACTCTCCCTCGTTCTTGGTGCCCCTTCAGGTATCTTTGACACCGGAGGCAAGCTGATTTTTACTTGGCTATCGATAAGTACCAGTCGCGCAGCTTGATGGCCTTTATCGCCATTCTCTTCCCTATGGTCGGCGGCATCCTCATGATTGTCCTTCCGCAGACCGCCAAGGCCGGTCTGCTGATTGGATATTACATGATCAGCGTCTCTGGATCCGCCTGGGGGCTTGTTATGGTGATGATTTCTAATAACACCCTGGGCTATACCAAGAAGGCTACTGTTAATGGTCTCCAGATTCTTGCCTATAGAGCCAGCAACTGGATTGGGCCACAGACCTTCCGCAGTAATAAGGCTCCCGAGTACAGGAGTGGGAAGATGATGGTGGCTATCATGTACGGTGCATCTGCAGTGGTTCTGCTCCTAATTCGATCTGTAAATGTGCTTGAGAATAAGAGACGGGATCGGCTACAGGCGGAGAGCGGAACGACCGACATCACTGAGGAGGCTGAGAGGGTGAAGTTTTTGGACCTGACTGATTTTGAGCAGCCCTACTTCAGGTACATCCTCTGATGCTGTACGGGCGCGATCGGTGGCGATGTACGCGATAGGTAGTACCGTAGCTGATTTAGGACAAATACAATTAGGTTTTTAGGTCTAATTACACTTTGACTTAGATTCATTACGCAACAAAAAGGTTGTGGGTTATTTGAAAGGGATTGCCAGCCACCTGTCACTGTCTCGGAAAAAATACCTACTAATTTTAGCGTGACTCTCCTTAGGTAATATCTGGAATAGGCAAATGGGCATCTTGGAGCGGTGCGCCTCCTCCTTCAACTGTAATTAAATAACTACTTAACGTAAATATCACAAAAAACAATCAGAGAAATAAGGAGAGAGCGATAATCAGAAAAGCGAGGGAAATCAAAAGATAGTGTAATATCGATGAGAAGCTAGCGCACGATACAATGACATCGGTGACTTATTTCAGCCTACCGATTACTGCTGGGATGTTCAGTCCGCGCCATATTTCACGGTCAGCGCATAAAACACATACCTCATAAAGCATATAATGTTAAAAGTTGAAGGATGCGTTCACGAACGACTCCAAATCGAAATCTTTGGGATCAAGTAGGGGCAAGTTGAAATCCTCTAATGATAGGGTGGGAGCGGGAGCTGAACCATCGCCTTGGGATTGGAAACCCTCGAAACTGTTGCCATGATTATAGGAGTAGATTGACCGAGAAATATTGCATTCAGAAGAAATAAGGTTACGATCGTGAGTGACCGATGTCTGGGGGTCTATTGTGTTGTCTCTAGAAGGCTGTGCATCTAGAGTCTGGATGCTGCGATGCTGAGACATAGATAAAGGGCTTCCGGGCGCCGCACTTGGCCTGTAGGCGTCTTTCCCTTTCCCCACCTGCTGTGGAGCAATATTGGGTAACACTGAACCCAGGAAATGCCAGACTGCTTGGTGAACTACATTTGATACTCTCTCTTCTGAAAGCTGGGGATGAGCCCGTAGCTCGGGATTGTTCACAAGGCTTTGAGTGATCTGCTGGATCACACCATTAATTTGCTCCTGGAAAACAGGATGCATGTGAACTGCTGGCTTGTAGTCTGCCTACGGTTAGCCCTTGATTTTACTCTAAATCAATTTAGTATGCGTCTCACAACATGAAGGCATCTCCCGAGCACTGGGAAATAGAATTCGGTGCATCCTCTGCCATCGTTCTTCTTGTGTTAGCTTCTGTACACCTCGCCTTGACTTCAACTGGATCATCATGGCGTCTGTGTAGCCAAGCTTAAGCCCGTCTGCCGTGTGTTCCGTAAGAGGACATGGCGGATCGGTTCGGCGATGTTCAGTTAACTCGGTCTCCGTCTCGAACTCAGCGTAGCATCTGTCACAATGAAGAGCGAGTTTGTGCTCCTTATAGACGTGATCCCTAGTATCAACTATTAGCATCGCCTCGGAAACTTGAAAACCGGTCTGATTGGCATCGGGAATACTTGACTCGACGAGGGGATGGCCAACCCTTTTCGCATTTTGGCCACGCTCTTTCGGGGTATTGCTGGCGAAAGAGGCAGGCAAACAGACGCCCTGGACCGTCTTCTGCAACATCGTCATTGATGGACTTTTGCCGTTTGTTTCGGTCACCATCTTCCCCTTCCCCATTCCCGCCCAATCCTCGCTTTCGGCCAATTTGGCTTGGTCCGGACCTTTCAGTAGGTTGCCCAGTATCTGCAGCATTACTATTCCAGGAAGGGCTCTGGGTGCTCTGACTAGCGTTATGATCGGGAGAGCACTGTCTCACCCAACGAAGTACCAAATCACCCACAGTCCTCATAATCAAGCTCTCCATATTTTGTTCTCGAAGGAGCGAGGCAAGGCGATAATCTTGTGGAGAGCTGGCAGGTGAGTCATCGTTCTCGGTCGCTGTACTAGATTGTGATCCCTCGTCATCACTTGACGCATAGTAGTCTGTGCTCTCAGGTGTGATGGGCTCTTCCACAGTAGTCGGAGGCGTGGATTCAGGTGATCCCGATCTGAATACACCCGCCGCTCCCATCCGGTCGGGTGGAAAAGACCATTGACAGGCGTGTCGGACCTCATCGATCGGGGAGGGTCTGAAGGATGGCAAGACATCAATCGCGGTTGAATGCAATGGTAACTCATAAGAGGGAGGAGTATTGGTCGATGGTAACTGCCCGTTGTAGTAATTTGGGAAGCGTCTGTATCGCTTTGGTGAAAAGCCCAGACCAGTCAAGATATCGCTCAAGACAGTTCTATGCATTTGCCGGTGCTGGTCGGGTGACAACCAAGATGATAGCCTGTCTGTGACTGAATGCTCGATGCTGTCACCTATCGATATGTAGCGTTGGGCAACCTCGTCCTCTTGGTCCAAAAAAGGTGACGGGGGTGGCTCATGACCCCTAAAAAAGTTGTCCCATAGCCAGTACCATTTTTGCACCTTAGAGCCCCCCATCGTATCCTCACGTAGCCTCTCAACTTCCATCGGAAGTAAAGGTTCAGGTCCTGGTTCTTCCTGGCAGTTGCTCCTGCTTGTGTGACTACGATAGGATTCGAAATCGTCAAACTCGGCCCAACAACGAGTGCAATGATTTTTACGTAGAATGTGAGCACGAATGAGATGCTGTTTAACGTCGGCAAACCGGTGGAGTTCGTCTTTTCTGTAGCACCTTGAATATCTGGCAGGGTCCATTTTGTAATAAGGGCAGGCTAGGAAGGTATTTGATGATGGTGAATCTTGGGCATGAGCATTTGCAGCAGACTCAGATGGATCCTCATCGCCCTTCCCCTTACTGATAGGGTGTGTTGTACCATGACCAAAAGCAGTTGGCCGAACAGAGCTGGTTCCCGCCTCTTGGGAAGATCGTTGAGAGTATGGTCGACACATGTGATGATCTGTGCAGGAGATCGTGACTGTCGGGGACAAGCGCAGGATTCGGCACACAAGAGGTAACTTGAGAAGCAACTGCCAGGCATTGTATCTATGGTGATGAGTTCCATGTCTCCCCGATGTATATAGACCAGAATGCTTAGAAGCAAGGAATAAGGTAACACCAATGAGAAGACTATGGAAGAGGACAACGGAGAAAAAGACAGAGCTGGACAAGATGGCACCAAGAGGGTGAGAGCTGCTTTCGAGGAGCATGCTGCTAAAATGTCGGGATTCCTTTAGCAGATACGTCGCAGAGGCCAATAATATTTGTGCTAGATTTAAGTCGAGAGGAAAGTGAACAGTAGACGCGTATGATGGGCTTGCTTGGGCGTGATAGATAGCAGGCGGTGGCGATAAACTCTTCTGATTCTATTTCATTTAAGAGGTGAATGAAAACTGACCTCATCGACTGCCTCTTCTTAAATGGTTCGCATTTAATATGACGATGTACGTAAGCACGATACTAACGCCTAACGCACCAGAGTTTTGCGAAATGCTCGCATAACTTGGCCATGGCCAAACTCCACTCTCCATCTCCTCACATGTACGTAAGTCGGGGTAAGCTGGTGGGACCGGCCAACTGAACGGGTCTGAATGCGAGGAATGCGAAGACGGAGCATTTCGCAAGGCAAACGCACGCACATTTGTCTGGCACACCGCCGCTGTCCACCGCGAAATGACGCCTCTGACCATACCCCCAGCCTCAGAGAGCCAACTTTATGCCCCTCTCAGCATCAGCCAAAAAGAGATCCGTCTTTTGCGTATCGCGCCGTATGATGCCGATGATGTCTTCTCCATCTGCCACTGCGCAATGTTCACTG
Organism: Clonostachys rosea; assembly: GCA_026958235.1. Taxonomy (NCBI): domain Eukaryota; kingdom Fungi; phylum Ascomycota; class Sordariomycetes; order Hypocreales; family Bionectriaceae; genus Clonostachys; species Clonostachys rosea. Next base: position 239,683 of record CP110207.1, read on the forward strand.
TGTCACTGGCACAGCAGCCCCGACCAAGGTACAACGCCTTCTCGTACGAATGGAACTACGGCGTGGACGTCTCCGAGATCGGCAATGCTGTCATGGTCAATGGCCACCGCATCGAGGTGACGCGGAATCTGGCCGCTCTGTTGACCCGGTTCCGCAACATCGCCCAGGCTGTGCCCAACTCGGAAATGTTTCAGCTCCCGATATGGATCGACGCGCTGTGTATTGACCAGAGCAATGTCGATGAGAGGAGCGTCCAGGTTGGGCTCATGGGAGCCATTTACAGCCGTGCGCAGGCCACGTTTACATATCTGGGCGAGGATGAGAATGATAGCGACTATGCCATGCCCATCCTTGCAGAAATCGGCAGTAAGATTCTTCAGACGATGAAGACGGACGACATGGCCTGGGTCAAGCCCGATGAGCAGCCCGAGTTGTGGCAGTCGGACCAAGCCGAGGACGGCGGATTTCTAAATCGGTTCTGGGCAAGTGCAGGTGCTATCATGAAGCGTTCGTACTGGAGGAGGGCATGGATCGTCCAGGAGATTCTTCTACAAGATAACGCTATAGTCTTCTGCGGCAAGAATATCATGCATTACCACCAGCTCAATGCTGTTTACTACTGGCTCCGTCGCATCCAAGGCAGACCCTGCCCTCCTTTGGTCAGCGTTGAGCTTTGGCGACTTCTGTCGACCAAGGTGGGTTGGTACTCGATGGGCTGGAATAGATTTATTCAGCGTCGGAGAGTTACGCCTTCGGAAGAAACAAAGGGGGATCAGGATGCAGTATCCAGGAGGGACCAGCATTTACAGTGGAAGGCATGGATTCTTTCCACTGTCGACCAGCAGGCCACGGATCCTCGGGATCATCTCTACAGTGTCCTAGGACTTGTTGGTATTGGATCACTACAACCCAATTACTCTGCCTCTGTGGAAACCGTCTTCTATGATTTTGCAACTACAAGCATTGAGGTGGAAGAGAGCCTCGGCATACTCTCTTACGCTGGGCATTGGGAGCTGCCACCTACAGACGTTGACAACAAAACACTGCCGACGCACTTGTTTGTTCCATCTTGGGTCCCTAACTGGGATCAAATCTCCAAAATGTACAACTTCACCTGGCTACTGAGCGCAACGGACCAGGCAGATAAAGGTTGGGCATCCATTCATGTGCCCATTAATGGGAATGTTCCTTGGTTTTTAGACGGCAAGTCTCTTATTTCACAGGGAATATCATTTGACATTGTCGCTCAGATTGAGCTTTGCGACGTTGGCGACGGGAGCTGGCTGTCATTCTGCCTCAAATACATGAACGCACGAGGTGGCCAACCGTACCCAGGCGGCATCCCGGCTCTCCAGGCACTCGCGCGTCTCGTTCTCCGCGGCCGGAAGTTTGCGAGCAATGAACTCCTCGAACGTCACTCAGATGTTGAGACCACCCTTCTCTCAGTGATCCCAGCCATGCTGGCAACATTTTACACTAGCAATAGTACCAGCGCTGCGGCCGAGATCAAACAGGCCCAGGAAAAACTTGGCATATCCACTCCCGATGGAATCGCAGAGAGATTTATAGGACGTCCTTTGAGCGCTGTTGCACAAGAACTCGTCGGGGCTCTTCCGCGTCTCACAAGCAGGATCGAGGAGCTGACGCGGAGTCTTGAGTCCGATAGAAACTTTAACCCTTTAGTTCCGGATAGCATGAACTATCGGAATGGTATCTCCAGTGGAATGCGGGAACATGTGGCGTTTGTGACTCGCAAGGGATATATCGGCTGGGGCCGCAAGGGCTTGCAGGATGGCGATTCTGTTTGCGTCTTGGCAGGGTGTCCGGTACCTTTGCTCTTGCGGGGGATGAATGGTTACAACATCAATCTAGGGCCGTGTTATGTCGAAGGCCTTATGCATGGGGAGGCGGCGGTGGCAGTTGCGGATAATACGGCGCGCATTGATATATTTCACATTGTATAGAAACCAGCTACTATTCCATTTGTGTTTTTCTTGTCACTCTGAGCAAACAGTTGTATGAGTGAGTCTTTCAAATGACCGCCACTTGGAGGAAGATTCTTAGTAGGATTCCAAATAGGTAAAAACTATATAGTTCTAAATTTTATCATTAAATCGTGCTATTTCTGGTAGATGTAAACAATACTCTCCTCCGTCTCTCCTGATTTTCTCCCTACCTTTAACCCTACCTCATTCACTAGGTCCACTACCTAACATAACATGTAGGTTTATATTGGAAACTTGCGCGAGGGTTGAGAAGTGTGATCTTTGGGTGGTTTTGGTAGAGATCTCAGGCGACTTAAGCCACCCTCATGTTTTCATAATGGAGGGACTGTAGGGTAGGAGAAGCCGTCAAAAGAGCTGCTTCGGTAGATTTGCTTTATCCCTTCGAATAACAAGCTAAAAGTCCTTTGTGACCAACTGAACCTCTCTTGTAGAAGGCAACTTGATAGGACCTTCTGACCACGGAGTATTTCAAATAGACGATAGCCCTTGCTTCGGTCCATCAGGGCGCATCATTCCCTCCCATCTGCCCGGGACTTCTACGGCCAGTGATGCCGCAACCCGCCAATGACGCCGATGACGCCGATGGCGCTGCTTAAGATGCATGCATGAGCTAGTTGCTGGGGCTGAGTGGAGCGTTCAGGAGCCAAGAGATTTTATAAGAGGCGACCATTCCTGGCAAGCGTAAGTATTTTTTGAATCAGATGAAAGACACATTCAACGTAAAACTCCCGTTAGGTCCACCTCCCAAAATCAAGAGTGTATAAATGCAGAGTCTTTCAAACTATGTTCAATGATCTGCTGCTCCAAATTCATCTATCATCTACGCTCAGGTGTCATTGGCTTCGGTTGCCCAATAAGTCATGGCTACATTAACTGAAGGAATTCCCACCCTGACAGGCAGCTGCCCCTGCGGCTCAATAAAATACCAAGTCACTTTCTCTCGAGAATCCCAATGGCCGCCGCCTGTAAGTCTTTTCTTGCTTGATCCTTGTGTCCCTGAAATAGTATTACGCTAAACGGTTTTCCAGTCCTCAGCATGCCAGTGTACAATGTGCCGCAAATTTACAGCGTCTCTCATCGCACAATTCCTTGCCATTAAGACAGCCATGCTCACGCCAGAATTTAGTACATTTGACACGTTTCGCGAGTATGAGTCGTCTCCTGGAGTCTTTCGAGGATTTTGTATGGCGTGCGGGTCCTCACTCAGTTGGAGGAGCCTTTCTTTCCCCGATATTGTTGATATCTTCATAGGCACTTTGGACGAGAAATGGTTGACAGGAAATGCACACGGGACTACGAAGATCTTGGCAACGCCAAATGGATTTCAAGCATGGCTTCGTCATGCTATTGCTAATGTAACGGACCACTTGGAGGGCGGAGTCAAATATTTAGAGGGAGCGGCAGTGGAGAAACACAGCAGTCGGGAAAGGGCAGGTGATCACAATCATTGCATATTGTTGCAATGCAATTGAGACATTTGTGTTTTTCGGCCTTGATGACGCAAATGCTTTTACATCTTCATTGAGGGAAATATCGTGGTTGATTTAATGGGCACTAACCCGGATGCCGTTGCTTTTCTAAATGGAAATATCATTTGTTCGAAGAATTGAATCCTGGAAACAACTCGTTTGTATTCAAACATGTCACTGCGGGAAATGTACGAGTCGAAGTTCGTTCGGGTACTCAGGTACTGTTTCAAGGATTAGGACCAAGTCTGATCAGTACTGTGCCGATAGACCATTCACACAAGCGGACACCAAGCAGGTAAAAAGACGACATATTATGCATAGTGTCACTTTTAGTGACATTGAAAAACTCATTTGGCCCATGGAGTGTCAGTAGGAGCATGGTGCCGAAAGCTCTTCAGACATAGACTCTTAGGAGTTTATAGTCAAGGACAAGTAGAATCTGATAATTTCAAGCATGCCAGAGGTTGAAAGATGTGCTTTGCGAGTAGAACTAAAATACAAGGGTGAAGAGTTCAATACCTTTCCCCAACTAACTTCAAGGCTATAATGATGAAATACAGACTCCCAACAAATCTAAGTAGACATGTGCACTGGGTAACAACGGCCAGACACATGGATACAAACGGTTGGATACCTTACAGACCCGGTCACCACCCGCTCAGGCTAAGTGGCCATACATTTGTGTGTTCTCCCCGGTTGTGAACTTATCCTCCGCAGATAGGAAATCATTTCAGGCCAACAACGTGGAAGTTGAAGAAACAGTCCTGGTTGGTCTCCACGACATCGACCGAACTGACGGCAGTCAAGATGCTGTTGCCGTCCTTGACAAGCTCCACGCTCTGTTTTCCAGGCTTGACGCCAGTGGCAGAACCGTAGTTCAGGCCAGGCTGCGCTGTTGTCTCGCGGATAACCTCGCCGCCGCTGGTCACGCGGATAGTGAGGCCCGAAGCGTCAGCCCCAACGACGATGCCGTAATTAACGGCGTCGATGGCAGACTGCCAGTTGTCGGGCTTCTGGCAGGAAGCATCCTTGAGAATAGGCCTGTACCACATCGCACCGACAGCCTCGGAGCCCGCGGGAGGGGTCATGCCAGATGCATCACGGCCAGCCTTGTAGGCAGAGATGAAGGAGGCAATAAGAGGTTGCCAGTCGTAATGAGGCCAGACATCGGTGTTGGAGTAGGCCAAGATTTCCTCGGTCAAGCCCTCGGGCCAGTTGTTGCCAATGTAGTGGCTCTCACCAGCGTCGTTCTTTTATCTAGTAAGTGGCTGGCCGGCATGATGGAGAACTGGGAATTGGAAGCTTACCCATGTTAGGACCTCGACAAAGTCTGGGTTAAGAGCCAAAAGCTGTGACATGCGCTGAGGGAGGTTAGCTTCTCCGATACGGTAATAACTTCCGCCGCAGCACTTCTTGAACTGCAGAGAGGAAAGAGCTAGATAGACGACGTGAGCCTTTTGTTGCTTTAAACGTGGACCAGGTACTTACGGGCCATGTATGTCTTTCCGGCAGCGTGGGCGGCGTTTTGAACGGCCGTGTCCACGGCATCGCTGACGTTGGCAGGTGTCTGACCCGGGGCGGGCCACGCAGACTCCCAGCCAAATACCCCGTCGACAACGTTGCCCCATTGCCCAAACCACGTCTCGGGGTTGTCATAGCCCGAGGATGTGTCGGCGTTGGGGAGAAAGTAGACCTTGCCGTTGTAATTGTTCTGTATCCAGGTCTGGAAGTCCTGAGGGCCGAGACCGCCGACGCTGAAGGTGCTGATGACGGGCAGATTATCCGGTCCGGCCTTGAGGTAGGACTCACGGTTGATGTAATTGCTGACGAGCTCGGTGTACGCATTGACATCACCAGTCTGGTAAAAGTCGAGACTGAAGAAGAGCTTGAAGCCGGTCTGGTCGGCCTTGTCAAACAGCTGCTTGACTGTGGACTGCGCCCAGGACTGGCCTGGCTGGCCGACGTTCATGGCGAAGGCCTCGATGCCGAGAGCTTGTGCCTGGTCGATGTCGAGTTCCGCATGGCCGCTACCTTCAGTGACGGTTCCGATCTTGGATATATCGTCAGACTTCTGCAATGGTGCATCCGGCAGCATCCCAGCTTACGTACCATGTAGTGGGCGTAGACAGACTTGGCCTCAGTCGCATGGCACGTCAGTAAGACGATGCTAGCAAGAGCCTTGGCTACGTAAGGGCTGATCTTGACCATTGTCGCTAGTGAGGGAAGTCCTCGAATAAGGGAAAGAGATGCTTATGATGAGGATCACAACTCTTTTTTTCGCAGGAACATGCGAAGCAAACTCCTTTATATAACTACTCGGTCTTGCTTCATGTCATACAGGCGGCTAGTGACATCGTTGGGCGCATGTCTGTAATAGTCCCCAGCTTTCTGAAACACCCGAATATAGTAACCACCAACCCTGAGATTGGCAGCATTCTATCCACATCTGTACATGATCCAAAAGCCTCTTACACGCATAGGTATTACCTGCCCGATGGGGAAAGGAGCTACGGTGGTCAAAATCTGCCGAATCACTGAAGAAGCATTGGCCTGTTCACCCCTCCGCAATCGAAGACGCGGTAGTACGTAAAGCAACCATATCTGCCGAACCGCGCGCAACGGCCATCTCCCGATTGAGGCCAAAGGATCACGAGCTTGCGAACGGGCCGATTTGGTTGGCCTAATCCTTTATCCCCTCCTATTTGGCTCGGCATTCGAAAATAACTTTATTGCAATCCGCCTAGTAAGGCAGGTTTTGTCTAGCCACTGCGCCCTACTCAAACAGGCTCAAACGTGAGGCCTCCACTCCGCCTGCATGTTCTGCCCCCATGTATACATAGGAGGGAGGCATCACCAATACGTGACTTGAACTCCCTGGATCCTTCGGTGCAGGTGTGTTAGTCAACTTTCAGCTGATTCTCAATCGAGTGCATTAGTCATGACTAAGTCATGCCCCAGCTTGGCATAGTATACCGCCTCAAGCTTGATAAACAATGCGTTGGACAGGAAATGATAATGTCACAGAGTAATGCATAGTAGGAATCCTTGAGCTAGGTAGGCTAAGGGATTTCCTAACCCTAGTATTAGGGGACCAAAGTATTACTAGAATGGAGCGGCCCTATTCCTTTCACTTTCAATTATGTTTTTGATTTTCTACGAAATCAATCCTTTGCATTAACCAAAATCCACTCCCAGCCCTCGACCTTTGTGTATGCCCGGGGCCAAAACGTGATGTCAAGCTCTTGAGACACCTCTGAATCTGCTGTCTTTCTCTCTATTCTCAGTTTCATCTCAGACTCGAGGTGATCTTTGCAGTGATTTAGATCTACCCAGGACGTAAGGAGATCTCCATCCAGGATTCCAGCGTTTGCAGCTCTCGAGTCCGATCGCAGACCTCTCACGATTCTAGGTCCCTGCAACAAACTCTCCTCGTTAAATCCAAGTTCGAAAGGCTCCATGTCAATACGGACGGCAACAGCTCCAGGTATCAGGCTGCGCTTAGGGGGAATAATCAGCTTGCCGGAGTTATGGTGCTCATATTCCTGGCGAGCTACAGGACCGAGCTCCTGGTCCAGCCGACCGAGGAACTCGGCAAGGGTTGGAGGCTTTCCACGCGTTTTGGCAAGTTGCACTATCTCTACGACCAACTCGTCGATGCCGCGATGCCCACTAGAAGTTTCGCGGACAAGCGCTTCCAGACGGACCCAGAAGACGAGACCGCGCGAGTACGGCAAACGCTGGGCGTTTTGCGTCTTCCATGTAAGCTTGTTCACCTCTTCGTTCGACAATGTTGCTAAGGGGCTAGTGTAGTAGGCTTGGGCTCGGTAGTTCATCTCGTCCCCGACGCCGTGCTCATCGAGCAAGCCCAGTCGGTGGCGTGCAAAGATGGAGTAATACTCTGCCAAACCCTCGGCATACCACTGCGCACCATTGGCAATATCCTCACCCTCGGCAGGATTCGCAAAGTTGTGCGTCATCTCGTGAGCGAATAGTGTGGTGAAAGAGTCGAGGGCCCAGCCAGCTTGCTTCAACAAAAGGCCAAAGGAGATTAGGAAGCCTCCGGGCTGCGCGAGACCACTGCGGACAACGTAGTAGGGGTCTTCCCGAAAGAAGATTCGATATGACTCTCCAGAACACTGGAAAAAGTCACACATGTACTCGAAAATTTGCTTCGTCTCTCTCGCCACCTTCTGGATGCCGAATGGCAATTCGCTTTGCCAGAAGATGTTAAAGTGTTCCAATTAGGAAGAGGTCACTTCACCATAATTGTTTTCGTAATCCTTCAAGTATTTAAGGCGCCCTAGCATGTAGAACGATTGGTGGAGGATCGAGGGCTTTCCGGTCAACCGTGAAGTGGATAGATCCGGTGGAGAGTGGGTCAAGACGCCATGGAACCCTGCTGGAGAGTAGCGCAAGTCAAAGTCAACAGATATTGTGAGCTTTTTCTCGCCATCTGCAGGGAGTGGAAGGAAGCCGTAGCCAGTGCCAATGATCCCGTTGGGCATTCCTGGTATCTGTGACCCGAAACTGCAACCCGGGTGGATCTGTGGCAACGTGGCTCAAAGCTGGACCACATCCATTGTCTGGGGAGCTCTGGGTCCCTCAAGGCTCTTTGGAAGCGACGCACTATAAAGGAAGCTCCCTTGGGCCACTCTTGCTGGTGCTCTATGGCGTGTTGCCTGGTACCTGGCCCGACAATGCTGGCCCAACAGCTTCTTCCGACTTTGCCATCCTCTCGTTCTCTGTCAGTGCCTCAAAAAGCTTTTTCTGAGTTGGACTAACAAATTCACTCAATAAAACAGTGGTAGGTCCCATCTTGTGGGCGCCCCTCAACTTTTCCATGGTATGGCAAAGCTTGCCAGTGTCTTTCGTATTCGGGTATTGGATCAAACGCCGATATGTAGAGCGGTGGAACAAGTACAACTACATCACGTCCACGACTCTTCTGTCGGGAATCGCCTTTTCCATCATTATCCAGTTCGCGGGGCTTGCGAACCAGGGGATTTCAGTAAGTTGTGTCCTCGGGCACACTGTAACAATATCTTTGCTAACAGCCTACCGCAGTTCCCAGAGTGGTGTGAGACAACCAAATATATGGACATGCGACTTTCAAGACTGCAGATGGCTAATAGTCAACCCTGGTGAGGCGATTGGCCCGGCAGAGTGGCACTAATCCGCTGCTTAGGAGGCTGCTCTCGGGAGGAGTGGTCCGGGATACGTATATCCAGACCTCCCTAGCCAGCCGCTTTTGACATCCATCCTCTAGTCCTGTGACATTTCTTTATATGTATGGCGGCAGAGATGTTTTCGTAGTTCGTGGCAATTTCAGGCTGAGGTGGTGCGCAAGGATTTCATATTAATCATGTTTTCCTATCTTGGCTTCACCATTCTGCAATCGCACCTCGATCTTAATTCTAGCATAGCTTTCGATTAGCAAATAGTCAAGTCGTAGTTTGAAAATCAGTGTATGCCATGTTCTTGTCAGGTCTTAGTTTTCTGCTCTTCGGACTCCCAGAGTGTCTATGTACCATAATCCTTGAGATAATTTGTGGCTTGTCTTGAGAGGGCCTTCTTGGCAACGGGCATTAAGTGCCTACCAAATTATTCTTCTACGGATAACTATTCTCCGCGTACCTTGGACTGTATTAAGTAGAAGTGCACTTATGTCCTACGGTTCTCATTTAAGACTATGTGAAGGCTTTCTGCTAGCTTTACGCGATGTTGTGGAGATTTAAAGTCTATCTTTCGTATCTCCCTATGTATTCGCAGCTCGGATCATTCAAACTTCCAATTGTGAAATATTTTCCCTTCAAACCATTAAAATAGAACCACCCAATTCGGAATTCAACACCCGCCAGTTCCTTGCAAGTATGAGAAGTGGACATGTACTGTGAATCTCGCGGCAGTACGGTTGATCCAGCCGCGCCGTGGAGAAGATTGTGCCATGAGACGAGGCTGTTGAATTCGTCAGGACAAACTCCCTTCATGTTGAGGTCAAGAAGGAAGTCTGACTCAACTCCAACAAATCGTTTCATCATTCTAGAGCCCAGTGCCCATAGATTAACAATGAAAGCAAGAGCCAGGATGACGATAATGGCAATGGTGACTCCGAAATTTTGTACCAATCGGCGTTTATTGGTTCTGGTGACGGATCCATTGCTAGGTAAGGTCGTTGGATGATTTGTGGGCTCCGTATCTGAAGTATCATTCAACTTCAGTCGGTTCTTAACGTTGGCGTATTGAGCAGCGACTATACCTCGGCGAAAGTGTATGGTGTTGAGAATATAGTCTGTCTTGCTCGAGTCGCCAAACTCATTCAGCCCCAGGGGACCGAACGGCTTGATGAGAGGTGCGAAAGCTTCGCCCACCTCGGCCGCTTGCGAATCTTGGATGGAAAAGTCGGGCTGAAGAAAGTCCATGTTAGGAGTGCTAAAGTACGGCTCCCAGGGCTTGGCCTTGGTATCATCGGAAACGGGCGGCCTGCCATAATCGAGCTGCGGCTGACTATTAGATGAACGATATGTGAATTGTGTGGGAACTTCGGTCCAAGTGTAATTGCATCGCCAACCCTCGATATGATCAAAGCTTTTCTTCGAGTCAGAAATGGCACCCCACATGAATGTTTCCACAGTCCAGGGCCGATAGTTCGTATTCTCGTCGTCATCTTCTTTGCACAGCTTTCGAATCAGCATTGCGTAATCTTGCGAGCTCATCGTTTTCGCGAAGTATCTGGGATTGGTCTCGTTTCCCAATGCAACGCGAATGTCTCTGGTTAACGCCGCTTGACCAAGGCCGTTGGGACAGATGATCTCCTCTGTATAGCTAGCGATGATATGGTCCTCGTCGGCCACCTCGGAATCAGGATTTGCTTTGAAATCACTGAGTTGGAAGCACTCTGGGGACAACCTGGCGGCCGGGAGGGTTAAATGGACGGATACTCTACCGGTCCAATCCTGAACTGCGTCGTTGAGTTTGACAATAGGGTATACCAAATCGCGATAAGTTCCTTCCGGATATCTCAATTCTGAGGAGTTTTGGAACAACATCAAACTACCCATGTCCTCTTGCATGCGCCAAGTATCCCAAACATTGAACGAAGTGGCCCCCTGACGGCGAACTCCAAACCAGCTGTCCTGTTCGATTGAGACATCTTCTACCTCAGAGATAATCTTCACGGTGAAGAGAATAGACGACAATGGCGTCAAAAAGCCACAGCATATCGCAAGCACCTGCGTTAGAGCAACAGCAAATGTTTTGGACTTCAACGAGTGGTATAAGGCTCGAACACCAAGCATGTCTAACAATGACATATCCAGTTCTCGTGCGCTACATGGTCTTGATGATAGTTTGGAAAGTATAGCCCTGTCTCGGACGGCCGTATCGGACGACGAGGCATAAAGGCTCACAATGAAAAGCGCAACTGCAGGGATCAGCATCCACGAAAGTGCTGGTGTACCTTCCTTCACATTGACCAACCCGTCGGAGGACTCGGATACGCTCAAAGTAACCGCAAGAGCAATAATAAGTGCTAAAGCGTAGACAATGAATAGACATCGAAGCCATGTGGTTAACTGAATTGGCGAGAATGTAGAATGGCTCCAGTCAAATTTGCTATCGGCTTCAGGATGTTTGGCGCCAGCGTTCATCTGATCCGCGTTGAAAAAGATCAAGGCTCCCAACACCGTAGAGGGGTTTCTGTGCCACGGCTGAAATCTGCGTCGCACAGAGATTGCCAAGTACAATGCAAACACGGCTGAAAGGGCAAATATGCACGTCATGGCAATACAGATGGCCCTAGTTACCTTGACCTGGTTGATCATCACCATGACCTTACTGCCAGATATGCGAGCGTCGTCCGGAACTCGTAAGTGGTGATGAGAAATCATGGGTCCAACCGTTTCCGTGAGGTTTGTCATTACTCGGTGCAATGTGTCACTGCGGAAAATCGATCGATCTAGATGGTACATGTCTGCACCTCGAAACGAGGCTTCTGCCACGGCAGGGCCGTAGGCTAGGTCTCGGCTAAAAGATTCATTGGGTGCCCAAAACCCCGTGAAGGCGGGAACAACTCCCGGAAGGATATTCCATAGATTCACGTCGATGGGATTCTTGTCTTGATTCGGCAACACGGTCATGTTCGGCTTGGCACCATCGTCGGCAATCTCCACCTTGGATACCCAGGCGCTGGGTGCGCATATCACTGCACCGAGGGCTGATAGCTCAACAGCCGAAGCAGTCTTTGCCGATCTCTCGTAGAGCGCCGCGAGATATACAATTTGATTATACTGCTTCGACAGTTTCGGGCAAAGATGCGGGGATTTTGTCTGTGGTTCGATAGACCACATAGTGACGTTGTCAACAGGGAGAGTAAAGTTATGTTTGATAGAGACGGGCTCATCACAGCCTGGAAACCGCACCGTCAAAGTCACATTGTAATCTGTGGTCTCCGTGTCGGCCTCGGACGGTTCTTCATCCCATTGGGTTTCGTAGCCTTCTGACTGAATACATTGAATGTCCGTAAACAGAGCATCCACCGCGACGGTGATGGGCGAATCGATAGCCCCGCGATGGTCGAATGTTTGGTACGCTGCCTGTTTAGTTACTCCAAAGGGATACGACATGTTAAACGCGGAGAGAGCCCGAGCGTTGTACCATGGAGCCGTAGCAGAATTATTAGAGCCTGTAACTGGTGCACTGGACCTTTCGCTAGCGGCAAACGACGTGAGGGTCTGAAGCTCGGTATCCTGTGTCGACCGCACGTCGTCCAGATAGAACAAGCCAGGTGACAGTACCACTTGGAGTTTGGTCATGATAGAGACGATGATGACAATGAAGACCAAGAAATACCTCTGCTTCCACGAATGCATGAGCGCCATAGGCACGATCATGGCGGTGTAGTCCAAGGAGGATGCCGGTTGGTTGAGGATCGAGTCTGATTGTGGGGATTTCCACGGCGTATATCGCAATATTTGTAATTCCACTCGAGTCCAGAATGCCGCGACAAGTGTAAGAACTGTTGCAAGTAGATGTTAGATTTCAAGATGTACCGCCTGGAGACTGTCATCGGATGTCCATACAAGCTGTTGCACCAAACCTCCATGACCTCACAAATTCCCTATCGACTTCGCCCAAGCCGCGGAGTCTGTCTGAGTAAAGTAGCATGCAAGGAAGCGCTACCGTGCAGCAAAGAAAGAGAATAAAAAAGAGGGCGAGAATATAATCTCGCAGCCAAAACGGACGCCATGCTGGCTTAGTCGTTGGGGGAACATGGACCGCAGATTGGTAAGAAGTTGCGGAGGTCTTGGGAGCTTCAAACCCCCCAATTGTGGATTCGGTTTTAGAGTGTTGGGCTGGAAAGCGACCCGGATGAAGGTCTAAAAGGCGAACATCTTCCTGGGGTCCGAAATCCGAGGATACCCTGCTTGGCGCTTCGTCGACGCTGGCTTTACGACCCCCAAACTCGTCGTGAGCCACGCTGTTATTCCTCATCTGGCCAGATCGTGAATCTTGGTCATGCCGGCCTGTTGATGAGTGGCAATCGTGAGTGTTTGTGTTTCGAATGTCATGTGCCTTTATAATTTAAAGCCCGCCGCCGCCTGCACTGCCGACATTAACGGATAAAAATAAACAATTTTGCGGAACTTTTGTACTTGAATACCCCCGCAACCTACTTGGGAAACGGCTCTCTCCGCCCAATCAACCAAAATTTTACAGATATAATGTTATGTACATTATGACTGATTTCAAATCTAGAGATAGGTTACGAAAGAAATTTCTGACAAAACGCTCTGGATGTATATTTTCAAATAATAAATAGTTGTTTCACGCCATTTCAGAAAAATAGCCCGGCCACAGTCGCAAGTATGGCGGCCCCTGCTGAGGTGTCAGCCTGGAAATGGACTTTAGCCCTACATCCATGCAGTGACATTATGTATGCTGATCTTCACGGCAATGGAAAGGACTGCCAAGACAGCTTATTTGATGCCTCTTAGACCCGTTAGCTGTTAACGAACCCCTGTATCAGCGTCTTTCCTTTACGCGCTGCCTGTCAACCTGCTCATCGGGATGTCTAGTAAGGTAAGCTCGCAGTTTTGCCCCTAATTGGTCAGGGTATAGGCCTTAAAAATGGAACACATCTCATTTCCGTCTTTTCCCCGGTTCCTCAACAACCATAAACAACGCGTTGCACAATTGATTGATAATTCATCGAGCCTCGTAAAGGGAAAAACTTGTAACAAGTCATTACTAAAGCTGAGTGAATTGACAATTAATTCACTACTCTGAAAAAAGGCAAAAGGGGGAAAACCTTAGTAGAATCTACCTAGTTACTTCCATGTATAACTTCAATGATTTGTGTCAGTCGTCTGTCCTTGCGTAACTACTGTAGGCATTTGTCACGCAGTAACGCCAAAATCATAACAAGGGTCCAATCACTTGACCCCATACTTGCAATAAGTCTACCCTGTACCAGGGAATCTGGGTATGAGCAGGTAGTAAGAATCTCCGAGGTTTATAGTTTAAGAGAAGTAGAGATTAGGAATAGATCTATAGATATATATTTATTCTGTATAGTAAATTAATTAAGCTTTATTAGTATAAATAGCATAGAGTCTGATAAGCTTACTAATAAAGCTTAATAGATATTTTAAATATTTAGAGTTCCTATCCTCCAGTTTCTATACTCTAACTTAGTCGTAGCTTTATACTTCCCTGTAAAAGTATTCTAATAACTTGGTATTCTTTCTCGCCTCGATATAATGCATATTCCTACCACTGATTTGAATTCCACATCCAATACACCTGAGACTAATACTCCTATCTCCTTCATCGTCGCGAACCTTTGTATGCGACTAAGAAAGGGTGTTTGCATCAGTTGCTACGCGACCATCACCACTGCCTAAACCCCGAAATGGACAAACGGGGCCCAATAAATTGGACCTTCCTCACAGCCAACCATATCTCTACCCTCTCTCGAATTATGGTTGTGATTGTCTTGACCATCATGAAATTCTCGTCCGTCCAAATCACGTTGGGCTCGCTCTGAACCCGAACCATCGATCATCCACTGATCTCGGAGTATTCTGGTAGCACGGTGAAGTCCTTCACCAACTGACCCATCCCTCAGGTTGTGATCCTCAATCCACTTGTAAGTCATCTTTGCTACGTTAACGCAGAACTGATCATTGACTCTACGCAGAGTTCCGACGATGTTTCGAAAGCCGGCTAGGTGACAAGCACTTATCAGATGTAGCCCCTCATCAACAAGTCTTTCATCTTCTGTATAGCCCGTACTGCATGCTGAGAGATATGCAAGAAACGGAGCTCTCTGGTACAGCTTCAAACTGAACAAGTCTTGAACGGTTAATGGCCCATCTTCCATCTTTAATGAGCTTTGGGATGGATCAAGTTGATGTGATGCTCCATGACCTGCAAAGTGGAATATCTCACACTCGGCCAGGGATAAGAGGACCTCTTCTCGGTATGGTTCCAGCCTCTTTATTTCTAAGCCCATCCTAGTGCATAGCTTTCCAAGCTCATTGATTTCCTCTGGTGCATAATAGAGCTCCTTAACCCCGACTAAAACAACCTTTCCTAATTTTCGAGAAGCAGGCAGACTTGCAGTGTTCTGTCGGCCCTGAATGAGAGCTTTAACAGAAGAGCTATAGCTAGAGACCACGCGATCCATCAGTGTTAGTTGAGCCGGGAGAATGGTATCCTGCTGCGTGGATAGGCAGAGTTGACAGAGGCCCTGTTGGAATCCAAAAGATACGAGGCCAGGTGGAGCTGTTAGGTATATCAGAATAGCCCAAGCTCCCCAATACTGGGCTAGCTATGCCATCCCAGAGCCATTCTAGTGTTTGCCGGTCAATTTCTGGCTTTCTAGTGTATTTTTTGACGTCACCATATAAGATTGGAAGCTGTAGCGAGGTAAATCCGTCTCTCTGTATGATCAGGGCATCAGTTCGGAGATACATAGCGTTGATGATGACCACGGGACCATTGATTGCTGCGGACTTCAACTGATCCTCTGATGGAGGAAGTAGAAACCTGTCGTATCCTGGCAGTTTCCGGATGTCGTTAATCACCTCGTTCAACTTTCGGCCCATATCATGCCGTGGGTTCGTAAACCCTGTTAACAGACCTGGCTTGGTGTCTAATTGGTCTGAAAGTTGTATGAATTGCTGTGCCAGCCCGGGATAATTGACTTGTAGATCCTGTATCTCGATTCGCAGATCACTCAAGGAGCTTAATATGATGCCTCGCCCAAGTTCAAGGTATTGAATCACCTGATATAGGTCCCTGCCTGCCATCAAAGCGAGGGCCCCAGCAATACAAGGCAAGCCACTAGTTCTTCTTAGTAGAATTTGCATATCGGAAACCTCCAATGACCGAGGCGTCAGTTGAGAAACAAGATCAAGCGTTTCAATAGCAACCCTGTATGCGGTCTGGATATCCGCAGTCTCCATCAGTAAGCAGGCGAGGGAGATTCCCGCTGAAATTCGAATCCATAGGGGCGTGTGCCGATTTTCAAAGGCCCGAGGAAGCATCTCTAATGCCATTTCAAGATCTGCTTTGGTGTCTTTTCTTTGAAACCGCTGCTGATAGCTCTCTGCTAGGAAGAACAACCGACTACCTCGCATTGGGTGATCGTCTGGAGTCAAATTTAGAGCATGCTGAAGTATTTTCAAATGCATTTCAAAATCTTCCTCTGACTTAGTTTCTCTGTACTTAATCTCGAACGTATTGCTAAGCGATTCGAGGTTTCTTGTCAGCTGCGGATCGTCTTTGGAAAATAAATCAACCGCTTGCAGCCCATATTCAATCGCCGAATCAACGTCTTCTTGACGTTTGGATCTTTCGTACTTTGAAATGTATAAATCGATTATGGTTCCAAGAAGGTCGGATTTTGAGTCTCTGCTTTGGTCCTCGGCAAGTAAGAGAACCTCGGGAATTCTCTGAATCGAGGCTTCGACATCTTTGGTATGTCCCAATATCTCGTACTTGGCGCTAAATGCCAAAATCAATCCACTAGAGACTCTGATTCTATCACTTTTATCATGTGGCACCAGGTCCTCGGCCTTTTGCAGCCAGGCAATTGCTTCATCAAGGTCTGCTAGGTCTCGAGTTCGGTTGAACTTTTGCTGATACAGCATCCCCAGTGTCTCATTGGCGGATGTTTGGAACGCGCTGTGTTCCACGACGAGATCCACGGCACTCTTCAGAACTCGAATTGAGATATCCAGATCTTCTCTAGAATCAAGGTTCTGATATCTCTTCGTATGCCCTAAACCTAGATGAAACAAGAGGCCATAGCGTTCTAATGGCGATGTGTCATCTGGAGAAGCCTCCACCGCGCCGGAATAGTAGACGATGGAACAGTCGAGATCATCCGAGTCTCCTAGGCGATCGAATCTTTTTCCATAGGCAGTTCCGAGGTTTAGAAGTACTTCTGCTCTCTTGTGAGACTTGCCAGAACCGAGGACTATGAGCGCGTCTTGAGATCGCTTCAATCAGGAATCCAAGTCTTCTAGATTTCCAGTCCTGTCAAACTTGTTCTCATGCAGCACCCCGAGTCTCATCAACGAATCTGTGTAAGAAGCATCATCCACAGATTCAAGGTCTATAAGCTGTTCAAAGAGGACGATGGACCGGTCGAGATCTTGAGTGTCTTCTCTGGATACATTCCACCTCGAGTGATATGCTTCCGCTAAGAGCTTTTGTCGTTGTAGCGAGGGGAGATACTGAGCATCAGGGCTCTCAAGAGACTCTTCGAGTAATTGGATGCAACTGTCTATATCGCACCTTTCACCATTTTGTAAGAATCTCTGGTAGGTGGCTATGGCCAGGCCAGCGAGGTCACCTGTTTTTGAGGGATTATTAAATGATTCCAGACTTAGAGCCTCTTGATAGTTTTTGATGGCTTTGTTGAGATCAAGTATCTCACTGGTCACCGTATGCCTGTTAGCGTAAGCTCTCCCAAGGTTTCTGAGCTGTACAGCACGCGTTGACACGTCTCCAGCGATCTCAAGGCTGGCTTCGAGTTTTTGAATTTCCAGGTCGAAATCTTGAACGTCGTCCCAGGTAAAAGGCTCGCTCAAATACTCGAGCTGTGGGTTATAAACCTCGTCCTTTGTCTCACCTTCTGGTCTTGAGATTTGGTCCTGCATCGTTTAAAATCAACGCGGTGTTGTTATTTCAAGTGTTTAATCCTCAAAATCGAGAAGCCCCAAGATGAAAAGTCTTGACGAAGGCCTGTAAGATTAGGCAGGAATCTGTCTGATGTAACCTCATCGGGCTGCCCTACAGCTTACTGGCAAAACACGTGCCTTCCGACCTGTTCAACCAAGACCCAGAGCTAAAATATAGGGTCAGGGTTATCCCTATATTAACTTCGGTTTTCTTCCTAGTCAATAAAATTGCAACACTTTAACCAGTTTATCAAGAATTCGGTTGATTTATTATAGTATTAGTTGTTTATTTAATTATTTTTAATAATTAGTTTCTAATATTTAATTAACTAGTTAGTATCAAAACTTAATATAAATATATCTTACTTGAATTCATATGAAAGAAACCAACTTCTGACAGGTAAAAGTAAGGATGCATTAGGGTAGGTATATAGATTGCGGGTAAATTATAGTCCGATGATTCTGCTTAGCTCAGCATTTGGCTGCTCAGCTATTACCCGCGTAGCGTCCCGCAACAATAATAATCAGAGCCTTCGTCCGTGTTCGTTGTTATGTGGGTTTGAATACCACATTGGATGTTTCGCAACACGAAACTCAAACCCCCCTTCCCATCCTATTCCACCATCTCTTAATGTATGACCTGATCACGGGCCTTGCGAGGCCGCAGATAGTGGGCACCATCATCTGCACCGTCCTCGTGGCAATTGGCAGTGCCCTCTTCCACCAAGTCTTGACAAGGACTCCGTTACCATCAAACGCCCCAAAGCAATGGACCAAGAATGATTGGCCTATTGTGGGCGCATGGCGCTTCTACAAGCGTCGCCGAGATATGTATCTCGAGGCACAACAGTCGACTAAAACAGGCAGCTTCAGTTTCTATGTGGGCAAAAAGCTCATCGTGGGATTAAGTGGCTCCGAAGGGAAGAAGACTTTCTTCGACAACCGGGAACTATCCATTAGTCAGGGGTAGGTTGGACACCGAATGGAATGGGCCGCAGTCAACGACTTCGTTCTCATCTGGGGTCCAATTGCTAATCAAACCGTTCCTGCCAGAAATGCAGATCTGCTGACCGGAGTTCCTGCACCTGAGTCAAACGAATTTTATCAATTATTTACAAAAATCCTCACAACTCTGCTTAAGACCACAAACTTGGTCGGTGTTCTAGATCACTTCAAGGTCGATTCGCGCCGAGCGTTTGACGGCCTTATCGCTGCACCATGTGTCAGACGTGGCCAAGACTGGGGGGTGATGAACCCATTTGATTTCATGCAGAGACTGATATACCAACTCACTGTACGCGCGACCGGAGCGAGGGAGGTTGCCGAGGACCCCGAGCTTCTGGAGTCTACCTTGCGGATGATTAGCGAGTTCGAGGGCAGGGCGAGCCATGCAAGAATCTACTTTCCTTGGCTTCCGACAATAAATTACATGATTCAAATGCTGAATGGGATTAAGATGTATATGATATTCGACAAGATTATCACGGATAGGAAGAAATCGGGCAAGACTGTGGACGATCCTTTTCAGAGACTTATGGATGATGGTTTGAGCGTACAGGATACCGTGTCAGTGAGTTCTTGACCGTCCGATATTCAATAAACTCTGCTGTTTCCACACTAATTTTGAGTTTTAAAACAGTTCGAGATAGCGGCACTCGTTGCTGGGCTTATCAACAGTACAATTCACGCTGCTTATCTACCAATCTACTGGGCAACGAACTCGGAATGGAAAGCCCATATCAAGGAAGAAGTTGATGGCGTCATTGCAAAGTACATGAAATCCGAGGACCAGTCACCAGCTGACGTGCTGGACACACTCAGTCTCGATCAGTGGGAAACGGAATTCAAATTCATAGATCTCTCGTTGCGCGAATCGATCCGACTAGGACAGCCCGGCACCGCCTTTCGCAAGAACACAACTAACAAAAACATCCCAATCGGTAATACGGGAGAAGTCATTCCTCCGGATGCCTATGTTGCATATTTGGTTGACAACACGGGCCTGAGTGAGGATATTTATCTCGATCCACTGACCTTCAATCCACGCCGATTCGAGGAGAATGTTACCGAGGAGATGAAGCAGCCTCACTCGTACCTCGGCTGGGGTAGTGGACGACACATCTGCCTGGGTATGAGACTCGCTAAGCTTGAGGTGACAATGGTAAATGCCTATTTGGTCTCCCAATTTGACTTCGAGTTGTCAGACGAGTACGGGAATAGCAGGTCTGAGCCACTTGCCCCTATAAATAGAAATCTTCACCAGTTTAACCGGCCAGCGGAGCCTGTCTACCTTCGTTACAGGTCTCGAGAGTATTCGGATCATCGGTATAATAGAGGCCCTATGGTTTCGCATGTAGCTAGAGATATTTGAGCTCTGTCGACATGTCTTGATGCACATGCAGTCGACTACACGAAATCAATGCATAGCTTCATGTTGATATCCCAGCGCCTATTTTAATTACGGGCCTTCCGTTATGCTATGCTAGAAGACTGCTAGTTAAATAATAAAAACTAAGCCATGAGCCTGTTGCATGGATTGACTCTAATTTCTGCTTAGAAATGATTCACATTCATCAGAGCTGTAGATCTGAGAGGATTTCCGCGGCCATAATCAATACTTGAGGACCTCGAGTTTAATCCAACGATGAAACAAGAAGACAGCCTGAGATCTGTTATACATCTTATAGTTAGAAATAATGTCGGTGTGGATAGCCATTAATCCCTTGTCTTGTTCAAAGGGTTAGCGACACTGGAGTAATACTGACAAGACATTCCATCAGTGTTTAAGGATTATTAAGAGATAATGTTTTCTACACCTTTTCGATTTTATATCAAAACAGACTAAACACATATATTATATTATCGTAAAGATATAGTTAGAGGTAAACTATTTGAAAACTTCATTTAGAAAACTATCAACTTGAGGGCAATCCGATGGAAATAGATTTTCTAAAAGGGCACCTTCATCCGCACTGAGCAGGTTCCATTCAATCTCATCATCAGTGATAGGAAGAGATGCGTAGTCCGAGCACGACGGATCATGTTGGTAGGCCAAATCGGTACAGGGTGTCATTTGATCGTTTTCAGTCCGATATTCAGCTAGTAGTTGTTGAGCTGCAGGGTCTGAGTCGACCGCTATGAAGTGGTCCGGGCCATGACGTGATTGGTGAAGGGGCTGGTCATTTGTTATGATGCTCCTATGTTTCAACCTTAATGCCCTCTGTTGGAACATGTGGAATAGACCCTGGGCATAACGCCAGAATCGTGAAAACGACCGCAATGATGCAAGAAGTGATTGAAAGACGCGTTGTGATTCAGCCGCTGTAAGTGGGTTTGATGAGGCGATTTCTGTGCTCGCATTGATGATTGCAGTAAAAATGATATGATTTACAGAGTACCACAATGTGCAAATCAGATTTTGGTCAATGAGGGATTCGAGGATGGAACTGATCGCTACTGTAGCCACGGCGCACAAGTGAGGCCGTGTGTAACTGGCATTCTCTTGGCCATCTGGACCGCCTTTTGGCGGCGGCCGATGAATGAGAATAACGAAATTCTTGTATGTTAAATGAAGCATAGCCTGCCAAGTTGTGATGTTTGTTGCACGCAGTTGAAGTTCTGGCGGTAATTGATGGAGGAAGCTGGCCAGTGCCTTATCTGCGGTCTCGATGGCGTTGTTTCGGGCTTGGGCGGTAGAGCGAAGAGACCAGCCGTCTCTAGCTGTGCGTGAAATAATCATGCATAACTTAGACTGCTGAATCAAAAATTGTATGTTTGCGTTGGGAATGCCTTTAAAGTGCTCCGGTACAAGCTCAGGCACATCGGAGTCATCAAGGTTTCTAGTACTATATCAGCAAGTATATCATTTGACTTTCCATGTTGGGCAAAGAATAGCCATACAGAATCTGTGGCCTTCCCAGAGATGCTGATGCAAGAGTATCAAATTGAAATAGGATCCACCAGAGCCGTGTCCATATGCGTTTCCAGTGTGGCTGCATCATCGACTGAAATGTGTTCCTATGCATTCCCAGCCCCAGGCCTGTCCGTGTGGCAATTCCAATCCAGTGCCACGTATTTGCCACAATGTCTTCTAAGCCATCTGAGTACCAAGTCATGAGAATCGCTACCTGTACGAACGCAACTCGGTCCTGGTCTAGCCGGAAGTCGATCAGAGTCTTGGCTCGGTGAAACAAGATGCTTTGCAGATCTTTCATCTCGTCATCTTCATCAGCCAATACATGAGCCCCGACCATGAGGACTGCATTCAACAGCGTCAGGGGCAATGGGCCACTGGGGTAATTCTTTTCATACTGGTACATGAAGCTCTCTTCATCTACAATTGGCCATCCGCAATTGATCCGATCAAAGTAGGCCCGGACCAGCCTGTCTGCTAGTGCCTTTTCCGGTCTCTCAAGTGCTTCTGTGGGAATACGTTGGAGATTATGAGACGTGTCTTTGTAGCTGTACTGCCGGCCCCCGAAGTGGAAAACGTTCCTGCGAACTTGCTGAGGATATGTTTGCCGCATCAAATAGTGATAATTGGCCAGGGCCCCTCCGACGAAGCAAACTCGATTTTGATCTCCAAATTCTCTTGTCTGGATGCTTTCATTATTCATGAGATCGTCGAAGTTCCCTGGGTCCTCTGTTTGAAACTCATCAGTGCATACTTCAGCTGAAGAACCTTGTATTGGCTGCCTTCTTGGGCGAAGACCGGGGAGCTTGTCGCTGGGCCTCGTATTAGTAGTTCGTGAATGGGGCTGAATAATCATAAGCCGTCTATTCCAACCTTGGCTTTCCCGATGCCTTTTTTTCACGTATATCGAACATCCCTCGCGATGTCCAGTTGAGCAGTTTGTGCAAGGGGCTCCTTTGTCAAGAATATCACAGCGGACCTTGCGTTGATGGCAATTGATACAAGCGCGCCCGTCTGACACTTTGTTAGTCTGCTGAATGGTAGTATATGTAGCTGATATGGTGGGCGTGTACTGATTCTCTTGGAGGCATCTTGGGGACTACTTGAGGAGTGTGTAGACATCGTGTATTATTCCAAGATGACTAAACTTTAGATCTCGTGCTGGATTCATACTCTTACAGGAAAGAAGAAAGACAGTGGTGTCGGGTTGAGTTCAGAATAGGAAAGAAGTCGGTATATGGTAGAGGATGGGGATCGGTAATTCCAACCAGTTGCGGCGCTGGGATTAGAGTTCGGAAGTTGCGGGTCTTAAAATCGGTCTAACCAACCAATAGCGGCGATTTCTAACATCAATGATTACCGTGCAGGCTCACCCAAAGCGGAGTTAATGGGTACCAGGACGCTTGTGCACAGAAATACAAAAGGCGAGAAAGTCGCCAAGGTGACTCCCCCAAAACCGACCATCGAATATCAAGGGAATACTAAGGATGCCGGTCGAAACTATCCATACTTCGTCACAAGATGACATTCCCGCTGGGTCGGACAATGAAAGAAAAACCCCTGTTAAGACAACCGTTCACGGACCTACTTGCCATGCCTTGGATGAGGACAAGCCAAGATTCTCTCGCGTAGGTCTAGATCATATCTTCAAAAAGTTAGTTTTGCTATAGTATGCTAATTCTGTTACTTGATAGACGACGAAAGTGCTCGTCCTGGTAGCAGGATCTTTTTGTGGCTTCAACTGCAGCGTTGGCACATCAATCCCATCAGGTGCCTACGAGGCTATATCTGAGAACTTTTCGTTGACCAGCAAAATGCAACTCGCTCTACTCAACTCGCTCAATATGGTTGGTTTCATTCTGGGACCGTTGCTATTTGGTCCGTTGAGCGAATTCATCGGGCGTCGCCCTGTGATGATTCTATCATATCTTGGCTTCGTTGTATTTATGTTGGCGTGTTCAGGTGCACCTA
The DNA here is from genome assembly GCA_026958235.1 of Clonostachys rosea. Lineage (NCBI taxonomy): Eukaryota > Fungi > Ascomycota > Sordariomycetes > Hypocreales > Bionectriaceae > Clonostachys > Clonostachys rosea. Next base: position 263,231 of record CP110207.1, read on the forward strand.
CTTATCCTGCTCTGTTGGCATTCAGACTTCTCTCCGGCGTCAATGCTGCAGCCCCTTTTTCTGTTGTTGGCGGGCTATACTCAGACATTCTAGATGATCCTCACAAGCGAGGGCAATCTATCGCCGCTTTCCTGGTCCTTAATACCTGGGGTGCTTTTGCTGCACCTCTGATATCAGGCTTTGCGTCGCGTCTCTCATGGCGATGGCCGTTCTGGGCTGCTTCAATCATGGCGGCACCCGGAATTCCGCTGGTTGCAATATTACCAGAGACGTATGCACCGGTACTTCGAAAGAAAGCTCATCAGAGCATTACAGAAGGCTGTGATTCAGAGGAGGCGATACTAACACAACCAAAGCCGTTTGATGCCGGAAGGATATTCCTCCGGCCTGCTAGCCTGATAGCCAGCGAACCCATTTTGCTAATGTCGTCGATCTATCTCGCTCTTGCATATTCAATTCTCTATCTTATCTTCCAAGTGTATCCAATCATCTTTCAAGGTATTCAGTCACCAATCAGCAATTCCATTTTTTGAGCCTACTAATACGGCCCAGATATGTATAACCTGTCCTCAAGCATGGCAGGGTTGGCTTATATTCCTCGTGAGTAGCCATCAAACTCCCGGATCTTTCATCATAGTGCTAATTGTTCAATAGTCATCATCGGCGCCGGATTGGCATTGCCAGTTTTCTTCTTGTACAGCAGTTGGTACCACAAATCAAGACAGAATGGGAAGCAATGGGCCCAGTCCGAGGCTAATCGCCGTCTTCCCACCGCCTGTGCTGCATCTCCTTGGTACGTTTAGCGATAAGATTGGCTTTATTTGAGACACGGACTGATTGTTTGCAGCATGGTAATCGGCATGTTCTGGTTGGGTTGGATCTCCCGAGTGGGCAATTCACCTATTTTCGCCTCTGTCGGTGGCATTTTCATTGGATTTGCCTTTCAAATGATATTTATGAGTATGTTGAACTACATAACTGATATATTCCGGGAGGGTTCCGCGTCTGCGCATGCCGCAGCCGCCTGCCTTCGGTCTATATGTGCAATTCTCGTTCCCCTTGGGGGGGCTTCAATGTACCAGAATCTCGGGGTTCCTTGGGCATCTTCTTTATTAGGGTTTCTATCATTACTATTGGGGATAATTCCGTTTGTTCTACTATTTTTTGGGCATCGAGTTGCTTCTCGACGAAGAGATGCTGATATCAGCACCTAGTTCATGGGCCTATAGAATAAGGCTTTTATAATATGTCGGAGATCCGCATTTCGAGGCTCAGGCAAATAGCTGATGTAATTGAAAGTATATTTATCTCTTAGGTAGGGTAGAATTATGTTACAGACTGTAGAGATTGAGTACTTCTATGGCCATGGTGCTTGGCTCGGTGCCTGAACGCTGAAAACGTCGGTGAATAAGGAATATATTGGGATACAGTCTTTTCTTCTGGTGCATCCGTTATCCTTGCTGTAAAGATAGTCAAATCTGAAGCAGAAGTGAAGATCTTTCGTAACGTGCTAGCAAGTGACAAGATATAGAAGCTAAATTTATACTTAGAACGGATCATATTCACGGTAGCCTAACTTTTTGAATGCTTGTACTGTCGATTCAATCTTTTCCAGATTTACTAAATATTAACAGCTGAACTTCTTGTAGTTGAGCCTACTTACATACGATCGGTATGGACACATGAACTCAAAGCGAGCCTTTCTTAGTCGGCTCGCGCACAAGTCAACACAGAGCTTACAGCTACATCTAATTTGAGTATCCACGCCCACTCCAAGTGACGTGGCGAAGAATGGTTGGCTGCCGGTCCTGTACGCATTTTTGAACTCTGATGCTTGCCCATTGGCCATTCTGGCCATGTATAGTCCACCCATCTGGCCGTTTGCGTACGTTGCGATAACGGAAAAGGCGAAGGGATCTACGCAGCTTGTAGCTGCCACTATCAGTTTACATACCTCTCCATCTAATTCTTATTCTCAATAGGGCAACTTTGATATAACGAAAATCGAGATTCTTTGCGTATAATCACGGTGTCTTGATGAAGAACGCATTGATATTTGCATGGGAATTCACTATATATCCAGAAGCGCATACTGAATCAGAGACTAGACCCCCTTCTTCGGTTTAAAGCGTGTGCCAGCTCAGTAGCCTTAAGACCATGGTCGGGTGACTTTGGACAAGATTGAATCCCAGCATTCAGTTTGGCGCAGCGGGCCCGAGTTCTGCATACCCCGCGTGTTGGCGCGGATCCGTAGACCTCATTGAGTAAGGATTGGAAGCTAGACCTTGACTGGGTAGAATAGATGGTCCGAGATAAGGAAAGTGTCAATAACGTGTTGATTTCCTTGTTGCCACACAATGGGTAATGGAGTATCTCTATCTGGATGATAAACGCTGCTATCCGTCGATCCGCTACTATATGTATGCAAGATTATTGACCTGGAGACAGCTCCGATGCATATAAGCAGGCTGTAGCTTCTTCAAGTCTTTCGCTACAACTGAGTAGCAAGAAGAGCATTCATTTGCCACCCGTCTTCTTCGGATGTTGATATGAATAGATAGTGATTTAGCTACGACAACACTCCCGCGATCCTACTCTGAGAACCCTCTCGGGCACATGAACACTCTATAAAATAAGACCCAAGACTATCTTTGTTCGCATCCTATCCTGACATGGGCACCCGAAGTGTCCCGGTTGAGAAAGACGGCCATGTCGCCCTTGACTTGCTTGACAAGGATAAGGAAGATGGCACCATTCGCGCGGCCGACGGAGCAAGCATTGCTGCTGCTGAGAGCGAAGAGGATCAGCCATACGAGCCACTGCCAGGCGTGATGCCTTACGACGGCCGCAGACTCGTTACCATTCGCGCCATCTTGACTGGCGGTGTCCTTGGTTCTTTGATTGCCTGCTCAAATTTGTACCTAGGTAAGAGCCCGATGTTTTAGCACTAATACGCAAAGTCTGACATGACCAGGCCTCAAGTCTGGCTTTGGTGCCGACGCAACTCTCTTCTCTGCTATTTTCGGATTCGGCATATGCAAGATGCTTGAGAAGTCAAAGGTACGTCGGTGCCGTGGAACATCCCATACAGAACGCTATCTGATGACGTTTAGATCCCCCTTCTCTCTGATGACTTTGGTCCGCACGAAAACAACATCATCCAAGCGACCTCTCTGGGCTGCATCGGCGTGGGTTTTATGTTTATGATCGGCGTGCCAGCAATGTACCAGCTAAAGCTCCTGGGCCCAGATCCCCAATCCGACTATGGGCGGTTGATTTGCTTGACACTGGTCGGTCCACGTAGAATGGGGGTTGCTCGAGCCAGTACATACTGTAGTCTGGGCTCAATGGCTTAGAGCCCGAGTCGCCTGGGTAAGCGGACATTGACCCTACGGCCCAAAACGTGTAAAGAAACTTTACTGATGTGCCGTTGATTGTGACAGGCGCCGGGCCCTCACCCCATGTCCAAGCGGCCTTGGCATCTTGTGGTGGATGCTTGAGATTCCAACTCAAGGAGAACTGATACTCCGCTGTCCTATCAGGCGGTAGTGGAACAAGGGCCCAGGTCGAGCCCAAGAGACCATCGCCGTTGGCGCGAATGTCGAACAACGGTCCTACCATGGCGTCCGGATCAGTTTGGCGCGGCTTCGCTTTGAACCGGACTGTCACAGGACCTTGTGTGGCTCTTTGTACAGCCTAAAACCTGCTGGGCTGGCTGTCTAATCCAGTGCCATCGCTTTGGATCAGCTTGAGCTGGCCAAGACGGTCCCACGCTTCCAGTGTCTCCGTGGTATATTGCGCAGATGGTGCATTTGCCATTTCGAGGGGCAGCACGAGACGGGTCTCGTTGCTAGCAAATTGGATGCCCATGGCAAGCTCTCCATTGATGCCCGTGTAGTTCACAACGTCCAGAATAGGTGTCAGCTGCACATTGATTGATGGCAGAGTAGAGTTTCCCGGCGATGATGGTTTGGCAGCACATGTCATCGCGCAGGCCACCACCAAAGATAAAACAAAGGCCTTGGTCCAGATCATCGTCACAATGGCTCTCGGCAATGATAGCTTTTGCCCAAATGGAATGGTAGGATAGAAAAGCCCACCGCAACTCAAACCACATCTTATACCTCTGCAGGTGTAGTCTCGTCCTCGTGTCTATTCATGCAAATCTTAACCTTACTTTGAACCCTTTCTCAAGTGAGTGCCGGGCTGTCACTGCGATCAGCAAAAAGTTAACCCAGCCTGGTGCTCTGGTCCGCAGTCTGTCGCCGGCACATGAAGAAAGACGTCAGCCAAGCAGTACTGATAATAAAAGACTGTGTCGAAACGTGCGGTCTCGCACACCCGAACGGGAAGGTGGACCCCGTGAGCCGCAGAAGTCGCCGGTCCGGGCTCTGCTCTATGATCGCGGCGAGAGACAGTTACGGATGCATATTCATAGTCTCAGCCGCGCGTTCAGACATTCAAACAAGGTGAGCCAAAGTGACATTCATTGCAGCAGGAACTAGCCTTACATAGCCTCACAGTCTATAAATACTATCACTTGTTTCGATAAGTTTTAGAACCCACAACCCAAGTGTTTAGACCCAGTGTATGGTTGTTATTCAGAGCCACCATCAGTCATGCCCGCTGCTAGATCATCACGCTGGCTGATGCTCCCCTTCGCCAGCTTGGCCTTCCAATGGCCACTCTGTGTCGCCGAAGCTCCCAGAAACTCCAGACCATGGACACTAGCAGCAACTGGAGACCTGATTGGGGATGTAGTCGCAACGAACGACACTCGCACTGCTGCGGTGTGGAACATCACCCAGGCAGCCGACTTTGTCTTTTTCAATATGGAAGGGCAGATAATAAACGAGGAGTCATTCACCGGGTATCCTGCCTCTGAGAACGGCGGTGATAACTTCTACGGAGGCGTCGGCGGCGGTCCGCATTACCCACCCGAACAAGCTGCCTTACTGCCGAGTACGGTTTCAACCTTGCCTCCCATGCTAACAACCATGCTTGGGACTTTGTCGAGGCGGGTATGATCAGCACCCATGAGAATCTTGCCCAAGGTGGGCATCTCTACGTCGGGATCCGGTGTTGGACTCGACGAAGCACGACGAGCGGTGTTTGTTACCAAGGGCAACAAGCGGCTGGCACTCGTGAGTACAGCGGGCACGCACACACCCCAATTTGTTGCTGGGCCAGGAGACTCAGACGAGCACTTGCGGCCTCGACCCGGCGTCAGCGTTCTTCGTGCGACACCCTTCACTGTCGTCGATGCCGCGGGATTTGACCAGATTCGAAACATTGCCAAGTCTCAAGGGCAAATCTTGGCAGGTGATGAGAATGGCATCACGTTATATACTGACCAGACTCAGATTGCCTGGTCCAACTGGATGTTGGGTGAAAAGTCTGGGTCATCGATCTCCTGGGATATCAACCCGGACGACTACACTGGCATTTTGGATGCAATCAAGGAGGCGAAGAAACAATCCGACGCCACAATCTTCTCGCTGCATGCTCATGAGTCTGAATCAGGCGCTGCAGACTCCGATTTTATCCCTCTCCCGCCCGCTTCAAGCGTACCTGCTAGTTACACATGAAAAATCAGCCATGCCGCAATCGATGCTGGTGCTGATGTGGTGTTGATACATGGACCGCACACTCTGAGAGGCATTGAGGTCTACAATTCGCGCCCCATCTTCTACGGCTTGGGGTCTCTCACTTACAGTCTCGGGCTGTCGTTTCGTGGATACAATCTTCCAATCGAATGGGACGACGGAATAATTGCCGAGACCAGGTTTGAGAACGGGTCGCCGGCCGAGGTTATCCTGCATCCCCTTGTGCATAACCAGTTGACAAACGATACATCTCTGCCAGATCGCACCATGCCGAAAGTGGCGCCAGCGGCAGAAGCGCAGCGTATTTTGGCACATTTGCAGAACACTTCGAAGCTGTTTGGAACGGAGATCGTTGTGAAAGATAATGTTGGATACATCAAGATTATCTAACAATCAAAAGCCCCAAAGCAGGAGCGCTTTCTGAGCCTTCTATTTGTAGACATGCTGCAAGTCTAAGTTGAAGTCTTAGTTGAGCAGATAGAGAGCTTTGTACCAGCTCGTGTCTACTCTTGTTCTCTAGTCATCTCAGAGAAATAGCAGACAAATTGGCATAACGGGGAAGATGGACGTTAAGGAGATTGTATATGCAAGCTATAATAACAATAAAAAAACCCTAGTTCTGCAATATAGCTTCAGCGATATAACTAGACTATACACATAACAAGGGGTACAAGGCGGCCCAAAGATTCTGTTACACACGATTCTCCATGGTTGTATGAGTATCTGTACCATCGAAACATACCGTGCATTTGATGTCTGGTCTCCCAGAGCCTTCCTCGCCTGATCTAACATCATCAATTACAAATTTAACGTAGGCGTCAGGTCCACCATACTGAGAAAATGATGTTTCAAAATGCCATGTGATCTTTTGGTGAGGAAACAGTGAGCTTACTTTCATGATGTGGTCCACACTTGTCTTCAGCTTCTGATGTGGACCAAATACATTTTCTCCTCTTTTAATATAAACCTCTAAATCATAATTGCAAGGAAGACGAAGGCGGAAGCTGCAACGCCTTAAAGGTTTTGATTTCCGATCGACTGACTTCAGGCAATCTTCCAGCAGTCTTTTACTCTTAGATTGCTGGGGACTTGATTCCCAAAATGAGATATAAAACTCAAGCTGTTGTAAGCCTGGGAAATCTTGAAAGACTTTTAGCTCCCTTTGATCATCAAGCCACATGTCTGGCTTGGCTCCAAGCCAGAGTTGAGAGATAGATGATATGCTCTCATTGCTAAGTTTAGAAGTAAGAGAGCGGGGCAAGGGGACACTGCTAAACAGACGTTTCGGTGGCCAGGAGAACGCCCGTCTAAAAATATTCTCGCCATAGAGAATTGGGGTCCCCTCTCGATGAATGAGTCGACAGGTCGCAAGGATTTCAGGCCATAGCTCGCCACCCTGTCTTTCCACTCTCCTATCGTCGATTTTGATATGGAAGTTATAGACACCACGAAATATAGGATAACAGCCCATGTAATGAGCCCCTCTGGTTAGAAGATGGCGATAGATTCGAAGTCTCAATTCCGCGGGAAGTCTCAGCAGCGATGGGTTGTTATTGAAGTTTCCCTTCTGTTGTATGGTCCTTTCGTGTACTCCAAACAGCAGCACCTTTTCGAAACTGAGCACCCGTTTTTTCAGAATCAAAATGCCGTTGTCATTGGATAGTTGATATTGGTTTGTCAAGCGCCTTGTGGAGCGCAGGGTTCTTCGGCCCCTTCTGCTATCGGGTGCTGGGGGAGTGGCGGAGGATGTGGCGGGCTTTACAATGAACTCTTCAACGCAAATGGCGTCCAGATGGCTCGGCTCCCATTCATGATCAGCCTCATGTCGGGGCGGTGCAACGATCCTGACTTCGCTTTCTAGCTCTTCTAGGGCTAGCTTGCCGTTTTGCACAGTAAGAAATAATTGCTTCATCCTGGAAACTAATTAAAAACACTTATGTTGAGTTTTAATGGCTAGGATGTTCTTGACATTGTTTTATTTCTAAACAAATAAGACTGAAATCTGTTCTACAAGTCGAAGCGGTGAGGAAGAGTGCTGCGATGTCCACTAAACCGAATGAAGTAATTGGATTACGTCCCGGAACATTGTTTTATCCGTTGATTCAAGGAGGGAGCTTCCTTAATATGGGCATTTCTTTATTATTCTTTCAGGTATTTAATCAACCAAAAAGGGGAGAACTTGCTGTTGATACCCTGCTGCGAGTTGGGCTCAACACCATAACATGCCAGCATCCGCTAACAATGTGTGTGCTCGGCCTTTTAGCGTGTAGGCCGTTGCTGTTATCGGCGGCAACTATACACATGCCGAAGTGGATTTGCCTAGTGGGGCATTTCCACTATCTATATGTAAGTTTATCCTGCGAGGTTTATTAAATGTCTCTTGTTGGTGAGATTGTTTCGACTCCAAGATTCAACCACCGCCAAAATGCCCGCATCGGACGCTGAGCGACTCGCCAACCGCAAACCAATCCCCAAGCCTGTTCCAGCTTACTTGCCTTCGAGTGATGCCTCCCCACTCAAGGTGAACCGTGAGCTTTATGACAGGCTTCGCGAGGCACCCAGAGTCTTAATTGAAGAGTTCACGTTGCCCATCCGGTCAGGGAAAGCATGGAAGGCCCCGGCAGGCTCAATTGTCAAAATCAGCACCCCCGAAGGTCCTCAAGTTGGTATGAATGGACAACCGGCATAGCCTTGATTCGGTGGCACACTTGTTTCATTTCTACGAGATATGAATATGTTAGTTAATCAAGTAGCAGATGCTGACAAAATGATTCTTTACAATAGGGGACTTGAACATCTGGAACTTGCATAACCCACGGGAGCGTTTTTGGGCAAGCCGCACCAAGCAGCTTCACGCCTCCCATGTCTCGACCTATGACCGACTTTGGTCTAACCTTCCCTACATGCGTCCTCTTGCCACCATAATCAAGGACACGCTCTCCTGGTACGGTAAAGATGAGCACGGCGGTCGGGTGCATGACTTACTAGGCACTCGCTGCGACCCGTATATTAATACGGTCTTGAGTGGAGGCCAATACAATTACCAGTGCCATTCAAATCTGACACGAGCAGTCATCCCCTATGGATTGAATGAACAAGATGTTCATGATGTAATCAACATCTTCCAAGTTACTGGCCTTGATGAACAGGGTCGGTATTTCATGAACCCCTCGCCTGCTGAACCTGGTGACCACCTGGAGTTCCTTGCTGAGCAGGATTTGCTCATGGCTCTGAGTAAGTCTGGTTGACCATTCATCTCTCCTGATACTCTGTTTCCCAGAAGCTGATGATTTTAGGCACGTGCCCTGGTGGTGACTTGTCTCTCTGGGGCTTCGGCGAGGATAGCGAAGAGGAGATGATTAAGTGCTGTCGCCCTCTTAAGGTTGAGGTTTTCCGCCTTGCAGATGACAATCTGCTTCAGACGAGCGGCTGGGCGCCTGCAGAGAAGTCTGCCTACGCCGGACGACATGGCATGGGTGTTCCCCTTGGAGAAAACCAATAGCTCACGATACATCGAAACGGTTTCAAGCGTTGCAGATAGCGATAACAATGAAGAGCTTTTTTTTCAAATGCGTTATTTTGCTAGGGGACAGCTTTGATAGCAGATACTTCAGCAGACGGATACAGAGTGACTTTCTCATCTGTGCTTGTAGCTATGAATCTCTCACACTCTCACATCAAGATCTTTGTTAGACCAAGGTTTGCTTGTCAGAATCGCACTCAAGTAATTGCCGTGTCCAGCCGCGCAGGTTTCGACTAATTTGATAACTAGCCGCAATTGGTTTAAGACGCTATGGTAATTACGTATTAGCTTCATCACTTGAAGCCGAAAGAACGCCGAGAATAATTTCGTGCATGATCGGCAACTTTTCAGTTACCGAGAGAATACCCACACTTCGGTATGCGCAATTCAAAACAACAATTGCGTGCTCTGCTCAGTAGCAAGTTTGCACCTTCTGTACGTGATGGTTGGGGGAACAGAAGTCTCTGAATTTTGTGAAAATAATTCGTAGCATGATACCAAATACCAGTAAAGAGGAAGCCAATAAACCGCCGTTTTCTATTGTTTCTCTGACGACCTTGATACCAGTATTAGTGGTACAGGGGTAATATAGCGTCATTTGATTTCCAATACCCATTTACACTATTCCTCGATATGAACGCCGAGGGCCGTCGCAAAACGAAAAGATTAATTGCAGCGTAGGTAAAATTTGTAACGTTATTTGCCTGTACTAACATACTGCTCCAGCTGCCATCGGTGTCACTTGCATAAGATCAAATGTTCTGGGAGCCGCCCATGCCAATCATGTATCTCGTCCAGTGACGAGGGGAGCTGCGAGTTCCCTGTCAAAGAACGAAAGGTCACAATATCGGAAAGGTAATCTCCTTTCTTTGACACTCTTTCGTCAATTTTACTAAAATTAATCGAAATGAAGTTATTTAAAGAAACTCGAAGCGGACAGCAAACGCCTTGAAAGAATCAGCAACCAACGTCCCACCCAGGCCAATCAAGAGGCATTCTCGGAAAAGGAGCATGAGGACATATCTCCGGCTCTCTCGCGTGAGGAAAACAGCATGCTTAATCCCATCTTTGATGGACAGTTAGAGAACGTCATTTACGAACGGGCTTCTGAGCCAGCTTTCATTGGTGAAGCGTCTTGCGCTGCCTTTCACAATAGGATATTGCAATGCCTTGACGATAGCTATCCTTTAGCGACCGTTGCATTTTCCAACTATTATCGAGTCCCCAGATACCAGCAGCTGTCGTTGGATCCCAGAACCGACTTTCCCGAGAGTACGCATGCAAGGCTTCTTCTGAATGTTGCTCGGCGCTTCATCGGTAGTTACCCTCTCCCACTTCTAGAGGCATCATTTATGAGAGAAGTAGACGTGGTGTACCGCAAAGAGGTAATGCCTTCAGAACTTTGGCTATGCAAGTTCTATAGTTTGCTATGCTTGGGAGAGATCTATACGAACCGAAGAGGGGTGGGCGATAATAGAGTTCCTGGAACAGACTATTATATTAAAGCTGTGAATGTATTCCGGGAAGCATTCGAGGAGCCGTCGTTGCTTCAGGTGGAGGTCTTAATACTATTGGTAAGTTTTATGACACCTAACTTATTTTTCCTACATATAATCTCACATACTTCGACAGGCATGGTCTTCGAACATTCTGGGTCGGGTCATGACCGCATTTAGCTACATTGGCAACGCTATGAAGATCGCGACGAGTATGGGTCTACATAGGTCAGCCTCCAAGCTCATCACATTGAGCCCAGCTGAAAGAGAATGCCGCCGACGTACTTGGTGGGTCCTATACTTTCTCGAGCGTGTCTCTGCTTCCAAACTCGGTCAGCCGATAACTATCAGGGACAAGGACATTGATGTCGAACTCCCAAGTATGGATGGCTTAACAGAAGAAGAAAAGATTGATTTTCTCGATCCTATACCAATGGTGGCAAATGTACAGTTAGGTCGGATCATTGGGAATATTTGTTAGTTTTGTCCTATCCCTGTTTGCCATCACCGATAACAAAACTGACATCCTCTCTGTAGTAACCGATATTTATGGGATTCCTGAGCGCACAAATGGTTTATATATACATCGAGTATACACGATCTTTAAGAAACTACGAGCATGGCATGATGAATTAGAACCGACTGTGCGTCTTCGAGAACAAAACACGCCTCGACCCGTCCTGAGCCTACACTTGGCGTATAATGAATGCATCATCCAAACGACTAGACCAATTCATTTGCATTTATTCAAAGCTCAGTTTCGACCCAATTGTAGCAGCACAGCTCCACGGAGCCAACGATCGAACAACTTTTCACCAATTACTCTCGCATTGGCCGACAGCTGTGTTCATGCGGCACAGGCTTCGAGTCGGATTGCAGAGGGGCTCTTCCTGGATGGTTCACTTGCGACGTTTGGTTATTGGGATGCACATCACTTCTTTTCTGCTGCCCTGATATTGGTAATATCACTAGCCATAAAGCCAGATGCTGCCACTTCTGATGCATTAAATATCCTTTTGGCTGTATTGCAGTCTATGAAGAAGGATGGAAACGTGCCTTCTGTGGATTATTGTGAGAGGTTATCACATCTTCAGGAGCGTGTCACAATGCTACGAAACAAATGCCAACTCGAGGGCCATCTGTTCACTGATGGCACGTCAGACAGCGGCCACCAAGCTGCAGAATCTGGCGGAAACCAGCAGGCTACCCCGGAAAACAGGGCACAAAGTTTTCAAACGGGTACAAACTTGCACCACAATCAAGGAATCCAGAACCCACCCGAAAAGGCTATCGGTAGTGGAAGTGTTGATATTTTTGACAACCCTATAATTGGAAATTTCCTAGATGATAATCAAGCGCCCTGGCCAGATATGTTTACTGGAATATGGGATCTTGACGAAAGCCGTCTTGAAGATTGAAACGCTCTTTACCCATGAGCATCGAGATGCCTAGAAATTCCGTATTCAGCTGAGTTATGTAAAATTGAAATCAGTTATTCTGCTCCGATATGGATTGACGATGAAGGGTTGTAGGAGAACAGCCATCGCTACGCGAGAATATTGTGGTGATATTAGAATATTGATGCGGCTTACGAAGTCTAACTGTTGATTATGCCAGGGAGAAGTGTCATGATATGCTATGTTAGTGTCAGTAGGCTATATGAAATGAGCTATTCCACACGTTTGCCGGTGGTTTGGTGGCATTAATTTGCTAAATTACTGGCCTTTCTTGCCTCCCTGCATCTGATGACAACTTAACCATTCTTGTGTAATTGCAGCCAGGGAATGGCCATGCTGTACCAACTGCTCTCGGCAATGTTGAACGAACCGACACTACAGCCACAAACCCGATATTGCATTCATACGGAGTGGGGTCTATTGATAATAAGAAATCGAATGTTTGTGAGAGCGTACCGAAAATGTGGGCTTGTACCCACACGACTCCTGGAGCACACCGTTGCCCTGGCCGATGACACCATCTCACCGAAGTATGGGAGTTTCCAGATAACTGTGATTTATATAATTGATGTAGTTCCTTTTACTTCAGGATGGGAATAAAGGAGTTCATTGAAGAAACACATACATACTCAGATCCTTGAACGGCTTCGATCATGGCACCAACTACTCATCCAGGTGATTTCTCGGCTGGTGTTGCTGAAACCAATGAGAAGGTGGATCTAGCTATAACGACAGATCAGAGAGACGATGACATCGATCCTGTTGCAGAAAACCAGTTTCGCTGGAGACTTGACCTAGGCTTCCTCACTATTGGGTTCTTGAGCTACATGTTCAAGTATATAGACCAGACCAACATCGTGAGTAGATTCGGGCAGGGTTTCTTCAAGGTTGCTTTGCTAATGGTGCTTATTCAGAGCAATGCGTACGTATCCGGTATGCAAACGGATTTACACTTATACGGAAACGAGCTCAACTATTTCACCACATTTTTCAAGTAAGTTACTGTCCAAAGTTGTCTTGACCATACCCGAACAAGCCCAGCCTAACACATCACTGTTTAGTATCGGATACATGATAATGCTTTTTCCTTCCTGCATTCTTATATCTCATATTGGGCCTGCTATTTGGCTTCCATCCTGCGAAGTTTGTCTCTCATTTTGTCTATCTAGATTCTCAGCATGCTAATATTCAATTCAGCTCATATGGGGAGTCCTTACTTGCTGCTTGTCCCTGGTAACAGATGCACGACAGGTAAGACCTTTGAACCTAGTGTTCTTGGGAAATGCTCACAAATCGAAAGGTATATGGAATTCGCTTCTTTATCGGATTTTGTGAAGCGACGATGTGGCCGGCTTATTTCACAATGATCAGGTATGTTTTGCACAGCCTATCTAGAACCAGGAGGAGTCTAATTAAAGCACATCAGCCAGTGGTACATGCCCAACGAAGTAGCTCTCCGAATGAGCATCTACAATATGGCTCAACCGGCTGGGGCTATGCTGTCCGGCGCAATGCAAGGCGCTTTGTCCACCAATCTGGAGGGCCATATGAATCGAAGCGGCTGGAGATGGGCCTTTATTATCAATGTGCGTTACAACATTACAATTCTTGGATTATTGAGCTGACTTCAGACAGGGCGTTTGCACAATTGTTGTCGCGCTTCTTGGATACGTCCTTTTACCTGGATATGTATGTCGTTTCAGAAACAAATGTCGCCAAGGAGGATGAGGACCTAACCAAGACACCTAGCCTGAACGCCCAAATAAACTTGCGAGCTGGTATCTGAGGCGACAGGACTACGGTAAGTCACCTCAGTATCCCAAATTGCCTTGTTGTGCTAATGGTTTTGTTTCAAGATGTTGCACTCGCTCGTAGTCGCCGTATCGGCCGAGAGCCTCAGAGAGGACTCACAGTCAAGTCGTTCATAAGAGCCTTCACATTTTGGGAATTGTGGGCTGTTGCAAGTAAGATGCCGTCTAGCCATCATCAAATTGTCAATAGAGTCTAACTGTCCTAGTTGCATGGCCATTCGGTGGCAACACCGCGCCAACCAGCTATTTCAATCTCTATCTCCAATCTCTGAAAAACTCAGACGGAACATTGACATAGTCGGTCTCCCATCTAAAAACGATCTTATCTCTAAGCTGCTAACAAACAGGGCAGTTCCGTAGCCATGTTGAACTATCTACCTATTATTGGGCAAGCCGTTCAATTAGTTGCTGAGCTGCTATTCAGCGGCTTCAGTGACTTGACTGGTCAAAGGTTGCCATTCCTAATTCTACATTCTGTAAGAAAGGACTAGAGACTACATCACAGGATGAGAGGTATAGCTAACAAGTAATAGGCAATCAGTCTTACATCACTGTCCATTATTATTGCCCGACCCCAAAATAGACCGCTTCATATGGCTGGATATTACCTAAACTATATTGGAGAGTAAGAAAGCCTACAGTAATGCCAACCACAGTCGTGCTAATAAGGATTAGCGTTTCAATGATGCTGTTGTGCGCGTGGGCATCTGATCACTTGCGAGGAGAGCCTGAAGTTCGGACACTTCTTTTCGCTACTGGAACAATCATATTCTATGCACTCAGCGCTTTTCTCCCAATTGCAGCCTTTCCTGCATCTGAAGCACCAAACTGGAAGATTGGAGCCAAACCTTATCTTGGGTTTGCCGTCGCCTCCCTTCTCATGTTCATTGGCATCCATATTGGCTTCAAACGAGAAGCTAGGAAGAGAGAGCTCAAGGAAGATTCTAAGGAGTAAGCTAACTAAGGCGAACACTACCTATACAGAAGATATCAGAATGATCAAGCTTGTGACGCTTAACTAGTTGATAGTCACGTGTCTCACTATCTTCAAGTCGCCTTTCCTCCTTCATAATCTAATTACTTAGGGTTAGGTTACTGTTCATCCGTAGTAAATATATCTAGCTATAAAAATACAGGCTCCAGTAGTTCACCGGCTTTCATCTCCGGCGGCAAGCCAATGCCTTCTCAATGATTGCTGCAGTCAGTGTGTAGTCTCTTTTGGCGATGATGTGACTCCATGGACGTCCAGGTTTAATAGCCGTCGCAAACTCGCCCAAGTCAAACCTGTCGTCTCCTGGTAGCGAAGTTGAAACCCTATACGAGCGATCGCTGTGTCGCTGACCAAGCCGTCCGTCATCAAGACGAGGGATTACGATGAAGCTGACCTAGCTGTCCAGAGGAATAGCTGTGGCCGGAGCCAGAGCCGTAGCTAGTGGCCTGTCAGTTGTTCCGACGACATGCGACTCCAGTGGGACGCGATGACATGATGGTGTCACAGAAATCTCTAGCTTGGCCAATGGTCACCTGAATATTCAGGTCCCTAGGAAACGATGCGTCTGTAGTATGAGCGCGCTTAGTCGCAGATGACGCGTCACGTTGCAAGATTTTGATTGGCTAGAGCTAAAGGTCAAGGCCGCTAAAAACATTCGGCCAATTCATGTAACGGTTTCATGTCAACCAATGATGCTTTCCCATTTGACCAATTAAGCTCCACTAATCATGTAATTACCAGGGGGGAGCTTCTACCATAACAGCATGGTCATACTCACGCACCAGGCATCTGTAATGCAGCAGTTGATATCTAGACTTTATTACAGTAGGATCTGTGGGAGGCATCGTGATGAATGGCCGCCAGGCTTGTAGTCCCGGTGACATGGCGGGGATGACGATTGTTTGCGCTACTTTTATCCCGTACTTTCTTGAGGGCAATTGCACTTGAGAGATCGAATTAGACCACTTTAGCTTACAGCGTCTCCTATGTGGTCACCACTTAGTCAAAGATATGGTTCGATAAGAAATGGACAGAATAAACATAGAATAGGTCTCATTCCGTGATGGATATCCCTGATAATAGAGTTGATTATAACAGCTGCTGAGTTTGGTCTTCAACTCCTGATGATACCTGGCCTGTAGGGTAGGGAATGGGGCTTGCCGTTGCTCTGCTTACCAAGCATTGTTGCTCGGGTGGCTTGCCTTTGTGGCTGGTGTTAGGAGGATCCGGATTATAGTGAGACCGAGCTGAGAAATCCTGGCCAATCACCGCTTCATACCGCGTATCGAACGAATCTTCGTACGTTGCCATGGTAATCTTTGTTCCACTTTGAAGTTCCAGCCTCCAATAACTCACTTCGCCCAGCCAAATTGCTATTATGATACCGATGCCGTGCCTGGAGGAACAATTTTCCCCCCGTCATGTTAGACGATAGCCGAATTCATCTCTGGCTTGAGAACGTGCTGGACCACCCCGAAGGCGATTGTGCACCTCCGCGCAAACGGAAATTACGACGCCAGCGACTCACTCCTCCGCACTCAGCGGGCGGCGCAAGCGGGATGGAGCATACATCTACGCCAAAAAGACGAAGAATTGGTGATGATGACAAAACACCCCAAGCAAAAGGCACGCGGGCAGGCTCCCAGTTGAGTTCTTTGTCGTCCGTCTCGCTGCCACCGTCTCAGCAGGGAGACCACCGTTCACAAGCTTCATCGCCCCGGAGACAATTCATGGGCTTGAATTTGGACATCGGAGGACTTGAGTGCAAGCAGCTCGATAACGACAATCCTCCGTTCGCGGCCGCTAGTCTAGTGCAGGAGCTGCTTGAGATCGACATGGGCATTGACATCTTGCCGCATGACAAGAGGAGCGAAGTCATCCAAATCCTTCAGGAACAAGGGCTGAATACGAGACCTTGGCGCTCTGCTTTCAAGGATGAAGGTGTAGATACTCTGCCTGGCCGTGTGCCGAGCTGGAAAGATCTCAATACTGTCCGTGAGCGGGCGATGGAATGCTTTAATTGCGACCACGAAGAATTCAGCTGGAACATCGAAGTGCATCATCGGCTTCTTGAGAGCATCTTTAGAGGATCGGGGGAGGCCTCCGCCCAGCCCTTCGATTTTATGTCATGGTACGTCTGATGGAAAAAGAGCGTATCGTTTTTAGAGGCTAATGGGTTTTCAGTACAACCGCCCGGCCACATAGGAACTATCTACCCTGTTCTTCAAGGCAAAAGATGGTGGACTTTTGCCTCTTTGATGATTCCGACGTCGATGCTCAAGCGCGCCGAGCACTTGCTCAGCGCACAGTTACTCAGACAGTCAACCACACCGATTACAGGCCTCTTCAGCTTCGCCCTATCACACTGAGCATTGAAACTAAACGTCCGGGTAAGGATTTGGACATGGCACAGCTGCAGATGGGTGTATGGCATGCAGCGCAGTGGAGGTTTCTCCAATCCGCTGTGAAGGCGATGATCACGTCGACTCAACCTGATGGGGCAGACGAGGAAGAAATCACGGATGCTGTGAAGGCGGCTTTGTCCCAACTCGGCTTCCTCCCGGGAGTAATCATACAAGGCCATCGCTGGCTCTTTGTCTTTTCTACGTTGGAGCCTCAGACCACAACTCTGGAAGACGGCACCAATATCACAGTTTATCGCACCATCTTGTGGATTGAGCAGGAGTTCGGGTCTACGCAGAGCATTCTCAAGACGTACCAGATTGTCGCTGGCCTTCGCCGCCTGGCAGGATGGGCAAAGGACTTCTACATGCCCTGGTACCAGAGACATGTCCTCTCGAATCATGGCCCGAATCAAAGCCCATGAGTATGCGGGGTTCCAATTGTTAACAAGCAAGGGACGATAACGATCAAGCGGTGTCCTCTCAGCACGGCACCTACGCTCGGGTACAAATAGTTCTGTATTGGAACACTCGTGGATCCTCGCGTACCCACGCTCATACCGCGGCTTTCTAGAAGGCAGCTGCTTAGCTGTGCCCTTGAAGGCCGGGAAAATATGTGCGCTGTGGCCACCTGTAACTGCCACTCTTCACAAGAGCATGAGTTAATACCCACAACACCTAAATGATTGACGGGTCAACTGTTGGTCGGCTCTTGGCTGTGTCCGCGCTGTAACTTGCCGCCTACAAGCGGAGCTCAGAGACGAGAGCTCAGCTGCGCTACAGGCTTCCAGCCTGACCACTTCTCGCATCCTCGATAATTTTCCTTGCTTAAAGCAAAGGCCTAGGGAGTATCCTTCGTTTACGACAAGTCCGTCGGTGCTACCTAGATGGGTTCAATATAGCGCCAACGTGAATCTCTGGGAGTGGAAGGCTGCCTTCTCTGCGAAACCAGCCTCTCTGTATGGCGCTGAAGACATGGGTGGACATACTTTACTTCAAAGAGCCTAAATTACAAAGAATATCGACATGATTAGCTTCCTCTTCAAGCAGGGTGCTGACGCTGATACGGTAGCTGTGAATCAGAAGAAGAAAAAAATAAAAAATCCTGCGGATCACTTTTGAGGAGGCGCACTCAGCAACGGCATCCTAGAGTCTGCCGCTGGTCGTTACCATCGAACAGAACTTCCAGTTTAGCTTGTCACATTCTTTGACCCTCCTTAGCGGTCCTTGAAGATAAGTATATAATTGCGATGTCATCATGATAATGCTAGCTGGCTGCGCCCCCGGCTGACTAATTAGACTAAAAATCATCTGAACGATGGATTTGACGCTCGTTGAGACCGTTCAGCGAGTAACTTGACCTGATTACACAGTACTTTGCCTGCTATGATACCAAAATGTGCAGGATGATACCTTCAAGACATCATCTTGGGCTCAAGTCTTCTCGCACTGTTCTGTGATTCTCTACATAGCTAAGAAAAACTGGTAAATCAACTAAATACTACCATCACTTTCAGACTCCGTAATGGACATAAGGAACCCAGAGAAGCGGCGAATGACCGCAATACAAGATATCCCTTGCGTCTCTTGGCCGATTTGTGTTTGGGAGGACAACTTGAATAGAATATGGGTCTGCGTCCCCAACTTTCACGCCTGGTTCCCGAGACTGTTCATCTTCGAGTGAATTTTTAGACATCCATTCATTCCGTAGCTTCCTGCATGCATGATGAAGTCCCTCGGAGACAGAATCATTGCTTAGATTATGCTTGATGATCCACTCATATGTTGACTTGGCTATGTGCACGCAAGACTCGTCGTTGACTTCCCATAAACTACCAATGGCATGTTGGAAGCCGGCGACTTGACAGGCGCTCATCAAATGAATTCCTTCGTCCGCAAGCCGCCTTTGCTTCACCTGACCTGTACCACAGGCGGAAAGATAGGCCAAGAATGGCCTTTGAATCCGCAGGTCGGTTTCGAGAAGCCTTGACACCGTCAGTGGTCCTTCGCGAAGGAGTAGGGAGCTTTTCAGGAGGTTGGATAAGTTACTCATCCCATGGCCAGCAAAGTGGAAAATGTCACAGCCATTGACTTGAGCCAAGACATCTTCTCGTTGGTTCTTAGGCCTGCTGACAAGGAACTGAGACAAGTTGCAAAGCTTTGCGATTTGCTCGACTTCTTGCGACGCAAATTCAAGACGGCTTTGGCCGGCGTTTCTTCCATGCCAACCAAAACCACCTTTTTGGGGCGATGGGTACATCGCGGGTCTTATCCCTTTGTCGACTGTTTATTATTTCCTTGAGAGAGCTACTGTATGACGAACTTACGCGGTCGAGAACTGTGTCGAAGATGTCATCATAATAGTTGCCCGCCGCATGAAGAGGAAAGTTGGTAAGTAGCCCCGTTGGAATCCACCATATGCGAGGCCAACTATCCCCGGGCGCTTGATCAAGTCTCAGCGCCTCTAGTACTGGCTGAGTAACAGTATCCCAAAGCCACTCCAGTGTATCCGTAGAGAGGGATGTTAAGTAGTTGCACGATCCTAAATGTCTTCTAGACATAAGTCTCGGAGAGGCAAGGTTCTTATTTGATGATGCTCAATGAGCAAAGCATCGCACCTGTAAGCGCTAACATTGATATCAACAATGGGACCAGAAGTAGCGGCGGCTTTGACATCATCCTGAGCTGGGAACAGGAGAAACTCGCTGAAACCGGGCAAGTCTCTGATTTTTTGAAGCAACATTCTATACTGCTGACCTGCCTGGTTGCCAACGCGCTTGGGCCATGTATCTTCTCTTGAAGCTCGATAAATTCTTCCGCCAGGTCAGAATGGCCTTGGCGCAAGTCTAAGACATCTGTTTGCATATCGTGCAAAGAGCCGATGATGACCCCACGGCCAAGCTCCAGAAGTGAGATTGCGTCAAAGACGGATTTGTTCGCCATCAAGGCAACACTCGCCGCTATAGATGACAAGCCGACGACACTCATAAGTAAAGCCTGCTTGTCTGAGTTTCTCAAGGCATGAGGAGTAATTAGTGGAACTAGAGACAATGTTTTCCAGGCAATTTCATATCCAGACGTCCAACTGTCGGTATCGGCGTAGATAATAAGCAGTTCCTGGCCAGACTTTAATCGATCCGCTGCAAAGGCTGTTGGGTGGTCGAGCCCTGCTTGGTAATGTTGGATTGACGCCTCCAGGTCTTCTGCATTCTTGTTCTTCCTATATTTATCCCTGTATGCCATCCCAAGATTGTGAAGTCGAAACCAGCCCATGGGGCTGTCTCTTGGCGTCAACTCAAGCGCCTTTCGATATTTGTCAATGGCCAAGTCTATGTCTGCGAACGTTCCAGCACTTAGAAATAAGTCGTGATAACAAGTAGCGAGGCCTCCAAGCCTATTTTTCTCATCAGGATGGTCTCTTGGTGTAATTTGAAGCGCCTCTTGGTAATAGTCTCGAGCTTTAATAAGGTCTGCTGTCTCACCACGTATTTTATAGTGGGCATGATGAATGCTTCCTAGGGTATCAAAGCGAGCGGGCCGGTCGCAGTCATCGGCCGATGTTAGGTTGAGTGCATCTTCTAGATACTGAATAGCAATAACGAAATCTGTTGCCTTTCCTGTTCCAAGATATCGTTCTTGACATGCAATTCCGAGACTGTGGATGCGACGAGCGCGATCCGGATGGTCGCTTGGAGTAACTGTAACCTGAATAGCCTCCTCTAATCTTTCAATGGCATCATGCAGATCTTCCCAAGACTTGAATCTTTGGTATCTATCAAGATATGCACCACCTACATTGCAAAGCCGTAGTCCACGATCGTGCGGGGTGTTGTCTAACGCCTCTCGATATCTGTCAATGCAGATATCTAAATCCTTTGGTATCCCAAGTCTACCATATTTGGTGCCGTAATATGCACCAAGGATGTGTAGACGACGCGCCCTATTTGGGCAGTCGGGCGGTGGTATCGCCAGTGCACGGTGGCTCATTTGAATGCATAGCTCGAGATCCTGCATGGCACCAGTTTGTTCAGCCTTCAGTCCATAGCTTGATCCGAGAGCGCTATAGCCACGTGCACGAGCCAGTAAGTCGTCCTTTTCCGTTTCGAGGGACTCTTCAGCTCTTACAATTGCTCGGGAGATATCTGCAATGTCTTGTGTTTTCCGAAACCGCTCCCCGTAGCACGCGGCAACATCTTGAAGCCAGCGTACTCGTTTGTGATAGTCGATGGTGACCAGGTGAATGGCCTGCTCAAAATTTCGGATAGCCGCGTCTAGATCTAACATGTTGCCGTCCTTGAAAAATCGGTATCTGAATGCAATTGCTAGACTTGAACTGCAGGTGTGGAGGCGTGGATAATTCTCTTTTGCAGCATCGAGGGCCTTGGTAAAAACTTCAAGGGCTAGTTCTAGGTGCGCAGCGTCACCAAAGTTGCTATATATATCCATATGATCGATTCCAGCATCCAACAACCGAGGAACACGTTCCTGATGGTTTTGTGGGGTGTGGTCGACGACTTCCTGGCTGAGCTGCGACGCCTTCTCCAAATAATCTAATGCTCCTGTTATTTGAAATAGGACACTGTAACTAGAACTTAGGTCTTCAAGCACGTCTAGACGTCGAGGATGGTCTGCTGGCATCCGACATAACGCGTCTCGAAAATGTTGGGTGGCTCTTTGTAGTTCCGATGCCGCCTTGGTTCTTCTATACTTTGTGACGCAAAGGGACCCGAGCCGGTAGATCTCATAGGCATCATCTAGTTCTTCCTTGCAGCTCCCGCCTGCTTGCCTACTGGATGAGGGTACATGTGCCATCAGTCGTGCCGGTATCGCCCGACCAGCGATTTGCTTACCTATCAAACGTGAGACAATGAAAATCTCGATTATTTTTCAGGGCTTTATTCTTTTCGATGCAACTTTTGAGATGAGCAGGAAGGTGCTTAGTTTGCCGAAGCCAGCGCATTCATTCACTGCCTTTGCTTATGTTCCCAAGTGTGAACATCCCTGAGGTAGCATCCAGTTGCTCCCTCTGTATCCAGTGAATCGGTCACCTGACTGACCGCACTTAACCTATTTATGTGCTTATGATGTGGACAGCGTGGAAATACTAAACAGCGTGGGCCTGCACCTACCGTAATGTTTAATGCACATGCATTTACTCGCATGTGGGCTGCACACGCTGTTAGCCGCTAGATTATTGGTATTATGAAATTTATTTATATATGATAGAGCAGTAACAGCACCTTCTTCTAACATTAGGTCAAGACTCCCTCCAATATATCTCTTCCTTCAACAGCAAGGAATAGCATAAAAGTCCCTGCCCATAGCCACAGAGTTAGGCATAGCTAGGCATAGCCTACACACTGTTTGGCGTCGAGAATGCAATCGATCTTCATGAACCACATTACAGCGAGAAACTGCCATACTGGACGGCAAGGGGCTATGGAAGAGGCCCTAGTAGGGTGTATGGATCAGCGCAGATGGAATTTGCCTCACGGAGCAGGAGTAGATCCAACAAGATATAGCTGCTCGATACAGTAAGATAGAGAACACCCAAGAGACACATACCTGAATTACACATTGAGGGAGGACTTTATAATTTTTTTTTCGGAGCATGTGGTTGCTTTTATTCGTGGGAGCCGGACATGCAGTAAATTTAGTACCTATACGAAGGTCATCAACATTATAGATGTGATAGACGTCCCTCGATAGTCCGAAGAATAACCATCATGACACTCTTAGTGGTTCAGGGGAGAACTTCGGACTGCAAGGTTAGGAAACAGGGAGAACACATCCCTCCTGTTAGCGAACCAATGGTCGGAACTCCCGTCTCTTGCGAGCTTCGGCCTTTTAGTGTCGACTAAAAGGGCAGTGAGCGGCATGATCTTGCCGTCAATGCTACCTAATAGCACCATGTGGTGCCTTCGAAGCACGAACCGCACTCATTCAATTTGGAATTAACATGGTTTGGTCCATAATTTGCAGGGATTCTTTGCACTCCACGATGGTGTCATCTTGCGAAGAAATGGCCTCAAGACGGCACTGGTAATATGCGATTTTAGTATTTAGAAAGGGTTAGAAATAATAAAGCTACTCGACTGTGGCATGGAGCTGTTACCTTTCCGCTCTAAACTAACTTGTGCCGTGGTTAATTATCGCCTGCTCCTTGACCATCTTGGATTGAACTGAAAGAGGAACATCAACAATGGCCAGCAATGATAGAGAAGACGCTGCTGGGGTGCTGCCCAATGATGCAAGTAGCCTTTCGATCCCGCAGAAGCGAACCTGGTATCGAACGACCTTGTTCAACGCCTTCGTGATAGGCGCCGTGGGGTTCCTCGCGCCGGGTCTCTGGAATGCGATGAGCTCTTTGGGGGCAGGAGGAGCGCAATCCCCGTACCTTGTCAATGCCGCCAATTCCTTAGTCTTTGGGCTCATGGGATTTCTCTGCCTCTTTGGCGGCCCAATCGCCAATCGGATCGGACTGGCCTGGACTCTGTTCCTGGGAGCGATCGGCTACCCAGTCTACTCTGCCGGCCTCTATGCCAACAATCGATATGGAAATGAATGGCTCGTCCTCGTTGGTGCTGTTACCTGTGGCATATCGGCCGGGCTGTTCTGGGCGAGTGAGGGAGCTGTCGCCCTGGGCTATCCTGAGCCGTCGAAGAGAGGGCGATATATGAATATCTGGCTTTGGTTTCGCACTGGAGGACCGCTGGTGGGAGGGGCTATTGTGCTTGCTCTCAATCACGACGTAAATGCCAAGAAGAAGGGAAAGGTTGATGCCACCACATACCTTGTTTTCGTCGCCCTCCAGTGTATTGCTGCTCCGGTAGCCTTGCTCCTCTCGCCACCTGAAAAGGTCCAACGAGCAGACGGGTCCAAGATCATAATCAAAGCAGAGAGCAGCTTCAAGGCCGAATTCAAAGCGCTCTGGAGCGCGAGCAACAGGAGAGACATTTTGCTGCTGTTGCCAATATTCTGGGCAGCCTACTTTAATCAGTATTCGGGAAACTTTCAGACCTACTATTTTGGTGTTCGGGCCCGCGCTCTTATCGGCTTTGTGAGCAACTTTGGCACTCTCCTCTCCTCACAACTGATCAGCACATGGCTCGACTACAAGCGAGTGACTGTCAGGAAGCGTGTCACATATGCATTTTATTACGTTGTAGTGTGCCATGTCGTCGCCTGGGTGTATGGATGGGTCATTCAGGAGAAATACACGAGGACGCAACCTGCCTGGGACTGGGAGGATGCCGGGTTCGTTGAAGGTTTCTTTGTGCTCCTCCTTTGGGACTTTGCTCGTCAAGCGCTTCAGAATTGGCTCTACTACTTTCTAGCTCTGAAGACGGATAACATCTCAGAGCTGAGTCGATTTTCCGGTATTCTGCGAGGTCAGGAGAGCTTTGCGCAAGCTGTGAGCTATGGGCTCAACTCACAGGAATGGAAAGGCGGAAGAGTTCCTCTAGCTGTCAATACGATTCTTCTGGGTGCGCCAACTCGAATTTTGATTTAACTTTACTTATTGCGAAAACAGAGGGCTGACAATAAACTGCAGGCATTTCCGTCTATCCAACCTGGCTTGCAGTTAAAGAATTTGATGTTGCAGATGCTCACAGCGATAAAATATCCTCGAGCGTTGATGAAGAAAGCGGTCCCTCAGCAGCAATCATCACCGAAGGTAATAAAGCGAAAATTGCACATTATAGGGACCCAACCGCTGTCTAGGCCTCAGACCAGGGTCAGTGTGTCGCTTGAGTTGGCGACCTCGGACCGCTGTAACTCATCTTCTTGTAAGATAACTGTATCCTGCCCAGCTTTGCTGCTCGATTGCTAAAGTCATCTCAGGCGTGGTTCTACGTGCCCGTGGATTGTATTGCTTCAGTGATGCTACAGTCCAACAGCTGCTCATCGGATGGACGGTTGCCCTATCTACGACGCCCTCTGTACAATGCTGGCCTCATTCTCGCGTCGCAACATCGTCATTATCCGTGCTATATATCTAAACCGGCTTTAAATCCACTGGTTCATGATTACTTCGCACTATATTTACAAGTATATCCATCTACATGGCACATCAGATCTAGACCACCGAAATCGATCAGAATTTCTCTTCAAATGTGTACAAAGCGAATGCGATAGATGCTGGCAATAGATGCGGATCCGGAGCTCACCCTTAGTGTATGATAGAGAGGCTCAACGACGAGGTGCAATGTCCAGCTACACAGCATCGCAGCATCTATAGGACCTTTTCTATTTTCCCTCCTAGTTTATCATCATTATAAGTTCACACCCTCAAACCCCCATCTTAAACTATTTGAACTGTACCCTCCTCAGCAGTATCGTACCAGTGCGTGGGCAGCCTCCAAATCAAGCCTACACGCTCCAAGCAACCAGGTGAGCGTGGCGAGGTGCCCAGCACTAGACCTTGATATTGCTTCCACATACCATTTGCCAAGAGCGTGTTGCTAGTTATGAATAAGACAACCGCCGTAGTCTCCAAGTTCCCCGAGTACGGTCCCTGGCGACCCCTTCTCACCCGGGCGCCGTATGGACCAGCTTCATGTTCAAACGACAATGGCCCATCGGTGCGGTAATGCTGCAGTTCGCTCCTTGTCCCATCAGCCTGTATGTAGAAGGCATCGTGGGTGAGGGCGCCGTCTGACCTCAACTCGCACCTCTTCAGCCGGCCGCGCAGTGTGAGTAGACCGCCTGTTACCTTGCCATACGGGTCCAGATGACTGCCGGTGACCTTATAGTCCAATAGCTCGGCTACTAGTTGTGTTCTGGGGAACTGCGACCAAACCACTCCCCAATTCATGGAGGCCCAGGACCACGTTGGCGGACCTCCGTCGTGATCGTCGTAGGAAAGCGCCTGACGATCCTGGCCAGCCAATACCATGTATGGCATCACATGCCACATCAAATCAAATAGAAGTGTGGAATGCCACAGGCCTGCCACGTACTGCGTAGTTTGCGCCTGGGGCATGGTCCTTGCTGCCCCCCCTATGGCGGGCAGCTTGTCACTGCCATAGGTCAGCTGGCGCGAGGTAAAGGACTTTACAATCCTGTGCCACTGCTCAGCAGGGTCCACAGACTCTCGAGCACTTGGGATGGTGGATGGATAAGGCGGGAGTTGGTCCTCGCTCCTGCGGTGAGTCTTGCATTCAAATACAATCGCGCCGGGGGTGAATTGAAGATTCCGGTATGCGAGATAAGCCTCCTGGAAGCACCAACCGCGATTGTAGAGAGGCCCAATGCGTTTGAGGTCTGTCCCCGTATTGGCAAATGGCGGTTCGCATTGTCCTTGCTCCATGGGGGCCGCTAGGATATGGCGCTTTCGCGCAACGATGGGGATATTGACATCAGGAGTGACCGGCAAATCAAACGTTTTTGGGAGCCACTCGGCTTCTCTAGGTCCGAGAATGGCCGTCTCTGGGTTTGGGGAAGAGGCGGCGGTGATGACAACGTATGCGCTGCTATAGACCTGTTCCATACGAGCTGCCTCTATCTCCCAGTCCGCTTCGTCGCCCTGGATGATGCAAAGAGAGTCGATCCAAACGTAGGGAATCTGCAACTCTTGCGATACAGATAATGCATCTTTGAATGTGTTTGGCAATACAGAAACGTCGATGCCCTCCTTGAAGCCTTCCAAGGTAGCAGCTGTCAGCTTTACCGGATCACTTCCACCCCAACAGTGACTAAAGGCTGCATAGCGAACAGGCTGCTCCCATCCGGCGGTTTCGCAGAGACGTAGATGAGTGTCTTTGCCGTCGAGATGGAGCAATCGCGTAGGGTTGAAGCCCCGAGCTTCGTTGCGACAAAGTGTATGCTCTCGATAACATTGGTCAACGCTGTCTTTGATGAACGACATACAGGCTGGAGATCGAGTGTCGGTTTGTCTGATACCGGCCGGGCCAATTGCCGGAAGGGCTGGTATGGCCGGCGGAGGCGGAGAGTAGTCAAGATACAACTCGACATCTGCGCGGGCATTCTTCAAATACTTGTCATGGACGAATCCGATAGTTGTTACAACAAGAGGAGCGCCTTGCCGAATCATCAAGCCGAAGCTAATCGGCATCCCATTCCGGGTTTCTGTGACCCAGCTCATCCACTCGTCGATGAAGAAGTGATCAAATATCTCGCAGAGGAGCCGACAGTATGGGCAATTCCTCACAGGAACACCAGTCTTGGGGTCAATATCCCGACACTGGAGTAATTTGGTGGTAGACAGATCCTTCAGAGTCAGGGCGAGGATATTCCTGCCGGATGCTGGCGACTTGATGATGCCGCCCCCAGGTAGGCTAGTAGTCGGTTTATTGTCTCCCTCGGGTGTCCAGATGGTGGTGTTCTCATGGCCATCCGGCTTCAGATTGTTGCAAAGAAGACATGTGCCATTCACGGCGCTGTTGTAGTATCGCTTGGCAAATCGGCCGAGCCACAAAGTGCTGTAGGCTCCAGCACGAGCCACTTTGGCGATGTCGTCCATGGCACCAAACAGCTTGGGCATGGTAGTTGGGTTTGGCAAGTTACAAATTGTTCTGGCCTATTGGTGGATGTTGTTGTTCTTGTCAGCGGGTAATTCTAACCTACGTAATGCAAGACATGTTTACCATATACACGTAATACATTACACCTGGCCTATAACGATTATTTGATATAGTAATATTTCCCTTACAGTGATAAAAGCCCAGAGATACATTGCATCTGTTAGAGCAATTAATGCTAATACAACCACCATAATATTCCCTTTAAATGTTCCCTGAATTTAGCTTCATCGCCAATGCAATGGCTAATTTGATTTAATGGTCTTAAATTCAAGAGATTAATAATAATAACATTGATAAACATTGTGATTGTGCAAGCTCAACTGATGGCCCTGTAGCTGCCCAACTGCGTCAAGGTTTCTCAGACTCGAGCTTAACACGCCACATACCCGGGCGAATATGCTGGCATTAGTCGAGTACGGATAACATGACACCCTTAATGCAGTATTTATCGGGTGTCCAAATCTCAGTATGCATCAGTGTTGAGCTAACACTTATCGGGAGGCAAAGCACCTTTCTCTACCTCATCCAAAATCGGGAATTTGGTCTCCTTGCGCCTTGTTGTAGCCTCGACTCTGTTCAATAGTGGCCGCGGCGTCCTTCCGAAAAGCAAGAAGAACGTCTTTATCAGTCAAAGCTCTGACCTTGCAATTGGGAATAGTCTTAATGACCCAATCCTCAAACTCCGAGAATATTGGAATAAACTTTCGAACCAGAGCGCCATAATAGCCGGCAAAGCTGGATTTTGTCCCCTGGAATATCCCCTCTTGGAGGGTGCTCATCAACCTGCCCTGGTGAATGGAGTATCGCTGTCATAGTGAAAAGCGCGTTAGGAATTCAGGTAGATAATGTGAAGCTGTTTGTCTCAGCTTACCCGGCCACTGAAGGTATCGCAGACTTCTTTCTGGTCATTGTCATTGAGGGGCGCGACTGGGGGTTTGGCCTTGTTGATCTGGACGACCTTCTTTCCCAAATCAATGAGCGTTTTGACGCAGTCCTAGACAGGTTGTTAATTATTACGCGATTACCCCATTCTGAGCGACTCACCCCATTGGCGCGAAAGCGATCGTAGCCATACTTCTGGAAGTCCATGGCTTGTTGTGTGAGGTTGTAAATTGCATCGAAGTCACCAAGTATCACTTGTTTAGCATCTGCTGTGCGAGGTTCAGCGGCTGAAACAAATGGTAGCAAAGACATTGCAAAAGCTGCACAGGTATGGAGGAGAGGTGCTCTCATTTTGCCTCGAGTTATTGGATCGGAGAGTTGAGTTGGCCCTGAAATTGCAGTTTGCAGAGGGCACGGCTGTCCTTATCATAGGGGCATTTGCTCGTCATTTCAATGCGGATTTCAGCCTGGAGCATGTAGGCATCATAAAATGTCTTGTGCCACGCCAATGTCTCATATTCCCACACCAACAGCAAGTTTCGTGGGCAGGTCTGCTGGCTCGATTACATACTTGGGGAAATATAACTGGGTATTTGGTTATGATGATCCCTAAGCCACTGGACTTGAGAGATCATAGAGATTCGTTATCCGAAGCCGCAAGCAGTCAACCCAGCGGCACAGCAAAGAACGCAGGGTGGTTGGATGTATGTCATCTTCTGATCCTAAACATTGCCAAGATTGTCGTCCTGAGACAAAGCCGAGAATTATCGTACTTGTCTCAAGGCTCGTCCCCCTTTACCAACTTGCACAACACCACCATGAAGGCGGTGCTGGTGTTAGCTGGAAGGAGGCCCGACAGCTCGCCCTCGAGGAGATACCGGTCATTGAGGATGTCAAGGTTCAAGGTGCCCTGTCTGACCATGTTGAGTCGACAAAGGATGATGTCAAGGTTTAGTCCCACAGGTATTCCTTTTTAACTATGAGAAGGTCAAGGTCCACCATATATATTGGAAAAGAAGTGGAAACTAGGCTGGAAACACAGTTTGGATAAATTTGGAACATCATGTATGACCTCAATACGCTTCTTCTACTAGTAGAGGGAGAGGGTGGCAATTCCGATCATAGTTGCGTTAGAGGCTCAAGGGAAGAGACGTATCGTTCACGGTCATAACATATACTTGGGAACGATATTTATTAACGCCGTCGGGCTTGATTCTTGCTTCCAACTCACCTTGAGGCACCGTCAGCAATGTTCAGTTGTCCAGTTCAAGTTGGGCACAGCACACGGACGAACCCACTCTCTACGCATTTATCAACTCTCTCCTGCCAAAGGTCCGGAATTACAATAAATCCCCTGTCAGCGTTAATTGGCTTGGCTTTAAAGCACGAGGCGTTGAACATAGCCGTTCTGTGAGGAGCCCCATCATCCGCAGGTAGCATGTATATAACCGAAGTTTTGCATAGCCGAGCCAGAACTAGCGAGGCACAACGTCATGAAGCCCTTGACATCATCGGGAGAATGACTTATCGTATAAGACGCACTCCGGAACATGGGTTGTTCTCTACATCACAAACCTATCCCAGCCCACAGTTCAGTCTAGCCGTCACGTGCCGACGACCTCCGCCTCCGCCAGCAAGGAACAAGTCATTGACCCTGGCCTGTATCCTAGGCTATCTAGAGTACTTGCTGGTGAATGACCAATTTGGCGAATAATTTCAACAGACTATTATAGCATTAAATCCACCCCCTATCAATCACGGAAAGATGTCAAGATTGATATGGTAGCTCTTCTCTTCCGTGGCGATTTGCAATGCGAATCCTTCGCTACATTTCTAGAAACAAGCCTTATGATTTCTGGGGATCTTCAACCAGCACGAGAAGAGGCCAGTCAAGCCGGCGATGTTCGTCCCAAACCAACCGCTTACATGCTTGATGCGGAACAAAGTGTCGACCTGTTCCAGGGGCATATTTGCAGTCTCGATATACCAGCGCCAGACAATAGAGATGAAACAGAAGTTTGTGACAGCATAAACAAGATAGTACTTCCATCCAATGGAATCAATAGCCGTCGGGGTGACAACGACGACCAGGTAGATGCAGGTCCAGTTGATGGTAGTGGCGAAAGATGTCCCCGTATTACGCATCCTCTGGGAGTTAATCTCAGCAGGGTACATAAAAGGTATTGAGAGCAGCGACATGCCATAAAAGACATAGTAGATAAAGATGAAGGCGACGGCCATGATCGACATGCTCTGGTTCCGGTTGGGGCTATCTTGGCCGCTATAGCGCAGGCCGACTGCTACCAAGGCAAAGCAGACAGAGCTGACCATAACTCCCATCATCAGGAGTCTTCTTCGGCCGACACGATCGATGAGGACAGCAGCTAGGGCACCCCAGAACATAAGTTGCATATTATCAACAGCCGACAAAATCAGAGCCATTCTCTCAGTCATACCAACCCAGGCCACTGTTGCCAAGTGCCCAAAAGGTAGTGATTTGATGTCCCTGCTTTTAGTTCCGGAATTATAGACAAGATTTCCAAGAGCCAGTGTTTCTTCGACACAATATTCTTTATGGCTAGTGGTAGAAGAAAAACAAGACTATAATAGCTTCTGATGATATCGACTATTCCATCGGGTGGTAATTATTAAATTTTGATTGAACCATCTTCAAGCACTGTTCACGCTTCTTATCATTATCAATGGCATCGACCCTGTCATGCCCAACCCTGTCTTGACCTGCACCGGATTAACTACAACCTCACGCCCAACCTCACACTCGACATTTAATGCCAATCCAAGCTTCATATACCCTCTTACAAAGTATGAGCCATTCTTCACCAACCAATTTTCCAGCATGCTAGGCGGAGGGTTTAGACTGCCGCAGTAGCTGGGGTGGCTGTAGTGGTGCCCGCTGGTGCGGTTGTACCTGCTTGCGTAGTTGTGCGCACGCCGGCCTTCTCAGGATACACGGCGTCCGTGTGGGAGCCAACACGACCATACTGGGTGAAGTGCAGGTTCATCCGACCATAATCCCACCTGCGGGCGAGGAAGAGAAAGATGAAGGCGGTGCCTCCCACGAGGAGCAGATCGAGAATGCCGAAGAAAATGAGGCTCTGTGTGACGCCAATCACGTTGCCGCCATCCGAGATAGCGAACGCAATGGGATACAAGAACCAAAGCAAGTTCACAAACCCCGAGAGCCCAGTATGATCGCGGCCTATGCCCAAGCGGTATGCCGGGGGGCGGCTCGTCCACATTGTTTGGACTGCGAGTAGCACGTAGGCAACGGTGCCAAAGCTATAGAATCCCCATTTGTACCGTGTAGCAGTGTAGGCCGAGCAAAGGTATGAGACGACCCTAGAAATGATTATTAGAAAACTGATATAGCTATACTCCAAGACTTAACGTACCAGATCCAGGAGAGGAATATATTAAAGAAGATAGTGGCCCAGCTCACGCCGCTGACGAGACCAATCGCTACAATGATTACTGGAAATGAGACAACCCAAAAGATGTATTTGGCGAAGAAGACCTGGTACGTCGCGGCATCCCTCATATAGCGCTCCGTGGGGATAACTGAGTAGGCGAGTCCCGATCCCATAGCGAAGTAAGAAATCGCGCCGACAAGCAGGGCGATTGTGAAGAGATAATGGAAAACCTTCTCTCCGTGGAACGGCCTGAAGCTCAGTGCGAAATAAACAAGCTAGAGAAATTGTATCAAACATTAGCTGGGTTCTTTGGTACGAAGGGTCGAGAATATTTATTGGATAACGCACAAAGCCGACGGTAAAGAGAGCCGTGACGGCGAAGAGCCAACTGGAGCCTCCTTCAGTGAGGTGCGATTGGCCTCCCGGAGGGTTGACCTTAAGGGCGTCGTTACGGGGATAGATGAAGTCCATGGCGATCCGATAATAGTTACCCGGCAGGAGAACTGTAGTTCAGGCTGCTCTCTCTGTTCTGCGATGGGCCAACTCAGTCTTTATATCTAGCAAGACCTACATGTTCGGGCTGATGAAACGCTGCAAGGATGCTCAGTGGCAGCTCAAATGCCGAATGCACGAAGCGCCCAATGGTTGTCTACCGCGTTTCGCCAAGAAGCGTCAGGTTCTCCTCCGCACTTGAATGCTACGCTGGAGCTTGAGATATCTCGATCTAATGATGTAATTGCGGCAGGCGGCAAAGCACTCCTGAGTACCCAATAAAATCAAATACATGCCATGCCACTCAATTATTGAGAGGTGCAAAGTCCTGTTTCCCAATAAGCTAACTTATCACATTATCACACCCTTCATGTATGCATACTGGTGCTTGTCTGTCACCTTAGGTAGCGAATAATATTGCTTGTGGAGTAATGGTATGAATAATGGTAATTCACTATGACTAGTCGACGACGCAAGCAAGGCGTCATTCTCTGACAATGTAGACACTTAGAGCGCTGTAAGGGCGGCGTGATTTGCTACAAAGATAACGGGATCTACATTGCAGGGTATATTGCTAATAATGCACGAACAAACGAGTGCAGATCAAGTGCTACCCAATAGTTTATCAATTCATCGACAATGAAACAAAGAGCCATGGATCTGACTTGGGATACATTTGATATATTCAGAGGCGAATGAAAGATGGATATCAGACTGGTGAGGCGGATTTACTCATCCGGGATGAAGCATCAACCACAGCGAGATAATAAGATAGTGAAAACTTCTAATGCTAACCGTGCAGCAGGGATTATTATACTATCTAATAGAGTGGTGGAGGTGATCCAGGTCGCATGACAGGTTGGCGCCCGCTACGTGTCATGAATATGATTCGATGACGCTTTTACAGTGTAATTATGATCATGATTTGTCACTGCCTACATGTATACTACCGTAGCAGCAGACCGAAGCAACCCAAGGGCGAGAGATTACTCTTCTTGCTTTAAGTAGGGAACAGAATTGAACGGGTTGATTAGCAAGTCCTAACTGCATATTGACGTACCGATAAATCTGACATGACATATCGGCGAGCTTATTCAGGCATTGGGCATGATAAGAATTTATTAGCTCGAGTAGGAATAATAAACACACTAGTTTACCTGTGAAGTTTTGACCAACCGTCAAGGCAAAACAGCTCCTCAACAAGCTGGATGATAGTTGGGGTAATCGTTGGGGTAATCTAGTAACTGACATCTCGAAGCTTGATGATCTGCATAGAGTGTGACCGGAACGCAGGTCCTGAATTTATTTTGATATTGGGATGCTAATGGACTGGATCTGTTCCAGCTTCTTAACTAGGCATTTGAAACTCTCAAAATACACCCTAAATCACTGTAAGATCCAAATTGCTCCTAGGTATTAGATCATTTTCCAAAAATAAGACGTGCTTGCGACGTTGGGAGAAACGGCGTTGTTTAGTGACCAATGGTGTAGGGCACAAAGGAATTAAACTCTCACTATCATATATCGTTCGACTTGACGTCCGATAGTAGCTCGCATGATAAGCGGAAAGGAATGAGCAGCTCGAAGAAAATTGCGGAACAAGAAACGCTGCGCCATTCCTCCCTCACAGGCATTAATCGCGTTGCGCGTCGACAACTTGAGCGCTTCATTCGCATATCTTCTCATTGTAGATTCATAAATCCCCACACCCTCAGTTAGACCAAGTCTTCCAGCCGCGATGTCAATAAGGTATCGCGTCAGAACCTCGGCATCTCGGAGAGCGGTGTTTGCGCCTATACCGGCCATAGGGGTCATGTTATGGATGGCATCACCGATCGGGATGACGTTGCCTGGCTCCCATGGGGCAAGGTTGGGCATCGTGCGAATTGGTATGGATTTGATCGTTGATGGATCCGTCCCATTGACCAATTCGTTCAACTCTGACGCCCATTGACTGATGTTACGAAGAACGCTGTCTTTGAGGTCAGATTCCTCACATGTCCGCTCGACACAATCCACTGGCACGACATAAGCCCACAACACATAGTGTTGATCTTTTGAGTCTGTCTGTGTTGATCCCCAGGAGGAAATGAACATCCACCCTTTCCCAGATGGCACAATATTGTTCAGCGAGCCGTTGGTAAGCTCCGCCGGTAATTTCAGCATCCTCTCATTGTCCAGAGCGTAGCGACCGGCGATAGCCTGGATCCCAAGATCCAGGCGATTCATGTTTTGTATACGCTGTTGGCGGACTTTTGAATTGGGTCCGTCAGCACCGACAAGAAGGTCGCAATCCTCATGTGAGCCGTCTGAGAAGTACGCCCGTACTCGCCCATCTTCGAGCTGAGTGTATTCTGTGAATGTCCGACCGCATTGTATGGTCTCGGATAAAGGATTAGACAACCCTTCCAACAGAGCATCACGAAGCTCTATCCTGCCCACAGCGCTTCGTTCATGAAAATTTTGCTTGGAGCCACGTCCAGTTTGATAACGGCAAACAGGACCGCAGAGCATGCCTCCCATTTTTGTCGATGTGAATTCCATACCCTGGAAGGTTTTCTGATTTCTCCATCTTGTGGCAGTCAGTATGATGAGTTAAATCTCGGAGTGGCTTGAATCAATGCGGATCGCCGTCTTACCTGCCGCTCGACAACTCTCACGTCTATTCCGGCTTTCAGCAGGCCTTGCGCAAGTGTAAGCCCACCAATACCGCCTCCAATGATAAGTACACGCATTTCGATGAGATGTCCCATTCAGAATCCCCGAGGATCCAAACTTTAATAGTACACTTGAACGGTAAAAACAGCCTGGATTCTGACAACTCAAAAGGCGAAGTTGTTCTTGAATTAGATTCTTATTATACAGTTGTCCGCAGTCTAGGTTACGGTCTGCGTAAACGCAAGGGTGCGGCAAAGGCAAGCAATCGACTGCCGCGGGCTCGCACTATAAATCATAACATAGCGGTAAGCATATTGGTCAGCACGTACTTCATAATATCCTTAGCTCATTTAGTGATTGAGGATCGCGGAGGTTTATTCACTTCCGTGACCCGCTTCTAATTTAACGCTTGACCAGGCCCAAGCCACCTTGAAAACGTACAAGCATCCGCCTGAGAAAATAAACGAATCAAGCGAGAGGGAAAGGCTAACGTTTTTCACTTGAGCAACCGCTTCGTTGGTCTTAATCGCAACGGGTCGTGTGAACAGTTCGATGGACTAAGACTTGTAACCACTGTGAAGTGAATCGTCTCATGCAGCGTACTTTTATCTGGAGGGGCCAGCTATCTGTCAATGTGTAAAACCGTACGGCTCATGTCGAAATGAACTACATTGAGATTATCATGCGTTATTCCATTTAAGGCTAGGCTAGTTTACATGCATAAGCGTAATTATGTGTTAAATTCTGACGTGGAGTTACACATGACTTGGAAGTGAAGTTGATTTGTATCTACCGCGCGTAAGCCCAGGCAAGAGAACCCGGTAATCACTTCTGAGTAGGTATTTTTGTAACTCAAGAGACTTTCGTGGAGAAATATAAGAAACATAAGAAGTACCGGATGTTCTCCCAGAATTACAGTGAAACCCATCAAAAACCAAAACAACTCACCTACCATAATCCTCATATCCAAACCTTTCTTGTGTTTTTGACATGTCTCGCATTACGGTTGCCCTCTGTATAGCTCTGATACAGCTTGCCTCTTCAAAAGATGGAACAATTCTGCTCAATATATCCTGGACGAAGCTTTGGTTGCACTTGGGGGAGAAGATGTCATCTCAGCGCTTGATGGAGTTACCTATTACTCCCACGTCAGCGCCACCATCTGCCATCCCAATTTACCACGCAGCTAACACTCTCTAGTGTTTACCGCTCCCGAAGTCTCATGCAAAGTTATAATTTGTACCATGCTGACACCCCGGTCGCTGTCTCTGGCTCTCAGAATATATCATTTAGTTTTGACTCTGACGAGCTGACACAACGAATTGACCGCAAATTCCACCCCTCCGGTAACTGATCCTGCCAAATTCTACAAACAAGTCTAACCATTCTGCAGAGTACTGGTCCTGGGCAACTCCAAGTAACGACGATTTCGATCATTCACTTGTTGTTCATGGTGGCGAGAATGGGTTTGCATGCTATACTCGCGGAAATAACCAAGTGTGGCTTCCAACAAACCTTGCATCAGGTTACACTGATGGTAAGAAAATATATCCAGGGATCTGACATGCTCATCGCATCTTCTTACCTTTTAATCATAGCTGCACTTGCCGAATATTTCGTGTTGCATGGAAATATGCTATCCCCTAAACTCCTCCTCCAAGTAATCTCCTTACCAGGCAGTCTTTGCTAATGGCATTATATACTATTATCTAGGTCAAAACTCACGATAATATTAAATCTGTCGAGGTCGAAATTAACGGGGCAAGTATGCCCGCTGGTATGAACTATTGTTCCCGCTCCTTCTATGGGCTACTCTGACAGTAGACTAGTTTACGACCCTGTCTTTGGCATCGCCATTATCTTCGACAGTTCCAGTTATCTCCCCCACATCGTCCGAGCAGAGGAGAATCATATGATATATGGACCATCCACCAACGACTTAAATCTTTCTAGCTACAAAATGGTCGACGGCATCCAATTTCCCCACATCATCCAGACCGTGTACAACTCCAGCACCCAGAGGCTCGATGCTGTGGTTGAGGATTACATTATAGAGGAAATAGCTGTCAATCCGGGATTCCCAAATGATTTTTTCGGCGGCTTACCTGAGGGTGAGGGCTTCTTTCCTAAAACTGCGCCAAGGAAGATTGAGGGCTTCACGCATGATGGCATCACAGAGTTCAGCTCCAACGGTCTTTGGTCTGGACTTACCAATTCTACTGTCGAAGGGATCAAACACGATCAACCAGTTCCAGGTCTCCCTAATACGATGATGACACACTTGGTGTCAAGCAGTTTATTATCAAATTCGAGGATCATGTCATTGTTGGGGATGCTCCACCTCAGTGGACGAAGGAGGTGATTCTCTGGATCGAGAAGAATATCCAAAAGCCCATCAAATATCTCTGGGTAAGCCAAAATTACAAACAAACCCGATCATGATATACAAATACTTACCCAGTGGCAGCCAACCCACCATCATCGAGACCACAGTGGCGGCGCCAGCCAGTATGTCAAGCTCGGCGCCAAACTTATCGTGCCCGAAGTTGCCGCCAACTACTGGGCCAGTATTCCCAACGCAGAGCTAATCCTTTTCAAGTGAGGTCTTTCAGTATAGCTTTACGGAAAACGTCACTAACCTATGCTTAGCGAGACCCATCCTTATATCCATAGCGACGACAAGTACCAGGCCTGGTTCCTTTGGGAGAAAGAAGCCACGCACGCTATTGACTTTTCCTACGCCTTTATCACCGAAAAATGTCCCACGGATAAATCTGATGTTGCCGTGATTGAGGCTGACGTTTGGCATCCAGGCATGCCTGATGCCCAAAATGATCGCCAGCTGATGCGGGAGTGGCTCAACCAGGTCGATAAAGATGGGGTGACAGACATGGCTTATGTGCTTCCTACTCATGGCCAGGTGAGGCATCTCAAGGAGTTGACTGAGCACGCCGACTACGTGTATCCCCCAAGGGTGTGAAGGACTGGATGGGTGGCAGAGCTGTGTACTCAAAAGCCCAGGGTACAACGCACTCCCCAACCCAAGCATGGTGCTTTTCCTTGGCCTTAGAAAACCGGCAATCATTGTTACCGAGATCGTATGGTAAATACTTCGATACCCCAAGTGGATAATCCCATTGAGGTGGGCCAGTAGCTGCTTGTCAAACACAGTCGTTAGCAAAATGTTGTCTAAATAAACCTCCTGGGTGTCGTTTCACAATCTTCCTACTCCCAATAGGCTTTCACGGTAACTTACCGCATTCTCCTGGGTCCGCACTGTAGGGAACTTCTTTTCGCTAAAAACACATCTTAGAGGACTTGTCATGGAGACACTAACAATACGTATCCTTACAGCCTTGGTGAGCAAGTCTCCCACTAGGCTTCTACAACATTTAACAATTGCATCACCGGAATAAAGAACATATCAGGTTCTTATCCAAAATTCCCTATTTTAACTAACTGCCCTAGATCAGAGCGAATCCTCGCTGAGAAAATTATTCCACAAAATCGCAGCAGCTATATCACCTGGTGTACTCTGCGCATGGTCCTCAAATAATGCAAATAGGTTTGAGGAGGCTTGAATCTCCATGCCGAGGGAGGGCGGCCCAATATCAGAGACTTGATGCTCCTCTTCTGGGAGATAAGGAGGGACTCGCATGACTGGGTTTACAAGTGAATGAGTTGATGAATGATCAGCCGGCGAGACTTCCAGTTCCAGATTAGTTAGGGGTTGGATGAGTGCATCATGTCCATTAGTCGCCTGCGAATCCCTTTGAGCGCATCGACTAAGCAATCTTCGAAGGACTGCACAAAATGTTGCCGGGACAAGGTACCGTGATCCTTCAGCGGCCGATGCTAGTTTTTCGAGGATTTGATGGAGGAGCTCCATGTCAGAGTCTACTTCTGATGAGTGCGACTCCTTAGAATTTGGCCCTTCAAACACGGCCAATTTAACTACAATGACAGCAGCATACATGATCCTTGTAAAAGTAATCACAGGTTTCTGGCGCACGGCCTCTGCAGATATATGCTTAAAGATCTGCATCATCTCACGGCCGACTTCCAAGCATTCCATTTGAGCATCGATAAATTGTGGTTGGTTATCTATCAATGGACAGGCGGCGGATCTTGTTTTGATAGCGTAAGGGGGGCGAAAGTCATTGGCGTTATGGTTGCCATGCAGGCCGGGCTCCAAAAGGTTCAAGAGTATCACATGATAGTGAATGTTAAGAGTGTCTGTTGGCATAAGCTTGGAATTTAATAAGAGGAGTAAGAAGAAAAGGTACCGTGCATAATTTTGTCGGGGACCGTCTGTCTCCAGGCCTTTACTCTTTCCAGGCCGCTCTTGAGGATCAGACGAGTTCGCGAATCGGTAGACCTTCCCGGTGAGCTTCCACCAATCCCAGCCATGGCCAGAGTCTCTTCTGCCAGCTTCTGCAGATGAATCCATGCTACTAATCGACGGTCGCCGATATGTGTGGTTGCGGTGGAATTCAAGACAGCTAGACAGTCTCGAACCCATGTGTTGTACGCATCCGATCAGGAGTTCACCGTTCAGGATGACGTGCAAATTACCTATAGGGAGATTTGAGATGCGAACTCCTACTTTGCCCTACCCAGTGTGCCACCCGGAGGATATCTGAACTCATGTTGGGCAGTTGGGCAAATTGTCGACTGCCAGTAAGTGCAGCAGTTGTTGTAAATAAGGGAGCCCGTGAATTGGTCCTTGTTAGCATGTGATGACCAATTGACGTGTCAGGCGCGAGCGTCAAAACTGGCATGTCCTCCCAGACGCCTGACACACGATCATGGTTCCTTCTACTATGCTGGCATTAATCTTGGGAAAGAATCGCTGACCTCTCCTTGAAAGCATATCGTCGCTCTTGCTGTTCAACGCATGCAATCTTGCTGCTAACATCGGAAAAGTTCAGGCAGCAGTTTGTGCTTCGCGTCTAAATTCGCCGTAAATATGAGTGACAAGTCCAATAAGCTTGGGAATCAACAACCATATTGCTTCTCGGAATTGAAAACGTCTATTTTATACGTCTATTTGATAATATAAACAGAAGCTCGCTTACCAGTTTTGAGTATTTCATTACACTTGGATGATCACACATCTCGTAATGGAGTCAAGCTTCATCATTTCCTCTGGCCGATCGTCCAAACACGCCAGGTTATACCGCCCTCAATTAGATGAGAAATACACCTGGCTATGCAGATCCTTATTCTTTTGCCTCACAAATCGATCACATCGGCAGACATCGCTGCTCGTACTGGAGGTGGCTCTTGCTTCACGACGATCTCATCTCTGTCATGCTGGAAAGATAGACCTTTACGGATAAGTAACCATCACTGCCATTCGATTCTTATTCCTAGGTAGGTAGGTTCACGCTCATCTCAATCTCGGACCAACCCTAAATGGGGGCAGAACGTTTATGTATTCAACCCTGTAATCCCTTAATACATGCTCAAGAAACACCTGGCCCAAGACACCGTTTTCAGACGGCCAGATCTTGAGCTAGACTTTTATACTTTCTCGAAGCAATTCTCGCGCCGATCCTGTGCATCGTTATACCTATAACAGCAGCCCATGTTCCTGTACGGTAGTCCTTACTGGTTGACCTGGCCATATAGGCAGCCTTTGTAACCGCATTAGCAGAGATCAGGATGACTGCCACTTCTTTATCCACTGCTACATCCCTGACAAGAGCCTGAGACAGTTCTTCAAGTCTAGTACTGCATTCGTATAAATCACTAGCGAGAGATTTATGCGTTATGTTTGGGAGCATAGTTTTGGTAACTGTTCTTGCAGCCACAGTACAGCTCTCGCGAATATGGCCTGAAGCCACAAGCACATCGGAAGAACCGTCGAGTTCATTATCCAGTTCACCCACTACCTCTTTCATGATTATGTTTATATTCTCGATGATCAGCAGAACATTCTCTCGGGGCAACCATGCCGTCTTGTCGCAGTTATCATATGCTGGAGGCTGCTGCCCTGGTGGATGGAATTTCGGCTTCGTTGCTGATCAAATCAAATGTAAGTGTGAGCCACTATGTTATGACCTGCTGCTTGCTCACCTCGGGTGCTGCCGGTACCTCCTGGATCCTCGGATGGCTTGCTGTGTTTGTGGCCCATGATTTTGAGCTTCGGTGGAAAGAGGCGGGCTTCTGGTAGAATGAGATGGACTTCTGGTGGAAAGAGGTGGACTTCGGATAGAAAGAAGTAAACTTCTGATGGAAAGAGGGGGACTTCTGATGGAAAGAGGGGGACTCCTGGTTGGGTCCTGGAAATCGCCCTTTGGGTGTCTTTATACCCTAAGCAGAAGGTTACCGCCAAGCGTAAGAAAACTTTCTTCGTCTAGCGCGAAAGCCAGAATATACAGAAGAGAAAGAAAATAAAGTTTAATAACAATGAAGCTGCCAGGGCCCAACAACTTAACGCAATGAATACGAAAGCTTGAAAATATAGTCTTTCCCGGTCCGCCCAAGATGTAGTCATACGGAGGAAAATTCTATGAACCTTCGTGCGGAGGACAGCGGCTCGTCGAATGAAAGTTACTCATGAAGTTTGAGGGAGGGCAGAATGGACCCACCCACCAGCTGGTGGATGTGGAGGTGGATTCACTCTTCCGTGCCATGCCAGGACTGACATACTTCCGTCCTTGCGATGCCGAAGAGCTTAGCTTATTGGCTACTGGATATATGGCTCTTGAGAGTTACAGGAGTCCTTCAATGCTTTCTCTCGCCCGAGACCCGGTGGGATACGTGCCGAACACAGATAGGAAACAGGTATCCCGCGGAGGATATGTGATCCGAGAGCCAAGTGACTTCCATCTCACACTGGCAAGCTGCGGATCAAATCTCCATTTTGCTGTTGCTGCTGCCGATATTTTGGCCAGCGAGGGCATTTCTGTGCGCTTGGTCAGTGCGCCGAGCCTGGACATGTTCGAAAAGCAGAGC
Organism: Clonostachys rosea; assembly: GCA_026958235.1. Lineage (NCBI taxonomy): Eukaryota > Fungi > Ascomycota > Sordariomycetes > Hypocreales > Bionectriaceae > Clonostachys > Clonostachys rosea. The sequence goes on from CP110207.1 coordinate 305,490, forward strand.
GCCGAGTACAAGGCGTCGGTGTTTCCACTAGATGACAAGCCCGTCGTCCGCGTGGAGGAGTTTGTGGCCACGGTCTAGGCAAGATACGCAACCGCCAGCACTGGAATTACTGGATTTGGATACTCAGCCTCAAATAAGAGCAATGACGACACCTTTGGTCTCGACATCAAGGGCATAGTTGAGAAGGTGAAGAACTATCTGGGGGCTCTTGCGGGAGCGGGAGCAAGGCAGTCTGTATGGATGCAAATCTAGATTATGAACTACCTAGACTACAAATAATTGAAGTTAAAGTCAATTAGATAGATCTATGATCTGATTTTTCTGACCCTTTCTTCCATCATGGTTCCCTAACTGTTGATGTCATCTGCTCCAGCTACGGGATGTCTTGATTAAAATACATTGAACTTGATGATGAATCCAGTGAGTGGGTGAATCATTACCCGATGTTGAGCCAGGAATCGTGCTCGTGCAAATTCCGATGGCCACCGAAAACATTCAGAACACTGATCGAGTAGTTGCGTGAAGCTGAAGGCCCGAGGTCATCACAATGAGACGTAAAATTCGTCTAACAAGGCAATGGCAGGTGCATCCTTTCTACTACTCGGCATTTTCTAGTACTACCTTGATCACCAATTTCCCGTCTTCATCGCAAGTCTTTGCGGCCATGTCAAAGGCAGCACCAGCTTCCTCTAAGCCTTGGAAAGAATGCGTGATGAGCTTCTTCAGATCCGGGATGCCGTCCCGCCCTGCATGCTCCATCAATTCTATGCCTCGGGGATAGCAGTTCGCATAACGCCAAACACCGGTAATGTCAACTTCGCGCAGTGATGCGGCCGATATAGGTAGCGTCTGGACCGGTGCTCCCATACCGACGAGAAGTATCTTGCCCCCGTTGCGAGTGGCCTTCAGCAGCGAGTGAGCTTTTTTACCACTGTCTTGCAAATACCGGATGTTACTTACATATATCGAGGTTCTCACACAAGATTCGACGCCTGTACACTCAAATGTCCTGTCGAATGTCTTGTCGCCGTTCTGCTGACGCAAGGTCTCTACGTCTTCTTTTGCAAAGGCCAGACCTTCCTCAGTGGTACGAGACCTCCGAGCTGGAAGTTTAACAGCCGCGTCGGCAAAGCCATTTGAGAGAGCAAAGTCGAGCCTGTGTTGGACAATATCGGCCCGCACGATGTGTCGGTACCCGAAACTCCTAGCAACGGCCGCGCAGAGAAGTCCCACGGCACCTGCTCCAACGACCAGGCAGCTGGCACCCTTCTTCGCATCTGCTCTACGTACAGCATGAATAGCAACGGCCAAAGGCTCCAGAAGAGCACCTTCCGCGAACGATATGCTCTCGGGCAATCTGCTCGGTTAGCTACCAGCGTCACGACTGATATCGTTATAAAGCAGACAACTTACTTGTGAACCCACTGCGCCGGATGATTGAATCGCTGCTGCAGCGTGCCTTGATAATGGGGGAAAGCCGTCGCACTACTTCGAAACCTGAGCTTTCCGCAGACGTTGTACGTGCCCTCTGCGCAACGATCACAGTCGCCGCACGGCACACCAACCTCTACCGCAACTCTATCGCCAACTTTGAGGTCACGGTTCTTCTCAGCAGCCGCGCCAACAGCAACAATCACACCAGAACATTCGTGACCTGGAGAGAGAGGCTCTCTTATCTTAAAGTCTCCATTGGCAGAATGGGTGAAATAGTGTAAGTCAGAGCCACAGAGTGTAGTTGCTCTCATTGCAATCTGCACCTCGCCCTCTGCGGGAGATTCAATCGACCTCGTCACCTAATAAGCGGGTAAATGTATGTCAGCGGATTCCAGTACTCTCTTCAATTACATTCTTTTTTTTTCCTTTCTAAGTTTGTCTATATTTGCAAAGGGTGTAAAAACATACCAGCCTGCGTGCAGCTCCTGAGCTAGCATAATTCCTGACATCGGCGCCTCTGTTTCTTGATAGGTTACGAATACGTGCGCACGGTTTTTGTCGCCCTAGTAATTCCGTTCATTCTTTATAGCCTTTAGTCGGAATTTTCTCGATCACTAGTTCTTGGCATCAACAGATCAGTGGAGATCTGTCTTTAAGACCGGCTTTGTCAGAGCAAGCGTTGGGCCGGGAAGCATATTCCGAACCTTGATTCGCGGACTATGCTTCCCATCTAGTCGTTCATTTCTATTCAATCGCGATTTCCCGATGTAGCGGCCAGTATCGGAATCGTACATCGTCATATGGAGTATTCGATGGCTTTCTGGTATTGTACATAGACCTGCCAGTGTTTTTCACAATCTTCCTCGCCGCGAGCAGCATTCTCTCATTTTTGTAACTCATTGTAAATTTTACAAGTTTTTTGTTTGCGTATCCAGGAATCCTTACGGGAAATTCATCAAGACGTTATGCCAGTCTCCGCAATCATCATTGGCGCTGGGCCATCTGGCGTTGCCATGGCCCACAAACTAAAGCATGAGCTTCAGTTCGACGACTTCACCATTTATGAGAAGATGGACGGTGTTGGGGGCACTTGGCGAGCGAATTCTTATCCTGGCTGGTATGTGGTTTCTGGCCCAAGTTTTGTCTTTTCCAATCTCTCCATCACCCTACCGTTCGGAGCAACCAACACACCACATCCGTGATCTTGATTGAGCATGACTTTGCTGACACATTGACACAGTGGATGTGATGTTCTGTCAACTCTGTACTCCTTCAGTTTTAATCTAAATCCAGATTGGTCGAAGGAGCTAGCTGAGCAGGAAGAGATCCTGCAGTACATTGAAGACACGGTGGATAAATTTAACTTGCGCCCTCATATCAATCTCGGAGTGGAATGCATCGGCTCGGAATGGGACTCCTCCAAAAATCAGTGGCAAGTCCGCCTGAGGGATCTAAAGACGGGCATAGAGTTCACACGGACTGCCACAATGTTCATATCAGCAGTCGGTGGATCTCCGTACCGCGAGAGGTATGTCACAGGCATCTTCATTAGCCTGGGTCCTTGTCTGACATTGATCATCAAGGTACACTTCGAAGGAATGGAGAATTTCAGGGGTCCGATCTATCATACCGCACAATGCCGCCATGACGTGTCCTATGCTGGGAAGAGGGTGGTAGGTGCACCCGCGAATGAGAACATCTCACGTGCAACTAACTAATAGGTGTAACTGTCTAGGCTGTCATTGGCAACGGGTGCAGCGCCGTCCAAGTCGTTCCTGCATTATCTGAGAAGGCTGAGTACGTCAAACAGTATGCCCGCAGCCCCCAATGGTATCATGAGCGCCCCAACCGTCACTTCACCGGCTTCGAGAAGTGGTTGTTCCGTACTGTTCCTCTCCTCATGCGCCTGCGCCGTTGGAACATCTTCTGGTCCATCGACAAGCAGTCGTATGCTTACCGTGGGACAGAGGCTGGTGTCCAGCAGCGCTTGAAAGAGGAGGAAGTGGCTCGAGCCTATATCCGCCAGAAGGCGCCAGAGAAATACCACACAATCCTCACGCCCGACTTTGAGCTTGGGTGCAAGCGAAAGATTGCTGACCCGGGCTACCTCGAGGCCCTTCACCGGGACAACATTGAGCTTATCCCTGAAGGTCTTCAGAGGGTCACCGAGACCGGGATCATCAGCTCCTTTGGCAGAGAAGATGAGTATGATATCATTGTTCTCGCCACCAGCTTCAAAGTCTCACAGTTTCTGACGCCCATGGAAATCGTCGGCGCCGATGGCAATACCCTCCAACAGCAATGGAACGAGTGCCGAGGAGCGCAGGCGTACCTCGGGACCTTTGTTCACAACTTTCCTAACCTTGCCATCCTGTAAGATCGACGATCTGCGACAGGTTGTTCTTAGCTAACTAGAGCAGATTTGGCCCAAACACATTCCCCGCGAATAACTCGGCCTTGTACGCGTGCGAAGTCCAGGTAGACTACGCCGCGAGGGCACTGGTGAAGCCTCTTATCGATGGAAAGGCCAATGTCGTCGAGGTCAAGGAGACAGTGGAGAACCGCACCACCAACGAAATTCACTTGAAACTCCGTAACAGTGTATTCTCCGGCAAATGCACCAACTGGTATATCGGAGAGTTTGGGCGCAATGCTGCGTCTTGGCCTTGGATGGCCATCGAGTTCTGGTTTGCCACCCTCTTTACCGATCACAAGGTATTTGTTCGAAAGGGCGGCGACAAAATGTGGTTCGTTAACAGCTTCCGGCGCTGGCTGCAGACCTCGGCTCCCCTATTTGTATTGTTGGCATCTACAGTGGCTATCTATGGGCTGAGCAGAGTGGGAATACCTGCACATCTGGCAGCTCTTCCAAGCCCATATCTGAACGCAACGCTTCGATAGGCAGCTCTCAAAATTGAACAGAAGATGGTTCTAATAGTGTAGAAGTCAGCCTTAAGAAGTCCATTTTACTTGCTGCCTTGTAGATCAGTTTGAGTTCTACATGATATTTGCGTCCCTCCTTGGGCAGAAAGCCTCTACTTCAAAGCGTAGAACAAATCATCGGCTTTCATTTTCATAATACTTGATATCAACGCAACCTCATCTACTTACACTGTGTCGATCTTGATGGCCTCAACGAACCTCCTTGCCTATATCCCACCCATGTAGTGGTGCTATGTGATACGCGCTTTTGTACTGAGCACAGCTTCACCTTTGGTGAATGGATATCCTTGGTTAGATATTTCCACCTTTCGATTCTCGGCCCTCTGCCCCTCCACAGGATGGCCATTTTTCAAGAAGACAAAGTGGAGGCAGGGCTGTTCTGTGGCCACTGTCGCTACTCCAGTCGGGCTCGGATTCTGCTTTCCGATGTCTCAGCCAATCAGCCCCTGACTTGCTACAATTAAACGGAGAATGCCCAGTTCTTCCTCAACACGTCTATCCACTTCTTGATGATAGTGGCGTCATGCTGTTCAAACACTGGTACCGGATTAATAATACCCTCCTCTGAATATTGCAGCATCGATGCTGTGTATCCCCCGATAAAAGGGCAACTTTCTGCTCAGCACAGAAGCAATACATAACCGCACACTGCTATACTGCAAAGGCTGTGGATTATCCACAAATGGCACATGCTTTGATCTTCGGCGCTTCCGGCATCTCTGGCTGGTCGCTTCTCAACCAAGCTCGAACATACCCCTCTGAGACTGCCTTTGTCCGTATCACCGGCACCACAAACCGGCCGACCTCTCTTGAGCAGCTGCAGATTCCAAGAGATGGTCGCATCCAGATTGCAGATGGCATTAACTTGACAAAAAGCGCCAACGAAGTGGCTACCACGCTCAAGGAGAAGGTTCCAGACATTACTACCGTGACGCATGTATTCTTTACAGGTAAGTGATAGCCGGAAACGACCTCCGCTACCAGCCGAACAAGATTGCAGCGTACATCCAAACTCAGGATCACGAATCTCTCAAGGTGGCAAATACCAACCTGCTCAAGGTTGCAGTGGAAGCTGTAGAAAAAGTGGCGCCGGAGTTCAAAGTGCTCATCCTGCAGACAGGAGGCAAGGGGTAAGGATGCTCAGGTCCTCGTATATCATCCTTCAATACTAACACTCCGACAGATACGGTCTTGAATTTCCAAAGGATGTAAAGATTCAGCCACCACTAAGGGAGGATTGCCCTCGGATCCCAGAGCCGTGGGCCAGCAAAATCTTCTACTACACCCAGTATGACTTGCTCAAGGATTTGTCACGTGGGAAAAAATGGACTTTTAGTGAAATCCGCCCAGACGGTATTGTGGGATTTGCCCCAGGATCGAACGCGATGAACATGGCACAAGGCATTGCAATCTATCTCACCTTGTACGAGAAAGTCAAGGGTGCTGGAGCCACAGTCCCTTTCCCAGGCTACGAACATGGGTATCACTCCACCCACTCAGACACCTTCCAGGATGTTTTGTCCAGGATGGAGATATTTGCTGCCCTTCATCCCGAGAAGTGTGGCGATGGTGGAGTGTTCAACGTCGCCGACGGGAAGACGGTAACCTGGGCCCAGGTGTGGCCGAAGCTTTGTGAGCATTTCGGCCTGATCGGCGGCAGCCCGGACGCCAATGCTACGCCTATGCTAGAGTTCATTGAGAAGAACAAAGGCGTATGGCGAGAGGTTGCCCGGCGACATAGGTTGAATGAGAAGCTCGTCGACGAGCAGGGATGGGGCCACACTCACTTCATGTTGGTAGATCTCGATTTTGACAGGCAGTATGATCTTTCGGCCTCACGCTCTGTCGGTTTTGACGAGCAGATCGATACAGCCGAGGGTTACGTGCGGTCGTGGGAAAGGATGAGAAAAGCGAAGTTCCTCCCATCACTATAGACAGATCAAACAACGTCCCGTGGGTGGGCCATATTGCCAATATTCCTTAAACACATGTGAAATAAACTCGCTAAGGTCTTCCAAGACAAGATAAAGAAGTCACAAATCACCAGAACGCACATATCAGTGCGAGCATGCTCAGGCATTACATGAAGTTCACTCTAAGACTGATAGATCTTTTGATATAGATATCCGGCTTCCTCCTATCCACATTACGCTAATTCTTTTCAATAAGATATAAGTTTTTTACCAGACCTAGAAGCATCGCCCTTGTGTTTTTCAATTGAATATTGTTTTTTTTTTTTAGATTAAGACCCCTCTGAGATATTCCAACATTCAAATTCTTTTATTAGTTCACTGGCAGAGTGGTACTTTGAATACCCAATAAAAGTCAATTAAACAAACTAAAACTTCGCCTCTACATTTGTAAATTGAGATAGGGAAAACCCCAAAGCCAATTCTTCTAAACAGGGCACAAAAACCTATCCCAAGGCGTCCTTCTATCCAAAATCGTTTATTGGGAAGCAAGGGACTAGAGCGATTGTTCTCTTTCTCGTTTTCCTCGCCTCTATTCTTCTTAAAGAAATCCCAATCAATTCTCATGCATCTCAGTTCTTGCGGCACTTTCAAAAAAATAAGTTAGCACTAAACCAATATGCAGCTCTAGCTTGGACGGTCTTGACTTACGTATCCATAGGCACCAGGAGGAGATCCGGGAGGGGTGTAGCACTGGAGCCCGGGGCAACAAGCGAGCGCCGGGTGAATGCTGTAGTTGCAGCGCTGCCCAACATTCTGGCACTGGCCGTTGCTTCCTTCGTCGTTGACGTCGGGGGCGGGTGCGGCAGTAGCCATGGAGGTGGCAGCGAAGAGGACGACGGTAGCGAGGAACTTCATGTTGAAAGGAGAGGCAAGGATTTGTAGAGGAGTCTTGTGCTAGGGTTGGTGTTGTTGATTTGATTTGTTGGTTGTTGATTGTTGTTATTGTTGATGGTTTGAGAAGTGTGTTCCGAGACTGGGGAAGGTATTCCTCTTATACTTGTTGTAAGATACCCAGAATAGTATGAGCTGGACTTATGCTTGCTCGCCAGCACTGGAGATTCTCGGTGAAATCGAAATCGAGGACAAGCCGTGTTCGTTCTGAATTCCCACTACGATGACTACTGCTGACGACGACTGATGACGAATTTTCTGAATAGCCCTTGGCAATTCCTAGGTTACGAGACTGAACATTAGACAGACAAAACGTAGCACAACAATCTATGGCTTGAGACGATCACGAGAACGGGTAAACGGCCCTTAGAAACTAGCTCAAGCCAACAAACCGTGATCTTCGCTAGCTTCGGGGTGATTGTCGGTTCAAAACCAGCCCTATCCAAAGCCAGAGTTAGAGGTTAAATGCCACACTAGACCGCTCAAATCGGAGAAGCCAAAAGCCAAAAGCCATGCACTGGGATGGGACAAGCCGCTTACGTCTTTCTAGAATCCATCCATAAGAGCCACAAAAAAGTTCCCCCGAAAATTCAAGAACAAGCGCCACAATGCACCAAGAATAGCAGCTGAGGACATTCCAGAATACAACAAATGAGAAAGTCCAGAGTGACATACTTTTGGTTATGACCTGCTCAAGCTAGTTCTGTGGAATGACTATCCAGACACGTAATACTCAAAATACTGGACAATACGTTGCACCACGTTCCACAGTATCCTTCGGGCTTACTCCTACCACCGCCTAAACAACGGGTTTTTCCAATGTCAATTAACTTGTTTCTGTATATTCAATTACATTATTCCAGAGACATGATTGGTTGTCATCAGGATTGAATCGGCCCTACGACCCATTTAGTGACGTGAACTTTCATTCCTCCCAGGTGCCTCGATTTCTTGGACTAGTAGAGTTGCCACAGAAAATATCCAAGCCAAAATGAGTAGCGGGCACAGATTTCGGCACCCTGGAGTTACAGCCATGTTAAACTCACAACTTGAAATATCATCTTAGTACATCTGATTGCCTAGTGCCCATTCCCTGAGAACGCTTTAGTCGAGGGATATACTTGCTTGAGACTCTTATAGTTCAACTGTGATTCTTCGCCTTCCACCCGGCACCTTCCAGCATATTGATAGCCTCAGGTGGCGGCACCCACATGCTGTTAGGATCGTATACGAACTCAGAGCTTCGGTCACCCTCACTGAGCTGAAGATATATGTCCTCTCCATGTAGAGGCACGGCTTGAATGTAGGCCGACGCCAGCTTGGGCATGCGCCCCAACGCCGCCGACAGATGCGTAAACAAGGGGTTCAAGGTCTCCGGGTTGAGCTCCGTCCGCCAGGCAGAGTATGGGTTCTCCTCGTCCACAACTAGCTGCCGAGGCCTCGTCTCCGGCTCGGAGCCCTCAAAGTCGCTATCCTCTATATACTCTGACCCAGAGGATACCCAACCGTCCTCATTGTCGGGGCGCGTACCGGTGAAGTACCACCTGCCGCCCGCATCCCGCATCGTGAGAATGATATCAAACTTGCGCAGGCTCTCCCAGATGGCCTCCTCCGTCTGTGTGGTAGCAGCGACGTCGCCCTTTCGGGTGTTGTAAAACAGATCAAGAGAGATGGGAACATGATCCAGTTCCAACTCCTCGAATTTAGGGCCTTGGGACAACAGACGGATCACCTCGCTAAGCGGGTCCACACCTTGCTCATCTTCGAAGGATTGTTCACTGAAGTCATGGTTTGTGGCAAGGGATTGCGCCTCATACGCAATCTGCAGACGTCTGAGATTGCCGCGTGCCCTTAGATTGGAAATACCGGCTACGAAGGCCGCCCTGTGGTCAAGCCGGGCTTCCCGGTTCTTGTCGTGCCGACGAGGGTCGTAGTGGCGGATTGCCAGCTCCTCGAGGCACGGCATAGCAGCGGTGAGCATAAACACGGCCCGAGGATGCATCGCCCGGTGAGCCGCGTGGATATAGAGAGACGTCACGCGTCGCAAGGTTGGCAGCCTGCTTGCCTCATCCTCTGTGAGAGATGGGAAGCGATACTTTGCGAGACTAGATCCTCTTCCAGGTCTGCCCCTAGAATCAACAAAGATAGAAAGGCCTAGGGGAGAAACACCGGAACCATCTCCGTCGCGCTCCCATTGGTGGAGCTCGTTCATGAAGATGTCTATGGTGGAGGCAAAGACGTCGTGGTCCTGTGCGTAATTCTGCCTCGAGCATCCTTCGGTAGGCAGGAATATTTTGATACTGACGGCCCGTACGAGATGCCTCCGGCCTGCGAGATTAGCTCTGAACTTATCAATGTAACCAGGGTCGTTGCGGGCGCGTATGTAGGCAAATGTGCGCGCCTCGACGGCCCATTGCCAGGTGCGAGATATGGTCGCATAGCTTGACAAATTCAACCGACGTGGAGCAGGGCGATCCCCAGGTTGACCCTCAATGAGTTTGTCAAGAATGAGCGCGATGAGCTCGGGGGTGAGTTGATGTAACATGGCGATTCGTGATGAAGAGGACGAGGATGATGCGTGGAAGCAAAGTGGGAATGGCTAGAATAGGTGAGCTTCAATGTTTTTGAGCAGTGCTTCTGTGCCCCACAGTTCGGACACGTTGCCTAGTAGTGGCAGCATAGAGATAAGTCATCATAATAGATCACGTCGTATGCAGCATGTGCGAGGCAATATATGACTATTGCCGCCCGGTCATTAAGATCATTGGTTTATGTTGGTATCTTTTACGGCATTTGCAATACACGCCATCATGATCAATTTATTCTAGAGATCCTACATTTTTGACTACCAAGTCTTTCCTCTCTAGGCTATGTATGTTTGCATTGTAGTTTCCCACACGAGCATGATATGTTAGATTTTGCTAGGAGGCCGTGGGCGTACCAAGAGGAGCATTTACTTTTAAATCGCCTGGAGCAAAGAACTATATTCCAAAGTAAACAAACGGAACCCATTCCATTGGCCCCTCTTCACAGGCAACTATATCTCTGTTCCCCCTTGATTCGCCTTCGCCTGTTGGCTGAGAAACCGGTTTGTTCTCCCCGCTGCCCCCTATCCTCCTCTTTTTCCTGCCTCTTTCATCCATTTCGTCCTGTTTGTCCTCCATCCACTGGTCGCTAAGAGTTCTAATGGCACAGGGAAAGCCTTCCGCAACAGATTCACTCAGATTGCCTTCTTAATACATTCATATATCATCTTGGCCACCTGGACACAAATTGCATCATTGGCTTTTCTCAGGGTCCCTATCACGATCCTAAAGCCTGCCAGCTGGCACGCGCCAATCGGGTGCAAGCTTTCGTCGAAAAGCTCTGTATCTTCCACATGCCCTGTGCTACATACGGAGAGGCAAGCTAAGTAAGGGGCCTTGTCATGGAGTTTTATATTGAAGAGGTCTTGTACTGTGAGGGGTATATCACTCATTTCTAGCGAGCTTTCAGTCGGATCAAGGGCATGCGATCTTCCGTGACCCGCAAAATGAAAGATATCGCATTCTGCCACGGAAAAAAAGACATTATCCCAGCGAGGCTTTAGTATCTATGTCCATATGCGCATTCCGCTGTATATCCCCTCGGGCTCTCCTGTTTCCTTGGGAGCATTGGGAAGCTCTTGGACACCTACCAAGGCGGCTTTCCCTATTTGCCATGAGGAAAGAGCTCTCGAGGCATTCCAGCGACCCTACACGAAGCTCCTGACCCAAGATAAGCATGTAGAAATAACACTGTTCATGATAGTCCGATCGAGGCCTTGACGGTGGTATCCTGCGGCGTGAATAGGTAATCCAGATAGAAGACCAGTAGGGATCCAGGAAAAAAGTGGCCAAGGTGACTCTGTGGGCATATCAATGTAACCCAAGTTCTGCAGGGCCGGTTTAAGTATTAATACGTTGCTCACATCATTAGCCTCTTTTCTTCAGTGAAATTATCGAGCAAGAGAATATATCAACGACCACTGCTCCACCATGGCACGTCGCTTCATGAGACCGCTGTTTCTTAGATCACTGACTGCACGTGAGCCGTCCGCCTCGATGGTTAGTAAGTTCTGATGTGCTAAAATGAACAGAGATTGAGCCGCTTGCTGCATTTGACTGCAACGGTAATGCCACCATTTCTTCTACAGGCGATGCGAAAGAGTTACGTGAGAATTGCAAGATACTCCGAGGTGACTTATCTTTTACCAGCAACATTACGGAGACTATCAACCTTGATGGATTGGAAGAGGTTCATGGGAGTACTTTACCACGCAGGTTGTGACCCCAAGTTCGATGGGCCCAGTTGTCTTGGCGCGAGCGATGAAGTGTTCAACATAACCAGCTCTACGCTGAGTTTCCTCGGCGACGGTATATACTTGTGGAACTTTTGGGGCCTAGGGGCACTCAATCTACTGAATCTAAAGGCCATCAACTCAACAATTCACTTGCAGGGACTACCAAACCTGACTCATGTGGATTTTACAAACCTGGAAATACTAACCGGTGTATTTCTTGATGTCAGTAAGCTTGAAGAGTGGAAACAAAATGACTTGAAGAACTACACAGGCTCAAAGCCACCCTATGTCAACCTTATGGATCTAGGGAATTTGAAGTCCATCTACAGCTTATTCGCGAGTCCAATTGACCCTCGCCAACGCCGACCTACTTGGAATGAAAGAGTGGACCTCTGGATCAGTCTACATAAGCTGCGACAATTTACTTTTGGGTGGTCAGAGATAGATAAGCTGAGCGTACGCGGCGGGGACTTGGCTGTCACTTTCGGAGCATCATCCTCGAGAAACTTGAGGCTCGAGAAATCTTCATTAGTGAGGGTGTCACCAAAGTCGCGCGTGGGCCAGAAATGACAAACTTTACCGCTGAAAGCTTTTGGTGTCAATGTGGTGACCTTTCATCGTTGGAGGTCCCAGTTGATCTCGTCGACAATGTGTTTATTAGCGGAGGGAAATTGGAATCAGTGCGGCTCCCAGTTGCGGCAGAGAACTGGAAAAATGTCAGTCTCTCGGTTTGTACACCTGGGCTTTTGATGAATACGACCCAAGATCTGGATGGTAACACCATTTGGCATTGGCCCAAGGAAGAGATATATAGCTTGTTTCTCGCTGCAAACATAACTACGGACTTTTTGTAAGTTTTTGCTTGTTTACTTAGTTGTTCGGGCATTGGCAACGTAGATAACAGCTCATCCTTCATCAAAGGCAATACCCATGTCACCGGGTCCTTTGAAATTAGTGACCACTCGGGGAAGTTGGATTGCAAAATATTTGACGAAATTAAGGACAGGTTACCGAGCCGCTACCTCTGCTATTCAAAAAACAACAGTTCTGCAGGCACCCAGTCAGTATCATTGTTGCTACTCTATGCCGGATTATTCCAAGCTACTATGTTTTTAATATTATGATCAATCTAAGGCTTGAAGCAATCCTTCAGAATATTCTTTATATGATACCTAAACAAGCGAGGATGGGGGTAGACTGGCACAAGGATCCCATTCCTACCATACTGCCCTCTCTTCGGGTACTGTCTTTTTAGCAATCAACTATCGGCGCTTGTGCAGCAGCAGGACTAGAATCTGCGCAAGTCTACGGATGAGTATCAGCCGGAGCTGCAGAAGTTAAAGCCAGCCGCAAGGGATGCCGCAACGACCCTCTGTAACCCAGCCGCTGAGACGTCCACAGGAGCCAGGCGAGCTGTTCGTACCGCGCGACCGCCTCGCTGTGTTCGTGAGGCTAGCGGCTCGTCTCGAAGATGGTATCGACTGGGTCAAGTTCATTAAGGGTAAGGACAGAAGAGGTCAGCTATCATGGCAAAGCTATTCAAATGATATTGATGGTCAGTGCCAAAGGCCAAAAGGGATTGGCAAATGAGAACGCGTCGATAAGTGGGCCCAACACGCGTAAAATAAACAAACATGGAACGCGACGAATGGAGCAATTTGGAACGCTTCCAAGAGCCAATTTGTAATTGGAGAAGAGGCAGACAAGAAGCAAATCAAGAAGCAAGAGCCAATCTAAGGCAAATGATTATTTTCTAGTTTCTTTGCTTCTTTGCACAGCTTTCTTTAATTTGCACACTTTGATTACTAAAGTTTGTTATTTCAGGGGGAAGTGCAAATGTGTGATTTCGAAAGAGCAAGGGTATAGGTAATCATGGACTGCATCAATCTATGTAGCCTCGGCTTTCTATCTCAACCCAACTAAGATCTAAGTTATTCAAACAAAAGTATTTATAAATAACTTCTTACAAATAAGAAAACCATCTATAAAGCTAACTATAAACTACCAGAGCTAGATGTGCTATCAATCTTAGGACTTGGGCGAATGAATCCATGCTATAGGGTAGCGACATTTCGTGCCAAACTTGAGTTAGACTATTTACGCGGATTTCAGCTACATGTACCTACATCACGACAAATTTATCCTCGCAAATCTGAGATCGCCGCACGCTCTGTCTGTCGCGAGTTTTTAAGATGTCTATCCCGAGACGAGTAAGTCGGACCATGCCTGAACACATCGTTCAAGTCTGGAGACGGCTACCTGTCTCTCGTGACGCAGACAGAACATGTTCTCTCGGGCACGGAGCGCGAATTAAAATGTCCGTAGGAACCGATCCTATCTAAAATTAGCATCAACCACCGCAAAAAGTAGGTCGGCACCTGAATGGAGCGAGCCAGGGCTCTCGGTGTCCGTGACTGGCAGGAAATTAAGCTACGAGATGCTATTGTTAGTTCCCGAATGTGTTTCTCAGAATAAACAGCACCATTGAGTGAATGGAATCATCGCGGAAATGTATCTTATATAATGCCACGCTGCCTTCACATCAAGTGTAAGTTTATTCCTCACCACTCTCAGTGAGAACTTCTCTTTTCCTTATTCGTCTTTTCCTTATTTCCTTTCTTTTCACTTCTTCAACGCCCATCGCGGCTTTTTTTTTTCAGACTTCGTATACTTCAATTCTTCTGTCAATTTTGACTGACTTCTTTTTTCCGTTCATAAAGTCTTTTTTTCTATACTTCATCTTCAGAGAATACCCCCTTTCTTCATTTTTCCAACGTTTTCATCTTTTTCTTCCATTTGCCAATCTTCATTATGTACGCATCTACCGCCCTCGTTGTTCTCGCCGCTGCCGTTCCGGCATTGGCATTTGAGAAAATCAGCGTCCCCTCCAACATCAAGGCCAACACCGACTTCGAGGTCCAGATCACCAACGACCTCAGCAACGGCTCAAGCTCGGTCGATGCCGCCTACTCCAACTTCAATGTCTACCTGGCGACCGCACCACCTAGCTCTTCAGGGTTGATGCCTACCTGCTTGCTCTCGAAGGGAAACAAGATCGACACCACTTCCGTCAAGGTCAACATCCCCGCCGACCTATTCCCTAGCGATGCCACGTTCGCCATCACCACCCTGGAGCTCAAGCAAAACAAGGACAAGAACAGCGGCTCTTCTGGCTACAAGTACAGCGACCAATTCTCCCTGGAGGGTGCCACCGGTAGCTGGGGCAAGGCGGAGAAGGGAGGTCTCAGTTTCCTTGACGGCGATACTGCCCCGTGCTCTTCGTACGCATGTGCCCGCAAATGCGACGACCAGTATTTTGACGACCTCAAGAAGAACCAGCAGTCTCAAGACAAAGAGGCCTACAAGAGCCTATACAAATCGGCCTACGAGTGTATTACCAAATGCCCTGGCGCCTCCATGAGCAAGCCGGATTCCATTGGCTCAAGCACTACCGCTACCTCCGCCTCCAGTAGCGTGACAGCAACATCGAGCAATGCGAGTGGAACCTCGAGCCAGACCGATTCTGCAAGCAGTGATGCTTCCGACAGCTCAACTAGGAGCGGATTCGTGACCTCTACCGGCAGCATCACGCCCACCAATTCGGGCACCTCGGGGGTGAGCGGTTCAGCCTCCGCAACCCAGGGCTCTGTTTCCTCATCTGTCATTCCCAGTGGCGCATCCCATGTGGCAGGCACAGGACTGTTTGTTGTCCTGACTGCTATCTTTGCTGCCAGTCAACTTGCTTAACTGAAGTTGACAAAAATAAATTCAAATAAGGGATACCCTGCCGTATTATCTTCTTCTTCTTCTTGTTTATATTTTACTTTTTACATATACATATATTCTCTTCCAAGTTTATTCATTTAAACTCTTCTATAATATAGAATACTATCTTCATCAAAAATTTTAAGACTTTTACGTCCTGGCGTGGTGTCAACTTGTACAATGATCTATAGCTTCGTAAATTACTTCTTCCCATATGTTGATCCTCTTTATTTCCTATTTCTGCTAAATTCGTTCATACTGTGCTCCTTGTTCATCGTGAAAACCCAACAAAACACCAAGAATTCTCTTACTAAATCCATACAAGTGCTAGAAGGATCCATCGAGGACTTGGAAAAACGGTATCACTCGTCGGAAAAGGTAGCCTCACTAGTGCTTGAGGCTGTGGAGGGTGGGGTATATATTATCTGCCGGAAATCGCTAGCTGCCTCGTTGTTTTTCACCAAGATGGTGGGAGCTTCCTAGAGACGTCTTGGAATCATGGATTCTGTCGTGGGCATCGTAGTAAACTGGTTCATCTGGCCAAATTCTGCGCCGTCAGTGGGAGGGGATGTGCAAAAAGGATGGTGAACTATGGAGGCCTCAAGAAAATAAATAGTGGGATTTATCCAGGATTTTTCTAGTGAGGCATCGCCGTTTACAATGCTACGCAAAAGCCTAGAGCATATCACCTTTGATTCTACGAACACTGTTCAGAGTTTTAGAGAGCCGAAATATTGTTGTTTCATTGCCTGATGCTACCAAAAGAGCGCATGTGGACTCTTTGGAGGTTTTTTACCATCCCTTTTCCTTTCTCAAAACCAGTATGCTAGCATCTCCTCGCCCCCTGGCTACGCGATAGCCCGCTGAGCTCGGACTTCCTCTCCATTTACCCAAAAGACAAAAAACAACAAAGTCACAAGAATGATTGTTCTTTTCTATGACTGCGCTTTCCCTTCATTGGACTGGGTTTCAGGAGACTCTGATGATGCATCCGGTACCCATTCTCGCGCATCACCAAATCTTTGGGCCACAAGGCCTTCACTGCCTGGGTTGGGGAACCCCCTCCTAAGCTGCCTTTGATAACTTACCTCACGTAGTCGCGCGTTCTCCGCCGGTGTAAGCCAAATATATATCTCGGCGCAAACCGCGTGAAGCATGAATGCGAAAACACCGGAAGCAGCAAACGTCGACATGAGAGCCACATTGACTTTTCCTGGGTCGTCAGGTGACAGGACGCCCTGTACCGCAACATAAATTTTCTCAGCTAGAGGATGTTCCGCGCAAGGGGGGTAGTCCGCCTTGAACTTGTCCAGGTTGTCCTGCGTATATGTGCCTTGCCCTAGCTTTTGGCCCGCAAAGTATATGTAGTGTAGTTCCTTGCACGACACTGCTACATACTTTGCCGCCGATGGCCATTTTGTGACGATATTGGCCATGGTTGGCTGGATGATTCGGAGTGTCACCACAAATCCCATGTAGACCCAGGACCGAATCATCCATGCGCGGTGGCCGTCAAGCTGGAGCTTTTTGATGTTGTACACCGCCATGGCAAGGGTGAGGGTTGTGACAAATGCCACGAATCCGATCAAAGTCTGCATAGAGAACTCCCCGCCCATGGCCGTGTCTGCAAGCATGCAGGCACCAATGTTGCCAATGAAACCCAGTGTGATGGCAATGTAGCCTGCGATGCGATGGTACAAGATGCACTTGTGTCTTATTGCAGGCAAGAATTGGAAAACAGCAATGAGACCTGCAGGCAGTGAGGTGGCCAGGTGAAGAATCATGGCTACACGGTACCGCCTGAAATGAACAATCCAGTAGCACGCTGCTGGAAAGCCTGAGGAACCATCGTTGGCCGGCACGGCTGGACATAGACGGCCATCAATGTCAAGAAATTGTAGGCGCGCTAGGATAAACCCAACAAGTGCACCACTGACGATGAACCCTTCTCTCAATAGTGGACATTAGTGTCGAGGTCTTCACATATAGACTCGGGTTTTGGAAACGTACACAGTGTAAAGGCATATGCTTTTGTGAAGCCCAATGGGCTATAAATGGCTTGGAAAATGGTCTTGAGGGCCATGACGATCACCTATGGCCTTTGGCTGGATGAGATCACTGAAAAGAAATCTGAAAGTCTTATGATGGTCGTTAAACCATTTGATCAGTTGGTGAGGACCGGCAAGCATAGTAGGTATAGTTCGAATCACAGGATTATTTATGGTATTGAAGTAAAGGCACTGCCATGTGTTGCAGATGTCAAAACTGATACAATTCATCTACCCGAAGATTGAATACTCGAGGGAGATGCATTTATCTAGGGTGTGTAAACGAGGCCTCTGGGATCCCTGGCACGGGTAGCACGCAATAGTACATTCGCCTCACAATGCAACCTATACCCGGTGGCCAGGGGTCATCAAGCGTAAGATTCGGTTCAACATGCCGCCCTGAAAATTGGGGCTGAGGTGGGTTAACTCATTGAGCCTAAGTGGGAATAAATAATGCCATATCAGATGATAATCCACTTGGATGGAAACATAAAGAAGAGATCGTGATCAACATCGGCCAGAGGAAGAAAGAATTCGGTTGAATGGAATACAACATTATCCATACCGGTGAGTCATTAACCGGAGTCTCCAAGTTACCGATAGCGGTGGGCTGACATTCGATGCCTATGTCAACCAAGTAATGAAATAGATCTAGATGACTCACGTGGCCATTATTGTGCAATCTTCAGCCCATTATCGAGATCGCCTCTGCTGCAACCTCAATATTGTTGATAATTTCTTCAAGACTATCAACAGGTTGGAGGGAATTCACCTGGAGAACACTTTGAATAAGTGAATACACGTAGAGGGATTGGTCTGTGCGAATGATATAGCAAATTGTACGCAACTTTTGTCATTCACTTAGAGCATGTGCTTTAGATGTATTGTATTTACGTATAAGAAGTCCCTAGATTATTGGAATCGTATATTTATTATATATGCTAGTTACTTGAAAAAGGCTTTAAATGCAAAGTAGTAGAAATTGACCAGAAATTTCCAAACTGGCCGGAGTAAGAAAGGAAGATCATCGCTTGTTGCTCTAACAAAATACCGTTCGATTGTAGTGGTAGGGGCGCCTGGGGTGAAAAGCATCAGCTTCATGATGTCTTCCGTCATGGAAGAAGCGCGGAGAGTCCGCTTGCGCATTCCATGTTCGTACTTTTCGACATTTCGCGCAAGTAGCTCCCTACTCCAGCCGCTCTTAATTGTATCCTTGATCGCATCAGCGAGTTCCATAGCATCAGCCATAGCGGCATTCACTCCTTCACCAACGAAAGGACACATGACGTGAGCAGCATCGCCCATTATTGTGAGTCCTGGCTTGGAGTCCCAAGAGAGGCCTGTTGGTAGCATAACAAGGCTACGGGGCCACACTTGCGTTTCATCAAAAGACGCGAGCAACTCTCGGAGCTCAGGGGCCCAGCCCTTGAATTCTTCTAGGAGAGCCTGCTTGACTTGTTTTGGGTCTTTGACGTCGTAGCCTGAAGTTGACACCCAGTTTTCGGGTTTGAGACCCCACATACTGATGTAAATTGAGCCTGTGCCCAATTGCTGACCCATGACGACTTTGCCATCCGAGAATGCAAACAGGCTACCGCGATTGATCATCTTGTTCATGAGCGGGCGAAGAATGTCAGCTCTATGGCAGAGCATGTTCCAACCCCCAACTCCGCTGTAAAATGGCTTTTGAGGAGTGATCAGGGGGCGAACCATGCTGTAGGCGCCATCTGCGCCGATGACCAAGTCGAATCCGGACTTGGACGAGCCGTCCTCGAAATACAAGGTGGAACTTGTGTCTGGAGCAAGTTCAACCTTACTGACTCGCTTATTCCAGACCACGACGTTTCCAACCAAGCTATTCAGAAGCAACTGGCGCAGCTGCAACCGATCAACTTCAGGTTTGCCTTGGGCGAGCCATCCGCCGTCCGAGCTGCTGGCAATGTCGATCCACCTGCGCATGTTCTTGTCACAGAGAACGATAGCATCGCCATCATGGCGAGCGATAGCCCGGAACTCGTCAGTGTGGAGGAGCTCAGCGCGTCTCAAGGCCTCTAGGCCTGTCGAGTCGTGGAGATCTAGCGTTCCGCCTTGATCTCGATCATGAAGCTGGGCCTCTCTTTCAAAGATGGTCACCTTGACGGCGCTGGCTTGCTCAGAGACCTGAAGAAGGCGAGCGAGTGTGCAGCCTGCAGGACCAGCGCCTATGATGGCAATTTGAAGAGGCCTAGATGCCATTGCGTTATGTTTGAAGGAGCTAAGTTGACGCGAAATGAAGACTTTTTTTGTAGGGCTAATAGGCCCGGCTTGCTGCTTGCAATGTTGGAGATTTAGACCCCTTTCCCTTTTACATTATTGAGTCTCAAACAGTTCAGACGTCACTCGCCTACCTTGTGGACACTGTCAGTTGCCCACACTACAACCGTTGCACCCATCCTGAACGGCCTTGTCGGCAAGGTGGGCGCTAGCTTCCTAGGGCGATATGACGATCTAATTCCGGGGACCAGGAGCATCGCGTAGATGCGAAGCGGTCCAGTCTTCCCGTGCTTACTGTGGGTTCAGCCGCATACAACGATGCCATGCGTCTCTGCAACCCACCCAGGGGGCCTTTTGGGAGCAGGTACCTCAAAGTAACTTACTGCAGAGCCTACGGTAGTATTTGCAATAATCGAGGCGCGGCATGCAAGGGTCAAAAGCAACAATTACTAACTCAGCAGCGGAATGCTTCCGATCCCGTATCCCTGACCCTGCATATACGGAGACCTTTCGGCCATCCGGGCCCTGAAATTAGGTTATTCGTAAACTTGGATTGTGATCGGCTCAGGGGCCCCTGGTACGGCTCACATAGGATCTGTTGGATGTGACCCTGATGGAGGTTTCATTTGGTTGCATTATGACTTGTTCATTCCGCTGTCTCATTATTCATGCTTGCAGATCCTTTGGAAGAGTTTGACAAGGATCCCTGAGTGGCTGTTGCAAGATTCGGTTGATATGATGCCATTCGATAGTTAATTTGATTAGAAATGTTCCCACGTCATGAGAGAAAATATGCAACTCGACGAATTAGATGAAATAGCAGGGGCTATGGATTAGAAATCTACTCCTAGCTTAGCTTTGTTGGTGAGGAATTGAATCGCCGTATCCAGCGTCTACATTAACCCGGCTGCGAAAAGGGAGAAAGATAGTTAGCTCCTGTAACTTCATACTTCCGAACATTTACTTCATTGAATAGACACCAAGATCTATTGAACCGTGAGAGAAATTCAGATCGGCTGTCAAGCTATACATCATGCCTGAGACCATGGCTTCTAATCGCGCTGAGCGAAGCCAAGAGAAGAGTCAGAATGACGACCTTACTTCTGGATCTATATCCAACAATATCGAACTTGAGGCCGCTGACGGAGGAGCGGAGGCCGCCGACCCGAGTGCAGAATTCAAGCCAGATAGAAGATTTTGGCTGGCCTTGGCACCCATCCTTGTTCTTGCAGCAATGGTGTCGCTAGACGGAACTGCCGTGACGGTAGCTTTACCTGTAAGCGCCTCGATATATGCAAATATTTCCTGCAACTATCGATGACGATTCATCCTCGCTAACTTCGGGCATTGCAGATTATGGCAAATGATCTTGGGGGCACGGCGATCGAGGCGTTCTGGACCGGTACAAGCTTCCTTCTCAGCTCGGCAGTACTTCAGCTGCCGACAGCGTCGTGGTCAGGCATATTTGGCCGTATGCCAGTACTCGTTGCATGTTCTTTCCTCTTCCTGATCGGCGTCATCGTCGCCTCCGTTGCCAAGGACTTCGGCACAGTCTTCGCCGGTCGCGTCATTCAGGGGGTGGGTGGCGGTGGCATCATCCTGCTCAACGACATCGTCGTCACCGATCTTGTGCCAATGAGACAACGCGGAAAGTACTTTGGAATAGTAGGGGGCGTCTGGGCGTTTGGGAGTGTGTGCGGCCCCGTTATCGGCGGCGCCCTTGCCTATGAGGCGAGTTGGAGGGGCATCTTTTGGATGCTTATTCCGTTTGCCGCGATTGTCCTGGTCTTGATCCCCATATTCTTGCGTCTTTCGAAACCACCGGGGTCTGTCATTGATAAGCTGAGGCAGTTCGATTGGCTTGGGAGCCTTGTCTTCGTTGGCGCCGCCACCTGCACGCTTATGCCATTGACTTGGGGTGGTGTCCAGTATGAGTGGGATCAATGGCAGACGCTTTTCCCTTTGTTGCTTGGCATTGCAGTATTGTTCGCGTTCGGCATTTATGAATCATACGTCCCAAAAGAGCCAATTATGACGATGAGTCTTCTGAGGAGCTACGAGATGCTCTACAGCTTGTTGTCGGGTATCATCAACGCTGCCATTGTCTACGGCTCGCTGTACTTCCTCCCCTTGTACTTCGAGGCTGTTCAGGGCTATAGCCCCATCATCTCCGGCGTTGCTCTATTCCCCGCCACATTCACTCTGGCACCCATGTCAATGGTAGCGGGGACAGTTATATCCAAGCGTGGTGAGTATCGCTGGGTCACTTGGTTTGGCTGGATCCTGAGCACTATTGGACTGGGGGTCATGACATTGTTGGATGTAGATACCACTATTGCCGAATGGTTCTTCCTGACCATCTTCATGGGAATCGGCCAGGGGCTACTCTACACCTCCCTGGCCATCATCAATCAGGCTGCAGCGCCGGACAAGCTCATGTCACATGCTATATCCATGTTCATTTTCTCACGAATGCTGGGTCAGGCATTGGGCGTAGCCCTTTCTGGACTCATATTCCAGAACCAAATGAGATCCAACCTGCTCGCCACTACGACCTTGGCTGACAAGGCGGTTGAGTATAGCCGAGACGCCAGCTCGATTGTATCATTTCTCCACGACATGCCTGATGATATGAAGAAGAAGGAGCTGGTACAGGCTTATGCAGAGTCCTTGAAGATTGTGTGGGCCGTTATGTGTGCGCTCAGTGGAGCAGCCATGATTGGGAGCTTCTTTGTCAAGCATATCAGTCTCGACAGGGAACACGAAACTGAACAAGGCATTCACCAAGAGGGGAGTGATGAATAAATTAGATAGTCCGATCTCGCTTGGTGACAGGCTATACGATCGACGCCCAAAGGGGCTTCCAAAGGGGTTGTGCTTTACCGTTGCGGTTAAAGCTATCGATGTGACAGAAACGTAGTGGCTATAAAGGTAGTGGGTAGATTGAGTTCAGGTGATAAATAAAAGAAATTGTTGGAGTTTCAATTGATCCTCGTAAGATTTCTACTTAGTTCATGTTTCTTTGGACCTCTCTCCTCATCTCCCGTAGTTAATGGGCATGTCACTCTAACTACAGTCCATTTGTGAAGTCTTCATTCATCCGACTAATATCCATTATTTTCCATAACAACCTTCGCTGCTTTGCTTTGAAATGATGAGGCGCAGAGGCACTTGGAGAACTTGGCACCTGCCTTCCTCACAAGTAACCATGATAGTAACTTCAGACGGCTCGATGATCGATGATTGAACTTCAAATGACCTAAAGAGTGTATAAAACTGCTATTTAATTATGCTACCAATCCGTTGCCTACTTTAGAATCCCATTTTCTGCCCTCTAGGATGAGCTCATCCCATAGCTTTTTAGCAAACTTCTGTCCCTCTGGCGTATTGATATAAACAGAGGGCCTAAATCAATTTTTCTTATTAGTAAATAAATCAATAGACAGTCTTCAATTTGAGGTAGAACTAACTCTTGAGGATGGTTGTCCGCGACATAGAAGCCGTTGGGCTGGTCTTTGTGAAGGCCGCCTCTCGCTGCCCAGAAAACTGCGCGAGCACCATCTTCCACACTACGACCTCTCAGAAAACGATTGAAGTTCATTGGGATTCGTAGGTAGAATGGAAGATTATTATCCGCCCCTGTCTTCACTGTTCCAGGGCACACGTTGTCAACAATGACTTCATTTTCTGGGATGCGGGAGGCCAACTCCTGGCTAATCATGGACACGAAAAGCTTGGTATCTGGGTATCTTCTGATACCAGAATAACGTTCTTTAGACGCATAGGCCTGAAGAATGGTACCTTGATCCCCATTGTCGCTCCCTAGAGCGGGAGTATGAAAAGCTTGTCCCATGGACCCAACCCATGTGATAGTGGGAG
Organism: Clonostachys rosea; assembly: GCA_026958235.1. Classification (NCBI taxonomy): domain Eukaryota; kingdom Fungi; phylum Ascomycota; class Sordariomycetes; order Hypocreales; family Bionectriaceae; genus Clonostachys; species Clonostachys rosea. Next base: position 328,997 of record CP110207.1, read on the forward strand.
GCTGTTGTGGGGATGAAGCATCATAATACTCCCGAGCAGTCGATTGCACTAATGGCAGAAGAAGCATCTGGATCAAGAAGTTTGATAAAACATTGACTTGAAAACACCTGAGAGGTATCAGTCAGTTCTGCAACAATTTCATGATAGAAACGAAAATAGAGCCGCATTGCATACCGCTCATTTCCGTCGCTAGTCTGTTCGAAGTGCGCAGTGTTGATTCCAGCGCACAAAATAAGGCAGTCAAGGCGTGAAGTGATGGTCAAAACTTCATTGGAAAACTTTGCAACGCTTTCTAGGCTTGAGAGGTCGAGCTTGAGCACTGTAATTTGGGCATTGGGGTTATTCTTCACAACCTTTGGGTTGGAGAGAAGATCAAGGCGGGTGACACCCCCTTTTTGGACGTCACGAACGCCAACAATAAGGTGCCTTAGGCCACGAGACAGGAGCTGGAGAGAAAGCTCGAGGCCTATCCCAGCCGTAGCTCCCGTGAGAACAGCAGTTTGGCCATCGAGGCGGAGAGACTCCGGTAGAGGAGGAATGGCGGCTTGGTAGAAGGCCATGATTGAACTTTGCGGCTGGCGAGGAAAGGGGAGACTGCACAGTAGAGCTTACTTGAGTTGCAATCAGTGATGTGCGTATACCGGATCTCAGTCTTTGATGAAGGAACTGCCCCTCACCCCTTTTCGAACGCTCGAACTGCTTCATCGTGCGGAATCATGCCGCTTATGACGTCTGCGCTTAAGGTATGTAGGATCCAATATGATCACCGATGCCGGGCTCGATCCACCTTGGAGAAGCATGAATTGATTTTCCTCAGCTGGAGCCTATCACTTCCGTGAATGCGACATTGTTACGAGATATGATGTGATAAAGATGATGCTCAATATGCCAGACGGTCAACAAGGTCGAATGTAACGGATCCTCCCCTACTCCTGCATACCCTCGTGTCCAACTCCACTCCTAGGGCAACCCTGGCTGCATGGCATTCTTCATCGAGTAATTCTTGTAGACCGAGGTACCTTCAGTGACATATTCATCTCGCTTATTCACTTATTGTTTATTCTGGATATAGGAATAAATTCACTTCGTCGGCCGGTAGTAAAAATTTACGTAACCACACCGGTGATAGTTACAAGATCTGGCTCAGCTCTGTGAAATAGATTCTATTGCTTTGCCGAAATGCACATAACGATGCATAGGAACTTGATGGTCTATACGACTCAGCAGCCAACCTGTAGGCAACTCCCAATCCAGTTCCTGCATGCAATATTGTTACTTTCCTCGTGAGAGCATAGACGTATGGATCGCACAATTTGACCCTCCCCGGTCATACGTGATACGGTTGATGGCGACAACTGCAGCGAATATCCCTCATTTCACGCTGGAGAAGAGGGATCCTTTGTTGAGATCTACAGTTTTACCTTCTGCATTGATTTACACGTTGATCGGGCTTTTGGTTCAGGAATTGCCGAGGATATTGAATCGTGATGGACGGTACGGCTAAGCGAAGTCGGCCGGGGGCTTCTCTCAGGTCATTCTCTATTTAATCCTTGATTAATTATTGTATTCGTAGACAACTTGTACATATTTCCCCCTTAAACTAAAAAGACATCATCCGGCTCAGGCTCTTCAGTCTTCTCCTAGCTACGTTTATAAAATTCGATCTCTGCCTCCTATCACTTCAGTGGCTATCACACCTTGAAAAGGGGGAGCAATAGAGCGAGAAAATCACGAGCTGTTTATATTTTTCAATCCGAGTCACGTAGGCAATGTCTACATTACTCAGCTCTGTTCCCTCTTCAGACAAGGGCAACGGGAGCAGTCCCTCCCGCCCACAGTCGTCCGCTACCTCCATCGGACCGGATGGTAGTCAGAGTCTAGGCCCCTCTACCGATCCCACTGTCATTACTGGGTTGGCGTTTCGCTTTCCCGGCGCCAAAAGCCTGCCTCAGTTATGGGATAACGTCGTCACTCGTAAGGATCTACAACAAAAGATTCCGAAGGACCGGTTCAATGTTGATGCCTTTTACCATCCACTGGGCACAAACAAGGGAACGGTAAGAATTCAAAGCATTAATCAATTTGACGAAACACTGATTATTTCTTTGTCAACATTAGACAAATGCTCGATATGGGTACTTTCTGGACGAGCCTTTGTCTCAATTTGATAATGAGTTCTTTCACATTTCTAAGCAGGAGGCTGAATCAATGGACCCTCAGCAGCGGTTGCTACTTGAAGTAGTGTACGAGGCGCTGGAAGATGGTATGGCTCACAACTGAATGGTACACAAGCCGATCACTAACTTGCATCTAAGCTGGAATTCCTCTCGAATCTATCAAGGGTTCTCGTACTTCAGTGTACGTTGGATCCTTTACAAATGACTACAACTCTATGACGACCAAGGACCTTGTGACGTATCCCAAGTATACTGTTACAGGCACTGGAAATGCCGTCCTTTCTAATCGGATCTCCTACTTTTACGACCTTCACGGCCCGAGTATGACAATAGATACTGCCTGCTCGTCGTCTCTTGTCTGCTTTCATCTAGGAAACCGATCTGTTGCCGAAGGAGAGTCTGATATCGCCATCGTTGCCGGCTCTGCGTTACACTTTGATCCCAACATTTACATCACCATGACTGATTTCGGAATGCTTTCTACTGACGGTCGATGCCGCACATTCGATAAGAATGGATCTGGTTACGTCCGTGGCGAAGGAGTCTGTGCACTTGTGCTGAAACGCCAAAGCAGCGCAGAAGCCGCCGGCGACCCTATCAAGGCCATTGTCCGAGGGACTGGCTCAAACCACGACGGTTCCAAAGCTGGGCTCACCCTTCCAAACGGGGCAGCCCAGGCCAGGCTCATACGTCAGATATACAAAGATTCTTATCTTGAACTGGCTGATACCGACTACGTCGAGGCTCATGGGACGGGCACAAAAGCTGGTGATCCTATTGAAGCTAATGCGATTGGATCCGTGTTTTCTTCCACCAGAGATACGCCCTTATATGTCGGCTCCATTAAATCGAACTTGGGTCACTTGGAGGGAGCCTCTGGACTTGCAGGTGTCGTCAAAGCTGTGATGTCAGTGTCTACAGGAAAGATTCTGCCCAATATGCATTTCGAAACACCCAACCCCGATATCGACTTCAAATTGCTGAAAATCAAGGTTCCAACCGAGGTCACGGACTGGCCGCATGACAAGCCAATAAGGCGAGCTTCTATCAACTCCTTTGGCTATGGAGGCTCCAACTCACACGCTGTTATTGAAAATTACTCATCGGGTCGGTCAATGGCCTCAATATTGCCGACATACGATCCTGTTGGTCACCTAGATGAAGACGCAAAAGTGCGTCCCTACATTCTCCCTCTCTCTGCGCATAATAAACGTGCTGCCACCAAGAATGTTGCCCATATTCGCGAGTACCTTAGTATCAAGTCCGGGTCTCCTATCTCGGTCCCCGACATTGCATTCAGCTACAGCTTCAGGCGGTCCAGGCTCCAGTTGCGATCCTTTGTCATTGGATCCAATACAGAAGCGCTCATTCATGGCTTGGATAATATCACCACATGGAACTCTCCTGTGGGCAAGTCGCCTCGACTGGGATTCGTTTTTACAGGACAAGGCGCCCAATGGCATGCCATGGGCAGAGAGCTTTTACAGAAGCTACCCTTATTCAGGCAGACCATTGAGCGCTGTGATCAGATCTTATCCGAGCTGCCTGACCGCCCAGACTGGACCTGTATTTGGGAGCTGACAAAGTCGAAAGAAGACACAAGACTCGGCGAGAGTCTCATCTCACAACCACTCTGTGCTGCCCTCCAGCTGGGAATCATCGAGGTCCTTCGAGCATGGGGTATCATACCACGTGCTGTTGTGGGACATTCATCAGGCGAGATCGTGGCGGCATATGCTGCAGGTATTCTTTCCTTCCGAAGTACTATAATTTGTGCATACTACCGAGGCTTGTACATGTCTTACGGTACATCCGAGCGAGGGGCAATGCTCGCGGTGGGAATGACCCAGCAGGAAGGGTTATCAGCTCTGCAACCGTTCAAGGGACGAGTTGCTCTTGCAGCTGTGAACAGCCCTACGAGCCTCACACTCTCTGGGGATGTAGATGCCGTATTGGAGTTGAAATCAGAACTGGACTCGCGCGGTGTGTTTAACCGCCGCTTGAGAGTTGAGCAGGCCTTTCATTCACATCACATGGCCCCCTTGGCCCCCGGGTTTGAGGCTGCACTTTCTAGGATTCCGAACTTCAGGCCTTCGGATGCATCGCTCCGAATGGTATCAAGTGTCACAGCCCGGGACTCGTCAGCTCGCAAGATGGATGCAAGTTACTGGGCAGCAAACATGACTGGAGTCGTACGATTTGCTGATGCTCTCACCGGCATGCTAATTGACGAGAACGAGGAGCAAGATGTTGATATATTGGTCGAAATCGGAGCACACCCCGCTCTCAAAGGACCTTCAAGAGATGTTGCAAAGGCTCTTGGGTTTTCCCTGCCTTATGTCGCATCGCTGACACGAGATGCCCCAGCTTTTGAAAGCCTGATTGCTTGTGCTGGAGAGCTGTTCAGCTATGGGTACAATGTGGACTTGGAAGCAGTGAATAGTAACTTTTGGCTTGATTCGACTACAGGAGACGTTGCCAAGCATACTCCAGGCACATTGTTACGCGGCCTTCCAAGTTACGGATGGGATCATGGGTCTCACTGGGCAGAAACACGGCCCATTCGCCAACACCGGCTTCGAAACTCGCGTCACACACTTCTTGGGGCCGTAGTACCAGGTAGCCAGAACCAGAGACCGATATGGAGAAACTACCTCCGTCTATCCGAGATCCCTTGGCTGAATGGCCACTGCATACAGGGAAAGGTCATCTTCCCTGCTGCTGGATACATCTCCATGGCGCTTGAGGCCGTCTCTACCATCACAGATTCAACCACGGGCTTTCAAATACGAGACGTTGTATTCAAGAATGCACTTGTTCTTACATCCAACGACGCCGGCACTGAGGTTCTGCTGGAGATCCAACCTTTGACGGTATCGGCGAAGAGCACTTCGAGTACGTGGTATTTGTTTTGCGTATCCTCGTATGGTGATGGAGATCGTCTTGTTGAGCATTGCCGCGGCCAGATCCGAGCGGGTTTGGGGTCTGAAAGTCGCACCGGGGTCCTTTCCAGGGGCGAGAGAGCCAAGATCAACAATGCGACCGATAGGCGTAAGCCGGCTTCGCTATATTATAAGCAACTACAATCCATCGGCCTCCAGTACGGAGATGACTTTCGGTTGCTCAAAGGAGATATCGACAGCGGCCCAGGAGTGTCAGTTGGCACATTGGAGTTCGATCCCTCTCCCTTAGTCGCCTCATCTGCAGATCGCTGCTTAGTACATCCCGCTTTCTTGGATTCAGCTTTCCATGTCGTTTTTGCTTCCATTGAGTCTTGCTTAGGGCAACCTCTTAGTGAAAGTTTTGTGCCCACGTTTATTCGGAACGCCGTGTTTTCTGGTGACCTTGTTCAGATCAAGGAATCCGATCATGGGCAGACTTTCCTTGTCGATTGCACAACAGACATGCCAGGTACAAGAGTTGCTCATAGCAACCTTCGTATTGTGTCAAATGATGTCACCTCTGAAGCTTATAACGTCCTGGTTTCCATCGATGGGCTCGAAGTGACGGCTTTAGGAAGCGATTCTGCAGATGCCGACCAAAAGAGGGAATTGTTTTTCAATATATCTTGGAAGCCGCTATTCTCACAGTTCGGAACCAACCAGCAACTTATTCGAGAACATGATCTGGCCCAAATTGTTGAATTGTTTGTCCACGAAACCCCAGATGCAAGCATTCTATATCTAGGTTCTAGCACAGATCGGGTAGAAAGAATCTTGGAGCTTATTGGGCATTTAAGTGGAGAGAAAAGAAAGTTCAACAATCTCAACATTTGGTCCGAAACTCAAACATCAGATGCAGCTTCTGTTGCAGAGAGTCTAGGTGCAGAACGTCACGGCCTCCTTACACACATCAAGCCAGATACTGAGAGCTATGACTTGATTATTGTCGATGAGCAATCTTCTTTGAGCTACAAGAACTTTCTAAAGCTGAACGGATACCTCGTTTCCGACAAGTCTTTCTCAGCTCCGGGAAGCCTCACTGAAGCTTTCTCGAATGACACCATAACCGCGTGGCAAGCATCCGACTTAGCTCAGGAACAAGACTCGCAGGTCCCTATTTCTGTGATTATCTCACCAGAAGCATCTGAATTGGCAAAGGGCGTTATATCCAGCCTGAAGCAACTTCATTCTGGCAAATTCGAGATATTGACATTGGGCAAAGAGCAGCCCACCAGCAGCAGTGTCGTCTCGTTAGTCAATCTAGATGTTGATATGTTGTTCGAACCCCAGCAAGAGGAGAGTCACCTTCAATCGATCAAAACACTCGTCAAAGGGGTTGCTACCAACATCGTTTGGGTCACTTATGGTGCAGCTATTGAATCAAGCAAACCCTCGCAAGCAATTACCACCGGGTTGTTTCGCAACATTCGCAGTGAACACGATGACATCCGCATTGCCACAGTTGACTTTGAAGATAAACGGAATAGTGCTGAGGCCAATATCGCTCTCAGGATTTTGCAGACTCTTTTCAAATTCAAGAACGAGGATGAGTTGGCTGAGCGAGGAGGACAACTTTATGTACCTCGTGTTCAGTCGGACGAAGCAAAAGATTCCAAATTACTGTTTGGCGGGAACCGGAAGGTGAAACTTGCGAATTTCACCCAGAAAGATCGAAATCTGTCCTTGAAGATTGGCAAGACGGGTCTTCTGGACACTCTCGCATTTGATGATGACGAAGACACGGCAAACTTGTCTCTCCCAGATGATCATATTGAAGTCAAGGTAGAGGCATCTGCCCTCAACTTCCGAGATGTGGCTGCTTCTATCGGCATTATTGACGATAACCGCCTTGGCGACGAGGCTGCTGGTGTGGTCGTTCGGACAGGCGAAGCCGTGTCAGAAAATGACTTCAAGCCTGGAGACAGGGTCATTGCATTCCGTCCGGGTCAAGGAGCCCATAGAACGTTGGTGCGCAACCCTGCCATCCTCTGCCAGAAGATCGGCGAAATGGACTTCACAACAGCTGCGGCTTTTCCTCTGGTCTTAGTCACAGCGTACTACTCTTTGCATACTGTCGGCCGTATTCAAGCAGGCGAGTATTGCTTAGTCCACGCAGCTGCGGGAGGAGTCGGCCAAATGGCCGTGCAATTAGCATTGAGAGCCGGTGCAAAGGTCATTGCCACTGTGGGTTCTCCTGAAAAGCGGCAGTTCCTCAAGGATAGATTTGGTCTATCTGAAGATGTCATATTCTCCTCCAGAGATGACTCGTTTGTGGAAGGAGTAATGGCCGTTACAAATGGTCGCGGATGTGATGTTGTCCTAAACAGTCTTGCGGGAGAACTACTTCAAGCCACCTGGAAGTCTCTCGCGCCTCTAGGGCGCCTGATAGAAATTGGAAAGCGTGACATTCACGAAAACTCAAAACTGGATATGGATCCATTCCGTCGGAACATTTCTTACGCCAGTGTCGACGCCATCACCTTATTCCATGTGGCTCCGGAACTGCTTAGCCAGCAACTGCGGACAGCATTCACTCTCATTGAGCAAGGCGAAATCCAGCCTCCTGGGCCTATCCAGGTATTCACATACGGCCAAGCCCAGAAAGCGTTCCGTACTCTTCAAATGGGGAAATTCTTTGGGAAGATCATCCTTAAGCCAGATGAGAAGGAGCTTGTTCCCTTGGTACCCATGTCCTTTACAAATAAGCCCTTATTCAAGCCAGGTAAAACCTACTTATTGGTAGGCGGCCTAGGCGGAATTGGAAGGTCTCTTTCAGAATGGATGTTCCGTCGTGGGGCTCGCAAGTTGGCATTCTTGTCTCGCTCTGGAGACAAGAGCAACGAAGCAAAAGCGACGATCGCGTGGCTTCATGACCGAGGGGTCGAAACTTCCATTTTCAAGGTCGACGCGACTGTTCAGGAGGATGTGGCGACCTGTGTTAACTCATTGAGACACACTTTAGGGGGTGTCTTCCAAGCAGCCATGGTACTCCGGGATGGGCCGTTCGACCAGATGAGTGCCGCCATGTGGCGCGAATGTGTTCACCCCAAAACAAGAGGAACTCAAAACCTCCATCTAGCAACACAAAGTCTTGATTTAGACTTTTTCGTATGCTTTTCCTCGATATCCTCGGTTATTGGGTCCGTGGGTCAGGCCAATTACGCGGCCGCCAACTCCTACCTTGACGCGCTGATGGCCCATCGAAGAGCCCAGGGCCTTGCTGGAACCACGATGAACGTTGGTGTGGTGGGAGATGTAGGCGCCGTCGCAGAAGATGACTCCTTAGCCGTGGTTCTCGAGAGACTCGGTTATGGGTCCATCTCACAAAACGAGCTTTTCTACCAAATTGAGGAGGCTATTCTTACATCAAAGCAGCCGGCAGATAGCAAATATGGTGTTGGTGCCCACCAGATTATTTCTGGGATCAACACGAAACGCAAGGACGTCTACTGGGCCACCAAGTCTCTGTTCAGAAATCTCTATGCCAACCTCGATCTTTCTTCGGCCGGGGATGGCCAAGCATCCAAGACATTGTTGGCTACATTGAAGTCGACGGCGTCATTGGACGAGCGGATAGAGCTTCTTACAGCTGCATTCATTAACAAAGTTGCAGCAGTCATGGGTACTCCAGCTGAATCAATCCAGCAAGCTCAGCCGCTCACTGCTTATGGCCTAGATTCTATTGTAGCAATCGAGTTCCGCAAGTGGTTCTCGACAGAGGCATCTCTAGACGTGCCTCTATTTGACATACTGGGCGCCAAGTCAATCAAGTCTCTAACCTCAAAGGCTGTAGAGTCCCTTCGACTTGAGCAAGAACCCAAGGGTTTAGTTGGAGAATCTGGCCATCAACATGACTCTCAAGAACCATCCAAAACTAAGAAGTCAAAAAAGCCACAATTCGAGATCAAGCCGCATGATTCTCCAGAGCATGTCCCTCTCTCCACTTACCAGAGCCGGCTTTGGTTCCTACATAATATTGCAATCGATCCGAGCACGCTGAATTTCGCGGCTCGGTTCATCATTGAGGGGCAACCGCAACTTGCAGTGCTCCAGAATACGCTGGAGCAAATGGCGAAGATAAACGGCACGCTTCGCACGATTTACTCCGAGGGCGAAGACTTCGCGGAGCAATCCCTCGCCAGCGAATTCAAATCTCAAATTGAATTCGAGGATCTCTCCTCTGCTCGCGATATCGATGCTGCTTTGTCAGAAGCTAGCCACTCTCTGCGTAGTCGGCCAATTGACATCGAAGTGGGAGAATCTATGAAAGTCCGCCTGTTCAAACTTTCGGAGACCAGACATGCTCTTGTGTTCTCCATCCACCACATCAACCTTGACAACGGGAGCACTAAGACGTTTCTGGACCACTTTACTACACTGTACGATTCCCTTGCGAGAAAAGAAGAAGAGTCCAAGGTTCCTGTTCAACGTATCTCGTACTCTGACTTCGCAGTCTGGCATAACAAGTTCCTAGATTCGGAGAAGGTTCGAGATGATCTTCTGTGGTGGCAGAAATCACTCTCCGGATTGCCCGAGGCTACTGCCTTGCTCCCCTTTGCTTCCAGAGCAAGGCCCGAAATTAGAAGTTCGAACAGATCCATGATAGCAGCAGTCGTTTCAAGTATGGTTCTGAAAAGAATAAAAAGAATCGCTGCTGCTTCTGCGGCTACCCCATTCCATTTCCTGATTGCTGCGTTCCGTGCCTTCATATTCCGGTACACCGAGGAGGAAGATCTGACGTTTCTCATGGTTGATGGAACCCGGCCTCATGCCGAAGTCAGTGATATGATGGGCTTTTTTGTCAATCTGATTCCTCTTCGCCTCCAGCTTGATGCCGACAGTGCCTTGGACTCGGTGCTAAGCCATGTTTCCGAGGCATCAAATGAGAGCTTAGCGCACAACTCGTCACCATTTGAAACGATCCTAGATTCTCTGAAAATTAATCGAAGTGCGTCATACTTCCCCATTAGCCAAATCATCGTCAACTATCAAGTATATGGCAAGCCGCCCATCGTTTCGACCTGCGACTTTGACATTACAGATATCAGTTTCCAGGATATCCCAACACCCGCCGACTTTGCCCTCGAGGCGACCGAAGATCCCGCGATTGGTCTTGAACTAAAACTTCAGTACGATCCTGAGCTATACAATGACATCGAGATGGAAAGATTTCTAGAAAATTTCACCGTTTTCCTCTCCAGTTCGGCCAAAGACCACCGACAACCTATTTCAGAGATCTCCATGTGTGGCAAAAAGGAGCTAGATCATCTAAGGGAGAGCTGCTGGGGCATGAAAGTCACTCCAAACCCTTGGGAAACCCGATCGATTGTGAGCAAAATCCTCGAAATTGCCTCCTTATATCCCAACGCGACGGCCATTGAGACGTCAGACGGGGAGATCATAACGTATCACGATATTGTGGCTAAAGCGAAAAGACTGGCCCTTGAACTTGAGACATCCGGTTGTTCTAGTGGAACTACCGTGGGCGTGTTGTTCAAGCCGAGTATCGACATGGTTGTTGCTCTTGTCGGGGCTGCATTTGCTGGATGCGGTTACCTACCACTTGACCCAAACTTTGCTCCAGATCGATTAAGGCACATGATCAGTGATACAAATGTGTCTTCCATTATTTTGGATCCCGAATTCAGTCATTTGGTTGATGCCTTGGCGCCAGATTTGATCAAAATCCATCTCAGGGATAGCGAGAAAAACCAGCCGGGACATTGGCAACAGAAGGAAGCTTTTCCAAATGACCCTTTTTACGTCATTTACACCTCAGTCAGTCCTCCATCCCATCCTCCAAGTACTACCATCGTCAGAGATGCATAGTGCTTAAGATACGGCCTCAACTAACTCAAGGCATTGACAGGGAAGCACCGGAAAGCCAAAGGGTGTCGTATTGACTCAGTCAAACGTACAAGCCATGCTGAGTGGACATAATGAGACACACCAATTAGGTCCAAGTGATAGACTTCTTTTTCTCACATCGTATACATGGGATGTCTCCGTGTCCCAAATATGGGGTTCGCTTACCTCTGGTGCCACCATGCTTCTGGCAAAAGAGGATCTTCGCCAGTATCCGGAACGCCTAGCAAACTTTCTTGCAACATCAAGCGTGACAATCACGTACACAACTCCTACACAATATGCCGCCATGCTTCTCCATGGCAAGCAGTCTCTCAGGAGTTGTAAAAATTATCGAACTGCCATATTTGCGGGCGAAGCGCTCCCTGCCAGGCTGGTTCGGGAGGTTTATGACTTAGGATGCGAGGGTCTGAAGATTTACAATGAGTTCGGTCCAACAGAAGCTACAGTGCAGACTACTTTCTACCTATGCCCATATCCATCCACAGATGATGCCACTCCTATCGGCTACGGTTTACCAAATTGTTCCCATTACGTGGTCGACCCCAACCTTCATCCAGTTCCGGCCACAGTCCTAGGCGAACTTTGCGAGGGTGGACCTCAGATCAGCTCAGGATACATCAATCGGCCTGACGCAACATCCCATGCTTTCGTCACAAATAATCTAGCTTCGGATGAGTTCCTTCGGCTCGGCTGGACGACACTGTACAGGACTGGCGATCGAGCAAGATTTCTTCAGGATGGACAATTGGAATATCGGGGCCGGATTTCGGGCGATCACCAGATCAAGCTTCGAGGTTACAGAATCGAGCTCGGTGAAATTGAAAACTCGATAATTGAAGCCCTGCAAGACTCCAACCTCGAGGTTGTTGCCGATGTTGCTGTTGTGCCTCGTAGGGTGGCATTGCCTGCTGAGGACTCTGAGCTCGTTGATGACCGCCAGTTGATAGCCTTCCTAGCAACTGCACGCCGTGTCTCCAACCTCGACGAGATAGTGAACGCGATTCACTCCTCTTTGGTGGCCAAACTCAACTCGTACATGCTTCCCAATGGCTACCATGTTACAGATGCGTTACCTACACTGCCCAGTGGGAAGAGAGACCGGCGAGCGCTGACGACAATGGATCTGGATCTGATATTTCCTACGGGCAACTCGAACGCTGCTCAATCGGATTCAATCGAAAGCGCTCAAGGTGACAAACTTCTGGACGACGTCATTGATATTTTTAGAAGGGTTCTAAAGCTGAAGGCCGAGCAGGTAGTCAACGGGACCTCTAGTTTCTTCGAATTAGGTGGTCACAGTATGCTGGTCTTACGGCTTGTTTCTCAGCTCAAGCGAGGATTTAACATAAGTCTTGATGTCAGGGAAGTGTTCTCTGACTTGACGCCTTATGGGATCGCTCGGGTTGTCGCTGACAAGGCTGGACTCCAAACGCCACCTGCCCCAGCGGTGACCGAAGCGTCGAGCATTGATTGGCAGAAAGAAGCATTGCTCCCGGATGAATCAGCGTATTATCCTTCTCTAGGAGACAAAGTGGTAACCCAGAGCGACAGAATTCTTCTGACTGGTGCTGAGTCCGTCGTTGGCTGCCACCTTCTCGTTCGCCTGCTAAACTACCACCCCAACGCACGCATTACCATCTTGGGAATTGAGTCTCCGCTTTCACTTCAACTGATTGAGCAAACAATCCACAATGATAGGCTAAATCTTGTTGATGCCAAATCTCTGCATGACCGAGTTGATGTATCACCAGGCTGTCTGGCTGAGCCCAACCTCGGCCTAGGCGAGGAGGAATTTCGAACGCTCAGTTACTCTACTACCAAGATATATCACTTTGGCTCCCAGATATCGCTCGTCAAGTCTTTCAACGACTTGAAACAAGCCAACATCCTTGCCACGCGAGACCTCATTCGTTTGGCAGCGATGAACCCAACTTCTTCCATCCACTACCTGTCGTCATGGAGTGTCGCTCATCTGCAACGGTGGAAAACGACAAAATTGTTGGACGAAGGGTTATCCGGAGAAGTTTTCAAAGATGAGCGAGTCCCAGACCATTTCTTCCCAACGGGTAGTGATTTTGCCTACTTTAAAACGCGCTGGGCCGCCGAGATGCTGTTAAGCCAAGCATCAGAAAGGGGCATCCCTACAAATATCTATCGTACTTCCGGTCTTGATCACGAGTCCACAAACAGTGAAGGAAACTTCTTCTTGAAAATGGTACAAAGCATGGTTGATACAAGAGCCATAGCAGATTTCGGCCGTGGCGAAGGCATCTCTATTGACTTTGTCACCCCGGACTACGTCGCGGCCAGTGTGTTGCATTTGGCCGAGTTCGCGAAAACAGACAAGGGACCAAGTCAAGTTTTCCACATTCGCAATTCTTCCGCAGTATCGTTGCGCCAACTCCCCGATGTGCTTAGACAGTACAACTCAAGCATCGGCGAGTTCAAGTTTGTGTCGATAGAGAAGTGGCTGGAGCTAGCATCCGAGAACGACGAATTGAACAGCCGCGTGACACAGGCATACCTTGATCTTGGTCACGAGATGTTCTCTTTGGATGATTCCAAGACAAGAAAGCTACTAAACACTTCTCCAGAACTTCGCAGCATCCAAGCCGCTCCTCTACCACGTATACTGGTGGATGTAGTGACTTCAAACTAGACAATACTTATATCTTTTCACGAATGTGATAAAAGTGAATATGGTGGTTAAGCCGGTTCAATACATGGTGGGAAGTTGCAGTATTAAGCACAATTTCACCTAATATAAAAATATAGATCTTGGTTTGAATGTATATAATAAGAAGTCAAGAGAAGAAAGAAAACATGTCTGAGATTATCAATCTATACATTGCCCTACCAAAGTAGATCGCACACTTCATTCATTGATTCATTGAAAGCCAAGTTCTTCACATACAGACTCCGTCGCGGAGCTTCTGTACTCATTATATCCATCACTCTACGCAGTCATATATAGAGCACGATCGCCTATGAAGGCGGGACCATGCGCAAGAAGGCTACCGCTTCCAATATTAAATATCACTATCCACATGAACGGCACTCTCTCGTCACGACGTCGCTGTAAGCCACGACCCAATACTTAAGAATCAGCACAAACATCGTTTACCCATTTCAATCACAACTATGATCGGGGTCAGCTGTCAAGGAGATGAAAAAAATGTTATGGATTGAGAGAAATATCAGAGCTCGTTATCAGTATACCTAGCTTTATAAGGCATTGATTCGCCTGTTTCTTTACATTTTGAAAACGCGCCCGGTGACTTGATCGGTCCGCATAACCTCTCTGCTTCAATCAGTCGAAGCTTACAATCATCACTGACACAAGTCTTCCACCGTTTGTCGTAACCTCACGTCGAGACACGCTACGAAGAGCATACACGCGCCTTAGCAAGCACCGAGATCATCGCACTCTTCATTTCTTACAAACTCAGATCAACAGAAGGTCATGTAGACTAACACATTGTTGATAGCAGAGATTGATCCTTGGCTTCACATCTTTTCAATTTCAGCGGTCTATCTCAATTCGTCATACGCGTCGCGCCAGCGGTAGTCAGCAACAGGGCCGTCGATACGAAAAGTGAGGGCACGGTCTTGCGTGCATTCATCATCGACCGGCTCATCGCCCCGGCGGCGGCAGTGGAGGTTCAGAACAATTCCCCCGCGTAAATCCGCCCTCCTGCATTTGTCCATGTCAGAGCGCTATTGATACTTGGGAAGAAGATCGGATCACATACCTGTCACCAACATCGTGGTAAATCATGAGGAGGATCTCGGGACTCTCGTCGCGGGGCAAGAGGGCAAACGAATACTGGGGATTACTGCAAGGCATGAAGGAGACTTCGGGCCAGGGCGGTTCCGCTGCTGAACACTCGATGTTCTTGTCTTTGACTCCACTCAGCTTGAACGAGAGATTCTGGATAGTGAAGCCGACAGGGACCGCGACTTTATGAAGTTTGAGGTCGGAAACAGTGACCTTTCCTTCTCCTCCATAGTCGGGCCGGGCAGTTACCAACGACGTTAGAAATAGAGTGCAGGCGGCGGAGAAGCGCATCTTTGCAGGGACCGTTTTTCTACGTCAGTTCAACCGGTATCTTCGCGGGGTGTCAAGGTGCTGAATCGCCGCGGGGAGCCACCGGGGGTACTTTGGCCTACTTATAAAAGATGGTGCCACACTTCCGCGTTCAATTTTGACGGGGGTGTCAGATTTTTGGGTACTTTGGTGGGAGCGAAACTTCATTCCTCTCCCGTAATAGTGAGCATGCGGGGACCCAAAACGGCCAATCTTGAGATACATCACCAGACGGTAGCGGACAAATCATCTCATACTTGGACCAGCATATCTTATGCAACGCCCGGTGCACATCACTCCAAGCTCTGGGAATCGAGGTAGGGATACCTGGACTTGGCAATCTCTTCCCTGGCAGGCAACTGGTCACGCGCCGATTAGTCCATCGTCGTCTGTAGGAGAAGCTGAGCCCTCCTGCTCTACCAATTAATTATTTTCATCAGTCTTTCGAGCAACTGTACATGCACTATTGGATGCGCCTACAAGGAAAGGCTTGCATGGAGAGGAGAGGAACAGCGCAGACTCATCTCGTATCCATACTCAAGGCTGATCACTCCACTATTTTCAGCGGGATCCCCTTTTCTTACGGACTAGAACCAATGAAGATGGAGCTTTCAGTCCTTCCTCGTATCGATGGCGCTCAGATCGGCCGCTGGTTGGCCACTGCGGATCTTGAGACAAAAGGGGTTGCAGGGCATTAACGAGTCAGGGTCTAAGCCACCTTGTGCTTTTCACTACAATGAGAAATTAGGAAATTCTGTTCTGCGAACGGAAGAGTAATAGAAGAAATACATTCAGATATATCACGTGATAACCTTTAGCTTCTGATGGTTTACGTTTCCAAGATTCTCGAAACTATACTTGATGACAGTGAATAACGTAGACTGACATACCGTAATCATGTATGTGGAAGGATAAATCAGACCTCATACTGCTCTCTTACGATCTTGGGGGTCAACGAACAAAGGGCTATTTCGTCATCGTTCACAGCCCTAACCAATTTACTTCAGAGAAAACTTATACTTTGAAGAAACTGATCTTTTTTCAAAAGACATCGTGACAGCATAACTGGCCAGCATGGACACTGTGAACATCTTGATACTGTGATGAGGATGCTGTAGGGTAATGTAGCATACCTGTACGCGTCAAAAACAGCAACCCTGGTTCCCTTCCAGGCAGCAGCCGCGCTAAGTTGACCCGAAAATACTAATTGCCACGCGTAAACTAGACGCGTTTTGACGCGGTAAGTGGTATTGAAACGACTGAGCGCTATCACATGACTTTTGAGTCACGTGTGAGGATGAGCATCTTGTTTGAGATGGCACAAGAAGTGGCATTCAACGGATAATTGTTTTTCCTCACTAATACGAGATTGCAACAGTAGACTTTGTTGAAACTTGAAAGTACACTTTGTTGAGGTCCGGCTATCTGGCATATGGCGTAAAAGTGTTTTCTGGCAGCTGTTCTCGTTGACTAAGCCTTTTTTTTTCCCCAAATCAAACATGATAGGTAGTATTTCGATCAAGCTCATGCATGTGATATCACTGTTCAAGCCCATCTATTTGTCATGTCACTTGGGGCTCACCCGATCCAACTCTTATACTTGTCTAGTCTTCTTCGCGAGGTCCCCCTCCGAGACGATTGTTGTAGGGTTTTCATTTAACGGAAACACACCTGAAAGCTTCGCGGTGGCAATAAGATCCTTTGCAGTGACCGTTCGTGTTGTACTGGACATTGTGGTACGGATGGCGTTACTCATGGCATTTTTGATCTTGAGAATGAATCAGAACGACCCGCAAGAGATGCCTAGAAAGCATGGGATTCTATCAATACTTACCTGACGCCCATTAAGTGGGATAGCGGCTAGTGTATCGAGATCTGTTTCGCTGAGATCCAAGGTGACTCGAGAGTTTGATGTAGCTTTGGCAAAATTCTGCCAGATACTCTTCCGCGCTGCGAGGTCTGGAGCATCATATTGAAGGGATAAATGAATTCGGCCTGTTCATCACGTGAGCAAGTGCCTTGACCCATAATGGGATGCGTAATTTCACTTGACATACTTTGGAACGCTTGATCGATGAAATTAGCATGGTTTGTCGTCAGAATGAGTATCCCCTGGTAGTATTCCAGCTCCCGAAGAAAAATGGAAACGATTGCATTGCGCTTGATGTCTGTCAAGGTGCGCGCGGCGAGGAACACGTCTGCCTCGTCCAGGAGCAAAACTGCCTTCCAGTGGCTGGCAAGCTTGAGTATCTGGGCCAACTTCTTATGGATATCTTCGGCTTCATGGCCTAGGGCGCCACTAGATACCATATAGAGCGGCATCCTGGCCGTTTCTGCTATAGCTTCTGCCGTCAGTGTTTTCCCGGACCCGGGAGGTCCAGATAGCAGGGTGATAAATCCCTTTCCTTTGCCTTTAATAAAGTCATCAAACCCAGAGTCGGCGAAATTAGATGCTATAACTAGCTTTGTTACAGTATCCTTGAGTGATTCGTCGAGTACCAGGGAATCCATGGCGTTCCTGAAGAATGGGTGTTAGAAGTCCGGACAATAACACGGTGGTTGCGGTGGAACGGATCATTCTTACGTGTTCCAGGTAACGTCCCAAACCCTTTCTACGGCGAAACCACCTGGAAAAGTCATTAGCAGTGGGTCAGTCATATCAATGGGTCATCAAAGAGTACCCCACATCCCGTCCTGCATCGAGTATCCGTACACAAGGCCGGAGACAAGCAGAAGCCGCTCTTTCGATAGTTGTTCAGGCTGGATAGCTACGGGTTCTGCTTCGGGGGATAGTGAAGAAGCAGATGGGTTAGGATGAGATGGAGGAAAGCCTCTTAGTCGCAGTCTTTTGGGCCGCTTTGCTTCATTCATGCTTTCCGTTAAGAAGTCTTTGGAATCTTTGAGAAGATCGCTAAGAATGTCCTGTTCCTTCTGGGTATAAATGCTAGTAACATGACGACAAGGCTGCTTGACTTACATCTTCACTTTTCATAAGATCCGAGATCCATATTCTATCATGCTGACGAAGTTTCTCCAAGTTGAGGCTGAATGTGAGAGGATGGAAAGGGTTTGTCGTTCGCATCATCTTGGGGTCTATAATGACACGACCGCTGAACTTTAATACATGAATTAGAAACGGATTTCTAGGTTTAGAGGTCAGAGAATCTACTGCAACTCACAGGGTATAATTCAAGCTCCTCACGAGGCGTGGCCAATCCAGTGCCTTGGTGTTCCTGAAGTTGGAAGCCTAATTTCCAAAATCTGAGAGTTTGGGTGTTGCGTTGCTGGATATGCTCAATGACTTCGTCGCGTCGGGGATGGTGCTTTAAGGGTACGTAAGGGAGCTCTTCAAGAGCCCTGAAGCCCTCGAAAATTGGGATTTTAAGCGATTCCTGTTTGTATCCCATGTCATCACCGTCCCATTCAAGAACCTCAGCTTGCATTACGAAGAAGATCCTCCCATCAATGGGTACGGTTGCGTGGCTGCGCACTCGCCAGATTCGTGTGAGATCTAGAGAATCAATGCCCACGACCAGGGAATCGGGTGGAAGAAGGGCCCAAAGGTACTCGAAGGTGATTGAATGAGGTAATAGTGATGGTAGTATCGAATTCATGGTTTCATACTCCTCCTCGATGAATTTCAATGCCGCATTCATCTCAAACAAGGCGACCTTGTCTGCAACGCTTGAGTAATGATTGGTGAGCATCTGAAGCTCTGGTTTCGCCCAGAAGAGGAATTCGGGGCGAATCTAAACATCTCTGTTAGAATGCTGAACCCACCGAACAGGTTATTGAGATGAGATGGACCTCTGTATTCTCGCTGTCTGTCAGGCCAAAGCCTTGGGCGCCTCTGAATATATTTTGCAATGCATTCCGCAACTTTTGTCCCGGGATCCGTAATTTTGTATTGAAAGTAATCATATCCTCCGTGTATACCCTCAGCGCGTATATTACACACGGCTTGTGCTTCAAGGAGGATCCTCGAGGTTGGGCCGGTTTGCAAACGACATAGCGTCGCCTCACTCTGAAGAAAATGGTGCCATTAATAATTGGGTCTCTACAGAACGAACCTAGAGTAGAAAAAGGTACGCAACTTGGACCCCGAACGGCTTGTAGAGCACTTACTTGTCCCAGCTGTATAACAGATTAGCAAGAATCAGAGAGGCCTCAGCCCTTAGGAGCCAGACGTACTACTGGTCTTTTACAACAAATTCTTTGCGATTGAGAGGATCGTCATTTCCTGACTTGATAGGTTCAGCGGGAGCGACACCCTCGTTTCCATTGGGGATGTTTGCTGGCGGTTCTGGCTGCGCAGGAGCATCCTCCCGCTCATCCATGTTGTAGAACTTATCTATGGCTAACCATACGTATATTAGAGTTGTCTCAAACTTTGGCAGCCCATGTTGCTTACCACTACCCATATTCAGACCAAATTCGGTCTGCAATGATTGAATGATTTCGGAGGGAACATCCTTCCCTATCTGTATCTTGAACTGTGAGGCATCGAATACAGAGCCAGGAGCAGCCGTCGTTCGCTGCCTGGCCGATTGGCTGAGGGAATGGATATTCTGTGCATTGAATGACATGATGCCAAAA
This sequence comes from Clonostachys rosea, assembly GCA_026958235.1. Lineage (NCBI taxonomy): Eukaryota > Fungi > Ascomycota > Sordariomycetes > Hypocreales > Bionectriaceae > Clonostachys > Clonostachys rosea. The sequence continues at coordinate 348,667 of CP110207.1, forward strand.
ACGACGAGAGAGCGTACAGATGGAGACAAGAAATAGTGATGGTATGCCTTTGGAAATCCAGAAGGAGAAGACAAGCATGTGACTGTTTCTGTTTAGATGGCGCGGCATGTATAACGCAGTTGGGGGGTAATTTACCACGCAAGGCAACGGCGGTTTTTTGCAAGGCAACGACGGCTTTTCGCAAGGCAGTTTGGAATGAGGGGATGTGCCTTAGCTGAGGATCCTGATGCCAGAGTGAGCTGCTGCGCCATGTTTCCATTGGACAGTGAGAGCGGGGTTATGTTGCGGTGAGCCAAGATGGACACGTTTGTGGGACTTTAGCAATATTGAGGCGGCGTAAGTCGAACATGCACCGCGTCCCTGTTGCCTGGTGGCTCATCTATCACCCCATTGTACATTCGAGGATTGAGATGGAGGCGCACAGTAAGTCATCACAACACACTGGTCTTTATCTCTAGCCACGCCGTGGAACTCGTGGGACGCTTCATTACCAGAGTCCAGCCCTTGACCTCAATAAAATGGGTGATTCTAAGGGCCTAAGAGTTATTTGGCCTCCCAATGGCCTAAAACCACCTAACCACACACATGAGTAGGGGTTCATTCTCCTGTCCCATTCATAAGTAAACTGACCATTTTCTAGCATCGTGTTTGTACAGAACCAGAGATCTGTACTCGACTGGAAGGCAAAGAACGGAGCCATTCTTCCAGAGAAAATTGGACCAGAATTGGAGACAAGTCGTATTTTTGGGTTTGACTATGATCTGGAGGACGCGAGGATCACCTCTGACGGCTTCTTTGAAAATGACATTATATTCGGCCCAGGTTACGATCTGTGTTCAAAGCTAAATGTCGTGAAGAGTATAGACAAGGTCAGTGCGACAATGCTCCTAATATCGAGATTCTCCGGAGTAAACGTTTTGACCATTATTTATAGGAGCACATCCCAATAACTTTTGTTGGCCATTCCGTCGGCGGTGTGGTCGTCAAACATGTGGGTGCGAGTGAGTCCACGATTTATCAGTGACCATCTAACATTAAGTAACAGGCACTCTGGATTTCCAAACAGAGGCCTCAGCTGGGAGCCATCTTGAAACAAACAAGCCACGTTATTTTTGTCGACACGCCTCATTCCAACTTGACTTGGAGCCTTTGGAAAACTTTATCAGCTGATCCCCAAAGGGAAAGCCGTGGCTGTTGGCAACTATGGTCAACCGCTGTTGATAGTGCGCAGGACAAATTTCGGAAGCTTGCGTGCTACTTTAACATCTCGTCGGCGTTTCTAGCATTGAGAGGCCCTGAAGTATGTATCCCCAATCATCCAAGTTTCGGATGCCAACTTAACCGTTATTGTTCGCTGCTTTAGGCATATCTTGATGGATATACCTTAGAAGATTCGCCAAACGGAAGGGTCTTCGAGTTTCCTGTGACTGAAAATCACAAAGGCCAAGACCGTATCAATAAAGATTTCATATCAGAATGGCTTCTTGATTGCATAAGAGAAACTAAATTTTGCCTGACAAGGAAAAATGCCCACGTTCTTAAAATCAAATCCTGGCTTGAATTCCAGCCCGAGATCATCAATGCTCATACATATGAGCGGAATCTTAGGCTGCGATATTCTGGCACCGGCAATTGGCTTTTGAACCATGCATCCTTTCGCCAATGGACTAGTGATGGGGTTCGGAGCCCAATCCTTTGGTTAACCGGCCCCGAAGGATCCGGAAAGTCGGTACTTTCTTCAGTGATCACTCACCATTTATCACAGACACTCCAGGACCCGGCCGCATATATCTACTTTTGCTCTCAAAAGCCTCGTTCGGCTTTTCAGCTAGCCTCCTTATTGGCTTTGCAACTTGTCGATTTTGTATTAGAGAAGAATGGAGGTGTAAGCATTGAAATTCTCCACGTTATTGAGGAGGAATCGAGTCGGCTCCAGCGAATTCACCGTCTGCTTAGGATTCTTGTGTCTCAGTGCCAGAGAGTCTTCTTCATTCTGGATGGGATCGACCATATGGGTCTCCCTGAAGGGATAGAACTGCCTTGGAGAGCGCAAGAAGTGGAAAGAACAACCCAACACATGGAAACCACACTTAAGTTTCTCATGGATTTGGCTCGTAACTCAAAATTTGGTTCTGTGAGAGTGTGGTGTTCTTCGCAACACACTAGTGGAATAGAGAACCTACTAATGAAAGATTCAGCTGCTACACGATTGCGCATGGAAGGCGATACAGTTGCGGAAGATATCAGGAAATACCTCAACCATCCTACCAAACAAGAACACGGTGAACTCATCTCTAAAGACGAAAATTCAGAAAATGATTACTCATTCATTCCTGAAATACAAAGAAACTTTCTCTTAGCCTCGTTGGTCAGAGAAGTCTTGGATACAGGAAAAAGCGTCCCAGGAGAAACAGACATGAATTTTAACTCAAGCCCAATAGACTTGGAGGCGATCTTCAGAAAGATCTTAGACGCTATTGACCATTCAAATCAATCTCAAAAAACGAATCCACCATTCTCCTGGTTGTGAGTTTGAGTTAAGCACCAGAGACATGTATTGACACCTTTACTGATGCCTGCCTAACAGGGAGTTGCTCTCGCTAGTCACATTTGCGAAAAGGCCTCTGAGACTAACTGAAATCGAAGATGGCTTTGGTTGCTTAAAATCCGGAAATAACCTTGTCGCGGAAGAAATCGTCCAGTATTGCAAACCATTCCTCAGGCTTGTTCCAATACCAGGAACTTCGAGTGACGGATTCCTTATGATATCGAATAATTCTGTCTTGCGGTTTTTTCTAACCGTTTCGAAAAGCTACGAGTTGAAAGAAGGGACTGATCGGATTAGCCCTCTTGTGATCGCACAGATGTGTCTTCAGTGTCTTAAAAGCCCAGGGCTCAAGCCGAAGACAAGCAACTCCGAAATTAGCTCAGCATTCCTTCCTTATGCTGCAAAGTACTGGGTGCAGCATGTAAATGGAGTTTGGCCATTAGTTTCCGCCGAGACGAAATCTTTTATGCTGTCTCCTCGGTTCTTGGAGGTAATTCAAATTCAAAGCCGGCTGCTTGAAGGATATTTGACGAGAAATTTGGGCAAGCCTAAGGATGTCCAATCCACGCCCTTGTTGAATTATTTGCCATCGGACCCGGAAATGGAGATTTTGGAAGAAAATTATAGCTTTTTCCTGAGAGAATGGAATCATTTTCTGCGATCGGAGCCTCTACGGGAAACTCTTTATGGGAGCATATCGAATTGCTTTTGGGGAGCACTAGGGTCATCGAATTTTCTCACCCAACTTGGCGCAAAAATCCAAACGAATCGAAGTTTCCTCCTGGGATTAAGTCCTGTTGAGGGTAGCAAAGCGAATTCCGACGGACCAGTTAGATACTTCCAGACTATTAGTGCTGATGGTAGCCGAATAGCCGTGTGGAAGTTACGAGTCCTGAGGCAAGTGAAGTTGCTGATCTTTTAATAGATGCTCCTTGAGTGATCGATCCGCTGACTTAATAAGTGAAGCAGTGAAGAAGATACTGAGCCCGATCTCGTGGAGTTTACCAGAGAGTCCTGGATGACTGATGGGCACAGAGACCCCTTCCAGTACGGTGCCCAAGAGTGTCTCACGAGCACCCGTCGCCGGATTCGATGGGATAATTACGACTCTACTAGATCTCATGAGAACCTCCTTGTTCCGATTCTGGAGTATTCAACTAGGCTACCAGTATTTGAAGGCTCCAAGTATGGACAAAGCGTGAGGGTTGGTGCGCAAGTTTTCCGACGAGATCGGAAGGGCCAATGGATCGCCGACACGTCAGACGAGGATGGGTTCGTACCTTACTGGGAAGACATCACCACATCTGGGCCGTACACAGTGTGGTCACGCCGAAAACGGATCGATCTTGAGATATTGGGTGGTCTCGGATCCCTGCAATCGATACTGAAGCTCTCATCCGGACGCATCGGTGAAAAAGAAGATGATTCTCAACCATTTACTGAGTCAGAGTCCTCAGATACCGAGTCTACCGCATCTAAAGTGAGTACTGATGCCATCGGAGACGACTCTGATGAAGACATAAGTGAAACCGAAATATTTGATCTAAGGCGGTACGAAGAGCTCGAAAATATATCTTCTGCTGAGGAGCTTGATGATGGTTCCGGATCCGAAATTGATGAAGGGAACTTGACCTGGGAAAAAGATCATTCTTTTGCTCGCGGAATTGTCCGGAGGCACGATTTAACTGGAGACTCGCGCACACAGGAGAGCTTTCATCCCATCCTGCCGATGGCGGACAGAAACAACCGCTCTAGAGCGTCATCACAGGGCCATTCCTCCGCTGATGTTGATGCTGATGATGAGGACTCAGACTCAGAGAACGAATATGTTGAAACAGGAGACTCCGACTCAGAATCAAACCAAAGCTCATTGTCAAACTCAAGCTCAGAGAGTAAACATTATCTCAGGTGCGATGTGTGCGATAATCATATCGCCACTGCCGACAGTGATAATTCCGAGCTAGAGCTATGTTATCAGTGCAACCGCTGTGTTTTGGATGACTCGTACGATATCTGCTGGTCTTGCTACAATAAAGGAGCATGGTGCGCCAATCCAACCCATAAGCTTCGTATCTTAGCCTCCAGCCGAGGCAGAGGATTCAGCCCGAGAGAAGAAATTATCCGAGATGAAGCGGACCCTGTCCTTGATATTGTTATTGAAAAATTCAACGAAGGGAGTCATGCCGGGTTGATGTCCGTGTTTCGATACTCTCGGCGTAACAAAGACATGCTACACAATTCAAAGCCTATTATCCATCCTTCTCACCCTCTGGTTGTGTACCCGCTGGATGGTCAGAGGTATCTGTTTGGAAATCTTGAAAATAACACTTATGTCGTCCACGAAGTACCTTTCGGCACTTCGGAAACAAACCAGACGAGTGCCGACACCTGCATTCCTGTGAGCGTTCATATGTCTTTCTCATCATGTGGTCGATATGTCCATGTTCTACGCATTACAGCTCGCAGAGAATCTATTTGGTTTGGAGCGACCAGACTCCATGTGAGAAGTATTACGCTCAGACTCTCACCCACTCGTCCGGCCTCCGGAAAGCCCCGGACAGAACCTTTTGCTTCTGGAGCGGATTTAGGGGACTGGCCCAATCTAGTGCGGCAGTTTCCCTTTGCTATTACATGGACCAATACCCATGCATACCTCTCTCTAAGTGGCACATTCCTTCGGGTATTACGATTTGATCTACAATGTTCGTCCAAGACTAAAGAACAAACAGTGTATACATTGGCTGCTACCATAGCATTACCTCAGTCCGCCACGTCAAGGCCTGTCCATTACTTTCCTCCCTCTGGTGATGAAGCAGCAAAAGTGATTCTTGGAAGCAGCCAAGAGCATGAGAATCAGCCGCCTATGGTGGTATATCTTGCTTACCAAATGGGGAACGAATGGGAAAAGGTTGAGAATCAAAAGCTCTCTCCGACATCCGCATTAGACACAAAGGAGAGCCTGTTCGTGGAACCAATAGGTATTGAGGATGAATATCATGCGCATCCAAGAAAACTCGGCCCTGATGAGAAAATGGAGCGACATTTCGTTGGATCGAAAGATGTCGACAGAGCAAGGAAAGCGGCCGTTAGAAATGGCACTTATTGCCCTTCTTGTTTCGATCTTGGAATGGGAATGCTCACGCTTTATCGACCACATGGGTTCGATTTGCCAATTATCGATCTTAACCCCGACCCTGATAATGCTCAGACAGTAAGAGCTCCCCTGGCATGGAAAGTACCTCATGAGACACTTCTCACTGCATTGGAGTCAGGTTGCCAGTTTTGTTGCTTTCTGATGTATCGGCTGTTGGGAAGCAGTTCGCGAGTGTACGGCCCATTCCTTGGCAGTACTGATCTGGCGTGTTGCTCTCAAGGAACTGTTAAACCAGACAACACCTTACGACAAACAATTTCAAGACTACGGAATATGCGGTGGTTAATTGATCCAGAGGAGCAGGTACTGAAGTTTCTCTGTCAACCCCTCGACCAGGATCCGACCTGCCGGACATTTACCAAAATGTCTGTCACGATGCCGGGGGTATGCACCAATCGGGAGGTACCTCTCCCCGGGTCAGATACTAAATTTGCCCCAATCATGGTTGGCATTGAAGGCCAAAACGAAGAGTTGGACGCTATTAGTACAATAACCACATTCATTCATACGGACGAGTCTGACAAAGGGGTGCCAGAATGCACCCTGGAACTCTTTTCCCTTCCAGGTAAGTAGAAATCAGGCTTTGAATAAACTGGTATAGTTTCTCACGCTGTGCGTATAGACGACGCAGCTCATGAATGGGTACCGACCAGACCAATCAACACCTCTCCCGGGAGTGACCAAAACCTGCATGTTATCAAAGGCTGGTTGGACGAGTGTGACCAAAACCATCCATTCTGCCAGCGGACCGGCAGCAAACCCGTGCCGATACCAACAAGGCTACTTGAAATTGTTGATGAAGAAACCGTATGCCTCGTTAACGCTGTTGGAGATAGTACACGGTACATTGCTTTGAGCTATTGCTGGGGCCCTACTTCGCAGAATAATTGCCCGACGACACAAGACAATCTGTCAAGTAGATCATATGAAAGGGAGGGGATACTACGTGATAGCCTCCCCGCCGCCATTAGAGATGCCGTATATATTGTCGAGAAGCTCGGCATCAAGTACATTTGGGTTGACGCCTTGTGTATTGTTCAAGACTCACAAGAGGATAAGAGTCGGGAGTTGGCAAGGATGGGCCAATATTACGGTGGTGCTTTCTTGACAGTTATAGCAAACACCTATCACTGCAATCAGGGGTTTATTGGCGAAATCGGTCGTTGCAAAAAACACACTGATTCTCCAGTTCCTAGAGACCTCGTTCCATTCAACGGGATTTTCTGGTCGGATCATGATACAATGGGCCGATTTGGAACGATACTCCTTCGCGACGAGAACCCATACCTCCTGTCAAAGGAACCAATCTCTAAGAGAGGATGGACGTTTCAGGAACGTCTACTCTCAAACCGCGTCCTCTCTTTCGGCAGTCGTGTGATGTGGTCGTGCCTTGGCCAAACAGCCACTGATGGCGGGATCCAAGATTGGTCTTTCGACGAACATGACCCGGATGGCACGATTCGAGAATTTCAAAATGAATCAGCCAAGCTTGAAAAGCGAAGCAAACCCGAACCAGGCAGCTCCAAGGCAGAAAAGGATGGAAGAGCTGGGAAATACAGTCTCTGGCATAAAATAGTGGGCAATTACTCGAAACGGACCATCACGTACTCTGAAGACAAGTTTCCAGCCATTGCAGCAGTGGCAGAACAGTTCTCAAGAATAAGCGGTGATGAGTATATCGCTGGGCTCTGGCGACGGAATCTTGAAACGGATCTGCTATGGACTACACCATCACCGGGGACTAAGCGCCCTGAGAAGTGGCGAGCACCGTCATGGTCATGGGCGTCGGTGGACGACCCGATTCTCTACACGAATCTTCCCGGGGATGACGCGAGTCTGATGGCTGAGATCAAAAAGATAAACGTGTCCCACAAACCTCCCATTGTGCCTTTTGGAGAGATCAGCTCGGCAACACTCGAGATCGAGGCTCCCTGCATTGATTCAAACGCCAGCGATATAGCCAAAATGATTGAGCCCTGCTTTCCAACCATAGGCGTAGAAAACGAGCGAAATATGGTACTCAACTTTTTGAGTGGAACGGGGAAATACGGAGAGGAGCAGAAGGTAGACTTACCGAAAGAGGTCGCCTTACTTCTATTGTATGTCGAATACAGCTCTTCATCTCAAGATCCGATTGCTACGGCTGAAGAAGAATCACATGCGAGCGAGAAATACCTGAAAATATGGGGACTGGTATTGAAACCGGTCAACCAGACTAGAGACCAATATGAGAGAATTCTTGCCGTCTCAGGGCTAATGATTAGGGTCGTGGGAGCGGATACGCTCTTGTCAGTGAATAAGGTCGTGAGGATCGTGTAGCGGGGAAGGACGAAAATAACCAACACGCCCTATTGTTAGACTAGCAAGGATCTTATTGAGTAATAATTATATTGAGACGTTAACGTCAAATTGCACAGCGAGAAAACCTGCGGCTTATTCTTGCAAGTCTAGGCTGTGGAAATCAGAAGGTAATTAGAGAGACACCACGGCAAACTCACTAACCTGAAGCTAATATGTAAATACCCGCTTTACAAGCCTGGAGTTTCGTGTCAAAAATTCGTAATATCACCTTAGTTTTGGGGCTCTCTATGGGTAAACTCGTAACCGATCTCAAGGATGGAAGAGAGACAAATCCATCAAGGATACTTGGTTGCTCACGCTTATGTCAGACCTCAATTCAGGTCTGTGGGGCAATAGCTGAGACTCCAGATATAACTAAACCAGGCCTAGCGTAAGGCAGCACAAGGAGGCGCAGTCGAAATGCAAGGCCAGTTGGTCTTCATCCATTCTGCTTTTTAGGAGCATCAACTGTCTCAGCACTCGCCATACTGCTAGTTGACTCGACGAACAAATGACTCGAGCAATAGGGTAAAGAGCTCTCTCGTTTTGCCTCATGAGGTGTGACCTCGTCAATATCCCGTCTCCAATTCGTCCAACCAATGTCAAAGATGGCCCACATCCTATCTCTTCCTGTCGAAACCCTGACCGACATTCTGGTCATTCTTATGCCATTTAGATCATCGAAATGGCATGGATTGGATGAAATGGAACGAAGCTTGCATCTTCGCCTCGTATGTCGTAAGTCAACCCCGTACAGTTTTCTTGTCCCAGCGCCTTTGATGATCGACGATGCCTCTTTTCACATCCACCTATTGAAGCTGCGAACTGATGGAATTCTATTCTCTTTGTTCAGGGGACTTTGAAAGCATTGTTTCTCGGATGGTACTCCCAAGAAAGGGTCGCACTTTTGTCCTCCCTGAAGTGTGTCCGAGTAACAGCTATACTATGGCCTGGCTTGTCCGTATGAAATGCCTCCTAGACGACACGCAGAAAGGTTCGATTACTACATATTTTCGACAATGGGCATCATTCATGGCGGCGCAGAGCACATGGACCAGAGATGGCCGGCCTATCAGTGAGATTGAATGGTTGAGAACTGTCTGTAGGTCTGCTGTCGAATCACAGTCTCGACATTCGGATTTAGCAGCACTTCTTCAGCGCAATGAGGGTGGGGTCTCGTCTGATCTCGATGAGATAGATTTAAGCCTCCCTCTGCGTCTTCTTGAAAGACAGGAGCATGAACGAAATGGTGACAGGGTTGAGATAATGAGAGACGCCGCAGGCGCTCTTCACATTGCTGCACATCAAGGCAATCATGTAGCTGTCAACGCACTGCTCATTGCCGGGGCCGACCCTACATATAAGCATATGATTTTTGGCTACCCAGAAGACAACGCAGTTTATGGTGGACACCTCGAAATTGTGTCCTTATTACAGAAACATGGAAGCACGCATGAATCTCGCGCACGACCTGCCCGCCTCCTCTCTATTGCTGTCAAGAGAGACTTCACCCAAATTTTCAAATTGCTGCTGGACTCAAGCCCCTTCCTTTTTGGAAAGGCTGACCTATATGATTGCTTAGAAAGAGCATGCGAGCGCGGCAATATCGATATCATTCACGAGCTTTTCTCATGGGTTGATAAGTCGTCTCCTCGGGAAGAGGGAAACCGAGGTTTCATAAGCAGACTTCTCTGCCGTCCCAAGCCAGTCGAAAGTAAAGACTCCCCAACTTACGGAATACGCCAAGAAGACCAGCAGCGCCCTCAGAATATTGTTGGAAAAGCAATACAACATAATCACCCCGAAATCGTTCAGTTCCTTATCCATCGACATGAATTTCGGCCAACGAAAGCAAAAGATATACAGGAGCCCTTATTTATGGCCTGTCGGCAAGATCGAGGAGATATCCTCACAATTCTACTTGACCACTACTATGTGGACCGGAGTGTTTTAGCCTTGCTATTGCGTGATGCGGCATACTTCAACAGGGTCTCGGTCATCAAGGCGCTCTTGCGTCAGGCAGATCTCAGGGCAGTTGTGGGGTCTTCCTATATGCAGATGACTTTGGTGTTTGCTATCAAATATGGCTCCAGGGATGCTAACTCATTGGAGATTGTCCGGATACTACTTCTAGAGAAGGGCGTTGATCCAAATGCATGTTATGAGTGTACACCGCTCGAGGCCGCCGTTGAAAGAGATGATACGGCCATGGCGAAATTGCTTCTCAGCCACCCAAAAGTGAACCCAAATACTAGAGGTCATGAGCATAGTCCCCTTTGCAATTCTGTGCGGGGGAAAAGATTAGAAATAGCACGGCTACTTCTCGAACGACTAGATACAGATGTGAATCAGGGTTGCTCAGATGTCGAGGACTATGGCGATGCACTTCGTTCTGCAATTCAACAAGGCGACGTACTGATCACAAAAGTGCTCCTGCATCGGAAGGACATTGACGTGAACAAAGCCGGCAAGCACCGGCCCCCTTTGGCTATTGCGGCTTCTTGTGGACACAGTGAAATCGTCTCAGAGCTTCTCAGGCACCCTGGCATTGATCCGAACCATACATCCATCTCACGAGAGCCGCTCATGGTTCATGAGATGGCAAAAGGTAGCTGGAATTTCGAAATGATATCATCCGAAACCCGGTATGGTTCAATCTCAGACTCACCATTGCTATTGGCAGCACAGAACGGCCATCTGGACAGCATCAAATTGCTGTTGGAAGATTCCCGTGTGTCTACAGTGTCTTTAGACGAAACTGGGAGAACACCCCTATGGTGGGCAGCCCACAAAAGTTCGGCAGATATGGTCAACCTTCTATTGGAGAAGGACGGCGGAGAACAGATCAACAAACAAGACTTCCAGGGTTGGACGCCATTGCATGTTGCGGTGACCCAGAAATGCTTTTCCGCATTCCTTGTTTTACTATCTCATCCGGATATCGAACCAAATATAGTAACTAAAGATGGGTGGGCACCATTACATATGGCCATAGCTGGCGGGATGGGCTTAATGGTGAAAACGTTTTTTGAAAATCCGAAAGTCAACTGCGAGCAGAGGGTGAGCAAGGCTGGCATGACACCACTTGGGTTGGCGAAGGAGATAGGAAATGAAGATGTAATTGCTTTGGTATCGGCATCGCCTCGCACCCAACCCCCTGAATCTAGCTTGCTAGTTAAAACAAAACTAAGATGAGACGGTTGCAAACTACCGTCGCAGTGAAGGGGATCGAGGAAAGACTTGCTGAGATTTCAATGATGATAAAGGAAGGTGTATAATAAAATAATATATACCTAACGTGTGTAAATTGCAGTGACTAGACTTGGAGCAGATGTCTATATGTTTCTACGAACGAGGAGACTGTTCCAATGTATCCATCTAATTCTTCCTTTGTTGTTCCAAGAACAATACTCAACATCCCCCGCTCGGTAATCCAATAGCCCCTACTGATGCACCAATACCAAAAGAGCTTCTTCAGGTGGTTGACGTTGTGGTTTTCGATATCCGACTCTTTGCTAGGGCGGGCACCATTATCGAGAAAATGAATAGTTAAGACGGCGCCCTTTCCAACGACCACCATTTTTGTGCCTCGAGAGATTTCTTGAAGCTGCCCACGGAAGTACTCTCCCAGGGAATTGAGCTTCAGACAAACATCTTTCGTGTAAATTTGAGTCAATCCTACATACCCGCAGGACATAGCCAGTGTGTTGTTGTTAAAAGTCCCTGAATGCGGCAAGCTATCGGGCGATCTCGGGTCATAGGCGGCAAGAAGATGCTCTTTACCACCAAACGCGCCGAAAGCGAGACCACCTCCAATGTATTTACCCAGGGCTGTCAAGTCAGGGTCGAGGGAAAACTCGCTTTGAAGACCAGCAGGATGGAGCCGCGAGGTCATAACCTCGTCGAGAATAAAGACAACGCCGCACTTCTTCGCCGTCTCTTGAATGGCGTGCAAGAATTCACGTGTGGCGGGGATGCAGCCTCCCGCTCCCTGCATTGCCTCTACAATAACAGCGGCGGCATCGGGAGTATTTTGAATCAGATCTTTTACCCCTTGCACGTCGTTGTATTCTCCCAGTACCCAGTCAGGTTTGTCAATGGTATTCTTCGCTACGCCATGAGCAAAGCTGAGCACTCCGCCATGATAGCCACCACGAAAAGCGATAACCTTCCTTTTCCCAGTCATATGGCGGGCGATACTGAGGGCATAGATGTTTGCTTCGGTGCCAGAGTTGCAGAACCGGACTCGTTCTATGCTGGGAAAGCGCTCACAGAGGAGCTTTGCGAGCGCAACTTCGTGTGTCGAAGTCGCTCCAAAGCTCACTCCTACATCCTCGTAAGTTGAGAGCAACGTCTTTTTGATTATCGGGTGCGAATGTCCGTATAGACCAGCTGTTAGCTCGCCGACAAGATCGAGATACCTAAGGGAAGACCAAGGTCAGCAAGAGTCTGCATAGAAATGATGGACGTGCCTCATACTCGTTTTGATCATGATCCCATAATCTATTTCCTTCCCCCTTCGCCATAAAAATTGGAAATGGCTCATTGAAGAGGACGGATCGAGTATTTCCACCAGGCAAGAAGTCGACGGCTTCTTCGAAGTGCTTCTTGCTCGCCGGAAGGCGGTCAATGTATGAATTCCTTGCTGATATGAGGGCATCTTCCAATGATTCGAGAACTTCACTTGGTGGTGTTAAATCAACGGTAGGCGGTTTGGAGAGGTCCCCCAGCGCCCTGGGCATAAACGTAGCTTCAGCCATAGCGGTCTATGTGTGTTGGAGTGATGAATGCAGCGTGATCCTAGACACATCAGTACGCCAGCTTTTCTGATTAAAGTGCGATCCAATGCACAGTAGCCCGAGTTCCGCTATTTAACAGATGTAAGCCGATGGAGCGGACGGCTCTAAATTAACGGCAAATCCGTTGCGTTCCGTCGTGCTCCGTTTCTTATCGCGATGCCCCACCCTTATCGTACCCCCGCGGATAAGATAAGATCAGATAGCGGGTTCGACGGAATTGCCGCTCCTCGGTCCTCTTCAATCTTATTACCTTGCAACATTACGCACCTCATCCCGTCCGGGAGCCGCACCCCTTTCCGCGTCAAGATTCTAGCTGGTCCAAATCCATGGCGGATACCAGTCTCCCCGACAGAAGTACGCCTACGCCCAAGCGGCAACGCAGGGCAGCTAGAACCGCATTAGCATGCACATTCTGCAGGTACCTAGTTCCCTAGATTTTGGACCAAAGCATGGGCTGCTCAGATTGCCAATTCGATTAATGTCGATGAAGGAAGAGAAAGATTCGATGCTCCGGACAATGGCCGACATGTTCAGCTTGTGTAGCACGCAAGAAAACTTGCCTCTACCCCGGACTTCCTCCGGCAAGTGAATCGCCAAGAGTCAGTTTGCCCAGTATTGAGAGCCTCGAGCCAGAAATTCAAAGCGGAGAGTATGAATTATATCTTTTGTCTCAGTTAGCACAATCATCTAAACTGAACTCAGATTACCGTCAAAATGTATTCGCCAAAAGGTCATGTCCTGCTTTCGAGAAATGTTTACGCCAACATTTTTCAACTTCATTCCACCTCAACAACTGGTCGAAGACGAATATGGGGACAATCTACCTTTATCTCTCTTATTATGCATTATAGCGCTTGTATCAAGGTCAGAAGTTACCAAGCTCGCCGGAACCAGCATTGTCTAAGCCAATTATTCTAGATCTGTCCCTGAAATCAGTTCCGGCGAGACATCTTTTCATGCTGGCGATCACTTTGCTGAATTAGCAAGGCGAGAGCTTGCCTCAACCTACGAGGAACCTTCTTTGAATACCATTCAGTGCTGTCTCATACTTTGTGTCTATGAGATTGGTGAAGGGTCCGAAATCCGAGGATGGCTACGGCTAGGCCATGCTGTGAAATTAGCTCAGCTTCTCCAACTTCACAAACAGGACACAAACCTTGGGCTCATGGATTGGGGACGCTCTGCCACTCCCTCATCACCGACAATCTCAGAATCAAAACGACGGACTTTCTGGTGCTGCTTTTGTCTCGAACGTCTGCTGGCCAATGGGCGTGACCGAATTGTCACGTTTTCTCCCGATGATATCACCACGCAATTCCCGCAGTCCGACGAGAACTTCATCTATGGGCACCAGGTACAGACATGCACCTTAAGTTGCCCTGACTGGTCAACCGAGACGCACAGTCACGTCGAAAAGGAGACTATCATGGGATATACAATCAGAATCGTCCATATTCTTTCCCAAATTATCAGCTGGAATGGCAGGGGAGGTCGGCATGTCGACACGAGCTTCCCGTGGCTGACTGGTACCGCCTTTTATAGACTTGATGAGGATTTGAATCGCTGGAGATCCGTAATACCGGTCTTTTTACAGTACTCTCCACAGAACGCGTCTGCAATGATTGCCCTGGGGAAGGGCAAGCCATGGTCAATGATGTGGATGGTGTACTTTCAGGCGAGGGCATACCTGCATAGAGAGTATTTGCCTTTTACGCCCCAAAAAGAGTATGATCCATTAAATGGTAAGGCCAATGCTCTGAGCACTTCTTAGGACACCGGTGCCTGACATCAAAAAACTTAGGCCCGAGCGATGGACCTGCACTCTCGGCTATTGCGCCGAAGGACTTTTGGCACAACTCTATCGCCGCGATGATCGAGAGCGCCAACGCAATCTCAAACCTATACCAGAGCATGAAAAAGAGAGGGCTATCGGCTTCTGCATACCCCATCCCAGGGCTCGGCCTGCTCACTGCCGCAAGTGTTCATGCCGTGTATTCTATATTTTCCTGGGATAGCATGAGCAACATCATGACTCCCGAAGAAAGCCGGTCTTATTTGAAACAGGATATGGATGCATTCAATGATATCGGCCAGCGATGGTGCCTCGCTATCCACTGGGTAAGTCAGGAGATATTTGTTCCAACATTGTACCTATCAACCCCTGACAAATACATACAGATGAGACAAATCTCGCTATTCTACAAGCTGAACCTCCTTACTAAACAGTCGTGGGCAAACAATAATGGCAACGACATATCTTCTATGAACGTGAAGGAGATAAAGGACGGTATTATGAATTTCGTTCGCCAAATCAGTCTCAAGGATCGCCAGACACGTGATGTTAACCTCAAGCCAACATTTGATTTTGACGGCTGGGTGAGCGCTATGCAAAGCTCGGTTAACCAAGAACAGGGATTGGAGTTAGACGGCAAGCTGGAGATAGCCGAGAATGACTCGCTTTCAACCGTATACGTGGAGGATCTGCAGGTTGGTCTCTTGAACAATGTCTCGGGTATGTTTTATCTTGACGGATTGGCTGAAATGGGTTTGAGTGGAGATGTCGAATCCCTGGTCGAGGAATGGGGTCAATCTGGATTAGAGTGAAGTCATAGTAGTGGTATTTTACATGACATGGTCTGCATTGTGGACGTGGCTCGCATATTCAGTATCTAAGATGGGTTGGGTTATCCTCGGTCTAAAATAAGCGGTACTTTTCCGCAGTTCACGAAAGCAGGACTCCCCTTTTACCCTTGGGTCAACCTGACCACCAGCCACTTCTTTATCCTCGGCCGGACTAGTATCATGGCATTTGGCTCCTTTGTCTCTTCTTATTACTTAGTAGGGCTAGGTGATACTCGTATCTCACCTTGGCTGCAAGAAACACCGTTATCTGAACAATTCTGCTAAGGTATGATGCGTACTAGGCCCCGGGAACCCAGGACTATCCAATAGATGAAGTGTACCGATATCTGAGATCAAATTGGGCGGCGACTCCAGAATTGTGAATCTAAACCATGCCACTAGCATGTCGGTAGAGGGTTCGGATACGCTCCCCTCCCCTCACCTTGGTGTTGTTAGTTGAGATAAGTCGCTGCCAGAAGTAGAGACCGAGATAGCTTGTGGCTAAATAGTTCATCTGCCGAAAGGTGGAGAGGAAGCTTCAGAGGAGACGGAAACACTCGCGTCGAGCCAACGGAGTTGCCGCCCCCGGTAACTATCAGTGTCGGAGATATCATTCCCACAGCCTAGCCCCAAGATAAGAAAACTACTAAACCCCATCCATCATCAATGGGGCGATTCGGATTCAATACAAGAACCTCTGGGTCATCTGTCAATGCAGAATTCAACGCCCTGGAACGACACATCTACTCTCAATCCACCAACTCAACTCCAACCACAGCCAGTTAACCTGACATGGAAACTCATCAGGAGACCAAGGAAGACTCTAAGTCGCTCAAGATGGAGACTCGCTCAAAGGTGTCCGACGTCGAAGATGGCACCGTTGCAGAATTGGACGAGGGTGAACAGTTCTTGAGAGACAACGGCATCAGTAGTGCACAACTCCATGCACTCATCAATGACAAGCATGCTGTCAAGAAGCTTGTGCGGAAGGTGGACATGCGAATTCTTCCGCTTCTAGCTGGAACCTACATGATGCAGTACATCGACAAACAGGCTCTTTCGTATGCGGCCGTTTTCGACCTTTTCACCGATACCAACATTACGCAGAGCCAGTATAGTTGGTTTGCAAGTATGTTCTATCTCGCATACTTGATCGCCGAGTACCCGTGGAGTTCGCTCGCCCAACGCACTCTGATGGCCAAGGTCGTCTCTGGCTGCGTGATTTCATGGGGAGCTGTGCTCATGCTCACGGCTGCATGCAACAATTTCGGCGGCTTGGCTGCCTGCCGCTTCTTTCTCGGTTTCTTCGAGGCACCAATCACCCCTTGCTTCATCATGATCGTCAGTATGTGGGTAAGTTACATGGCCGAACCACCAACCAAAGCTAAATGTAGTCTGACATTGCATCCCAGTATACTAGAAACGAGCAGCCCTTCCGAGCCGGCATTTTCTATAGTTGCAATGGTGTTGGCTCAATGCTCGGAGGACTTCTCTCCTACGGCATTGGACAGATCCACTCATTCCCTGTCTGGAAAGCGATTTTCCTCCTTTGCGGCGGCATCACCATTGTCTGGGGTATTGTGATGTTCCTCTTCCTGCCTGACAACATCCTCAGTGCGAAGAACTTTACAGTTGCGGAGAAAGCCACCCTTATCGGACGTGCCAAACTCGGCAGAACCGGAATTCTCAATCGCCACATTAAGATATATCAAATTAAGGAAGCCCTGTGTGACCCTCAGATTTGGCTGCTCACCCTATTCATGCTTCTCAACGAGATCATAAACGGTGGTATCTCTAACTTTGGCAAGCTCATTATCAAGGGTCTGGTGAAGGATCCTCTGTTGACTACTGTTCTTGGTATTCCCCAAGGCGCCTTCCAGATCTTCTGGATCCTCACAGGCACTTTCCTTGCCTCGAAGTTCCGCAATTGTCGAACATACGTGATGATGGCCTATCTGATACCCACTATAATCGGCGTCTCACTGATGTGGAAGCTCGACCGACAGAACTACAAGATTGGAGTTCTTATTGGATACTACATCTGTGGAGGTTTTGTGGCCTCGCTCGTCGTCGCCCTCCAGATGCCGGCAGCAAACCTTGGAGGCTACACCAAGCGTGTTACCGGTACGGCTATAGTCTTTGCGGCATACTGCATCGGTAACATTATCGGTCCTCACGCTTTCCTTGAAAAGGAGTCTCCAACATATCCAACTGGCTGCGCTGTGGTTCTTTCGTGCTCGGTGGGGCAGGTGGGCATTGCTTTCTTGCTCCGTATGTTGCTTGTTTATAGAAACAAGAAGCGAGATCAGACTCACCCGGCTCTGGCTGAAGAGGATACCAATGCCGCGGATGAAGTGTCTGCAGACTTGACAGACTTGGAGGTAAACCACTCAGAGCCATACATTCTTCTCTTTGTTCCGAAGCTAATCCGTGCTGTGTCTAGAACCCACGCTTCCGATATGTTCTATAAACATCGTGGCCACGCTGAAGGATCAACGAGGGGCCGTGATAATAGTAGCTTGTATTTAGAGATAAACCTGAGAACTGTTTCATTACCTAGCTACAGCTTATGTAGAGGCCTTACTCAACATTTTACTGAGTGCATTTATGATCATATCGGCATTTAACACAACATTCATTCATCTACGTAATACTGTGAACTTCGAAAAGTCAATTATTACCAAGCCAATGATTATTCTCAGTAATCAACCCAGTCAGGAATGAGGTTTATCCGCGTGAAGTATAGTCGTTGTTTATCACGGTTAATTTGAATCCGGATCTCCTGTTATGCTCGCAGGGCTTGGGTATTGGTTCCCTTGGGCGTCGAACTATCATTTGTGATACTGCTAGTCAGAACTGTCATATGTGATACTAGTCATGTGTAGCCTGAACATGGTATCTCCCTAGTTTACGTTGAGATCAATCCAAGTCCGTGGCTAGTTGGGATAACGGAAGTGCCCCGTCGATCCGCGGTCTGAGTTCCCGTCTCTTCCGTTCCATCCCGCCCGTCAAGGCGGAACTGTAAGGCAGCTATCCTGAATTGACCCTACTAACATGCTTTTTAGCAACCAAGTAAAAGAAGACTCATGCTGCTTCCTCATTTAAAACATTCGCAACGCACGCCAGCTTAGATCGCAAACTTTCTTCCCTCCATGATCTCCCTCTTTCAATATCAAGAGTGGGCATGAAACGCAAACAAAACTGCCGTTAGCTTGAATTCACAGAGGAAAGTTCAATTCCTAGATCGTTCACCTCTACATATCTCAGCTTATCAAAGGCCAATCCTAGCCAAGAGTTCAGACTCTAAATTCACGGAGCAAGATCATCGAATTCGACAAATCTGGCAATGGCACCTTTGTTGGACACGATTGTCGGAACGTGGGAGCTACTGTCCTATGACATGGTAGTGTCTTCAGAATCTGGAGAGACGGAGGTCCGGAAACTGGGAGGGAAAACACCTCTTGGGCGAATCATGTTTACGCGAGATCAGTTCATGTCAGCTCATGTGACTGATCCCAGAGCTACTAGCCCAACTGAAGACGGGGCCTGGTTCCAAGCACGCGACGAGGAGGTCCTCCGTGCTGCGCGGCCTCATGTCTCATATTGCGGCCAATTCAGGCTTTTCCATGAGGGCGAGAGTGATTATCTTGCTACTACGGTTCATGTTGCTTTAGACCCAAATTGGGTTGGATCCGAACAAGTCAGGAGGGTTGAGATCAATCACGACGACGGACGTGGGCTCCTGACTCTGCACCCCACGCAGGAGTTTCTCTTATCGGTAAGATGACGGACACCTGCCCGGGTGGTAAGACTAGATACGCTAACTAGAGGGCTCTTATGTAGGATGGTAAGAAGTCTATAGCAAGCCTGACTTGGGTGAAGCTGTTTTAGGACGGAGATAACTTTGATTATACCAGAAACTTGAATTAAGACGGATGGGGGGGGGGGGGGTGATCACAGTCGGAGCTATACTCTTTGTCTACAAAGGAAACATTCAACTCATCGGCCGGCCATATGTCTCGAATTCCATGGGCCTCAAATAGTGGCGCTTGGAACTTGATACCTGTCTAGATTCGCGAATTTGGTGAGAACTTCTTATGTTTAGATCTAGTCTTCTCCAAAATAACTTAGTTGAACTCAGAGAGCCGATGCTGGTATGGTTGGCGTTACAAATGGCTTCTATCCGATAATCCGTTCATCTTCTCTTCCTTGGCAGAGCGAAAAAGACTGGTATCTTCTGAATTGGATTCGTTCAAGCGATGAAAATTAGTTCCCTAATTTATCGGCTTCGACCGAGTTTGCCTGTAATTTGGGCCGAGTCGGGTTAATTCCGTGCCGACTCATCGACCCAACATCGATGTTAGAGCCGGACTACTTCGGCACAAGTCAGAATACGCAATATGTGCTGTAGCATAAATAAACCAATTAGCAATTATGTTATTCACCACATCTTCGATTTGCCATTTGTTGCTTCTACACTGGAGGAATAAAACTGCCGACATACATTTGCGTACATACATCGCATCTGCTTCCCAAAATCATCAGCACACCATGGCCATCACTCAATCCATCCTGTCTGTAATTCAATCAATTTTCTGCACTGGTCCCGCCCACCTTCTGTGCTTTTCAGCTCTTCTCGGAACAGAGCTCTACCAATCCTTCGTCATCACCAAAATATGCTTCCTCGTCCTGCCAAGGAAACCCTTCACCGCACTACAAGCGAGGGTCTTTCCGGTGTATTTTCGCATTCAATCCTCCCTCCTCGTCCTCCTGGCTCTCACTACTCCCTCCCGTGGGCTCCTGTCTCTCATTGAACGCAAGTCTAACTGGATCCCACTACTGGTTGGCACTTGCACGGCGGCATTAAATCTCTTCTTTTATGGCCCTCGCACCTCCAGAGCGATGGTTAGTATTGATCAGCTGGGTACAGGTATGTCGCTTTATCAGTCGGATCCATGCATGTGAGAAGTTGAGGTTTAACATGGGCGTAATCGTTAGCGACGGCTGGTGACCGAACTGAGTCAAGCGAGAGAGAGCCGCTTAACCAAGACAAAGCTGTTTTTCTGCGGAAGACATTCAGCAAAAATCATGCGGCCAGCATCCACTTCAATCTGATCACAATAATAGCTACCCTTTGGTATGGCTGGGGGCTTTCCACTGAGCTCGCTACGTGATATTGCCAATTTATAGCAGGCCTCTGCAGATCTCGGTTATCCTCATAATGAGTCGTTAGATATGACATTATGAATTATCGTTCTTTGCCAGTCTGTATTAGTGTCATGATGCCTACCTTCTAGAGAGCGTTTCATTACCAATCATTACTGTTCAAGATTGTGAACTAGAGATGTTGTGTTCGATAATAAAAGGCATTCCTTACACAAAGCCAACTATGTACCTTTTATTTTGTGTATACAAAGCACCACTCCAACTAAGTAATTCAACGATATCGAAGAAAGAATGATTAACATCTTCCTAATACTCTACCGCTCCATCCTTGCCTCGTCTGTTTTCCACGCTGGCTGATCTTTCTCTGGTATCTAGGGTAGGTATTTTTTTGAAGAGCTATTTGAGTACTGACTCAAACCATGGACGGCTTTGCCTGCTGGTGGGTCATCTCTAACTTCTCTTGGGTAGGTCATTAAATATCTTATCTTATGAGCACAGTTATGAATAAACGATGAGAATACTTTCTTCGTCTTGCGAGTTCCCTACGAATAAATGAAGCGAGCCTCTCCTATGCATGTTCCAAGATCCGTTTAGACAGCCATGCACGAATTTATAGAATTGCATAACTTGAACAAGAGACTGACCCTATCAATTCCCGTGTTATGGCCTATGAGAGAATGTCTTGGCAGGATTCGATTGGATACGGACCTCCCCAAGTTGGTCAAGTCAGCACAATCCCTGTGCTAAGCTAGGCCTTGCAATTTAAATTTGGATTCAAGGTGAAAAATCTCCCACTTTCCGTCTCAGCCAAACTTCATTTTAAGCTTCATCATCACTCACTACTACCGTGTGGTATCATGGCCTTTACGCCGCTCGTTACTTGGGTGGTGCTGTTAGCCGTGCTGTCGGTCAAAGTCCAAGCAGGCGGCCTCATTGCCCCCGACACGCTCATTGCCAACCAGGCCGCGAATGTCACCCTCTCCGAAACGCTGGACAAAGATTCGGAACTGCGGAAAACATACAATGGCTACCGCGTCTACCTCGCGCTGACGCCGCCGGGCTGGGGCACAGGACCCGAGTGCTGGCTCGCCGACAACCTGGATCTGCGCCCCCAACAAGTCAGCGTCATTGTCCCCAGCGATGTGGTGCCGAACGGTACAAAGGTTCAATTCGCCGCCAGTCTCATTAAGAAGGGGCAGGAGAACGCGCATGGGTTCTTCTACAGCAACAAAGTCATTTTCCAGCAAGGCAACGGCACTTGGAGCCAACGGGAGTTGAATGGGCGGAACATGGCCAACGAGAACATAGTCAACTGCCAGGCTTTGGGATGTGTGCGGCGGTGTAACGATCAGTACTACACAGGCGAGGAATCCAGCGAGAAGGCAGCCGACGATTGTTCCAACCAATGCGTCAAGGACTGGCGTGCTGCTAACTCGGGCGCACCATCTCTTAGAATATCCGCTGCTGCTGCGTTGGTCGGAACCACAGCCTTTCTGTGGCTTTAGTAGTTTAATAATGTATAATGCATCCTGTTGATATTCTGCTAAGGATGATCGGCATTTTCAGTGGAAGGCTATTCTGGCTTTGTGCTAAATGCTAACGGATTGACCTCAACAGGCATTGAACGATAATTGATTGGATGCTCCCTCTAGTTGGTTACCAATCACTCAACGAGACGGATCAGTTGATTTTCAGATTCCTCTTTTGGTCTCTAACTTGGCAGCTTCTTGGGCGACGGACAAAATAGCTATGAATACCCAAGAACATTTGGAGTCCATCTGACTCTGGGGTTGGCTCGTTGGTGTTTGAGAATGGCATTGTCACAAACCCTTCCATAAACGCCGTTTGCAACAGGTACACCGCATCATCCTTATCCTTGGTGCTGTCGCTAGATTAACCGGCCAAGAGGCTAATCACTTGCTAATTGCTCCCAGGTATGGGAGACTTCTTTGAAGAACATAGCAAATAGTTATCTAAACTTGTAATGTTAGAATTGAGTTCAACATATCGAGCTGAGCATGAAAAGCTTGACATTGTATCAGTCGGCGCGCTTTGAAAGGATGTACTTGAGAAAGAACGTGGCATTTGGGAAGAGAAGATTCTATTGGCACGGTCGTTTGCATGCATAGCACTGTTCGTAGCTTCAAATTTTTCAGGACAATTCATATTGGGCTAGTAGGCATTGATAATTGCCATTGACCATCATGTCTGTCATCCAATATTGCTGAACTAATTTTTCATAGTCGCGGTTATAGCTGTTGCTTTCTCCGCCTACTACTCTGATCGATCTATATAGCGACACAAGATGAGTGCTTGTGTATGAAGGCTTAGCAGACAATGCTCTGGACAGTTCTTCCTACACGACCTATCAACCCCTAGACTAAAAGCCGCGGTTACAACATGACGCTGTGGCTTTTCGGCCCGGGCGCACAGATCACTGAGGTGGGATCTTTCATTTCTCTGTCATTTGAAGGAATATGTTGGGAAGCTTGAGCTCATCACTTCACCTGTCGGTGATGGCCTCATCCTCCCTGGGATCGCACAGCAGAGTGTTCTCATTCCCGCGAGTAAGGCTTGTGAGGGCGCAGCTACAGCGGACAGTCTGGAGCCGGTAGAGGTACTTGAGTGACCATCCACTATGTCGGATCTTGCCGCTGAGCACGACGAGGGTAGGTTGGTGGTAGGGCTGCCACTCGCTCGGCGTATTTCGTGATTATAGTGGCCGAGATCGATTCATTGGTTGGAGGAGCTAATTTGCTTTGGAGCGAAGGCTGTTTCGATTGCACGTTGAGCTTGACACTTGATAACTACCTAGTGCTACTTTATTTTGTTTAGAAAAATCACAAAGGATTCATCTTTTTCAGCGCTCTTCAGTTAAAGAGAATGCGGGTGCCAGACTAATCGAAGTGTTGGGCTTATTGTACATACCTACAATCAAATAGGACCTCTTGTCTCTGCCTTGATCGGCGAAGTACTGCTCTCCTATCAGCCGTTGAGCCCCTTTGTAGAATTTGTAGAATAACCATCCCCCATTCAAAGCATCGATATTGTGCCATTAATTGTTGGACCCTAGGGCCCACGAATACGTTTAATCAAGATGGACATAGTCTGAATGGCCACAGGAATAAAAAATGTTCGAGGTGAGTGCCTGGGACAACCAGTGTGCTATATTTCCTTGGCTCGATTCCGAATTACCTTGGAATCCCATCAACCGATTGTCTTGACACAATTCCCAAGCCACAAGTTATGATGTGCTCGGAAGTGTGCCAGATGCTACCCAGCGTTCAGCAGACGTTTCAGGTGGCTTTGCCGATGTCTTCACTGGACCAACCAACGCCCTCGGTTCTGCTTCTCCGTGGCCGAGTGATTCCCCCACAATCGTCGCACGACCGGCCTCCCCTGGCATCGGAGCCGCTACGCTTTGCAAGGACCTGTCACCCGGGCACATGCCCAGGCAGTTCCGCTTCCGATCGCTCCAGTGTGTGACTCGCAGGAAAATACGTTGCAGCGTTGGTGTGACTCGCCACCATCCCAAGCCTGCTTGGTTCTGGGCCAACTACCCTGCCAAGCTGTTCAAACCTTAAACCGAAGCCAAAGCTACAGCCCCTCCCTCTAGGGACATTATGAAAGCGACTGCTCATCGGAGTTCAGGCATCCCTTCTCCTAGTCTTGGACCAAGTCGCTCTCAATCGCTAGCCCTGATAGCAGCGCGAGTTATACCGTATCTGGTTCATTATGAAGCACAGGGGTTTGCCCCATTCTCCAGCACGAAACGTGGAACTAAAGATCAATTTTGATAGATTTGCAGCGAGGTAAGTTTACACGATCCTGTCTCCTTTTATCCTCAACAGACAAGCGTGGACCAGCCTTTGAGTGCTTCCACTTCCAACCCAATCCCTATACCAGCTCCGTTACCGATTCCGTGGATCTACGTCAAGGTCCTGTGCTTTTACCCCAACCGATGCATTAGCGGGGAAGTCATACCTACCGGCGCTATAGGGCAGGAGGAGTCTCGACGTAGCATTGATGGATGCGACAGTCATAGGAACTAAACAGTCGCAGACAAGCTAGAATGGCTGGCAAGCTTTCCGCCGACGCATTTCAAGCATCGAGAAGCTAGACTAGCTGCTTCTCTCTGAATGCTTTTGGATAATCAGAACCGAAGCGATGCTTCATTTCAGATTTTTGTTGGTTCGTAGTGGATATCTACGGTCGACAGCTCAAATCATCACAACAACATGTTAAGTCATCGAGAGAACGCTAGCTTTTAGCTGGATATCATATCATTTTACTTACTACATATAGCTGGTACCTCTCAGAGCCCTTACGTCGATGGTTTGCCGTCAACTACCTTGGCAAAGCTCAAGTGATTCTATTATCTGGTATGAGCGCTAAGCTTGAATGTTGTTTCAACCTAGTTGATATGACCTAGTAGCCAAAGGTTCAATTAGCCTGAAGGAAAAAACCCTAACCTTGCCAGAATAAAAAATACCCTATTAGGAAGCATTTTGCGCTGCTAATAACTTGTTTCCTTAACTCAAATTTCCGTCACCTGGATGTTCTGCTTGCTCGGCTTCATATCTCTTTTGAACTAATTCCTTGGGTTTCGGGGTAGCTCGGCATGTTCTTACGGCCATAGAGGATCCACAAGGCATACGAGTTGCCTTGGCAATACAAGACATAGATATTGGAGCGAAATTGGTATGCTGGTTGAGCCAACGTGTGCCAAGAACATGCATTTCTTGGTGATGATTAGAAAGACGGGTCAAAGGCAGTGGCTTGCTCAAGGGCAGGGGGGTGGACCATTTCCTCCAAGCTGGAGAAACTTGACCGTGCTGGCGGCGACTCACGAAAAAGGACGCTGTCGCAATCAACCCTATTCCCAGCTGAGACATTTCACCAAAGCACATGCCAGTGGCGGCATTTTCAGAATGGGAAGGTCTCTCGGGTTTCGGGATATACGGTGCGCGAGCAAGGCGAACTAGTATTCTTTTGGACTATTT
Source organism: Clonostachys rosea (assembly GCA_026958235.1). Taxonomy (NCBI): domain Eukaryota; kingdom Fungi; phylum Ascomycota; class Sordariomycetes; order Hypocreales; family Bionectriaceae; genus Clonostachys; species Clonostachys rosea. The sequence continues at coordinate 374,299 of CP110207.1, forward strand.
TCCTTTCCACCGTCCAGGGAGGGGTAAATCATGGCAGGGGAGTCAGTGATGGCGATGAAACGGCGGATGGTGGCATCCAACTACCGAAAAGATACGAGACTCTGTTTGAGACTGCCGGCATTGTCCTCTTTCGGACTGCATGTTTCCATGTAACAGATAAACCCGGATAGATTCCAATTGGCCGAGACCAATAAATGCCAAGAACACAGGGTCTCATTACTACCTGTAGACTGGGGCACAAGCTGGAGAATGGCTGGACTTGATTTCACACCCACAGGCGCGGGGGGCTATTTAACACTCTCGGGCTCATCCGCAGAGTAGTAGTTTGCAAAGCTTCTCTATCAGCCGTTCTCTCAGTGAGAAAATAAGTTTTTGAGGATCCTGACTTGTGGGTGGTGATTCCAATCGTTTGCCGGCGGAAGATCGTATCAAATAAAGTCCAGTAATGGAAACCAGTTTGCTCAGACTGATCGTCCATGAATACCGGGGTTGGATTGGCAGATAACCGAGACTGGGTATCAAATCATAGGAATACCACACATGCTATAGCATAATGAAGCTAGCGAAGGATTCGGTGACATCTCTCAATTCGGTCAGTATCTCCTTCTTGGATCGTATTGTCAATGGGTACACTTAGATTAGGTACCACAATTATAAAATCGGTTAGCGGCTCCAATGATATTATATAATAGGTACACGAAGGGATAGTCCTCACTCTACACGATTCTGCATCAGGAAAAAGCGTGGGTAATGTCATGCGGCTTACAAGGGAGTAGCTGGGATCAGGGATGGATCTTCAACACGTTCGTCCATGTGGAGACTCACCACGATGGTTGGTATAACATGGCACTTATGGTTTAGCATCATGTCCTATCACAACCAAGTATTGATGTGTTGGGGGTCTCAGTAGTGTATCATTTCAGTCGAGGACCAAAATCCCTCGTTCGGCACTTCGAAGATGGTGGGTGGATGAACCATGGGCTAGAGTATGAGGTGGATACATGTCAAACAGAAACCCCCCGAGGTCAGCCAGCCGTTTGAGCACGTTGATAGCTGTATATATATATACGTGGATGAGCGACCTGGAAAGTCAGATGCCCGTCGACTCAGTATGATACCCATACTGATCATATCCAAGACTCGCGCTTTGGAATTAAGTCGAGATCTTAAACAAAGAAACTTCATGACTCCTAATCAAATCATAAACAACGAACTGTCACAAACTTCACTACAATGACTCTTCTCCATGCACCTATCGCCATCACCGGCATTGGTAAGTTGCCATCAAGAGTTTTACTTTACACAAGAGCGTTGACAAGGCTGGATGCTAACGTACCATGACAGGATGCCGTCTTCCTGGCAACATCTCAAGTCCCTCAGAACTATGGCAGTTTTTGGCTGATGGACGTTCGGCACAGGGAGACATGCCGAAATCTAGATTTAACATGGACAGATATCGTGGACAACCAGGCGAGCCCGCTACCACAAGGGCTGCTGGCGGCTATTTTTTGAGCGAAGATATCAGAAATTTTGATAATTCATTCTTCGGCATTAACAATAGAGAGGCGAGCGGGATGGACCCGCAACAAAGGAAATTATTAGAGGTCGTATTTGAGTGTCTTGAGAGCGCGGGCACAACTCTCGAAGATGTATCTGGGGCTAATATTGGCTGCTATGGTATACATCACTCCTCGAGCTACAATGGAAATCTGCTAACTGCTTACCTGAACTGCAGTGGCCTCATTTGTGCCTGATTTTATCGCAAATCAAGCCAAAGATATCGAGTCATTGACACGATATACTCAGACAGGTCTAGGCACAACACTGCTTGCAAATCGGATCAGTCATATCTTCAATCTGAAAGGTCCGAGCTCTGTTATTGATACAGCCTGCTCGTCATCTTTATACGCCTTGCATGCCGCCTCTTCTGCTCTCTTGGCTGGGGAAATAGATGCCGCCGTTGTTGCCGGCGTGAACATTATACAATCGCCCGAAATGCACGTTTGCATTTCTCAAGCTGGAGTGCTGTCGCCGACTTCCACATGCCATACCTTTGATGCGTCGGCCGATGGGTATAGTGACCATTTCTCAACTTCCAGGCATTCGTTGTTCTAATTCGCTTTGCAGTTATGGGCGAGCTGATGGCGTCAACGCTATTTTCATCAAGCGTTTGGACGATGCAGTCCGTGACGGGGATCCAATCCAGTCCGTCATTCGATCTGTATCCGTCAACTCCAATGGTCGCACTCCCGGCATCACGCAGCCCAGCATCGACGGCCAGGAAGCAGTCATCAACAAGTCTTACAGTCGAGCCGGACTGAGCCCTTCTGAAACCTACTATGTCGAGGCGCATGGTACGGGTACAAGCATCGGTGACCCCATGGAAGTAGAGGCAATATCTCGCGTCTTTCAAAAGGATGACGGGAGAAGCCACCCCATCCGTGTTGGCAGCGTGAAGACAAACTTGGGACATAGCGAGGCAGCGAGCGGCTTGACGAGCATCATCAAAGCCACACTGGCCCTGCAGAAAGGCGAGGTTCCTCCTACGGTTGGGATTACGAAGCTCAACCCGAAGTTGAACTGCGACAAGCTGGGCGTGGAAGTTGTGACCAATAACATTCCCTTCCCCGGCTATAGAAATGGCCCGTCTCGCATCAGCGTGAATTCATTTGGTTACGGTGGCGCCAACGCGCATTGCATCATCGAGGCAGTCGGTGAATCGAGGTTAACAAATGGGCTGCTCACAAACGGGCAACTCACAAATGGGCAACTCCCAAATGGACAACTCACAAATGGGCATGGAAGCGGTTCGACGGAGAGCGTCTTTCTGCTTCCAATCTCCGCAAACAATTCTTCGTCATTGAATAAACGCGTGGAGGCACTATCGAAGTTTGATCTGTCGTCTGTTTCTATTGCAGATTTAGCTTACACGCTTGGAGAACGTCGGTCACATCTGGCCCATCGTGGCTATATTGTTGCCAAACAATCTTCAATCACAGACGATGTCTCCATCGACAATCTTCAGACCTCTACCTTGGGCCAGGATATCGACTCTAATGCCAGATTTGGTTTCGTATTCACTGGTCAAGGTGCACAGTGGAAGGGAATGGCTCATAGCCTCTTACAATTTCCCAACTTTGCCAATACGATTCGCCAATTAGATGATCATCTATCTTCAACTGCACATGCCCCGGAATGGTCTCTATATGATATCCTTGCAAATCAATCTGATGTCAGCCGAGCAGAACTTGCTCAACCTATAACCACGGCCGTGCAAATTGGAATCGTAGATTTGCTACGAGACTGGGAAATAATCCCTGAGGCAGCCATTGGCCACTCTTCGGGTGAAATCGGAGCCGCTTATGCCAGCGGTTCTATTTCTGCCAGAGAAGCCATCTTGATTGCCTACTACAGAGGATTCTCGGTAACCAAGTTGACAACAGTGGGTGCCATGGCTGCTGCAGGCCTTGGCCCGGCTCAGGCTAATGAGCGCCTTGAGAAGCTTCATGTGAGCAGCACGGTCCGGGTGGCTTGCATCAATTCTCCTGAAAGTGTCACTCTCAGTGGAGATGTGTCCGGCATTGACTCCATCTCTGAGGAGTTGAACAAGGAGGGCATCTTCATTCGAAAACTCAAGACCGACGGCAGGGCGTATCACTCCCACCACATGGAAGAGATCAGCAACATTTACGAGACTCTCTTGACACAGGAGGTATTTTCAAAGAGCATTGTCAATGGGAAAGAGGAATCGGAGAAACGAACAGCAAAAATGGTTTCTACCGTAACGTGTGAAGAGCTTGTTGGAGATACACTTCGTTCCGCATCGTACTGGACAAAGAATTTGACATCTCCCGTCCGTTTCAGCGATGGCTTGGAAAAGCTCGACCACTTGACCAAGGATCTCAAGTTCGTTGAGATTGGTCCCCATGCTGCCCTCAAATCTCCAGTGCTTCAAACCCTTGGCAAGACAACCATATATTTATCGGCACAACTGCGAGGCACCGACTCGGCCGTTACCCTGCTGAGCCTTGCTGGTAATCTATATACTCGAGGTTTCCAGGTCAAGTTATCCAAAGTCAGAATGTCATCTACTGTGGCACACAAACGGCATATTGCACCACATGTCATCTTGAACTTGCCCACTTACCCGTGGCATTACGAAGATGAACCTCTGTGGGCAGAGTCTCGTTTGAGTCACGAAGCCCGCTTCCGCAAGGTTCAACGGCATGAACTCTTGGGTTCTCCGGTGCCAGGCGGTAACGGGTCAACTAAGGCATGGAGAAATGTTTTTCGTCTCGAAGATGTGCCATGGGTGAGAGACCACAAACTTGATGAAAAGGTGGTCTTCCCAGGAGCTGGTTACCTTGCCATGGCTATGGAGGCTTTATCGCAAACTCTCCCCCAAGGCTCTTCGCTTGATGAAAAGTCGATTCTTTTCCACCATGTTGACATTATCAGAGCGCTGCCATTAGAAGAAGGCGAATCCACCGAGCTGCACACCGAACTGAGTCCCATTTCATTGTCCAACACAGCTGACTACAAAGACTGGTGGACTTTTCAAATTTGTTCAGTCTCCACTGATACCGTCTCTTTACATTGCAAAGGTTCTATAAGATTTGAGCCCTCCGAATTGGCATCGCAGCTTGAGTTACCGGCCAAGACTTGTCGCGTCGCCCCCCAGTCACGTCGTCTTTGGTATGAAGCATTGGAAAAGGGTGGAATCGGATTTGGTCCCGACTTCCAGCAACTGGATGAGGTGTATACTTCAGACCCCAAGGGCGTATTTTACGCAGAGGCAACTACAAAATCATTGATTCCGCTTGCCAATGAGGGAAAAACTTACCAGTCTGACTGTTATGTCGTTCACCCAACAATTATAGACGCTGCGCTGCAAGTCTGCTTAATCTCTTCCACTGGAGGTTTGATTAATGAGGTAAAGGCAAGGGTCCCTGTGAGGATCTCAAAAGCTAGATTCGCGTTGCCGAAGGACGCGGCCAGTCCTGGTGTTCTTCGCTCGTCTTCGAAGGCGATAGGCGTATCTGCTCATCGAGCGACGACAGTACTTCTTGATTCTGAGGGTCGCACCGTGGTTCACATTCAAGACATTGACACTACGGAGTTTTTTGGTACTATTGAATCGGAGGATCGCCATCCAATCTACAGAGTTTTGTGGCGACCAGACTTTGGTGCCATTAGAACGAACGACGACCTCACGCACGCGCTTCAATACACTCTTTCATGCAATAAAGGTCACGATTCTTCATCTCTGGAAGACGACATGCTGACAGCAATCAGCCTTGCTGCACATAAGAATCCCGAGTCTCGCGTTTTGTTCATATCACAGGACGAAACTTTGCTTTCCCGAGTTCTGGCAAACATTCTTGATGCAACTTCATATTTCCGAAAATTTCAATCTATTTCGGTCGGCAGACAGAATAGCGACAATGGTGAATTGGAAATTGCCAGTCTCACCCAATTTGCCTCACCTATTGATCTGGGAGCATTTACATATCGCAAGCCAGCAACTGGAGACAAATTTGAGATTGTGGTCCTCGGAGAAGATCTAGGTCCGCTTGGCTCTCTTCGACAAAGCATCACTCCAGAGAGTATTATTTTACGGACAGCGGGAGAAGGCGAAGCTGAATCGCTACTTCCGGAAGGCTTTACGGCTCTTCGCTCTAATGGAGCTCAGCCCGGGAGTGTTCAATTCCTGAGACAGGTTCCTGATGAACTGAGGAAGCTCCCGCACTACGCCAAGGTCATTTGCGTCCGTGATTCAACTCTAAACAATCCGGATTCTCACCTTGAGCAGAATTTGGCGCGGTTGTTGGACGCACCTGTGCAAAAAATGAGTCTTGAGGAGATGGCCGAAACCCCAATTCCCCAAGACACACTGGTCATTTCTACTGTCGAACTCGGGCGTGAAGTATTAGTTCATCCAACACAAGAAGAGTTCAATGCAATCAACAAGATGATTGACCATGCTAAACAAATTGTGTGGGTTACCAGAGGGAAGCAGAGTGGAACGTACAACCCAACACACTCTCTATTCGCAGGACTTGCGCGGGCTGTCATGGTTGAGCAGCCCCTGGCACGTATTTTCACTCTTGAGATGCATCCTCATGCAGATCTGGCCGATCTGGCTGGCGATATCAAGGTTATACTTGAGCAGTCTCAAAACTCCACTTTGGATTATGAGTACTTGAAAAATGAGAAAGGTGGATTAATGGTCAGCCGAACTGTTCCAGATGAGCTTATGAATCAAGCCTTCCGGGAGCGGCAAAACCGTTTAGCCCAGAGCATTCCATTGAAAGATGCGGGAAATGCCACCCTCTCTTTGGAAAAAGCCGGCCAGTTGAGCACGGCGCAGTTTGTCAAGACTCCATTGTCCCAACTGAACGACGACGAGGTGCTAATTAAGGTCCTCTGCCTTGGCCTAAACGCCAAGAACGTATATGCTCTCGCGGGCCGTCTGAACGTCCCTCCAAAAGGATTCAGTCTCGAGTACACGGGCGAAATCGTTGCCGTGGGCTCCGCTGTCTCCAGCTTGGCTGTCGGAGATCAAGTCACTGCCTTTTACCCCAACTATTTTGGTACATACCTCATTGCGCCATCTTGGAGTTGCATCAAACTCAAGAATGGAGAAGATTTACGCGAGATGGCTACCGTTTTAGTTGTCGCCGTGACGGCCATTTATGCCCTCAAGTACCGCGCCCATTTCCAGCCCGGGGAGTCTATCCTTGTCCACTCGGCTGCTGGTGCGGCGGGTATTGCGGCTATTCAACTTGCCAAGCTTGTGGGCGCCGGAGAGATCTTTGCAACCGTGGGAACAGAGGATAAGAAGCAATATCTTGTTGAGCAATTCGGGTTGCGTGCTGAGAACATTTTCAATTCGAGAGAAGCCGGCTTCGCGGCTGGTATCAAGCAGGCCACCAACGGTCGCGGCGTTGATGTTATTATCAACTCATTGGTTGGAGAACTTCTCCATGAAGGCTGGGAATGTCTAGCTGACTTTGGTCGGTTTGTTGAGATTGGTAAAAAGGACATACTTGATGCCGGTCGTTTGAACATGGAGGGCTTTGCTCGCGGAACCACGTTCACGGCATTTGACCTGCAGAATTTGATTGAGTCTAGCTTACCTGCACATCGACGGCTGTTTCGCAGCATGCTAGAACATGCCGTCGAGCTTGTAAGGGGAGGCCAGATTCAAACTATCAAACCACTCTCTGTGTTCAATGTCTCCGACGTCGCTTCAGCGTTCCATCACTTCAACAGCGCTAAGCGAATGGGTAAGATCGTTATATCTTTTGAAGATGAGAACCAAATAGTTCCAGTAGTCCTTGAAAAGTTCTCGACGCTTCTGGACCCAAACAAGGCCTATCTTCTGATTGGATGCCTCGGCGGTCTGGGTCGGAGTCTTTCCAAATGGATGCTCAGCCGTGGCGCACGCCAGTTCATATTCGTCGGGCGAACTGGTACTCAAAAACAAGCGGCCAGGCAGCTCATAGAAGATCTGAAGGCAGCAGGAGCCATTTGCACTGTTATTACAGGTGATGTGACGAACTACGACGACGTTGTCAGGGCGCTCAAGGCAAGTGAAACACCTCTGGGAGGCGTCGTGCAGGCTGCTATGGGACTAAGTGTCAGCTTCTTCAACACAATGTCCAAGGAGTCATGGATCAGTGGCATAGAAGCTAAGGTCCAAGGCACTTGGAACCTGCACAATGCCCTCGCTAGCTTGGACAAGGAGAAGGATCTTGACTTCTTCATAATGACAAGCTCTGTTTCCGGGAAAGTGGGAACAGCAACAGAGAGTAACTATTGTGCCGCCAACAACTTTCTTGATATTTTTGCCTCCTACCGTCGAAGTCTAGGACTCAAAGGCATCGCACTTGGACTAGGTATGATCTCCGAGGTCGGATATCTGCACGAAAACCCACACATTGAAGAGCTTCTTCTTCGAAAGGGAATTAGGCCCATTAACGAGGACGAGGTTCTTCAGATCTTCGATTTTGGCATGTCATCGCCGCCTACTTCAGCGCAGCCAACCGATTCACTATCCTACTCCCACATCCTCACAGGCCTGGAAGTGACAGGGCTCCAACGAAAACACAAGAGAGGATACAACGGATACTGGGAGTTCTTAGCGGGGTCACGCTTTTCCCTTCTCACTTCGTCGCTGAAGTGGAGCAGCGGAGACGAGGCAACGCAGGGCCCAAGCTCTCAGTCGTCCACCATCGCCGATGCCATAGCTTCCAAAGACGATGCGACGCTCATGGATGCCATCTGCAAAGTGATTACGAAGAAATTATCCTTCTTGATTTTGCTCCCTATAGAGAAACTCGATATCAAGACGGCGCTTTCGGACTTTGGGATGGATTCTATGCTGGCAGCCGAATTACGTCAATATATCTTTGGGGCAACTAATGTGGATATCTCATTTTTGGAATTGATGGATAAAAAGACGTCAGTGGCGAGTCTGGCGAAGTCAGTTATGGCAAAGTTACAGGAGAGTCAGATCTTGTGAGTAAGGGTGCACAGTTTTAGGAGTTTACGTGAAGCTGTAGCTTAGCGAAACAAGTGGCCATCAATGCAGACTTTCTACAGGTTTATGGCTTCTATCGTATTCGACTTGACTTTTGAATCATGTAACATTGTAAAGAAGGCCAACAATAGTGAACAGAGGCAGAGTATAATGGGCTCGTGGTATCATCGGTGTGTGTAAGTAGAAGGAAGGATTTCAACGTCCGTTGATGCCCGGTTTCCGTCATTGCAGCCCTCTCGCAAAGAATACTCATGCATCCAGATAGAATGCTTTTTTCGATTAGTTAAGTATTCCACTCTTTAGGGTTTGGTCTTTCAAGTATCTCATTATTTGCATAAAGCGCCCCTATATTTCCCGAACCATTAAGCTATAAAGCAACTTGAAATGGCAACAATAGAAGAAGTCAATTTGAACATCTTGGCCAAACTAGAACCCGATAACTATCCTAAGCAATGTGAATTACCCTAGCCCAGACTCCGGGTTTCAAACATGGTTGAATTTTGGACACTCTCGCGGGGTTTTAACGTATGTCTGATGCTGTTTTGCTTTTAGAAAATAACGAAATGTTAATTGTTGATTGTAGTCGTCTGAAGCTGTGACCCCATGCCTCATTGGGCGACGTCCACGCATCTGCCCGTGGAAGTTGTCTGTCTAATGCGTAATATTTCATTCACACCTTGATCAACACTTTGATCACACGTTTGGCCACCATCACAGTCCTCATTACCAGAGCATGGACCGCAGGTCCCCTGTTTACAAACCATACCGCCAGTGCATTCAGCGTTTTTAGTGCAACTCCCTACCTTGGGAACGCAGAGACCAGGATATTTCGTGGTTTGGCGAACACTCAAGACATCGATCTCGGTAGGTGCTACACTTTGACGACACGTTTCGTCATCATCGCAGTCTGAGTCGTCAGAGCAGGGGATACACTGGGCGTCTTTACAGACCAATCCTCCCGCGCAGTCTCCGTTAACTTGACAATGTGGTCCAGCCACGCAGGCTCCTTGTTCATTGCATCTCTGGCCTTCGTAGCAGTCGGACTCAGCGGTGCAAAGGCCGCACATCCCGTCTCGACAAGCCCTTTCCAGATCACAGTCGTCCTTATTTGAGCACCTGAGGCCTTCCACGCAGGAGCCCGCGGGATTGCACATATCAAATTCCTTGCAGTCGTCGTCGGTAGAGCACTTGCCGCACTTCCCTTCTCGACATAGCAACCCCCCCAGGCAGTCGCCGTTCTCCATACATCTGGTGTCCTCTACACAGGAGCCCTCGAGATTACACATGTCGAATTCGTCACAGTCGTCGTCAGAAGAGCACTTTCCGCACTTCCCTTCCTGGCATACTTGCCCCCCCGTGCAGTCACCGTTCTCCATACACCTGGTGTCCTTTACACAGGAGCCCTCGGGGGTGCACATCAGATTTTCAGTGCAGTCGTCGTCAGGGGAACACTTTCCGCACTTCCCTGCTCGACATATTTGACCACCTGAGCAGGCATCGTTATCGTTGCACTCTGATGGCGCGGGCTTGCAAGCTCCCTCGACACAAGCCTGCCCAAAGCCACAGTCCTGACTTGACGAACAGGGGAGACATTCGCCCCCCAGACAGAACCTACCATCCGTACAGCTGCTGTTGTCCGTGCAGCCCGTCTTCGCTTGACAAGATCCTTGGGCATTGCATTTCTGACCAGGTCGACACTCCTCATCCGACATACAAGGAACGCACACCCCCTCATCACAAACACGACCGTCCTTGCAATTGTTGCTCGTAACGCATTCTGGAGCATCGCGGCAAAAACCCTGTACATTGCACTGTTTAGAGCCGCCACACTCTCCATCAGAGGAACATGCTCGGCAGGAACCCTCCTTGCAAACTCTGCCGCCCTCGCAGTCGTTATTGGTAGAGCATTCCGGAGCAAGCGCTGCTTGACATTTTGATTGTGTGCATTTCTGGCCCTGGTTGCAATCCTGGTCGACCGTACAAACACCGCATTTCGAGCCTTTGCAGACTTCATCGCCCTTGCAGTCCTCGTTTTTGACACACTCATCCTTGACAGGAGCCGTCTGGCAGAGACCGGCGCGGCACACGAGGCCTTCTCCTTGGCAATCATCGTTGGAGACACACATGCCACACTTTCCTCCTATGCAGACCTTCCCTGTAGGGCATTCTGAGTTCGAGGAGCACTCTGATGTTATGCGTGGCAGCTGACACTTTGACTCGAGGCATACCATCTTGTCATCACAGTCTTGGTCGATGGTGCAGATTGCACATTTTCCGTTCTTGCAGATATCATTTCCAGTGCAGTCCTTGCTTGACATACACCCAGGGATGATTGAAAGAACCTTACACGTGCTTTCGCTACACCGGTAGCCCTTATCGCAGTCGTCAGACGAGATACACTGGGTGCACATTGACTCTTTGCACACTTGCCCATCATGGCAATCTTTATTCTTTGTACAGGCTCCCTTCCTCTCGGAATTTTTCCCGAGGGTCTTGGGCTGACAAGTGTGATCCTTGCAAACTTTTCCAATACCGCAATCTTCGTCGCGTGAGCATTCAGGCCAGCGGTGAGGATAACAAGTACCCTCCACGCTGCATGTATCGTAGCCCTGACAGTCCTTGTCTCCCTGGCAAGTAGATGGTGTAACATTTTGACAAATATTCTGTGGGTTGCAGAACTCATTCTCTCTACAGTCGGAATTGGACTTGCAACCGAACCGGTAATCCGGGAGTGCGCAGCTCTTGTTGGTGGTGCAGTACTGGCCTGTAGCACAGTCACTGCTCTTTGAACAGGTGGGCAAAGCAATGCTCTGACACACCCCGAAAGAGTTACACACCTGCCCTCGTGCACATTCAGAGTTCTTCATGCATCTCTCTCCCTTCTGAGTGAGGCAGATGTTTCCCTGGCTGCAAACCTGGCTTGGGGGGCAGCTGGAGTTGCCACTGCACTCTCGAGCGGGGACGAGTTGACAAGAGCCACGGCCATTGCACATATATCCTCCGTTGCAGTCCTGGCAGGTCGTGCAGTCCGGCCCAGAAGACAGCTCACAAATACCGCTTGAGCCACAGGAATAGCCGTCTCTGCAATCTCCATCATTGACGCAGCATGGTAATGGCCCGTTGTAGCCCGGCTTGGGACGCCACGGAACATGGCTTCTATGCGGAACGCCAGCATAGATCCATGATATCGGCTCGTTATATGCCTCGTTGGTGATGTTGCTTGTGTAAACGAATGACTGGGATGAGACTTCAATGCCACACGTCAGCTGCCCTTGGCTGCAGTCTGCAAGCGCGCTCGCGAGCTCCTTGAATATCGTAACAGTTTCCGTTGCCGCCGCGCGGTCACGTTCATGAGTATCGTCTGATGCTGCCACGAGACAAGCAGCAGTCGTTGCAGCAATTAACCGCAAAGAAACCATTGCTGATAAATCAAACCAACGTGGGAGTTTTTCGCACTGATCTGCACCCAAAAGAAAAGAATAACGACATACAGGCCCTCAAGTACAGTAGACGGAAGCTATAATCCTTATATTGGGGGCTCTATAAAGACAGTGTACATTGAAAACCTAAGCTCAACTCAAGGGGCACTATCACCGCCTTCCTTTGCCTGGTATGTGGGTTATTATGTCCCTTCTACTTGTCTTGTCATGCCCATTCCATTCTTGCCGTAACTGGATATGGAGGTTATTTTCGGCAGAGCTGACTCCACCAACCTATTCGGGTGATTTGCGAGATGGTGAGACATTTTGGTCTCTCCCGGGCCCAGTGATGGTTCAGAGAGGGTGAAAATCATTGAAACCCAGGTTTTGACAATGGAATGGGAGGTGATCTTCACCGATGCCCGGCAAAATATGGATCCCTCTTTCCTACCTCCAGGAATCTGTACAACACGCGCAAGCCCAAGGAGGACTTCATTCTTGAATGGGTTTCATATCCATTGGGAATTTCTGGCGAACAAACAAAATAGTTCTCGGCTCAAGCCAGCTAGGCACTTTACTGTGTCACCTTCGATCAAGCACATCGACGGGTCTAGAACCTGAAGTGTGAATCAGGCTCAGTTGGCAATCTAAATTCTAACCTCTCTACAGCAACAAAAGACACGCCTCCTTCTTATTTTCTTCAGCGAAAATTTATTATTATTCAATTTAGAATAATAATAAGAACATGAACCACCATTGCTCTAAGGTCTACTCGACTACCTACACGTACATTCTCCTTACCCTTTAAGAAGGAGCCTCTGGAACCTTTTTCTACAATGAAACTACCTACCCTAAAGTTGTCTTCACCCTTCACCTGAGGGGGTAAATCAAATGCAAAACCATGACACCAATGATGTATTTAAAGAATAGACTACTATTGCTAGACCGTTTTAAACCAGATCAATATATATATCTTTTTGCTGAATGATACTAAGGATGTTGGGGGGAATGCGTGGGTGCGGTATCAAGTATGTTACACCAAGATGTTGAACCGTAGATAACCTATGTTTGTTAAGCTACACAATCCAGATCATGTAGCTTTAAATGACCGACGAGGACCCAGAATCTTATTTTCATGGAATTTGTATTTTATGATGGATCATAGCTACCTAATTGGAAGTTTTCAAAAAAAGCTGCGTGCATCATTTACGATAAAGCACCTCATCATGCAACTATATTCTGGATGTTCTAGGATTTGGCGTTATGGTACCAATGAGCTCTTCTTAGCTAATCTGACTCAAGCCTGAACGAATCTTCAGGAAAGTGCAAAACCAATACCTGACCACCATGACAGCCGAGAGCGACTGTGGACTGCTCTATCGCGACAGATGAAGGCCGAAACTCCGCTGGCAACCACAAAATCTTCTTCCCATCCCTTAAGATCCATGACTTATCATCCGATACCGAGAACCCATTTGGTGCCGAAAACTCTGGTTTTCCCTCTAGTAAGGTTCCAAGAATAGATGTTAGGTCGATTTTTTTCTTACGGGGCTCTCGAGTGGACCATCTCTCGTTCTGTGCCAGAGATTTGATTGGGAAAGCGGCCTGCATTGTTCGCAGCACCGGGTGCTCACGTGTGCGGAATTCGTAGACAGGTGTATCGCCGCCTGGCACGGAGAATGCCTCTGGGATGGGTACGGGATCACCAGTAGCTACGTCCCATAATCTGGCGCGGCCGTTCTGTTCCAGAGAGGCCAGCCTCTTTCCATCGTCAGAGAGGACAAGCAAGACTGGTTCTTCTTCACATTGGATGTTGTCGGAGGTCTCAGTCTCTAAATCCCACAATCGGATCAGTCCATCGCTCGAGGCCGTGAAAAAGCTCCCGTCTGAGTGGAAGATGGCAGCGTTAACCTCCTTTTTCTCATGGATCAAAGTATGGCAGCACACCCCTTGCTCCACGTCCCAGACCTTAGCTTCAAAATCCTCAGATGCTGTCGCGAGTTGTTTGCCGTCCTCTGAAAATGCAATCGAGCAAATTGGCTTGGCATGGCCGTCTATTGTTGTCACGAGAACACCATCGTGGGCATCCCACACCATAATCTTCCCATCTGCACCTCCAGATGCAGCATATCTACCGTCATTTGAGACAGCAATAGCGTTGACCTGACCCTTGTGTACCTCGCTGGCTGAAGTATGATCTTTATCTTGTATATGACCTAGCCCTTGTGTGGACAGCTGAGCCATGTCCCAGATCTTGACGGTGCCGTCTCTTGATCCAGAAGCCAGGAGATGAGATTTCGATGACGAAGACAATGATTCAACGTATGAGCTGTGAGCATGGAGGGTATCCAAGCAGACTCCGGTCTTGACATCCCATATCATCAATGCCCCGTCCGCTGCTCCTAACATCATGCGTTTGCCCTTGTCGAGCGGAATTGCCTGGGTTATCCTGTTATTCTCAGCTTGAAACGTCTGAAGACACTTTTGTCTGTCGACATCCCACAGTTTGATTGTTTCATCATACGATGCTGATATCAGTCTGCTATCATCACCTGCATACACCAGCCAATCTAGATTTCTCTTATGCCCTTCCATGGTGCGAACGCATTTCTTCTTTTGTAGGTCCCATATCTTGATGAAGACGGTTGATGTGAACAGGTCGATTGAGGAGATGGCCAGTCTATTGTTGCATATATCAAGAGGAGAGCCGGCTGTGCGTTTCGTGACCCTCAAGTTAATTGTGTCCAAACGCTCGGTGGTATCGGGTTTCCAGATGGTGATAACATCCGAAGAACCAATGACTACTGTCTTTGAATTATTGGTACCAATGACTTCCGGATACTCAATATCTGAAACATCTAAAGTTTGGATCTCCGCTCCCGTGGTTAGATCCAAGACGTGGACTATGCCCTCCATTGCACGACTAAAAGCCCTCGGTTTACCATCACAGAGTAAGACCGAAGACCAAGGCGTCTTTTGATTGCTAATGGTATCGAGACAGTCGCCTGTTGTGGTATCCCAAGTTCTAACCTTTCCAGTTGAAGAGACGGAGAAAAGTAGTTTTCCATCTGCAGAAAAGACAGTGGATTTTACTTGCTCCCCACTATGCTCGAGAGTAAATGTTGACGCATTCCACTTTTCTTCCAGGGGAATGTCATTGAAAGTCCACTGAGAAGGACGCTTTCTCCTAAAAAGAGTTCGGATTTGGCTTTCTGAAGGGCTGAATATGAGTGGTGCGGCGTAAACTTGGAGAGGCGCGGCCTCGATAGCGTGTCTAAATGTGACAATGAATCGGTGGGCATCTCGAACTAGTTCTGCCAACTCGTTTGAATCATCTTTCTCCTATGGTTATGATTAGCAAGCCTGGTTCGATAGATGATTATGAATGGGATGGGAGTAGGTACCACGAAGGCTTTCAGATTTTGGAATGCAGTCACTGAGTCAGACACACAGCCAATGAGGCTCAGAGCTTCTAGCCAATGCAAGAGATGCTCCTCAAGAAACTCGATGAGAACCGCGACAGCTTGCTCTGAACTTTGCTGAGATTGATACTCTATGAAATGTTCATCCCAGAACATCAAAGAATACTTGATAGGCGCAAGGGGATCTGGATTCGGAGGTGAAATCTGCTCCCTCGACATGCCTAGATCTTCGAGGTCATAAATATTCTGTTTGAGAATACTTGAGAGGGCCGAAATCGATGTTTCAAAGATGATTCGATGCTGCGATACTATCTGAGATGGGAAAATTTCATCGGCGGCGTTCTCGATCAAGAAATCTTTGGCACTCTGGTGGACGAGAGAAACTACATCACCTCGGACAGACAGGAAGGAACCGCATGATTCGACGAGATGGACCACGTCATCTTGTGCCATGCTCTCAAGATCTTCAATGAGAGTCTGGAGCTCACTGATAGAGAGGTAGCGGTAAACGGTGCATATCGTACCAAGAATTCGATAACATGTCTTTGCCCGCCGGAGGACAGATATTGCCTCCATCATCCGCTTGTACAATGGCCCAAGCTCAGCAGGGAATTCTTTTGCAATGTCGACGGCGTCGTAGTTCGCCACACCACTCTTAGTCAGTTCGGTGCAGACCAATCCTACCCAGAGAAAGGTCCCATTAGCGTTGTTAATGAGATGAGGCCTGATGATATCGACATTCTTTTGCGATATTGTCTTCTTCAGCTGTTGAATTTTGTGCTCAATATAAAATTCGATAGCCTGGGACAGATCGTGATCGTGATCCCTGAGGTCCAGCGTAGTCTTGTCGACTGATGCGAACTTGTCCTCGATGTCTTTCCAGGGTCGACTTGAGACAACCCATGTAGCCTTAGTAGCGGACGACAAGGTTACGATGATATCCAAAAGCTCGTCCCTATTTGTCCTGCACTCATCCAAGGCGTCAATAACCACTATCGCTCCCTCTGCGCTCTCATCTTGCAGCATGTTGGTGAGAATTTTTGCCAGAGTAACCGAGGCGTTCTTCTCAGAGAAAGCTACAGCTCCTGAGGTATCCCATGTTTTCCGAGCGTGTTTAATGAGAGAAGGTCTTTGAGAGGCAAGCATCCAGGTCAAACCTCTTAAGATCGCCGTGGCATTATTCTGGTTCGCCTCGGGTTCTTGACAAAAGAAGTAGGTTAGGCAAGGGTCGCCATGATCAACATCACTCTTGAGGTGATTAATGAGCCCGCACATCATCATTGTCTTTCCTTTACCCGGCTCGCCTTTGATCCAAAACAATTTCTGCTGGCCGCTTTGACGAAAGTCAGAGAACGGCTTCAGAATCCAGGCATACGAACCCTCCAGCAGTCCTCCTTTCTTCTTTTCAATCGAACCCTTCTCAACTTGAGGGTCTAAGACTCGCAGGTCTTGAAGACACTTCAAATCTTTCTCGTCTTGATAGCGCTGCTCCTCCCTCTCCGTCTGATCCTGAATCGCTCTGTTGATATCCTGGAGTTGCAGCACCTGGGCTTTCGATACTTCCAACAGACCACTGAGCTGAGATTTTATGTGCTCGGTGTTGTACGTCTTAGAATCCTCAAGAACCGCCTTTTCGGCTTTCTCAATCGCGGTGACCTGACCGGCCCAGTCATCGAGCTTGAATAGGTCTCGTAAAATGACCTTGGCCCAGTGGAGATGGTAAATGTATATACTCTTCATTTGATAAGAGAGCAATGACTGGTACAACTTGACGATGTGCTTCTCAAGTTGGGTTCTAAGGTCCTTCGTAGATGTTTCCTTGTTCCGGTTCTCGTCCAAAAGCAGATCTGCCAACTTCCAGTACCATTCCATCCGCGCGAGGACCCAGGAGAGTCCCTTGCGGTTCAACCCTGGCTGCGTGATTGGGTTTGCGATAATCTACAACAAGACTTAGAATTGTTTCCAAAACAAAGAGTGGGAAGGAAATGAACTGACCTCAAGCCCAAAACTAACACCAGCCCAAGCAACAGACGCTTCGGGCGATGCTTTGACCGCCTGATCAATCAAGCCCTTGACGTTCGCGATAGCCTCGGCCCCTTCACTGATCTTGCCCTTGAAACTTGCAAACTTTTCGGAAGATTTCAGACCAACATCAATTGCCTTTTTCATCTGGTCTTGTCGCGTCTCAGGCGTCTCCCCGATTGTGTTACCGCCTGTCCAAGCTTCATCAGACTCGATGCTCTTGGTGCTCAGCCTGGCAGATAGAATGGTCTCGTAGGCCTTGACAAGATCTCCTTCTGAATTCTTCAACCCCTCGTAGGCTGCATCCCACAGTTTTTCGGGCGTGGTTTTCGTCTCTCCGACTGGCACATCTGGTTCTTGTGCCTCTGTGGAAGGGACAAGATCAGCTGCTGGCGCGGCATCTTTTTTGGGCGTAGGCTGTTTGCTATCCAGGGATTCATTGCCGGACACAGTGGGTTCTCTCAATTCTGGAGCAGCATTGGGCGGCGTTGTCTTTGGTTGCAGGGTCAAGGTCTTTGCCGCAAGTGCCTTGGAGTCAGCCGGATGTGAGCCTGGCTTCCCTGACTCTGCGCCACGTAACTTCTTTTTGAAGTCTGACCAGCCCATTTTGCATTCCTCGTGAATGTAGGGAGAGTGATGATGATGAGAGAAGGTTGTGGCAAGCGCAGAGGCATATCCCAGCCTGTCCGCTCCATGCATATCTCTGGGATTATGGAGCTAGTTCTGTAACACGTCTTACCCCTCTCTGCTTACTCCAATCAGCTTCCTAGTTAAGCACCAAGCTGCATGAAAAGTGTTCAGCTTCGAGCCACCGGAATTTTGGCGCGCCTGTACCCAATCCCATCCTCCGGTTTGTGCAAGTTTTTGGCGGGATCCCAGCAATCAACTCCAGTTGTCCCCAGCTGCGTCAGCTTACTGCACAAGCGCAAAATGCATGATATGATCTCAAAAAGCCTGCTTCCTCTAGGCTGACGAGAATAATTTCGAAACTATCATTGTATCAGTTTCACTGTTTCGGTTTCGAGTTTCTTCCTCATTGGAGCGCTCCCCACAATTTCAAGTGCTTCCAACGGCTGCATTCGACGGTGACAGCTGTAAACTCGCGATCACTGTGAGACATCAAATAATTCGATTATAGTTCCATGATGGATTCAGCTTGTAGGATTGTTTTATGATGAGTACGGAGAAAGAAATACTCTTGACCATGCATGTATGTTAAAATTCCACTGAAAAGGGAGCCATTAGACCCAAGAAGTCCAAGCTATGACGAGCGGAACAATATCCAAGCAACATCCCCGAATAACATGATCGAGTGCTTCACATCATCCAATCAATTTCTTGGCTTCAGTAATCAAAGCAATAGACAAGCTCTCAATTATAACAATAAATATTGTATTTAGCCTAATTCGATCTCGGGCATCGACTAACTGTATTCATTGAAAGTGATGGACAGCTTCTAACCCACACCTACTGAACACCCTCGATCATGACCTTAAAAACATCTTGTCGAGCCTGCCTAACCAACTCGAATGCCTCTTCGGCTTGTTCGAATTTGTACCGGTTTGTGATCAATCTCTTGACATCAATCTTTCCACTCGATATCAAGTCAATAGCAGCTGGATAACATCTATTGAGGTATCTGATGGAACCCTTGATCACCAAAGCCTGAGTTCAAACGTACGTGATGGGGAAGAGTATGTTTTCTTTTCCCATACCGGCTTGTGTGAATGTACCGCCGGGCTTTGTAGCGAATATGCCCATCTGGATGCATGCCTCAGCACCAGAGCATTCCAAGACAACATCAGCCCCGTCACCAAGATTGAATTTCTCTTTGATCAACCCAGCGACCTTTTCCGCGTGCACGATTGGCTCAACGCCAGGTTCAGGGCGGGGAGGCATGAATGTTTCATCAGCGCCGTATTGCGCGGCCAGATCCAAGCGTGACTGCACAATATCGACGCCTATGACCTTCCTAGCACCGGAGTGCTTCGAAACAGCTTGAGAGAGGATGCCGATGGGGCCACATCCCATAACAATAACTGTTTGCTGAGCTCGAACATCTGCTGTCTTGTTGATAGCGCAAGCAACAGCGGCAGGCTCCACCATGGCAGATTCCTCCATGTCCATGGAATCAGGGACTTTGTAGCAAAAGTCCGAGGCGTTGACGTAGTACTTGGCTAGAGTGCCGTCCCAAGGCGGCGTGGCAGCGAAAATCATCTCTCCGCAGTTATGGTAGCGGCCCCCCTTGCAATGGCTGCATCGCCGACAAGGCACACCGGGTTCCATGGCGACTCGGTCCCCAACCTTGAGGTGTTTGACGAAAGAAGCCAATTCAGCAACTACGCCAGAGGACTCGTGTCCAAGCACCATGGGGCCTGTGAGTATGTAGTTGCCAATCCGCCCCCTTTGCCAGCTGTGGCGATATGTTAGGACACAGATTATTATGCGTTGTGAAGAAGGAACTGTCTTACTAATGGACCTACATAGAATTAGCTCATAACTCAACATAAGGCGACGAAAAACTCACATCGCTACCACAGATGCCTGTCTGAGAAACATGCACCAGAGCATCATGCTGGTCCCTCAGCTTGGGTTTGGGCCTATCCTCGAAAGCCACATCTTTGACCGCCCGAAGAACAAATGATAGATTTTTCTGTAAAACATCGATGAGGTCTACTCCCAAATACCTATGTATAGCTTCGTACTTACAGCCATTGTGGTGATGTGTTGCTAAGCGGGGGAGCATTGGTAGGCGGCATGTCTCCAAGAAGCAGCCCCCTTTAACAACCAGGCTTATGATAGACTTGTAATCATCGACTCAAATTTTATGCGTGTTCAACAACCCGTTTACGGAGGCCGCCCCCATGATGGTAGCGAAGGGAGCGGGTGGAATATGTCCTCATTGGGAAATTTTGGCGTACTTCGACAAGCAGAGTCATTGATAGCATCATGGATAAATTTTCCAGGCCGCTAATGCTTTGGGAGAGTGCGGGGGGATGGAGGAACATGTTCGAGGGTCAGTTGCCCCTCGTGCCATCTGATTGCGTGGGAAACTGAGGATATCAATATCCAAACCCTCGCGTGAATTCCCTTATGGAGTTCGTCCAGTCGCAGCGCTGCAATGACGAAAAGTTCTAAACATTAGACATTCGATAAACATGTTTTCTTCACGAGAAGTCTAGAGTAATTAATTCTTATGGTGCTTGTTGGGTAATAAACCGCCTATTTAGCGGGTTCCCATTCGTACCGAATTTCGAAGGAACAGGGAGCCTAACCAGGAGAAGGAAATTTTGCGACCAAGTTCTCCACTGGGAGGCTTAATAAGAAAACACCATGACGGCTGGCGATGGCTGAGAGATTCCGATCTGCGGGGCATGACCGCATTCCTCTGTCCCGTCATCAAAGACTCGCTACGTTGGGGAAATTACCCGCACTATCGAGCTGCAAACTTGACTTTTTGAGACATGCGGCGTTCGAATGCGGACGGACAAAAAAGAGAGGGGAGAATGACTCCAGGGCGGGGCGAGGCAGAGCCGCAAAACGTTCAAGGAAAGGATGGTGAACACTAACAAATGAGTTCCTGCATGGTCGATCCCTTGCTAACAGTGGCAATAGCCCCGAATGTCGCAGGCGAAAAGTAAAGTGTGATGAAAAGCAACCTCGATGCGGCCAGTGTGAAAGAAGAGATGGGAATTTTCACTTGAAGGATTCTATCTTCAAACAGCACGTTTTCTCCCCAGTTGAAGTCTCTCACGCTGCTGCTGCTCAATCACCGAACGTCGAGTTGAACATTCAGCCAGACGATCCAGTATTTGATCTTCCAACGAGCCTAGAGCAACAGAGTATAGCTACTGAAAGTTGTCCCCAGTCATAGCTTGTATCGCTAATATGTTGCACAGGTAATATTACCGCGTCGGATGAGCTTCCGCCGTTTCAGCCTCACAACACGTCCAATACACCCTGCCCACACACACTTCCACCGCCCAGTGCATTACCAGGCAGCCTCTTCTCTACAGTTCCTATTGCTGGTCTCCGTCACTCGGGTGATTTGCTCTTTGAACATCAATATGGAAACATATCAAGTACAAGCCCTAGTGAAGCACCACTCTCGGAACAAGGCCCGTGGCAGCAGCATGGTAAGTCCCCATCCTACTCATCTCCCGAGTGTTCACTAATATATGCAGTTGCCAACACGTTTCCAAGCCCACGAACGATCACGTATGATGATTCTCAAGAGCCTACAGTTGAGTCATTGAAGGATACCCAACAAGAGCTGTTTCTCCTCCGACATTATTCGGAATGCATAGCACCATGGTAACACCGATATTCTCCTTATCTCACGAGTTAGAAACGTACCAACATGCCCATAGGATGGACCTACTTTACCGATATGACGTATTCAGCCGTGAAGTTCTAACCTTAACTCGCGAGCATTCAATACTTCGATATGCAGCTTGTGCAGTAGCCGCAAAACAGCTAGGTCAGATGAAACATCCGATTCCAGCTCTTTGCGGCAAAATTCAACAAGATATAGCCACTCAGTGTTTCCGTGGAAGGTCTGGATTTATTTGGTACGGCATCAAATACTACGAAAAGGCCATTCGGACACTTGTGAAATCCATTACCCCCAAATATCAGCAAGCAACAGACATCGCTCAAACACAAACCAGTGATGATCATGCTTCCCCCGCTGTTTCTTTATCGCAGGGGGATTTAATGGTACGCGCCGAAGGCGAGGACCCAATCGTCAGGCTTCTAGGTACCTGTATTCTTATCCAGTACGAAGCTTTGTGTGGAACTTTGTCGCCAACGACTTGGAGCAGTCTTGTAAGCTATGACAATGGGACCAAGTGTTTTTATCCTCTGAGGCTTTTACTGACTTTAGTCACAGTCGTTGCTCACCGCCAGACTCGTGTAGATACGGAGAACCTTGCATTATGGAGAAATATGGGACTCCTTATTGAAGACGATGGGTCACTCAGTCTGTTTGATGGCCAATACAGCCTATCAACAACGCCCGAGCATGCAAGGGGTAAAGTCCTCTCATATACCTTGATCCGCTTGTTATGCAAGTCGATTGATTACGTGGCGCCTGTCCCACCTCTGAGTCAGCTTCCAACGCAAGGCTCTCCCAACAGCGTAAATCCTACCAGAGACAGATTCGTATATCTCGAGAGCCAGTTTGACAACTGGTACCGAATCCTCTCTCCGTCTTTCCATCCAGATGGGAAGTTCTCAGCTCTGAGGGAGGATCCCAAAGCGTCCGGAGGTCCTGGACTCTTCAATAGCGCTCTCTGGTTCAGTAATGATCTCTGTTCGACAACAATGATGTATTACTATATGGCTCGAATGTTGCTCATTACCCATCAGCCAGTAGGGCTACTGTCAGGTGATCATAACCAGGACGATACGTTACCCGTTGATCTATTATCTACCTTCAGGGAGATGGAGAAAGGACTCAAAGCCCATAGTTCAGAAGTGATCGCAATCGTTCGCGGAAATCCCTGTGATGCCGTCAAACTAAGATCTATCCAGCCGCTATATTTAGCTGGCCGAAGTTGCACAACAAGGAGTGATCGGAGGATTCTTCTGAGCATGTTCAGGGATATCCAAGATGGGCTGGGTGTTGCAACTAGATACAGGGTGAAGGCTTTACTACAAGAATGGGGAACATCGTACGAGGAACTAGAAGCCCAACCATTGCCAGCTTCCGAGGATCATCATGTGCCACAGCACTAGCCTACGATCTACAAAAGTCCATACTTTATTCGATTAGCAAAGCCCTATTATCAGGGGAAATAATTCAGCGTGTTTCGCACCACCTAGCCAAGAACCATGAAAACAGCAGGAGTGATCAAATCAGTCGGGCCGGCTTCAGAGATCAAAAACAGGGTCTCCAATCTCTACGCTCGACTCAGTGGCCACAGTCAACGTGACGGCAAGGGGGTCAAGCAAGGCGCCCTCACCATAAGATCGACTAATGATTTCATTACATTAAGTCTCACAGGGTTCAAATATTTACATACGCATATCACTAAGAGGGTGGCATGGACTAGAAGAATAGTAAGTGAGAGAGCTATGCAGCTGCTGAAAAAAAAAGGGGAAATTCCCAAACACCAAGAATTTAACAACTTGACACCATACCCAGTATCACAACACATTAGGACTAGAAGAATAGACGCTTGTGCTAGTTGTGATGACCTATGAGACATGGTTCACACTCCACGTACGGCTCCTGTTGCAAAACTGTCCCCTACAAGAAGATTTTCAACGGTTAAAAGGGAAGTGACGATAACACCAACCGGTTCGTAATCGACGATGTAAGGGGATATTAGTCGTATCGATGTTAATCAGGTGACAGGAGGCCAAGGCCGATTCGCGGAGAGATGCATAACTTCCCTGTATAGGTGGATACTGCGGAATACAGAGCCCGAGACCGCCACTGAAAAGCACCTAGCCCAATCGCATATCTTACACGCTGTGATTGCACATGATCATGTTCTGTTGAAATCATGAATCGTATAGAGTAATACTTTTAAAGAGAAAAAGAGAAGGGGGGGGAAAGAGACATAAGAATGGAGTAATCAAACAATGTCGTAACTTGAGGTAATGTGGAACAACATAATTTCAAACGTGAGATTTAATGACTTGGGCCGATCAATGTCTCAGCGGACCTCCCTCGACGGCAACCTGCACCACATCAGAATCTCCATGAGTCTGATACCATGCCACATTCTAAGTGGTGTACCAATTCCACTCGATCGACTCTGCATCTAATCCTGCGACATGAGGTTCCAAGAAATCTGTCAACAGAAGAGGAAGGCTTTTACGTCACTTAGCCAAACAATCGCCTGACCAGCACGCAAGGTACGAACAATACATCGCATACTTTTCCAAGCTTAGTTAGTATCATTATCGAACTCCAAACGTGTGGAGGACTTTTGAGAAATCACGCACATCCTCCCGGTCTGTTTGCCGCCCCATTCTTTTCCCCGTGGGGAGAAGCCGCTATCTGATATTTGGAGGGAGCCATCTGACGGAAGGATAAATAGGCTACATTGAAACCTAAGCAAGTTCCGGTTTTGCTTTAAAAGAAAGCTTGACAGGAAGTTCTGATACGAATGTCACTCTAGCATTACCTCTATTTTGTCATACAACGTCTTCCGTAATGGCCAAACCATCGGAGCGGCAACCGTATCTTGGTCTGACTGGGAAACGGTTGCTTTTCTGGATCACTTTTGCCTGCAGTGTTGATATGCTCATGTTCGGCTACGATCAGGCCGTCTTCAGCGGAGTCATCGTGACTGATAACTTCCTCGAGCTTCATGATCTGGTAGGACCTGAAAAGACAACGGTTCTCTCCACCCTCACTGCTATCTATGATATCGGTTGCTTCCTCGGTGCCATCATTGCATTTACCGTAGGAGAGCGTCTGGGACGGAAGAGGTCTATCATTTCAGGCACAGCCATCATGGCCATTGGCGCCGTTATCAAAACTTCCTCCTTCTCCCTTGAGCAAATGTTTGTCGGTCGCATCATCCTTGGGTCGGTAATCTCATTCGTGTTACTGTTTATCAGCTCCAGCTAATTTGCTGAAAGCATCGGAAACGGTATCAATACCGCCACTGCCCCGATATGGCAAACGGAAACCTCTCCACCTCACTTGCGAGGGAAACTTGTCATGTTCGAAATGATGATGAATATAGCCGGTTTTTCTCTTTGCAACTGGATCAATTATGGGCTATCATACGCCGGTGGTGCAGTTGCCTGGAGATTCCCTCTCGCATTCCAGTTTGTGTTCATAATCGCTCTCTTCACTACTGTTCCGTGGCTTCCAGAGTCCCCCAGATGGCTGTACCATCATGGTAAAGACAGTGAAGCCATAGACGTTTTAGCTCGCCTCCAGGATAAGGACATCAGCGACCCCTTTGTCGTTGCTCAGCAAGAGGAAATCAAGTATGGCATTAAATACGAGAAAGAGCACCAAATTCGGTGGAGAGATCTCTTCAAAAACAAGACAACCGAGGACACAAAGCCACTCCGCCGCCTTCTTCTGGGTGCCGGCACACAGTTCATTCAGCAATTTGAAGGTACGCTCCCATGAATTTCCACATTCTGATCCTCCATTAACTAGAAATTAGGTATCAATATCATGTCTTACTATCTTCCAACTGTACTCATCACGGCCGTTGGTTTGTCCAATGAGCTAGCTCGATTATTGACGGCCGTCAACTCTGTGACCTATCTAATCTTTTCGTGTGTATCCATTCCTCTCGTGGAGAAATGGGGCCGCCGTGGGCTGATGCTCGTCTCAACTGCCGGACAAGGTTTTGCCTTTCTTGTTATCACTGTGCTCCTCCGCTACGGAAGTCCACCCTCTGGCAATACTAAGGCAGCCGAGGCATCTATCTTCTTCTTCTTTTTCTACTACATTGCCTTTGGTGTTGGTATGCTTGGAATTCCCTGGCTGTATCCTACCGAGATCAACTCCATCTCTATGCGAACCAAGGGCGCTGCTGTGGCGACGGCGACCAACTGGTAGTCAATTCCACTCATTCGAGTCGTAGATGAGGTTGCTGACAGCTCTCCTAGGCTTACCAATTTCGTCATCGTTGAAATCACTCCCATAGGCATCCAAAATCTTGGATGGAAATTCTGGATTGTTTTCACCGTCTTCAACACCGCTTTCATGCCCGTCATATACTTCTTCTATCCGGAGACTGGTAAGAAACATTCTCCTTGCTTAGACTAAATAAAGTCGCTGACATTCGTGAAGCAAACCGTACCCTCGAGGATCTGGACGAATACTACCGAAGTAACCCTCCTCTCATTATTGTGGGCGACAAGGATGCCACGTCCAGCAAGCGCCCCCTCAAGTATATAGAGAGAGAAGAGTCTCATGTTCGTGATGCCGCATCGACTGCTGTTGATGTAACCGCCGGGCCAAAGGACATTATTCTTGGGAGCGAGCACCATGAGTGAGCATATATTTTCGGGTGAAGGACATCCTCTTAGGAATATCTCGAAATATTCCACATCGATTGCACAAGCTTTTAAACCAATCGGCTAAACCAGTGGATCTATGCTTCTCCTATAACGCAATATGTTCCAAATAAAGTAACAATATGACACTTCATCTATTTCTAAAATTATTGATAGTCTCATGCCGTTCCTGAGGTGACTTACTTCACTATCTACGCTCACGTACTACTGAACCAAGTTCTAATGGGCTATGTATCTCTCACAAATAGTATATTAAATGTGTACCCGTCCCAAGGTTAAACAAACAGCCAATTGAACTCGATTTTTGCTATGCATGGTCTCTCTACTGGCTTGAGTAGCCTGGAAACCACTCCATGTCAAATCACATAGATGAATAGAAATCTAAAAGTGCAACTCCACACTTTCGGATAATCTTCCAATCTGGACCTAATCACAAAACATACTATGGATCACGTCGCAAGAAATGACAAATTGGGGTCGCAGCACAAGCCGCTCCGAGCGTCATTGCGTTTGTTTTAATTCTCTAGAATAAGAATCTATTGCAAATCCATTGCTAAATGAGATCGACTAGTTTCAATGTCTCCGCTGGCCTCGTCAAACTTGGTCTTGAAATACGATGCTCATTCCAACAATCCCAACTCCTGACCCGACCTCTAAGCACCAAACTCCCTCTGCATTGAACCGAAATCCAAGATGCCTTTATTTCAGCCCGCCGACGTCAACACACACGTGCTTTCTCAATTCTCACTCAAAGGCAAGATTGCTGCCGTGACTGGCGGTGCCAAGGGCATCGGTCTGGAAGTCGTGCGCGGCTTGGCCGAGGCCGGAGCCGATGTCGCGAGAATTTACGCCACCAGTAATAATGCTGCAGAAGTTGGTGGAAAGATCGCAGCAGAGAATAAAGTCAAGGTCGGGGCGTACCAAAGCGATGTACGCTCAGATCGTTGCTGATTTTGGCCGACTCGATATCATGGTTGCCAACTCTGGCGTTTGTGCAGATATCCCAAATCTTGAGTACACGGAGGAGACATGGCAGGCCAACAATAGTGTCAATTTCGACGGCGTGATATGGACGGCACAGGCCGCAGGGAAAGTGTTCAAGGAACAGGGCAGAGGGAACCTGATCATCACAGCAAGCGTCAGCGCCACTCTCGTCAATGTCCCTCAAAGACAAGCCGCATATAACTCATCCAAGGCTGCTGCTGTGCATCTAGCTAAGAGCCTGGCAGTTGAATGGGTAGACTTTGCGCGAGTCAACTGTGTCTCCCCAGGGTTCATCGAGACGGAAAGTAGGGATGCCCGTGTTCTCACGATTAAAGCGAGGCGTGGGCTAACAGAACACCTACCTAGTGCTTTTCATTCAGCCAAAGGAGCGTTTCGACAAATGGATGGATATGATTCCTGGAAAGCGCATGGCAAAGGCTGCCGAGCTCAAGAGTGCAAGTTTCTTCCCATCACGAATAATGAGTCTTTGTAATCTACATACTAACGGACGTGAAACAGATCTACGTTTTCCTTGCCAGCGACGCGTGCTGCTATATGACAGGAGCAGACATTATCGTAGACGGCGGGTATACTTTGACTTAGTTAATATTTACAAATCCCTCATGAGCATCGGCTTACTTCAGATGCAATAACAAACAATTGCACTGTCATCCAAAACTCGCAATTGCCACTAGACCGTTAATCGCTTCAGTAGACGTGTTCACCCCGGACGGAGTGAGATCAGCCAATATTAAGTTGTAACCCTGGTCAACCGAACACCCCCCTCAACCGAACACCCAGATGAAAATCGCGATAGATTCAAAAATCAACACAACAACGTCAATTCAATGAATTTTCATACGGGAAGCTATTAGATTTGCCACTGGAAGCATAGCTCTTCAAAAATATAATTTTCTAATTCCTCTGGTGCCTCTATCTCATCCGGGATCGCATCGTATCGCGCTGCTTGTTTGGCTAGCTGTTCAACTGTTGAGAACTTGCTATTCGGGTTAGGAAGCAATCGAGTCCGTTTTTTCGGCCTAAGTATCTCATTTTGCCTCTCTAATTGTGCGATCTTCACTGTATTGAGTGATATCTTCACTTGTTGTTCGTCAAGACCCTTGCAAATCTTCCGGAATAGCAGTCTCATCGGTGGATCGATAACCTTGTTATTGATAAAATCGCGAATGATCTTCCGGACCTGGTGACTGCCCTTAGGCGTTGAAATATTCGGTTCGTGATGATCTTTGCGCTTCATCCCGGCCCTTGGAGGAGTTGAGGGAGGAGTTGAAGGTCGGAAGGGCCCAAACATCGGCTTCATCACATACGGGCTCATCAAGGGTTTGGCCACGTTAACAGGCCACAAGCCGGATCCCTTCCAGCCCGAGCGAATATTCGTATCTGTTAGACCGATCAACCGAGCCTTTGTATAACACTGAAGGAAGGTCATCTTGCTGATTGGTGATGAATCAATTAGAATATCCTTCTTCGCAAGCTCCTCGCGATATGCCCTCTTGACCGGCGAAAAAACTGATATATCAAGCGGCTGCAATACGTGCGATGAATGCGAAGGTAGGAAAAGAAGGAATATATCATTCTGGAAGCATCTGATCATAAATTCATCGGTTGTATGACTTCCGTGGCCATCAAGGATAAGCAACCTAGGTCTCTTGGTCTCGGGCTTCGTCAACGGGATGAAGTTCAGGTCTAGCCACGCAAGAGCGATCTCGTCATTCGTCCAGCCCGTTGCAGAAGCCGTAAAAAACCACTTCTTATATGGCTCGAGTTCAGGAGGAAACCACTGCTGTTGAACCCACTTCCCTTGGAAGATAATAAGGGGAGGAAGAGCTACACCTAGGGCATTGATAGATTCAACAGCGGTCACCAAATCACGAGATCCTGACTGCTTCAGAAGGGTGTATTGCTTCCTTGACGATCCTAGCACTAACCCGTTACCTCTGACTCCCTCCATGATGCCGGCTTCATCCATATTCCAACGGTCTCTCGGAGAGATAAGTTTGATAGCCGGATGGTTCATTATTGCGAAGAAATCCTTGACCCGGTCAGCTGTAGCCCCGTTGACGCGAAGGAGATCAATTCGCTTGCCTCGTAATGTCTTAATTTGCGGGTTCCGTTTCAAAAAGCCCTCTATCCAGTGCTTTCCCAGATGCGTTGGAGGGTCTGACGGAGGGAGTAAAGTTGAGGCTATCGCAATAACCTGGCTATGTGACGGAGCATTGCCAATAGCATCTTGAATTTGCACCCATCCAGCTAATTCGGTCTCCTGCTTCCTTGAGAGGCGTTGACGGGCTTCCGCAACGACCTTGCGTGACTTGCTGCCCTTAACGCGGTCATACAAGGTGGTCAATGGGATTCCCCAAAGCTTCGCAGCCTTTCGCAAGCCCACACCCTCTTTATTAGCCAAAATCGCCCGTTGAAGTGCGTCTTCTGTATAGTTTTGCATTGCGATTCCAATGATATATAAATCAATTGAACTGGATAAGAATTGGTGAAGATATCGCGTAAATGGAATAAAGGTAGTGGAAATGTGGATGGTGAAAAAAGTGTTCGGTTGTGGGGGGTGTTCGGTTGACCAGGGTTACAACTTATGCACAGTAATACACGCGTGTCGCTGCAACTGTGGAGCGTCTCCGGGGGTAGATCTCACACCGTGAATCAATCCAACCAGTGCGGAGCAACTTCAGGTCTCAATGACAACATTGAAGACAGAAAGAACAGCACGTGCATGACTTGTAGCGGAGGCCTCGCGTCTCTTTGACTCAGCCAGCATGAACGAGGATCACTGCTTCCAGCCAGGGTGGCCGCGTAGAACCGGCTGCAACAGCCAATCCGTGTGGGTACGGTCATAACATCCCAAAGTCCCTTGACAGTGGATACTCATGCGAGGCTTGAGCTGAGGACGCTGTAAGATTACGGTGCCTGTGGGCTTCTAATAATACATGGCCGTCCCGTTGGTATAAGGATGCTGGCTCCCGCTTCAACCAACACGTTTGTCTTTTCGTTAGATTCATCTCATTTTTCGTTTTGCTATAGTTTCTGTTGACCAGATTCTATTTGTGTTTTTTTTCCGCTTTTTTTTCTTCTTGTTTCTCCTTTTGTGTCCCCCGAATCCTACTATTGTGAGAAAAGAGTGTTTCGCCTCCCGCATCGAAAATGAAGTCGTCCGTCTTAGCCCTCCTGCCTGCTCTCGCCGCGGCAAAGCCCGTTCCTGATGTTGGCATTTCCACGGTCAATGTCGTTGGTGGGCAGGAAGCCAGTGCTACTGAATTTCCCTTTATTGTCAGTCTCGAGAGCAAGACGGAGGGCGAAGAAGGACACTACTGTGGCGGAACACTCTTGAATTCGCTTACTGTCCTGACTGCCGCCCACTGCCTCGCTTCCGAGGACGCAGAAAATGTTCAAATCCGTGCTGGTCACAGGGTATGTATTGTCTCTAGCTTTCTCCTCGCGGGTCACTTGTTTCTATGCCTAGATTCTTTCTGTCTTGGTCCTCCATGGATCAACAGGTTCATCCCGTCCCGAGCCGGAGAAGAAGCTTACACTGCAAGTAGATTCGCAACGAAGGCGGCGTCACAGTCAATGCGGCCTCCATCTGGTTACACCCCGACTACAACGCAACCTCAGCCGAAAACGACCTTGCTCTCGTGCAGCTCGAGGAACCGATCGAGAAGACCAACAACATCACCTACGCCACACTATCCCCTCCGAAGAGCGACCCCAAAGCCGGGACCCAAGTCACTGTAGCGGGCTGGTAAGTACAGCAAGCTGAAAAGAAGATTCCCACCTTGACGATTCTAACAAAATAAATAGGGGCCACACTTCGGAAGGTGGTGAATTAGCGGACACCCTGCAGAAGGCCTCGTTCCCCGTCATCGACCGCGCCGAGTGCAAGAAGACGCTCGACGCCAACATCACCGAAGGCATGTTCTGTGCCGGAGACCTCAAGGGCGGCATCGACTCATGCCAGGGCGACAGCGGCGGTCCTCTGCTCAACGACGAGAACGGCAACGTCATCGGCGTCGTGTCCTTCGGCTTCGGATGCGCCCGTGAGAACTCACCCGGCGTCTACGCTCGCGTCGGCTACTACCGCGAGCTCATCAACAGCAAGATGTGGAAGCCTGCCGTGGCAAGACGGTTCTTTGCATGAGCGGACCTGGAGTCTGCCCGAGTAGCCGGTCTGCTTGCGCATGTCGTAATGATAATCAAGCCCAGATTTATGGATCTTTTATTAGGGAATAATAGCGGTGCGGAAGGGACACATTAGTGATTTTTTACTTATGATTTGGTTGTGCCAGCTGGATTTGGCCGAAATAGAAACATAGCATTACGAAATTTGACGATTATTGAACACACCAAGGCTCCGTGATTACGATCAATGCTTACAGTGACTCTACACAATCTTAGCTCTGGGGAGACAAGTAAAACGAGTCAATTCACGTCCTGAGGGCCCTAGTATCTGTGGTCGATGTGCATTTCATTAATTCGGTTTCGGGGGAGAAATAAGCATAACTGCATCGGCCCATTCCGACTCCCGTGTTGAGGCGGATGTACACGTAGCTGATCCGTCCATGACCGGTCGATCCGGTTTCCGTGCATAGAGGCCTCCAGCGCCTCAAACCTGCAGTGAATATCTCTTGCCAACCTTTCTCTAGGCACGTTTCTTCCATAACTGCATTCGGGATTAATTTCCGGTGGTTGTTTTAGGCACTCACGCGGTGGGTCAACGCGGTCTGAAGTTTTCCAAGATATCGCAACCGAGTCTCTCAAAATCAATCCACACGATGCAAATGTCGGACGGCACGTCCCTTAGATATTTCTTTATTGGATAATGGTCAATTACATATTATGCCATAATTCTCTTTGTTGTCTGATCAAGACTATATTTTAGTTTGATAAGAGCTTCATAGCAGGGGACAGATCCTGTATTCAAAATTCGTCAATTGACAACATCTCACCAAGAGCAGAGTTCTTCATAGCAGGACAACTTGCAGTATAGACTTCCATAAAGCTGATCAAAGGCTGTGAGGTGGAGGCAGAAGCAACATCAAGCTTGAGATGGGTAGCGAATGGAGAATCGAGAGTCTTCCCGTTGCGAAAGGTCATGAAAAGACTGCCGATGATCACTATTTCTGGAGATTCTCCCTGGCCAAAGAAGGCCCGGTCAATGGTGTGCTTCCGCGACTCAACGACCTTCCAAGCATTTTCACGACTGGCTGTGATATCTAGGATCTCCCTTATTAGCAACCAAGTTGATCGCATCCAGAGCGAGGTTTACAGAACCAGCTGAGCCAGTGAAGCTTCCCTGAGGTGATTTAACGCAGGCGTCGCTAGAGAAGACTTTGGAGGCTAGGATCTCTCCAGCATCTGCCTGGGGTGAATCCGACAGCTCGTAGTACCTCGAGATGAGATCCTTGATGGGCTGGCGGAAGGCATCTGATTGCCAGAGAGTAGATTCCGTAGCATAGCCCATTATGTATATCTCCAAGTATATTCAGGGATGTTGCTGTTGAGGGTGATTTAGAAAGGCAATCCCAAGCGTATCTAGGTGATGCATAGGAACATTTATAACAGCGTAAATGTCTTAGCCAAGATATTGGTGAAATAGTCTTTACTAATCTATAGTTGTCTAGGCTCCAATTGAGGTGTTCAATGGACGATTCAACGGTTCTTTCGGATATTTCAACTACCCGAACACTTATCTGAGGCCATGCGAATAGCCCATTAAAGTACAAACAGCAGAGCCTTGAGCAAGTGCTTTCGGCATTTGAACTCCCCGAAGAAACTTGTCCGAGATCCACTGAAGCAGGAAGTATTATTAAGCAGTATCTTATGGATTTTAGATTTCGGACCACCCGAATCTCCTTCGTTGAGAGCCATCGTACGAGCGCTCTCTGCAGTCCAAGGTGGAGCTTTTCAACCAGGTGACCAACTGGTTTACAAGGACTTGGTGTCCTTGGAATGAGGATAACTGGCAGGCCTTCTCTCATAAATGTAAATGAAGATTGCCTCACCGCAAGTCGCTCATTTCCCTGAGAACCTGTAATTAGGTCGCAAGCTGTTGACAGAAAGGACTCTTCTTCCGTAGCTTTTCTCCGTACTTGATGAATGCAAATGGGATAATGGCTAATATGAGCGTGATGAAACCCAGGAGTGAACAAGCCCACTGGATCCCCAAGTTGCCATACATTTGGGGAGCCGCTAGAGGAAGGCAAACAGCCGTTATAGACCGCATGGTGCTCATTGACGCCTGGGCAGAAGCCGAAAATTCCCTGTAAGCATCAGTCACGTAATTTAGGAGCGACATGAAAATGATGATGTATCCAGCACCAAACAGGAGTCCCGACATAGCAGGGACTGCAGGATGAATCCATGGAAAGGAAGTCCATCCCAGCCAGAATAGGGAAATAATGATTCTATCAAAGTCAGCAAAGGGGTCATCTGATATGATAGCAACGGAAAAACCTCACAATGGGCCTCCAAAGCAGGCAAGGGGAAGGCGGCGGTATTCAATTTTCATGGCCCATTCAGCCCCTGATAACATACACCTGCGATGGTAAGACGTGTACCAGAGAGATATGAACAATGCAGAAAGGGAACCGCCAGACACTATCAATGGTGAGATTCCGGGGAGCAAGAAGGGAGCCGATTGATGTGATTACCTGGTAAGAATGTCAAGCCAACCTCTCCTGCTGAAAGGCCATAAACGCCTACTGGAATCTTAGTTTCTCCGGTATGAAATCTTGGAAGTAGGAATACTACAAACCTTGGTAGATGATAAAATAGGACTGAAAAAATAGATAGAGAGTCGCATAGATCAACGACAAGTATAGCCCAGTGAAAAGCACAACTGGTTCCTTGACGATCATGATAAATGGCCTGGAGAAGACGATTTTTAGTTCTTCTCGCAGACTGGGCTGCTCTTTCCCATACGGATCATTGACGACGGCCAATTCAATGTTATTGCGCTTCATGTGCTGTCGTCTGATGAAGTGGATGTAGGTTTCAGGTAACCAAAGGATCAGTGGCAAAAATACACCAGAAATGCCCAATGCGATCCAGAAGCTAAGTCTCCAGGAATATTTTTCCACAACATAGCCTGATATGATGGGTCCAAATGGCGGTAGCATGGCAGTAACACATCCATAGATGGACACGGCGTTGCCCCTCTCTTCAGGAATGTCGAAAATATCCGCATAAATAGGTCCAACAACAACATTAGGAGACGAGGCGGCAACTCCACAAAGGAAGCGAAAAAATATCAAAGCAGAGTAGGAGGGGCTTACGGCACAGCAGATGGTGAAGATCATGTACCCAACGTAGGTGCCAATGATGACGAGTCGTCGTCCGATGTGCTCACTGAGGGGCCCAAAAACAAGAGGACCAAAAGCAAATCCGATCATAAACACGGAATTCAGCAGCACAGGATACAGTGGATTGGTGATTTTGAAGTCCTTCACAATCTCACTGGCTGCTCCCGACGGGAGAGATGAGGCCAAAGCGCTGTTCGAGATAGAGACGAGACCTGCCGCTGCCACTAGTAGTTTTTTCGTCTTCCAGAAACATTGTCGTCAGCATTCTTCTTATGTCTGAATGGCAGTTTGATCTCGAGGAATTGAGCATACACGAGAGAATTTAACAGGAATCTTCTCATCTGGGAGCAGCACGGCGGCATCCAGCCAGATACTGTTCTCGGTTCCGGTAGTCATCATGCAACATCTGAGATGACAACAGGCAACTCCTTCCACAACTCAAGCCGTCTTTGAAAGGACACAGTCCGTCGAAATTTCTCACACACCGAGGAAAGAGAGGGAATATTTAAATCCCCGCGTCTGCCACCGAAACGAAATGGGAAGGCCGATCACCGCTCTCCGGTTTTGCTCCGGATTACCCCACACTTCACGCCCTACCACCAGAACACACCTTATCTCCGCCATATCCCCTTTTAACCATGATTATTTGGACGGCCATGCATCTCTTCCACTGCTAAATACTTTTCTCTTTCAGTTAATGCGGTTGATACGAGGCACCCTACATAACGAGATGTATTCAGTAATCACTGCCTCAGTGCTTAAACCTTGCGGTACTATCTTACACTTGGCGAAGGTCTCGCAACAAAGCATAGAATATTATCTATTTAACCAGTAGCCGTTCAAGCATCCATGGATTGGTGGCATAATACACTATTTGAATCATCCTGACTGGGTTTGCACAACCACATATATCATTACATAGCTTGCTAGCAGTGAGCATAGATATTATCGACGTAACGCGCTCTAGATGAGTTTGAACTACTTCGTGACACATCCATACTTTCCGGGTTCATCGTAGGTTCGTCGAGGGCACTCCTACAAGCAAACCATCTATACTTTTCCAGACCCTTCTATTCAAAAATGCGTCACATTGACAGGCGTAGCAACCATATTAACCCCGGGCGACAGATTCACTCGGGGCACACTTAACACCAGCGTCAGTGCGTAAGCCGTAGCAAATTGGGTTGCGGGGGAGATATCTGAGTTCCTATTGACGTCAATGTGCCCGACAACAATTTGACTCATACGCTGATGAAAATGTCGCACGACTCGTAAGTTCAATCTTAAATACTTGACCAGACGCCCGAATAATGAGACAGAATCAAAACATTGCCACCGCTAACTACCTATGTTCGCTTCTGGTGGCCAAAGCACCGTCTAGCTTCCAAACAAAGCTTGTTCCTTTATTACCTTTCAACTTTCTTTTACCCTTTGATCGAAACCCAATAATGCGTTTTTCGAGTCACAAAGCTTCTCTTCGGTGATGTAATGGGGTTCCAGATGTTCTTGCGGGGTTAGGGGCTGTGAAAATAGAATGACGCTTTCGTCCATTGGAAAAAAAAATATAGCATCAATTAAAAATCAGCATAACACAAGGCATCAAAATTGTGTGTATTGTCAGGTAAACGGGTTCGAAGATGGCCGTTAGCAATATAGTATCACGGAGACGTTTCCGCCCTCGGCTTTTGTCTTTCTTACCTTATATTTGCGCGCAATCCCTTGTATCAATGGACTTGGTGCTGGGCCAATGAGAATTCAAAGAAAATGAAAATGACCGAGGATAAAATGGCTGGACCAATTGCATGTATGTTGATTAAAGCCCAAAGACGAGTTCAAAATGCAGTATATATCCCATTTTTTCATTGGTCTATATGCTGGGGAACTCAAATCATATTTCAATCCAATTTCCCCATGGGGTAGTGTATTAGTGTAGAATTCTACCAACGGGGGGGTTCGAAGACCATATTAGGAACTGGTAAACAACATTCATCAGAGGTCAGTTGAACAAAATATACTTTTCAGAAATAAACACAGACGCTTGCATGTGATATTTACAAAGTGAAGTCGGTTCACATGAGTATTTGGTTATGTGGGAGAGTTTGAGTACAAAGTAAAAAACAGCAATCGAAGATGCCAGAACCAACATCTCAACCCAATGAATGAGTCAAGGGCCAATTGAGTCAGATTTACTCTTCCAGACAAACTCAGTCAGTCGTCAGCTGTGATAATTGCAAAGTTAAGTTGGCTCACATGAACAAGATGCGTAGAAGGCTCTGGAAAAATTGATTTTCTTGGAAGATTATTCGTCAAATATGGGGAGTCTTAACCATATCTAGATCCTGGGGTAACTTTTGTTTCCCCACAGGGGCGTTAGCAAGTGAAACACAAACCTTGACTTGATCACAAGTCATGTCTATTACTCACTTTGGGGGAAATTCAGAAAGCATAAGCTGGATGAGTGGTAAACAACAGATCAGTCCCAGCTCAAGCTGGTCCCTGAAAAAACTACTTAAACCCCTCATTCCTCCTGCTTTCCTTTTGTTTTCTTCTTCCTTTCATCATCAGTTCGATAACGCACACTCCCATACGATTACCAACGATTACCAACGATTTCACCGATAACGCACACGAACGACGACGAATACCGACACTTCCTTCATCGCTTGTAAGTATTGAACACATTTATCCTTGACGCGTTTACTAACCATGGCTTTCAATCGTAATCAGACGTACTTCGACTTCACTCCGCCGCCGCAACGAAGATTTTCTCGACGACCGACCAAGATGTAAGTTGAAACCATCCCCAACACCACCTTTTCATCCCCCTTCCTTACCCATATCATCATCAACCTTCCTTACCAATATTAACATCCACCTTCCTTGCCCATATCGTCCTTTGTCATCTTCAACTGTGATGTACATCAATACTAACTAGATTAGGTCCGCGATGCTCGCCGAGTCGGACCTGTCGGAGCGGTGCCCTTGCGGGCACTGTGATGATGACGCCGGGAAGACAGAGCCCGAACGCCGACCGAATCGACGCGGTTTCCGAGCGCTGGTTCGAAGGGTCAAAGAAAAGATCAAGACGTGGTGGTTGAGAAACGAAGACGCCGAAGAGTGGAACAAGTTTGTGGACGAAGTAATCTCGACGCGAAAGCAGACAGAGCGCCCAATCCGCACCTCGCCGATGACGATACGATTCGAGCGACACACACGATTCGACCGCCGTCCGACGGACCGGTACGTGAACGATGTAGCGAAGGGGATCGACCGGAAGAAAAGACGAGGGGTTCTATAAGGAAAGGTACGTATCTAAGAATTCCCTTCTATAGAAGAACAGGCTAACCTTTAACTTCCAGGGGAGGAGCGGAGGACCGATCATATACATCACATCATACATCAGGGACAGGTTTGGTATAGGGTTTTCGCTAACATTCGATAGAGGAGGAATACGGGGGCAAGGTTTGGTAGCAGGGATTTCGCTGACTTTCGATAGAGGAGGAATATAGGGGGACAGGTTTGGTAGAGGGTTTTTCGCTAACATTCGATAGGTTTTGTGCGGGGAGTGCAAGGTACGTCCATTTTTTCCCTTTTCTTGAGTCACTTCATGTTGTTTTATCCCATCATCATCTGGTTCTGCTTTTCATTTCCCCCAGCGTGTTTTCATCAGCGTGTTTTTATGAGCGTGTCTTTTTCTCCCCAGCGTGTCCCCCTTATCACTTCACGTCTTTATCTGTATAGCTGTCACTGCACATTCCCCAGCGCATCAGCATCATTACTTGTATTATTCTACCCCCTTCCTTCTTTCTCCCCAGCGGCCACTGCCCGCCGAAGAAGCTTTGGTTCAAGTGAATCATATGTGGAGGCGCCAGTCAGAAGTCTGTCCGGTCCAGAACGATTGGCTGGCACCTTCTCGCGGTGTTCTGGGTCAGTAACCAGGGGTCATCCCCTTGGTGAAGCTAAGACCAGCCAGATGTAGATATCAAGTAAATAGAATAATAATAATTTCAATATCATCAATGCAATTCACGCTATAAAATTTTCGTCGTGGGAGCAAGATAATCGCTTTAACTCTGCATAGACTTGGAGGCCTTGGACGTAGCTAGCCCTTCCAAACAATGTTATTTGCATGGTATCTACCAGCCTCAATCGAAAGAATCATCCTCAATTGTCAATAAAGGTCAAATATGAGAGTTCAAATTGATTGAGTGCTAAGTAGTGCCCCGAAGCCTACAGTCGCGATTGAGTATACTAGGAAGGGTGATGTTGGTTGGAACCAGCCCACCAGTCGGATGATGAAGTCTAGCCAAATCACGGGCTTTAGGTTGGATCAACGTCAAGGTTATTTATCCCTTTAAGCTAAGGTCAGGGAAGAAGGCAGCCTCTCAATATTTACCTCTTATGAGTAGCTATAGAATCTGCTTTGAGTGTTATGAAGCTGATGGGATATTGTCAGACGCTGTGAGACGTAGGCAATAGGGTAGTGCTCAGAAGAAGACTGATCCCATTAAACCGTGTTTGTGGCGGTTCCAGTGTTTTACGTCATAACATTGGTAGCTGAGCAACAGAAACGGACTCGTATCTGCGTGTAGGTGGAGCAAGAGAAGTGTCTTAATTGCTCATGCCGCTATTGGGAGCCTAGAACGCCACCTTTTCAGCTGAATATTGGCCAAGATATCAGCTAGCCGCTGGTTGGGCTCCGGAGAAAAACCGGGAGCTAGCTCATCGTTCTTCAGGCAAAGAAAGGGGCTGCTCCAATCTTGCCGTTGCCTGCATCGACTTTGACCCTTTGATGTTGTTTCCCTCATTGGAACATCTCAGAGACAATATCCGTGGTTAGGGCGACTGCATTAATCTACGACACCTTTGTATGCCTCACAAGGTCTGCATAATTTGATTCCCAAGCCGCGCGGCACGCGTCCACACGCAAACTCAAACCGCCCAAAATCACAACACACAGCTCACTTAAGATGAAGGTCTCAATAGCCATGAGTGTTGCTCTTTTCGGGCTTGCCATGGCCTGTGGAAATCATGGGCGAACCCACGCGGAAATAGAAGCCGAGAACAATGCAGCCTGTGAAGGTCCGAATCCACCGATATGGTGCCCCATGAAGTGTCAGAATTGCGGCGGGCATTACTGCATCGATGGGTTCAAAGCCTGGCAGTGCAATGTCAACCCAAGACAGGGCGACTTGTGCCCGGGCGGGTGCGACGATTGCTCACCACGACACCAATATGAGGCAGCCAGAGGATGTGTTGGCGGGCCGACAGGGGCAGATGGCGCAGTACGTATAACTCTCTATCCTTCTGGTTCAATCCATGTTCTAATAAAGTTTAAATCTACTGTAGGCTTGCGTGAGTGTTTACCAATTATCTCCTTTAATATTCTAACTTCCGGGCAATACTAACAAAGATCGTTCGCTCTACAGGCCCCATGTTGAGAAGGCTCAAGTTTTCCCCTCCTGCTTGCCTAGACCAGACTTTGCCAGGAGAAAATCGTCAGCTATTTGTAACTCAGTATGCGATGTTCGCTATGCAGATTTCTTAGGAGGGCATCATTGGATTTGAAACTATTAATGGATTAATGACTCTGGGCGGAACACAAAATTAGAGTAAAATTAAATGGATGAGTTTGGTTTGGCCTTTGCCGCCTGATGCTGAAATGACGTGATGTGATATTTACTTTCAAGTGTTGTCAGTCTTGATGATACTATTTAGGCTTTCACTGAGTTGAGCCTCCAATCCAAGCAGGATCTAGCATGCCTTGTCATTCTTTCATCTTCTACACTTACTGTCGAATCGAGCCTAGCTACACAATACCCTTCCACGTAAACTGCAACCATAATCTTACCATGCAACTAACCCAGGGCGAGCACATCGGGCAATCTAGGTCGCGCTCAGTTTCTCAACATGTTTGGATGGAGGAGAGTCAATTGCGCAGACAGAATCGCCATACTCTGACATCGGCCAGGTCGAGCTGGTTAGCATACATGATTTGTTAACAAAGAGCACATTCAATCAATGATGCCATTGGCTTTCGATTTCTGCTAACGTGAATTGACAGAATGCTACATATCTATATGCTTTACTCTCGCTTTTCTTGCGCGGTAAATCCAAGATTCTCTAAGCATGCCATATTTGATCCATCAAATCTACATCACAAAATAAACAAACATCATGGAAGATTCTTCTTCCCGGTATCAACCTTTTTCTGCGCGCGGCCACCGAAACCCCATCCAATCTGGTGTGCCACATTAATGTGGGTGTTCAAATCATCAGCCCAGTACCAGACCAGCCCTGGATTCTTCTGGAACATGCGCCCTGCCGCCACCAGGTCCAGGGGAACATCGTCGTCGGACTTGCCGCCCGAGATGATTTCCTCCGCGAGCGTCCCCGTCTTGATGCTGCCGACGGTGCTGACCAGCATCTTGTCGCCAACGACCTTCTTGATGTGCTTCGCGAGGGGAGCTTGGTATCCGGGACCGCCTTTGACTTTCTGCTGGGGGTGGTTGCCTCCACTGGAGACGTCGAGCACGTCAACACCTCGCTCGGCGAAAAGAAGAGCAAGCTTGGCGGCGTCGTCAACAGTCCAGCTCTCCCCATTGTAGTCGGGGTTGGTGTCGAGCCAATCGGTGGCGCTGATGCGCACGAAGAGGGGCATGGTATCAGGCATGGCTGCTCTGGTCTGCTCAACGAGTTCCAAAGCAAGACGAGCGCGGTTCTCGAAGCTTCCGCCGTACTGGTCGGTTCGCTTGTTGACGGCGGGTGTCAGGAAGCTTGAAACCAGATATCCGTGGGCAAAGTGAAGTTCGATGACATCGAAGCCAGTGTCAATAGCGCGATTGACGGCGAGGGCAAAGTCGTGCTTGAGCTCAGCTATCTCATCCAATGTCAAGGCCCGCGGCGTGGGATATCCCGCATCAAAAGGCTCGTTGCTGGGACCAACGACATCGCTGGGCCATCCACGCGCGGCTTCAGTCGCGGCAGGGCCAGCCTTGATCCATGGTGCCACGGTGGAAGCCTTACGTCCAGCGTGGGCGATCTGGATGGCAATCAGTGTGTTCTGGCTGTGGGCGAAATCAACGTGCTGTCGAAGAGTTTCCGTGTGTGCATCGAGCCAGATGCCTGAGTCTTGGGGCGTGATCCGCCCACGCGGCTGGACAGCGGTGGCCTCGATCATCATCAAACCCGGCTATTGTCCATGTTAGTCTTCCAATGGGCCTTCTTGTAGTTAAAGATGGTCGGAATAAGGTAGACATACGCCACGCTGGGCCATGCCACCGTAGTGAGTGATATGCCAGGGAGTGTGGAATCCATCAACGGCACTGTACTGGCACATTGGGCTGACCCAGATACGGTTGGCCAATGTGACACCGCGGATTTTGAGCGGAGTAAAGAGTTTTGGTATGACTTCATCTTCGCTATCCTTTATCGCGGTCCCAGATGGAGGATCTTGCTCGGGACTATAGAACGGCACTCCTTTGGCGGGGGCGGGGAATTCTGGGTGAGATGGGGGGAGGCTCGAGTGAGCAATGGTTTTCGTCCGGTATGCAGACATTGCGGCAGATATAGATGGTTCTACGGGTGATTCCAGGCTATTGAAAAACGATCTAGCTCATCGGCAGTCAACGGGGGCCATCCGCTTTATACACACGAATTTCGAGATGGGAGAACCTCCTCCGTCTACCCCTGGATCGGATCTTCACAGCAAGTTTCATAGTAGCGTGTTCAAGCGTGACGGAGTTGCGGACCGCGCCGTAGAGCGCTGCCAATCAGCAGGTGTGGAATGACGGAAAACTGCTCAAGCAACACATCATGTCACTACGTATTATTAATCAACTCGTGGGTAGCATTAGAAATCAGGCAATGTGACAGAGGGGGGAAAATAAATTTCTCATAGTTTCAAGACCAAGATCATTATCATGTGGGCTGCCGGGATCCTGTCTACCTGTTCACCATGATAGTATCAAACAAAAACAATTTGAAAAAAGGAAGTTTAAGTTTGAGTGCTGAGCTTACTCCTCAAACTCCTGCCTGAGTGATACCCACATCTCTCCGGTCATCGGAAAAGGCTTTGTCCGACCAAATCCTTGAAAACAAATAAAGACGCGTTCTGAAGCAGCGCGTTGGCTACCCTAAACCCTGAAGAATGAAGACATGATGCAGTTTTGAGGGATCTCTTGCAGCATTGGTCGTGGTTTATTGATTTCTCATGTGGAGAGCTATAGACATACTGCTAATCTAGGCTGAAGATCCTATCAAGGCGCTTTCCCGGTCATCTACAAAACTTGGGTGGAATGGTCGTCGGAGTTGAGAATACAACACAATATCATTCACGGTTTGGGTCAGGTCCTGAGGCTTTCCCCACCTATTTCTAGCATGCCGTGCATAACAAGCAATTGATAAATATTTTAGGTACCTGGTACTGAAAAAGCCGTTACTAAGGGCAATCATGAGCCTACTATACGTGCAAGAGTACTGCCACTGATTTAGCCATCATCAATGTCTACGGTCCTCACGCATCAATAGGGTAGCTGAGAAAAGTTGGAGATGTGTCTTTCGATCAAAACTCTTACGTAATCATTCCAACTAACTCAAAGGCTCCACCCATCAAAGCTTTGTCAGCGATTCTAGAACCGCTTATCCCAATTTGGAGATCAATGTGGTACCCCTGTCGGAAGCCATGACAACAACTTCTTCTAGTTTTTTGCTTTGGCTGGTTGTAATTTTGCTTCTTGCCATTCCTTCAACCGATGGCAAGTCCGCAGAAGGAAGAACCGGCGGAGATCAATTTGTAACTGACTAGGTATATACAACTCTGAAATATTTGCCGCCATTGGACTAGTTACTCCTAATAAGCGTTGTCTCTAGGTTTAAGACAAGCGACTGTAATTTTTTAATGTGCTCTTTTAAATCAAGTGGCAAATGGAGAAAGTAGTATTTGAGAACTAGAGTAGCGATGACGAATGATGTTAAGCGGAGTCGTCATATTCACTCGTTTTGGCGGAGTGTATGAAATCGATTGCTGACGAAACTCCGCAGAAATTGACTTCGGGGCGGAAAGGACAATGAGGCATCTGCGTATTGATCAATGCTCCGTCGAAGGCTATTAGTCTTGATGAAACTTGAGCTCTAAAGACAAGACAGGGGTGCCACATTGATGGCCAGATTGAGTGGTGGATCTCCGACGTGCTACAGCCTACTCTTCTACCTAGACTAGCAAATGCAAATGCGACGTTCAGTCACGCGAAAATATATAACGTGTTGCCCAGAAGGATAATCTCTTTCTTGAATTTGTTTGATAGCTTCTATATCGCATTGTCACATTTTGTCTCATTGTCTGTTGTAATCATGGCTTCCTCCATGTCCCTCCCTCCTCGAAAGGATACCTTTTTCACGGTATTCAGCAAGCACCAACTGCGCCCAAACCCCAAGCCGCCCATGGATCACGTCTCCGTCGCTGGTAAAACCGTCGTTATCACAGGCGGTAATGTCGGAATTGGCCTAGAATGCGGAAAGCTTTTGCTTTCACGCGGTCTCTCACGCCTCATCCTCGGCGTGCGGTCCCCCCAAAAGGGCGAGGACGCCGTTCTATCTTTGCGAAAGGCTTACTCAAAGGCAACTATTGATATTTGGCACTTGGACTTGAATTCAT
Organism: Clonostachys rosea; assembly: GCA_026958235.1. Taxonomy (NCBI): domain Eukaryota; kingdom Fungi; phylum Ascomycota; class Sordariomycetes; order Hypocreales; family Bionectriaceae; genus Clonostachys; species Clonostachys rosea. Next base: position 418,680 of record CP110207.1, read on the forward strand.
ACGATTCTATTCGGTCATTTTCTCGAAAGTGCAATGAGTTGAGCCGCTTAGACGTTGCTATAATGAGCGCGGGAATCATGAATTCGGAATTTAAGGCAACTCCATCGACGGGCCACGAGGAGCAGTTCCAGGTCAACTATCTATCGGCAGCGCTTCTGGGCTTGCTTTTGCTGCCCGCTTTGAAGAGGAATAACCCAGAAGGGTCTCCTGGCCGGCTTACATTTGTAGCTTCTGGAGCAGCTCTGATTGCTGAGTTTGCGGAGCGCAACGAAGATCCTCTTATCCCGGCATTTGACAGATCAGAGGGGTGGAACTCTTCTTCCGCTAAGAAGAGATACGATACAAGTAAAGGATTGGTTCTCATGTTGACACACAAGCTCAGCCAGATCACCAAAGCAGAAGACACGATTGTCAATGTGGTTGACCCTAGTTTCACACCGGGCACCAGCTTCTTCCGCAGTATGCCCTGGATAGTGAGACTGCTTGCCTGGCCTCTCACGGCGATTCTCGGGACCTCCGTAAACAACGCAGCATGGAGGTATATCGACACTGCCGTAGCCAGGGGACCGTCAAGCCACGACAGCTTTATAAGCGACTGGGAAGTGAGCCCGTAAGTCCAGAATCCATTCAGTCGCCCTGGGCAGGGATTAAAATATTTTGCGTTATCAATGCTGACTTGGTCCAGGTACAATGCCTTCATGTATACGGAAGAAGGTAAAGCCTTCATGGAAAAGCTTTGGAAAGAGACAGTGGCAGAGCTCGATTTCCCCGAGGTGCGCGAGGTCTTGAGGTCGTTGGAGATGAAGTCTGCGGCGTAGTGTTTTGGAATGGTCTTCAGCAAACAGAACATGATGCCACCATCATTCCAATACGGGGATCTGTTTCCGACTTGCTATTAATTTGAAGCTGTCTTTGATACGAATCCATATCTTTTCTATATCGGGGAAGAATTCGATTGATCTGTTTGTGTAGAGCGGGTGGTGGCAAGTATTCTTAGATGTGGTAAACCGGTTGTTAATAGTTGTGTGTTCTTATTTATCTACCTAGGTTTTTGATGCGAGAGCTTGATACCTCTTTTTTATCGAATTGTACGATTAGCGTTCCATAGTTCATGTATCTAGGCAACGCTTGCTTAACTAGATAGATTGCTTCAACAATTGGACTATGGTAGTATTTAATTTTACAGCTTTGGGGTGCTTTCCTCACGGCCTTTAAGGTTAGGGTGACCGTCATTCATTGGCCGAGTGACAGCATAGAAAGCGACACCCTCAGATTTGGTTGAGAACTACAAATAGATTAGCCAAGGTGTTGATAAATTTATTATTGTAGAGAAAGCTAACCTGGGCTTTTGATCCGACGTGAAAGAAGGCCCAATCTCCGGCAACGAGATGGTGGGTAATACCGGTGGCTTCATCCTGTATGCTATCAGTTTTGTCTGTGACTAAGACTTCAGAAACCAGGACCCTTACGGTAACATCAATTTGGCCTCGTAGGACATATTTAGTCTCCTCATAATCATATGATCCATATCGTGTAGGACCAGGAACAACCCTGTAGAACCCAGTGGTCAAATAAGGAGTAGAGTCGGCTCTTTGTGACTTGATTGAATGAAAGTCGGCGACAATGGCACAGTCGCCCTCAGGGATAGGGATATGCTCATGACCAGCGCCCTTAATGATGGTAAGAGGAACAATCTTGCCAGACACTAAGAAGAAGTTAGAAGAGGTTGTTCTTGAGTAAGTGATAAAGCATGTCTTACTTTTTGCAGATATAAATAGAGATCGAAGGCAAAGGAAGATAGACAGAATTTACTAATACTAATGAAAACACTTGTCGGCCGCTTGCTTATATACTAAGGTGGTATGGAGTATTCTCGGTTTGTATGAGATCAAAAGATGACAGTTGTGCGGAGGGAACACGGGGGACGGCTCCGGGGCCGTTGCTCCGTCCCTCGGACGTGGTGGCGCCTTGGGATGATCCAGCTACTACTAGCTTCAAAAGGAGTTAGTGTTGATTAGTAAAGGTGGACTGAGACATAACATGATCGGTCTCACGGCCGTTAGCCGGATCGTCCCAGATTAGCATGCTCAAGAGAATGTACCACTAGGTAAAGGCCTGCGCCGAGATTCTCAAGAGGCAGTGAACTTCTGGGCGCAGGAAAGTGGCCAGCTCCGTTCCTTACCAATAATCATTAAATAGCGGAAAGGTTATCATAGCATGTATCTCCACCGCATCACAATTCCGCCTGGTTAGATCCTAGAATGCTCCCATTGGCCATACCAACTTCTTCTCCATATATCTTGCCCACTATGTACAGATATGGAAAGAGCAAAGCTTGGCAACAAGTGTTGAAATGCTGACAAATTCTCTGCTTGCAACAATCCCCGAGCCTTTTACATGGTTTAAATAAATTTTGGGACAGTATCAACCTGTAGCCCAAGTAACATTCTACCTTTTGTTCAAGATACTTCCGAGTACTGTAACATGTCCCGCAGCAATCATGCCGAATTGCAGTTCATACCCTCGTCACATCCAGGGACTGCGCCCTCCCGCGAATCACAACGCCGAGCCAACGCACACGCCGCCCGTGTAGCCCATGGGAGGGTAAGGCGATTTCGTGTGATAGAATACCAGGCTTCACAGAATAGCAGAAAGCCAAAGGAGAAAACAGACGCTCCTGGGTCGAGACCCAAAAGGTCAAGGCCCCAGAGGTCTAGTGGGGCTGCGGCTACTGCATCTCCTTTGCCGATTGCTGATGCCGGAGGTTTTGTTTTGGTAAATCCCGTTACCACGTTAGTATCAGCAAGTAAAGAGTCGTTTGCCTTATTTGCAAGGTCGTTCAGCCAGATCGAGTCTTATCTCGTTGACTACTGTAAGGATATAACCTTGGTGGGTGATAACCCGATTACTAAGTTTAAATTAGATGTACAGGTCGTAGTACCATATCAGAGCGTATTTTGCAACCGTTTATGGGACAAAGCAGAGTATAGAGAACTCATGAGAGGAGATTGGATGAGACTCGTCCTCGCCCGAGGTTATTCGTTGGACGCTCTACTGCTTATTGCATGTCGCCACTTAGCCGCGAACAAGTCACTGGAACCTGACGGACACCAACGCTACATGGAACTAGCGGTTAAATACAAGCTTTCATGTGTGAAGGGCCTGAATGAAACTATATCCGACGAGGTCGTTAGCATAATAAGCGATGCGACAGTTGCGACAGTTGTAATGCTGGCTTGTGATGAGGTGAGTATCACCACACTGCGTCCTCTTGAAGACTACTGACTGTGATGTGTGAACTCTAGTTTTGGATTAAAGAACCTTCCACAGCCAGGAGACATTTAGATGGTGCATTACAAATGGTCAATCATAACGGTGGCCCGCAAACACTTGGGTTAAATGGCTTTTTAGAACATGTACTGTACAAATTTTGGGGGGATGTCCAGCATGGTAACCAGGTCTTACATTGAATCTGGTTGCCCGATGATTGAAAGCGGAAGAGTCTTGGCAATCCTTTAATATCATGCATCACGAGCGCTGGATCGATCAACGATGGGGACGGACTAAGACTTTTGGATGATTGCGAGGTTTGCCCTTTTCAGTAATTTGCTCCTTCTTCTTTGGATTTGGGGCAGTTTCTGCACAGTGTGCTAATATCTCAGTGGAATTTAGCACATGAAAATTAAAAAAATCGATTTGTAATTTGATTGGTAATTCTTCATTCGATGTTCTTGTCTTCTCGCTTGGGGCGACACCTTTCGGTAGAGTGGAGGCTTGACTACATGCATTTCCCATTGCGGTAATCTGCTCTTTCTCGTTTCTGCCTAGGGTGGTATTGTAAAATCCGTAGTGGGAGGGAATGGATGGCTGGAAGTGGACTTGTAAGCTGAGCGAGACTCGTTCAACATTGCTGATCTTTGTAGGAGGAACCCAAGTGGTACCGCAGTCGCCCCAGGTATAAATTCCGTGTTGTCCAACACGAAAGTTGAGAGGCGATACAAACCATCATTCCCTATTCTCATCGATACAATACTCAATACTTTCAACATAAATTACAATGGCTGACTCCGTTGCTGTCACTCCTGGGTCCTGGATTCTTGTGACAGGTGCCAACGGGTTCGTAGCTTCCCACACTGTCAAGCAGTTTCTTGAGCGCGGATACAAGGTTCGAGGGACAGTCAGAGACCTAGAGAAATCCTCATGGCTTGTTCAGGACATCTTCAAGTCGTATGCCGATAAAGGTGACCTTGAGCTTGTCGAAGTCAAGGATCTTGCAGTCGAACGTGCTTTTGATAGCGCCATCAAAGGAGTATCTGCAGTTGCTCATATTGCCACGATCCTACCCCCTGATAGCGATCCCAACAACTCGATCCCACTGGTTGTTTCGGGTGTGTCATCGATTCTGGAATCCGCCATCAAGGAGCCATCTGTCAAGTCCTTCGTTTACACATCATCCGTGGTGGCTCAATCTTTTTGCTCCCCTGGTGACCATACTAGAATCGACCAGGACACATGGAACGACAAAGCAATCGAACTGGCTTGGGCTCCGCCGCCTTACACCCCTGACAGGGGTTTTATCGTCTACATGGCCAGCAAAGCAGCTGCCGAAAAGGCCCTATGGAAGTTTGTCGACGAAAGAAAGCCACACTTCAAAGTCAACGCCGTACTCCCCTTCACCATCATTGGCGAACCTCTGAACCAAAAACACGCCGAAACACCGTACTACTTTGTCAAGGATGTTTATGAGGGTAATCCTGGACCGTTAATGCACCCGGCGAGTAAGTCTGCCACCTCTAGTAGAATCCGGGAGACACATTCAACTGACTCTATAACGCAGTTGTTCATAATGATGTGAAAGACTGTGCTCTTCTCCACGTCGCTTCAGTGCTTGACCCTGAAGTCAATAACGCTCGCTTGCCTGCATGGGGGGAGTACTGTAATTGGAACGACATGCTAGCCATCATGCGCAGACTCTTTCCGGAGCGGAAGTTCATGGACGATCTACCTGGTTTGTCGAGGGTGGACGTTACAACAGACTACACCCAGGCCTTTGCACTTTTGGAGAAATGGGGTGGGCAGAAAGGCTGGAAAACATTGGAGGAGACAATTGTCGACAGCCTGCCTAACATCCAGAAATGGTATTCTTAGGATATCGGCTCCCTGATCTTTGAATCGGATATGGCCTCAATATGTGGTGTGCCAATAGTGGGTGTGAGGAAAATCGCTGTCAGATGGCGCATGCTGGCGGATATCTTTAACACTATTTCGCGGATGAGACAACTCCACATATTTATATAGCCTGAGAATGGAAATTGTTATATTCAAATTTTACTGTCTTATGATTGTGTTCGTGTATCATATTTCAATGGCTCCGAAAAGAAATGGTCCTTAAATACCCCCTATATTTTGCAAGGTGTTTCTTAGTTTTGAACAAGTATGAGATGAATATATATCTCTGGTAATGAATCGTTAGGAATAAGGTACACTTAGGAAGTGCAGATTGATTGGTAGATATCTCCGGCTCACAACTCTTCTCGCCACTTTCCCAAGCCAACTTTACTCAATCTCATCAGGATACAATGCCGAAATATCTGGTGATAACCCACCCATGAAAATTCCCAATGAGTCCCAGTTCCAATGAATATATCTCAATGCCGAATAGCTGGCCAAAACCTCCCCAAGTAATACTTGCGGTGCCTCCACATAAAACTCAAACCTCACCACCAGTAACTTGTTCGGTTTGCCATCCACAACCGTTGTCATCCCTTCCGACTTGTCTAAAACGGCTACCAGGCGATTATAGGCGTCAAGAAGAACTGGACGTCGGCTAGGACTCTTCATATTGCCAGTCTGAACTTGCCGTACTACCCATATTAGAGGGCCAAAAGTGCTATTCCACAAGAGGAATGCGGGCCGTTTCGTTGGTGAATGGCCGATTCCTGATCGACGGGATGAATAAGTAGGCGTCTTACTCTCGAAATTGCCGTCATATTCTGGGGTGTGAAGTACGAAATCAGCATTGTTGGTGAATAACTGAACAGTAGCGATGGCTTTCCTGGTGGTCGTATCCGAGACGCAAATATGTGGCTTCGAACGAGTTGGGTCCCAGAAAGACCCTTGGCGAAGGCTAGGTCCCAGTTTGGTCTCATCTACTGAGCTTACCATGCGTTCGTTTCCAGAGTATTCTTCAGTAACAACACGACCATCGCCTGACATACCCGGTCGAGTAATGTTGAACAATTCGGCAGTACGCTCCTTGTTCAGCACAACCGTTGGAAACTTGGACCAAGAACTATGTTGCACTTCCAAGGTTGTGACCGGATAAGTGCTAGTATAGCGAGAATTAAAGTATCTAATTGAGGCATCGCTGACAAGTGATGGTGGTGGCCCAGCTGGAGAGAGAGCAAAGAAAGTCCCAGCACTCTTGTCACCCGAGTTCTCAGTTGGTACAAGACAATCTTTGTCTACTTGCACAAGAGATTCATCTTGCCATGGTAGAATTGCGAGGCGTATACCACAGTGGGAGCAAAAGTGCTCCAAGAAATAGTACGTTGGTGCCACGAGGAAATCACATCGGCATATAAGGATGCCGAGGAGACTCAAACAACTGAAGCCGTGAGCTCTGAGTATCAAAGCAATTAGAATTTTATGTCTTTTGGTCGAGAGGTGCGAGAGTATTCTCAGTGCATTGCTACTCACGCCGCTTGGGAGATCATCTCCATTGGTCGGACAGTGTTTCCCGTTTTCTGGCACGCAGGACATTTGACAAATGCAGGCTCTGTTCCAAGCCGAGCTAGGCTTACGGGTTGGGACGCCATTTCTGATATATTCAAGTGATTACTTGATAATATCTGTTAGTTGGTATTAGTTTTATGGTGTCTCTTTGATGTGTAGGGGAAGAGGAAATGATGTAGGAGGAAAGTTCCTCAGAACATACAATAATTGCTTACGGGCTTAAGTTTATTATTATGCATAAAACTTTTGGTCCTGCCCTTGACCACACTCGGATGGCCACGGAACGAATGTCTTCTGACTCCAGAGAAAGAAGGCTCTTGGCACTATTGAGGCTGAGCCCACGTTCTGCTGACTGAAAAGCTCGTTGGCTGCCATTCGGAACCGCCAAGACTAGCTGAGCTGCAAGGAGTCTTGGCAGCCTCCCTGGTCTACAAAAGGCTTGTTTTCTTTACATTGACGGCCATAGATGTAATTTATTGCACTCTCATGTGATTGGGCTTCCCTTCTTCATATTTCAAGGCACTGCCAATACCACGTGTACGCGATTGACGTTGGCACACCGTTTGCTATTATAGAGAAGGGCACTTCCTCGAGCCGACTTCTAGGCATATCGAAGTTTTAGTTCACAGTATATATCTTCTCTTCTTGAATTGTTTCAAGACTAGAAAGAATCGCACTGTTGTCTGGTGTGCCCTTTGCTTCTCCATTAATCCGCCCATGTTTTTTCTTATACTACAAGTGTCCATTTTCACTCCATCGCAGTCCATTGCCCAATCAGCCCCATACATCCTCGTGCCAGCTTGCTGTCTTTCTCTTGTTTTGCCTCCACTTGTCTGCAGCTTCTTTGGACCAAGAGTTACGTTGCATGACAACCTCTAATATGACATCTCCGACAGCTTTGGCCATTGTTGTGGCTCCGCATATGTAAATAGCCCCATCATTATCCACCAGGTGCTGAACAACCTCGCGAGAATGTACAAGCACCTGGTCCTGCACGTAGGTCTTCTTTGCAAGATTTACATCACCTCCTCTCGGACGGGAGAACGCGGCAATGAATTTCAAGGGCAGAGCTCTGTCCCCGTCCATAGCGGCCAGAGCAGAGAACTCGTCATGATATAGAGAATCAGAAAGATTCTGACTGCCTGAGAAGAGAATCATAGGCCCGACCTTGTGGCCAATAGATGCCAGACGGGCACGCTCTTGTACAAAAGCACGGAATGGCGCGATGCCTGTGCCGGCAGCCACCATTATGACTGGGATGCTTAGATTGATGGGAAGCTTGAAAGAAGACCTGCGGATTTCGGCACGAACCAAAGAGGCATCATTAAAAATGCTAGGGAGATCCGTTGTGGAGAGGTATGTGCTTGTGACGCCGCAAATAAGGGCCGCTGGGTTCTTGAGAACCGGAGTGGGCTTGACGGAAACAACGACGCCGACCCGACGAGGGTCTACGGTGCTAGAGGTTGCAATAGAATAAAGGCGAGGTTGCATTGGCGGTATAAAGTCAATTATGAATGCAAGGGGGAGTCCCATCCACGAGTTGCTCAAGTCATGGCTATTCATAAGCTCAAGAAGTCTCCCTAAATTGAGGTGATGATGGTCGAGGAACGTTGCGTATGTTTCCCTATCCCGACCAATATTTTCAAGCTCAGTTCTCACAATGACACTGGATGTCAGTCGAGCCAAGGCAAGAACCGTCTCTCTGGGAACTGGCGTACAGATGTCGAGGTGCTGGGACACAAGCGCTTGGATAGTTGTCAATGACGGAACCTTCAGTTCATCCATGTCATCTTTGACTGTTATGCGAAGAGCATCCGTTTTCTGGGATTCCAGTCCAAGAACACCAAGTAAGCGATCAACTTCTTCCAGGGGGTTGCAAGGCCAAATGGCAATGTGGTCTCCGGTTCGGTATTTGATCTGGCTGTGGCTGGAAAGGTCTAACTTGAGATCTATGCATGAACGATCCTGTCCGTCATAGGTGGCGACGATATCCCTGGAGGCAATGGGAATATCTATCGTATGCTGTTTTCTGGGCAGTGATTTGTTATCCAGAAGTTCAGAATTGGCGGCTGTGGGCTCTTCCTTTGTGATGCTCACAGAAGGTTGATACTCGGCTTTGTGGTCTGGCATGCCATACTCTGACACAAGGTAAGAAAAGAAGCCTTCCTTCCATTCTAGGAAGTCCTCCTGGGTCGATCGGCTTGCTTCGTCACCTTTTCCCGTAGAAACAAGACATTTGGCACCACATCGATCCATAGACGATGCTATATCATCGATGGCTTTGTTAAAGTACCGATAGTTGCTGTTTCCGCAACCAAAGGCAGCATAACGCAAGTGTGAGAGTGGTGAACTGCGAAGTGTCGTGACGTGGGACACAAATTCTATCGCATTGTGACTTGGATCGCCTTCTCCATAGGTAGACACAATAAACACAACAATGACAGATTCTGCAACTTCTGCGATTGTAGCAGGGTCATAGTCGGCCAAGTCGCAGACAACCGTGACAGACTTCAGTCTCTGCTGAGCATCCCGAGCTAGACGATGAGCGAGGCTCTCTGCTGTCCCGGACTGAGAACCCCAAAGAATGATGATCTTGGCATCGCTCTCCCGAGCCTTTTCGCCAATGTTCCTGGTCGCAGCAGCGGCACAGGATCTTGCCCCATTCACTGCTTGGGGCTGTTGAAAGAATAGATGCTTATGAGGATCTGATCTGGGCAAGACACTTCCTCTATTATAAATGTAGGAGGAGCTGAGAATAACTGCTAGAAGAAGAGCATACTCTCCATAGGTGGCATCCAACAAGCTGTGCTTGAGGTCACTGACCATTCGGTAATCGAGTGTCTTGATTAAATCCATGGTGAAGTGTATTGCAAAAAGTGCTTTTTGAAGGAGGTTAAAGCATATAACGATGAGATATGCGAGACCCCAAATACGATTTATCCTGCCATAGTTTGCGCGGATGCTTGAACAGAGTGTTCACCATATAGGTGATAAGGGCGAGATTTCTCCACGCCCAGAGGCTGTTCCCCGATCCTAGTTTTCCGACTGAACTCCGATCTGATCTGGATTAGTCGCCATGGGGTAAATATTGGCCGATCTCGTCATCTGAGGCAACGATCTTATTCCGCAGAACTCGCTAGTGAATCTTCGCGGAATTCAATTCCCTATTATGGTAAAATACCCCGTTGATGACGGCAGGGGCACTAGCTAAATGTGAGTTTCGAATGTCTCCCGTGAGTTGGAGTTGAAAGGCTGCCGGCGGAGAAGGGGAAATCCTATAATAGCACCCAGAAGCGACCTGGTTTGAATTGAGCAGAAGTCATAGAGAAACGCATTGGTCTGCTTGCTTCATTCTGCTCTGCGAGCGATTCTCTTCTGAGAAGTGCCTTGCCATGTATACATTCATCTTGCCATATGCTGCGCTCGCAGTTGTTCTCTTCGCCACGTTCGTTCGCATTGTTATTTATCCCATCGTCAAATACTTCCTCGATGCAAAGGGACTCCGAAAATATCCCAACTATTCGTGGTTTTCCCCGTTCACCGACTTTGCCCATTGTTACTTGAGTTCGACGGGATCCCGCTCAGTCAATCTCTTCCTTGAACATGAGCGCAGAAATGAGCCCGTTCTGAGAATCGGTCCCAACGCTATCGCTTTCAACCACCCAGATGCCATCAAAGACATCTACGGCCATCGTACCAAGTGCACGAAGGATAGGAAGGAAAGCATTCTCGCCGGCACGCATCGGAATCTGTTTGATGTCGTGGATAAAGCCGAGCACGGTAGAAAGCGAAAGCTACTATCTGCAGCGTTTGCTATCAAAAACCTCGAGAAGTGGGAGTTTAAGGTGCACTACACAGCGAAGCGTCTTGTCAAAGCATTTGACGATCGCTGTACATCGCCCTTGAAACCTGGTCAGAGCCCAGAGCCAGAAGATCTCACAGTTGATTTCAATCACTGGATTAATCTATGGACAATCGAAGCGATCAACTATATTGCTTTGTCCTCAAAGTTGACGTTTCTTGATACTGGTACCGACGAGTGGACAGCAGAGAGACCTGATGGTACACAGTACAAAGCTCGGTATCGGTTCGCCCAGAATAACACTGCCATTGTCAAATCAGTGTGGTGCTGGGATTATGATCTGTGGCCCTGGACTGCCTGGCTCACCAAGGTCATCCCAAGCAAGTGGAACCAACACTGGAAAAACAGCTCTGCCTGGGGAGACGTTTGCTACCACCAAGCCAGCGAGAGGCTTCGACGATACAAAGCCGGAGAAGAGCTGGATGACTTCTTCACATGTCTAATGGAGGACAAGGGAGGTGCGCCGAACTTCCTTGAGTGGGGAGAAATTGTTGCTGAGTCGTCTGCTATTATCGACGCAGGCGCGGAGACTACGGCCATTGCTCTCACCAACATCCTTGAGCTTTTGATCCGTCATCCCCAACACCTAGCCACACTAAGAGAGGAGCTAGCATCTGTTTTTGACGATGACGAAGTTGTCGCTTCTTACGACAAGGTGAAAGACCTCCCTTTCCTCAGGGCGTGTCTCGACGAAGGTCTCCGCATCACCCCTCCCACTTCTTCTGGGCTTCCACGAAGAACCCCTCCTGAAGGCACGTCTATCATGGGCCAATGGATCCCAGGCGATATCAGTGTCTCGATGACGATATACGGGGCCCATCATGATGCTAGGATCTATCCTGAGCCAAATGTATTCAATCCTCATCGGTGGATGGATGTTGAGGAGCGAAAGAGGATGGAGCCGTACTTCATGCCATTCTCTGCAGGCGCCCGCGGTTGCATCGGCCGGAACATCTCGTACCTGGAACAAATTGTTATTCTCGCAACTGTTGTCCACCGGTATGACTTTGCTCTTCCCAATGCAGCATTTAAGGGCTGGAGATTTGAGGCTTTCAATCTAATTTGTGGTCCTTTGCCGATAAAGATCTGGATGAGAGACCAGGCTAGACCTGCTATCAACAGCGAGGTTAGTACGCATTGATCAACAAAATACCAAAATGATAGATACGAGAGAGAGAGAGAGAAAGTAGCTTGCAAGTGTGGAAGAATTAGTATGCGCATTGTGTTAAATTGAGGCACATGAGGACGAGAATGGGAAGGCCGGAACTGATCATTGAGAGTATCATTGTATATCATAGTCCACGAATAGAAATTGTCTACATTTTTGTCCAAGTGTAGTATCCTTGTTTGAGGATTATAACTTTGCTCGTTTAGAAGACTAGAGTCTGTGTTTTGTATCATAAATTCATCCAGACACGTTACTTTATCCAGATGAGGGTGAATACGATGAGAGGCGGACGAAAGAAAATGAACATGCCAATCAATTGCTTGAAACACAATCTTCAATCATGTTACATTGCTTGTTTCAAAAGTTTTATGTAACAGCGTCTTTTGGCTAGCTTCCTTAGTCTAAACGAGACGTAAGCTTTGCTTGAGACGAGGAGAATGGCTTCGGATTTTGTTTTTATTTGACAGTATTTGAATTAAATTAAATCTTATTATCTTCCCAATCCATCAAGCTCGGCCCATTCCTTTTGTAGTGTTTGGATCAATTTATAACTCTCCCGGGGCACACGGTCTGCCATATCACCCAAGAATTGAACACACTGGTCTCTCTCAGTAGGATCACGTATTAAATGCCCGCCTTCGTAGTGTGAGCTGAGTATTTCGCAAAAGCAGTAAGGGGGGCTCTTACAGAGGAAAAGGACGTAGCTTGGCATGTAATATGCGCCGGGGAAATACTCATTTCCTCGCGCAAGCCCGATCGATCGTCGAAGATAGTAGAGAATAGATTCCTTTGCCGGTTAGTTCATCCATGCGTCGTGCAAATGTGCAGGTTCAATCAGAGATGGGCGCGGATCCCAGTACCTCGTTTGATTTTCGGGCCTTCATGGCGTCAAATCCGAAAGCCTGGCCTCCGCCCGAGTTGCACCGATACAGACATATTATCGCTCTCGATGCATAGTAGTACTCCAGGGCCATGACTGTTACTGAGTTAGATGTTTTGGTAGACGTGTAGTGGATTGATACAGGGAACGTTACCTTGGAGACTTGAGAGCATCCAGATTGATGGGAAAGTCCGGCCAGCTGTGATATTTATAGGTGCTTCGTAAAGGACTTGGAATGATCGCGGAATCCCCCTATACCAGTCGTCCAATTCCGTTTCTAGCTGAGTCCAAACCTGAGATATATCAGAAGAACCGGAGAAGAATTCGCGAAGCACTCTCGCCAGCAGATAGACTGCACGGTTCACATGAGATCTATCGCTACTTCCATCGTAAGACTGAAACGTCTTGAAGATTTCCAAATATAGATCTGGCTTTTGTTTATGGACCATTGATATGTAAATGACCTGGTGCAAGTGAAGCCAGCAAACAGCTTCGGCGAGACCACCGTTCTGTGCAGACTTTGTAATGGCATTGAATCCAAGAAGGTTCCGTGTTCCCTTCAAATGATAGAACTGGGTGTCTTTTCCGACATCGAACTCTTCGTACAGCCTCGAGAGCACTACAGCAGTAAGGAGCGGCACCCCGTATGTCTCCGGAGGCTTGGATAGGGCGTCGATCAATAGTTCGAGACATTGATTGTGATATTGGGTGCTTTCGACATCGCTCTGAGTTTTGGTCTGGATCTCATCAAATCGGCTGGCGAGTGCGAAAATGCCGTATAACACAATTGGCTCCTCTAACGCCAGCTTGGGTACCGTGGTTGCAAAATGTCGCTCTTCATCACATGAATCAGGCTACATAACAGTGTCAGCAAAAGCATTAGCACGCAAGACTATATGAGTCAACCTTATCCATGGGAACCTACAGATAATGAAACTTGATGTATGTATACCCCCATCAAGTATGCCTCCCTTTCTGTGAAAGTCAATGGTAGAGAGGATGGAGGAGGGATTCCAAGAGAGACTGGAGAGATAGAGGCCGAAGAGTGAGTGAAGTCTATGGCACTCTGATTTGGAAAATCACTCTGCGTAGTGACGTGGAAAATGGTCTCTGGACTGGGAATTTGGGGATCATGCAACGATAGTGGGTCAGCCATTGGCGACGGCCAGGGATGGTGAGCAAGGTCATCATAGCTGACCCGTCTTTGTCTACCGGAGGCGGACTTGTTTGTGCTATTTCGCTCAGTTCCAACATTCGGAGACTGATGGGGTAATGAGTCCCGAAAGTCGATTATTTGGTTCGGACTTGATGAGGAATTTCTCCCTTGCGCTGGCGATGGCGATGCTTCCTTGCTCTGAGGCTTTGAGCGCCTCCGCCGGAATGACGATCGGTGGAAGAAGCGGAATTGGGGTTTTACTTCGTAGTAGCACAGTTCCCCGGCCTGCTCACATTCGTTGCATTGTGGGGATCCAGGATGCGTCAAGCATCGTTTATGCCGCTGGCGACACCGCCGGCAGCTGCTCCTGTGCCTCATGTCGGAAATGGTGAATGGGACGGAGGAAAAAGAGGACTGAAAGGGGCTATTAAAGGCCGTTCGCTTTCTGGGTCATCCTGTGCAGTGAGGGGTTTTGGAGGAGAAAGACTTCCAAAACAGGAACTGAACTCCGCGGAGAATCCAACTTGGGTTAGAAGCCATGACTCGCTAATCATGTCTGGACTCTCCCCCATGGGGTTTTGCGTGCGGGGAGTGTGAAAGCTGGAGATTGAGATCATGATCGCTAATACGACTGGGCTGGGCAATGGCCAATAGAACGAATCCCATTTCAAGTGCTAGCCCGGTTGAAGAAACTAACCTTTGAGCCGAGCTGCGTCCGTGACAGTCTCAATGGAACGGCCGGGTTTGTTTCATTCCATCTAGCGTGGACGGGGGCTGGGACCTGGTCCATATAGCTTTCTCGCTTTGCCCATCGTTGACGTATAAATAACATAGGCACACCACTTCAGTTTCTTATAACTTCATTCATCACAATATCAAGCGACTCCTTGTCCTTCCCTTCTCCTTTATAAAGACTGCTCAAATTGTCACTGAGCCTCGACGGCCCATTCAGTCATGGACCCTGCCAAAAAGTCATCAGACGACACCAGGGGCTCAATGGCCAAGGAGGGCCAGATCGAACAGGTCGAGAATTTCGATCTCAAAACCTCCTTTGCTACCGTCCACCTTGCCGACAGCATTGAGGAGACAAACACTGGAAAGTTCGTTTGGCTGATAGGCCTTACGGCTTCCATTGGCGGCATGCTATTCGGCTACGATACAGGAATTATTTCAGGTGCACTCGTCTATATCCATGACGATCTCGGTCATAACCTTTCTTCAAACGAAAAGGAGCTCATCACTGCTCTCTGTTCCGGTGGTGGCTTTTTTGGGGCTATTTTTGCAGGTCTTTCGGCAGATAACTACGGACGGAAGACGGCACTGTATGGCGCCTGCTTCCTCTTCACGGTCGGTGCTATCATTCAAGGTGCTGCGTACTCGATTCCGCAAATGGCCGTGGGAAGAGTCATTGTTGGCTTCGGTGTCGGATCAGCAGCCATGATTGTGCCGCTCTACCTTGCAGAGATTGCCCCTGCCAAGTTCCGTGGCCGAATGATCGGGTTCAACAACACAAGCATTACTGGGGGACAAGTCATCTCTTATGCCATCGGTGCCGCCTTTGCCTACGTTCCACATGGCTGGAGGTACATGGTTGGCATCGGCGGCCTTCCAAGTGTGATTCTTGCTTGCCTTCTTCCTTTTTGCCCTGAATCGCCTCGACAGCTTGCTGCCCACGGCAAATTCGACGAAGCCCGGGCGGTTATTGCTCGAATTTACAAAAACGCTACCGAGGAGATGGTAGATGCTAAACTGGAAACGATTAAAGCAGCTGTAGACCAGGACAACGAAATCTCCAAAGGGAAGCGATGGAAGGCAATCAAAAAGATGCACACTCACGGGCCTAGTTTTCGAGCTCTTGTTTGCGCATGTGGCCTCAGTAAGTCTACCTCAAGCCCGGACCGAAGTTTAGTGAATGTAAGAATGCTAACACCATTTGTTTCCTACTAGTGGTTCTCAGTCAGATGAGCGGTTTTAATACGCTGATGTATTATTCCGGTACACTGTTCAACCTCGTCGGGTTTTCAAATCCAGTGGCTGTTGGTCTTGTTGTCTCTGGAACTAACTTGGTCATGACATGGATCAATGCCTTCCTTGTCGACCCATTTGGCCGTCGCCGACTTCTTATTTACACCGTCTGGGGCATGTCAGCTGGGCTCGTCGCCGTTGCGGTGGCTTTCTCATATATTCCTGTGGATCTTGAATCTTTGGAGCTGAAGGAGACAGGCGGAGGACCATCCACTCCCGCCATCGTAATGCTGGTGTTTATTCTCTGGTTCTGCGTCTTCTACGGATTGTCAGTTGGAAACATTGCCTGGATGAGCGTCGACTTCTTCCAAATGGACATTCGCGCAATGGGGTCGATGTGGATGACCTGCTGCAATTGGGGACCCAACGTTATTGTTTCATCCACCTTTCTGACGATGATGAAGCGCCTGACTCCGTCGGGAGCATTTGGATTCTACGCCTGCATTGTCTTCATTGGATGGTTGCTGATCATCTTCTTTTACCCCGATGTATCTGGAATGACTTTGGAGGAGGTCAGTCATGTGTTTGAACATGGTTTCGGAGTGAAGCATTCCAGGGAGCTTCAGAAGGCACGGAAACAGGCCAAAGCCGGCATTCGTGATTAGAAATGTATGAGGGCGTGTGCTTTTGCCTGTATCAAAGTAGACAATCTCATGCAGGAATTGGATGTGCGTCTATCGTTGGTCTTTGGGAGATGGATGATCCTCTTCCATAGTACTCAAAGAACATGGACAGGCAAGAATAGACCAGTAGCATTATTAGAGATGTATACAAATTCTGTTCCATTCTTATGACTGATTGAATTTTTATCGTTATAGTCTTAATGAGATCAGAAAAATAAAATGACGAGCTATGGCATTGAGGAGCGTATTGGGTTGAGCGGCTATTTTCTTCGACATGCTCTTATAATATATTTAGATTGAGATTTTAGAAGTATTCTTTTGATAAATATCGGATAGTATGTGAAATGGCACGGAAGATAGACTTTGGACTCACAGAATTGCTCTCCTGGAGATGCAATGATGCATATTCTGCTTCCTGGTATGGTCTCGGGTAACACGTGACATGTTGGCTGACAAATATTGGCTCACATTGAGGTTTTTCCTCGCTGAGACTGTCGACTAAAACCTATTGAAATTTCCAGACTCAGCTTCCCGCGAACCATTCAATTGAGCCCTTGAATCAGACTTATCTTCGTCTAATGTATATACAGATAATTGATCTTCCGACTAAGGAATTCCGAGCACCGGAAAATGACGAATCCGGATGAATTGGCGACCCAGCCTCAGTCAGGGGTTACATTGCTGAAAACATGCCAGACTTGCTTCAATGCGAAGATTCGCTGTGTAAAGTCCCAAGAATCTGGACTATGCGATCGATGCTTACGGCTGGATAAAACTTGCATTTTTAAGCCTGCTCGACGCAGCAGGATTCGCCAAGGGTGGGTTACTGAACTGTAGAGCAGGAAATCATTCTATTGCCACTAACTGGTGATAGCCGAACCGCGACACTGGAAGTGAGGGCACGAACCGATTCACGGTCACCTTCGGGTATTCCTACGATGGCAGAAATAGAGACTCGTGTCTCAACCTCCAACCGAGTACTTGATGACCACTCATCCGATCCATTCGACTCAGGGCTGTTGTCTTATGAAGTTGCGGGAAACCTCATTGAATACTACAACACTAAGATGGTTACACATTACCCTTTCGTGATTGTTCCAAAGGGGCAATCTGTCAAAGAGATGGCGCAGAACCGACCAGGCCTGTGCCTCGCCGCCTTTGCAGCAGCTTCCCATGATAACGTGCAACTTCAGCGATCACTCAACACACTTTTTAATAAGCTTATCTCTGCACGACTTCTGAAAGGGTGTTTCGCAAGTCTGGATATACTACAGGGCCTTCTTGTCCATGTTGCATGGTAAGGTAGTCCACAAACCCTCAAGTTGAAACATCACTCAAAGTAAAGTACAGGGGACATTATCAAACTCGTCCAAGACGCTACACACAGTACCTCCATCTGGCTACTAGCATCATAAGTGATTTGAGAATTGACCAGCCTAGAAAGCCTAGATTATGGAGTGTAGATGGGGGCAAGGAGAGGGATTCTGCCGACTGGGAAAGGTAAACTGGACTTGATCGTTTCACATTGGGTGGCGACGTGTCGTATGGTTTCACCAGCACGCTGCTTTCCCAAGTCATCTAAATCAGCATTACAGACATCGTCGATCTCTTCTGTCAACCTTTGAAGCTGAATCAAATACTGTAGATGAGTATCTGTTGAGACTTGTGCGTTCGCAGAAATATACTCGACGCAACGTGATATGTAGGAACTATGAGTGAAATGGCGCGACTTGTGCAGCAAGATTGAGGTGCTATCTCCTTTGTCAGTCGGTCCAAAATCCTATAGCTCTGCAGGATACTTACTTCGATGACAAATAGTAGGCACCGGCGAGAGCTCTCATTTCTTCTGTCCCCCCATCAACGAAAGCCGTGAGTCCCCTAAGACCGCAAATTAATAACAATGACTTCTAACCCGTAAAAAGTTCCCATTCTCTTTCAGTTCAACTTGTTGGAACTTTTTTTAAGTCAATCCTCTCCGGGAGGAAGCCATTACGGGGTTGACAAATTCGAAAAGCCGGTTCTGGCCCAACACAGCCAAAACTCCAATTTAATCGATTGGCTATCGGCAAGCATTTCTGCTGCGCAATCGATAATTCGTATTATCATTGTTCTCCCGTCTGGAGAAGAGGCAATCCTGTCAAACATCTCATGGATCATCATATACTGTGCTCTCTCGCTAGCTGTGCGCTTGGATCTCACAGCCGCTAAGACCGCATCAACTCAATTTCTCAGGCGCTTTCTCGATATGTCACAGACTCTACGACAAATCTGCATCCGTCTCGAAGCAGCATCAGGGGAGGATGTTGATGAAACTGGTGATCACAATGCCTTTTATCACCTGGCTCTTCGAGCTCGCCGTCTTGAGAAGTGGTACCAGAAACAGAGCGCCGAGGAACAGGGCAACAGTAGTCATGATCACGGTGCTACGGACCATGACCCATCGCTTTCTGACATAGCACCAAGCTCTGTGGCTGTGTCTGATGATAGCCTAGACTTTGGAATGTCCTCAGTTTTATTTTCAGACACATTAGGCTTCCCGATGCATCTAGATATTGAGAACGAGGGTATGTGGAGCGATTTCACTCCGGCGGGCTGAAACACACGGACGGACACGGACACGGACACGGACAAGGAGAAAGTAAGCTGAGAAGACAACCACCGAGCAATCCGACACGGACACGGGCACAGCCGCGCGGATCTAAGATGAGGCAAGCTACCATAGGGGCATCTCATTTCATTTCATTTTCAAGATGACCGCATAGTATTTCAATGCAAAGCAAAACTTCGAGGCGAAGTATCTATTTATAGAGTGATCGATGCTTGTCTCCCATATAAAGGTCGAGTGACGCATGCTTCGAAATCATCGGACACTACTACATCCATCACCTCTTCACAGTCTTGTCTGCTTGCCTCTCGTTTCCAATGTTCAAACTCACCACCATCTGCGCCGGCGTGGCACTCCTTGCTACAACCGTCGTAGCGGCAGAAGATGACATCTCCTTCTCAGCGTGCGGGCTAATTGGTTCATACTACCCCCCTCCGCACATTCTGAAGCCATCCAAGACTTTCTCAAGTATCAATACCACGTTCACTCAAGTATTTGACAAGTTGATCCAAGATGGAGGGAGTGAGAAGTATGGCAACATCACAACCAACAGCACATCCTTTTCAGTGGTGATTTTCAGTGGAGCAGCAGATCTTCGTGACGATCCTACACTGTTTGAGTACCACTACACTTCACCAATGGACTTTCAGGAGACTGGAAGCAATCTCACCTCCAACACTATATTCCCCGTGGGCGACTTGACCATGGTGTTCACCGTTTATGCATGGCTGGTAAAGATGGGCGAGACTTGGGATACTTCCATCACCAAATTTCTCCCTGAGCTGAAGACGCTCAATTCGTCTTCCATTGCCTCGTGGGATGACATAACCATCGGAGCTCTGGCTGGCCAAGTCTCAGGACTGACTCGAACATGTATGTTGATATTCTGTCACCATTCAGTACTAATGAAAGCTAACATTCAATAGCATATGGTTGTGAAATCGGCCAGAGCTGTGACTGGAACGGTAAATCACCCCTTCTATCAAAAATACTGTACGCTTGTATTGAGCTGACCAATTTATTCATGCAGAATTTGTGCCTGGGCTAAGCAAAGAGCCATTTTTGTTCCGCAGTGACACAACCCCAATCGTATCATACACTGCTTACCAACTCCTAGCATTTGCCATGGAGAAGAGATCTCAAGGCCATAGCTTCTCAAGTGTTTTGAGAGAAGCCGTCTTTGAACCTCTCGGCATGACATCCAGCGGTCTTCTCGGCGATAAGTCTAACAACCAAAGCATCTTCGCCATCGGAGGGCTTAACATGTCACAAACAGGCGAACCTGGGTATGTATATCACAGCGACTAGCAAACGTCTTATCGAATTTGGCTAACCTTCACCATTAGCGCCATTTCACTCGTCAGCTCCATCTCTGATCTCGTCCGTGCCGGCTACGCCATGCTGGACTCAACGCTGCTCAACAAGGCTTTAAGTCGACGTTGGCTCCACGGCACATATTCGACCTCGAATCTTCGAAACGGCGTCGGCCGCCCGTGGGAAGTCTACCACTCTGGCTCCACGGCCATATCTCCAGTGCTCGATGCTCTGACAAAGAGCGGCACCATCGGACAATATGCCAGCTATTTCGGCCTTGTTCCAGAACTTGAGGCTGGATTTGCTATCCTGGCCCACGATAGTACCGTTGCGGATCGGAAGCTTGATCTCAACGTTCACGCCGATATTGTCAGTGAAGCCTTGGGATATTTCCTCAAGGCGGCTGCCCAAGAGACGGTTGCGCGGTACGGTGGCTCATACGGGGCGAAGGATGGCAACGGCGTATTTGGGCATTTTAACATCACAGGCAACGGATATGGGTTGGAAGTTCAGGAGCTTCGAGACCAGAACGGTGTGGATCTCAGAAAGGAGTACGCAAACGTTCTGGATATTGAAGAGGCAGACTTGGACTTCCGGCTGTACCCCACGAATGTGCAAGACAAGTCTCGACATCAGTTTGTGGCTGTGTACCAAGACAAGAGTGCGCCCTTTGATATGGGTACGCCGACTTGTATCACTTGGCAAGAGGTCGGCGCGGTGTCTGGTGTTGCACATCGGTTCTGGTTTGAGTTAAATGACAGCGGTGCTGCCACTCGGGTTCTGGTTGATGAGGGAGACGTCGTGTTGGAAAGAAGCGAATAATTCGTTTTCGCGGCAACCTCAACAAGTGTATTGAGCGGACTAGTAGTTTGGAAGAACGGACAAGAGGAAATATAGACGTAGAATTTCAAGAGAATATCTCAATAGAATTGAAACTATACATTCAGCTTTTTTCTTAGCTACATGGGTGAGGTGCATCCCCTTCAACCACGCTCTCAACAACACGTCACAACACTCCACTCATGTTTTTCTGATCAGCTCCATATGTAACAGTCATTGACAAATCTCGCGGTCACTGTTTTGACTTCTTGCGCCAAAACAGACACATATCCAACATATCTCTCCAGAATCCAGTCGAAGACTCAGTGAAGGTTGCTTCATAAGCATCGATCGCAGGCGCCTCCAAAACGAGATCGACCTCGTGAGGCTTCACAATTTTGGTCTTTTTGAAAATCTTCCACCCAAAGTAGAGGATCGACGCCAGAACCTGCATGGTGTAGTTGTGAAAGAACCCTTGTACCGTCGGCAGTGTATCCGTAAAAGATGAGAACAATGGAGATGAAAAAGATACCAATGTAAGCCGAGTAAGGCTGAAAGTAGGCATAGTAGGGAAGTGTTTTTCGATCAAGTCCCTGGACCTTGCATGCCCGGTAGAAGTTGACATATGTGATGCAGACCACGAGATAGTCGATAAGCGCGCCAGCAGTGATGAGAGAAACCAACCAATTGATTACCTCAGCAGAATCATTCAATAGCTGCAGAAATGACAAGAACCGAAAGCACATGGCGATTCCGTAAGCATAGATTGGCACTCCTCGGACAGTCTTTTTCAACAAGGCGGGTGCCCTGCCCTCGAGAGCGAGGCCATAGAGAGATCGAGTAGCGCAGTAAGTCAGCGTGTTTCCAGCCGAGAAGATCGACGTGAGCAGTAGAGCATTCACGACATGAGGCAGGCCCTCGACTTTGAGATTGGACATGGCGATGACATAGGGAGACGCGGCGGCACCAGACGCGCTGCTGTTGCCCTTGAGAATGGCCTGCAAAGCCGGGTCGTCCCAGGGTACAACAATGCCGACGCACAAGGATCCAAGGATGAAAAACAACATGAATCGCCAGTAGATTGTCTTGTAGACATTTTTGATGACATGCCGAGGTCGGCAAGCCTCTGCAGAACACATGGAGATATACTCCGGGCCAACAATGCAAAAGGATGCGGACCAGAGAGCAGCACAGAACCCTTCGAAACGACCTAGATCGCCAGTGGTCCGGTGTTCAGCAAAGGCTCCAGGGGTCTTCCAATAGCGAAATCCATATGGATCGTGCTGAGGGTTGCCGCCGACCATCGTCACAAATGTGAAGAAGAATAGGATGAGGATGAGAAGGACTTTGCCGATAGAGAGCCAAAACTCGGCTTCACCGAAGATACCAACCGCCAGGGCATTGATCAAGCTATGGTCATTTGTGTTAGTAATCGATAAAGATTTCTTTCAGCATCTGATGGGGGGACCCGATAGAAGGTTGACAATTCACCAGGGCGAGGGAGCAGAGAGATTTACGCATAGAGCACGATGCAAGCAACACACACAGCAGCAACGGGAATATCATCACGCCAGTACTTCAGCACAAGATTGATAGCTGTGATTTCGAATGGGATGAGGAGCGCTTCATAGAGGAAGAAGTTCCAGCCGACCATGAACCCCATCGCATCGTCATACCACTTGCCAGCGAGGCGGATGAAACCGCCGGCAACGGGCTGATAGACAGTCATTTCGGCGAGGCAGTTATTGATGCACGCAAGAAGGAGGGAGTATAAGGTGTATGCGATGAACAGATTGGCAGGGCCGCTGGCTGCAAGGCCGTTTCCGATGCTAACGAAAAGCGCAGTGCCGATGGAGCCACCAATGGCAAGAAGCTGGACTTGACGGTTATTGAGCCGCCGGTGGAGGCCCTGGGAGTTAGGGCAAGAATCTATCTGCAAACTCCCTCGATCGTCATCGGAGACGGCTTTCTTCTCGGCCTTCTCCATTTCAATGAGGGACCAGATTCGCCAAGTAGGTTTCTGGAAAAGACTGAGAAGAGAAGGCCCTATAGAACTAAAATGTGCCGAAGAAGGGAAAGTAATGAAACGCCAACTACGCGTTGCGATAAGACGTCAGCATGTATGGATGCCTCATATATGGTGGTGCGTGAGCGTAGGTGTTTTTTGTTTGATCAGGAGTGAAAATGTGAGTGAGACACAAACACATCGGAGAGACACGAAAATATTGGGGAGACGAGACAACGGAGCATTATTCAGTGATCCACATGAATCGAAGAGCAAAACTTTAGAAGGCCCATAAAGGCAGCGTAAATGAGACCCCCTACCAAAGCTGGATCAAAGGATGACTTCTTGGCTACACCAACAGCTAGCAACCAATGAATTCATATCGAAGGGATCCGGGAATTAGGAAAATAAAAGCCAAGGGGGACCGATGTCGTTCATGTGGAACCTGCCTGCCAGCATCCTCCACGAGGCCATGATGAGTTGTGGGGTTATGTGCTGACTCTGGCCCTCAAGCGCTCAATGCAAACCCGAAGTTGCAGCAATAGACACAGAAGATCAACGTAAAGCTCCGAGTGAACTGATTATGGGACTATTGTACTCTTCGGTGGGGAGTTGGGAAGGACTGCCTCCATGAAAACCCAGGACCTGGAACATGCTCACATGAGTTTGCCATCATGCCAGTGATGCTGCGGGGAAGCTCCTCATTCATGGATTACCGGCTAAATCATCCATGGACTCCACTACCCATGGCTCTCATTAACAGGTACTGGAGCGAGTGAAGGTATTCCTAGACATGTTAGATCATTGCTTTGGGAGGCAGCCTTCTTCCCAGTTTCTAATCAAGGAATAAAAGCCCTTGTGATCATCGTAGCCTTCAAGGCGCGTGCCTTACATTGTGTGAGAAACAAGTACTGAGTCTACCTGGTTTTAGATGGTACATTAATAGTCTGTCGCAAAAAAAAACATCGTAGGCTTCATTGACCAAGGCAAAGTCTGCCATTTTTTGTGAATGAATGTTCATCTTTATGGCATTCTTCAGCTCTGTCCCAGATGACTCGAGAATGGCAGAAAGGTTATAATCCAGCACAGTAATCTATCATAGGAACCCTTAGGCGGAGTGCAGGGGATTACTCACGGTGCGGTCCCTAACACTGCCCTTTACCTGCTCAAGGTCGGTGCCTGGAATAACTACGATAATTCTGGAGTAAAATACAAGGTTTTGATGTTGAGGGTGGTGATTCGTGTTCTAAGCCAATTAGCTTAGGATATTGAGAATGAAAGCATGTAGGTTTCAGCTAATCTTTTGAAACATGGTAGATAGAAGTACGAAGGTAAACGGTGTTTTGAATCACAAAATCAGCCATCACCCTGTGAAGAACGCTTGAAGCCCCTTTCCTCGGCTCAACGCGATTAGGCCCGTCAGGTCGATGAAAAGCGATGAAGATTGGCGTAAATAAATCACATTACGGCTGCAAATGCATTTACAATACAAGTTCAACGTTAGCTTCAACGAGACTCCGTCCCCTTGCCCACAACTTGAAACGATGACCTTGGAAGGCGGGTCGGGAAATTACTGCTGCAGCGGTTTTGATGACCCGAAGAAGTAATTAATGAGTCCGCTCTTGCGCACCGGATTAGGCAATCCGAACACTCTGAGCGTCTTCGACTTTTTATTTGCGTCGTTGAGCATACGCGTAGTCGTATGATTTCAAGTATGGGTGCGATTGTTGAGAGTGAAACTATCATAGGCACAAATATGGCCAATGGGAGTTAATATTCACCGATTTCCCTTTATCAACGCTGTTATCAACGAAGGCCTGCCCTAGAGTCGCTCTGTATTTCCCTAACTTGGATATCTTGAGTTTCACTGGCCAAGTTTATCAATAGCACTGCGTATGCGCCTGATTGCAATTTCAACTACACTCCTGTCGCGAGTAAACACGAGTCGGAATTGTCCTGGCTTCTCAGACCCCGCGAACTGTAAATGATCGCGTTAGTCATAAGTCCATGAGCATTTAAAGTCTTTGCACCAGACTCACCTCGCCTGCATTAAGGAACACACCATGCTCTATAAGCCAATTGGAAAGCTGCTGTTCAGCAGTGGTTGCCTGATCTGAGCCGTCAAAGTATACAATCCATTGACTCAGGTCGATGAAAACGAACAAGCCTGCATTTGCCCGTGTGAATGGAATTTGACACTGCTCCAGGGCGCGTGTCGCACTCGTGTAAGCCTCACGGAGGCGCTGGCGGTATTGAACCAAGTAATCTTGAACAAGTTGTGGTTGCTGAAGAATTCTCGTAGCGACATGATCTGAGAGGGTTGGAGTCCAGGTAAACCGGCTTTGCCAACATACAAGTCAGTAAATAACGGGTTAGAATACTGAGAGAAGGGTCATTGGCGCCTTACCAAACTCTCAAGGCAGCATCCCGGACTGCAGAATTTCTCGTCACAAAGAAGCCCATCCGTAGACCACCCATGTTGAAGTCTTTGCTTAGACTGTAGAGAACATGGACGTTCTTCTCGGCTCTTTCGTCACACTGTAAATTAAGAGCAGAGGTAAACGGTGGCATACTAGGGGAGGTGTTGTCGTCATCTCCGAAGTTTGAAAGAGCGTATATCTCATCAGAGATGAGGTGTACGCCACGAGCAGCAGACCAAAGAGCGAGTGCACGGAGTGTTTGAGCACTATAGCAGCAACCTCGGGGGATTGGCAGGGTTGCATACAAATAGCGCAGAACATCGGATTCCTCGATTGTGGGTGTCTTGCAAGGCCAAATCCAAACGGTCGGCAAGGAATGGTATTGCAGAATCACCAAAGGGATCATCTATGCCTGCCGTGGAGATAGGGACAGGGAGCACAGCAGCTCGAGCCGTGAGGTCGAAGTCCAGCATGTAAAAGTTCGGGGTGAAATACAGAACCGCGTCGCCTTGATCACAGAGGGTCCAAGCCACCATGTCGATAAGCGAGGTGACTCCATTGGATGCGAGGATATGGTCTGCCTTGATAGGGCGTTTGTTGGGAGATGGGAGGAAGTGGCGATTAAAGAATCCTGCCGCTGCATCAAGAAGCCCAGGCGAGCCCTTCAATGGACCGTATGACAACGTCTCTGAGGCGCTATATGGAAGGAACCGAGACAACTGCAGGTGTTCGTCGACCCATCCAGTCATCAAGGTATTGAGCGCACCGGACAGATCAATGAGACCGAGTGGCCGATTCACAGTATCATATTTGGGCTCCTGCTTGACTTTCTGCATGAGGTCCCAGGCCGGCCCCTGGTTCAAGGTGGAAAGTGCACGCTCCGAGGGCTTGAACCTCACCTCGAGTTCCATGATAACTTGATTGCGTTGTGGTAGGTAGGGATTCGCTGGACAGGTAAGCCGAACCACCCGGCTTATGGTTTGTGCCAACAGAGGTGCGGGGTGAGGGGCAAAAAGCGCTTCTGAATGCCCGAAAGGGGTTCATGTGCCTTGCCTCATTATCTTACCCATCATTGAACTAGCCATGGGCAAGTCGTGGGTCTAACTCAATGGTCGAATTTTCAGACCACCGAGAGGTAATGGAATGCGCAGATCTAGTTCTCGCACACCTTGTGTACAACGCAGAGCTTCTTGGGACTGTCATACGGATCCCACCCGCCCGGTTTCACGTCATCCCAAAAAGGCTTACCAACTGTCTCATCGCAGTGAACTGAAGTGGCACGGCATTGAACCGGATCATAGGACTATTGGAATACCTTAGAACATATTGAAAGCTAGTTGGCATCGCCTTAGAATGGGCGAGAGGAGAGCAGTATTCGACGTTGATAGGGATGATGATGTAATATGAACAGAAGCAAATTCTAGCCACAGCAAGAAACAAAGGCCAATACTCAGTATGATTATGTCTCGATCTAGGTGTTTCTTTTTTGGGCTGGTGTGAGTAGCGCGTGTGGTGACCCCTGGACCGCTGGTGTGGTATGATTGTGAGATAAGAAAGGCTGATGAATTGGATTGTATTATGGCGAGGGCAGTATAAACGTATCTTAAATTTGATCCAATGCTGAGATATTGGCGTGTTTCAGAGTAAGTCAACGGCCAGGAACGCAAATTACCTGCTCCTTTACCAGCTGCATTTATGCACGATGATCACCTACCCTGTACCAACGAACTTACGGGTTACGGTGCGAATATCCGATTATGAAACGGAAAAGAGCCAAAGAAGAAGTGACATTATCCGTCAGCCATGCCGATCGGTATCCATAAGTTCCCCATTTGCTTCCGCGTCTTGCAATTGCGTATCTTTTAAATGCATTCGCTCATGACACAAGTGTAATGTCAAATGATTCAAGTCCCATCACTAGCCTCAATGAAATTGCCAACCTTCTATTATTGAGTCTAGAAATATAAGAAGGCTTAGGAAATTTGGAGCAGAGAACCGATATTAATCTACATTTAATATTATCTTTAACTCCCTTCCCCTCTCACCGCCATCAAGGAAAGAAATTATGTTGTGAAGTGCAAGCCGTAATCGGAGGAAACGTATCCCTGTTGAAGCCGTTCAATTTGTGCAATGCCTTATCATCCAACCAATTCCCCACTGGCGAGTGAAAGATAAGCGATTCGCCATTTTAATGCTTGGTCAGCATCTTTATCTCGCCGATTATCCGCCGGCCAGATTGATGAATGCTGCCCAAAGACATCTCCTTATCATCATATTACCATCACACTCACTATGAGAAATCATGCCTACCAACGAGACGACACCGCTCCTTGGCGACAACGGCATTTCGCCTGCCTCGGATAGACAGATTGATGAAGATGAGGTTCTCAAGGTTTCGCCGGAAGCTTGGGCCGAGCGCTTCATCGAGAAGGGCGAGAGCTGGCGACGCGACTATGAGCGAAAGCTCATCCGCAAGGTCGACCTTCGTTTAATGCCTACCCTCATCATCATGTACCTCCTCAATTTCCTCGATCGTTCGAACCTCACCCAAGCTCGACAGGGCACATTGGAACAGGATCTGGGGATGCAAGGCACGGACTACAATGCCGCTACCAGCATCTTCTTCGTGGGCTACTTGTTGATGCAGCTGCCATCTAATCTGCTTCTCACGCGGGTTAGGCCATCTTGGTACCTGGCCTCTTCTTGCTTGCTATGGGGCATCATGTCAACGTCCAATGCCGCGTCTCAGAACTTCACTCACCTCATCATCATTCGGTTCTTCTTGGGGTTTGTGGAAGCTCCTTTCTTCCCAGGCGCAGTCTTTCTGATGAGCTCTTGGTATACGCGCGCCGAGCTCACCCAGCGTATCGCATGGTTATACACCGGCAATGCCCTTGCAAACATGTTTGGTGGCCTTCTCGGCGCTACTATCCTAGGCAGTCTCGAGGGTGCTTTGGGCATTTCCGGCTGGAGATGGCTATTCCTTATCGTATGTAGAAAACCCTGCCACCTAGGTTGTTCGGCTAAGTGATGGTGAGACGCGACTAACAAATGTGAATAGGAAGGCGGTCTCGCCGTTTGTTTTGCGTTGCTGTCAGCATTCCTCCTGCCTGATTACCCGCATACTACTACATGGCTTGATTCCGAAGGAAAAGCCTTCGCCGCATGGCGTTTGCTCGGTGATTACCGTGAAGCAGATTCATACAGTAATGTCTCTGTCTGGAAGGGTGTTCTGATGGCGATCAAGGATTATCGTCTGTACGCTTTCATTGTCTTCCAGCATACCAGCCTTCTTTCTCAGAGCTTCCAATATTTCTTCCCTGTTCTGGTGGGCACATTAGGCTACGACAAAATCACGACATTGTGGCTCACGGTGCCTTGTTGGGTGAGTTGATCTGTCACCATTATGGCCATTCCTTCCTATTAGTGATCAAGTCACTAATGAACCTCTGATACAGTTTGCCACTTTTCTCATTTCCATTGCCGTAACGTTTACTTCAGCAAAGACTCAAGACCGATCGATACATATTATTGGGCTTATGCTGGTGGCAACCATAGGTAACGCCATCGCAGCCACCTCCACCGTGAATGCTGTGCGCTACTTTGCTATGTTTTTGATGCCTATGGGTTCCATCTCTGCTTGTAAGTTCCCTAAACGTACACGCGACATATCAAAGCAGACGAGTTTCTAACATTCGACCTGTAGATCAAATTCTGGTGGCATGGGTTGCCAACTCCTTCCCACGGCCGCTGGTCAAGCGTTCAGCTGTCATCGCCATCTCTAACATGATTGGCAACACCGCAACCATCTACGGATCATACATGTACCCATC
Organism: Clonostachys rosea; assembly: GCA_026958235.1. Taxonomy (NCBI): domain Eukaryota; kingdom Fungi; phylum Ascomycota; class Sordariomycetes; order Hypocreales; family Bionectriaceae; genus Clonostachys; species Clonostachys rosea. Next base: position 448,125 of record CP110207.1, read on the forward strand.
TTCCACAGGTCCTCGCTATATACTGGGAAGTACTATCAATACCATTGTCTGCCTTTTAGTCGTGGCGCTAGCTATTGCTCTACGATTTATGCATGTACGAGAGAACAAACTGCTTGCGCGAGCTGAGGAGGGGCAGGCTGAAACATCCGAGGACAGTGATGTATCTACGGAGACAAGGAACCCAGGGTTTAGATACATCTACTAGATAATGCGTTTTCGGGAGGAGCATCATAGAGGTTCTTTAGAGGGGTTATTACAAGTAGACCGGACTAGACTGGGGGGGTTAGAACGAAGGATATGTTGGAATATAAGACTCAATAGTCCTCTCTGTCACAACATTTTTCGCTTTATAACAGGATAAGTCAATAAATCGACGACGGTGATTTGTTCACCATAACGCCAGAGACCAGATGGTGATGCAACGGCTCGACAACCAAAGTTCGAGTACATCACTACCAGCACGGAAGTTTGATAATTTCATGGGCACTGAGGTTAACGGCTTGGAACTTTCTTCCCTCTTCCTATTGCTTCTTTTTTAAAGAGTACATCTTGAAAGAGGAACTGGCGAGACTCGGGTTGTAGCACGTGATGCGCGTCACTTTTTAGCACGCTGATGCTTTGTGGGGCAGCCTGAATTGTTCCTCAATTGTTCATCATTCGCAGCAATGTCGCATCGAAGTCGAGGCTGCTTACGATGTCGCCAGCGTAGGGTGAAGGTATCCTATTATCCCTTCCAAAAATTCACGGTGGCACACTCTGCTGACTTCACGCGCCGGGCAGTGCGACCAGGGCCGCCCTTCATGCCAAAGATGCGTCACTCGAAGCGAGCCCTGTGTGGGCTACAGAGATGAGCTTGATCTTTGTTTTCAAGACCAAACTCAAAAAACCGTTGAAAAGATTGGATTGGTATCACAGCAACTCCACGGGAAGGCTTGTCCAATCCCATCGCGGAATTATCGTGCCCGGAGCAGGTCTCTCGACAGGATCAAGGCTCCTCCGTTACAACATCCCACAGCGTCAGCTTCACCACAGCTTAATGGTATTACTGATATTGAAGAGCTGAAAGACGAAGCCGTTTCGAGCTTTCTCGACAGCTATGTAATCTATCCGTGCAATGAATCCTCGTGTCCCGGCTTCCTTGAGCACTTACCGGGCCTCTTCAAGGAAGTCAATGTAAGTGGCCGGTTTGCCTTGCGATGGGCTGTGGAGGCCGCTTCACTGGCAGATCATTCTTGTAGGAAAAATGACGCGAGTTCCGCGCGCAAGGCTCTTCAACAATACAGCCAGAGCCTTAATGCGTTGGGCAAGTCTCTATCCAAGAATGGCAAAGAGCCAGACGACTATGATTTGATGACAGTCGTGGTTCTTGACATATTTGAGGCAAGTTTATTTTTATTTGAGAATTTACTCCCCACGTTTCTGTAAAGTCTTCTAATCCTGGTGTATTAGACCTTATTTATCCATGACGACAACAGTTTTGGGGCCCATACCCAAGGAATGGCACATATCTTACGTCTCCGAGGTCATAAAGGATTCCATGACCCTCGGGGATGGGGACTGTTTCGCCTGGCTCACCACCGACTCGTATGTTTCAACTTGAGAATCAGCTTGGAAATCGATGGTATGCTAACTGCGAATGACGTGAAGCAAAAGGAAAGACTTGCAAAACAGTTAAGCCCACTGCAAGATTCGGGCCAATGGCTTGATTCACTGAGTAGTGAGACATCCTTCGTTGAACTGGAAAAGGGAGCATTCAATGTTACTGCAGTCTGTGAAAGAGCTAGATCCCTTCTTTCTAGGTTGAAGTCTGGCGCAAATTCGTGGGAAGAAATGATTCAACTTGTGCGGGAAATGATTAGCGTTGATTTGAAAGTCTCTCGATGGCGCGATCGACCTGAATGGACTTTCCAATCTCTCCCTCGGAGTGCCTTGACTGGTGACCCAGAATGTATCAGTCGCCTCCCTGCCCGAGTTGAGGTACACCGCGATATATGGATGGCGTATGAGTGGAACTACCACCGCACAGGGCGGATTATCCTACATCAGACACTTCTCGAATGCCTCTTGCAACCATCCATCGACCTCCCCGCGGCTGTTTCCGCCCACGAGATATCGAATTACATCGATGCATCTACCGCCATCATTCACGATCTGGCGGATGGTATCTTGTCTACAGTTCCTCAGTCTCTTGGGGATATTAACAACAATGGGCAATGTATGCCACCAACCTCCGACAAGCTTGGGTGGCAGGCTATTGGGGCATACCTTCTGCTATGGCCGATTAAAATCATCAAATCTAGTAATAGCATGGCGACAGAAGCGCAAAGGCACGACGCCGAATTTTGCTTTGAAAGAATTCGGGAACGGACTGGAATGAAAGCTAAGTTAGGCTCTTTGTCTTCTATTTGATAACTAAATGAACACGAATAAACTTGCAATCTACCACAATGAGTCCTATCTGCTATGTTCAGTTGCTCTCGATGCCAAGTTCTTTCTCTTTTTGAAAAAGATCCGGCATAAGAGGCTGGCCATCCTTTGACAGGATGGGATTTGCCGCCAAGGAAACAAAGAATATACGGCAGACACGGTTTGAGTTATTGAACCATTGATGGTTTGCGCCCTCCTGGATTATGTATTCGCCAGCCTTGACGACCCTCTCTTCTCCGCTATCCAGGCGAAGAAGTATCTCGCCAGTGACGACAATGCAGTAGTCTATACTGAGCGTCCTGTGCATTGGGGAGCTGCTGCCAGGTTGAAAGTCAACTGTGCAGACCATAGCTCCCTGGGGAGGTGTTCGAGGAATGGCTTCAGGGAATGACGGGGTTGGGTCGGTGTTGGTCACGGGAATGGCATCGCGTGAGTCGAAGACGGCGAATCCAGTGTTATGAGGACCAAATTTGAAAGGAGTAACGTCATGGTCGGCGGAGAAGACGGAGTTCTCAGTCTCGGGAGAGTGGCTTGCCCGGATGACTCGTGGGTAGCCGAGGGTTACGTCTTGGGTGGTGGTTGTGTGGGACATTTTGGTCTTAGTTGATGTGTCGTAGTTCAAGTATGTTATTCTAGGATTGCAGAAAGTATATTGAGATAATTTTGTGATTGTGTGGTAGTTCTACTGCTTCGTCTCGGGTTCCTGACTGCTTTATATACTTGCTTTTCTATTATTGACATAGTAAAGCCTAAAGCTATTGGATCGTCGGTTGAAGCGTTGGATGACGAAGCTGGAGATAATGACAGGGATGTTCGCAGCGCTTGCCCAGTTGGGAAACACCCACGAGGCTCCAGCTTCAAGATCTTACGCGGGACCAAGTTCGACCCAAGGGATCCTTGTCAACTGGGTCATAATAAGAAACACTGACTAGTAATATTAATAATGGGCTGAAAGCCATTGAAACTCCTCGCTGCGTTTATCAGTGGTCGGGAAACTCTAATATCCGTCCAATTCATGATCAAATCCGTCCCTCAATCAACACACCAGGAATGGCTATACTGTGATCATGAATAGCTACAGAGATGGAAGAACGCATACGGTAGAGAAGCTAGTCTGAACTAGCCATATCATGAATGATTTTGGCACTAAATGACCTATTGTTAATACTGCTGCTCTATTTATTGTATCTGGACATAAGGGAGTGGCATTTCTATGCCTCTGCCGGAGATATAAAACCGACGATACTGACAAAACTTATATTCGTGTATTCCCCGCCTACAGCTGGCTTCACCCATAAGAAATATACCTATACTACCTTATTTGAGCAATTGTCCGAAATGTGCACTGCTTTTGACCAATCCGTTGCCGTTACTGGCCAACCCATTTCCACCAACAACCATCCCGTTCCCGATGGGAGTTACAACATTTCCATTGCCGTTCAACGTACCATTTTCTTTCAACCTCCACTGCGCCATGGGCGATTTCGAAGCCCGGTAGTGCCTATCTAGCGCCTTGCAGATTGCTCTTGCCACCGGCTCCACGTCGTTGGGATCGAGCCCGACCGAGATTCTAATGTACGGATCCTCATCCCGGATAAAAGGGCAAGATGGCCATATACGAGTGGCGGAAAATCCCAGCCCACCACCTTTAGTCATTCCAACATCCTCCTCCTCTCCTGCCCTGAGAACTAACTCAGTAAATCTATCCAAACTGGGCCGTTTGTTCATTTGGTCATCTCCAAAGAGCTTGATGGTGACAACGTTGCCACCGTGACCCCAACCCATCTTTCGCCAATGAAGTGGGTAGTTGAACCCAGCAATGGAAGCGCATTGCTTGTCCAAGATGTGATATAATCTTTCCGCATTCGACGTCAGCCAGTACATTCGTGATTGATGAACCTTGGCGTCAATAGCGGGCAACACATTCGCTTGACGCGAATACAACGTCGTTCCAGTGATCTGGCGGATAAGGCCAATGCTTTCATGGAAAGCCTCAGGATAGACAAGCAAGCCACACATGACAATGTCCATGCCCATCTGAATGTACTTATGGGCACTCTCATAGTAGAGAATCTTGGGGTGGCTGTCATCATTGAACCAATCATATAGTGGCAATCCACCTGAGAGGAGTGTTCCGTCCATGATGAGATACCGGTCAGACCAGCCAGGTCTCCCTTTCAGGAGCTGAGCAAAGCGTCGAAGGTCTGTGGTCTCTAGTCCGAGAGTGTTGGCCATCGGGTCGAGATAGACAACCTTGGCATTGTGTCTCTCTGTCGTTGCAATGATATCTTCGGCATCAAAAGTTTCCGAGTTGACGACCTTGACATGTGAGACTGGTCGGAGATGATCAAATGACTCAAAGTACAAGTATGGAGACAGAACTATTGTGTCACCTGCGACGAGAACCTTGCTCATGACGAACTGGTTGAGGACCGTGAATGCTGCGACGCCGCTGGACGTCAAAAGTAGTTTGAGTGGCCACTTGGAGTCACCCATGCCCAGGGCCTTGAGCAGGGTGTCTTCGACAGTGTGCACGTCAGATGCACCATAGCGGTCGTAATTGAGGCCGTTAGCACGGTGGTACGCTGGGTCAAACCACCATAGCGTTCGAGACTGGTCGTAGCCTGGACTAGCCCGCTCAAAGAACGACCCAACAAAGGACTGTAGCTGAACAAGGGCGCGGAAGCGCTCCTCCATCTGCCAGGGAGCAAGAGCAAAGCATGACAAAGCTGAAGAGGGGGCCTGCCCATCGCCTTGGCTGAGGTTCTGAGTAACAGCCAGCTGTATCTCTAGCTCAGCGGTTAGATGCTCTAGACGGTTGAACTGCTCCTGAAAGATGCTGCTGCACCAGTCATCAGAACGTGCAGAGATCTCTTTCTCGATCTGAGCACGTCTTTCAGCTCGTTCCTTGATCACATATGTCCCCTGTTTGAGGCGGGACAACAAAACAGACCACATCTCAACGATTGATAGCTTGGGGGTTTCATATGACTTGGTGTCTGTTCGACGCACCAACGGGCCGTAGGTGCTAGGGACCGGAGTGAGAGCTGAGGGGGCCATTATGAATTCCAATTAAGCAAACAAGCCAGGAATATTGATTGAAGTGGATGAAACTGTTTGATCCAGTGTGCCATGACGCTGTAGTTTTATATCCCGCTAGTGATCTACCTTGACACCTTAGAGAAGCCCTACGTCACGAGGTCGTTGCCAAGAAACCTGCCTATTTGCATTCCGCGCTACTCCTATATGCCAGGGTTCGTTTACTATTGCATATGGACGCAGAAATTGATGAGTTGTCTTCTTCCCCTCGCTCCTTCTCGGCCTTGACCGTCAAAGGATGCAACATTCAGGACGACAGCTGTCAAAGATCCATGACCTACTACTAGCCTCTTGGCCAGAGAGCCCACCAGACCAAATGATCTGATAATATTGTTCACTTTATGACTCAAACCCGTATGTACTAACAGAACTGCGGGCTCAGATCCTGAAATATTCGTTGAATGCTCTAGTGTGTGTGTGGGTTGGGTATTCACGTGATGCCTCATGAGGGCACGTTAATCTATAAATACCTATTCAGATAACTCTCATGTAGAATGGAAACAAGTTCAGCTAATCTTTTTCATAAAATGCTCAGGGCTTAGGCCATTATCACAGCTTGTCGTATATATTTCCAAGCAAATTCTCTTTTCCCCTACAGCACAAAATGACGTACTCCAATGACCACACTAACGGCAACACCAACGGCACCACCAATGGATATGGGCTGCACAAAGGCCCTCGACGAGCTCCCCGAGTCCTTAATGTTCTCGAACGACGTTATGATCCTCAATTCTACCAGGCTATCTTCTCCATCATGGCTCTCCGAGAGAAGTACTTGAGAGACGGTTATATCTTCGTCCGAGGAGAGGATATGATTCCCATCCTCAAAGGACTCGGTGCTTTAGATGAAGATTTTGAGCCGTTTGGAAACCTCGGTGATCTCACTTCACCCGACCCGACCGTAAATTACCGCGCTATAACATCCGGGAGATATTGCGTTGATACGGAGACGCGGACTATCCAGCGGCTTGAGTCACAGGACTACGTCCTTACGTTGGAAGAAGATTACAAGCGTCATGATTCCGGGGTACCAAGGATGTTCGATGACACCCCACCAGACATGCAGAGCAATACTGTGATACACACCCTTATGCTTTTCAAGACCCTCGTGTACCAGGGAGTCCCTATCACTCCTCGGGATAACTTGAACTACTACACTCCCAAGTGGATTTGCACACTCTTCAACATCCGAGTGACTACAGCTCCAGAGCTAGGCATCTTCGGCGAGCCGGCACTAGAAGGAGTTCACACTGATGGATCCGACCACACTATGACTGTCTTCTTGAACTGCTCCAACATGCACCCTGAGAGTGGAATCACCTTCATGCATGACAACAAGGAGACCACGGGGGTGCAGCTCCAAGACACCAATCCTGCGCTGATCCGGGGGCGTGTGCACCACCAGAAGCTTCTTGATACTCTAATGTTTGTGGACCACCATACGAAGCACTCTGTCACGCCCGTGCACCAGCTAGACCCGGCGCACCCTGCGACTAGGGATATGCTCATCGTCTTCACCCGCAAACCAAAGCTCGAGGGGCATGTCTCTGGATTTTTGGACAGCCTGAAGCTTAACGCCACGTCACCGTTCCATTTGCCGATGTGGCTTCCTTGATAGAGACCTTGGGGAGTCATCGGCTGGAGGAGTCGTCACTTCGGTAGTTAGTTGATCTATCACATATGCAGAAACTTATTATGTTATCATGTGAATCCACCGTCTGTGATGTATAGTTAAGCCGTCATGTAGGCAAGACGCTAAAGTACCTAGCAAAAGATTAACATATCTACCGAGATTTTCTTACACCGCCTTTTGCCAGCTCAACTATTTTCCGGGTCTTTTGTAGCCAATCATGAAAGTGTCATTCTTGTCTGGCATTCAACTTAAGTACCATTCGGTTCTTACCATGACGTTGACCACTATGCAATGAATATCGAAAGTAGCGAATAATGAGCATCAAAATAAATTACAGACAGGGATTTAATGCAATGAAGAGATCATAATTTTTAAGTCGATGATATATGGACACGCAATCTTGTGGTACTAGTTCTTTTGCAATTAGGTGTGGACTTAACCATCCTGAATACCAGAGAAACCATCCTTATGCATGTGAATCCTTCTGTAACCGCGGTATGTCCGTCTATTGGGCCCATTATCAAACATGAACTCGCATAGACACGTCAGTTCATTGCCACTATATCCGAGCTGTAGTGACAAGATTCCAACTTGGTCAGCCTTGGCTTTCGAAGGCACAAGTCCTTGGCATCAAAGAAGAACACCATTAATTGGCTCGTTAACGAAATGGGCATGTCCAGAGCTAGGACCAGTTACCAGGGACAAGATATGGGGAAAAAAAGGAAGAGATAACCAAAGATAAAAATCTATATTTTGACGCCAAGATATTCATTGATTTGTGTGAGGTTCCCAATTAAGGGTCATATGCGCTGCCACGTGAATCTCGCTTGGGCTGCAAACAGGGGGAAGTGACTGTGACATGGTGCTCCGGATTCCCTCCCACGCACTTACCGTCGACATCGACTACGGCACTTCTGTTGATGCCTAAGTGCCAGATATTAGCTTACTTCCATGCAGAGATGCATATAACGCGGCCTAATGCAAAGAAACCGGCGTACACTCCTTTATTAGGAAGTTCGGGAAGCGCTCAGATTCTGTCCCCGAAAGCACTGCCGTATGATAACGGTCGATATGTACATGGCTACCCCGCCTCTCGTTTTCATAGGACAAAGATGGAGGCATCATGACAACGCAGAGTTTGAGCAGGGGGGCCACCGTGTTCTCAAAATTCATTTGTTCGAGAATGCCAAGACGGGGTATCGGTAGAGAGTTATCCGTAGGATTCTCCCCGTCAGAGCGTCGATAACCCCCACTTGCTACGATGAGGCAACAGGATCCGAATGCCAGGATTTTAATTCCTCTAATCTCAATTTATCTTGACCTCGACAACAGCCCTGGGGCGTGTGTTCGTCACAGCATCGCTCTACCGACCTTTTGGCGTTCGTTACCCCATACGTCAACGCCCCTGAACTCCATGTACTTGCTCCACTCCGGATCCTCGAGCAACTGTTTCACCAACTCTGCCTCGAACGTAATCTGCAGTTCGACCCCCTCGTCATCCCCGGCGCCCCCCGGACCCCTCTGTGGTGGGTAGAGGATTGATTGGCCCCGTTGCACCTCAGTGAACAGGTGCCGATGCGCAGCAGGCCCACCAAATCCAAAGTCCATGGCAGAAAGGTTTGCAGGCCTCCAGTCGGTAATATAAAAGGCCATTAGAGGGAAGGAGTGGACACTGATGGACAGATCCTCGATCGGCACATGAGATAGCTTCTCCAGCTTGTCGGTCAGCATTTCGAGACTCACGCTTTCTGTCAGCTGGCGCACGTAACTGGCCAGCATCGAGAGCGGTACCTCCGAGATGACCTCGGCGAGGGTAAGCTGTGGGAGGTGGGAACTGGCGGAGGTGATGTCAAATTGCATGTTCATCTGCAGGCGCTCGGGCATCCCCGTATCTTTGAAATACTTCTGTATGCTCACCCCCGCCCCAAACAAAGGCTTCATATCTGGATCCGCCTTATACAAATGTTGGCGGATCCTGGAAAAAACGCGCCACGTAAGAGCGCAAAGGGCATTAAAACTAGAGATCCAGGTCCCATCATTTGGCGAAGCAGCTTTCTTCAGCTCCGCCCCCTTGCTCTTGGGGAGGTGGAAGATTAGCGAATGAACGGGCCGGTTTCGCGATTGGGTGTGTGGCAAAGACGGTGCCTCAGCTGGGGCCCCATGCTTATAGGTCGAAGAGGACGAGTTAGATGAGGGTCTCTCGAATCCCAGAGGGAGACCATAACAGGTGCGATCCATGCACCGTGGGTCCCATGAAGGGAACTTTGTCTTGTTCAGGATAGCATAGCAGTTCTCCGCCAGCTGGAGCATAAGTGAGTTCAAACCATCAATTCCATTGGTAAAATGATGGTGATGGATGACGAAAATGAGACCGCCAGGAATGTAGGTGGCCTTGAAGGATCCCAAGGCAGGTCTATTAGCAGCGCGCGCTTCGGGTGTTCTACCAAATACATGGGAGGCATTGCATAGGACTTTGACATCGCCAAGCACAGCAGTAGCGAAGTGGGCTTTTGCTATTGTTGAGTAAGAGGGGAAATTGTCCTCTGGGGAGTCGAGGTACTGAACGGCAAACTTGACCGTGTCATCTTTTCGTTTGATGATAGAATACCCCCCGACATTGTTGGGCTCAACATAGCCATTCATCTGCCGGGTCTGGCTGAGAGTCCTCTCTAGGCCTTCCTTGAGGATAACTTCGACCTTTCTGCCGGGCGCGGTCAGTACGTTAGCTTCTCCATGTACTACACCGGCAGCCAAAATGATTTTGAAGCTCTTACGCCTTCTCCTCTTCCTTCACCTCGAAGAACAAAGCATGGTTCAAGTAGGTCATAGTCGTTAGGTAATCCAGAGTGCAAAGCTTGATTTCCTCCCTCTCTGGATCATTTTCCCAGCCCGTAGGGTGAAGCTGATACTCCTTGATTCGAGGCATAGCGACTTTAGCGAGGCAAACAGCCAGTCTCTCAACCGAGCCCAAGGCAACAAGCAGGACGAATGGATTGGCCGTGGCGTAAGGGCGTTGGCTGTACGTGGAAGAGTTTGGAAGCGTGCAGGAAAGCTAATGCGGGCCAGGTGCCTTCTTGTGGCTCTCGAGTGTCCACCCTGGCCTACTGTGCCGTCCTAGATGCATGGTTAACACAAACGGTCCGAAGCAGCCAGCGGCGGGGAAGAGATACGAAGCGAACTAAGCTGGGGCTGCTGCAATCCTGATCCTACGGATATGTACTGACCAATCTCCGCATGCTAGACCCCTCTTGTATATCGAGCTTCCGAATGAAGATGATAAGCAAGACCATTATAGAGTAGCCAAGGCCGTCTACATTGCACAAGTTCTTTCAGACAATAAGCCACCATCAGGGACCCTCGTAAGCAGTGACACGTCAGTTGTGGGGAAATACAACCTCAATCAAGAGCACAGTCACAAGCGCTCGTTCGGGCTATCTCGCCTGATGAGAATCCTACCCAGAAGCCGTCTCGAGAAATTTGCCATGAACAGAAGCGGCTTTCCACAGCTATGATGTATTTAATCAAGATGTGTATCGATTGAGATTAGTCGAAGAGCCAAAATCAGTACCAAGTTGTACGGCCTCAATAGAACGTCAGAGCTGAACAGAAGTACATTTACTTAGAATAGTAGTCATGCTCATCATGTGTATCCTTTTTAATTTTCAACAATCTATTGTCCTGGGACTTTTACCAGAGCATCCACAAACATAGCTTGGAAAATCCGGCCTCTTCGAATGGAGCATCTCCAAGCTCTGGCCGAAGAGCCGCTCGGATAGAGGTGGCCGGTTCCTTGCAAGCGACTGACTCTGCAAGCATACCACGCTCATAGTACACCTCTGCAAGCTTAAACAGAGCTCGGGCTTGTTGGCCTTGTCCCTCTGTGAATGTCTTTGAGATGCCCACTATCTCCTAAAGCATTTGTCTGCGTGTGTATGTTAGCATAGATCAATGATCGAGGAGAATCTAAATTTCCTTACATAGCTGAGCTTACATGACCTTGTTTCAGCAATATTGAAGCAACGTCATACTGAGAGTCGCAAGTTTTCAGCCTGTTCCCAAGAAGATTTCTTCGAAAAGCCAAGGCTTTTGATGCTAGTCTTATTGCATCGCTGGATCTCCCTTGCGCAAGACGGATACGCGATAGGAGTACCATATCCCCAGAGAAACGAGGATTGCCTGTCTTAAGAAATGTCTCATCTGTGAAGTCTTTGAGGGATGGACATCTTGCAAGCATCTCTTCAGCTTCATCCGGCCGATTCATACGAAGAAGTAAACTCGACATGTTGCTGTATGAATTCCCAATTCTATCACTGTTTGCCTTGAGCCGTAGGCGAATTGCCTCTTCATGTGCTGCATAGGCGAGGTCCAATTCGCCCATCTCGGTGTAAGCTAGAGCTACATTGTTGAGACTATAGGCAATGAAGGGATCTTCTGGCCCAAGGGTAGCTTTGCGGATCTCGAGAGCTTGTTTAAAAGACTCTATTGCTACCGAAGGTTGAGCGAGGTCTAGATCGACGAGGCCGCCAAGATCAATGGCGCTTGCATATTCGAGACTCATTTTATCCTCAAATATCGAAATGGCCTGTTCAACCATCGGTTTGGCAATCAGATATAATTCTCTTTCGTATAGGTACCTGGGATTCAGTTATTAGTAGGGATGGCAACAGTGTAGGAGGGCCTACTTACCAACCACATCTCAGCAAGAGATCAGCGTATTTCTGCTTATTACCGGGCTTCTTTCCCTCGACTTTGGCTAAGTGAACGAGGTGGTTTACATGAGTGACTGCCTTTTCGCATCGTTCCCAAGCCGTTATCTGATGTCCAATATCAGTCTTCGAGTGATCTGGAAATCCCCAACAGAGTAGGTGAACAGCGGCATCAAAATATTTGGTAATCTCCAGCTCGGTAAGCCTCTTCTGACCCGCTGATTGAACTAGGCGATGGATTGAAAGAATTGCTAGATCAGATGTGCGATTTACTAGAGCAGCTCGAAGTAGATCCTCGGTTGCATCACCAAAGCTGTTGTCAAACATTAGCAAAACCACTACAGAGGTTTCACAGGAGTGATAATACATACTCCATCTCGTCGGATAAAAATGAAAATTCATCTTGCATATCCACAGAACCACGTAAAAGGATTTCCTCAGAGATAGCATCCGGGTCAAAAAATGAGAGCAAGTTCAAAAGACAGGCCGATGTGTCAGCCAGTTTTTCAAACGAGATGTTCCACACAGTACTCAACGTATGTTCGTAGTCACTGCCAGGGGCCTTCCGAGAATCAATTTTCGATGAATGATTTTCGTACAATGGCAAAAATTCTTTCAATGCCATCTTTCTCTGGTTAATAAAACCGCTGATTTGTGTAAGAGCCAGCGGTAGGCCCCCGAAGGTTTTGCTAATCGCTAGCAAGCGTTGCTCGTCATCAGGTGAGACCTGGGCAATGTTGAGAGTCTTTTGCAGCAGTTTTAATCCATCCTCATCAGCGAACGCACCGACAGACACATATTTGGAGACAATAGACGTGGCGACGGAGAAATCCCTTGTGGTTACCAGTACGGAACCACGTAGGGTGCCTGGCCATATTATTTTCAGAACATCGATGTCATCCGCGTTGTCGAAAATCATTAAAAAAGAATGTTCTAGAGCTGTTAGAAACATTTTCGAAGATGAAATATATGAACGGTGTGCGCGTACTCTTTGTAGCCAGCCAAGTCTTCACCTTATACATGGCTCCAGCTGAATCCCTGAGTTCTTCGTCCGTCTCGAGGAGGCCAAGCCCTTCTGCGATGCTGCGGAAGCTTTGTCCGACAGAGAGAGAGTTGTCAGCCGCTATCCACAGGACAATATCGAACTTATCCAAGTTGCGATAGGCGTATTGGATGGCGATCTGAGTCTTGCCAACACCGCCCATGCCAAACAAGGCCATTGACCGGAGTGAAGACGCATCGACTTCTGCGCCTAGATATTGGTTCAAATCTTTCAACACATCTTCGCGACAACTGAAGCGAGGATTCTCGGCAAATGGGATGTTGTTGTACGTCACTCTGTTCAAATCTTCCTCATTCGTGACCTTCATCGTATTCAACAGTTCGAGGACATCTTTGTATTGCAACTCATCTTTGCGCATGCGCACGATATCGACTTCGCTTTCGACAGTTGATGACATTCGTTTAATTCGCTTGATGGTTCGAGAAAAATCATTTCGAAAAGTCTGCCAAGCGTTCTTCCGAAGAACCAGATGTGAGTTGCTCTTTAGAAAGTGGATGGCCCGGGCATAAAAGCAAATAATTTCACTGTACACATCCACCAAGGCCGCCTGTAGCTGGTGACTAAGTGGGAGGGTTTGCTCATAGACTTGGAATCGTGGAAGCGTCAAGCTAAGCTCCTCTAGCATATCCAGAACGTCTTGGAGAGTCTCGGCTGCTGTCGATGCTTGAGAGAGGATCAATCTGATGCTCCCCCAAACTGCCGCGGTAAGTGCAGCATCGGCGCCAACACACAGCGCAAGAACTGCTGAGAAGTCATCAACGAACTTGAGCCGGGGGGCGATCTTACTGAGAGAAAGCACACTCGAGTAATGACTCGGCGCAGTGTCATGGATGGAAGAAAAGGAACTGATCAGCTCTTCCAGGGTGTGGACACTCTGAACAGCTTGGTAATCCTCGGCCGCTGGCAGCTCCTGTCGATACTTCTCTAACGCCTGATGCCACAGAGGGCTCCTTGTTTTCCTGTTTCACCACCTTAGTTAGCATCGGACATTCTTCCGCACAGCGTCCATTGATTCGGATAGGCACTCACTTCTCAGCCATCATCGCTTACTCACATGAGTGAACTTTCCATCCCAGGGGAATTGGTAGAGACAAAGAGCGCGGCAAACAAGGAGCAGCCCAGGTGGGGTTTGACTCGTCTCGACTCCGCCAATCCCATCCATCACATGAGGGGCCTCATTTATCCGGTGCTCCGGACCAACACACAGTGACAATGTACGGCGCAGTAGATAGGCGTGCTGCGATTCATTGGCCTGAATGAGATGCAGGTTCCACCTTACTTGGACGCATGAATGTGCTCTAATGCATGCCTGGCGCTTAGGTGATAAGCGATGCGTTATGCTGGAGTGTTGAGGTTCAGTCACAGCTCGTCTCCTCTCAGATATCCTAAGAATTTCCTAGCGAGACCAGTAGTAAGTATCAAACACCAGTTGTGATTAAACATGCTCCCGAGGCTCAACTCGTATGCATTCGCTACGATTTTCCCAACTTTCGTAAATCTAAGCCAGCTCATTATTGAGCTGATGGTTCAGCACAAAACAAGATTGGGCAGCAGAGAGCGCATTTAGCGGCCGCCATGAGACATGGGGGCTGGAACCAGCTGACGAATGAAACAAACAGCCCCCAGCGCCTATTGTTGCTAGGGGCGGGAACCATCAGGCGGCCCGAAGGCATATTATTAGTCTCCTCCGACTTGAAATGCCTGGTTTTTATACACTTTGTTCTCTTCTTAACTAGATGAACTAGCATCGAGCATGGTAGTGAATTCTCTTGCAAGAAAACATGGCAGGCCCTCCCAGACACGATAGTGGTATGAATCCTCGGTGATCCACGATACATAACCAATTCCCTAACTTTAAGCATGCAGAATCCCATTCCGAGGTTGAGCAAGATCATGTCTTCAATGACCTCCCATGGTATAGATTTTGGGTACTTCAGTAAATCCACAGCCTCCCTGATCGACTATTTCTGTCTTTGCCGAACATCAACTGCCACACAGACATCACTGGCTCAATTTGGAGTACACAGATTATTCCTTTGTGGAATAAGGTAAGGGATCTGGTCCAGGGCCCAGGGCCGAGAACAATTGACAGCATTACGGAAGCGTTGCTGCAGGCCAACTACATTGTTGTGAACGAAAACTACGAGGCATACCGATCTGCGAAGGAGCTGGTATTTAACATCGTTGGTTGGCAAACCATGCTCTATCGGGCCAGCAACCTGACCCGCACGACCGACGGCTTCTCTATTCTTGATGAAATGGATGGGTACCTCGGCGAGACAAGGCTATGCCTTCACCAATCGAGTCTGGCTGGGAAATATGACTTGCCTAGCTTCATTCTGGGATTTGGCATGATGCTACCACAGAAGAATTACTGTTCATTTGACGACACCGAGGACCGACAGCTGTTCAATGCAACAAAACTGGTCAATGTGAAAGAGATAAATGCTCACGTGCTGTACAAGGTTTGTGGCGTGAAGATCCAGTGGGTTGATTCCCTTTCATGCCATTTAGAACTGGATAGGCAGACCGGGACCTTGTTTCTTTATCGATATGCTTCATTCTGTGTTGCGAGCCTCCAGAGCAAGAACCAATGTGGAAGCCCAATGTCAAAGCCCGTTATCCAGTGCTGCGGGGTAGACGCTTCAAGTTCGTTGCCTTGGGCTAACGAGGCCGATATTAACGATCTACTACGTGAAGTCTTACTATCGTACCGTCTACTTTTCGGTCAGAGCAGACGCTCGAGGAAGCTTTTCCGACGGCTACGACCTTTCGCGCAGATATCACAAGAACTGCATGATCGATTTCTGTTAGACATTTGTACCAAGAAGGAACCAAAATGTTCGATTAATCTTATCGAACGCGAGCAATACGATCTGGTTGGCGACTTCCCTCACCTCCGCAGCCGGCTCGTGCGTCTCAACAGCTACGCCACAGCCAAAAAGCCGCGTTCTGTTCGGCAGCTATGGAAGGATAAACGCGACTCTACAGCCTGGCTGGCATTTTGGAGCGTCATTATCATCGGGTCGATTGGTATTTTGTTGGGATTGATTCAGACAGTGCTCCAAATTATGCAATACACCCTGACTCGTCAACAAGGAAAATGAGTCATGTTTTGATCTACACTATCACACCTATAGCGCTGCTTTTCTAATTTGATTTTTTTTCCCTTCTTTTTTAATCACAAATGAGAACCCTCGCTGCTTTGGGCAGGCACTCTCTCTATATCCCATTGTTAACCCAACTTTCGTCTCGGTATGTTGTTTTGTAGTAGTAAAGTAAAAGAGAGGTTCAACAGGTAGATATGCTTCATTTTAGGAATGACATAACTACTTGACAGAGGTGACACTGATAATTTTGATCTAACGTACAAATCCAGGCATCATTAAGATAAAGTACACCCACTTGTGCATTATCAGGCTTGTGTTGTTGGCTCGGCGTTCATATTGTTGGTTATCAGCACCCCGAAGTAACCCCGATCCGACAAGCGGGCGCAGCTTCAGTTTTGTGCGGGGAACGTGGAAGTTGCCGCACCATTACTCCTCCATTAGATTGAGACTTTGCGAGGCCCTTACTCACCCACTCACCCGATCGAAGTACTCCAATGGCTGTCAACGAGGTTCAAGTCTTCAAATTAGCCGTCGGGGACCAGTTTGGTCGCCTGACGGATCGCGAGAAACGATATGCGCATCATATGGCCCGGTAAGCACAGGATGGGCGTAGGCCGGTGGCGTTTATATTGACTTATTATTATAACAGTGCTTCTTGGTCGGGAGCAAGAATCATCTTCCAGCAGGTTTCTTCCGAGTCCGTCCTGATTTTTGATTTCATCATGGAGCTTCATCGTACTTGCTCTGGGGACTGGGAATCTTTGATCTGTCCCGGGGTGACAGGAGAAGATCTCCAAAATTTCAAGATTTACGCTGCTACGTTTTTGTCAAATGTCGGAAACTACTATGTAAGTGGCATTTTTAAGTACATGAGCCTATGTCCGAATCTATCGCTAACAGTTCACTACCATACCTAGGGTTCTGGCGATCAGAAATTCGTCCCTCAAGTGGAAAGCGCTGTCCTCCAGAAACTATCGTACAAGTCCTCTACTTTAACTCGTCTATACGAAAGCCTCTCCGATAAGATTCTCACATTGCCGCCATATAGTCTTGGATATTCAAGTGAAACCGCTCAGACGGCTTATTATCCAGGAGGTGATCTGAAGGAGTCCGACATCACCATGTTATCAAAATTTCTTGAGCAAAATCACATCCACCCCGAAAATACCAGACTCCAGAAAGTTGGTGAAGGAGACTATGAGATTCTTCTTGCCTCTGTTGAATCCGGTAGACAAAAACACCTATCTCTATCCAACGGTACAGGATCAGTGCAGGTCGTACAGGGGGACCATTCTTCTGACCTTCAACGTGTGTGTCATGAACTCGCTGAGGCGGCCAAATACACCGCAAATGACCTTCAAAAGCGATTTCTCGAAAAGTATATCGAAAGCTTCCAAACCGGGAGTCTGGACGCGTATCGAGAATCCCTACGAATTTGGGTCAAAGATAAAGGGCCTCGCGTAGAAAATATTTTTGGATTTGTTGAACCGTACCGAGATCCACACGGTATCCGAGCAGAATTTGAAGGACTAGTTGCTATTGCTGACGATGAAGAAACTACACTTCTTGCAAAGTTGGTTGAGAACTCGGCCACCTTTATCCGTCGGCTCCCATGGGCAACGTCTGAGAACAATGGAAAGGGGCCTTTCGAGAAGAGTCTTTTTGCTCCTCCAGACTTTTCTAGCATCCATTGTAAGCGCAATTTTTTATTTGGCCTCATGTTAAAATCTGGGTTGACCCTTGTGCAGCGCTGGCATATTGCTCGAGCATAATTTTCCCAGGAATCAATGTTCCCAACGTAAGCAAAGTCATCAATTATATATCCATCTTCATTGTACACAAACTCATTCGGCACACTAGTACAACGACATCCGTCAGGAGGATGGTTTTAAAAATGTTATTATTTCTAACCGAATGGTCACTGAGAGCCAGGCGAAACAGTACCCTTTTATCCAGGCCTCGGAAACAGTAATCTTTCAGAAGCATAAGTTCCCAGCTTATTACTGGTGGGTTGTTCTCCACGAGCTTCTCGGGCATGGTACAGGTCAAATGATGGTAGAGCATACAGAGGGAAAGTTCAACTTTGACATCAACAACCCGCCAATCAATCCGCTCACAAACCAACCCATCTCGACCTGGTATAAACCAGGGCAGACTTGGACAGGCGAATTTGGAGATTTAGCAACCACGGTGGACGAGTGTAGAGCTGAACTCGTAGGCGCGTACTTGATGGACGACGTCGAGCTCCTTGAGTTGTTTGGCTTCTCGGAGACCTCCGAAATTCGCGCAGATGATTGTGAGCGTTAATTACTCAGTCCCTTCATTTTCTTTATTTGGTGTTGAAACTAACACAAGAAACTCTCTTTAAGTGACATATAATCTATACCAACAGCTAGGTGTTGACGGTTTGCGAGGACTATCCAACTTCAACGTAACCAACGGCGTATGTTTGTCTACATCCATGAACACTGTTTGGGAATCGCACTAATACTCTTTTGCAGAAATGGGGTCAGGCGCATAGTCGAGTGAGTGCTGATAGCAAATAAGATGAAATCGATTTCGCTAACCAAATTCCAACTCTCAGGCGCACTTCGCGATGCTGAAGTGTTTAATTCGCGATGGCGGCGGCGTTGTTACCATTGTTCATGATAAGCCGGGCAACAACCTTACAGTCCACGTAGACCGCTCCAAAATTCGCACTCATGGAAAGGCAGCTCTCGGGAAAATGCTTCTACATTTGCACATGTTCCGATGTACGGCTGACGCGGAGAATTGTCGGGCCTACTATGAGGAGCTCTCTAGGGTGGAGGGGGAACACTTGTCCTGGCGCGAGACGGTCCTCTTGAAGAAGCCTCCTCCAATGGTTTTTGTCCATGCTAATACGTTTCTTGACGGGGACAAGGTCATTCTGAAGGAGTATAACCCTACTGTCGAGGGTATCATCCAAAGCTGGGCTGAGAGACTTATCTGAACTAATACTTAAAGATCCCCGGGGCCTTTACAAAGTAAAGTTCTTCATTAGTTCATACAACCTTCAGGGATAAAAGCTATTTTATTAA
Source organism: Clonostachys rosea (assembly GCA_026958235.1). Taxonomy (NCBI): domain Eukaryota; kingdom Fungi; phylum Ascomycota; class Sordariomycetes; order Hypocreales; family Bionectriaceae; genus Clonostachys; species Clonostachys rosea. The sequence goes on from CP110207.1 coordinate 467,222, forward strand.
GCTCTTGAATTCGAATGTATATTCAGACCGAAATAATAATATTAATTGGCTTTTTCTATCTGGTTTTTGAGCTTCAGAATGAGATTAAGTTTTGATCCATTTATTACACCGGATGCATGACCCGTTACCGGGTTCAGCCGGCTCTCTTTTGCCATAAACCAAAGCAAAACCCATTGACTTTGAGGGCAATGTAGTCACTAGATACGAGACACAGGGAGAGTATCTTGTCCAGTCCCCCTCAATTACACTTGGCTATCTCAACGACGAAGGAAAAATCTCCGAACCTTCTCACTTTGTAGTGGTAGACAGAGTTATAGAGATGATCAAAAGTCAAGGCGAGTGACAGCAAAAGTCTTCTTTGCCAAACTGCATGATTCGGAAGCTAACCCCGTCATCCAAGGCTCATCGCGTATCCCCTGCTGAGCTGGAAGGACATATCTTGGATCATCCATATGTGTCTAACTGCGCCATCGTTAGCGTTCGGGACGAAAAGACCGGTGAAGTACCGAAGGCTTTTACCTTGAAGTCCGCAGATCTACGTATGTAAGAGAAATTGAGTGCAAAGTTAAACAGAAATGGAAGTTGCCAGAGCCCGACATCTCAACACAACGAATACGGATTAAAGTAGTATCAGTCTCACTAGATATGTTGTACTGTTTTTCTTTTAGCTCAGGCATATTTATTCGAGATTCCTCCAACCTGATACTACTAGACGACAAGTATATAAACAGATAAACAAATCAGAAGAAGCCACCTTCCTCTGCACCATGTTTTCTTGGCATGCTGGTATTAATAAAGGAGCAGCTTAAGCCTAATCTGCGCGCGCTATGCAGCGTTCGGCGGCCGGAACACTCCTAACCTCCGAATCGTCCGCGTTGGATTTCAGCCAGCATGGCACCACCCCTCGAAGGGCCAACGCAGCACCCATGCCAGTCTTTTCGATACCATTACATGCTTAGCTCACTCGGGGTTACCAATGTGATAGCGGAGCGGATATTTGGACTCGGATCAACTCCACTATGAGTTTATAAGCAAGAACAAAATGCCATCCCTCATGGAAAGGCTCGGGCTAAACTAACACCCCAAAATGGATCCCCATGAGTAATTGACGAACAGAGAGAGTTTGGATAAATACAGCTTGAAGTCATTGCTAAGCCTTCATTTTAAACCGCCTCTAGCACTAACTATTGTTCACTACTTAAGCCCTCAACCTCCTTCAACATAAGTTCTATAAAGAAAGTCGCGATCATTGGTGTAGGTGATGGTCTTATACGTATTATTCCGTGTACTCCACTGACAAGCGTGAAAAGAAAGGTAATGTCGGCTCTGCTGTCCTAGCTGAACTTCTTAAGAACGGCTTCGACGTCACCGTCATTAGCCGCTCCAGCCATGAAGTACCTGCTGGAGCTAGGGCTGCTCAGGCAGATTACAATTCCATCACCAGCCTTTCCTCGGCCTTGAAAGGCCATGACGCTGTCGTCAGTGCTGTGGGAGCTGCCGGTATTGTCGGCCAGAAAGTCATTATCGATGCCGCCGCGCTGGCGTCAAACGTTTCATCCCTAGCGACTACGGATCGGTGAGCGCGGACCCGGAGGCAAGGGACGAGCCTACGTTCCTACCCTTCATTACGATTCAAGACTATCTCAAGGAGAAGGCCGCAGCTGGAGAGATCGAATACACAATCTTGTCTACCGGGCCCTTCCTAGACTTTGTCTTTGGTACTCCACTCTTTGTCGACTTCCAAAATCGCTCGGTAGAATTCTACGGCGATGGCAAACTTCGACTGAGTTTAACCAGCATAGCAGGCATTGGAAAGGCAGTGGCCGGTACTCTGGTCAATGCGGACAAGACCAAGAACCGCGTCCTCCACATTCAGGAGACTGTAGTCAGCCAGGTCAAGGTCTTCGATTTGGCAAAGACAGCCGCACCCGAAGGAGCTGAGTGGAAGGAGATGTCTGTCGACCCGGAGGAGATCCTCGAGGCAGCCAGAGTCAATGCTGCTAAGAATCCAGGTGATATTTTTGCCCTATATGCACTAATCAAGGCGATCATGCTGAGCGGAAAGTATGAAACCGAATACCGCGAGGTAGACAATGATTTGATCGGTCTTGTGCAACTGACGGATGAAGATCTTAAGGCACAGTTCGTGCCCCTTCTGGCAAGGGCACCATAGATGACTATCTTAGAATATAGTATTGGACTACCGAATGGTATCTCAAACGCCATGGAATCGCTGACAATATGCATTATGTATTCTAAAAGCCCGTATACACGTACAAGCAGTAGCGAAATGCAAAACGGCATGTGATGAATATACAATATAGACGGATGAATTAGTCTACAATCACGCCTAAGAGACGTCTATTTTGAGCTGATGGACGGGCGCCTCACTCATACCGCCCGCACACCGATTCAATAGTAAGCGGCTTACTCACCATCCACAACCTGATTGTGACCAACTATGATTTTTTCTGCGGGGGAAAGGTCACTCTGAAAGAGTTTGAGCCTACTATCGAGGTTGTTATCCAAAGCTGGGCTAAGAGAAGCGTTTGGATCAATACTTGATATCCTACGGTTCCTGTACGAGGCAACATTCATCGTCATTTAGCGGGGTCTTTGAGAATATTAGATGTCAGGTTTATCAAGTTGTACAGTTGAAGAGGTGTTCGGATCTAGATATCCCTGTCAACTATCTTTCCTATCTACTTTTCGAGCTTCAGAAGATGAACAACTAATAATCCATTAGAACAACTGATTTCAGGGGTAGTTCCTCTCCCAGCCCACTTTTCAGATTTAGGACTGGCTCTGGCGTGCCTCTTTAACCCATTCCTCCACTTTCATAACCTTCTCCACGATCAGCGGCCAGATGAGGTCTGTCGCCGCATCTTTCTGCGGACCTGCAAACCCCGCTGTACCGTCAGACCTAAACGATGAAAATTTAGTAGGTGCATTTGTAGTATTGTGTTAAAGAATAAGGAGAAGTTCTTACAGCAATGTCACGTGGAAGCCACTGTACACCCCAACGCAGTCAGTACCAAGTATCATATTGGTTAACAAGTCACGCATAAAACTTACAGCTCCCTGGCATCACGGGCAGTCGACTCCAGGCAAGTATTGGCAACCATGCCAGCCATAACGAGGTGAGTGATTCCCCGTTGACGCAGTTGATAGTTCAAGTCTGTGTTGACAAATCCACTAAAAGTGGTTGTCAAAAACGGGTAGTCCATCGTAGAACGGTGATGACAGGACTTACCTGCTGTTCCAATGCTTGCTGGCGACTACATCCCCATTGCCAAGCACATCTGGCTCAAGACCTTCCAGAAACTCTGCCCCCCATGTTCCTTTCTCAAAGGCCTTGGCCATGTTGAGTCTCGAGTTGGAAGTTGATAAGTGGCTCCAGCCTTGGTAATTGCCCTCCTTCCACTCCTGGTGCATAGCATAGAAGATTGGAATGTGCAGTTCTCGAGCGGCATCGACAAGCGTCTTCAGATGCTTGTTCGTATCAGTCGTCGTAAGAGACTCCCTAACGGCAGGGTTTAGCTTGCCATCGTGGTGAAGAAAGTCATTGTACGGGTCAATAAGGACAATGCCAGTTTGTGAAGATAGTTGGGTAGCCATTTTGCTTAGTTCTTTGGACAAGATTCACTGCTCAACTTATTGTTCTATCTCGGGGAACGGGGAATGGGTCAGCTATAAGTAGGTGGCATGGACGTGGGATTCCAGACCAAATGTGCCCGCTCACTTGAAGCTGACAAATTAAGGAGACTTCTGAGTGGAGGTATCAATCAAACAACCAGGCATACCCAGAGTAGCATTTACGCTACTTTGGCAGTTCACTCAGGACAATGACCGTCAGCAGGACTAGTGGCACCCATTCCAGCCAATCGTCGAACAAACTTCATGACCGACCACGGACCAGAAAAACCTTTCGCTCTACCGGATCGATGAGGACCACTTCTTCTACACGAATGATTGGCATACAGGTACAAGCAATCCCAGCATGTGCCTGATTGGACTTGTGATGGGCGGACTGCTGACCAATTTAGGCCCCACAACATCCATCCCCAACACCGCTCGTTCCGTTGGAGCTTCCACAAGCGTCTCATGTTGGGAACCCTCCCTGTAATGCAGTAAGCGCCATGGTAGGAATACCCGCTCTCAGCTGACATATTATCTCTCTCACGGCCCGGCTTTTACAGAGGTTTATCTGTTGACATGGGTGGAGAGGCGTCACCCTCTTACATGAAGCCACCAATAAGAGATACACGGATAAGGAAATCAGCATTAAGAGGTAGTAATTACTATGTATAAAAGGCTCATACTACATGTAAAATCTATGCTCGCTCTTTGTACAGTTGGCCTAGGCGTCACCACGGTCATTGAATTGTCCCCTCGGATGTAACCAATGCCCTCACACCACACTTCTTCACTCAATCAGCAAGCAATGACGATAGCTTTTGCTTCCACTGCTGCAACGTTTTTGACATTTCATCCATCTGCGTCCGGGTGGTCCTGAGTTCCTCTTCGAGCTGCTGCTTCTCGGCGCGCAGAGTTGCTGCCTGTTCCATAGACCCTTGCCGCAGGGAAGCCTCGAGGCGCAATTGTGCAAGTTCACTCTGCGACGCTCGAGCTGACTGTAGGGCTTTTTGAGTCATTTGTAATTCCCGATCTCTGAGACTTAGATCTTGGCGAAGCTGGTTAACTTGGCCCTCCAACCCGCCAATCTGTTGCCGAAGCTCAGCAGCCGTTTCCAGCTCCGAGTATAACACGCGAAGCGCAGAGTCCACTTCTGTAGGTAGCGTTGTGTAACGAGATCGCCGTGTGGCGACCGGCCGGTAACTCGTGTATGTATCTATGTCTATAGAACGGGCCTGCGGAACAGGTACGGTCCTTGGCCCAGGATGGGTGGGTGTTGCAACTAGACGAGCTATCACAGTCTCACTAGCCTGTGACGTGTCCTGTGAAGCAGTGGGATGACTTGTAGGAGTAGAGTGATCCAAGCTTGGATCCGGGGGTAGGACTTGGGGTCCACGAGAGGACTGCACTGCCTCGGGCTGGGGTAGCGAATTGGGAGGATGAGCATGCCGCCGCCCACTTTCGACTTCTTCCACCGCTCTAGAAGTCTCCGGTGGTGGCGAGGCGGGCGGCGTGAGAGTGGGCGGCTCAATGTGCCAATTTCTCACCACACATATGTCGCAATACCAGCCTTTTGCTGGCCCGTGGTCAACAGTAACGGAGCTTTTTGGTCTGCACGACTCGTGGTACTGTCTTCTACAGGTTATGCATGGATGGATATCATCTGACTTCTTACATGCAAAACAGAAATCATCATAAACCGCACCAGATCCTAGAGGAGAACCCGTTTTTAGTAGGTGGCTTGGAAGACATGGATGAAAAGGGTAGATTACGTTTCCAATTTTTGTACATTGCCGAGGATAAAGACAAAAACTCCTCCGACACGCCCCGCCCATCCATTGCGGCTTCAAGTAGTTCCTTGAATCTCTCCAAGCCTTCATGGCTGGTTGGCGCGTGGCTCACCAATCGCGTCCGGCGTGGGGGATGTTGATTCTCCTTTTCATGGCGCTGGGAGGTTCGCAAGCGCTTCCTTCTTGGTTCTGGAGGCGACTGATCGGTATCGTTCATTTTTGGCGGTTGTCGAGATGCCCAGCAGGGATTCAAGAGAACGGGCGGTAACGGGCGTCATTCCCGCATCATCAATTAAAGGGAGAAAAGAAGAAACCGATTACAAATCGCATTTTCGGGTTCGCTTTCCGTCATTTGACGCCAGACGGATGGATATTTGTGGGACTAGATTTGTCAGCAGATTCAGCCTCTTCCATTGGGTGAGCTGCATTGGCCCTTGTCAAAGTCGGTGTTTGATCTTCTCCGCTCATCGTTCAAGCGTTACTGACTAATTTATCAGGGTCAATCCAGTCCCCCCAGCATGCCCGCCCTCGTCCACACCTGTTTCCACGGATTCTACTCCCTTTCAATTCCCCATTCGCCCATTGAAACTGCTGCACTTTTCATGTGGAATACCAAACCGAAAATAGCTTAGTGGTATGGGTCTGTTTGATATATCAGCTTCAACCGATCATCTGTTCAAGCCTACCCTGTACCACAGAACAGATATTCATTGTTCTACTGTAGGGCACCGCTATATCTACTATTTCCCTCCTTCTATCGGATTATCACTAAACGTTAATTTAATTATTCTACTCATAAGTCTGTCAACATCTTCAAAGAGACATTCTCCCTTCAAAGAACCCAAGAATTCCATAGAAGGTTGAGAAATACATGTAAACCAGAAAGTTTGAGTACAAAGATATGCACAGCAATGAAGATGCCAAGCCCAACATCTCAACTCAATGGAATGACACCATTCAAATGGCCTAGCAGCTCCAAGACGGCTCATATACACGACGCGGCCTGGTGAGGTAGCATACATTCAACCATGGGAATACTGCCACCCCCACGCTAGGTATGTGCCCGATTCTGGAGCGTTATCCTCCGAGACAAATAAAACCATCACACTCGGTCTTTTGGTGATTGATGGTTACATCGAATGGCTCAACAGTGGTGTGTTTGTTGGGTCCCCATGGCCCACACTGGAGCCTCGGCTCTGACGAATGTGTGGTGGGCCCAACTCATCACAACTCTTTCCACAACTTAGGGGGTATGGACTCGCTTTTTGGGTAGATATGTTCATGGTGTTGGGTTGTCTACTCAGGCACCTATATATAGAGGGCATCACCACTGAAACAAACTGCGACTTCTTGAGTTGAATTCTCACCACAACGCCAAGATGAATCTGCCCTTGCACGACATGGCAGCAATATGGGCCAGCATTCACACTTGCCTATCTTTTATCCTGCCTTTAACATTTGTGGCCTATCTGATACTCGTGAAATCCTACCGCTACGCTCGAAGAGATGAGATAGAAGCAAAGTTTATGTCTGGGGGACGGGAGTTGTCAACAATGACTGGCAAAGAAGCTTTTGAGATTCTCGCTCAGCTGCAGGAACTCGAGTTTCCCTATGCTTTCGCCAAGGCACGTCAGATGGCTTTGCTCAAGGTTCGTCCCAGTCTTCAATGAGTACTCAATACTATATATAGCTTTCATACTAAACCCGTGTTTCATCCATTTCAGGCCGGCGGTATTCCTTCCATGTCGAAGCTATTCGCTGTGACGGGACAAAACAACCGGAGGAATGCTGGTAGGCGTGCCGTTGATACAGAGATCCTCCTTCGAGAGTCACAGACAATGCCTCGGGATTCAGAACGCTATGCCATGGCTGTTGCTCGTGTGAACTACTTGTATGTGGCGGCAGAACGAGACCCCTGGCTAGAGTTCAGCTGACAAGTTTAGCCACGAGCGGTACCGACGTGCTGGGAAGATCACAGACCCCGATCTACTCCATACACTAGGCGACGGCCTCGCAGAAATACTGACTGTTATCGAAAGAGATGAATGGCGCAAGCTGACAGATGTGGAAAAGTGCGCCTTGGGCGTGTTCCACAAGAATCTCGGTGAAGACTTGGACATCCCGTTCGACGCTCTATCATCTAGCGAAGGGGGGTGGAGAGACGGGGTTCATTTTGCGATGGATCTACGCGACTGGACCATCAAATATGAGGAGGAGGTGGCTGTTCCTAACGGCCCCAGTGTCCAATACGTCGACGCTTATGTAGATTCCGCATTTCTTTCCATGCCAAAATGGGTTGGTGTGACCATGCGGAAAACTTTGGGTGCCGACTTGGATGATACCATGAGGTCGAGTCTTGGGTGTGTATTCTCGTTCTAGCTATGGGTGGAGTGAATTAGCTGACCATGAGATTTCCTTGAATTGCAGGCTTGAGGCTCCTGGGCCCCTTCAGTCCCTGCTCATTCGAACCATGCGAAACCTCCGAATCCTATACCTCAGGCATTTATCGCTTCCTCGACACACAGCCAAGAAAGCCTTGTCGGTATCACCCAATCCGAAAACAGGCAAGTATAACTTCGAGCGTAAAGGTTTACAACCCTGGTACATGGAACCCACATTTTGGTCCAGTTGGGGCCCCAGTGCTCTCTTGATCAGGGCGGCGGGAGGAAGGGTGCCTGGTTCCAAAGGTGACCGCTACTACCCACAAGGCTATGACCTGATGACTATCGGCCCAGAGCCGCAGAAAGGTAAAGGCATTGATGAGATGAAAGGCGACATCGAAGCTATTCGCGCCAGAGGCGTGGCCACTTGCCCTTTCTCCATGGCCAAGTTGGGGGAAATCTAGAAGAAGGGAAGGGGGTAGACTTCTTGCGCCTTGACAAGTCTAGGCTCAAGATGTCAGCCATCCTCCAAGAGAACACGCGACAAAGGCACGGCGGTCAAACTTGCGCGTTCTGCACGTTTCACATAGAGCTCGGGTGATCGATCTGAGATCTTCGGATTTGATGAAGCCACATTCAACGGGTTTTTGAAAGGGGTTGAAATCATGAATCAAACAGTTAGCACCGCAGGCTTTGAGAGCTCTTGATGGAGCAATTTCCAAATTTAAAATCTTACGGTCTCTTTCTTTTCAACGTCCGCTCAAAGTATTTGTAAATTTTATCCTCGACCCTTTGGGTTGTTACTTCTGTCAAAAAAAGCTCACCATGAAAATATAAACCGCCCATAGAAAAGCTACATATACCTCAACTTATCAAAGGGAATATCTCACTTCGATAAATCTCGTATTCCGAAATACCATTTCCCAGCATACGCCAGACCTACAAGTATCGTTCAACCCATATCTAAGTGTCTCCATCTTTATTGCATCAAAAGCAATCGAACTCCTACGACAGACCTGAACCGGACACGGATGAACTAACACACGCGGAACTAAAACAGACTCGGATTTAATATCCCCGTCTTGTTACCCCCGGTGGCGTGGGGGAATGTTCAGGGGTTAGTTGCGAAAGTCGGCGATGCAAATACGTATCTCCATATGACCCTGGCAGTGCTTAAGGGCTCTCACATGCAAATGAACTCAGCCCAAACTTGTATATGGCTAGTTACCAAATAAACTATATTACTTTCACGGATGATAGAATATGATTGCTGACCGCCGAACGGATCTCAACGAAGGAGGAATTGTCTAACGGGCACCAAACACCGCAAATACTGCAGTACCATCTAAAGGTAGGGCTCTCATGTACAAGAGAATCAAGCGCGGTGGATACAAATCCGGAATGTTTCAATAAGTACAATACAATCCCCTGCTCCGAGAATTGTTGAGGAACAACCAGTGTAATCAGGATCGGGATGATGTTCCAGAACATTTTTGTTTAGGTTCGATCGTGGGAGCCGAAATCCGCACTCCGGAGTAACAGACGCCGAATGGAGGTAATCTCAGGTGCTTTACTTATTAGAAATCCCGATACAGTACTCCAAAGCACGTGAAAATTCTCATGTTCTCTTCTGATAGCCCCAACTTGCAGACTTCGGCCTCCCAACATCTCTTGAAAGTGGATACAACAGTCAGTCTGCCGAGGTTGGATCCATAAAATCTTGGACTTTGCTGAGCCAACCACATCTCGCTTCGCCTAGGTCGAAAGAATTGGGAATTAAGCTTAAAATCATATTGAAGGGTCGATTTCTGAACCAATACACTTTTCTTCAAATCACTGCCATCAGATTTAGATCCGCACACAATGAACCCAACAACTCAAAAGGCTGAACAACGCTTCAGATCCATCCCATGGTGTGCAGCTCTTCTTGACCGGCCGGGCACTACCATCTTCACCCCAAGTTGCCGCTTAGTGGATGCTTCAGGGCTCCCTGCTTCGCAAGATCAGATTCTGCGGAAATCGCTCAACAACTCAGATGCAGTACCCCACTGCCTTGGGTTCTATCAAGACCCTGCGGGCAGTTCCACACCAGGATCCCCTGAACACCCAAGGTTGCTCATCAACTCATCGTCCACAATTTTTGACCTGCAGCCTGGCGTCAACGGCTACCACGGTTCAACCCACGGCGGTTTCATGGCCGTGCTCATAGATGATTCAATGGGCGGTCTGATTTATCATAACTTCGTGCTCCAAATGCAAAAGCAGCAAGAGCCCGGTTGGAACCCGCCACCAGGAACGCTGGACTTGAGCAAGATTCAGTACTTCACTGCGGGCATGAATATTCGCCTGGAGAAGCCTTTGAGAACTCCAGCTGTAGTTGTGGTGACATCTACGTTGAACAGAGTCGAAGGTCGCAAGATGTATTTGGATGTCGTGGTTGAGGATGGCAATGGCACAAAGTATGCCACCTGTGAGGGTCTCTGGATGTCGCTCCCTAACCAAAAGATTTAAGAACTCAAATGTAAGCATCGAGCAAGCGAGGAGCAATATTTTGCCTTGTAAGACAAAATAGTTATTATTTATCACTATATTCATTTATTCAAATTACGATCGATGTAATATGTTATCTATTGGTGACGGGCTATATGATACGCCTCTGTGAGGCGATCTAGGAAGATGGCAAGTGTCTCGTTCATCTTCGCATAGTCGTTTGCCCGCAAAACGTCAGGCTGTTGAACATATTTGCGTTCGATAAGACCCGGCAATTCATCCTTGCTTGCTTCTATCAAACCCTCAATCACTTCAGTAGTTAATTCCATGTGACACTGAAATCCATACACCAGATTGGTGTATTCGACAATCTGGCGGGGGCAGCCCTGGCTGGAAGCAATGATTTTAGCTTCAGGAGACAGTCCCGGCATATCGTTGTGCCAATGACCGACTTCTACCGAGAGATCAAAATGCCCGAATTTGTCATTGCTCCTCCCGGTCGTGGTAAGAGTGATGGGGAAGTTACCGATCTCCGTCTCTGGGCTTTTCTCCCAGGCTGCTCCAAGAGCCTCGCCCACGAGCTGAGAGCCTAAACAGATCCCCACGACTGCATTCCCCGCATTGATGCATTAGAGAATGAACTTCATTTCAGCTGCGGCATCAAAGTACGGACACTCGTCTTTTGTGGTTGATGGAGTCTGGGGGGCTCCTAGGACGATAAGTATATCGAGTGAGTCCACAGTACCAGGGAGAGTGTCGCCCAGATACAGCCGGGTGAATGTGGCATTGTATCCTCGCTCTAAAGCCCAGGTTTCGTAAGCACCTGGCGCCTCAAATGATTCATGAACAATGAAATGAACGAGCATATTTGAGTTGGTCCGTCGACTGTGTGGTTGGTTCATGTTGCTGTTAGCTTGCTGTGAACAACAAACAAAATCCTCTGCAACTTGTCCAGTCCATTTGAATTATTACCCTTCAAAGACAATCACTCATGAGCTGTGAAATACTTATTTGTCTGAGTCATCGGCCCGGAGGCTAGGCGATTAAGGTAGCCTTGAAGGATGTTGTGTTCTTATGACTGATCATCCGGAACTACAGGTGAGTGGTCGGATTGCGCTCCACTTCAACTCCTCTTGGGTGAACGATTTTAACCACTCTGGCCGTTCAACCACGTCAGTCCTAATTCAACGTTGGTGGAAGAAGATGTCCAAATACAATATTTACTAATGATTGCAGAATTGTTGAAGATATCTCGTGAGAGATGTGAGAATGGCCATGTACCAGTTCCATTAGCATCGGCTGAGCTGCACCAATTGTCCAAGTGTACCAGTCGATATCATCCGAGCAAGATTATCTTACCAAGCCAATCAAAACTCCTTCCGCTTGTTCCGTGCTCCGTAACCCTTCCAAACCCGCTGTGGTTGGCAAGTTTGGTAGAAGACAGACCATGCATCCCAATCGAACATTTTCATAAGCTCGCTACCATCTTCCTTGCTGCAACTGTGGCCAACGTACTGCGGTCACGGTCACTCTTCCGAGGAGATCTAGGCCATGAGTAGGACTTCAGGCCTCAAAAGGATCCCAAAAAGTGACTTCGTTTTGCATCCCTTCGTCATGTAGTGGCAGAATAAGACTTGAAGACGCCTTCGCCTGACAAAGGGACTAATAATGGGAGTGTGATATGGGAGGAGCGGTACGATAACACAGAGAACCGGAGGGGAAGACATCGTTTATGGAAGGTTTATTCTCTGAAACATCGTTTATTCTGAAGTGCCTCACTTATTTGCTACATCAGGCGAAGAACTTCCGGTTACATCGCAGGCCGTTCATGTCTTCTTGCTATTATCTTCTGTCAGGGCTGCAAAATCTTTGTTGCTAACCAAAATTCGGGAGGTCGGCCAAAGTACAATAGCTACCGACCGGCGTGACCACGGCGACCTTCTAACGAGAGAGGCCAGCGAGGTGCAGGCTCCCTAGCCCTCTTTACGTTTCGAGATGACCGTTACTTGAATTCTTCAAGGCTTGCTAGCGCCGAGCGAATCCGACCGTGTTGCGCAGCAGGTAGAGGAAGAATAGGCCGAGGGGGTGCCGTTTTGCAAAGGCCAAGCTCGTTTGCAAATGCGAAGATGACCCGGAGGTCGCCAAACTCTTGGAACAGGTCCCAGGTTGGCTGTAGGGCAGCCGAGATGCGTTTCACTTCGGGGCGGTCCCCTTTACGAATGCTGTTCATCAGAGCAACCGATGGTGCGGGAAGCACGCCCGCGATCGCACTGAACCACGCAGAGCCTCCGGCCAGTAATGGCTCGGCGACCAGCCAGTCCGCGCTGTAGCCGATATGGAAGCCAGAGGGAAGCTTTGAGCGAAGCGCTTCATGTGCTTCTTTTGGTTCGGCAGTGGGAGAGGGCTGCTTAAGCGCAACAACGTTTGGTAACGCTGCAATGCGAGCGAGGAGCTCATCGCTGAAGGTGAAGTGTGTCGTGCTCGGAGTGTTGTAGATGCAGATGGGCAGCGAGGTCGAACCAGCGACTGCCTCGAAGTGTTGGTAAACCTCCTCCTGGGTCAATGGATTGTACGAGATAGCCGCGAGCAAAAGGCCATCGGCGCCAGCCTCTTCAGCGTCCTTGGCTAAACGCTGGGCATCGTCTGTCCGGAGCGCACCAGCCGAGACAATGAGTGGTTTTCTCCCCCGCAGAGCTTGTGTGGCTGCGTCAATCGCCCGCCTGCGTTGCTCCCTCGTTAGGTAGAGGTAATTTCCTGTACTCCCCAGCAGTCCAATCGAGTCGATACCGGGTATATCTAACCTCTCGAGAATCTGAACCAAGGCGCCAGTGTCTACGGTGCCATCTAGATCAGCAGGAGTAATCGGGAACGCCGAAAGACCTTTGAAAATGTCGCTTTTGGTGCTCATATTGATAATCACGGACTGAGCGATGCGTTCCGAGGTTTGTTAGGATAGATGTTGGGCTGAACTCCAATTGTGAAAGACCTTTGACTGTGAGTTTATGCTAAGAGATCGACTGTTTGAAGGCTGCCAACAAGACTCCGCCCTCGCAGTCGATATATATATATACATATATTTCCGGTATCCCTTCCCTCTGGCTGTTTCCGTTCATGAACTCGGAACTCCGGTCGGCCAGAATCGGACGACTCTCATGTCATCGCCCCGTACCCAAACCAGGCACGGATCGGTTAACAATTTCATTGGCTACAAAGTTTATTACTCATAGCCCATCCACAACAAGTCGCCATATTCATGAGATGCTGCAATTGGCGGCGGGCTACAAGATCGGATCGAAGGCTGATTGGGCAGAGCTCAGCACCTAAACATGACCTTCGTAGCGGAAGAATGTAATCGATTAGCTAAGACCAATCACAGAAGCATCCGCTGACCCATAACTTTATTAAGAGCTGCCCAATGGAAGAGAAATCCGCATGAACCAACCATGTTGGATTCCGGGCCGCGGGGAAGAGCAGAAGGAGAGAGGATGGAGTGATAGCCCAAGGCAAAGAGGCAATATACAGGTGGCAGAATTGCCGAGCCTGAGTCCCTAAGATAGCTAAATGGATGATAGGTCTTTTTTTTAAACCATTCAGTTTCTTATGTGTTGCTGATAACACCGAATCAACAACATCACAAATTTGCTAAGAGAGCCGCCCCTCTCTAATATCTTATTTATCATGTCTTCCACAGAATCAACTACCACCGCCCCAGCTCCTAAATTGAATGGGGAGCCTTTGAGATCCAAGGACTACTTCGAGGAACGCTCAGCCCAGGAAATGCAGAAACGCAGTGTCCAATAATACCCATCACTGACACTGGCCTGCGCCTGCAGATTAATTGCCCGTAAGCAGGAAGATGCAGGCCTTGCAGGCCAGATTTCCGCTCGTTCTTCCCGCGGTGATGGGTATTATTGGACACTACGTTTCGGCCTCGGCTGGGATGAAGCCACACCTGACGATTTTATCGAGGTCGATGGCGATTTGAATACTGTCTCGGGGTCTGGGATGCCTAATCCTGCCACCCGCTTCCATCTCTGGGTATATGCGGGCAGGCCTGATGTGAACAGTATTGTTCACGTTCACTCAGAGTGGGTTCAATCTCTTGTCGCGGCTCGGCAACCGCTGGTTGTGGCACAAATGGATATGACTCCATTTTATGATGACTGTGCCTGGCTAGGTGACTGGCCTGATCTGCCTATTGCCAACCAAGAAGGCGTTGTTATCACCAAAGCTCTTGGACAAAATCGGTCTATCTTACTGGCTCACCATGGGCTTTTAACGGCTGGCAAGTCAGTCCAAGAATCAGCATATCTCTGTATCATGCTCGAACGGGCTGCTCGGATTCAAGTGAGAGCCCGTGTGTTTGGGCCGCTCAAGGAGGTGGATGGTGATTTAGCGCGAGAAGCGGGTAGCTATTTCCTGCGAGACAAAGTAGTTAATGCCACCTTCGAATATTGGTTTCGTCAGACCCAGACCATCAAGCCTCTCTTTCTTTAAGTCCAGAAAGTCCAGCTCAATTTTTCGGATGAGGAGTAAGTTTACGGGGGAAAGAGGTGTTGAGGAGTGCGCTGGCAATTGCTCGCTTGGAGGTGGGCCATCTAGGCAACATTATTGTAATAATTGAGTTATGAAACAGGGTACAAATTCCTACTAAATCAGCTATGAACTGTGAAAATCTTGACACTTAGTGAGATTCTAGAGGGGACCTATGTTTCGAGTCAAAGTCCATTTAAGCCCAGGCCCATTTAAACAAGACAGTGATGATCTTTCCCATAGATGTCGTCATGCTGTGAACATACACTGTAAGTTGCAACTGAATATCGATATCCGGTTCGAAACCTGGCCGAACGTGTTTAAGATGCAAATGTGAGAGAGATGGTCTACCACGCAGTTATATAGCTACCGTATGGATTCCCCCAAATCTTCCCCAGCTGAGTCTAACTTATTAACTAGCAAGCCATCGTCTGGAAATTAACTTATTGCCAAGCTAGACTTTACCACACCGAGGTGACAGGCAAGTCTTATAAATTCGTCGAAGGGCGATGGGCATCTATAAGATAAATGATGATAGGCCTGACCCTTTATCCTAAGCTATAGTGTAGCTAGAAGAGTTAAATCGGCAACGACGAGAACACTATGTTATGACTTTCGTAGTCATTTATTTAGTTTCCCGCCGTATGTGATACTTGATAGCCAGTAATCCGCATCAGATCATCCCGATTGTACCAAGACCCCCTTCAAGGCGACTGCTTATTGTGCGATTGAAGAGAACGATCTTGGTAATAGCCATATGACCGTGGGGATGGGGTTGTTTGGGGGAGAAACAGAGGTCGGCTGGACAATTAGAACAAAAAGTCCGTCAACGGAGCATTTAGCCAAAACATATCATCAATGTTAAAATTGAAACCCCCAAAGTCCACCAAGGCATCCGCATCTTCTCCTCTGCCCAATATCGTTGGTTCATCAAGCACCGATGCTCTATGCATCTCGTCAAGAGAAAACCTTGTTTCCATGTTTACCCCTTCGGATGACCTGTTGAGGCCAGCGTTCTGGACCTTGGCCAACAATATCTCGAGAGCGGCGATGCAGCGCTGGGCGGACTGGCTCACTCGTGAGTAGGCTTGCAACATCTGGATGGCTCTTTCCCAGGCGTCATTCTGCGTGTCTGAATGGTAAGGAATATGATGTTTTCCAAGTGGCTGCAGGCGCTTCGCAAGGAGGACTGTTGCGGCGGTGTAGATGACTTGTTTTGACTGGTCAGCTCTACTTAAATGTGGAAGAGAGCGGAGAGGGGAGAGGGGAGAGGGGAAGGTGTGGTCTTGGCTCTTACATAGAACTCCAAACCACCATGCTGGAACCGGGCCAGTGACGGTCTCATGATTAAAGTTGGAGTAAAGCACGTCGATCATCTCGTGTGCCAATTGAAAACAAAGCACCGTACACTCTACCATCAAAGGCTGGCGAAGCGTTTTCTCCTTCGGAAGCTCCGAACTACCAGAACTAGCCTCTTCAAGATACAGTTCTGCAAGTATAGGTCGAAGAAGGCTGATTCGTGCATAGAGATAGCTTTAAGATTCCAAAGATCAGTATTAGGCACCTAAGAATAAGAAGCGAGTCAGACTGGAGGAGTTACCGAGCGCGAAGAACGACACGTTGTCTCCGAAAGGCTAGGCTTTCGTCCTCCTGAATGCTTTCACTGTAATGCAAGTGAACAGGCAATGTCTGGGCCCATTGAACGAGGCGATTGTCCAACCGAAATACCGAAATGAGGTGATTTACCTCCCCATCCCGGACGCCCCTCTGTTGCCGGTAGGCCTCATATTGAATATCGTTGGCAATGTTGAACAACTCAAGGCTTTTGACAAAGAACGCCATCATACTTTTACCCCCATCTGGTCGAGTGGCGGAGGGCTGGGTCTGAGTGTCTAAAAACTCATCGTCGATCATCTTTGGTAATGGAACATGATCAAAGGGGCCACTATTGATCGTGCTAGGCCGCCCAAAAGTCATGGACATGATTCTGGATTAAATCAGTCTCTTCCATGCCCCAGTTTCGTTCAACCCTACTGCACTTTGGCCACGCATACGTACTGATCTTGATACACACAGCCATGCCAGGCTTTGCGAGCCATTTCTGTCTCTCGACGATCCGAATTCTGGGCCATCGGCAGGTGGAGACCGAGGCTTTGAGCCATCCGGATGGCAGAGCCGATGGTCATCCAGGATTCATGAATCTCGCACGTACTTTGCAGATATAGCCCCATCAATAGCATGCATTGAACCCGCTCGATAGATGCACGACCATCAGAAGGGGATCCAAATAGCTTGAAACCCCGGTTCCAAAATACCTCACCTACCTGCCTTCTCTGATCCGGTTCTACGGCCTCGGAGAACTGACTACCTAAGGCGAATATCAGGTTCATCAAGCAGTATAGTGTTGGTTCAGGGATTCCCGGCTCTGTTCCCTGCCATACGGAATCATAAGCGTCTTTAAATACGGCCCAATCATGAATCGGAAATGTTGCCCAAACAAGATCATAGTAAGCTTGTAGGAGACTATTAGCAAACCTTCTGCTGGGAAGTATGTAGCTTTGAGGATCTTCTGGGTTCAGCTTCGAGGCGTTGCCAGCATGGGCAAGACTTGGTCTCGGAGCCAAGTTGTACTCCCGGCCGCCCCCCGCCAGTAGCGGTTGTCCCAGTCGAGCATCGATCGCTAGGTTAATTTGCTTCAAGAATGAACTCGCGCTGCTTCCACCGAAGAAACGTGTGTCGAGTATGGAGTCTCCGGCCAG
Source organism: Clonostachys rosea (assembly GCA_026958235.1). Taxonomy (NCBI): domain Eukaryota; kingdom Fungi; phylum Ascomycota; class Sordariomycetes; order Hypocreales; family Bionectriaceae; genus Clonostachys; species Clonostachys rosea. Next base: position 484,811 of record CP110207.1, read on the forward strand.
AGGTACCGCAACATCAGTACTCATAGAATTAGTCTTGGGACCAAGGACCTCCGTGCCCAACGGACCCTCAGTATTCCTTGGTAAATGATTCTCGTGTGATGATACCACAGACTCAGTTGAACGACAGCTCAACAATCCTGACTCGGATAGGAAGGTCTCGGCAGCTGGATGTGAAGACACAGTCGATAAGGGCCTGATTGGGGATGCCGGTTTCGTTACCCTGCTTTGCACGGCCAACGACCGTGACAATTCGGATCTGCCACTACGCCGGTCTCTCTGCCCAGTATATATACACCCAGTTTCCCTTCTCCCAAGACAAGGTCCACAGGCTTGCATAGCAGATCTGTTCAGTCGCGTAATACCACCTTGAATCTTGAAGGCTGGACTTACTGGGATGCTGGCCGTCACATTTTGCTTTCCTCCGACGGCAATTGATGCAGGCCTTAGATACCTTCAATCGAGTAGCCATTGCGATTGAGTGGGTGACTGCACCACCCCATCCGGGATATGTCCTTCGACGTTGTCTCTTTGCTCGATTATGCTGAGTGCACTGATGCAAGTCCAAGTTTCCCCGCCAAACCTTGCAAGATGGTTGGTACGTCGGCCAAGCCCCGCTAAAGAGATTGCCCTGGATAAGTAGGTAGCGTACATAGCTACCCTAGACTTCATTTCAATACAGCTAAGGCACGTTCCCTAGGTACTGTAAGCTAAGTCATTTATCTAGGCAAGATTATATTATATAACATAAGTCAATATATATTTAGTATAATAAAATGAATTCTTTATACTTTAGCTTCTACGAGGAATAGTTTTGAATTTTAGTTCAGAGAGAACAAAGGCTAGCTTTTATTCGGGGTTTTCATTACTTTTCAAGCAAAGGATCGTATTTGGAATCATTGCAAATTAATACGTAGGATTGTTCAGCTGTAGTATAAAAGCCTGTACGAGTATTTTATAAACTAGTCACGTGTCGAATTAACCTCAATGTTGTAGCGTAGATCATATCAGCACAGTAGATGTCCAGGAAACAGGGTCACCACCAGGCTTTCAATCTGTATGACTGGTCTTACACTCAAGTAGCGTGGAAGTTTTTAATCACGGTCTACCTTATATAGCTTCTCTTTGACTTATCTTAATCTGGAACTTTCCTTAGATGCTTCACCGGCTGAGATCATTGTATGAAAACGCTCATGATCCGACAACTATTCCCATTTTGTTGAAATATGGATAGAAAAAGATGGCATCATGACCAGGATGTATTACCAGTTACAATATATCACGCCTTCATAAGGATCCAGTTTCGCGCTACTTGCTCCCATTTTCGTGCCTCCATTCCCAGCAAGGAGCTGCCTCCAACCCTCGTATTTCCCCTCGCAATGGAAAGTCTGACACTCCGTCGAAAAATTCAGCAAAACAATAGCACTCTTGGCTCCGTCCCGCTGCGTCATTGTATACGCAAAGACGTCCTCCCCGCTCACGTCAACATCTATCATTTCATATCGACCATAGACGAACACATCCTTCTCATCCTTTCGCAGCTGCAGGATGTGCTTCCAGTATGAAAGAATGCTTTGATCGTCTGTCTCTTGGCTCTTGGCGTTCCATTCAACATAGTCATCATTGACTCTCATCCATGGCTTCTCGTGATTGGTAAATCCGCCATGCTTGCTGCTGTCCCATTGCATAGGCAAGCGCCCATTATCGCGAGCTTTTTTCCTCATTTCCTTCAACACGTCAGACATGTCAGAGCCTTCACCACGCTGCTTTATTATAGCCTTGTAGTAGTTCTGAGCCTCGACGTCGATGTATTCCTCGATGCCCCAGCTCTCTGGGATGTTTGCCATGCCGATTTCCTGCCCTTGGAGGAGGAATAGTGTACCACTCAAGGTTGCAAGATACGTAGCTAGCATCTTCGCCGCAGCTTTGCGATGTTGTGGGAGGTCCGAGGCATAGCGGGACAGCGACCGGCCAGAGTCATGGTTGTCCATGTACACGGCGTTCCAGCCATCGCACTTTGGCATTGCATGCTGCCACATGTTTGTTATGTCTCTCAACTTGGACAGCTGAAAATCTCCGGGCCCATACTTGTGTTGGTTTCCAAAATCCAGGTCCACGATATCGCCTGTGAACACCATATTGAGCTCGTGTCGGTCGCGGGCTACATACTGGGCCACGCTATCCTCATCCTTGGTAAAACCCAGCTCGCCGACAGTCATACAGTCGTACTTGTCAAATACCTTGAGTCGCATCTCACGGATGTAGTCATGCATCTTTGGCCCACTTGCGTAGTACAGAGAGCCGGATTGGAATTCTGATTCCGGGTCGACAATAGGGGCATCAGGTAGTTCAGGGTGCTTTGACATGAGATTCATCGAGTCGATGCGGAAGCCATCGACCCCACGATCAAGCCAGAACTCCATGTCTGCATATGTCGCCTCGCGCATCTCTTTACTTGTCCAGTTGAGGTCTGGCTGTTCGGGGAGGAACAAGGAGAGGTAGTACTGGCTTGACACTTCGTCCCATGTCCAGGCACTACCCCCAAAGATGGAGTCCCAGTTGTTAGGCGGTTTTCGGGTTCCGTCGCTGTCGTGTTTGGCATCTCGCCAAATGTACCAGTCCCTCTTGGGGGAAGCTTTGGACGACCGCGACTCTTGAAACCATTCGTGCTCATGGCTGGTGTGGTTGACCACGAGATCAAGGAGTACTTTGATGTTTCTCTCGTGACATCCCTGGATCATCTCTTCAACATCTTTCACAGACCCATAAGGTGCATGGATGGTGCGATAATCTGAAATATCATAACCCATATCATGCTGTGGGCTTTTAAAGATGGGGGACAACCATAAGGCGTTGACTCCCAGAGACTGGATGTAGTCGAGCTTGGAAACGATGCCGGGGATGTCACCCAACCCGTCACCGTTAGAGTCGAGGAAGCTTGCCGGATAAATCTGGTAGACTATCGCCTCCTTCCACCATTCATGTGAGGGTGGTTTTCCGACTTCCATGGCGATTTATGTGTGGAAAATATTTCTGCGTGGTTTCTTTAAAACGCCGGATCACTTCGCATATGTTTGTAAAACGGGATCAGACAAGTATGCATCATCTTTATACTTGAGACTGATCCAAAGGCGGCCACGAAGCTGGGGAAGTTGACGACACAATTCAGCTCCAACCCCGCCAAGCTAAAAGAACCCCAGTCTCTCAATGGCGGGGAGCTAGAGCTAACTTAGTACTTCGTGTTGTCCGCTATATGGCCTGACTCGAGGATTTCCGAAATGGAGACCGAAAACCACTCCGAGATCAGCTCCAGGGGCCTCTTTTGAGCTCCACTCCGAGACAAATCCCGAGGTATTCACCGAAAAGTAATCCGAGAAGCCTCGTGAGAGGAAAAGAGTTTAACCTTGTTCTCCCCGTTGGTTCTCAATTTCAAACTATCTCCACACCCCACACCTGACCCCAACGGCGGATCTGGGGTTATTGAGCTCATGATTCCTTTCATCCTGATGGAGGAAGAGTATAAAGGCTGGAGATGAAGCCGCTCTTATTCTCTCAACCACGCCGATCAAACCAATTCTCATCTCAATACATCAACTCCTTTGGTCATCACATTCACGTCTTGCTCATGCCAGAATGAACACCAAGTCAGATGATCCAGTGACAGCGGTGTCTGTGCCAACAGACCATGTCGAGAAAGCCGTCGTGACCGAGGAAGTCACTGCGCAGAAGGCCATGGCGGCCTACGACCTCACCCCCAAACAACAGTATCAACGCCTGTGGTTCAACCTCAAGAAGGACAAGCGATATGTCTTTTGGTCCCTGTACATCATGTCTCTCGTCTTCGGATGGGGGTATGACTCTGGTCTCTCAGGTGTGGCCATCGCGTTCCCCGAGTTCCGCAAAGCCTACGGGGAGTACTATCAGGCCGGTGACCAATTCGTCATCCCTGCTCTCTGGCAATCTCTCTGGAACGCTGCCAGTACAATTGGCCAGGTGTTGGGGGCCTTTCTCACGGGCCAGTTCGCAGACTACTTCGGCCGTAGACCTGTCTTGTGGGCCGCCGTGGTCTTGTCCATCTCCTCCTCCTTTGCCCTCGTGTTTGCCCCGAGTTTGCCAGTCCTCTTCGTTTCCAAGCTTCTGCTCGGTCTTTCGGTCGGCCTTTCCACCGCCACTCCTCCGCTGTACGTGACTGAGAATGCACCAGCTGCTCTACGAAGTTCTCTCAGCTCCTTGACCAATGTGATCATTGTTCTGGGCTTCTTTCTTTCGTCCATCACAGGATGGGGATCATCAAAGATCCACGGAGAGTGGAGCTACCGGTTGGCATTTGTCATGACGTTCCTGGTGCCAACACTTTTTGCAATTGTACTTCCGTTTCTACCAGAGTCTCCTGTATGGTATGTCAAGAAAGGTAGAGACGATGATGCTAGAAAGGCCATTGTCAAGTTGTACGGTAAGAATGAGGACGTGGAGGAACGCTTGAACTTCATCAAGTCCGAGCTAGAAGTGGCAGCTGGCGAAGCCAACATGGCCAAGCAGACGAGCTGGAGAGCCATCTTCTCCAAGGAACACCGCTCTAGAACTCTTGTTGCAGTACTCGGTCTGCAGTCGCAGAACTTTTCAGGCGGCTACTTTGCAAGTATGCAATCCCTAGGTTTCGAAAGCTTCGGCCGCAATGTGCTAATCTTATGACAGACACGTACCAGACTTACTACTTTGAACTCATCGGACAGGCTGACCCCTTTGGTCTTACTGCCATCTCATCCACTCTGCAATTCCTTTCCAACTGTGTTGCCGTCTCGATTTCGGACGTCATGCCTCGTCGAAAGTCCCTCATCGGAGGCGGCACACTGCTATGCTGCTGGTCCATCATCATCGCCGGAACCTCCCTGGCCGGTACTGCGAATAAGGCTGCCAATACGGCTCTGCTGGCATTTATGATTACGTGGTCGATGCTCTACACTGCAACCGTTGGCTGCTTTGGCTGGGCCATCGCACAAGAAACTGCCTCCCAGGCAACAAGACCGAAGACCATTGCATTCACCCTGGTCTGCCAGCAGCTCACCGCACTGATGTTGTCGTCCGTGTTTCCATTCTTCATCAACCCCGACCAGCTGAACTGGGGAGGAAAGGTCATGTTCTTGTTTGTCGCCGCCGAGATTGTCGTCCTCGCGACTCTTTTCTGGTTCCAGCCTGAGACGAAGAACAGAACGTACAATGACATCGACTGCTTATACGCACAGAATGTCCCACCGAGGAAGTTTAGCGAGTACATCGTTGACGATGGAGTTGTCGTCTCTAAGGCCAGTCTCCAAGGCTAGACAGACTGACCGGGAAAAAGGAATTTTTAGTTCCTACCGCCCCGGACTATCTAGACAACCAACACGTAATCAAATACAAAAGAGAAGACTCATTGGATCCTACTAAGCTTTCTGCTAATGTAACGTATGATATAAATATTTAAATAAAATATAGCTCTGTAGTATATTCTATTATTCTAGTGGTTATATAACATGTTCTAAAATATGAAAATGCATTCTTCAATTTCCAGAATAGCAGCCACTCTGTGGATAGCCAAAGTGGCTGCAGATGGCCAACTTACCCAAGCGAGTATTCTAATGGACACTACATTACAGGCCTGACCAAGTTGTCGTCTCCTTCATCTCCAGCACACCTTCCAGGAGAATGTTTTGGCTGCTCGACCCAACCATTACTGTATACCGCCCCGTTTCGCACATCCAGACGTGTGCTTCCTGGTCCCAAAATGCAGTAGTGAATCGATCAAATGGTATGCTGATACTTCGCATCTCACCTGGCTGTAAATACACTTTTGTAAACCCTTTAAGCTCCTTTATTGGGCGTGCGATTGACGACGTTGTTGGGTCTGCAGCGATATACAGCTGGACTGCTTCTGCTCCAGCAACGTCTCCGGAGTTACGAATATTGAGCGTGGCGGACGTGGTGCCGACAATCAAGTCAGAATATTCAAAGGAAGTATATGACAAACCGTGCCTAGAGGACAAAATGAATTAGGGAAAACTTCGACAGAAAGGGGGGGAGTGGACTTACCCAAATGGATAGAGCACATCTAGAAGGACCTTTTCGTAGTATTTGTAACCAACGTAGATGCCCTCGCCATATATGACTTGACCTCTCTCGCTTCCGAAATTGAGAAATGTCGGTGTGTCTTCGATTCGTCGAGGGAAAGATAGAGGTAGTTTTCCACTGGGGTTGACGACACCGAATAGCACGTCCGCAATGCCATTGCCTAGCTCGTTACCACCGAACCAAGCGTGTAGATGTGTCTGTACAGTATTTGCCCAAGGCAGCATGTTGAAAGGCGTGCCGCTCTGGGTTAAGAAGACAGCGTCAGGCGCCGCGTCAAGAACAGCTGTGATGAGGGAGGAAACGGCAGGGGGGAGATCCATGTGAGACCGATCGAATCCCTCTGATTCGTGGTCTCGCGTCAGTCCAACAGCTAGTATTGTGACATCTGCACGCCTCGCAACCTCGACGGCTCGGATGATGGCCAGCTCTGGTTCGACAACTTGAACCATGCCGAGGCGACCAGCGCCGCCACCGAAGTTGACAACACCAGGTTTCACGAGCTTGGATGAGGCGCCACTGGCGAATTGCACCTTGATCTTATACAGCTGTCCTTCGATAAGATCCACAGTGGCCTTTTCCTCCAGGGTACCTTTGCCGAAGAAGAAATTGCCCCCTCGCTGCACAGTTGTATTATCGATTATAAGCTGGTCATCGATGAAGAGGCTACTAGATCCATAGACAGCAACGCCGAATTCAAAAGGACCCGTAGCAGGAGCAATCAGCTCAGCTTCAATATCTGCGTAGAAGAGCCGATCCAGTTCCGGGTTTGAGAAGCCCATTAGTTGCCATGAAGACTCCTGCATGATGATTTCCTCGACCACGCGCCGTTCTTTGATCGAGGGCGGGTCGCGGTAGAAGCGCATTCGAAGCCCAGGCCGGCCTTCGGGCGTACGCACATCTGATGCCTGCAGCTCCGGGATGTAAGCAAACGAGGTGGCGCCTGTCTCATAGAGGATCTCGACGTCCGCAGGTAGCTGATCAACGATTCCCTGGTATGGCGACGCGCTGTAATAGGGCTGAAGGGACGCAGAACCTCCCCCACAGAACGCTGCAGTCTTCATGTTTGGCCCTATCAAGGCGATACTTTTGAACGTCTTCTGATTCAGAGGCAAAAGCCCCGACTCGTTCTTAAGGAGGACAACACTATCGGAAGCAAGTTTGCGATTCAACTTGCGATCCTCGGGAAAGTCTCGTGTGCTCTCGATGGCCGAAACCTCGGCCTTGCTGGCTCGCTGGACAAAATTGAGTACGGTCCTGGCGCGCTCGTCAAGCGTTGAGCGGAAGACTTTGCGGCTCGAAATCGCAAGCTCCAACAAGGGGCCTCGAAGCCTCGTGGGACCAGGCATCTCCAGGTCAAGGCCGGCATTGAGAGGCTCTGCGGTCGAGTATGTTCCAAACCTACAAGTGCCAAGTAAGCGAATGAGCTTCCAACATCAGACATGACCAGGCGAACGGACCAGTCACTCATAATGAGGCCTTTCCAGCCCCATTCCCCACGCAAGAGGCCATTTAGCATTTCCTTACTCTCCGAGACATGCTGTCCGTTAACCTTGTTGTAGCATGTCATGACTGCGCCCGGAGCAGCATCTGCGATGGCGATCTGGAAGGGCAATAGGTGAACTTCGCGTAAGGCTCGCTCGCTCATGACAGCATTGACGCTGATTCTCTCATGCTCCTGGTCATTTGCCACGAAGTGCTTGATGGTGGATATAACGCCAGTCGACTGGGCACCTCGGATGTAGGCGGCGGCCAGTTTGCCGGTGGCATAAGGGTCCTCCGCGAAAGACTCGAAGCCTCTGCCCCCGAGAGGCGACCTTTGGATGCACACCGTCGGCCCTAGCCAGCAATGAGCCCCTTTGGCCAGGCATTCTTGGCCGATGAGAACACCGGCTTCGTAAAGCAAATCAGGGTCCCATGTGGCGGCGAGGCCGGTGCCATTGGGAAGGCAGGCCGCACGGACGCCGTCGAAGAACTTGGTCCCTCGAACACCGTTGGGGCCGTCGCTCACTCTGACTGACGGAACGTTGAACCGCGGTAGGGGAGCTGTATGCCAGAAGTCATGGCCTATTTAGAACCAGGCAAACTTCTATTAGCAGATACTCGAAACCAGGGCACGACGCATTGTCTTACCCGCAAGGAGGGAAATCTTCTCCAGCGACGAGGCGTTCTCGAGCACGTAATCGATATCGAAATCCTCCACAGGAGTTAGTAGCTCCCTCATATTTGTGAGGGTTTCTAGATACGAGACAGGCTAAAATGAGCACCAAGAGAGCGTGTGCCCCTTTTAGAATTGGTTGATGCCATAATACTTATAACCACCCAGCCTAGAGCTAAGAGACATATAGGGATAACTGGGTCATGGTTCTTGGAAGGCAAGGAGCGAACTGGGGTCATGGGCGTCAGTCATGCAGACGATGAGAAGTGGCTCCATTGATCTCCTCGTCGGGGATATCTCCCCGAAATATACGGCGGGGACGACACAAGGTTTTCATTGGATAATTGTCGGGGACAATCCCCGGTAGTCGTCGGGGAGGTGCCGATGTTGATTCCGACAACGCGCCAAGGGAAACCAGATTGAGTGTCTCCTCTGACAATCCTGCTCCGAACGAACATCAGTCAAAATTCGCTAACTCCTCAGTAACTCCAGTAACTCCAGGGGTGGATTCGTCAATTCCTCCACGTTGGTCGACCTAATAAATATCAACTTAACGATGGCCACTTTCAAATCTCACCGAATCAACGCACACGACGAGGCGAACCAACTTCGCGACCACAATGAGCGAAAAGGCGTCGAATACCACCCCGACAACCCCAGCACTGCCTGACAGCGAGCTCTCGCAGTCGAGCATCTCCTCGGTTCCCACCCTCGCAGAAGGCCCCGACCCCGATTCCATCGAGAAGCAAACAGCGACAAAGGCGCCGTTGACGGACCCGGCGAGCCACATCAATCACGACCCTGAGCTTGTCAAATGGGACGGAGACGATGACCCTGAGCTGCCGCTCAACTGGCCATCTTCTAAGAAATGGCGAAATGTTGTCATGGTCTCAGCGCTGACCTTTGTCACGTAAGGCGACCCTCCAATCTCCTAACGCTTTCAAAGAGTCTTGGCTAACACTGAGCAGTCCGTTCGCATCGTCCATGTTTGCCCCAGCGATCAACCAAGTAATGCAAGAGATGGGCACCACGAGTCGCGACATTGGCTCGTTCGGCGTGTCCATCTACCTGCTCGGCTATGCATTCGGGCCTCTCGTGCTCGGGCCATGCAGTGAACTTTACGGGCGCCTGATTGTCTATCACGTCTGCGCTGTGCTGTTTATCCTCTGCAATGTCTCTTGCGCGCTCTCCATCAGCATGCCCATGCTCATCATCTTCCGTTTCTTGACCGGTCTCGTGGGCGCTGCCCCATTGACGATAGGCCCTGGTACAGTTTCGGATTGCTTCCGACAGGAGGAGCGCGGGCGTGCCATGGCTGTGTGGACAATGCCCGTGTTGCTCGGGCCTTGCCTCGGGCCAGCGGTTGGAGCCTACGTGTCTCGTGCCCTGGGATGGAGGTGGAACTTCTGGCTTCTCATCATCATGGTAGGCTGCCCTAATTACATGTACTAACTGGTTGCAAGCTAACGATGGCTTCCAGTCTGGTGTAGTTTCCGTCTTCTGCCTCTTCTTCCAACGAGAGACGCATCCTCCAACGCTGCTAAAGCACAAAGCCGCCAAGCTGAGGAAATCGATGGGCAACCCTAACATCCGCCACGTCGGCCACACCGCTACATCCCGGAGACAAGTTTTCACAGCAAGCATTGTCCGGCCCGTCAAGATGCTCTTCCTCTCGCCCGTGATATTTGGGCTATCTCTATTGACCGCTGTCGCCTACGGAACCCTCTACCTTTTCTTCACCACGGTAACCGACCTCTTTGAATCACGCTACGGTATTGTCACCAACGTGGGCCTCATATACCTTGGCTGTGGCTGCGGTCAGTTTGCCGGACTCTTCGTTCTGGGGCTTGTTTCCGACGCAATCGTCAAGCGAGCAGCCAAAGGCGGAGAAATGAAGCCGGAATACCGTCTTCCACCCATGATCCCTGGCGGAGCCATGATCCCCATCGGCTTGCTCATATATGGCTGGACCGCCGAGTACAAGGTCTTCTGGTTCGTGCCTGTCATTGGCACCTTCTTCATAGGCTTTGGCATGATTTCGGTCTTCACTCCCGTCGGGACGTACCTGATCGATGCGTTCCCGGTGTACGCCGCCAGCGCCACGGCTGCCAATACAGTTTTCCGCAGTGTCGGCGGCGCGCTTCTTCCACTTGCTGGACCCCGAATGTACAGTAGCCTTGGTCAAGGCTGGGGAAACACTCTTCTGGCAGCCATCTCCTTGGTTATGATGGGCATGATTGTCATGTCCTTAAAGTATGGAGAACGATTGAGGACAAATCCAAGGTACCAGATATCCTAAGGAACCAGTGAGTGTTCTAATGGAAGACTGGGAAAGTGTAATAAAAAGCAAGGTAGTTTCACACCTCAATATAGACAGTTCCTAAAGTTTACTCTTGCATTACGCATACTGCTTAACAGTGTGGCGTTCACCACTTCAATCAAAGATTCTTCTTCAACCCATTATTTGCTTTCGTGATGCCAAAAGTGATTTTCATCTGGACAAAGACACTATATAGCACTAACCTGAGCACCAACCTGGCTCGTACAGCTCATAGCAACATATGCTGAGGTACAACCGAAGTTTGCGAGTCATGTGTAGGTTGGGCTTATATTCTCTATTCCACCGTCTGCCCGAAATCCTCAAGAGCCAAGCGAATCAGTTTATAGCAATCTGTCATACCTCCTCTCGTTTCCTCCGAAACTGGTTCTATGGTGTCCAAGTACATTTGCACGGAGCTACGCCAGTCTTCCGGCATCAACAGACGCAAAGCTCCATTTAGTGATGGGAAGCGATTGCTTCGAGCGGCCCCAACCAAGATCAACGCGTTTGCGGTATTACTTCGAATCCCCGACCACATGCCATGATCAAGCCTCGTCAGTTTTATCGCAGATTGCAGTCTCAACGCACAGTATTGGAGCCCAAGTGATGCGATTGAAGATATCTCTGCGATGAGTTCTTCGGGAAGATGCAACGGATAATTCAGGCAGATGCGCAGAAATGGTCGACACAGGAGCACCCGGATGAACAAATACCGCGCCCGGATGATGTACTTAAATGAGTTCGGCTCAGGCGCAACCGTATACTTGGGCAGCTCGAACGAAATCACCTGAGGAAGGGACTCATACCAATCCTCAAGTTGCGAGCCGAATATCTTATAGTCTCGGAGCAATGACCGGGCTTGAGCCTCGGTGGGACAACCTCCTATCTTGAAGCCCGTATTGATGATCCGATTGATAAGATGTCGGGCGGCTATGTCAGTAAGATAGTAATACCAGGTGATGGCCTCATCGTTCGGGCCTTCGAGTTGCGTCTCGCTCAGCATTGGCGGCGAAGGGAAGACAAGCTCCTCCTCGAGATGTTCCAAGACAGAGCCGGGTATTGCCAATTCATAGCGAATCTCCCTAGCACGACGAGGCCCCGCGGCCACCTTGTTAGATCTTAAGTCGTTACAACCGGCTGTTAGGTGAACGTGAAAGACTCGCACATACAGTTCTGACTTGTACGCGGTGTAGAAAATGCTATGCTCAATGGCTTGGGGGAAGAGTTGAGGAGACTGAGAGTCTGGAGACACCAGAGATTTCCTACAACAGGTAGGGTCAGTATGAATTGGCGTAAGCATATATGAGTCTTCGAATGGCGCTTACCGGGCCAGTATAGCTGAATAATAACAGTTGCCTGCCATGGTGAAGTGTTTCCATGCGTCGAGTGGCTGTAGATTGCACATGAACCAAATTCTATTGAAGAAAAGTAAATGATTAACGCTTAGGAACATCCGCACCAGGGGCCCAGCTGTAGGCAAGGCTTACCCTGTCAGGCATAAACATTGAGCAGATTCGAGCGTGTTGTGGCTCATGGCACGCCCGAGTCTCCTCGATGCAACGCTCCAGAATCGATACGCTATATCTAGATCGTCACTGCGCTCTGGCACGGGAAGGCGGCTTGGAATGGTGAAGGCAGACTCCTCCTGGCACAGAGCACCGATGGCACATACGAGAACAACGAGGCAGGTACGAGTTGTAAAGTCGAGCCCATTCTCGGCGATGTGCGTAGTATAGCGATCAAGCGTCGCGAGGTCGAGCATGGGATTGAAGTCGTGAACTACACGGCGATAATTCATCTGGAGCCTCGTAAGCTCCATGAGCGACAGTGGGGGAAGCTCATCAGGCATTGGGATGGGAATCCCATTATCCACGGGAATCTTGTCGATCCCGGGGGGAAAGACGCGCCATTGGAGCACGCTGTCGAGGCCTTCCGAGGAGGCGAAGAGATGGGACGGAGGAGGTGGTCCAGAGAGCCGTCCAGCGCCACCACTGAGGCGGCTGTTGGTGAGCAACGCATGGGAATCTGAACTCTGTGAAAGAGGAAGAGGACTGAATTCGTCCAAGCTACACGACTGCGTAGGTCCCCGATAGTAGTTGGCCCACTCTGGCTGAGACTGCGATTGCTGTGTCTTGACCAGTTGAGTCAGCTGCTCGATGGCTTGGAGGATCTGGGGCCCCATATCCTGGTGCCCGCTGCTTCAAATCAGATCATTTGTGAGCACGATCGAAGGCTGGGGCTGGGGCAAGGGACATACAAAGCCGAGTCTGGAGCGTATTCGACGACAGTGTCGTACTGACAGGCCGAGCTGGTTCGCTGGCAGAAGCCGCATGACGGCCGCCGCCCGTCACACTTTGTCTTCCTGGCGCGACATACGGCGCAGGCCATGGCAGCACGAGTCCGCTGACGCCGGGGCCCGCGAGCAGTGTGAGGTTCATCTGCCACGTGCTCGCTGTCGGCTTCAGCCGAGCGCATATCATCAGCTCCCCCCGCGCTCTCGGTGCGGGGTCTCTTGCTGGGCTGCCCGGCCTGGTCGCTAAAGGGACCCATGGAACGAATTGGTGTTTCGTTTGCTACCTAAGTGGTCGCTCGGTCGGGGTTAAGGGGGGAGATTGTCTCAATGTGATGGAGGAGAGAAGTTCGGGTTTTCCCCGAAGATGGGAGGGGGGCGACTAATGTAGGTTTTATGCCAAAGACCCGCTGGCAAGGAAGGACTAAGAACGTGGCTAACATCGGAACTCGGCTCAACTTGATATGCCAGGCCAGACATATTTCTGCCCTGTATTGGCCTGGCTGTGCGATGGATGGAATCAAGGGTCACAGGTTGCACCTTGAGTCCTTGACAGGATGGACACTCCGACCAGAGTCTTGAAGATTGGCATCATTGGGTGCACCGAGATCACCTAGACCATCTTCATATCAACCTTGGGATTTCTCCACGACTACTACCAGATCACCTATCTCTGCGACGATGGTTCTGAAGATGCGTTACGGCACTGCTGCAGACTGGTTGCTGGCCCAGCTCCGCTATAACTCAGGATCCCGAAGAGCTCCGCGCGTCACCAGATGTGGACGTCGTCATGGTAATGAGCAACTATGAAGATCACGTCCATCACACCACGTTGGCTTTGGGGCACAACAAATATGTCATGGTCGAAAAGCCTATGGCCATGAGCCTGCAAGATGCCGACACCATCATCGCCGCCGAGCAGAGTTCCACTGGCAAAGTCTTCGTGGGTTACATTCGTAGGCATGCTCCCGCATTCCTCGCTGCTCTCGACGAGGTTGGCGGCATGGACAAGATTCAGTACGTCCGGATAAGAAGTAGCATGCCATACATATATCCGTGCAGTTCATTCTGGCCTAGCTAATCAGACACAGACATCATCGGGCCCGATCCAACCTTCGTCTCTCAGAGCTGCACATTCCCCAAGAACTTCACGAAGGCATGGGACCTTCTCGGTGGACTGGGTCGCCATGATCTTTCCGCAATGAGAGAAGTACTGGGGGTGCCTTCGTCTGTGCTCGGCGTGTCCATAGGACACCGCATTCGTTGCATTACGAGAATACTTTGGCTGCAATTGCAGCCGGAAAGCATGTCTTATGTGAGAAACCTCTGGCTATCAATGCGAAGCAAGCAGAGTCACTCATCGAAGCGGCGACACAAAGAAATGTACAGAATGAAAGGTGATTGCATTCTAGGACATAATGGGTGATAGAAAAAGATGCTAAGTTTCTGACACGGGGGTTTGGACTCGGTTTTTCCCTATTGTTTCCGCCTTGAAGGATATCATCCACCATGAGAAGAGAATTGGCGATGTCTATCGAGTCTTCATAGACAACAGCTCATACATGCCGATCAGTTCTTTACCCGCAGATTCGCGACTAAGAGACCTCTCTAAAGGCGCGGGAGCTCTCCTCGACATCGGTATTTACACGTTAACTTGGGCTGCAATTGTTCTCGATCAGCACCCCGAGAATGGCCCTTCGGAGCCAGTAGCGGTATCAAGCGCCATGACACTGATGCATGGCGTCGACGAGGCCACTTCAACGGTTCTAAACTACCCATCTTTGAAAGCGCATGCCATTTGCACCACGACTATGTTGCGAAAATTCGAACCCATATTCGGGCGCATCGAGGGCTCCAACGGTACTGTGCTTATTGGCGGCAATGGCGCATCAAAGCCCATGTATTTGGTTGTCCAAGAAACAGGTAAGGTCGAAGAGAGGTTAGACTTTCCCGTTCCGCCAAAGAGCGGGTTCTTTCATGAACAGGATGCCATTGCCAAAGACCTCAGCGAGGGAAGAACGGAAAGCAGCGTGATGCCGCTTGCCGAATCCTTGAGGATAATGCAGTTGATGGACTCTGTTAGATACTCAAATGGGCATAGCTACCCTCAGGACGAGTAATAATAGCAAGCTTCCTTCTTGTAAGAAAGGTTAGGGAGAAGAGTACCCGCTCAAATACCGGACCTCTGGTTTGTTAACCTGCGACTTCACAGCAGCGTAGATACTCCCAACTTTAGAGGGTGCTCAGAAACTTTAGCTTTTGAAAATCTGGAATAAAAGCAGGGAAAACATCTCAAACTACGATTGTCTCCTCTTTTGTTTGACGTCTTGTAGGAGTCTTAACTTTAGGGAAACTGTTAGTGAGTAAAAAAGAGTTCGGATTAATGTTCTTGCTGCCTGGATAAAAACAGAGACGGTGGCAGGTGCTTCAACAATGTTTAGCTTAAGAAGAACAGCGAGGCAAGCTCGATAGTGAGCGCTTGAGTGACGTGGCCAGAGCTGCTAGATGTCTGCGCCAGCCGAAAACGTTGTCAGAAGGAACAAGCATCCCAATATATACGCTATAGATCATGTCACGATTTTATTTAACCTCTTTGGCACTTTGAAGACGTTTGTTTATGGTTAACAGTAACTAGTTCCATGGCACACATGTACCAGTTCTGGCACTCTCCCGCGCGAGCTCAAACAGCTTAATCACGTCCCGCCCATGGTCCGCTGTCACCTCCAGCTCCTCTTGCCCACGTAAGAATCTGGCGATATTCTGATAGTATCCCCGCCAATTCCCTCGCTCGGTAAAAATGTTGCCTATATATCGAGGCTGCCTACCGGAATTGTTTACCGCCTGGTAAGAAGGATCATACATGGTTGTGGTCGTAAGCTCGCCGAAGTGAGAAGGGTCCTCTTGACCAAACCCAGGGTCCAAAACGGACGAAAACTGACGGCCTGCTATTTGTGCTTCTTGAACGTCATGATGAAACTGGTACACACCCGGTTAGCCAGGAATGTGTTCAACTCAGGTCGTATGGTATGGAGAAGACTAACCTTGATGTATGACCCTTGACGGCCTCGCACCAAGAAGCTAAGTTGTTTGCTCATAGGACTTATCTGCGTACTCCTGATAGTAACCACCATGCCTTGATTCTCTTCTGCAGCGTACTGAAGAATCAGGGTATGCCAGTCGTCAATGGCGCTGCCACGAGATCCATCTCTATGGGCTCTTAATACTGCAAGCACGCTTTCAGGCTGCCCAAATAAGTCAAGGACCTGGTCCGCGGTATGAGATCCTAATCCAAACAGTGTACCCTTACCAGGGATATACTCTTTCACGTTTGACCAGTTGGATGGCCAACCTGGGTCATCCCAGTCGAAGTGTGTCTCGAAGTCAATAATATCACCCAAGACGCCGTCCCTGATAAGACGTTTTACAGTCAAGAAGGCACCGTCAAATCGACGATCTCAATGAATTCGTCAGCAATAGGTCAGATACTAGTGGTATGGGGTCTTACTGCGGTAAACTGTAACCATCTTGTTTACAGCTTTGGCTGTTTGGATGAGATCGTCCGCTTCTTTACTCGTCGTAGTAAACGCTTTCTCTACTATAACATTCTTTCCAGCTAGGAGCGCTCTCTTCCCGTACTCATAATGCATTGTATGCACGGCGACCAAGACCAGCTCGATCTCTGGATCGTCGAAGAAAGCGTAAACATCGCTATAGTGTTTTACGGTGGGAAAGTCGATTGTACAATGCTGGCCAGCTTTATGAGCGGGTGACGGTGGTGTTCGTTGAACGATGGCGTAAACTTCGATCTCAGGGACATGGACAAGGAAAGGTAGGTGGAAATTCTTGGCCGAGTGACCGTACCCAATGATACCAAGCTTGATCTTTGCGGACGACATGTTGGGATGGATTAGGGCTGTTTCTTCATCGGAATATGCCGGTATTCCAAGAACAAAGGTCAGGTATTTTTACACAATTATGTATGCAATGATTGCTTTGCCTATATTGCGTACGAAGCTCCCAGGCCAGTTTCGGTCATATCACACGACACTCATCGGCTGTGGCATCGGCAATTCCCCGATATAAGGAGTGTGGAGGCGCAACTGGGGTGGTGACAGGCCAACTCATTAGCCCAAAGCACCCATGTACATGAGTCGTTAGCTCCGAGTACCTGGGGTCAGGACCTTAGCCATCACCCCATCTTCATGATTACTGCTTCAGCTCTGTTCCAGCGCAGAGTGACCGATGGAGGGGAAACAGGGCGCCAGACCATGGATTTTGCCGGCGTCGAAGCCCAAAGAGAAGTAATCAACCTTCCCATCGGCTTCTCAGCTAGACATATCAGATTCATGTCACACAACCGATGGCATGACTTCCGCAACTAGCCTGCGGCTGGGACATAACAGCCCCACGGAGTCTCAAAGAGGGGCACTTACACTTCCATGTGTCTTGTAATTCCTAGCACAAGGTTTCCGTGGCGCGAGCGAACACATCTGCACTCCCAAGATCGGCTTCCCCAGCTTTGTTTATGGGAATTTTGGGCTAAGGCTCTGATTCAAGAGGCCGGAAATCTCTTACTCTATAATTCCAACGGAATGTCCTTCTCCTATAAGGCAGTCTTATAATCAGTCTTATGAAAGCACAATAAACATACTCTATATCTAACCTAAATTAGCTAACTGATCTAAGTCCAATATGCCTTTCTTGCTCAGAGTTCGTTGGTCACATGAGCCCCACCGAACAACCAATACCTCCTCCCGACTATTTCTGAATATCCTCTAGCCTCTGCTTGCCCCTTTCGCCTACAGAAATTTCTGGTCGGCATCCATCGGCAACGTCCCCGATCATCTCAGCTCACAGTCGCCCAACCATGTGTTGAGTTCTTGTAATACCTTCTTCCTGACCTCTGTCGGTATCATCCCCGACCCCAAGCCCTAACCTCGTCTGAAATCAAGGTCTCCCCCGCAGTCTAGATTGCGGAGGAGGAAGAAACTAACAATTTCTTCATGGTGGGGTCCCCACTTCTTCTTGTGTCTGGGCTCGTGTCCAATACCCTCGCTGTCGACCAAACAAGCCTTCTCCAAATGTATTCTCGTGATACTACCAAAGCAGACTGTTGGCTGCACGGCAGACGTGTTCCAGCTTCAACATACCCCCTTGGCCCGCCCGCCATGCTTTGCAGTGCCAAGCCAAGCTTCTGAGCTTAGCCGACAACCCTACCAAGACGTCGGTGAAGCGGATCATAGCTCTTCGGTTCTGATTATATATTGAGTTGGAGTTCCGTCGTCGATAACTGTTTCCAATTCCAACCATCGCTCCCACAATCACATCATCAATCTGATATATTCTAACAGCACTTGAGATCATCTCAAGCCGTAACAGGTCCAAGACAATGGGTCTCCTTTCTTTTCTTCGATCCGGGTCAGTTGGGGACGTGTACTCGCCCGAATTGCTTGCTGTGAGTTCTCTGGCTCGCCCAGCGAAACCATCTAACATGATATTCCAGGTGCTACCGAGCAACACAAAACCCTGGTACCGTACCAAGCATCTGATGCTGCTCAACTTCTTTATCGCAATCCCCTTGCTGTCTGCGTCTGCTGTTGGCTTCGATGGTAACACTACCTGCCCCGTTCCACCCTGATAGGTGTCGCTAAAGTCATATAGGCGCTATGATGAACGGTCTACAGACTTTGCCTCAGTGGCGTAATACCTTCGGCAATCCCACTGGCGCTCTCCTCGGCTTTATGAATGCAGTTTATCCAATTTCCAAGGTCATCGGATTGTTCCCTGCAACTTGGATCGGAGACAGATACGGAAGGAAGAAGGTGATGTATATTGGCTTCATCCTTCTTCCCATCGGGGCGGCTTTGCAAGGTGCCTCGCAAAATACCGCCATGTTCATCGTCGCCCGATTTGTGATTGGTTTCGCGACGTCGTTTCTCGCCCAACCTTCACCTATCCTGGTGACAGAGTTGGCATATCCGACACACAGGGCAAAGGCGACTGCTCTGTATAACACATGCTTTGTAAGGGACCTATATCCGAGGCCTGATCCTGAGTAATGCTAACCTGTCTCAGTACTTTGGGGCCGTTCTCGCCGCTTGGTCAACGTATGGAACTTTCAGGATCGCATCGACGTGGTCCTGGAGGATCCCATCCATACTTCAACAAGCCATCCCTCTTTTTCAAACTATCTTCGTCTTCTGGGTCCCAGAGTCTCCTCGGTTGGTTAACCCTCACCTCCCCCCAAGATGCCACTGCGCCATTACTAACAATACCAGCTGGCTAATGGCCAATAACAAGGAAGATGAAGCCCGGCGTATCTTGAGGAAATATCACGGTGGTGGCGATGAAAGCTCGCCTTTGGTGGAGTTTGAGCTAAAAGAGATCACCCAAGCTTTACAAATCGAAAGGGCGAGTGAACAATCCCGCAGCTACCTCGAGCTTATGCGCACTGGCCCCAATCGGCACCGCACCGCGCTCGCTTTTCTCATCGCGTTCTTCACGCAGTGGAACGGCTGCAGCGTCTTATCCTACTATTTGACGCTCGTTCTCAACACCATCGGGATCACTGAGCCTGCTCAACAGACACTTATCAACGGTATGCTGCAAATCTTCAACTGGGTAGTTGCTGTCTGCGGCGGTGCCCTTCTGGTAGACCGCGTTGGCCGTCGTTCGTTATTCCTCGTGGGCACTGGCGGCATGATGCTTTCCTACATTGCTTGGACTATTTTGAACGCCAAATTCGCGAAAACCCAAGATCAACGTATGGGAACCGCTGTCCTAGTTTTCATCTTCGTTTATTATTTCTTCTACGATATTTCCTGGACTCCTCTGCCGATTGCTTACACCGCCGAGATCTTCCCTTATACCCTAAGAGGTCGAGGAATGACGACCAACTATGTCGGCACTTATCTCGGGCTCATCAGCGGACAGTTCATCAATCCGATCGCAATGAAAGATATCGGCTGGCGGTATTACATCGTGTTTTGCGGTATCCTATTCCTTATGGTTATCGCAATCTACTTCTGGGTTCCAGAAACAAAGGGTCGCACTTTGGAAGAGATCGCAGAGATCTTCGATGGTCCCCGAAGTCATTTGACTGCAGATGCCAATAATAACAGTCCAAAAGTCTCTACAGAGATACTCGAAGTGGAAGTTGGAAAGGGCACAGAAACTCGAGTTTAAATCCTCTTGGCCGAATTCAAGGAGTGGGAGCGAGAGGATAAGTCATCGGTAACAGTGTTCAAGATCAGATCAGAGGGGCAAATGGGTGTATAAGGGTTAGGTTAATGTCAGTCTACTGTTACATTCTATCAATCTAAATCTTAATTGAAGTAAGACATTTTGATATGGAAGTTCTTATCTCTTTCATAAATCTGTTATCTCTCCATCTCCCTCTTCTTTTGTCTCCGCATCTGGGCTTGCTGCACCACTCTCATCGAAAGTGAGCCATGACGTTAATTGCCTTCTAATCGCACGTATCCCTTTACGGCTGTTGTGCGGCTATTAATTTTAACAAGTCGCCCATCAAAGCAGGCAATGCATACACCAAGTCGTATCTAATCGGTCGAGTTGTCTGAAGCCCGATCCCTGCACGGCTATGTTGTCAATTATTCCCGCCCCAGGCCAGCTAGTAACATGGTATGTAGGGCAAATTTGATCCGGCCAGCTAGTTGATTTTGATCCTTCGGCGTAGGGCCCAGGCTCCATATGTATTTCCCTCAAATCTTGGACAATGAAAGTAACCTCGGTTAGTTCTCTCCGTATAAATCGCCAATATAAGAACTATAAGATAGACAATATTCATCAAGTGATAACCCATCAACTATGGCAAGGTGTTACAAACAGAATAGAGTTGATAGAGGCCTAGCACGTCAATCTAACAGGACGTACTTACTGATTTTTTTTTCTTCATTTTCAAGCGAGGCAATTGGAACATGATCCATTTCATCGGAGCATGTGGTCCCGAA
Source organism: Clonostachys rosea (assembly GCA_026958235.1). Classification (NCBI taxonomy): domain Eukaryota; kingdom Fungi; phylum Ascomycota; class Sordariomycetes; order Hypocreales; family Bionectriaceae; genus Clonostachys; species Clonostachys rosea. The sequence continues at coordinate 505,651 of CP110207.1, forward strand.
TTGCAGGTGCCTTCTTAGTGAAACTCACAATGAACTCCACTGAACAGGTACACGACACATTCTTTCCCCTCAATTTCAAGAAACCTGAATGAGGTTCGACAGACAGACTCGGTGCATCCAACCAAGCACAAGGATTGGGCCGATGTGAGGCCCCAAACTCCTGAATGAGGGGTAATTAAAATGACTCCGCAAGTGCGGGATATGCCATGGGGCAATCGGAGATGATGCATCTTCGTCCGATATTCGGGGATAATCTGGGGTTGAGGTGGAGAGATGGGCGGGGAATAACGCCAATCCTTCACTGAAAGATGCCATGATCGGTGAAGAGAGTTTTCATATGAAGCGGCGGTGTATATATTGAGCCGATCGCCGTCAATACCAACCGTCGCTTACTCCATATGGTTCACAACATGCCCAAACACCAGCCGCAACCATGCTCTCACATAAAAGATTCGCCCTTCTGGCCTTATCCATCTTCAGCTCCTCGGCCGCAGCTACTAACTCTACAATTGGGCCTCGGGTCACAGTGAAGAATGGTACATATGCTGGTGTTTATAGCTCCCAGTATGACCAAGATTTCTTTCTTGGCATGCCATATGCCCAAGTAGGTGAAACACATCATTTGACTTTCAACATGGATCGTGTTTGACAAGTACATCAGACAGCAGAACGGTTTACGGTGGCGAAGAGCCTTAACCAGAGCTGGGATGATGTTCGCTCTGCCACCCAGTACTCACCCAACTGCCTCAGTTATGTAATCGAAGAACAAGGCCATAAGCTCTCCGAGGATTGTCTGTACGTGAATGTTGTTCGGCCATCTGGAGTCAACGACACTGCAGATCTGCCCGTGGCATTCTGGATCCACGGTGGAGGTTTCACAACGGGTGGCTCAGCCTACGCCAGATACAACCTCTCCTTCATCGTGGAACAGAGTGTCAAGATTGGCACTCCCATTGTCGCTGTAAGCTTCAACTATAGACTCAGTGCCTATGGCTTTCTTTCCGGTGGAGAGGCCACTCAAGCTGGGATCAGCAACAATGGCTACCGTGATCAGCGTCTCGCCCTGCAATGGGTCAACGAGAACATTGCAGCCTTCGGTGGCTCGCCAGATAAAGTTACAATCTGGGGTGAGAGTGCGGGTGCTATGAGTGTCACTGCGCATATGTTTGCCTATAATGGTACGATCACCTCTCATTCTCTTGTGGTGGATTAATCTTCCGTGGCTAACAACTGCCAGGTCGTGATGACAAACTCTTCCGCGCGGCTGCCGGCCAATCTGGCTTCGGAGCAACTGTCACCAGCTTTACAAAGGGACTCACTTCCTCCGAGAACGCCGATATTATTTACAACAGTCTAGTGGCAAACACCACCTGTGCCCCATTGCTCGGCCAGTCTGGAAGCTTGGACTGTCTCAAGAAGCTGCCAAGAGAGGAGATGGATTATGCTCTCAACGTCACCAAAGTCAGCGGTTTCGCTCCCATCATTGATGGTGATTTCTTCCAAGACTTCTCCACCAATCAGCTGGAAGATGGAAGATTTGTGAAGGTTCCAATCCTGGTCGGGGCCAACACGGATGAGGGCTCCGATATGAACAAGGGCATTCTGCCGGGCAGCAGACTCGTGAATACTGATACTGATATGAAAGAGGCGCTCACCTCTGTTGTCTTGGGACAGAAGACGAACAAGACTGTGGATGAAGTAGTTGATGAGATTATGTATGTCTACCCCAACATTCAGGCTGTTGGGATACCTTCACTTGAGAAGTGGCCACATGTTATCGAGAAGAATGACTCCTACGCCCAGGAGCTGGGCGCGCAGTACCGACGAACCACAGCATTCTGGGGAGATCTCAGGATGCAATGGGCAAGAAGAAGAGCAAACATCGCATGGCATAAGCACGGTATTCCAAGCTGGGCGTATCGTTTTGACGTTGTCCCCAACGGTATCAAGCCCTACGTCGGTGCTTCCCACTTCAAGGAGGTACGCTAATTCGTCGATCCAACCACTACTGCTCTGGCATTATAATTCTAACATATGTGGACAGGTTGCATTTGTCTTCCACAACCTGAACTCAGACGGCATGCCCACTCCCCCATTCGGTGGTGAAGAGCCATATGTAAGCAAGGCCAAGGCCGTGTCCGATCAGATGGCGACGGCATGGATAAACTTCTTCGTTAGTCTTGATCCAAACGGCCCAAGTGCGCTCAGCATTACCAATAGTCAGACCTGGCCACAATATGACCCATCGATTGGAGGAGGTGTTGGTCAAGAGATCGTCTGGGACCTGAATGGAAATTACATAGAATTTGATGACTTCCGTGCTGAGGGAATCAATTGGATGATTGAGAACGCCGCTGGAGCTCTTGGATATTAGTCGAAAAATGAGCGCCTTGTAAATAGCTAATTGGAACATGGGTTCTATTTCAGACTATTAGTACAAGTAATACAGACTAGGCACAATAACCTCGTTTTGGTTTTGACCTAAACACCTGCCAAACCTTGGCTATCAGAGTAATTAGTGGTAGATTCATGGCTCGATGTATGACGCGATAACATCCCTCCAACCTCGAACATCTTACATGCTATTCATCATCAGATATGTCCTCGTCATAATCATATTCCGAATCAGACTCTTCAGCCTGCGCAGAAACAAGGTCAAATATTGCTGTCATCGGGCACAATATCCGCTCTTCACAAGGTTGGTCCCAGAATACGAAGCCTGCCTTGCGGAGAGAGCGCATCTCCTCCTCATCAGGAATCCCTTGCCGATGCCTGTAAGTTTCCGCCCAATTTTGCTTTACTGCAGTGTCTCTATAGGAATAATCAGGGTTAGATCTGGGTAGCGCCGTCATTAGACTATCATTGTGGTCACTGTATTCCGATAGATCACAATCATGTCTTGGTGAAAACGGATCAAGCCAGGGCTCTTGCACCATTATATCAAAGGCCGATTCCATTTCCTGGTCGGATAGAGAAATAGGGAATTTTTCTCTAATATGACGAATATGTCTTACACCTTGGGCAATCTGTTTGTAGGGTATTAGTGTATTCTTCTCACAAATAAACCTTGCGAAGCTCAGTCAGATATCAAAACTTACCGAGAGCTCGTGGAATAGCACAGCGCCCTCGCTGCTCATAGATGATGTAGCAAACCTGCTGGAGACTATATTTGACCCGTCAGTTATTAGAAGAACCCCGGATCATATCATTCTATGGCTTTGACGTTACCAATCATAACGGTATCATCCAGGAATTCGTAGACGGCCAAGATTTGATGGCACTCCCAGGGGTTATGCTGCCCGTAGAACCAGATAGGGCCGTCTGATCGTGGAACCTCAGATTGAGGGAGAATCCGCCCATACAACCTAAGAAACAATTCCACACGATAAAAGGCACGAGTAATCCGAAGGTTCTCTGTGGCGGAAATAGACGCCTCGGGTAATGAATATCCAGGCCGGGACGGGGTTGCCAAAGCGAAGAACCAGGCAAGCTGTGAGAATTCGGTTGCAAGGGTCTTGATTGCTTCGTGTGTGCGTGAGACGGAGTAGAGCTTCTCGACTGAAAGCTGACCTAGACGGTTGCGTATGTCTTGCGGTTTCTCATAGATGGTTTGAATCAAGCTGGTAAGGGAGGACGAGCCAAGAGCTGGCTTCTGTAATTCCAGGGCGATGGCATATGGGAGTAAATCCTCACTGATTTGGTTTTGAAGCAAACCTCGCAATACCCGGGTCTTGTTCTCGCGGAAAGAAACGTCAAAATGTCGGCAGCCGAGTCTAACAGGTGAGAGAGCTCTGACATGACCAAGGTTTTCGAGAATCTGGGCGATGATCTCGCAAGGTAGATCGCTGACGACGGCCATGATGCCCACAACAGTCAGCGAAAGTAAGCTTATCAAATTTACTTTGCATCCTTCGATAAATAGGAAGGCTGAATCCTGGTGCTGAGCCTTGTTTGCTCAGAGGTTGACGTGGTTAGGAATAATGTTGGGTGGGGGAAGCTCACCCAATCCATTTATTTCAGGTAGGGTGTCTTACCTAATCACAATTTTTAAAAAAAAATTCGCCGGTTACCCTACACAGAATATCTCGAAGAGTTTGCGTGCATGATCCTAGGAAACGAATCACATGCACGCTCTCCTAAATTTAAAGTATTTCTACCAGGGGATGTTATATGGCAAGACTTCAAGATACGCCAAGGAATGAATAATCCAAAAACACACCATCCCTTTAATCGGGTATAGTGTGTGATCTCTATGGCAGAAACTTTGTAGCCGTGAGTCAGCTCAAACCATTGATTTCGGCACTTCTAAACAACGGTTTTAGTTTCTGTATTAGGTTAGTCTAGTTTATAACTAATAACATCGGCATTTCACCGGATCAAAAACGCGCAATCACTTGGCTTCGCTGATTCGCGTCCTTACCCCAAACCCAAACATACGAAGTACCCATTGCTCTTCTGAAGTGCAAGACCGACAAAGCTAGAGCGAAAGCAGCCTTGTGAACAAGATGGAAGACCAGTTGACAGCCTCAAGGGGCTGTTGGACGTGCAAAAGTAAGCATTCTTGATGCCGCCGTTGTGCGCTTGATGACGATGAACTACTAATATGCGAGCCAGGACGCAAGATTGGCTGCGACAAGACCCTTCCGAGTTGCCGCAACTGCATGCGCACACGAAGGATTTGCGCGGGTTGCGGGCCTCGTTTGGTGTGGCGAGCTGAATCTCAAATACATTCCCAGTATCATGATGTGAGCACTCTGCCTCCGTCCTTGTCCAGGAAGCCTTTGAGAACTTGTGGCAATAGCAAACCAAAGTTTCTCAGATTCAATATGCAAGATATGGACCTTGCATGGGGCCGCCTGGACTGGCATCACGTGTTGGCAAATTCCATTACACGGCCACCATCCTCACTCATCCCACACCGATCAACCGATGGTCAACAGAGCCTCGTCTTAGATTATTGTGAGTAGGCTTATAGATGATGGCTCTAGGAGATGGCATATGCTAACGAGCCCCAGAAATACACGTCATAGCTCCAATGTGCTCAACGACTCATCTCGACAATGAATTCACGCAACAAGTGCTACCGATGGCATTCTCGACGGATAATGCGCCTGGTGACGCCCTCCTCAACTCAATACTTTCAATCTCAGCTCATCATCGCTGGGGACCCCAAGAAGCGTATGCCTTCGAGGGAAAAGCCCTTCAGTCCTTGAGTCAGTCTCTTGCGTCAGCAAGCTGCTACGGCGGTATCGGCAACACTATAACACAGTTCGCAGCGGCTATGATGATGTGCATGTACAGCGTACGTCGTATCTAAAGGCATCAAAGGCCGATTGAACTGTACTGATTTGCCCAATTCAGGTTTTCGATGCAGACAAGGGCTGTTTCTATGTTCATCTGAGGGGAGCACGAGACCTTCTACTAAACTCTAGCCAAGACTATGGACATAGCCAGGCGACCGACTTCCTCGTAATGTGGCTCATGTATTATGACGTGCTGGGCGACTTTGCTCACCCGCTACAATGGAAGGAGGATGTATATGGCGCCTTGGTAGATCAGATCCAGCGGCAGAGCGACACAACTTTGGTACCCCTTCCCAGCCATTGAACTTTGCTGGATGAGATGACTGAGCCAGATACAGATAATCGGGCTACTAGGCTGCTCTTTCGAAGTTTTCGAAGTGATACGCCGCACCAATATGCTTCGGTCAAGCATCTTACAAGGGCATGGCGGGACTACCACTGCCATCATGGTCGAACAACGGGGTGATCTGGAAAGGACTCTGTTCTGCACGAGCCAACGTATCAACGATGGTGAGCTCCTTCATGTGACCGAAGAAAGACATGCGAATATTCTGACCACAGGGGAACTTTATCAACTGGCTGCTCTGCTCTACCTGCAACGCGTGGCTCCACTTGAAGGTGACAAAGATCGGAGAGAAACATACCTGGAGCGAGCATTAGCTATTCTATCCGATGCCAAAAGAGTCAGTAGCCCGTGGCCTTGTTTCATCATAGCTTGCGAGGTTACAATGGAGGATCAGCGGTCACAGATCCTTGAGATTCTTGATACGATGGACAGGACGCGCAAGATTGGGAATGTGCACGTCACGCGCGTGATTATTGAGACCATCTGGAAACAGAAAGATCTGAGGGGGCCCTCCGAGTTTGGATGGTGGCCTTGTCCTGACTTTGGGCTGTCAGTGCCTTGGTTCGCTTGAGATTGCTATTTGACAATACAATGCCAAATTTAGTAACAAGAAGACCTTCTCTTCAATCGGGGCGACATTTCGCTTCAGCAAGTGACCCGGGTGAATTCACTTGGACACTCAAAGGCAGCGAGGCATTGTTGAGTAACGGCTTTGGTTCTATCTGCTTTGAGAATCCATCCTTTTCTGACGTCTGCACAGTTCGTTATTGTGCTATTCACATGACTGTGGGCGGCAGATATCAATCCGAGAAGAGCGACCCGTTCAAATACTTAAGACCTGTATCGCAGGCGACCGTAACCACCGTTTTTCCTGGCCCAAGCTCCTTCGCGAGCTGGATGGCAACCGCTATATTCAGCCCAGAGGAAGTTCCGACCAACAGACCCTCGCTTTTGGCGAGCTTCCGACACATATCACGACCCTGTTGTTCCCCAATACCCCGCACATCGTCATACAAAGTCTTGTCCACATGGGGGGAAATAAATCCTGGCGCAATACCATCCACCCCGTGGGTGCCCTTCTGACCTTTGGATAACAGTGCTGCCTCTTCAGGTTCAACGAGAACAACCTGGATACCGGCAAGTTTCGGTTTCAGCACGCTCGAGACACCCATGACCATGCCAGCAGTGCCAAAGGAGCCGCAAAACGCATCGATCCCTTCTGGGAACTGAGCCGCCAGCTCACTCCCAATCTGCCTGTACCCAACGAGAGCATCGCTATTGCTAAACTGGTTTGTGAAAAAGTACCCTTCTTGCTTGCCCAAGTCTGCGGCGCGGTCCTTCATATCCGTCATGAGTTGCGGCGTCGCTTTGCCGGAAGGGCTGTGGGTAATGTCGACGGCGGCCCCAAACGCCGACATGGTCCGTAGCTTCTCTTGCGCATACGCGTCGGAAGAGAGGGCCAGGAACGGATATCCCTTAACGGCGCAGACGTACGCCAGAGATGAGCCGGTGCTGCCACCTGTAGCTTCGACAACCGTCGTGCCGGGCATGAGCTGTCCGCGACGCTCGGCCTCTTCAATCATCGACTTGGCCATACGGTCCTTATATGAGCCCGTTGGGCTGAAAAATTCGAGTTTGAGATATACATCGGCAGAACCTGGAGGCACTACCTGTTGGAGCTTCACAACGGGGGTGTTGCCGATGGTGTCGAGGCTTGAGAAGACGGGGAGGGGAGGAGTCATTTTGGTTTCGAGTAGCCCGCACTACGGTTAAGGGGATCGTTGATGCTGTCTATAACGTGACAACTCGGATGCCGTGTCTAGGAGCCAGTGACGGGCTTGTAGTATATAACATAGCGTCGCAAATAGCATGAGGCAATCAGGCTCCGTCTAAATGCCGCGTCAAACATCATACTGCAACTAGTTGAAAGGACCTGATGTTCAATTATGACTGAAATGGAATAATACCAATCTTCGTTTCCACTAGACATAACAAATCGGCAAGAGTTTGCGATCGATAACGAATTGTGGTGGGGAATCAAGTCTCAACCCAGCATCGTAGGGCGTAGTTGAAAGGCCTTTCCGAGGCATGTTTTTAGAGGGCGCAATTGAAGGGCCGAATTCGGAACAAATTTGCTTAAGGCCGAAGCTTGAGTCAGGAGGTCTTCTAACAACACCTAACCTCTAGGTCAGCAAGGTGCCGCCCACTCCTTGGCAAATGAAACTCGCAAGTAATGAATCATGCCAGTTTTTAAGATGCTAGCCGCTCATGTTACCTCGGGCTAAGCCAGACCAGCAGGCTACAGTGTATGTAGACGCAGAGCTAAACCATTGAAAGATGCCTGCCTTTTCGACACACTTTGAAGGGGCAGTGATCGCTCATATGGCTCTCTTTATAAAGTGAATGAGACTTAATGCAACTCTTACACCCAAATGTAATTCAATAACAATTCTATCAACCACCTAAGACAACCTTGAGCTCTACTCAGCTCATGAGTCTCACAAAGAAAGGACTAAATGAAAATTCTGGCGGGCAGCTTACGGATGAGCGTGAAGCCTACGAGAAAGCCTGTTGAGCTCGAACATTTCTTCCCGCTGATGACGACACATGGAACCTCTACGTGAGGGACAGCACCAGATGCTCATAATCCCCATTTCCATCTCCATCTCCCCTCAGCCTGTTCTCTCATCAATTCTATCCTTCTCCATTGAACCGAAATTGCCGAAATAAACATCAGAGTTCCTACCGCCACGGCCATGTAGAGATAGGAGTCTGATGTTGGGCTTCCAGAAATCAAGACACCAGCCACCGGCGTTCCGACTAACCCAGCTGCGCCCTGAAGCATGTACATAACGGCCGTGATGTGAGTCATGTTAGACATGCCAAAGAGTTCCACCAGCGCAGGCGAGAAGAGTCCGATGTAGGCGCTGGCGAATAAGCCATACATGACTGTAAATGCAACGAACAGCGCCCTGCCCTGGCCCAGATCGGAAGCGACTGTGTTCGAGACCCAGAGGCCGGCCGTCGAAATGCAGCTCAAGAGTGTTGTCAAGAAGAATGAGTCAAGCCGGCCGATCATGTCCGCCATGAACCCAACGCCAACTTTCCCAATGGCATTGCACGCGTTGCTGAGGGCTGTAAAGTTGGCGCCGTCTGCGTAATCATAGCCAAGTGTCTTGGCATACGCAGCAATGTAGAAGACGGGAGTATAGTATGCCGCGCTTTGGAAGAAGGCGTGATTGCCTTCGCCAAGAACTTGCGGGTGAATACGAGGCTCTTGGGTGGCAAGGGAACCTTTAAGAGCGCAGTAGCCCAACCAAGCTCAGCATTACTCTCCCTCAAGGAAGCCGCCATTTGCGGTTCCCAGGCAAGGGCGTAGCCTGATATACAGATGAGGATGGTATTGAGACATCCCGTGAGCCGGAGAGTGTTTCGAAAGCCCAGCTCTCGGATACAGAGGGTGAGAACTGGAGCCCACACCAGGCCGCCAATACCCGTCCCAGCGGAAATGATTCCCAAGCAGAATGCCCTATGGCGGCCAAACCAGCTAGGAGGAACCACCATGGACGGCATGTAGGTCAGGCATGTGGCAATCCCGATCAACACCCCCTGCGCCAGTTGAAAGTGCCACAAAGAAGTGCCGAAGCTTGCGAGCACGCTACCGATACCATAGAGCAGTCCCCCGGCATAGATGACGGGCTCTGGCTTGAAATACTTTGTCCATGCAACGACGTATGGTGCTCCTAGCTTCATCAGAGATGCAGAGATGCTGCCAATCAAGGTGATTTCGGCGGATGAGGCCCCAGTGAAGGGGTTGCCAGGTTCTCTCGACAAGTCTTCGTATAGGGACTAATATATCCCGAAGCTGAATAGAAGACCGCAGCCGGAAAAGTTTAACATGAAGGCGGCCACGACGATGGAACATTGACGCCTGTGAAAAGTCAGTGGAACGCCACAAAAGTTGAAATGATTAGTCCGTCCTTACCACTTGGATGGTTTTCTCGGTGCGTCAGAGGAATTGTCTTTGGTGTCCATTGCTTCACTTGACCGGTTGACGGAGGCAATCTTTGCTTCCGATGCCATTGTCATCGTCGAGGGCTGGCAAGACATACATCAAGAGAGGTGTAAGTGAGGCGTGAAGAACAGGGGAGAGTTTCTAGTATACATGTCGAGGCTTTATACAACTACTCAAGGCCCCAAAGGATGAAATGAACTCTTGGGATGATAAGCGGGAACCAAATCAAGGTCCGTAGCCGGAGCAATGGCGAGGTTGGATTCATATTGCTGTCATCAGCAGACCAAGATTTGGCCCACTTGTTACAGGGTCGAGATTGCCCAGTCCCACTCTAGCAAACTGCCAGGCAATCTTCTGCGATCTTATCTACGTGGAGAGAATGAAGTTCGTGCAACTTCCCCACATATATTGAGACAGATTTTCGCGTTCACAACAATACATACCCTTCATCTTGCTAATGTAATTGTATATAATTAATAATTGGTTTAAGAATAAAATAAAACTTTCCATGATCTGGTGATAATTAGATCAGTGCAGCGGAACGCCGAGACCCGCCCACCTTCGTCTACCGCACCAGCATCTCATCTTAGACACCAACTCGGCTATTTATGAGCTCGCATAAAAAGGAAATGAACCTATTAAGGCCCTCGAATGCATGAAAACGGCAAAAATGCGTAATCTGGGAATCGAACCCAGGGCTCCCCGACGCTGCTCGGATGGCAACGGAGAATTTTACCACTAAACCAATTACGCTGTTTGATGACTAACAGTTGGTTGAATTGCTCCTTGAGTTACAGCTGGCTTGCCTCTCAGGATGGAAGTCTTCACATTAGAATAGGATCTAAGCATCCGTAGAGCCAGGAGTAAAAGAATGGGAGCTCGCGGTGGGGTCCCATCAAAATAGAGTACGCGTTCGCTGTTTTGGAAGCGGGAAACAAGCAAGACCGAAAACCATAGAGATACCCAGGAGAGTCAATGGATCTAGATATCCCATCCACTGGGCTCTTTCGTGGTGATGACAATACGGAGATCAGCTCGATCATAATTGGAGATAGTTTGGTTTTGTTGTTAGGTGCCTTGAGTTGCTCCATTGGCAAAGATCTAAGTGAATGGGTCATATTGAGCTCCTACCAGCAATTGACGTTGCGGTGGAGCATCATCATCAGAGCCAGAACGAGTCATATTCACCTTGGCTTCAGCAGTCATTATGATATCATGGTGGAAGAGGGGGTGCACCTGCAACCGACTGCTCTAGACCTCCGGCGATAACAAAGACCATCGCTTTGGGGTCGGCTGACCAGCCACCGATGGCCCAAGTAGCACCGGTATAGCTAGGCTAAGCTTATTTGTACGAAAGCTGAACCTAGGAGCTACACTAGCAGCCACATGTATACGGCTGAATAGAGCGGCATCATTAGTCTCAACTTTGAAAAGTGCTAGCGTGATGAATGTGAACCTGTATATATACCACCATTACGCCCTACATTTTCGGTTGTTTGCTCTGTAGGTCGCAAATCAAAGCATCAAATAGTCAACTGGTATTCCACGACTGAACGACGAACCCCAGGATATCTCGGAACCCAAACATTCCATCCTCTTCTGCTGAAACTTGGGAAACTATACTGCTCCACAATGGCCAAACAAAACTTGATACCGACCGTTTTGCTCTTATCCTGCGCATTGCTAGGAGGTTACGGGGCCATGTATACTTCATTCAGAGACGGCTTCTTCGATGCTCTAAGAGACTGTGTCTACCCCAGCCCAACAAAACCAAGTCACTGCACACTTCATGTTCCTCATGCTTCCCAAATGCCAAAATTCACCGGGGTGCCATTTCTCGACGAAAATTTCGCCCTTTTAGTCGAATTCTTCCAGCAGGGTTTGCCGAGAATGAATCCCGGCGGGATAGAGAGCTTCGAAGACATTGTAGCCACGCTCTGCTGGACTTCTCAATATGGTGCTATCTGGACTATGATCTCTCTTGAAGGATTGCGAAAGGGCAATCAAGGCACCGCTGCCGCCTAGTAAGCTCTTTTCTCCCGTTAAATATCAAAGATTGCATCAACTGACACTCAACTCGAAGTACTGGCCTATGGGGAATGATGTTCCAACTTCTCACGGTCACAATCTTCTCCCCAATCTACTATATCTCTCAGTTATACTCGTCACCCGCTCAAATAAGTCAGGCTCACGCGGCAGTCGACATTGAAGACCTTGAAGCACTTCCAAAAACAATCGCCCTCACGTATCTTCTTCCAATCTTGGGCCTTATTCTCCCGCTCTTTGGTCTTATGTCGCCCAAGGCTTCTTATTACGCCATTAGCGTATGGCAGCTTTTCCCGTTACTAAAATCAGCCTTCCATCCTCTTATGCGTTCTGGAAGGACATTAAAGGTGTCTAAGGAGGGCGAGAAAAACATAGTTGTTGACCAGCGCGGCGACGGCTACAAGAGAGCGCTGAACAGGGTGTACAGGTTCGCTCTATTGCTGGCCGCGAGTACATACTTCTTGCACTTCAGCTCCGTTTTACTCAAATCACAGTCAAGTCTTTCGGCTACCTTGAAGGGATTTTTCATCCCGGGGTCTCTGTCACATCCTCCCACGTTTGCTTTGTTCAACCCCCCTGTCTCAGCATCCGCCGGCCAAGACATCGTCATCACTTTCCTCAAATGGGACCTCTATTGCGCCGGTGCCGCGCTTTTGATATGGTCATCGACGCATGCATCCCGAGTTCTCGGAGGGTCTGAAATGTCCCGGACAATTGCGAAGTTCCTCCCGCTGATGGCTCTGGGTGGACCCGTCGCTACGGCTGTGGCCTTGCTGCGCCAGCGAGATATGAAACTGCTCGCCACGCCGATTGCCACGAGCTCGGGTAGAAAGAATAAATAAGTAGTGCGCTGTGCGTACCCGGTCAATCGCGCCACTGGTTTCATGAATCGTGCAGCAGGTACGCGCCGTTTTGCCAGCGCGCATCCAAGGGTGGCCCAGGTCAGTCAACTCCTCGTTTGTCGTCCCAAGTAGCAAGATAATCTTAGGCGCCAATTGATCTAACTGCTACGCGCAAGTAATAGTGTGCTATTCTTTCAAAGAATAGCCACAGGGCATTCAGCCCGGTGTTTTAGCCGGTGTCTACAGGTGCAATTCCAAGTGTGCTACGTGGTAGTATCAATGGCAAATGTTCGTTAGGTGTCACGGTAGCAGGTATCAAGGCTTTCATATGGTTACAAATAATTCAATCAAATGCTTTTTCCATTTCCAAAATAATGTTAAAATACAACTCCATCTCAGATGAAGTCCAAGACTATGTGCTTAAGAAGAAGAAGAGGTGGGGATAGCACCGTCAGTGACGGTGGCAGTCACCCAGTGGGTCACGACAACGACCTTGACCCTGTTGGTCTCGACCAGCACTTGGCCGGGGAGAGAGGTGGTGCTTGGGGCAGCCTGGCTGGTGGTGGAGGGCCTCACGCGGGTTGAGAAGGTGGTGGGAGCAGCAATGATGGTGCTGGAAGAGCTGGAAGAAGGCACGACAACCTCGCTGGTAGAGCTGGGCACGACGACCTCACTGGTGGTAGTGGGAACGATCACCTCGCTGGTGGTGGTAGGGATGATAACCTCGCTGGTAGTGGTAGGGACGATGACCTCGCTGGTGGTAGTAGGCACAGGAGCCTCGCTTGTAGGCGCAGGGGCCTCGCTGGTTGGGGCCGGGACGACAGTGGTGGGATCGGGTGAACCACCACCGGAGCCTTCCTCAAACTCCCAAGAGACTGTGAGACGGCCAACGGAAAGGTCTGCGATCTGGGTGAAGACGCTTGGGGAGACGTCGATGCCGCCTGATACACACTCGCCACCGGGGCACTTATCCCAGACCTGGGCGCGGACGGTCTTGCCATTTGCTGTGATCTTGATCCACTTGCCACAGACTGTTGCTTGGTTTGGGTTGGCCCATTCACCGTAATCCGCGGCAGAGAGCGCAACGACGGCGTCCGCATCGGTCTTGACCTGACCGCAAGAACCCAGACCCTGTATAGACGGTTAGATGAGAGGGATTCTTGACGTCTCGAGAGAGACGACTCACTTGGTTGAAGTAGGTCATGTCACCAGTGTAGGCGACGGCTGACGTAGCAGCGACTGTGGCGAGAAGGAGAGACTTGAAGAAAGACATCTTTGTGATATTTGATATTGGTTGTGTTGATAAATCTGGCTTGGTTCGGAAAAGGACTGGTCGAGATTTGCTTGCAAAAAGCTGGAGATCGAAGATCGAAGATCGAGGGAATGGATACGTTCACTTGGAATCGTAGAAATGAATGAGATGCTTTCAAAGCAAAAAATGAGCCGAAGGAGTGTGGCCTGCCAGGTAACCTAATCAAAGATCGTACAGCGGAAAAGAAAAGCAGCAAAGCTGATGCTTGGGTGAGAGCTTATATATCTCCTCCCGCAGTGCGCTGAGCAAGTTCTCTGCCCAACATGATGGCAGGGTTCATTGTTTCAGACTCTGCCTTTAGCTTCCTGCCCGGGCTGCCGGCTCGATAGATTCGCAATGAATTGCACATGCACCAGTGGGCCTTTGCCCATCCATCGAGCAGGGTTCAGGGGCTCCTATTACTCAGAGGGAGCCAATCCTGCATCCTGATCCGTGCTGCCAGTGCGACTCCTCTTCTTGGCAAGTCACTTCCGAGCGGGAAAAGCGGAGCGTTTCACCTTTTTATGGCAAATTTCCCAGCGTAAGTTCTTTCGTAGCCACGAGTATCTCGAAATCCAGACACTCACTCGGGTCTGGGGAAAGGATGACTTGAGATCGAAACAGGAACGCAAAGCTACGTGGGGAAGGATCATCAGGCTCTTCTCGTCGACCTTCTCCCCAACGAAATCGGCTGTTCCCTGTGCAACGTATTCTAGAGAAGCCAATCAGAGCTTACCCGTGCTCTGTGTGTACCTTGCAGAGCGAGGGGAGGGGTTCAAAGGGACCGAGAGCACTGGATCACGACGAAAAAAGGCCTTGGCGAATGGGAAACGACGATGATCAGCGCCAACACGAATAAAAGCACGCAAGTTGGCACCCAGCTGGCCCTGCCCCTGCATTGATGCTCCACCAGGGTGCAGCATAAGGTTTTTCACTCAGCTCGGCGGCGGCCCAGTCAGCAAGCTGCGAGAGGAGAGCGACGTGGCTCGCTCCACGCACTAATCACAGGCAGACTTCGCCTCCCATCATTGGATCCTTGAGGGCACACAAGTCATGACTGAGTAATGACCAGCCTGTGAGAGCAGAGAACGGGCAGCCAACAGGGAGCGCTAACGCAGGCACGGCAGGGGATATCCAGGCACACTTCCGTGATGTTCAGGCACAAATCCATCCGTCTTAATTTGGATCAAACAATGGCCCGAAGCGAGCTGGGTGCTGCCACGACTTCTGCAGTGAGACATTTTGTTGGTAGCTGTTGTACCACGCCGTAATCTCGAAGGTCTTCCAGCTACGCGCTCTGTTCGGCACCGTGCTAGATTCCCCTCCCCTAATGGTTCACTCACTCTGTCCCCCTTTTACTAACCCAACCTCTCGGTCCATTCGCGGGAGAAGATGGACGTGTTCCCCCTCAGCCACCCTCTATTGAATGTCAAGTGTGCTATCCGGCCTCACCGTCTCTTCAATGCAGGCCTAAGCCACGAACGCCAAAGTCCGAGGCTGAGCATTGCCAGTGCACCAACAGTCACTCGCTTTACCCACTATTAATTGCGATCTTCTCACCAACAAGTCTCGGGCGCTTAGCTGGTACCACGTCTCGGTTGGCCACACGTGGTAGCACATCGGGCAGCGCGCGCGGTGTGGCCTGACTTTTCTCATCTCTCCTCCCCTCATCACTCCTCAGCTCCGTTGGTACGTGCAGTACCCAAGAAGCACGTACTATGTAAGCATCACTTGCGATCGGCATGAATCGCAAGCCTCCCCGGCAAATATTCAATTTAACTCTCGACCAGCCACGGATATTCCGCAATTCCCCCATAGATTGACGGGTTGCTGCATATTAGCATCCTGACATTACATTTAAACTACTACGCAATCTACATGGGCTTCTTTTTTCCCCGGAACCAGGACGTGAGATTCCCCAGAAAGCCTAGGTAGGCTCCCTCAATGTGCACAAATACGAAAAATTGAGAACACGTGAATTATGAAGAAAAACATTGGCGATCGCACGTGATCCGATGGAGGCTACCCTAGACTATCACCAGCTCGCACACCAACTACCATGATTTGCAGGCTGGGTTCGCTTTACCTAACATAAATAATTAGTGAAACATAAGGGCGTTCATTAGAATAAGTAATTTATGTGATAATTTCTTTATAGAGCTACTAATCTGGTGTAGGAAATTGTTATAATCGAGCTGCCTGAAATAGCAGTCGTGGTTGTGGAGTAACAATGCTAATTCCATTACCAGAAGCTCCAGCCCAGCGCTCTCGGTGCATCTTTATTCGCTATGTCGCCGAGCGCTCCCTATAATTTCATGTCCACAGTCAGTAAGGTAGGTTTATTTTTGAATGGAGGTACAGTCGTTACTTGGTCTACTAAAAATCGGTATGATTTATGAAATGTCACCATCTATAATACAAATGAGTGCTGAGGTCAACGACCCTTCAGATTAGATTCAATAAATCCATTAATCAATTCTCTATTGCCAGTAAATATTCAACGTGATCTTACTTCGACAATAACGACTTCTGTATTGTGGCAAACAGGTGCCAATGCTACCTAACTGTTCTGGATATCGGCCTTCCCGGCCCCCCTGTGGCGGTAGGGGACTGGAGCGCTATGGCGATGATTACATGCCCTGATGATGCTGATGATGCAAAAAAGATTGATTATTTCTCTCCACAAACCAATATTGGATGGGTGCTTGAGTATTCGCTGGCCCCATCAAAGGCATTACGCCAGCAATACCTACCTACCCTGGATCATGATCCTGATAATCCATTTGCATGGAAAACGACTCATCTCTAAGTAGAAGAAATAGCAATTGTTTAATGTAACTTGATTCCGAGACCTTTATCTGGGATCACCTCCGCTCCCGGTACTATTAATACAATTCATTCATAACAGAGGTATTTGAGTCAGAGGACCGTGATACTCGTCATTTGGCGCTTGCCTAATACTGCCCGACAACGAAGCTCCATGACGCAAACCATAGCCACGGTTCCGAGCAAACAGAGGTAGAGGTTGCTATCATGTCTCTTTCGCCGGTGCAGTCCTTTGAAGGTCACAATGAGGATCTAATTACCGACATGTGCCGATAGAATTTTAACCATGAAAAGAGATCATCTATTTCTGGCTCATTGGCCATACACGACTCGATAGATAGCTTGGGACGGCTACTTGTAACAAGGTGTTCTCTTTTTTACTTCATTTAAGTTGCTCATTTCTCATTCTTATTATTGATACGATGCTGGACTGAACGTTAAAATGAGAAGTGGAAGTATAGGCAATGAACTGTAGATTGCTGAAGAAAAACCGCTTGGTTGAGACTAATCTTAGCTGAGTCACGTTTATCGATTACAGAAAATGAACGACTGGAAATCAAGACAACTTCAGCGGAAAGAAAGCCGGTATGGCCAATTATAATACTAAATTATGGAGGATTGGGCGTTAGAATGGTGCTGCCTCCTGCTAAACTTCACCCCGTGTCTTCCTAGATCTGGCTTCGCTGTTTCTGAAGCCTGGCTTTGGTGCCTTCAATGATGGCATCCTTGTCAAAAATATTTGTCACACTTGGGTGTGCAGAGATCGCCTCGGCCCATTTATAAAAGTTGGGGGCTTTCTCCTTCAGGCCTGAAACGATGCTGGCTGGATAGACACCAGCTGAACTCAGCGTCAAAAGACGGATGATAAATGAGCCAGAGAGCACCTGCGGAAAATGAATCAGTAATCTAAACAAAGTACTAGCTTGATATTAAGCGGCATGGATTGCATATGTACCTCTGCAAAGGTGAGCTTCTTGCTCCCACCAAAGAAGGGTGCTGCATCTTTGAGGAGCGGCTCGACCTCTTTGGCTGTTGCAGCGACATACTCGCCCGCCAATTTCTCAAATTCAGCTTCAGAATTCACAGAGCCTAATTTGAAGAGATGTCCCTGGGTTTTGGAGAACAGCGTGTCAACGAAAAAGCCGATTTGCGCCCGCTTCAGAGCGCCGCCGGGCGCATTCGAAGCTGGGAGCAAATCTGAAGGGTTCTCATCGGCTAGGAATTGGGAGATGATCCCCGACTCTGTGAGGATAGTCCCGTTATAGTTGATTGATGGAACTAGACCTCGAGGGTTTATTTCAAGGTACCAAGGGTCACGAGGGCGGTCTAAGTCGATGATGACTTCTTCAAAGGGGATGTTGAGCTCAGAGAGGACGATATGAGCACGATGAGCCCCTAATCAATGTATTCTACATTAGAATTGGAATCAAGGAGAATCTTGGAATCACCAATCACATACAAGGGCACTGTTAAGATTTTTGGTTAGGCTCTCTCTTCTGCTTGATCTTCATGCTAGAGACTTACCCTGTGGTTGGTGTAGAGAATGATTTTGCTATCTGAAGCCATTTTGGAGATGTGGACAATAGACAAGTGTGTTCCTGGATAGAAGAGAACAAATAATGATATGCTCGGAAAAACGAAAATATCTAGAGGAAGACCTTGGTTTTATGTGGTGTAGGAAATGCATAGATGTCGTGCGGGGTTGAAGCACAAGATGATGCTATCCCCAACCATGAGCACGTGCGATGTGGATATTGATAGTGATTAGAAATCCAGGGCCGAGCATTCCGTCATTTACTGATGGTGGCTGACAAATACCGTCGATATACTCGGTTTCGATAATCTCAATACGAGAAGCTACGCCCCTGCTTGGGAACCCCTCTTTTGACGCGGCATATTCCTGTCTTGGTCGGGATGAGCGGCCATTTTCAGCGGCATAAACACCAGTTCAATAAGGAAAAGAAATACACATGTAATCTATTTTCAATATAAGATCTCGATCATAATGCGGCTTTCACCTTCCACTGCATCGTGTCATGTCAGAGACCAAAGTCACTGATGGTTCAAAATGTATATTGATTGTACAATTAAAGACGATTATTTATAAATGAAAAGGTCATTCCTATATTTATTGCATCTTACCACGAGCAGAAGTTTGAAGCAAACTTCGTTCGAGAAGAGCTTATTGCTTGAATTCTCACCTATTCAGCAACTAACAACCATCATTCTAATCCTGAAGCATTGCATGTCATGTCCTGGACACTGTTGAATCCCGAGTGCTGCAACTGCCTTACTTTAGGAATAGTTGATGGTTTTGGAATATCATGAATTGGGTATAATATTAGTGCATAGAGGAGAAGCTGTCTTTAATAGTTTATGCTTCCTTTTTCTTGATAGTCCTTAGAGCCTTAACGCCTTCTGGTTTACATCGCCAGAGCTTGTTGATATACTTGGGGGGCCTAAATCAGCCGGCCCGAGTATGTCTAATAAGGCTTTATATTCCAAATAAAACCTTATAAAGCCTGTCACAAATGTTTCAGAAAATTTGAGAAACGGCGTCTCCAGCCAGTTCTTTCCCTGTAATTGCTTCTAGGCATTGAATCATCTACCCGCTCGGTGGCGTCATCGGTGGGACGTGATAAATCTGTGGGATTGATGATAGTGGTCGAGGTTGTTTCGAATATTCTTTCGCTCGTATCCGCTGAGTTGTCTTTTATGTTATCGTCTCTGGCGCCGTCGCCATGTGAAGCTTTGTCGTCGATATTCAGTTCAGTGTTGGGACGATTGTGAAAATCATTTGTCTGTCCTCGATTTCCTTCATCGAGGTGATGGGCGAGCGCGATGAGCTTGTGGAACATTTCTTCGACATTTTCGTCATATTTGGCTGATGTCTGCACAATTTCGCAACCGAATTCTGCTGCCAAACTCCTTGTCTCCTCGACAGATATTTCCCATAATTCCGGCCTGGTATCGCTTTTGTTTCCGGCGAGTATCAAGGGGATAGGTGCGTTCTTAACTGACCGTATCTGTCGATACAGCTTCTTCGTCTTCTCAAACGACTCCCTTGATAAGAAGCTGAAGACAAGTACAAAGGCCGTACTTTCTCGGATCCATTCCTGTCTGAGAGCCAGATGTTCAGCCTGGCCACCTTTGTCGAAGATATGGATCACGCATGGCTTGTCATCAACCGCGATCTCCTTCCGGTAGCCATTATCGATGCTAGAGTCGAACTATAACACGTCGTCGTTTGTAAGTCTAACCAGAATCATTAGCCCGTTGCAGGTGCCACCTACCGTGTCAACAAAATGACCAAGACAGAAACTGTTGCAGAGAGATGTCTTGCCAACGCCACCACTTCCCAGTAGGAGAGCTCTGTGAAGAGGAAGCCTATGACGCTTTGTATTTGCCTCCATCCGGATTCCAAGATGTTGAATATTGCCAATAGTTCGTCAGAGACGGATCTGAAAAAGAAAGTCCCTTATGGTCTGATCTTTCAATTAAGGGGAGGCCACAAGTAGGCGGGGTGACTGTGGCGACTGTGCAGGGTCGGACCCTGTCAAGCCCCTGGTTCAGGTCATCCTGCGCCAATGAAATAGCACCATGAACAGCGAAACGATTCCTACAAAAGCCGTGTAACAATGATACGACTATTTATGTCGTGTCCCAAGTCATATTGAAATTTGGGGGAGGTGGTATGAGGCAGTCCAAATCTGGTGGAAGAGTAGAGTAGGATTGTGCCCATCCCTTTTGACGATCGCCATGGTTTTGATTTGAGCTGATAGCGCTGATCTGAATCTTTAAAATGAACCACCTGATTTCAATTGCAATTTGCGGGCTTGACTAAGGGATCGACTTGGACTCTGTTAACGCAGCTTGTTGTCATAGATGCGATTTCACGGCTATGTTCTCCCCAAAACAATTTTAGGCCTTCGAAATATAAGATTCGACAAAAGCTTCCAGATTCTCGCCTGCCAAGCCAATCTTATCATTCCATAGTCCTTTGTCAACCGAGTAGTTGGCGGCACCTCCCTCACCATATATGGCACTGGAGATCTGATCCAATGTGCCCAGCGGGTTCCCGTTCTTGACCTGCTCAGTGCCTGTCTCCCAAAGGCCACGAGCAGTCCCCTCAGATAGCTCGAACTTCTCTCCTGTAGCTCTTTCGAGAGCATGAAGCACGTCGTTTTGTGTCACGGTGAAGCTGTTAATGTAGACATATTGGTTACGCGTGACGTCGATATTCTTCAAACTTTTGGCAATCCCCCTCCCAACTTGGTCCAAGTTGGTGGCTTCATAAGCGATATTGCCCCCGTCAAAGAGTGTAGCGGTCCGTGCCCTAACATTGAAGCCACCGAATCCAGGAATACTCAAGCCCCAGTCAAACATAGATCCGGAGATAATAGCGATCCATGAAATTGTGTCCTGCTTACTCTTGATATAGTCGAGAGTGTCAACCTTATCCCGAAGGAAAGGAATAATCTTAGGCGCCTCGGGATTCGCTGTGTCGATGCCGAACTCCGAGGGAACGAAAACCTTTGCTCCAGCCTTGATTGCGGCATCGACAACTGTCTTTTGGAAGGCCAGTGCCTGGCCAACGGCAATACTAGAGACTGTGCTGACAACAGCATCGTGGTCTTTGAGGGCTGCAACAATCGAATCTTCAGAGTAGTCGGTCTCGACAAGTTTAACGCCCTGTGGAGTAGTGATGTTTGATAATTCTCGAGTCAAGCCTGTGACTTCGAAACCCTCCTGCAATAGGGCCTGAACAGTAGACTTGCCAACATTCCCACTGGCTCCGATCACAGCCACCTTTCGAATGGGCATGACACCGATGGTAGATGGATGAATGATGAACGGTAGTAGAAGGATGATGTGGTGCAGAAGCTCGTTTGCGAGGGTGAGGATTGATTAATACTGCTCAAGTTTTGAAGCAGGATGTGCCCGGCCAGACGATTCTCAAATACTTGTTCACTTCCACGCGACCAAGTGCCATGCAGTCCTCGATCGACACCTTTCCGTCCCTCGCTTATAGCTAATATTGGTAATCAAACTTTGAATTAATTCAAAATTTCGTGGCATTTGTCGTATCCAGCTCGGGGCATTACATAATATGCCGTGTCGGTTGCCACAACCATCAAGTCTCGGAGAGATGGAAATGGATGAATACGAAAGTGCCAATCAAACAACTGATAGAAGTTAGCTCCCTAGTAGTTTGAATACAATCTGATCCGTTCTAAGATTCATATTCAGCGTGCAAGTCCAGACCCTCCTCTCGATCACTCTGCTATACCCTGAGACGTCCGCGCTTTTGGTGGATTGCCCTGCTAGTATTAAGGGCACACATGAAGTAGCAGCACGTGTCAAGTCTCAGCTGCCCGCTAGCAGTACTTTGAACTACTTCATCTGCAAGCACGCCCATGGAGACCATTTCTTGGGTCTTCATTTCTAGCACTTTCCACTGTTCCAGGACTCAAGGCCTATGCCACTAAACGCGTGGTTGAATGAATCAACCAACAGCAGTTACCTGCCATTATGGAACCGCTCTGGAAAAAGAACTTCCCCCCATCAGAGGATGGTATCGGCCTGCCCGAGGCCAGTCTGTTTTCAAGGCTCTGCCTGAATCAAACGAATTCATAATTGACGGCTATATGCTCAGGGTGTATGATGTTCCCCATGGTAATACCCAAAAGAGAGAATATATTAATAATATAATTCTTAAACCCGAAGAGTAAGTCGTTAAGAGTCTAAGAACTTGAGAAGTTGTATCTTGATTTTCTCATACTAGTATTATAGTAAAGCGAAAGCTAGTCACTGGAAAATCACATCCCTTGAGGGTTCCCTGGACGCTGTGATGCCTCTACTTGGGGAATTGTGTTACTCTTACCAACCCTCCCAGCTGCAGTATATGGGTTGATATAAATCATACCTAGAGTGTGCATGATTCGACATTTTGGGATACCCATGCCACTTTCTTTCAGCAGCAAACCCGAACATCCTACGAATACAAGCTCAGTGAGTGCCGGTCAGCATTATAGTCCCCCATAAAAGCCCTTCAGCTACTCAAAGCCAGGTTCCTCCGTCCCCAGCCCAGGCAAACTCCACAGAAAATTAAGTGAATCAACATCCAACCCCAGCGAAACCTGGTTCGACCCTCCCCCAAACGGCGCAATACTCGAATCAAACGGCGTTGAAATCCACATATCCCCTCCATTCCCATCAAACCCGAAGAATCCCAGATCACTCTCCGCCTGTTGCTGCTGTCCAGTCAAATTAGCCGTAAAGGGATCCGATGATGACCCCTCAGCCTGAGACCCCATACCAGGCCCTCGAGATTGCTCTCCCGAAGCCGGCGCTCTAGTCAGATGCGCACGAAACTGCGCTGTGTGGTTCTCAATCAACGCACCATACCTCAGTGCAAAGTCCATGTCATCAGGCGGGGAAGAGCTGAGTGTAGAGGTGCACTGGTCCAATACATATAGCGCATCATTGACGTTTGTATGCGTAGGACCAACGCTAAGCGCTTTTAGAAGGAAAACCGACGAGGAAATGACGCTGATTTTCACGCGGGCGGGGGCGTAGGGAAACTGGGCTTTAAAGTCGCTTATGGTCGCAATGTGCAGGACTCTTTTGGTGTCCGCGATTACTTCTTGGAGGAATTTTGCGTCTTTGGGCGTTATGAATGCGGAGAGGACTTCGTCTGCGTCGGTGTTTCCTGTTGAGAATCCCGCAGAGGACGCTCTTGCGACGACGGCTTGGATTGATATGGCGCTGGTGCAGGCTTTGAGGTGGTGAAATTCGATGAGAAGGGTGTCTCGAAGGGGTTTTTGGATGTCTAAATTGATTAGCCAAGGCAAGATTGTTGAGGGGAGGAATGTCGTTTACCCTTGCTTACAGAGTCGAATTTCTGCTGCCACTTGGCCAATGAGCTGGCAAAGTGCTCCAAAAGGTCGGCGTAATGGCCGCCAAGCACCTGACTCTGGAGATGCGAGGCAGACTGGAAGAACATGGACGAAGCTGTGCGTGATAACTGGGTGAGTTCCAGCGTCAGATCCATGTAAGCAGCCCAAGAGCGATGACAAGGTTCCCCCGTGTTCTGCATCGGCAAGTGGGAAGCCGTAACGGAGATACTCTCCGGAAAGGCAGACGGATAGCCTAGTCTCGTAGCCGTCTGCGTCACATACACATAAAGCAGCTTCTGCGCCCGTATCCTGCGCAGGGCATCCGGATCTAACGGTCGTGAGAAGTCGAGCTGCTGATTTGAGAGTATGCCCAGCTCATACGCCAGGTTGTTGGCCATGCCTAACAACATCCAAGACATTCTATTAGCTCGTTTGGCAGGTTGGAAAACATCTTCTCGCCATCTGATGAGGGGGGCTTCATTGTTTGTGTGCTTGCGGTTGACGCGGTCGTACTCGGGGGAGATGAGCAGGCCGTCCCATCCGTCGGTTTCTGGTGGCAGGTGCAGGGCCCGGGGATGCCAGTCGGATATCAGCAACAGGCTCTCAACGGTGCCTATCGTCCTGGTTCGTGACGTCGACGTCTTTTCCTGTCCTAGGAGGATTCGTCTGATCAAAACTTCACAGTGGTTCCAAAGTCGTTGATGGACATAGTGACTCCTGGAAGTGCCACCTGCTCCAGGAAATGTGAAGAAGCGAGATGCAATCATCAACAATGTGCAGCAGAGCATGGCTTCTTCATAGACTAGGCGCGCATGGGCAGCGTGATGGCGAAATTGGTCGAGGATGATGGGAGCCATAGGGGCTAGTTTCTCAAAGAATCTGAAAATGTCAATCCACACCGTTGATGCAACAGAACCGATGGCAATGTAACTTACAGGTCAATGTAGGTGACGGCCTCTTGGGCTGTAAACCATCCCTGGCGGACAAAGCGACACTTGTCCCACATGTCGAGAGTGGCATCATCAGCCTCGGACAGTGCAGTGATGGTGAACCCAAGCCCGCTATACTCGCCGGGCACCACCGTTGGACCGGCGTTCTGAAAAGCACTTCTCGGCGGCTGAGTTGGGGTAGACCCAGCAACACTATGCTGTTGACCAGCAGCATCAGACAGAATATCCAGTGCGTCATTGGTGCTAGTGACAATTGTCGATCGCACGCGATCATATAAGGTTTGGTTGGCATTGTTGGGTGAGTGCCCAAGGGGCCGGACCTCCTGCGGCAGTGCTTGATAGTTGTCCAGCGCAATGTCTGGGTTCTGAGGAGAGACATATGGTGCTACAGGCTCGGCTTGCTTCGAAGCGGTGTCTGACGGCTGCTCAGACTGGGTCCATTTCGGCGGTTCACGGTGCTTGGGGGCCCTCGGCCGGTGATCAAACCGGCATTCACGATGTTCTCTGGCGCATTTCGAGCAGGGCGGTTTCTCCTTGACAATGCACCGGGACTTGCGTGCTCGACACGAGACGCAGGCGACATAGCCCCGTTTGAAGGAGCGCTGATTGCTCGAAGCGTCCGAGGTCTGCGTTTCCCCTCGATCCATCTTGTAATCCCAGTCCGGACATTGGACAATGGACACAAGTTCCACCTTGGTTCAGATGCAGCGGGACAGGCGGGTATTTGAGGGGAGACGATGAATACCGCAGTTATCCGCGACGGTCCGGCTGCATCCGCTGCGGTCCACTGACTGGGGAGAGCTCATTCCCTGTGGCCTCGATCTAATGGCCGTGACCGGAATGTACTTGTGGTTTCTCTTCATATCTTGGGCACAGCTGGTATAGATTGGTACCTTGTCAGTCTCCATATAAAGCAATTGGTAGAACCATAGACACATCGGCCGCAATGTCATGATGATCACGTAGACCAGTTTGAAGGATTAGACTGGAGGAGGGTTTCTTAACATGTAGCACGCATCTTCTCAATCGTTTTTCTCCATTGAATGTATCAAGGCAAGGGTCATATGACCAGCCATGAGTTGGCTGATACTGGTCTGCATGTAGGTTAATGGTATCCTCTCAAAAACGATGGATGACTTGACCCAACGCTCGGCAAATGAACTTGCCATTGCAAGTGTAGGTATGAACACACGGCATATGTATAATGTACACTGTCCCAAGTCGCCGATCCGGCACCGGTCATCGGTCCTGAATTCGGAGCGTGATGCGAACATGCCCAGTATATAAGTGCGAAGGAGGAGCGAGTATGATGATATTCATCAGCATTCTAGCAAAGAGCAACTCAAATACCAACAGCATCCAAAATGTCCAAGTCCATCGTCAACACCAACCCCTATCCCTTCGCCTTCGAGGCAAGCAAATACCCCGCCCTCCAGCCCAGTAATGCAGGCAAGGGCGGTGTCAAGGTCGAATTCGACAATTGCCGTGGATCGACCCCTTCCATCCAGGCCTCCCGCCTCCGCGCCATGATGCGCGAAGCCCACGAGGACCCTGCCAAGATTGTCGCCCATGTCTGCAGCTACGACGCTCTGAGCTCGCGGCTCTGCGAGGAAGCGGGCTTTCCCGTGCTTTTCCTGGCGGGTTATGCCATGGCGTCGGCGTTTAGTCTGCCGGATACTGGCTACATTGCCTACGGCGAGGTCGTCGACAAGATCCAGGAGGTGGCGAGGGCGACTACTATTCCCATCATCGCCGATGGCGATACTGGATACGGCGGGCCGATGAATGTGCGCCGGACAGTCCAAGGGTAAGTTGCTTTTGTCAGTCTGTTTACTGAGCCGTCGCTGACTGGGAATAGATTTGCATTGGCTGGAGCTGCCGGCATCATGATTGAAGACCAAACCTGGCCAAAGCGTAAGAACATCCTACCGACACACAGACTAGTTACTATACATGCTCACACAGCAATTACAGGCTGCGGCCATACCACCGGCAAGAGCGTCGTATCCAGGAGCGAAGCCTACGCCCGCTGGCAAGCCGCCGTCGACGCCCGCAACGAAGGCCAAGACATCTGGATCCTCGCTCGCACTGACAGCCTCATCCACGGCTACGACGAAGCTCTCGCTCGCGCTCGCAAGGCCGTTGAAATTGGCGTCGACGCCGTCTTTGTCGAGGCCCTGCCTGACCGCGAGACCATGGCCCGCTTGCGCAAGGATCTCGACTTCCCCGTCTTTGCCAACATCATTGAAGGCGGCAAGACGCAGAATCTGTCAGCCAAGGAGCTGGGCGAGCTGGGGTACTGTGGTGTTGCGTATCCGTGGTCGCTGGTGGCGGCTAAACTAAAGAGTATTCGGGAGACGTTGGAGGGGATCAAGGGCTCGCTTCTTACGGGGGCGCCGCCTGTTGTGCTTTCGTATGCCGAGGTCTGTGATGGGGTTGGGTTTAACAAGTATTATGAACTGGAGGAGAGGTATCAGTATGAAGGCAGGCCTAATGGTGCCAATGGCCACCAGTGGAAGGATTGAAGGTCTTAGGATAGCAAGCTACTGCTGAGAGCCATACTGTGGAAAGTTCAAACCATTGCATACATCATTGTGTTTGGAATACATATGTCCCTCTGATTGTATACTCTTGCCATCTCACCCTATCCATCCTGGTGCATCCCACATCTAAAATCTTCATGCCGGTGAAAAGAGGACATGATTCGCTCCCTCATTTGCACCACTGTACCGTGTATGCCCATCACAGGCAACGAACATCAGAGTGAATACCATGCAAACTCCTATTCTGGCTGTCCCCGGATCGGCATCCTAGCGGTCATGCCTCGTCCGTTCTCCCCACTCCGTCCAAGTGGCCCCCACGGCAAAGGCCGGATAAGGGCGGTCCGTTGTCGACGTCGACTCTCATCGGCCAGCAGCTATCACCAGCTTCACATTCCCAAACTCGTGAATCCGATGTCGGCCGTGATCCTTCGTCCTTAAGCAGTAAATTCGACTCCATAGTTCCTTTCTAGAGTAGAACAAGCAATTCATCTCGTTGATGCCCAACATGCCATCAACAATCGATAGTCACACCTTCCATGTCGCCCTACTACCAGGTGACGGGCAAGGGC
Source organism: Clonostachys rosea (assembly GCA_026958235.1). NCBI lineage: Eukaryota > Fungi > Ascomycota > Sordariomycetes > Hypocreales > Bionectriaceae > Clonostachys > Clonostachys rosea. Next base: position 533,281 of record CP110207.1, read on the forward strand.
CCAAGCTTGCCTCGTATGTGGAACGGACCTTGAATTTGATCCAGCACATCCGCCGAGATGTTTCATTCAACATCTCCACTCACGACTTTGGAGGGGCAGCTCTCACAGCAGGGGCTGGCACTTCACTACCACCATCGACAATAGATAGCTGCCGACAGTCCGATGCCACCATAATCTGCCAGTGCGGTGATCCTCGGTATGGCATCAAGCCAGAAGAGGGCCTGTTGACTCTGAGACAGGAGCTGGGCGCGAGCGTCAATGTCCGACCAGTCAGGTTCCCCTCATCACAGGTGGTCCAGCAGAGTGCCTTCAAGGCAGAAGTCGTCGAGCAGCTTGACATTGCCTTCTTTCGAGACCTCACTGGCGGGGTCTACTATGGACCCAAGCAAGAAGCAGGAGAGGATGGCGAGGCATACGACATGACAAAATATTCCCGCCAGACGATTCAGAGGTTGGCGCGGCTGGCTGGCACGTATGCCATGCAGTTCACTCCACCAAAGCCAGTCCACTCCATCGACAAGGCGAATGTTATGGCGACATCGCGGTTATGGCGGTCCGTGGTCACGGAAATCTTTTCACAAGAGTTCCCCCAAGTGACACTCCGACATGTCTTGGTAGACACGGCAGCTATGCTGCTTGCGTCTGATCCTCTCAGCTTGAACGGCATGGTATTGGCTGAGAACATGTTTGGCGACATTCTCTCTGACCAGGCTGGTGGGATCCTTGGATCACCGGATATTTTGGCATCAGCTGCCGTGTCCTCGATTGACCCCTCCTCAACATCACCGGGAATATTCGAGCCGTTGAATCTCAAGCCTCGGGAGAAACTAGTCAACCCACTTGGCGTGATACAGGCTGTTGGCCTGATGCTAGAGCTGTCTCTGGGTCTGACTGCCGAAAGCAACGCCCTGTCCAAGGCTATTCGTCGCACCTTGGATCCCGTGGAATTGATTGGGTCAGATACAAGGACCGCTGACCTTGGCGGCACAGCCACAGCAGACGAGTTCATGAATGTCTTGCTGCACAACCTCGACTACTATCTCGAGGCTGTCAACTCTGCCCAGTTAGCAGCCCCCTCTCCAATAACAAGTCAACCATCATCACCAGCCCTCACTGTAAAACGCCGACCGCTGAGTGTCATTGAGAAGATCCTCACTCACGCCGCCGTAGGTCTCACTAAAGCCCACGTCGACACCGGCGACATGATTTGCGTCAAAGTCGACTGGACAATCACATCCGAGCTCCTCTGGGGAGGAATGGAGAAGACATACGACCAAATGGGCCGTCCTCGGCCCTTCCGCAATGACAGACTCTGGCTCGCTGTCGACCATACTGTCGACCCGCGCTCAAACCACCTGCCTCGGCAGCAAGGTCTGATGGCCAAAGCGGAGCGGTTCCGTCGGGAAGCCAAGATCATCGACTTTCTGCCCGCAAACACCAGCATCATGCATACGGATTTCACTAGAGAACGGGCTCAGCCAGGCCGTATCGTCGTGGGCAGTGACTCGCATACTTGCTCAGCGGGGAGCATGGGGTCCTTTGCGGTTGGGTTTGGTGCGGCGGATGTGGTCATGCCCATGGTGACGGGCGAGACGTGGTTCCGCGTGCCTGAAGTCTGCAGGATCAACTTTGTGGGCAGCTTGCCGTTTGGCGTGGGCGGCAAGGACGTCATTCTTCATATCCTGGGTCTCTTCAAGCGCAACACCATTGCTTTCCAACGGGCTGTCGAGTACGGCGGCCCAGGCCTCAAAGAACTCTCCATGGATGCGAGATTCGCTATAGCAAACATGAACACGGAGTTTGGAGGTATGGGCGCCTGTTTCGAAGCAGATGAAGAAACAGCGGCGTGGATCGCGCGGCGCCAACATCCAGAACACCGAGAAGGAGGGCTATATTTCCGCGCAGACCCTGATGCCGTCTATGTCGAGGAGAGAACCATTGATCTGTCCACTGTCAGCGTCACCATGGCACTCTATCCTAACCCGGACAACGTAGTACCTGTGTCGGAAAAGGCAGGCATGAAGCTCGACGGATGCTTCATCGGTGCTTGCACGACCACAGAGGAAGACCTGATCATTGGCGCGTTGGTTCTCGAAGCTGGTCTTCGTGCAGGACTTCGACCGAAGCCCCAAGGAAAACGGCGCGTCACGCCAGGTAGTCTCATCATCATCAAGAACCTAGAACGTGCGGGTATGTTGGAAATCTACCGCCAAGCTGGCTTCGACATTGGTGCCCCAGGATGTTCCTACTGCGTCGGGATCAACGACGTCGATGTCGCCGGAGAGGGGGAAGTCTGGTTGTCCTCTCAGAACCGCAATTTCCGAAACCGCATGGGCAAGGGCAGTTTTGGAAACATTACCTGCGCGGCTGCCGTTGCGGCGTCGAGCTTTGACATGGTGGTGACTGATCCCAAGGAGCTGTTGGCTCAGTTGGATAGGGAGAGATTGGAGGGTTTGGTGAAGGGGTTTAGGGCGAGTGGTGAAGGAGTTACCCTGGCGATAAGCGAGCCTGAGCCGGAAGCTGCGTTGAATACAGTGCCGAAGATCTTTGATGAGCCATCAGGCGCCGACGACGCTGCGTCTCAGTTCCAGCCAAGCATGCTGGTACGATCAAAGGTGCAAAGATTTGGAGAAAATGTTGATACGTGAGTTTCACCGAATTCAAACAAACCTGGAGACGGAATTGGGGAAGTGCTAATCTATCATAGAGATGCCATCATTCCCGCCGAGTTCATGCCTGGAGTCGATAATGCCGACCTAGGCAGCCATTGCTTCCAGTACTTTCGTCCAACTTTCCGAGAAAAGGCGTCTGCAGGATCTCGTGTCATGTAAGCTGTCATCCCTTAAACCTGCCACATGGAAATGTACTTATAACATATAGCGTTGCGGAGCACGGTTTCGGCAGCGGATCATCACGAGAAGACGCCGTCAGAGCATTACAAGGAGCCGGGGTAAAAGCAGTCATTGCCAAGGGCTTTGCATTCATCTGTACGTGAAACCAACTTTTCTTGTTTCCCAATCATGACTAACGTTTCACAGACGAGCGCAACCAACTGAACATGGGCCTCTTCAACATCAAGTTGCAAGACGACGAGTTTTACCAGAATGCACAAGAGGACTCGGTCATTGTTATCGACAAGGAGAGCAAAACTGTCCAGATTGAAGGCTACGACAAGGTCTTTCATTATCGGCAGTCTGATATTGAAGAAACTCTTTTACAAGCTGGAGGCGTGTTGCCCTTGTATAGCAAACTCGGGAGCAAGGTCTTCCGCAGCATCACGGTGCCTAGGGTAAAGGTTGGGAAGAAGAAGGCACAGAATGGAAATGGAAAGCAGCAACCAGTGAGTTTATGCGGTAGCGGTAGTGATTCGGGTATCGACTGGTAGATAGAATAATAGACAAGTGACAAACGCCAGGATCTCTCCAAGTAGTCGCCAGCTGTGACCATTCTCTTTAAGTTGAGACACAACAACTCCGCAAGGGAAGACTTAGGGGCTTGAGGGTTACGTGAATAATAATAGTATTAAAAACAAAAGGATAATCCACCCCAAACAAGAGACTGATGCTGGAAACGCTAGTATCTCCAAACAATAAAATGGGGGCTTGAGCATAATGATACTTTACATGACGAGAATGTTAACTCGTGCCAGTTGGACATGAGTGATCTTGTTCGTCAATTTGGAAGAACATTTCGGTGAGTTCTTTGGGTCCGAGTACATACCCTAGAACGACAAGGGACCATGTCACTCGAACAAGAAGTTCTGTGAAAGGTCTTCCTGTACGGGCAGGCTGGTCTCTGCCACTCTATATCTGGATTTCTAACGTGTTTTTCAATTTAAACCTTCATGATAGTTCTGCAGCGGTTGAGAATTCTTGAGTCAGGGTGATAGTGAGTATGAGTTGAAGCCTGCCCCAAGTGACAACCTGACCTTGATGAGACGATGGCTGACTAGCTCAGCAAAACTGTACAGGGTTCATCCCCGCTTGAAGAATCAGGGTGGTGAAAGTTAGTCGATATTACCTGTCGGGTTCCTATATTGCAGACGCGCAGGCCCCCAGCTCAGGTCGGGCCATTCATATCCTCTCCGGCCCGGACAGTGCCGCCCTTATCCGACCAAACAAACAACCTTTGACGCAACCACGCTACTAAGGGAAATAGCGTCATGGCTAGTTCGCTTTGGTCGAGAATGCTTCTCACATGCCAAGTTTCAGAAACCTCCCCGTGCGTTGGGTTTTCAAAATCATGGTGAGGATGCTGTCCTCGAGCAAAGGCCGAGAGCGGTTAGGTATCGCAATTGGGCAACACTGTTCTTATTCAAAGAAAGCGAGAGGGGTTTGGGTTTAGACGTGAGGTCAGAAAAGAAAAATGGCCATGCAATCAAGCTTGCAATACATTCCATCCTACTGGCTGCTGTTGGGGGGTGAGCCCACTCCAAGAGGTCTAGCTAAGACGTTCCCCCATACCGAAAAAGGATAGATGATCAGGCCAGTCCTAGCGCCAACGTGGGGTAATTCCGGGGAAATCTCATACACGGGGTAGGAAGCAACCATCTTCATCCTTTCTTATTTATATCAGGATGGCCTGCTGTCCCTCCAGCGGGCTTTTCTCTGCAAGATCACCACCATCTCTGAGCCCAACACAACGTCTACAACAAAGATCAACCCATCATGTCTGGGACTCAAACCCATACAGCTTCTGCGGGCCTGGCTCGCGATGTCGAAGACAAGGGCGAGTTTCACCACCTGGAGAAACACCAGACCACTGGCATGTTCTCGACGGTGGATGACACTGGAGCGCACAAGAAAACTGATCCGGCTGAGATCAAGCTCGTCCGCAAGCTTGATTGGATTATCCTTCCCATTCTCTGGATCATGTACTGGTTCAACTACCTTGACCGCAACGCAATCACCGTTGCTCGACTTGACAATCTGGAGAAGGAGCTCAAGCTCACCTCGACAGAGTACCAGACCTGCGTTTCTATCTTGTTTGTTGGATATATTCTCGGGCAGATCCCCTCCAGTCAGTAACTTACCAAGTCTCCTCTCTCAGCCTCGCTCACTCGTATCCTAGACATGTTGATGACCCGAATTCGCCCTTCGCTGTTCATGGCCGGTGCCATGGCTCTCTGGGCAGTTGTCAGCACCCTCACCGCCGTCGCCAAAGACTTCAAGGGCCTTTTACTCACCCGATTCTTCCTCGGTATCACCGAAGCCCCTTTCTATCCAGGTGCGCTCTACATGCTTTCCATCTTCTACACTCGCAAAGAAATCGCCACCCGAATCTCTATACTCTTCACCGCGAACATCTGCGGCACCGCCTTTGCCGGCCTCATCGCCATTGGAGTGTTCCAGATGGGTGGCGTCGCAGGCCTATCAGGCTGGAGATGGCTTTTCATTCTCCAGGGCATCATTACGTTTGTCCTCGCCATCGTATCGGCTTGGATCTTACCGGATGAGCCCCTGAATACTCGCTGGCTTTCAGAGGAGGAGCGTCAGCTGGCCCATGATCGGATTGCAGTCGATACCGTCGAGAAGAAGACGAACACCACGACCTGGGCTGGTCTTGTTGATGCGTGCAAGGATCCCCGGCTTTGGGTCCTTGTCTTTATGCAGCATTTCCACATGGCCGCCAGCAATTTCAAGAACTTCTTCCCTACTATTGTTGGAACGCTTGGGTTTGGACGTAATGCTACGCTGGCGTTGACCTGTCCCCCGTACATTGTGTCTGGCATCGTGTGCATTGCTTGGGCAGCAAATTCAGGTGAGCGCTTCCGAGATTTGTTGAAGGAATAGCTACTGATTATGTGCAGGACGGATGAATGAGAGGACCTGGCACATCACAGTCGCCAAAATCCTCGCCATCTTTGGCTTCGTCTTGGCCTGTACAACAATGAACGTTGGAGCACGATACTTTGCCATGTGTGCCTTTACCAGTGGCGTTTACGCTTGTAACAGCGTTATCCTGGGTTGGGTTTCCAGCACCTGCGGGCAGACAAAGGAGAAGAAGGCCATTTCGTTGGCCATTGCCAATACCGTTGCCACACTTGGGCCTATATACACTCCGGTAAATGTTGCAGCAACTCCCAATGTCTGAGCCTGCCACTGACTGATCGTAGTATCTCTGGCCAAGCTCAGATGAACCACGATATGTGATTGCCATGTCTACTAGCGCTGCGTTTTCTGCTGCGTCGGCCATCCTGGCTTGGGTCATGAGGTGGATGTTGATTCGCGAGAACCGCAAGATTAGGCAGATGGACAATGAGGCTAGGCTCTTTTATGCTTACTAGAAGTGTTCATGAGTGGGAGAGTTTGCTTGGGATCGAGGGTGGTTGTTGGTGTAGATACGTTCCCTGCCTCACAGTTCGCTCGAGCAAGGCATCTAGTGTCTTTTTAGTCTGTCTTGCTGGCGCACTGACGTTAAGATAGGGAGATATTTGGCAACACGAACGAGGACTAGAAAGTGAAAATCATGCTAATGAACTAAATGCCCACTAACCAAGGCACGTTCTCCTCCATTTAACCAATTCGAGAACTCTCTACACGGTGGTGGATCTACTGTGGCGGGCGATGAGCAGTGGTTGAATATGTCATTGGTGTAGTATCGTTTAGTCGTCAGTCATTGTTTGAATCTTTCTCTTAGCTGTAGGTCGGGGGTGACGAGTTTGTTTGTTTGAGGATGCGGTCTTGGACTCCGCGGAGTGGCTCGGGTTATGAAGTTGCTTTTTATGTTCTTTTTTATGTTCTCGAAGGTCTACGCCAGGGAAGAATTGACATAGGCTCCGGAAGTAAATAATTGTCTGAAGATTTACACATACGCGTGTTGTTTTGATATCACTTCAAAAACGCCTGAAGCTTTCTTGCAGACTTGGATTGGGTTTACACAATGCCATTGCTTGTTTGCGAGCACTCATAGGTTAAGTAAGCCTGTTAGGATTGATGAATGCACCATGAGTGAGTTTCGGATTAGATTTATTCACGTTATTCTCTCGAAATTTATTTGCCAGCACTACTGTTGAACGAATATTCTTGTCAGGCTTTCGAGTTTCCCATTTGTCATAATCCGTTCCTCATCAGTGTAGACAATGAACAATCGCGTATTGGATGTCATGGTTGACGGCGTTATTGGCTCTAAGGCGTGAGAAAGATTGCCATCAACATCACTTTGCTTTTGCAAGATTGATATTGATTCATGAGCAATGTATCGCCTCTTCTCTCCCAACCCCTGTGCACAGGCCCTTGTATGCCCGGTGTCGGTCTTATGTACCGTTAATAAGCGGGCAGGTTGCCACAAAGTTCGGTACAAATTATTCGCTCACTCAAGAGTGCCTTACTCAGGATCCAGCCTGATTAAGCTCGATGACTCTCATGCCACACGCCGAGCAATGAATACATATGTGGGCTTGTTAGCATTGATCTAGCCTTTGCTGCATACCAGAGACGGTTGCCTAGAGTGCACATTGGTTAATCCCTGCGTGAAGAACGGGGATTGCCACTAGATTAGCGTGAATGGCGAATATGCCTCTCCATGGACGGGCTCTTATTCTTGACCGAAAACTCTGCTCACACACTCAGCCTCCAAGTCACCGCTAATCATTGTTCTTTCAGGCCTGGTCAGAGTCACATTGGCATTGGAGGGTGGGCCGGAAGCGTGATTTCTTGCAGACGAGGCGTTCTCCCTACATAAGCGCCCTGGTCACATTGTCTCGTGCATGCAGCTGTGACTGCAGATTCGCACTTTCGGTGACCGGTTTCGGCTCAAGCGTCACGCGTCGGGCGGGGACAAGAGCAAAGGACTTATCCACCGGGGCGATCCAACCAGCTATTTGACATGGCTGTTTGTTTTGTTTCCCGCAAGCCCACTTCTTCCTCGTTGAACCGTCCCCACCGGTTCGTCGCAAGATTTTCCCCTCGCTTGCCTTCCGACTTGACGATACAGTAGGCTAAGCCAGATCGTGGTGAATCCAGTGTCTGTAGCAACAATGACACGAGCTCAGGAGTCACTCGTGCACTGTGGCTCTACTGCCCCGTCCTCAGGCGACAGACGGCATTCACGACAGCCTGATGGTGCCCCCTCTCCGGTGGCTTCGTGTGAGGAGGTATCAGTCCCAACCGAACGAACACCATTGTTGCAAAGCCATGCTGGAGATGGCGAGCTTGGCCCACCCCGTGCGTCAAACGGAAAGTCCAACACCTATGTCTCTAGTACCGCTATTGAGGCTAGTGATGATGATGATAATGATGATGCCTCGGGGGATCGGCAGTTCATGAGCGAGACAGATTATAAGCGCTTCATAGCTATATTCCTGGTCCTCATGCTCACGCATTTCATAGCCTGTTTTGATGGCACCATCATGGCATCTAGCCATCCTGTGATTACCTCCTACTTCAAGTCCTCAAATAGCGCATCTTGGCTGTCCACCGCATTTCTTCTTACTAGCTCAGCCTTCCAGCCAGTGGTTGGGAGACTGTCAGATGCAGTTGGTAGAAAGCCCATTTTTGTGGGAGGGTTGAGTATATTCACCTTCGCAACGATATGGTGTGCCCTGGCCCAAAGCATGTTGAGTTTTATCTTTGCGAGGGCTGCTTGCGGTCTGGGGGCTGGCAGCATGATGTCCATGGTCAGCATCATGATGAGCGATTTGGTCCCTATAGAGTTAGTAGTTCTCCTTGTAGAAAATAAGCAAAGAATCAACTACTGATTAATCGATCTAGGCGACGAGGAATATACCAAAGCTATGTCAACATCACATACGGAATAGCTTCATCTTCCGGTGCAGCCATGGGTGGGTTCATGGCGGACACCTTGGGATGGCGCTGGGAGTTTGGCATCCAGGTCTTTCCCTTGATCATATGTCTGTCTATTGCTATGTTCATTATTCCCAGCGATCTTGGGCTACAGAGCAAGGGCATTTCCGTCGCACAGGCAATGTCATCATTTGACTTTGTGGGCTCGTTTTTATTGACAACATCCACAACATTCTTGATTCTGGGATTGGTGAGTCAGACAATGCTGTTGTTTCGACAACAAATTGGAATTAGCTGACATTTACTGCTTAGGCCGTCGGTGGCAATATATTGCCATGTAAGTTTCTGACAACTTGAACAATCCTACGTATTATTTACTGACAATAACAGGGTCACATCCCCTTACGGTGTCCTCTCTCGTCATCTTCGGCATATGCTTCCCGGTCTGTCTCTGGGTCGAGAGTAGGGCCAAGCTTCCGGTCATGCCGTTGAATCTCTTACACAGCAGGCCTCGAGCTAACATCATATTTTCCAACTTCGTGGCCGCCTTTCTCATGAACGCAATACTCTTCAACGCCCCCTTATACTTCCAAGCTGTGCTGTTGACCTCTGCGACAACATCTGGCCTCTATCTTGTGGTGCCGACTGCAGTTGCTTCCCTGACTGGGACCGCCACCGGGTTTCTCGTCACATACACTCGCCGTTTGAAATGGCCTATCATGAGCGGGACAGTCTGCTATCTTCTTGGAACATCTTTGATGTGCTGTATGCACCGTGGCCTGCCCAGCGTAGTCTATCTTCTTCTTCTCTTCCCCTGCTCAGCAGGGCAAGGTTTCCAGTTTCCCGGTTCATTCATTGCCGTTCTCGCAGCCTCGGCACAAGAGGAACAGGCCGTGGTTTCCTCCACACTGATGCTTTGGAGATCCCTCGGGTCAGTTCTTGGTATTGGCGCGACATCGCTTATTGTACAAAACTCCCTTCTGAGCTTCCTTCATCAATACATTACGGTGAATCCTGCTGAAGGTAGAGACGAAGTGTGGAAAGCCGCAATCATCGAACGTGTTCGAGGATCAATCGAATCTGTGGCCAAACTCGACAAAGAAATAGTTGGTACCGCGGGAAAGATTGTCAAGGAGCAAGTTATTCAAAGCTATGCAGACGCGATACGAATCACATTCCTGTGTTGCGTAGGGCTTGCCGTAGTGAATTTCTTTTTGATCGCCCCTATTAAACTTCCTAGACTTGGCTCGAAGAAGTAGGGAGTTTGGGGAGAGAGACAGCCACAGCGATGATCCTAATTGGGAGCTTGAAAAGAGATATTATTCAAAAAGGTTCAGCCATGGAAGATGATAAAAGGACCCTTCTGTGGTAGGTAACCAAGCCCATAGATTCGGGTTTGGAGTTGGTGATGAGGGATGCTAAAAGATTTTTTTGGGATAGATGGAATATGGCATTGCTTTGTTATTACATTGGATTTCCTGTCATGACGTACTCAAAATTGCAAAATTGGAAGATATAGCTACAGTTGGATTTCGTAAACTTCAACAAATAAATGGAAGGAATCATCATGAAGGCTGGCAGTGGCAATTGATACTCTGTGCTGTCCCATATGGTGGTGGGACATTGATAAGTGTGTTGGCAGTTTCGTGGTGATGAGCAATAAGAATGATATCTGGCGGAGCTATAGGCATCTACCGGAGGCTAGCAAATCAATATCTTTTCATTCTCTCATCTTGCAAAACGATAGCTTGATACAAGGCGCGGTTCATTTGGGAGCTGTCCGATGACGACTGCGGCGACTGGATGCACGTGGCATGTCTATATCAGCTGCCACGAACCCAATATGAAATCAGGCTGGGATATCAAGGCTACAACCGGGGGAAATCAGGTTTGCTCCGTTGGGCGCTGCTTTCACAGAGTCCATCTCGGGCAGTGACACGACACCTGGCTAAAGCGCATTGATCGTGATGTTTTGACAGTATCTTGACGGTCGGTTGTACAGGAAAGCGCGACAGATCATACCTTCTGGACTCTCATCGGAGTCTTTCGAGAAGACGGTTATGACTTCATGCTTTCAAGCACAATGACGAGTTGGCACTTCTGTGCAGGCAGAGAGTGCTCGTGTCTCTTATCAGTCAATGCCCTTGACAAGGCCACCACTCAACTCACCATCCGGCAGTAGTCAGACTTCTACAGCTGATACCTACAGTTTCATCGTCCTGTATTAAGTCCGCCACCAGGCTAAACTCTTAACCATCGGGGCCGCTAAGAGGAAGTACACGCTGTTGGCAAGGAGTAAGGACCGCAAATTAAAAAGAGTGTCCAGTGACTTCGTCCCCCGACTACATGCAGCCCCTCCCTGCATGAAACCAGCGGCTAAGTATCGCCTGCAGAAGTAACTGTGATGAGGGCATTTTCGCATTGAAATGCATCCTTAAGAGGCAAGAGTCCCACCTACTGCTCTCTTTACAAACTTTCGAGTTCTCGATAAGCAAATGCGGCCGATGACACGACCGGAGAGCTTGACGGGGATCTGTCAATGCTAAAGCCCTGTATGTTGAAGTGTCTTAAAAGCTAGTCTCAATAGAAGAAAGCAAGCATGTGAGATATGGATTGACATCTGGTTGGCCTTGATCGATGATGGGGGGAGCCCTATTAGAAGCGGCATAAATGACCCACTAGAGAAGGCTTTTGCATGATAACCATCGTTCCATAGAATGTTAGACACATGGCCAAGGGCATATGTCGGTTTGGAGTGGAGATATGAGCCCCAAGGCGCCCTCTGTATTGGTTAAGGGGCAACAAGGCAGCTGACCTTCGAGATCTCTTGCGCATTGCATTGATGAAGTTACGTAGGAGGGCGTAATGTCTTACTTCTGCTGCAATGGCATGGCCAGCGAAAACAATTTACAGACTGCTCTACATTGAATGAGCACCTATGACGCAACGCTTCCGTTTAATTCATATAGGCACTACACTTCCATCGCTGCTCTGAATCTGCCGTCCCTGTGTGTCAGCGTCGCAATCCTTCACAGACAAGGCTGGTCCTTCACTCATTTGCTATGGAGTCTCCGACGTCAACCCATACCCGAGATCTCACCAGGCTGAGTTACGATGAGGAGTCATACCAACCGTCCCCGCCATCCTTCCGATTCCAAGCATGGAACATTTGCAAGCAATTCGGATGGGAGTCGCTCCAAGAGAATCGCCAGATGGCTAGATTCATCGAGCGACATATCTCGGTCAGGTTCAAGGCCTTTTTCACAGTCTCGCCAGTAATGCCAATCAACACGTCTCCGGCGCTCGCCATTCCACGGTCTGTAAGTCAATTACCTTACCGCAGATACATTTTTACTCTCGAGTGCAGGCCTCGCCTTATTCTAAATTATAGCTAATGATGACACAAAGATACGTATTACATTGACTCACGCCACTGGACATGACTGGGAGAAGGATGTTCAGACCCTTGCCAAAGTTGAGCTGCCAAAAATAGTAAAAAAGTATTTTCGAGCAAAGCTGAACATCAAGCTGGACTTTTATAATGCGTATGCAGAAGGCGAGGACTTTGAAAACGTGCAGCTGGGGAGGGCGCTGGCATCGCGCTCACTGCAGCAGAGACTTCGCGGTTTTCTTCAAAGAGTGAAGCAGAAGGCTTCTGATGACATCCCCCCTGCCTTGTAAGAATCATATGTCTGAGCAAATCATGCGTGACCTATGTGACTGATTGAGTGTCTAACTATACTTAGGCAAGATGGAAAGCAAGGAACACGAAGAGTGATTCTTCGAACAGATGGTATGACCTATGCATTGGCACTTAAAGTAGTGAACATCTTATCCACTGACCTCATGTTTTAGCAGGATCTCGCTATGACCCAGAGCGGGTGAATTCAAAGAGATTGTCATTTTCTAGCTTTGCGTCTTCATCCTTGTCATTCCGAAAGAAGGAGAAACACGGAAATGAGTCCAACGTCGGGTCACCCCGGTCCATTGAAAAGATGCCTATCCCTCCATCGACTCCCATTCCCCCATCGACCCCAACGCCTCGATTTGATCTGACAAAAGAGGCCGACGACGGATCTATATTCATCGAAAACCGGCCTCGAACTGCTGAAACCCTTCAACGGCCAGTGAAGACCCCTACTCGTACGAACACAGGCCAGACCATCCAATATGCAGTGAAAGATGGGGTTTCGAATCTTGTCAGGGCGCTTGCCTCAGGGTCGTTCATGGCAAGCGTCATGCTTCCTGCCTCACCATGTGCTCTCCTCTTTTATCAGCTTCCCGACAATATTATCCAGCTCACCATGCTATCCAGGGCAAGGGACGAGGCTGGCAAAATGTCAGTGTCAATGTTTGGCAGCTCTCCCATTGCCAGAGCTACCAGACGAACACCACTTCAAGCGCACATGAAGAACGGAAATTTATCATTGTTCTTTCAGAAGACGGCCTCGAGGAACGGGCAGCCCCCGGTTCTCGCCCAGTGCAAGCTGATTCCTAAGGGAAGTGAACAAATATCATGGGATGTAAACAATCTTGAGTTTCCCGACGCTGTGAAATTGCACCCACGCGCGGAATACTTCCCAAGCAACATTCTTCTCCTAGAATCTGAGGTGCGACCCGGTGACCTCATCGCGGCTCGCGCAGACAAAGACAATGGAGGCTGGCTCATGACACGCCCACCGGAGTCCATGCCAGCCAATCCTGAGGCCCATTATTTTACCACCACATGTTTTCAGCCAGACTCTTTCCGTATTCGCAGTCTAGCAAAGAATGGCATTGTTCAGTGCCAGGTGGAAGGACTCCGTACCTGGGGAGCGCTCAATCGAGCTGACATGAGTCCGGGGTCACATGAGATGCAGAGAAAAGACCTCGAATGGCATGGGAAGCCACCTAGCTCAATGCCTGTATCGTGCCGCCTTGTCGAGGGACATGAAACTGCAGGTATTATTGCCGTGCTTTCCCGCTCGGCCGATGATGGCATCTACCTTTTCCGGGGTCATCCTTGGTGGGATGAGCTGCAGGCCCCTGAATTGGTCTGCAGAGTGAAGAGGGGCTCACATTTTATATACCTCAAGGATTGGAGAAAAATTGTCTTCTTGTCTCCCCAGAATCAACTTTCTTGGGTCCCCCTTGAAGTTGAAGACGACAACACCATCCTTGTTGGGAGCACCGCCTCGATCACCAACGGCGATCCTCTGGCAATGTTGTTGAATGTGGGCTTACATCCAGCTTGATTCCCGCACTTTTCTATACCCGTTCCTTTTTTTTCTTGTCTATTTCCCTTTATGATGTAAGAAAACCCAGGTACTGTGAACCCTGGGATAGGCTGGCTCTGTGAAGGTTCAGCAACTGTCAGTGACCAAATTTGGAAGATTTCTTTGATGATTTTATAAGTAACGAATAATGAGAAGTACGAATTTTCTTAAACCACACGGATGTCTAATGTGAAGTCCACCCCAGTATCCTACCACATTTCCCACTGCTTGCCTGACAGTTGGGGATGGTGAATCTTAGAAATATCTTGCATTTTGATGCTAACAAGGCCGTTGACAGTGTTTTCTCTCCATGAAATCTCACTTGGAGCGGCCAAGATCCAAGCCGCAATCGCCTTCCACCGACGAGAGATGAAGACTGGACCGTATATCGACCCAGATCAGATTGTGAGCAGCGGGTTCTGCGTTAATGGTCTGCATACGCTGAATACCTGTCCATTCTTGCAATGCATTATTGTCTGTAAAACATCCCGCCCCAACGCATAAATAAGCCGCATCCCTGCGAATAAGATGGCAAATCATGCGTATTGGTTGCATGCATGAGTGGGAAGCTGCCCACCAACATTCACTTAAACTCACCGTGGGCATCACTAATCCATAACATCCGTTTTGACTGTTCATGTTGGCAGCGGCGAGGATTGAGGGTCCTTCAGTTAGAATAAAACGTCCATAAAAGTAGAAGAAACAAGGTAAGAGCCTCCGTCTTCTGTTACATTTGGGGTAGCAATCACGACGAGTTGTCGGAAAGCGCCATTTATTGTTGCGGACACATTCAATGCAATGCACCAGGTGATGCTGCAAAGGCGCCACATAATCTCCACCTCGGACAATCGTCGTTACCCCTTTCTTTTTCTATTTCCGAGCTTCTCTAGCCTGAGCGGGCTATGCTACGACTGATATCGAGTACCTGTAATACGCTTTTGTATTGCATGTGCTCAAAAAGCACCTACTCATCAAACGTTAGGTAATCCAAGCCTCAAGTACCCAGTTCCTCGGACGTTAGTTTTCGTGCCGTTTCCATCATATTGGCGATTTGAACATTCCTCTGCCCTTGGGTGCCCTGCTGCTGGCTACTATACGAAATCTCCTTCGTTGAATTTGTAGACGGGTCGGCATATCGGTCAACATGTTCGCGGAAGTCGCCCCCAAGCTTCTTCGATGAGGCAGGTAAAAATGGCTCCTCATTATCAGCGACTTGCACAAGAAGACACTCCTTAAAATTGGATTCCGGAAGGCTCTGAAAGGAGGCATTGTATTTTGTCTTCATTGCAGCCTCGAGGTTGGAAAAACATATCGCCATCCGGGCAATCATGATCTTCCGTTTTGCAATGGTTCTGCAGGACGACGTGAAGAGGAGAATACCGTTGAGACGATGGATGAGACGCTTGGTCTCCTCATCGGTATCGTTGGATTCGTAGGTGAGGTTGTTGAGCTCCCACTGATTATTCTGTACTATCATTAGAAAGAAAGATAGCATGTGATGCAAGGAGAGTATCCTGACTAGGATGTCATAAAGCTCGGTGCCACCCGTGCACCACGTGATGTACAACTAAGATGAATTGTTTCCAATCATACGAATCGCTTGATAGCTGTTTCTTGTATTCCCACTTTGCCCTGGCAACTCGCTCCCTCCGCCGCTCCGAAATTCGATGTTGATGATATCGTGGTGATTGGGGTCAGTTTCATTTCGAGGGTTATGCCAGTTACTGAGGAGACTTCGGCCATCAAGGAACACGGTGTACTCGGATTCATCCACGCAGATGATTTCTAGGAAAAAGTGGGCGCCAAATATAGATGTTTGCTTGGCAATGCAGAGATAACACCTCGAGGGACATCGGGGCCTCGTACGAGGAAGGGAACGTTAGTATCAGTAAAGTAAGGCAACGTCTTGCCAGCACCTGCACGGTGCAGGCCCATATGATAACCATTATCGGCAGAGAATACAACTCATATGCCGTCAGCGTAACATTCCAATATCAAAGCGACTTAGTTTTACTTCCTGTAAGTATTGTCCAAGATGTTTTTCTCCCGTAGTAACTCAACTACGTCGTGCACAACCTTGTCTACGCCTTGAAGCGTCTGAGCTCGACGACGGTAGTGGTCATCTATGCGGTGCATGCTGCCTTGTGGCTAAGTTAGTTAACAAATGATGGTTTCGTGTCACAGCCTAAACACCTGAAAGTTACATGCTCCCATAACCCCCATACAAATCACCCAATCTCGAAACACACCACATGCATGTCGAATACGGTCAGTTCGGCAACACTCAACTTCACAAATGCACAAGTATATAGGTACACATTCGTTGAACTTTCATAGACTCTAGCTACCTCAGCTTTCAATGCAACCTTGTTACACTGAATACTTCCATTCAGCATATCACTAGGTGTGATATCTTCTCTTCTTTCAGAATCACACCCTAACCCTACCTACGAACATGCACCAGGGCGCCTTTAGTTTATCACTTGGGAACCGTCACAATAAAGCCCATTCATTTAAGATTGAGACCTGCTATAATGGTGCGACAGAGCTCAAACCTCAAGTGCATATACGAGTTTCTCTCCGCTAATAGGACGCATCCAATCTTCACCTCTTCCGTGACTAGCTGATCGAGCGGAAACCTGATCTTTGCCAAGCAACTCAAACCCATCAGGGACAACTCGCTCCAATCCTCCAGGCATTAAACGAATGGGATTCGGTTGAAGTTTGAGCCGTTCATTAGAGCTCAAATCGCTGAAAAAGGCAGCCGCAAATGCGCGAGCAGCAGGATTTGCAGGCATAGTGGAACCTATCAGTAGCCCGTTCGTATTAGTATAACAAGGAGTAGGAATGATTGGCACTGTTGCTAGTGGGTAGCCTTACCATTATACTCAACCTCGACTCCGAGTCCTTCCCATACGGCCCCATACATAGGATTAACCCTCAGGCCATCAGCTCGGTACCTCCCACCGCTGGGCCCTCGGAAAACAGCGAAGTGTCCATCGCCTCTCACATTCTTGGCAAAAGTAGCATGAACCTTTGCTATTGTTTCGTCTTCAGAAATACAGTCTAAAGCATATTGAACTCCTCGTCCTCCGGTCGCATTTATCACAGTGTCAACCCAATATGAATCCTTGTAGTCGAAAAGGTCATCGTACGCATACGGAGGTTGTCTCAAGAACGCATGCTGTGAGGCTCTGGCAATACCGATCAGACGAACTTTCCTTGTCATCTGGCTGGCACAGGAATGGATGAGTTGCGCTGCGTAGAGCCCAAGTGACGTCGAGGAGCCGTATATCAGAATATGAATGGGTTCTTCGCTGTCCTTGGCGTCACTCGCAACCTCGTTCAGGTAACTGGATCGCAGACTCACGAATGGGCAAGGAAGCTTCAGTCTCGTAAATAAGGCCTGGGCAGCCGTGAGCCCACACATACTGATCGCTGAGGCTGACTCGAGTGACATCGAGGCAGGTATGAGCCAGAGCAAATCATACGGGACGACGATGTATTCGGCGAAGGCTCCTGGGCGATCATTGACTGACGCGGCTACAGTGAGACTCGAGTCAGATCCAAGGATCCATCTCGTCCAGCTTTCGCCAGGCAAAACAATCGAAGATACGCCGGAAATATCCACGTACCTCCTTGTAAAAATCCAGATACCCTTGCACCAATCGTTGTCCGACGGTCGCCGGACCCCCGTATATCTGGTGCTGTTCCAACGACAATGCCCGCGAAGTCGGTACCTATAACCCTAGACTTTTGCTTCGCAAGGGGCTGATAGGTATATAACGCATCGATAGGATTCAACGCTATGGCGTGAACACGTACAAGTACTTCGCCGTTCCCTGGGGTTGGGTTGGGGATGTCGCGAATAACAACTGTTTTAGTTGCTGGTTCAAGTAGGAGAGCTTTCATTCTGGCACTGCGACATTAATCTTTCGTGTTGGTACTCGGTAGTCTTGTTATTGGCTAAATACGGCCTTAAGTAGTCTCGGTAGGCCTGAGGTGATTAATAATACAGGTGGTGGTTTCGGGTTTGTCCGAGGTGCCGTAGCGGGGAGAAAGTCTTACTGATGCCCGCACCTGAGCAATTGCGAGATCGCCGCCGGTTCGCACGTGGGGCACAACAGTACCGAGGGTGAGATAAAATGGCTCTTCTTGCTCTTCAGTAAGGTACTTGAGCCTTACCGTCCTAAGCGTATGTTAGTAAGCATACTCAGCGTTTCTAGTAGTCGGTTTACATCTTGGCTCGCAACACGTTGTGGTTTGATGATAACCTTGGAACAACATAGGCGTTTCACCGTTAGCAGAGAAGACAGGTCGGTTGAAGTCATATACCCATGGGTCAACCTTTGCCGGAATAAGTTAATCTTTCACAAGCTTGGACATTGTGGATCTTGATCGTAGGCTCACCAAAGCATCGACATGGTCCCAACCCTTGGGACTATATTGATATAGAGCCTTGCTGTAACCATTTATAAATTTGCCAATATCTGCAACCCATGATTAATCGAACGTCCCAGCTATTGAAGGAGGAAATCATACACTCGGTCCGATATCCAGCATTTTGTAACCAGATGGGAAGATAATTGTTATCCTCGCCCATCAAACGCCATTTCTGATAATTTCCCCTAGAGATTGTGGTCAGTCTGGGATTAGGTGTTTTAATATTTGAGATCTCATACCCTGGGTTTCGCACATGAGTAATATTGGTGTTGTAGCCGTGCTGGCCTCGAAGCAAGGATGCCCGACTGGGACAACAATTGGAAACGGTCGCGAAATGCTTGGTAAATGTAGTTCCTTCGTCCACGATGAAATTTTGCACGCTTTGCATGTAGTCCAACGAATTTAAATGAAGATCTTGATCGTCTGTAAAATTAAAGACAATATTGGGCCGTTAGAGTGTTGCAAGTTGGTAAAGCTGCAAAGCCTTGACGAACAAGAATTGCGATAAGTAGTAGATAACCGTCGTGAAACAGTCTTCATTAATATACCTAGAGTCTTTCCCTGCACATTACTGATCACGCGTTATTGGCAGAGTACAATTCAGGAAACTACTATGTTTCGCATTGATTAATTGGACATCCCAACAAATCAAGGATAATCAAAATCACCAATCGGAGCCAAATATTTTGCGAAATAACCATTCAGCTGCGGGTCGTTAGCATGCGAGGTACGTCTTTGGGATCTTTTAACGTAGGACTCGCCCACCCTCACAGCCCACTCTCTCCGCTTGTCAGTTAATGACCTCTGTATATGCGGACTTTTGGGAGGCGAAGGGCTCTCGGTTGATGCAAGAATATCTTCCCATATAGGCTACAACTAGGGAATAAGGTACTTGTGGACGAGGAGAGTACGCATAGGCTGATGTAAGACTGTCGATCGGGTACCAAAGTTGTCCACCCTTGCCTTTTCTACTAAACACTATCCTATAAGATAATCTCACCAAAGCCTACTTCCATTCTTGAAACTGATCAATAATTATATAATCTGAGCGAGGGCAAGCCTAGACTGAGCTAGAACTGAGCTGGACTGAGGCCGATTGAGGCCAGCTGGGCCGCTTCACTTACTCATTTTGTCTTCACATCGGCCCCCTTTAGTTTGATCCTTGGGTCGGTACCAAACGGTTGTTTTGTGGCTTGAGCTTCTTCTATTACTAGTGCACGATTTCTGATGGTCCAGCAAAAGGGGTTGGTTGGTATACCAAGTTTATTGTTTGACACATCTACCTAAGCTACGTACTGAACAAAGGAAATCCTCCCTAAGAGAGTGACTGCCGGTCTGGCCAGGACCTTTCCATATGATAATTACCAAAAAGAAATTTCCGTCCTGATGTACTGATTCACATCACAGTTGCAAGTGAATTCTCGCATCCGCTTGTGCCCCTTCTTGTCTCTCCATTTCTTATTCGTTTAATACTAGTGACGCGTCTTGTCCACTATAAGAGAAAATACATCCAGTGATCGGTGGCGATGCCTAATGAGGGCCATTTGCTAACGCGCCTCCATCATTCTGAATTAAATTCTTTAAAATAGATGTTAGTCTTGGACCCGCAGGGCAGTGCTGGGCCGCGACCAGCAACTAATAAGCCTTAAATCCGTTCACATTTTGCCCCCTTCCTCCTCCATCCCCTCATCATCCCTTTTCTATCAATCTTGGAGCCTCTGGATAACTAGTGAGCATGCCACCGCCAACAAACTCAGAACTGAATGCGAAGCGGGAGGAACACTGCTTTGCAGTAACCTCCGATCGGAAATATTATCGAGTCGGGGGGACCTTTATTAAGCGAAGTCTGCGACCATCCGAATGGCAGAAACACAATGGCTATATGTACGTGCCGCGATTCGGAACTGAGCGCATCTTGAACGAAGGCGCTTGTCTCCAATTCCTCGCTGCAAACACCAATATCCCACTGCCGAAGCTCTACGCGTGCATTGAGGACGATGGTGCTGCCTACCTTATTACTGAGTATATTGAGGGTGTCAATATGAATGATCTGGACACTGAAAAGAAGGATATTGTTGCAAAGGAGCTTCAAGGTCATATGGAAGCCTTGAAGGAATTAAAATCCAATGTCTGGGGAGGACCTGGCGGTGTGGTATACAGGCATTTCCCAATAAACGTGATACTATGGATGCTAATAAGCGATAGGTCTTGCCACCATATAGAATCATGCGACATTCAAATGGAAGGCCCTGGAGGATGCAGGATCGAGAGTCTAAGGACCTTATCTTTTGCCACAATGACCTATCAGCGAACAATATCATTGTTGATCCAGATACACTGAAAATCAACGCCATTATTGACTGGGAATACGGTGGCTTCTATCCTGCCGAGTTTGAGTGGCATTTTTATCAGAGACAAAAGTCAGGACCGTCCGTAGCACAAGAGGGCGAGCTTGACGATGAAGATGTGCTGAAAGATATCATGTCCAGGGAGAGGAAGGGTTGAAAGCTAAAGGTGCAAGGTATGGTCACTTTTAGGTATGTAATTAACGGCGGTGGATTTCCTAGGGACTCAACCTTAGCTGTCACGTGTACATGAGCAATTGAAACATAATGAAAATCACGCACAGCCTCTTTAAATATCCTAGCGATGGTATTGTGAGGCACTTTCAGGGAACGACCGTTGCGTTCTCAGTTCCTAGTAGGCATGACTGACTCGTCATTTCCAGTCTTGTATACTGCCATGGACCGTTACCCAGGCTCTGCTGTCACATGGGCTGACAGATATAGGTTGAGCCTGGCCATGCCAATCATCAGCAGGGGTAGACTGAGTGGTCCCAGTTCTTGGGACTGTGCCCCAGCTCATGGACTGCGACTGAGCGACCCTGAGCACGGCTGAGCCGAAGTTGAGCTGAAACGGTTCTGCCTACCTTAGGTATGTCATGAGCCAAATCATACTAACCTAAGTGGAAATTGGAGATGATTGTTTTTCAGAAATGACTACAATCATTCAAGCGCGACCGACATGACCAAAATATAGTCATCATTCGATAACGGTCTCTTGTTTTCAATTAGCTTGACTCTTTGGAAATTGCAACAGTGATTTAAATTACACAGTTCAATCGTATCTTTTCTAGGTTATTGTTCATACAAGCTCAATATATCGAGTAAATTCCCAATCAGTAACAGCCTCCCGCCAGAGCTTAAGTTCATGGCGCCTGGAAATTGTGAAAAAGTCAACAAATTCATCACCTAGAAGTTCCCTCGCGACACTTTCAGGTGCCGAGAAGCGATCCAAGGCTTGCTGGAGAGTATCCGCCAGCCTCAAGGGCTTGCCATCTGTCTTCTTTCTTGCGGATTGTGGGGGTACCTTGATGTCGAGCTTCTTCTGTATGCCTCGAAGACCGGCACTGAAGATGACACTCAATGCATAATGAGGATGTAAATCGGCTCCTGGAATACGGACCTCAATTCGTGTTGCTGATGCCTTGCATGAAGGGGGGCCGATCAAACGCAGAGAGGCGATGCGGTCCTCGAATCCCCAGGTGACAAATACTGGGGCCCAGAAATTTTCGACATACCGTTTGTATGAGTTCACCGTCGGGGCGAATAAGGGCATAATATCTGGGAGTGCATCGATGATACCAGCTAAGAAGTGGCAGCCCAAGTCGGAAAAGTGCTCCAAGTCTTTCCACTGTGGGTTGGGGTTCGGTGAGTCTCTGGCGAACAGGTTTTTACCATTGCTGTCGACTAAAGAAACGTGAATATGACCAGAACTACCGGGAAGCCCTTGGAGTGGTTTCGCCATGAAGCATGGCGTAATATTGTGGTCCACTCCCAAAGATCTTGTTAATAGTCTGCAAAGATTAGTATTGGAGACACTGGGGAGAGTAATAAAGGATAGCTTACTTAAATAAACTGACCCTATCTGCCATTTCTGCTGCATCTTGTACACCGAGGGCCTAAAACAAATGTTAGGAGGGTGGGAGACGCACAAGTCGGACTGGATCACTTACTGCTTCAAACACTCCAGGACCACTTTCTGTGTGCCATACTTCCAAATTGCAACGGACTTTGGCGCTTGTATCAAAAATGTCGTGAAAGTATCTCTTAGATGCAACAGGTCTGGTCATACTGTATCCAAACATGCCTTGAGTAATTGGGCGAACAGCCTGTGGACCAATCTTGGATATGAAAGCCGCGAGATCGGGCCGAGCTCCTGGATTGCCATAGCCATCCTCGCTCGGTGTTTGGAAATTAACAAACTCCAATTCAACTAAAATCACGAAAATTAGCATTAATCCTACGGTCGGGTCTTTAAAATGCCTACCGCCTGCTAGGGGATGATAGCCGTCTTGCCCCAGCTTCTGTTTGACTCCTTCTATAAGACCACGAGGACAGCCGGCCGCTGGCTTCTCGTCCACTTTGAAAGTCAACATGAAAAATGGGATGTTGTCTTCCCACGGCAATCTTCTGAATGAGGCCAAATCTGCCACAGCAGTCAAGTCGGAGTAACCTTCCGTCTCTGTGTTGTCCTCTGTTGCGTAAAGCTCATCATGCATGTCCCATCCAAAGATAGCCGAGCTGAAGCCAAATCCAGACTTTACAGTTGAAACAAATTTCTCCTTGGCCATGATCTTGCCACGGAGCACACCATCGGCATCCACACCAGCCACCTTGACCTTGATATCATCTTTGAGGAGCTCCCCAACGGTCTCCGTGGTAAGAACTGTCATGATGCTTAACTTGAAGTAAATTTTAGAAAGTAACGGATGTAACTATGAAACGGCCAAAGATGAGTTGGCACCGACTTCATAAGAGGAGAATTATTTGAATTTAAAAATCCCATTTGCAGTAACACATACGGGAATTATCTAATAGTCCACTTTACCCCAATTTTTGAACACCGTGGTATCTAACTGTAGCCCGCGCGGTAATCCTTCAGACGAGACAAGCTACTCCATAACGACACCATGGGATAGATAGCGGCATGAGATTACTTTGAGTTTCCGTATAACCGCGTCGTGACAGGTTTCCAATCCAGTCCTAGTTCAGGAGCGGATTTAGTCAAGAGCTATCTCAGCGTGTCTGGACGACGCGCACCGCGGCTTCTCCACACCCCTTTTAGCGTAGCCGCGCTGCAATGACCATGTGGACAGGTTCAAGGGACCTTTTGGCCGCCCTCAATACCGCGGGCGGGCCTGCCTATACGCGTGACTAGGGAGCTTACGGTTTCTCACACGGCAAGTTGCTTCGCGTCAGCCGCAGCGACGAATGGTATGCCAAATGGCTATTCCAACCACGAGAAGTGAGAAGTCGAAGCTATCCAGCCCATGATAATAATGAATGAATGAGTGAATGAATGTCTTCAATTTTCTATAACGAGTAATGGATACAGTGTAATAAATCTGCGAATGTCTCTTCGGAATGCCACAGAATCGCGTAGGCATCAGTTCCATGAGTTCTTCTTGCTAGATACTGTCCTTCTTTCCGCTGATCTCAGTACCCATATCCGGGGTCACCCCATCCGACGTTTCGTCACCAAAAGAAGGCCCTTTGAAGTTCTTCCGCCCATGAACCGCGTACCAAACAGCACTAATGGCAGCAAAACCTGCAAAAACCACCGAGGCATAGTTCATGGTTTCGGCATCAACGGGCAACGATACCGGCATGCTGAAAATAACCACCGCAAAGAAGATCCAGACTGCCGAAACACCATTGATGAGATAACCGGCGCCCTTCAAAGGAAAGAGTGAATCCTTGACCGCTGCCCTTCCTCTTGCCATGCTCACTATAATTGGAACGCAGTAGGAAGTAGACAGGCAAATGGTGGCAACACCTGTAAAACTATTGAAAGCGGACAGGCTGCCAAAATAAATGCACCCGAGCAAGCAAATGACGGCAGAGGAAAGCAGAATAGAGTTCAAGGGAACCTCGAGTTTCTTATGAACTCGGCTCCATATCTGAGACCCCGGGATAGCACCGTCGCGAGCAAAAGCGTAGGTACAGCGTGAAGCGGCCGTCAATGACCCAATGCCGGCGAAAAGGAGGATTCCCAAGATGAGGAAAAGGAGACAGAAACCTCCGGCTTTAGAGCGAGTGACAGTTGTGAACAAAAGGCCGATAGGCTGCCCGTTCGCGACGTTCAGCAGCATCTCGATATCCGGCATGACAAATAGCAGCGGCACGAGATAGAGGAGACCTGTGATACCCGCAGCAAACACAGAGAGAACGATGGCTTTGGGGACCTCGCGTTCGGGGTTTTGAACTTCGTCGCACATCGATGGCACCATACCGTACCCGGTCAGGGTATACGCGGCTATAGATCAATTGACTAGTTAGAATAAAGATATCAAGATAATCTGGACCGTGCATTGATTGACTTACGTTGAAGTAATCCAACAAAAAAGGCCCATCCAGAGGGCCAGCCGCTGGCAGATGCATCGTAATGAGTAAATACAAAGCTGGCTGAACGCTTCTGGTCGGCGGTGGCCAAGAGAGTCACCATCAAGATAACAACGCTCAGAGCCGTCCAGTATATACAGATCTTGTTGATCAAATCGAGGTAGCGAGATCCGAAAATGTTGACAAGCGCAGAAACCAGCATCACTGCCCAGAAGCAAAGAACGGTTTGCCATTGGTTAGGAACAAAGTCCTCGTTGAAAATCGAGATGGCGCTGAGGACCAACTGGGCACCCGCAAACGTGATGGATAAGCTGGGAAATTCACCGTTAGACTATCTTCAAAGTTGGCTGAAAAGGGGTATGTCGTACCAGACCGTCCAGTTACCAACCAAACCTAGCCATCCGTCGATGAAGCTCACAGCCGGCGCATATTTCGGTGTGCAGAGAAGAAACGACCAATGATAGGTTCCACCAGCTGTAGGATACACGGCACATATTTCGGCAAGAGAAGCAGCGATGCAAAGCGATATGATAGACACAATGACCCATCCCCAGAGAACGCTGACAGACTGGCCGGTTGTGAGCGTGATGTACATAGTCGTGGACAGACCGAAGGGGACGGCCATGATGGCAAATGACATTCCCAAGATGCTCATCATGCTGAGATGTTGTGGAAGCTCGTGTTTGTATGCTACCTGCTCCATGGCTTGGTGGGTATTTCGGGGCGCCATGGTAGGAGAAGAGTTTGCAGAAAACCTCTCACTCCTCATGTGCAAACGGTTGGATACGGAAAATGGTGATAGAAGAAAGCTAGTTAAGGAAAGTATTGGTGTCGATGATTCGGGAGGTCAGAATAAGGCAACACAGTGAGACAACGTTTTGAGCAGGACTTGGCAAGGCTATATGACACTCAGGCAGGCACAATTAGTTGAAGAGAGATAACCAGAAAAGATATGAATCATACGACGATATCTTCCCCGTGGGGAAGCAAACTTTTACGTACGAAATTCACCAAATTCCAGATCCAAGAAGGCATGAGATAGACTACGTCAAGAATCCACTGAATTCAGCCCAATCGAACCGTCTTTCCGGTGGAAAGTTCCGCTGCCGGTTCCGATACGAGTCAGCATGTACCTCCGTACCGCGGCTCGCAGCGCGGTAAGACCTGTCATTGGCTGATGGCTTCGTCGGCACGATCGTTCCCTTGGCGTATCAAAAGCGGGGACAAGTGTTTCAAATTCGAGTCCGAGTAATCGAGGCTGATGAGTAGATCCAGATACAAAGTGGCTTCATAATAGATATAGATATACGACCTAGAGATAGTAGAGATAAGTCAGAACATATCCATAATTCTATTGGTTCTAGAATTCTAACAGTAAAAGGATTAAGATATTCGATTTGACGATGGATCTTCATGATCTCTGTCAAAAGACATGATCAACGAAGCCACTTGGTGAATGCACGTCGATATCATTCCTCAAAATAAAAGGATGACAATGGATTAAGCCGAATTATACCATTTCTATTGCTTTGTATATAGGATTTCATTCATTTTTGAGTATTGCTCTCAAGGCTTGATGTCATGGATGGGTGCTGTAGGGTAGGTCAGCTCAGCCTCGGTCATCGGCCGATAAGATAAGAAATCCGGGGACCGGAGCTGTTGAGACTTCTCCCCTCCCGTTCGTTCACATCACCACCGATCCAAACCTGCGTGAAGTCTCTAAGAGAGACTATCGTGTCGTACTGTAAGATAAAAGTTCAGCGGGTCCCGTACTTTGTGCCATACAAACTGGCTCGATTGACCCTCAATAACCCTCCAGCGCATCGCCACAATGTCAGAAAACGCGTCCTACGTGCCTCCCACTCGCAGCAGACGAGGTTGTTTCACCTGCCGTCGGCGCAAGAAGAAGTGTGACGAGAAGAAGCCCGTTTGCAAGGGCTGCACTCGCAATAAGCTCGAATGCAAATGGCCGGCCGAGCGGATGAGGAAACCAGGCCAGGGGGGCTCGGAGGGAATTGACGCAGACATCATTTCTCTTGCCAATTCGTCAGCAGGGCATAAAGCTCTGGCACCGCGTTCAAAGGGCGTTTTTGTACTGGGCACCGAGGCCTGCGGATCCACTATAAATGCCGATTCATCAGAGTGCGCTCTGCAAGAGACTGATGTTTCTAGAGGGTACCTAGACGCATTGTCACCAGAAACCATCCTGAGTCCTTTGATCGAAACTGAGACTCACCATGGGTCCTTCTCGGATGCCTCAAAGTCCTCAACCTCAGACTCCGTATCCCTTCTACCGGTTGAAGATGCCGGGGCCCCGCAAGATGTGCTTGATGAGCGTGGTGATGAGCATGACCTTGCGCAGGTGGATAGCTTCGACCCATACATCTCAACTGAAACCTGTATGATTGCAAGTCCTAATTTATGGGATGCCTTGATGGAGCCAATGCCTCCTTCTCCCACGGAAAACATTCCCGCCAGCCTTAGCATATTGCCACACATAGATCACGACTCCTCCGAGCTGCTTAGCTTCTACCTGCAAAAGACAGCCAACAGCATGGGGAACGGTTCAACAGACGTGAACCCATTCGTTGTTCAACTTGTACCACTCGCCTTCCAGAACAACCTGGTACTCAGACTTATTCTCGCTCAAAGTGCCGTTCATCGACAAGTATCTCAGGACCGGCAGCCAAGCAACGAACTGGCAGAGCGCCACTACACTGATTCACTACGACTCTTTAGAGCTCTGGTCGGTGTTTACTTGTCAGGAAAACATGATGGTATTCTGCCACTGGCTGTTGGTAGCCTCATTTTATCATTGACAGAGGTATGCATCATTGTTGAAACTCCTCTGCTGGTTTCCTCACGCTGGCTCGGCTGCTGACACTGAACCATTTAGGTTGCCAGCGGAGACATCCATGGATCAACGTTTAATCATATAATTGCGGCCAAGAGCTTATTGAAGAAGGTTCTGCCCCAACGTTGCACGGGAATGTCTCTAGACCTGCAAAACTTTCTTGTAGAGTACTACAGCCACATGTCTGCGCTCAGCATTATCGGCATGGCTCCTCAAATTCGGCTCAACTCTCCCATGGAACCAGAGATTGAGGCCATGGCCAACAAGATGGTGGAAGGAAAGTATGTAGGCCAACTCTGTGGCTGCTGGCTCGAGCTCTTATTGGTGATTCCTCAAATCTTTGCACTTGGAGAGAGCATGAAGGAATCCAGCCAAGATTCGACGAGACCCCCGTCGCCAGATGACATCACACAGTTTGCGCTGCTACAAGCCCGGGTACTTGCATTCCAACCTGTACCGACAGCTCACCCTGAGACAGCCTTGGCTGGACTCGTGTTCAAGCAAGCTGTGCTGCTATATCTCTGGAGCATCCTAGCTGGTCCTCACACAGTTTATGAGGGTAACAAAATACATCACAATCTGATGAAAGAGGCCGCCATAGAGGCTCTGGCCTTACTAAGTCAATTTCCTGCGTCTGCAAGAGTCAACACGAGCCTTTGCTGGCCGCTGGCAATCATTGGATGCTGTATATCTGAAGAGGCCCAGCGAGATATTGTACGAAATAGACTTCAAACGATGCTTGGTACTATGAGCCTTGGTAACATGAGAGAAACACTTGTTTTGTTGGAACATGTGTGGACCCGGCCACTGGAGGATATCAGCCCCTGGAACTTGTCCAAGATGATGGAAGAGAAGCAGATTTGGATCTCATTTGCGTGAAAGACCAAAGCATCTCATTGTTTTTGTTTAAGACGATGATATTCATTATTAAGCTACCCTAACTTAGCTTCCAAGGTTCTTTGGAGCTTCGGTAGCTGGCCCCTCAGGAGTGACATATGCCTTGGTCAATCCTCCATCAACCACGAAATCTGCAGCGTTGACAAAGCTACTCTCGTCGCTAGCGAGGAAAACGACTGCCCTTGCCTGCTCGATGGCTTCGCCGAACCGACCGCTGGGGAAATGCACCTCCCTTCGGAATCTCTTTGCCTTGTCGTCGCCGAGCCAATCCTGCAGTAGCGGTGTGCTGTTTTTTAAAGGTCAGATATAAAATGCTAGCAGAGGTAGAGTATTACAATATCTTACTTGAGAGGAGCGGGACAGAGAGAGTTGAAGCGGTAGCCTTCTCGGGCGTGAACGATGGCCAACTCTCGGGTCAGGGCGAGCACTGCGCCCTTGCTTGCCGTATACGCAAGTTGGGGAGTGGCAGCACCCACAAGAGCCACCACACTGGCTGTGTTGATGATGCTTCCCTTTGTCTTCTTGTGCTTGCGAAGGCTTCTAACAGCATGCTTGCATCCGAACAACACCCCCTTGACGTTGATGTTCTGTGTCAAGTCCCAGATGCTCTCTGGGCAATCTTCGGTATCTCCGTCCTTGGCGTGCATGATGCCTGCGTTGTTGAACATGACGTCGACGCCGCCCCAGGAGTCGAGGAGGTTGACTGCAGATTCAATGTCGGATTCCTTGGATACATCCACAACTCTTGTCTCAAGTTTGCCCTCTCTGGAGGGAACAACTTCCTTTACTTTGGCGAGCGCACGCTCCAGGGCTGGTGCGGCTACATCGGTCAGGAGGACCGACGCGCCTTCTTGGCTCATCAAAATGGCTGTCTCAAGGCCAATACCTCTACTCAGAAATTAATTTCATATTTCTCAAAGATCTGGTTGGGGGAACAAGCAGATCCAGTTGGCTGTCACTCACCCAGCAGCACCCGTGATGATGGCGTTTTTACCAGCGAGTCTTCCGGGCATGATTGCAATGAAGGCGTTGAACTCTGGGATAGTCTAGGTAGTCGAGAAAGGGGGATATTCGAGGGTCTGTGTATATGGATGAATGAAGTGTTGGCGTGCTGTGTTATGTGTATTGTTGGTGCAATTTGTGGTTTAGATACGAGTATGAACCATATTTAACCTTGAGATCTGTTGCTTTATCTTCATTATGCGGACTCATGAGTCTCTTTCATCGAGTAAGCAACATTACCCCACGAGACCAGGCGCCTACGTGGGGATGGAGGAGCAGTGCTACCCACACCGCGGCAAGCGATCTGCACCTTGTGATACTACTGAGTGCTCACCTTTGCGGTTCGCGGCGCGCCTCGCGGAGATTACATTCCACATGGGACTTGTTGTTGGAACTAGAACCTTATCACGTGGCTTTGTTTGATGCGCAACCGTAATTATTTCGCGGATATTGATGTTTCCAATGCTTATCTATGGACAGTATCGTTGGCCCACCGCGGCTACGCTAATAGCAGACACATTACTCCGTGTTTGGGGGCGGTTAAGGAGATTCCATGTTGTCTAACGGTTCTAAGCCTGCTTATCTCTAATATGATGGCTCTTTAGTGTGACGAATGCATCAAACCCGCGCGGCCCCAAGGTACTTCCCAATCCAGAGTTCTTCCACCCGATCCATGATAAGTCCTTCGCGCGGTTAGAATGATTGAGAACTTCAGGGGAGGGGGGGCATTGATCTGGACTTACTGGATTTGGACAGTCGCATCTGTTGACGAAAACTGTGCCAGCCTCTATCTCAGATATTAGCTCTGAGGCGCGCTCCAGATCTTGGGTCCAGATGCTGGCGGTAAGACCGTATTCGCTGTCGTTCATGAGCGCGACCGCCTCGGCATCGTCTCTGACTTTGATCACGGGGATAAGGGGCCCGAATGTCTCCGCCTTGGCGACGGCCATGTCGTGCGTTACGTTAGTAAGTAGGCGAGGTGCAACATAGCTACCGGTGGTCGGGAGTGAAGCGAAACTGGGGTTCTCTGGAGTGGCATCCACGGCGCCCTTGGAGATGGCATCTTGGACTTGTTCCTCGATAGCCTTGACCGCAGCCGAGGATATGACGGGCCCGATAGATGTAGATTGCTGGTTTGGATCGCCTAGGTTGTAGCTATGATGGTTGTGAGCAATAATCGATAGTAACATGCGAAGAAAGATTGAACGTACCCTCGAAGCTCCTCCTGAAGCTCCCGAACGAACGCATCATGGACGTCAGCGTGAACATATACACGCTCGACGGCGCAACAGCTCTGGCCAGAATTGAAAATGGCACCATCGACAATGTTCGCTGCAGTCCATTTGAGATCGGAGTCGGCTCTGACATATGCCGGATCCTTTCCGCCCAGTTCTAGATTGACAGGCACAATCCTCCCAGCGGTGGCGCGTCTGATTGCCAAACCGCCAGCCGTAGAGCCCGTGAAGCAGATTTGCTTGATGACACTAGACTGGGCAATCTCCTCGAGCTTTGAAAGGCTCGCCATATGAAGAATCTGCAGAACATCTGTGGGTAGACCAGCAGCCTCGAAAGCTTCCTTGAACCGCTCCGCCACGAGGGGTGTCTGAGGCGAAGGCTTCAGAATGACGGAATTACCAGCGAGCAGGGCTGGCACCAGGGTGTTGATTGTGATTAGCCATGGAAACTGGTACCACTTGTTAGAAGAGGTAACCTCAGGAGAGAGTGAATCTCGGCGCTTACATTCCACGCGGAAACGATGAGGACTGGTCCGACAGGTTCTCTGCTGACCCATCTTTTGAATCCAGCTTCAGGGACACCAGGAATCTTCGCCAGCGCATCGGGTGCAATGTCCATGAGATAGTTGGCACGCTTGCGCATTGTGTCGATTTCGGCGCCGGAAAACTTGATGGGTCTGCCCATCTGCGTCGTCAGTTCCTGGGCCAGATCATCTCGAATATTTGCTAAGAAATCTAAAGCTTTGGTGACAATTGTCTTGCGCTGGTCGAGAGACAATTTGTGGTATGAGCGGAAGGCATTTGATGAACGGCTGAGCATGGCATGGGCTTCCTCAATGGAGGCGCCCGGGCGCTCGAAGATGACCTCCCCGGTGGAGGGGGAAAGCGTTCGGATGATGTCCGCTGACATGATGAATATTGATGATGACGATGAACGATGAACCGTTGAAGAGTGTAGGTATTTTGTAAGTTGAAACTGCACGAAAATCGCTGTTATTCTGGCAGAGAGACAGACAAACAGATACGCTGTGAGAAGACCGTCTGGGCTCTTATAACCACTGCTGGTGGCACCTGGCGGCTATGGAGCCCGCTGGAGCACGCTGGAGCCCGCTAGAGCCCGCTGGAGCGATCTCGGACGCACGACTAGAGCCCACTGAGCGATAGCAGCCGAACGCACTGGCGGCAGCCACTGTAGAGGCCTTACAGCACTCCATGACTTCCATCATCATTGAAAGATGTGCCTGCGTGGCAGCACCTGTGTAGATGCACGATGCTTAGAATCTGACGCTTGAACACATTCACAATGTTGTAAAAATCTGGAGGATATGTGCTTGTTATGGTATGAAATTCAATCTAGCTGTCCAAGCACAAACTTCCAGATGAGGGCGGAAACAACAACTCCGTCATGCTTGTTCTTGGCTCTTGACGATCCATCTTCATACATGCTATCGTTAAAAACATTCTGACTGTGTCTCATTTTGAGAATCTCAGACATTATCTCGCTATCAAACTCTGGGTGTGCCTGAAACGAAAGAACCCGCCCAGGTTTGTACAACCCCTGGATTTCGCATTTTGGACTGCTACCTAGATTGAGAACACCCTGGGGAACTTCTAAGACGGCATCGCGATGCATTTGATGCAATTTCTGTTCGATATATGATCAGTCAGCCGACCTTTCAGAGATGGGAAAAATTTAGTCAAGAAGCCTACCAGTGTCCTGGATCCAAGCAGCTTCTCGCCGATTAATGTCAAATCGATGTTTTCAACAGAGATCTCCCATCCGCCAGGGCTGACCCCAACCTTGGCACCCAGGGCACGTCCGATGATTTGATGGCCGAAGCAGATACCGACCGCTGGTTTATTTGCGGTCTCGAGGAAACTCTTGACATATGCAACTAGCGAGACAATCCATTCATCGTCTTTGAACGCTGTATGCTCTACTCACATAGATCAGTGTCAGGCCTAAGAGATAAATGTTGCAAAAATTGCTCTGGAACTTACTGCTCCCTGAAATGAGAATCGCACCAACTTCGTGTAAGTCTGGATACTCTTGCAACGCAACGACGTCCCATTTCGTAATGACGGGAGTCACATTATGAGGAGAGTTAAGTTCCTGGAGCCCTTTCTTTAAGAGACTCTTAAAGATTTGACCATACGATCCACGGGTATCCTTGACTGCAGGCACCGGAGTGTCGCATTCCAGGACGGCAATATGAAAGTTCCGGGACATTGTGTAGAAGTTTGGTCAAGTATCTGTGTCTGTTTCAACTACTATTGAGTCTCTATAACTGTATGCTGAGATGGAGCCGATATCGCGTAAGATTGACGGTCTTATCTGAACAGTGGCATCGCTGCACCACATTTCAACGGTTCCACCTGGGGAACACTTAGAAGGGCGGCTATTCCTTACCGCGATCGTGGGAGCATAACCGCGGTCATCCGCCTTCCACCAGCACGCTAAAATTGGAACTGACAACTAATTATTTCCCCTATGCTGATGCGCCCAGATAGTACGGAGAAGGGGGGATTGATAAGAAGAGACGCCTTACAGCGACACCGACTCAGAAATACGCTACCCTCCCTGATGGCAAGATATCGTAACATTCCTACACTTAGTTTAGCCTCAAGATAAGAAACTGCGGTAAAATGGCTCTCGTGCTTTATTATGCTTTCGTTACTTTTTGCAACTCCCGTCACGAAGATGAACGGCGTTAGATCCGATGTGCCTGATATCGATGAGGTGCAACACCATTATTTACTAAAGGGAACAGAAAACGGGTTGCAAAGCTATCCGCCTACGCAACAATCTTTCCAAGTGATCTCAACTATACATGAAGATTGTAGCTTACAGTGGTGCTTGAAACCAAGCGTGGTTGATGTCCCTGTGTAAACAAAAGAGGCTTTGTGGCGCGATTGATTAAGTTCGGTTGTCTTTGGGGGCTTAACTTGACACGCAGGATTTATCTCTCTTCTAAATGCTCCTTCCAAATGCTGAACTTGGACTCTGCGACGAAGAGGTGTGGCGCACAGATCTTGTAATTGTGGCTTTAGCTCGCTGATGACAGATCTGTTCAAACAACTAACCATTGTCTACGACGAGGGCCGGTTTCACCAACAAGAACCTCAGTGCCTACTTCCGGAACTCCTTATTTAATATCTACAAGCATACTTCTCGCTGGCAAATTAGCAATATTGATAGGCTTATCTGAAAATCACCTCTTTCGAGATTGCCTCTCCCTAAACGTTTCGATGTTTGCAAAGCCGCTTGGCGGCTTGTATTTGAATGTTGGTTGATTACTCACCTCCGGGAATACCAGTATCTGGCAGCATAATGCACGTTCTTCGGGGATACCTTCCGATATCTGCATTATTAATCCTTGCTGTGGGGTCATCGGGTTCAGGGGAAAGATGTGATCGTCAACTCCGATGGCGCCATGCGTCGTCACCGTAGTCATCATCGATCGGGCTGCAAATCTGCCGCGGAGTCAGTTTAGAGCGCACCGCATGCCAAGTCCACAGTTCCGTCCGCAAACCTCGCCGCAGGCCGCAATCTTTGGGATCTGACGTCTGAGTCCGCCTTGACTTGCCGTCGTCCAGTCCACTGCATACGAGCCATGGATCATGGTGTCCTTGAAAGACACTCGCGTGAGCGATCGAATGCCGGGCTCACACTCATCACGCTCCTCATCCCCAAGTGATGGCCAAAGCCCGTTGATCGGTCCGTCACCTGCCCTGTCGTCGGCCAGTGACACAGACGATGCCACCGACGAACCAGAAGTCCCAGTCTCGTGGATGTCCATGCCCAACAAGTCGCAGCTTTGCGTCATTATCTTCGCGCGACTGGCAGAGCCTCTCAGCGAGCGGTCTCTTACCGCTTATCTGTTCTATCAACTTCGCTGGTTCGACTCTTCACTGCCAGACTCCACCATTGCCCGCCAGGCTGGTATTCTGACTTCGGCATTCGCAGCTGCTCAGTGTCTGACTTCTATGGCATGGGGGTATGCAGCAGATCATCATCGCATCGGGAGAAAACAGGTCTTGATTATCGGTCTTCTTGGTACCTGCATATCTGTCCTTGGCATCGGATTTTCGACGTCGTACAAGTCTGCAATAGGCTTTCGGCTTCTTGCTGGTGCTCTCAATGGCAACATCGGCGTGTTAAGAACCATGGTGTCGGAAGTGGTAGTTGATAAGAGGTAAGTTGTGACGTTCTCCTATGCTGACCCCTTAACATTTCCGATGTTTGGAAAGTTAATTTCGTAGATACCAATCTCGCGCTTTTCTCCTACTTCCGATATGCTTTAGTGTTGGTGTTATTATTGGCCCAATCATGGGAGGTTTTCTAGCTGATCCCATCCACTCTGTTCCCTGGCTCTTCGGACCCAACTCCTTCTTTGGAGGCAAGAATGGTGTCGAGTGGATGAGAAGCTACCCGTATGCCTTGCCTAATATCGTCTGCGCCGCCATTCTACTCTTTTCTCTTTCGGTTGTTGTGTTTGGCTTGGATGAAACTCATCCAGCCCTCAAGCACAAACGAGACTACGCCAGGAATCTGACGGGCATCGTTGCCTGCAAGTTCTTCAAGAAACCAAAAGGTGAAACTTACGCCTATGAAGCTGTAACAACATCCCCGGACCTGGAAACTGAGACAACCCCTTTGATCCCTCATCGCCAGGACGCAGACGAGTCGAGCGAGGGGTCCGCCAGTCTAAAGTCTCTTCTGAAGAAATCCGTCATACTCATCTTGGCGCAACATTTTCTGCAGGCCATGCACAATTCTGCCTTCAATGCTGGGGTTTTCATCATATTCCCAGCTACTCACTCTGACAATTCCAACGCCCGCCTGCCTTTCTTCTTCAACGGAGGGTTGGGCCTCTCGACGCAGGAGATTGGTTTTGCGAATAGTTGCATCGGACTTGTTGCGATAGCATTCCAGATTCTTGTATACCCCATCATAAGCGCCAGATTTGGTGTTCTGCCATGCTATCGATTCGCGTTGCCCTTCAGTATCATCGCCTATACTGTCATCCCTTTCCTGGTGCTTCTACCTGAGGGTTCAGCAATCACTTGGCCGTTTCTCATTGCGACTATGGCTTTGCATATCTTCTCGCGGTCTTTCATAGGACCAGGGACGATTATTCTCGTCAACGACTCGGCGCCGCATTCTTCGCTCCTGGGTACCGTTCATGGGCTGGCATCGAGTATCGCAAGCGTGGCCCGGATGCTCGGCCCAGTCATCAGCGGCGCTGCTCTTGCAGCAGGTCTGAGAAATAACTGCGTTGGCATTCCCTTCTGGGGTATCTCGTTTTTGGCCTTTGTCAACTGGCTGTTGCTGTTGCGGGCTAAACATGAGACTGGTGTCAAGTCCAGCCGCTGATGAGCCAACGACTAAGCAAACGTGACTTCAAGAAGACTGGAGGATCCTTCGAGCGCAAAAGATGCTTCTTCCGTATCAAAGACGGACACGTCATGACCCAACGGCCACCATAGATAGACAAAAGAATTTATAGAAGAATAATAGCATTAGTTCTACATCTTTAGACATACCTCCAAGCTCGCTTCGACTTAAAATGTAAATAGACTTGCTCCAAGGTAGACTGTCTAAGCCGATGGAGTATTCATTCGTGCTGTTTTGGTGTGACTTCTGGAGTTTACGCTCGCAGGTACGTCAATCATTTAATGGTCATATTACTTTTTGCAGGATTAATGATGCGTTTATTTTATTTTTCTATGTTCACGTTTGTCTCAGCAACTCACTCGTTCAAATACGACGGTATTGCCAATTAATCGGTCACAGGGATGTGGCTGGGAATCGGCTGTAAGAAATTTACACCGCCGGTGTTGCTCCGTGTTCTTCTGCCAAGCACTATATGGAAGATCTCATTCCATACTAGTTTGCTAATCTTGTTTTAGGTTAATGCATCAAGTGTATTGTCAGACGAGCGTATAGACCAGGGAGCCGGTCCAAATATAGCATCTGGCATTTTCTCGGCAGAGCCACTCGTTTTTGAATTCTCCCCACTTCAATCAATTCGCGACAATACACGACCAAACCTCTCAGCTTCTGGTTTTTTTTTTCAGTTTTCTAAGGAACACTCACCCACGGATCATCTCATCGGTAGCATAAGCGGACAGGTCGTTGAATAGGAGCAGACGTGCTCGATCCCTTACCATGCCTCTCCAAAACTTGCCACCCGAGATCCAATGCCGGATATTCTCCTATCTGGTCACCAATGACGGACCGTCGCACATCCATGCAGTGCTGAAAACCTGCAAACGGCTTCGGGATGTCGCTCTACCATTCTCCGTGCAAACTTTCAGGAACACGTCGACACCCTTTGACCCTGACTCCTCTGGTCAAGTCTCTAGTACGCGCAACATCCGGTTCTTGCGCTATATCTTGATGACGAAACCGGAACTTGCCAAAAATGTCAAGACCATAATTTTGGGCCAATTCGAATCACCGAGCGATGACGAGGAGGAGGAAGAGGATGCGAGTAGTCAAGACAACGAGGATATTGACCATGAAGACGAGAGCGATCAAGATGACGTGGCCAGTGGCCCAGCAAGTGAGAGCGGCGGCCAAAATGACAGACAAGGCACCGAAAGAGACGGCAGAGAGAGTGATGACGGAGAAGAGATTTCGAAGATGGGCAAAGAATGTCTCAAAGAAGCTGAGTTGGCTTTATTTAAGCAAAGAATTGACGAAGCTCTCACCCCAGAAACGGACGACGATTACGAAGAAGGGAGAGCACTATGGTTTCGCGGTCTACAGGAGAACCACACAGATGCCCAGGTCGCATTGATTCTCCTAGCCTGCCCAAAAATTGAACGGCTGTACTTTGCGGAGCCGGACAGCCCGAGAAACTTTTTGCGTGTGTTGAAACTAGCTGGTAACACTCAAAATGGTCAGACCAGGCCACTATCGAACTTGCGCGAGGCATATCACGAATCTGAAGATGATTCTTATGGGTATCTGCTGGTTTACGAACAAGCCATTCCTTTGTTTCGCATACCCTCTATCCGATCTTATGAATGCGTTCTAGCCAACGGAAGCGATGAGGCTGGTCGTGCATTTGCCGATATACCGCGAGGATCATCCTCAGTGGAAGAGATCACACTATACAAATCATTCTGCACCCCGTTATTCATTAATAATGTGTTTGGTGCCTGTAAGGCTCTCAGGTCATTCGAGTTCACTCCGGCCGTTTCTCATGTTGAGGACGATCGGATGATGCCCCGAGACATAATGGATGCCATCTTGCCGCATGCAAACACCTTCGAGAATCTTCATATCAATTTGGAAGATGACGAGGATAAGGCGTGGGCAGGCCCCGACGACAGGATATATATGGGCACTGACTTGCGCCGAATGGTTGCACTCAAGAGGCTTGTGGCCGGAATGCAGTCTCTCACAGGCTTTCTGGATGGGCTACCTGACGATATATGGGGTGACAGCCCGCCTTTGGAAGTCGAAGGAGCACCGAGACTTGCGGAATGTATCCCTGATAGGCTCGAGCATCTTGAGATCCATGGATGTGGCAAGGCGATACTGGATCAAGCCGGCGAACTGCTCGGTGTCATTGAGAGCGGCAGCCGGTTCAAGAACCTTCGGCGTGTACGATTTCTCTTCAATGGGGAAAAGATTGACCCTGCAGAGGTCCAGCTATCCTGCAACTCACCAAATGTCACCCTCGACGTCGTTTTCCAATCACGGCATAACCGTATATACGATGTAGGCCAAAGCGTACACACTGAAGAGCGTGATGCAAGCAATATTTGTTCTCGTATCTTTGCGGAGGACCTCAGGGAACAATGGTTACAGATCCGGGGAGGAGACGTTGGTAGTGCCACGGTAAATCAAGGTGTCTATCGGGCCCCGGGGATTGATATTCCGCTTGAAGAAGACGACCAAGAAGAGGTCATCGAAGAAGAAGGTTCTGATGCTGACAACGACAATGACGACGAGGATGACGATTGAGATATATCATGGGACGCGCTCGAAAATGGTAACCTGGAAGTTGTCTGTTGGTATCAGCAATCCCCATTAAGATTGAAAGTCTCGGGATACTACTATTGATAGGCCGCTCTTTCTACCAACAATCAATCTACTTATACGATCATAGCTTTTCCTCGTGACGATGATAGCCATAATTGTATTTAGCATAGTTAATAAACACTTTTGCCCTTCAGCACCTGTTTCCTTATCTTCAAGCGGGTAACTCGTAGTGG
This sequence comes from Clonostachys rosea, assembly GCA_026958235.1. Taxonomy (NCBI): domain Eukaryota; kingdom Fungi; phylum Ascomycota; class Sordariomycetes; order Hypocreales; family Bionectriaceae; genus Clonostachys; species Clonostachys rosea. The sequence continues at coordinate 572,347 of CP110207.1, forward strand.
TCAAATGACAACCTTCGCTTGTCTTACACACCGTGGCCGCTCTTAGATGGCATCAACAAGCCTTCCACGTGCCACGATATTAGCCCCTCTGATTACACATTTCGATATCAACATCTCGCAACTCTATTACTCTGCCATGATGGATACCCAGCTACTCAGAGGGTACTTGCGTCGTCCAGCCGAGCAGGAACTTTGCCACTAGGATCCGCCTATCCTATACTTCTATAATTTATCAACCTCATCCGATAGAATTCATTAACAGCATGAAAAGGAATTTAGGGTAAATATTTTTCATTAATATGAGGGATGTCATGTCTTGAGCATTTTAAGTTTACAGCGGCTGACGAATACCACAGTGAAGACTCTAAAAGCCAACAATTGAAGAAAGATATGGCCTGTGGCATGATTGGGCTCAGAGTGGCCGTGCCTCAACTGTTACAAGTACGTACCCCACTTTGTGCAATTAGTAATCTCAACATTGGTTCTCTTCACAAGCAGGGTCCGGTCAGCTTGGGCAAGCCTCCAATCTCATCTCATCGGAAGCTCTGAAGGCCGAATCCGATAACATGAGCAACTCATTGCGAAGCAAACATGGCTGCTGGACTTGCCGACTGCGCAAGAAGAAGTGCGACGAGCTCCGCCCTCAGTGTAAGACCTGCGCGTCTCTGTCCATCACCTGCTACGGTTTCGGGCCCAGACCTGAATGGATGGATAGCAATGAGAAGAGGAGAGCAATGGCCAGCAACTTGGCAGAGATAACCAGGGGCCAGGCGTCTAGCCGCAAGACTGCCTCCCGCCCTGCCCGGGACCCTACCGCCCATCTGCCTCAGCTGGCCCCAAAACCGAATAATGCTGGAGCACTGCCAATGGCGAGTCCACTTCCGACTCTTACAACTCCCGAACGCTCGACTGTATGCTTCTTGCCCCTCTTCATTCGTACATATGATGTAGTACACTGACACCCGAAGAAAAGTCGCCCTCGCAGAACGCCGATAATGGGGCGGCTAGTTCTTCGAAAGTCTACCCTCGGGCGGGTGACTATGGCCTGATAATGAATTTCATCGATTCAGTATTTCCGTTGCAACTGCCTCTCTATAAGCCCGATGCTGCCGCTGGGGGGCGCGGGTGGCTGTTATCCTTGGTGTTTCGTACCAAGGCTTTGTACCATGCCGTTCTTGCGTTGGGTGCATATCATCGGTCTACGCTCGTGTCCCCTCAAGGATCGTGCGAGTGGCAGTTGGAGGACATGAAATTCCAAGAGGAAAACCTTGCATTCTGTTTAGACCTCGTCCATGAGTCTACTAGTGGCGCATGTGGCAGAGATGGGAGTGGCGTGGGCATCGCAGCGGCTATCACTCAACTCCTTTTCTTTGAGGTGAGTTACTCTCCACGTTCTTAGGCCTCCTAGTGACAATATCGCGACGTTCAGTCGAGATTTGGGAAATTCCAGCTAATTGTCTGCAGCTCTTCACCAATCACAACAGCAATGGGTGGCAAGCACACCTCCGCGTTCTGGTGAGGTTATTCAAACATGTCTATACAAGGGACTTGATCAATATTGGCCTCTCCGACCAGTCGCGATCTATCCTGATGGGCCGAGAAGAGCTTCAAAACCACTCCTCAGAAGTGAGGGAGGAAGTAATGGGCTTCAGAACTATTTCTGGGTCCATTGTTTGGCTGGACATCATTTTCTCTGTGACCTCGGGTGATGCACCTTCTTCATGGCCAGATCCTCTCTTTTCCAATGACTCTGCCTGCCAGGTCCGCCTACAAGACATCATGGGCTGCCAAAACTGGGTAATGATTCAGATGGGTCGTATCGCAGAATTCCATAAGCAAATGACGCAGGCCTCAGAGCACAGATGCGAGGAATATATGCAGATTGTAGAAGCCATTCACAACGACATCCAAATAGGGCTTGCAAATCTAGGTCCCCCGGAGCTGATGAGCCCACTGGTTGACATTGACAGCCCCAGATCTGACCTAGTGGTCCTGATCACCTACCTGTATGCGCAGACTGCTCTGATTTATTTGCATCTGATCCTTCATGGGTTCAAGGACTTCCAACATGTCAGAGGCCCCGTCGCCATAGTAACAAACCATGTCCGACGCGGGATAAAGCCGAAACTCCGTCCTGCCCTGGTCTTACCGTTCTACATATGTGGCTCTGTCGTTGATGAAGGAGACAGAGACCTGTTCCGATCAGTCTTATCTAGCCCTCCCTTGACTAGCCGGTCTCTTCAACATCGACCGAGGGTGCTACAGGCTTTGGAGGAGATTTGGTCCCAGCGACAGAGTATGCCTGCTTACACTTGGCATGATTGTTTAATCTCAAGCTCTGATATACTCCTCCATTAGCAGAATGAAAGACAATTAATATGTTGCGATCATATAAAATTACTCGCACGGTTACCCGATTTGAACACTTTCAACCGGCAATCAGTTGAACTTCTTTGAGGGAACATTAATTTGACACGGAGATTAGTCGTTTAGAGAGTAGCACGACGATCAGGAACAATGTAGGGATCTTGACCCCCCTGCGCCGGTTCGCCAACAGCGCCGTCATGCCCCGCTTGAAGCTGCGAATAATTAAGTAAGCCGATTAGATTTCGGCGAGGACGGCAATTTCCACGTCATTGGGCGGCATCATCAAGGCGAGTCTCAATTCCAGTCTGTATAGCGAGTCACACAGCCTCCTGTGAACCTGCAAGTCCAGCTGCCAGGACCGATCAACACCACGGATTCGATGACCATTTTGAGTGATCCAAGCACTTTTGAGGTATTTTTTGACGTCACAATGCGCCAGCAATATGACGTTGCTGGCTGCGCCCTGGGCTATGTCGCCCTGGTTGCGGTCTATAGGCGGCTGAAGCAGTTTTGCGGAGCTGGTGGCAAATTCCATACCAGGCATGATTGCACTTTGAAGGTTTACCATAAATTTGTACCACCTCGTGATTGAGTTACAGGGGAGCAGGCACCTAAGCCTATCAACAAAGGTAAATAGACGAAGGCTCTATCCCTTCTACTAGGCATTCAGTTGCCCCTCGTCGTTTTGAGGACATTAAGCCGAAGAAACGCAGTTTTCGTTCTCCACGCACAGTCCAATCTCATGCCTGCTAAGGCTCACAGGCCCCTGATTTACCTTCGTTGGTAGATGCTCTGGACTGCGTCGTCACCGAAAAGTTAAACGGGTCTGCCATAGCCCGTTGGAGAATGCAAGCATCTTGGAGCCCATTTTTTGTCGGGGTCTCGAGGTACAGGGCTGGTATTCGCCATGGCCTATCCTATTAAGCAGGGTAGGAATGTTCTGGATAACTTCATACAGCTTACGAGGGCTATAAGGTTATTAAATGGCACGGCTGTTGCTACGTCCTACCCCTCTTCTGGGCCCCCCAACCAAAAGCTTGCTTGGTTTTTCACACCTTCGCACTGCTTTCTCTCTATTCCATTTATCTAATCGCTGCCTGATCATCACCGCTACCAAGCACGACTCACCATGCGTGAGATTGTAAGCACGCTCGAACGCCACATGGCACCATGGTCCGAATGCTTACTTGAAAGCATCTCATTTCTAGGTGCATCTCCAAGTTGGCCAATGCGTGCGCACCCTTTACCATCGACTTCTGTCATTATTGATGCTGACCTCAACAGGGCAATCAAATCGGCTCAGCCTTCTGGCAGACCATCTTAGGCGAGCATGGCCTAGACATTGATGGCGTGTAAGCCCAAACCGCCCCATGTGGCACGATTGCCCAACTGTCGTTGTACTCACGCTTCCATCCAGGTACAATGGAGACTCTCAGCAGCAACTCGACCGAATTGGTGTATACTTCAATGAGGTATGCGATGTCACATTATATTCCCACAGTCTGCTTGCTCACTAACGGGACCTCGTAGACGTCCAGCAAGAAGTATGTTCCTCGTGCCGTTCTCGTTGACCTGGAACCGAGTACGATGGATGCGATACGCGGCGGCTCGCTCGGTCAGCTATTTCGCCCAGACAACTTTGTTTTCGGGCAGGCTGGGGCCGGCAACAACTGGGCCAAGGGACATTACACCGAGGGTGCTGAGCTGGTTGACAATGTTCTTGACGTGGTCCGTCGCGAAGCTGAGGGTTGTGATTCCCTGCAGGGCTTTCAAATCACTCACTCACTCGGCGGCGGCACTGGCTCAGGGATGGGTACACTCCTGATCTCCAAGATTCGCGAAGGTAAGATGGAGATTCCCCAGCGTGGCGGATATATCGGTTGACGGTTCTCTGTCCTTGGGTGTCGCTGACAACTGGCTCTATAGAGTTCCCGGATCGAATGATGGCATCTTTTAGCATCGTGCCGTCACCAAAGGTATCCGATACTGTCGTGGAACCCTATAACGCTATACTGTCGGTTCATCAACTGCTTGAGAACTCGGACGCGACTTTCTGTATCGACAACGAGGCCCTATACGACATCTGCATGCGCACTTTGAAGCTATCGAATCCTTCGTACGGCGATCTCAATCAACTTGTGTCCGCCGTCATGTCGGGCGTGTCGACCTCACTGCGCTTCCCTGGGCAGCTGAATTCGGACCTCCGCAAGATGGCTGTCAACCTCGTAAGTGATTCCTCATCATACGGCCACGGCAGAATTACCCTAAATGATTTTTTCGCCATATTTAGGTTCCATTCCCTCGCCTACACTTCTTTATGGTCGGCTTCGCGCCCCTTACCAGTCGCGGTGCTCATTCCTTCCGCGCCATCAGCGTGAGCGAGCTTACTCAACAGATGTTCGACCCGAAGAACATGATGGCCGGCTGCGATTTCCGGAATGGCCGCTACTTGACTTGTTCGGCTATGTTCCGCGGCGGGGTGTCTATGAAAGAGGTGGAAGACCAGATGGCTACCATGCAGCGAAAGAATTCAGCTCACTTCGTTGAATGGATCCCCCACAATGTCCAGACGTCGTTATGCTCCATCCCGCCACGTGGACTGAAGGTTTCATCCACCTTCGTAGGTAACTCTACAGCTATCCAGGAAATATTCAAGCGCGTCGACGATCAGTTCGCGCTCATGTTCCGCCGCAAAGCGTTCCTGCACTGGTACACGGGCGAGGGTATGGACGAGATGGAGTTTACCGAGGCCGAGTCCAACTTGAATGACCTAGTGTCAGAGTATCAGCAGTATCAAGATGCCACTGTTGGTGAGGACAACGATGATTATGGCGATGGAGGATATGGGGAAGGAGACGTCGAGGAGGAGCTCACTTAGTCGGTGATGAAGTAATGGTCATCTTCTTAGCCTTAGCTATTTCAGTGTCTCTATTTCTGCACGGCGAGAATTATCATTCCACTCCACTCCTTTCTGTGAAGAAATATGAAAAAATAAAGAGCGTCACGAGAACGCCGAAAGTATGATAATAGTCCTGATGACTGGCCTCTGCACCAAATGTGCCCTGGGCGTGGTCAGCAGATGGAAGGAGCTCATCTGGAAGTTTCAAGTCAACGAATGTCGGATTATATATTGCAGGAGGCTGTAGGTAGTTGCAGGGCTACGATTTGAGTGGATGGCAAGGGGGACCTCTTTCAGTGTCCGTTTCTTTTGAGCTGCGACACTAATATTCAATCATGCAGGTAGAAAAGCTCAAGCACTAAAGTCATGCTTGAGGAATGCCAACACCCATGAGGGCACATCAGAAGAACGGTTTAACTTAACGGACGGCCCACAGTCAACGTCTTCACATGCCAAAAGTTGGTGATTTTGAGTGTGCACTCGGCTGCGGGGCACATCGGCATTCACAAGCCCAACAAATTGAAGTCTATACTCAACAGAAACACGTGTTTGAGCTTTTGCTGGCATAAATCGCCATACCTGCTTCATATGCTCTAGAACGGCCTTCCAAGTACAGCTGCCACATATTTTCCTTTGGCGGCCTCCATCATATCACAATCTAAGTACCGGTCCTGAGTAGTTTCATTAACCGCGTCTCATATCTACATTCACCATGGTAGGAACCTCCACGTCGGACTACATCTTCATTCGAACCTCTATCATCCTTCTGCACCTAGTCGCACCTTTAAGTGTCGCCTATTCATTAGCCAGCTCACTTGGGCGTCTTCCGTTCCAGCCTCCCCGAGTGTTACATGTGTGGCTTACCCTCGAGGCTATATTCTATCTTGTCATTTATTTGCCACGCAAAAAGTACCTTCAGAGAGCGGCGAGACATCCCGCTCTACCTTGCCGTGATGATCGCAGAAAGTTGTTCTGGCGTTGCCACAGAAACATTCCTGACCCGGTCCAGTATCTCAGAAAATGGTTCCGAGGTGCGCCAGAGGAGGAAATCAAGCGCGACAATGTCAAGGACTTCTTCCGATGGGCATTCCTCAGCATAGGAGAGCCCGATTCAGCTTACGACGAGGAAATAGAAGAGTATACTGAAGAGATGGAGAAGCTGCTGGGGAGGAGGTTGGAACCCGGTCGCGGCAATGCAAGTTGCCTCAGATTGACTTTCGAAAAGGTAGAGATGTTGCATCGGAGTTTGACGTGGTATCTGGTAAGATCATCTTGAGGAGCACGTCGTCGTCTCATACAAGTCAAACTACTAAATCTATTACCCTCCAGTGCATATTTGTCGTCGATACCACGACGTCCATCTATATGCGATTTCACTCGTTTCACTTTTACCGCCCGTCGTTTCTGCGGTTTCTTAATAATTTTCCACTGCGCCTTTTAACCCTCTTGGCCACGAATCGCTCCCCTGCGAGTAATCTCACTTACTGGCACCGACCCCATACATCCAAGACGAGGCTGCCCATCCTCTTCATTCACGGTATCGGCGTCGGACTTTACCCGTACATAAATTTTCTGGCGGATCTTAATACCAGTAATGGCGAGGATAGGTCGGACGGTCAGGTGGGGGTCATTGCTATCGAGATTATGTCCATAAGCTCCAGGATTACGGCCGAGGCAATGTCGAAGGATGAAATGTGTAACGAGATTCAAGTGATCCTCAAGGCTCATGGGTGGGACAAGGTTGTCCTGATAACACATTCGCGAGTATTTTCCCGTCCCCACAATACGTTCTTTCTACCCATACTGACATGAAGAAGTTATGGAAGCATTGTTGCAGCCTATCTCCTCCGCCACGCGCAGATGGCACAGACGATTGGACCGGTTTTTTTAATTGACCCTGTGTCTTTTCTCCTCCATCTCCCGGACGTGGTAAACAACTTCGTATGACTGCTCTATGTCTGGATCGCAGAGAAGGACTCCGGCTAACCAGACAACGTTCCAGATCTATCGGAAACCAAGCCGACCTAATGAGTACCTACTCTCCTATTTCGGGTCTAAAGACATGGGCGTCTCACACACCCTTTTTCGGCGGTTCTTCTGGGCCGATAGTGTTTTATGGAAGGAAGACATTCGGAGCCGCCGGGTGAGCGTGGCTCTGGCTGGGAGAGACATAGTAACGAACGCAGAAATAATCCGAGCGTATCTGACGAGCCCGGACGACTGGTTCACGGCCACGGGGGGTAGGGCAGATGGATTATGGAGAGGCGATTGTTTGGATGTGCTGTGGTTTCAAGACCTGGATCACGGACAGGCTTTTGACCAGAAGGAGACCAGAAGCAGGCTCATTCAGGTTGCTAAGGATCTGTGTAGGGAGTAGGTGTATATATCCGTTGCAATCATGGAGATGATCACTCAATATGGATTTTAGTGTGAATATAATACCGGCAGCTTTGGCGCTCTTGGTCCCAGTTATTCTCTATATCGCTATCCCGTAGCCTCTTTAGCCGCGTAATCAGCTATTTCATTGTTGTCTATCCCCTTGTGTTTGTAGTTCCTGCAAATGTTGTGTTATAATCTGGAGGAGGTATACCCCTGACTGGCCTCTGGGCCTCGCTACCGACCTGATAGCTGCTTAGTTATCTGTGTAGACCAATATCTTCTTCCTAATGTTGCCTCTGTTTCTGTTCTCCTGAGCGATCTGGAGAGCCAGAGAGATACCCTAGGTTTAGGTATAGATCGTAATTTATATTTAGAAAAAACTTTGTAATATAATCACGTGCGTGGCCTAATCTTGGGATACACCTTGCTTATAGCGATTGGGAAAAAATAAATAGTTCTTTTATATGATTAATAGCCACACCTGCCTAGCGTTAATGACAAACTCAAGAAGTCTCATTACCTTGTTTTGGAAGTGCCCCACCTAGAGAAAAGCTACATGATAAGCCTCAGTGCTGTACTCAACATAGGTATGTCAAAGCCTGAATCTAGACGCCCCAACACAACCCTTGGTTAAGCAAATCCTATTGTGCGACACGTGGATCAGGAGAAACCTTGTCTTGAGAGTGTGATGTAGCCTCGATTGGTCGATACGATATGTTTTTTCTGGTCAATGACGTATCTGTCACCACATCCTATACATCAATTTCTTCCACCTTTATTCGCATTCCGCTACAGTGGGCATCCGTAGTGACTTAGCTTTAAACCGAAGACCGAGAACAACATGGGCCATCATAGGTAACGTTTGCCCCAGTAGCGCACACAATCGCGCGGTTGATGTCTCACAAAACGTACAAAAAGCACAAACCGTGCATGGTGACGTACGTGTTTTCGCCCCGCGTCCTCACTGAGTCAGCGTGTTAGGTGGTAACAGTTGGACAAGGTAGCGTAATTTGCAAGCTAACTCTTGCTCCCACATTATCATCTTCTGGCCCGGGAATATTTCATTCTCGAACATGCCTTACATCCCACCAAGCTCCAAGAGCACCACCCTCTCCTGCGACAGTAATCAGGATTCTTGCGGCCCAGCTTCAGACCCGAAACAGGCCCAAAGCCATGACAAAATCCCGCAAGATCCCAGTGGCCCTCAAGTTAGGGGCGCAGACGTAGCAAGACCACATCGAATCAGTCATCGATGCGCCGTGGATGACAGCGCCTTGAATTCCCAATACGGTAGGAATATTGACTACCTTGACCACGACTGGAGAGAGGAGCATCTCTGGTGGTGTTGGAGGTACATCACCACTCATCACGGATACACGCCAGACGATTCTCGTCTGGAGAATGCCATCTGGAGGGCGTGGGCCAAGTGCAAAAATAACCTGAGGACGGTATCACCCTCTACTATTAATTGGTAAGCAGACCAGCCCATCGGTGAAGATCAAAATACTGATATGTAGTAGGCTAAGAGAGAGAGATGTTGGTTATCTGTACGGACCATTCCGGCCAAGCACAGACCTGGACCGCAGTGAACAGACCTGGGCCAGGGCTCTACTACCCTACTCCAAGCCGCCGACAGGATCAATCTTGAAGGTTAGGAGCAGGTCAGACGTTTTTCTTCAGGCGACTCGATCGTCAGCCTCCTTGTGCCGTCAAGCCACAACAGCTACCGAAGCGCAACGGCAAGATGGTTGGAAGCCCATGACATATTTGCTGGGCGTACCGAGACTGGTCAATCTTGACAGCATGCTCCCTTTCTCTGCAAGAGACAAAGCCCACAATGGCAAGAATCCACCACACTCCGAAGAATGCAGTTCAAATTCTAGAAAGAAACACATCCACTTTTGCAACGAAGTCGAGCAGCGTATCTCGGTCCAAGGCGGGGGCGGCAGTGGTGGTAGTGGTAGCAATGTGGGTAGTATCACCGACGACGACAACAGTCCTGGTGGTGCAAGTCTCTTCCTGAGGCTGGCTAAGTCGTTGCGACTTGCTATATCCGGAAGAAGAACTGCTGAACATCAATCCATCTCACAAGCAACCACTGCAACCCTTCCGCCGAAGACACTCAGCCTCTGAGACTTGACCATAATTTCTGTGATAATTCCACTTATTCGAGATACTGAGATAGTGGAAAGGTTTACTATCTAAGCCTAGAACCTGGACAAGAGGGTTGCACAAATAATGTGGCTATTATCGGTTGTTGAATTTCCTTTTTGTCTCGATAAGACATAATCGTCAAGCACCACCTGTGTCATCTTGAGAACTAGACCTTGGCGCAATATAATGGTCATGGCGTAGTATACTGCCAAGTGCGAGCCCCTGGAGGCCGGTTTTCTACATCCTTACTCTTGCCCCTCCACATATAGGTAAAGGTTAAGAAGACAAGGCATGGCGAAAGGAAAACAGATTGAGTGGTATATCGGACCCGGCATTTATATATCAATGTCACTACGCAATATATAGTATTTGTTAATTTAACGCTCACAAAATGTTATCGAGCCCGCTCTTCACGATGACAGAAAACTCATCCTAAGCTCCGTTTGCTATCCTCAAACATGAATTCGATAAGACACTTTCGGCTCGTGATGTTAATACAATCCGGGGCTCTACCCGGCCATAAGAATCATCAGAAATATTAAGCCTGATAGAATTTTAATACCTACATATGGCCTTTAGTCCCCTATTCATCAAACATTCAAGTATAAGTATGCCACGTCGTGTTTTAAGGTACTAGGGTGGCAAGGATTCAAATTTCCACTCCTTCACTCACGTTGCAACACACATCGCCCTACTGGCTAGGACAGACTGGTATTAGTAGACCGGAGTGACCCAATATCATGCCTGAGTGGCTATTTTCGATTGAGACAGGTCATGTTGCGGGTATGATGGTAGGTGAACAAACATTAATCCGAGCGTTTCGTCGAGGCCGTATTTGGATAGTCATGAGACCGAGTGCCTGTTTCGGCAGTTCATTATCGACTGCCACAAGGATTCAAATCCAAAGGCATCGAACAGTAGTGCCCGTGTGCGACAGGCTGAGCCACAGCCCCTCATCCTACCAGATGGATAGACTTGATCCCTCTTCAACGAGTCACACCGATGCCCGTCTTACCGGTGCTTGGAGGAGAGGCATCTTTCAGTGTCAGAACTTCTTTTCCTATGTATAGTATTCAACCTTCTCTTGATAAAATTGGGGATATTCTCATGTGTTGGCCCAGCTCACGAATCCTCCGTGTGTATTACTGTCACCATTGCGACTAACACGAGAACGTGTGGATGTGCCGATCTACTGATGCTGTTTAACACCATTGCGCCAGCCACTAATTTTAGAAAGTCTCCAACTTCAATATCTTCAAACATCTCGATGATCTTGTATGGAAATACGTATATAAGGAAGAGATTGTTGTCTTTACAGCATTGCCTTCTCATCATCACTCATCAAACTCATCAACAAAACACACAATAATAGCACCAAGCTAAGCATCTAGAAGCCGGCCTTCTAGTTTCCTTGAGTTGTCTTCTTAGTCTTTTTCTTGTTCAACGATTCCCATTGATTCTTTCCATTTCTAGATCTCCAATTCAGTTTTCTAAACTTCTTTCCTGATCAAACTTTCCGCATTATACCATTCATCTATCATCTCGTTTTCAATATGATTCCCACCAAGCAACTCAGTCTGGCAGGTCTGGTCTGGCTCAGCCTTGCGAACCAGTGACTTGCCTTAGAGATGGACCAAAACTCCAAAGACCTCTACCTTGTACAGAGAAACCTTCTCCCCAGCGGTAATCTCAAGATTGCTCTTGCTCCAGGCCAGAAGCTACCGAAAGTCCCCAGAGACATGAAGGTAGCTCTCGCCCCAAACCAGAGAATGCCCAAGGTCAAGCACCATCGTCACCCAAAGCGAGATGAGGAGGAGCTCGAGATTCGCCAGCCTATTCTCCCCCATGGAAATCGCCGCTCTAGATTCCGTGGCCGGATGAGCCGCGGCGGTCACAAACTGCGGGATATTGAAGAGCGCGATCTCGACCTCGAGGTCCGTGAGCCCAAGACCTTCCACGGTGGCCGCCGTGCTGGTCGTCGACATGGCCCCCGGAATGTAGACGAGCTTGATGGGCGTGACTTGGAGGAGCGCAAGATCTCCGCCAAGGGTGTCGCTAAGGGCATTGGTAAAGTTGCTAAGGGGGCCCTGGGCCTCCTCTTCCGCGATATTGATGAGCGTGACATCGACGAGCTGGAGCTTGAGGCCCGATCCCCTATATTTTTGCCCGGAAAGCACTCTCATAACAAGGCTGACAACAAGCCACGGGACCTTGCAATTCGCAGACGCAAGTCCGGTTATCTTCGCACACCGCGAGATCTCGAGACCCGAGCTCGCCGCCGCCGAGGAGGCCGTCGTCATGGACGACACTCAACACAGTGAGAAATGAAGCGCGCGTGTGAGCTATGACCACTTAGTGTGAGGGTTGTGGCAATGGGAAGGAAGTTTCAGCGACACTTAGCTAGAATTTGTGTCGGGTCTTTTTTTTTTTTACTTCCCCATTTGATGATGTTCGGTATCAGTTTGGCTCAATGGCTTTTCCCTTTCTTATTCTTCTACCACCTGTTCTTCTACTGGTTGATGTTGGCTTTTGTCCCCGTCCTCGCCTTTTCTGTCAGATTTTATTCAAGATTACCTAAGTGAAATGCTAGTTTTTACGTTGGATTTTGTGTTATATCAGCCCTTGATATCACGGATTTACACTTTCTCGTCAAGAACCTTCGTAATGATTACACGGCAGCCAATGATCTTCGCCACACTTCCGAAGACCCAGATGTACTTCCAAACCACTAGTGGCGGGTGGTCATTGAATGAATGCTACGGAATGATGCAGTAAATTGCAAGAGGGGACGTTGAACCCAAGTTATCGACGTCTACTAAGAAGCTCGTATAATCTTTCATATTTCGCCGAAAGGCATTAATTGCTTTTAAAACAAGTGCAGTAAGTCGGAGATGCACTTGCCCCGCCAATTTGGAAAGACAGCGGCTCCAGACTGTTCGTAGGCCAGTGATTGCGCCGATCATACGGGCTGCTGGAGGGGATCTTCGCTGCGCCTATGGGGCTAATAGAAACACTCATCTACCGTGAACAACAGCAAAAAGTTCCAGAAAATGCAAGTTTTAGAACCTTACTCCTAAGTCCTCTGAGTTGCCTGTGAAGGCCCGAGGCGTCTAGATCGGGCACAGCTCAATACGAGGAGTCATCATCCTCAGCCGATTTACTTGGAACATTATATTGGCTACGGTGACGCAAAGCTGTGCACTTTCGGCTCGCCATTGTCGATCATTTACGCTTGGTGATGGCCGCCTAAATGATCCATTGGGCAGTGATGACCGTGAGGCATCGGCGAGGCGTTTTCTGATATGGTCTGGGCTCAAGCCACATTGACAAAATCTGTCAGCGTGCATATTGGGCACCATACGAATACGACAGCAGGCAAGTAAGGCTTGATTTAGCAAAGTCGGAAGCCGACAAAATCGGGAGGTCCAGAGGGTTACGACAAAATCTGGCGCATGAATCTTTTGCCCGAGGGCGGAGGTATGACATCCCAGCTCAGACGTCGGTGACACAATGTAGGTAGAGCGAATATATAAAGTGAATCAATTCTCTCCTCGCCAAAAGTGTACGTTCGGATTCTCCATCTCTCTTGTTCCCCCTTACGATTCCAGCACCTACAGTCGAGTGAGCCAACGATTTCTCATTACGATTTCCTGCAGTGCAAGTTTTGCATAACTCAGCATGCCGACTATTCTCCAAAAGATCTCGAAGGAGCAATGGGAAGAGTACAAGCCGATTATCAAGCGCCTGCACATGGATCAGGGTCTTCCTGTGAAAAGCAAGATTGGCCGACCAAACTTGACCCAAGTGATGAAAGATGACCACAATTTTGAGGCCACGTGAGTCTAAGACATGCATGGGCATGTATATCAGACGCTGTTTGGGAATATGCTAATATCCATTCATTAGCCATAGCCAGTACGAGGCCCAGCTGAAGAGGTGGGGATGGGTGAAGAACTTGAGCAAAGACGAGTGGAACCTGGTTCTGCCTTTATACCATTGGCTGAAGGAACAGCAAATGGATGTTCGGGTCAAAGTCTCTGGGCGGCCCCTCGAAAAGGCTAGGCTTGAGAGGGGTCGTCGATATGTCAACACAAGATTCGATGGTGGTCTCGTCCCGCCACCAACCGGATGTAAGAAGCGTCTTTCTGAGACTTTGGTGGGGAGATCTAACACACCATAGGGCTTTCAATGTCGGACCACCGCCATATAACTATTGAGACGCGTGAAGCGAATAGAGAATGGTCACAGTACCCACCATGGGACGGCACAGAAGACCTGCCAGGCATTGGCTTTAATTCAGATGTGAATCTCTTAATTGATGAAGCCATGTTGCAAGACATAACGCCACAAGAGAATGTCATAGGATTTGAAAACGGAACGCTTGTCCAAGCTACCCTAAATGGTTCAGAGACAGCCGGAGCATTTCCTGTTCCCAGGGTCAATTCATGGTTCTGTACCCGCGAAACGCCTGTCGACAACATAATCGGGCCGCAGTTTAATGACAACTATACAATGACGCAGCCTTCCAACAATTACCAGATGCCATGTATACTGTGGGAGCCTCCACCGTTCCTTCAATTACTTCTAGAGATGCCCGCGATGAGTCTCGTTGAAAATACGACAAGAACTGGCGCGAGGTCGGTCCAACAGATAGCTCGAACTTTTTCCGCAAGACTGTTGGGCTACTCAGCGGCCATACAATGGAGGAACCAAATTCCAGCAAGAATGGACTTAGTATTAAAACCGCCCAGCATTGACTTGGTTTCACAGCGCCTCGTTGAGCTGGTACAAGAGATTGATTCGCAGAGCGATCTTTTTGGAGTAACTTTTGGTGCCAACAGTCTTCCTTACGCGATTCTATACTCCATAGCCAACGGGTTTACTGGGCTCTCTGAGGTTCCAGCTTTCTCGGTGGTAAAGCTGCTCAGAAGCGAACCGCGCGTGTACATGGCGATGAACAAACTTCTTTTGGATGCTCCAGCTTTTATTGCGAAGCCTTTGGCTGAGAATCTACTACAAGCATCCGTGGAAGCTGCGGATGCGGAAGCTGTTCGCGTGATCGCCAGAACCATGATACGGAGAGAGGTCAAGATTAATCCAAATGAACTCGTCTGCAAGTGCGACGGACTGTTTCTCTCCTTAGCAGAGTGTGCGGCGAAACTTCGAAGCGTTGAGCTGCTTCAAGTCCTGTTAAAATTGGGCGCAGATCCAAATAAACCCCCTGGCGGTCTTCCACGTAGCATTCGTGGCGCATTGGAGTGGGCGTTAGATGTCAAACATGTGAACGGGGTTATCCTGGAAGGCGAAATCGAGCCATCCTTTGCGCTCGTCCAAATGCTCGTCGACAACGGTGCCAAAGTTCATGTCGATTCCCTCTTGGATTCAGCGAAATGGTGCCGTGACTCGCGAATACTGGCATTGATTATACAAAAGATCACGGATGATGAAGATGGCAGGCTATTGAAATTACTGCCGGGTTTGATAAAAGAAATGAGCAACGATCTGGGCCTACAGGTGACACAGAAACTTTTCGAAGTCTGGGACGGGGACGGGCGTCAACCTAAATGTCTCCATTGCGGGCACAAGGGTAATCTTCTTCAACAGTCACTCGATGAAGCAATCCTTCGCGAAAACTTAGATCTTTGCCAGCTTATCCTCAGTCGCGCCGTCCCAGGGGCCAAAGCGCTCCCTCTGGCCATCGGGAAAGGGAATTGTCGAATCGCCAGCCTTCTCATCCAATACGGAGCACGTGTGAGCGATGGTGCCGGTAAACCAGGGGAACGATCAATTGGCCCAGGTGGATTTTTCTATCCAGACCCACTCTTCACACCCCTAGGAGAAGCCATTCGGCTGCAGGATCCGTCTATGCTACAATGGATAGAAGAGCAAGGGGCATGGACCTTTGTATCGGACCAAAGATCCCTTGAGTCCGTAGCCGAAGCTGCCGCCGACGTAGGGAATTTGGCTGTACTGGAGAGACTATTTGCCATGGATGTCGTCCGTGACCGTAATCCAAGCTTGGATTTTGAGCGCGCGCTGGAGGCTGCGACTCGCAAAGAGAACATCCCGATTGTGCAGCTGTTGCTGGATAACGGCGCCAGGCCAAATGAAAGGATACTGGAGATCGCCCTCAAAGCCAAGAATGGAGAGCTGGTTCGAATGATTCTAGGCAACGGGGTCATATTTCCTTGCCACAGCGCCAAGTCCAATGCGATAGTGCACATATATGAAGATTACAGCTGCGCATTGGAGCTTGCATTTGAATGCGGGGATATGGAGATAGTCAAAGAGCTGATTGACGCAAAAGCCCACTGCAGCATGCCGCAGCAAGGAGCGCGAGGACTTTGCGCTGCCATCAGATCAGGGAACGTCGTGCTGGTAGATCTGTTGTTATCGGCTGGTGTTAGTCCCGATGATACCTATGAGTATGAAGATGCTCCACACAGCGGTATATTTCACTGCATATCGCCCCTGTTCACGGCAGTGAAGAGTGGAAACGAGGGAATGGCACGTCATTTGCTTCAGAAAGGCGCAGATCCAGCAAATGCCCCCGCCCTCAGTCTCGCCATTGAACTAGATAAGACTTCTTTATTCAAGACGCTACTTACAGCCTTTCGGCAGTCATATCCCGCTGGACGTGCGGACTTCGGGGCCCACCCATTAATTAAAGCGATAGAAAAGGAGGAGTGTCCGTATTTTGAAGAGCTTCTTGAGGCCAAGATGAACGTCAACCATTTGTCCCAGTGGCACGGGCGTACGCCACTTGGCAGTGTTGCCGAACACCATGGCTCTGCCTATCTGGAAATTGCTGCCAAGCTGCTGAAATCTGGGGCTGATCCTAATGCTGTCGCACGAATGGAGACAACGGAGGGACGTTATCGTTATGCTGGCACAACACCACCAAAGACCGCACTGCTCATAGCGATTGAAGCCGAAAATGAAGACATGGTAGCCCTGCTCTTGAAGAATGGTGCTGATGTTAACAAGGCAGCCCGGCGAGGTATAGAGCGAACACCCCTACAAAGTGCCTGCCAGCGAAGAAGCCTGCCGATTGTTCAGCTCCTAATCGAACACGGTGCAGACGTTAACGCCCCGCCTTCTATCCGAAACGGAGGAACTGCTCTGCAGCTTGCTTGCTTGTCTGGCAGCATAAGAATCGTCCGGCATCTATTGTCTGTCGGTGCTAATGTTTTTGGTCCAACCTCTAATGCCAATGGGGGATCGGCCCTCGAGAATGCGGCAGAGAACGGGCGTTTGGATGTCATCAAGGTTCTCTGGGACGCAACAGGAGGCTGCGGATTCCCAGGCAGGGAGGTAGCAAGGGCCCAGCGTTTCGCAAGGGCTAGAGGCTTCCCGGGTTGTGAAGACTATGTCGCCAAACTGGCAGAAGCGTCGGTAGAAGCGTCTTTGCTTGAGTTCTCAATGACAACAAGGTCTTAATCCTGTGGGCGCCAGCATTATGTACCTCTTCCTCGTAAAATTTGTGCAGTTATTTAATGCCAATCTAGAAATGAGTTTTCAGCGGCACAATTGCCTTTCATAGCCATTCAGAATGCACATGCTGACTGCTAAGTCATAGCCAATTGCGTTGAAGATGACGCATGAGTCAGCCCTCCAGTTATGTCGCATGAGTCACTGTTGCCTTGACAGAATATGCCCTGTATCGCTCTTCACATATCGATCGGGCTCATTACTCCAAGAGAGTTACTAGGAAGAAGAAACTCACTACTACTCTGCCGGGCTCAACTTTCATCAAATATAGGCTACGAGTACCCAAAGCCTTGACTGTGACCACCACGATGTCTCTACAGTCCCTTCCCTTCGAGATCTTGACACAAATAATTCAACCACTTATCCCATACAATTGGAATGGGTTGAGCACAGACTCTATAACCGGTGTTTTGAAGCTTCGTACTGTCTGCCGTTAGTCTATCTTCTCATCAATCCTTGAACACATCGTTTAACGTAGCGAAAAAAGAAGCTAATTTCACCACAGGAAGCTTTAATCATGTAACATCGCGATGTGCACTCCGAAAGCTGGGGGCAGTTGCTATGCTGAGTCTTGATCGCCGGCCAAACAGGATTGAAACTATCCGCTGGCTTCTGCTCACAAAGGTGAAAATGGAGTATTCCTCCCGGGGAAGCCCTTTTGAATATCTTCATCGATGCGCCTCTTTTACGGCTTCTCAAAAGGCGCTGGGTTTCTTCTAGTGTCCGGGGCGACTGGGAGTGGTTAGCTACCGTTTGTGAGGCCATTGTCGCCTCTCATGACACGGAGTGGGTGCTCAACCTCCTGGTTGGGGATTCAAGTATGTTTCCAGGGCCAGAGGCTTGGGAATTCCATCATGGCCGCAACTTCACAGGGGCGGCAGAGTTTCAAATCTATGGGGAGACGATCACCGCTGCTCAATTAACCTTGGAATTACCTCTCGCTTCATTCCAAGGCGACGGGGAGGGAGTCACTATGCTTCTTTCCAACGGAGGAAACCCCGATATGTGCCATTATTTATTTGGCAAGCCCTTGTATAACGCGGCATACAACAATCATGTTCATATTATCAAGTTGCTGGTAAAGCACGGTGGCAGCCTCCAAACAAGTGGGCAATTCGGCACTCTCATTGAAGTCGCTTGTCGGCAAGGCCACATTGAAACCCTTCAATATCTCCTGGACACTATTCCCATACGAAAGTCAAAATGTTCCCTTAGTAAAGCCTTGCTACTTGCTTGTAGGAATGGACATGAAGAAGTCGTTCGCGTTCTTCTCCAATGGGTCGATAGCATGAATGCAGTGGACCAAACTTGGAGGGAGCTCGGCAGCCATCTCGGATTCAAAATGATTGGGGCGCGGCGCCAGATTGACTTGAATTGCTCAATCATGAATGAGGGAACACCCTTGGCAGCCGCCGTTGCAAATGGGACAGAAGCGATAGTTCGCATGTTGGCGGCTCGAGATGACGTGCAACAGCATTTTGGAAGAAGCAGATTCTGCCCAGTCTGGCTTGCCGTTAAACAAGACCATGCATCAATTGTCGGCCATCTTTTGGATCGTTATCAACTAGAGCCTAACTTCATTATTAAACAAGACATGACGTTGCTTTGTGCAGCAGCAGGTCTGGGAAGTGTGGCAGTTGTCCGGATGCTTCTTCAACGAAGTGACATCGATCCCAACTTCCGAGCGCAAGAGAATCATACGACCCCGTTATCATTAGCAGTGCTTAGGGGACATACCGAGGTCGTTGGATTACTATTAGAGCGAGAAGATATTGACCCGAATATTCCAGCACGGGACTGGAGGCCATTGGAAAGAGCTGTGCATAAGGGGCGTGAAGCCATTGTAAGACTCCTCCTCATGCGGCAAGATCTCAATCCGAACCTCCATGAAACTTCCTTCACACCATTAGGGACTGCGGCGAGGCTAGGCATGAAAAGTATCGTACGGATGCTTCTGGAGCGGCCTGACACGGATCCAAATCTTGGACACCCTGACTCTGGTCACACTCCCCTGAGACTTGCCATCATCCGCCACTGGCCACATGTTGTGAGGGAGCTCCTCCAACGAAAGGATGTCGATCCAAATCAACGAGGAATACATGCATACATTGCAACAGAACCGCCCCTACAACGTGAATTAGAACGGCGGCCCTTTGCTCCTGTCATATATGCTATTTCGGTCGGATCAACGGATGGACTGCGACAACTACTGTCTCAGGAGAATATAGATGCCAATGAGCATCGGGAAGGCCAAACTCCGCTGGTTATGGCAGTCCAAAGCAGACGGCTCGACGTGATTCGGGTTCTTCTGGAGCATCCAAATATTGACGTAAATAAAGCAGCCACATGCGAATCGTACCATGACGAGGTTCACATTAGGACAGCTGAAAGCCCGACCTGGTCGTACACGCCAACCTTAGTTCAGGCAAACGGCCCTGGCCCAACGCCTCTGTTCATCGCCTGTAGAAAAGGATATCTCGAGGTTGTCAGTCTACTTATTCAACACGCAGGGATCGACTTGAAAATGAGCGACGATAGGTCTCGGACTGCGCTTTGGTGGGCGGCGTGGGGAGGGAACCCAGAAGTGTTCACGCTACTTCTAAAATACTGTGGTGAATACATCAACACGTCCGACTTTGAAGGCTGGACGGCGTTGCATGTCGCAGTAAATTGGGGTCATGGTGCGATTATTGATATGCTGATGGGCTGCGTGGAGCTTGACCCAAACGCCGTCAACCAGGATGGTTGGACTGCTCTTCATCTCGCCGTTGACCGTGGTAGAGAGGCTATAGTGTTGAAACTTCTCAAACATCCCAAGATTGATATAACATGTAGGAATTCAGACGGGCAGACGCCAATGGATTTGTCTCGCTGGAGAGGGTATGAGAGGCTGGCTGATCTCGTCCAAAACCGGGGTCGGCGTCTTGGGCGTGTGCGGGCGACGGCCAAACTATTCTTCTCCAAATATTCGATATAGTATTTCCTTTGATTCCAGAAAGCATACATGCCATCCTAAGATATACCAGTGCTCTGTTATCGGGAAGTCTAGTGAAACCTCAATCCAAGTGCCATACATCTCAAGCTATTAATATGTCACCCCATGCGTTCCACTTCACCATGCCATCTCACATACAATAGCTAATGCAAGCAAGTACTTGGCCCGTTTGAACCTTTCCACTCATCAGATGCATGCTTCTTTTGGTTCCACAAACGTACCCGTGGCGCTTAATTTAATCGTTCCGGGGCTGAACATGTCTGGATAAAGAGCTATCATTGACAGGGAGAATATATTGCTGAATACCCACACAACTAACTTTGAACAGACATATTCTTGTAATAGCGTTTCCAATTTAAATTCTTCCAACTACTTATGCCTACGACACGTTCGTGTGTTGCCTTTGGCAATTTCAGCCTACGCGTAAGATGCAAAGGCGACCCGTTACATCTACAAGACTCCTCTCACTGAATGCTGCCTGCAAAATCCCGACTTCACTGGCAACTGCCATTGCTGGAATTTGGGCGAGTATCTGTGCACACTCAAGCGCTACGCAGGGGTTTCTGCAATTTGCTGTGCTCGGCGCTTGGAGAGCTGCTGGAGATGGGCCAACGGCCACTTCCCAGAAGGCATAGATCTCTCTCTAGGCTCGGAGACAACTGATTCTGGCTAGTGTCGGGCTTCCAGGGTGCTATTTTGGGGGCCGCAAAAAATTGCAACTATTTTTAGGGGAGAGGCATGATGAAACCGCCAGCCACCAGCCAATCCTGTCAGCTGGCCAGCTGGTCGGAAATGGGTCTTTCGCTTCAGGGAACTGGGTTCGCGGCTGAGGAATTGTTGTTGATCATTGGCGTGTATGCTGGAGGAGGCTCTTGTGGTCCTGTCCAAGACGGAGCAGCTGGTGCCATTGAGCTTGCAGCAGGCACTTGATTGCTTGCCAGTAAGGGCACAGCAGGCGAAGAGGAGTATTTGTTCCGGTCGTAATCGAAGGTCGGGCTGCCGTTGGTGCTCCTGACCTGCTGCACGTATTTGAGGTCCTGCTTTCTGCGCATCGACATGATGGCGCCAAAGCGGAAGACGGTGAGAATGACGCCGATTGCGATAACAGAGACGACGATTCCGATAATGGCTCCCTTTGGAAATCCACGATGGTCGGACTCGGGGTCTCTGGTTGCAATGGTGATTGGCAGGGCAATGGCCATTGCATGAGTCGGCGGCAACAAGCCTACCATTGACAGGAGCAAGATGATACTGGAGAGCATTGTGATGGAAATGACTTGGAAAGACAAAAAGGAAAAGGTATGAGGTTCAACCACAGCGGTTTGCCATCAGGAATCAAGAGGGAATATGATGATCCATCTTATATTAGACCTTAAACATGGCTTCAACTTCACTTGTTGGCTTGGCAAAGTGGCCGTGCGATCCTCGTTCCTCCCATCAGGGGCTGTGCGATGGTCGCTAAATGGAGGCCACGATGGCTGACGGGGACTTAATTAGCCTAGCCACCCATGCATTCGAAGGGACGAAGAATAATTGTTCCCCGTTTTAGAAGGATATCGAGGGTCTTCCGTCTCATCGGGACTCTTCCACGAGGCTCCTCAATTGTCCGCCTGGTGATCGCCAATGCCGCTATTCTTAGCTCTTGAGACGGTCAGCACCCGGTTGATCTACTACTTCAGTACGCCCGTCATCAGTTTGGTTTCGTGATTTGATATGGACAGAATCTTTGGTTCTTTGTCATATGCAAACCATCCCTCGGGCAGCACTGGGCCACCTCCAAGAAGGTCGAGGGGAAGCTCGCGCGTGATGCCAATAAGAATGTCCCGAGCCTGCTCTGTTTTTGACGGGGATCCCCATGCCTCGCATGAAGTGGTAATTTTAAGCATGGTGGAATATTTTAGCGGTGTTCGCCCAGCATCCTCGATGGTCACCACGCTGTACTTCATGCCAACATATTCACCAAGTCCATACTTCCAGTGTGCTGTAGCTTGTCTGCTATGCTTCTTCCTCGTGCCCGCCGCATTCGAATTTCAGATTGGCCGTGCATATGCGGGGCTGCCTCCGGAACCGGAGCCGCTGCGTTATGATCGAATCAATGATCCAACCATCTGATGACTGATGATTTGCCCCTCACTGGGGAATCATCCTCAACATATCGTAACATACCATTTTGTAATCTATCTATAGTAGCCCTCTATTTCCAAATTTATTGCCGCTAGATCTTTGTCCCCCAAAGATATTAGACATGTCGCTGTCTACCTCGAGAGGCGTCCCGTATCCATTTCCCTTGACGACAAGCAAGCAAGAAGAGATCGGCAACGAGGCCAACATCTCCCAAAATGTCACGTTGGCCCTACCTAATGTTCGCGGTAAGATTCCATTCGAGCCGGCATCCAGGCTCCGATCCATGTGGCTTGAGGCCCACGGCGACCAATCCAAAATCTTAGCCCAACCGTGCGCGTTCGATGGCTTATCCTCACGAATGATCGAGCAAGCCGGCTTTGAAATGATATTCGTTTCAGGATACGCCGTGGCGAGCACACATGGAATCCCAGACACGGGATATATTGCAATGCAAGAGATGTGTGATAAGATCCAGGAGTGCGTCCGACAGGTTTCTATCCCCGTAATGGCTGACGGCGATACTGGATATGGTTCTCCTCTGAATGTCAGAAGGACTGTCCAATCGTTTTCACATGCTGGAGCAGCGGGGATCATGATTGAGGACCAAACCTGGCCAAAAAGTATGAAGAGACTGCTCATTGAGGGTTTTAACACCCGATGAACTCCTCACTTGCGTTAAATGTTAACCCGAATTTCCACAGGATGTGGCCACACCAGAGGCAAGTCCGTTGTCTCTCGTGAAGAGGCCTTTGCGCGAATCAAGGCCGCATGTGATGCCAGGAACGAAGGCCGGGATATCTTTATTCTGGGACGGACCGACGCGCTCATTCTCGGGTGGGAAGAGGCCATGTACCGAGCACAGCGATTCAAGGAGCTTGGCGTTGATGCCGTGTTTGTGGAAGCCCTTCCCGACAAAGAGGCCATGAAGAAATGTTTAGAATCGGTGGATATACCCATGATGGCCAATCGTAGGTTTCGCTCTTCAACTTCTCCCCATAATTACAACTCTGAAATTGACTGCAAAATAGTTATCGAAGGAGGTTTGACCGAGAATATCCCCGCGCAAGAGCTGGCGCTCATTGGGTTCAGTGCCGTCTGCTACCCTTTCACGCTGGTAGCCGCCAAGTTGAAAGCTATCCACGAGGCACTGGAGAATCTCAAAGCCAGTATGACAATTGGAGCACCCCCAATGATCCTCCCGGCAGATGAAGTTCACAAGGCAGTGGGATTTGAAGAGTACTGGGTAAGGTAATTTATTCTCACAGTCGTGTATGCCACTGACCCGTTCGATATAGGAACTTGAGAAGCGGTATGCCCATGACTAAAGGAGCTCAGTCACCGAGAAACACAAACAGAACCATGACAAACAAGTCGATAGTACATTGTCACTGCAGCCTTCAAGCCACTTCAGCCACATGATATGAGAAGCTATCTTTAGTGGCATAAATTGTAGGCACTGGATCTTGTTAGAATGTTTTCTCCTTGGCCTGAGATTTATGATGTGCACAACATAGGAGAAAGAGAATAAATTCAACAGCACTGAAAGCTGCCAGCGCCTGATAGCTCAACTCAATGAGTACAATAAGTGCACAACAGTCTATCTAGGGTAGGTAGATATCAAGAGTCTTGCTACTAGGACCTTTACGCCTGGGCCAGTCAACGGGCCTGAAGCTGACCGACGATTGTTTTCATCGTTCTGACTAAAGGAGGAAGGTTGAGCCGAGATTTCGGTCCAGGGAATAAAAGGTTATAATGGTAATAATTGCGAAATTCAACCCTTCAATCCTCCAACAAAACTCACCGGCGGCACAAATTCGTGCACAATTGAGTCGTGACCGGACTGATCCACCTAATGCTACCAGCCGAGATAAGGACCGAGGTGGTGTTCCATCTCCTGCGTCCTGATTTCGATGATTTCTTTAATGTCCGCAGCGATGTAGACTGGGACACGTTGAAGTACTTTGGCCCTCCCCGGGATGCCTATTCTGAAATGCGTGGCGCATGGATAAGAACCTCGTTCTACAAGCTACAGCTCGATATCAAGTCCCTTTGCAATGTGCGGCTGGTGTCCAGGGGCTGGCTCACGGCTGTCAATGCTGTCTCGGAAAAGCATCTCTGGTGGAGCGTGGAGGTTGGGTCTCGGGAGAAGCTGCAGAGAGTAGTCAGCGCATGCTCCCCAAATGCCGAGCATGTCCATGCATTCGCCGGTAATCCCGTCAAGCGACTCAGGATACCTTCGATCGAGGATGCGCTGGCTTTTGAACGCATCTTTACATACGAATGGGACCAACTAGGAGAAGAAATACTTGAAACGGCTGATAGGCGAATCCGACGAGATGAAACTAACTTGCTGTCGGAAAACCCGTTCAAGAACTCTCACCAAAGGGAGCTTATTGACCAAATATTTAGCCACTTGGGCAACATCGAAGCCTTGAGCCTCTCTTTCCCCGACGCTTTGTCTGATTAGGACAACGGCGCCGAGGGCAAAGCATACTTCTATGACATGGAGGTGATCGATTCGTGCGTGGCCTTCTTCCAAAACACGCTGGCCAGTCCTTCATTCCAGTTCCTCGCTGACCTGACGCTGGATCTGCCGTGCACATACCACGTGGGAGATGGATTCGAGATTGTGGAGCGTGATGGGGACGTTCAGAGATCGAATGACTTTCCTTTCAGCAATGTCCAAAGACAGTTCCCCAATCAAGGTTGCCAGGACGCCATGTGGGATTTTGTCGCATCTTGCCCCAATCTCTCGTGTCTCTGTATTATGGCGATTCAGTTCCTAGATGTGGGAAGGTTGGATTGGAAGAAATCACACAATTCCCGCGGTTTGAAAGTCCTATCTCTGGACCGTGTCTGGGTCAGTGTTGCCGCGATCAAGTCACTCCTACAACCGCATTCGACATCCAGTGCCCCTCCTGCGCTTCGACGTATTAACCTTTATGAGGCCAAGATGCATATCGAGGGGGGGGACTGGGAGGATCTGTTTGTTTATCTCAAAGAAAACTGCCCAAGTCTTGAATGCGGCAGGCTGGGGCAGCTCACTTACTTCGAGGACCACCCTCGGAATGATTACATGGAACATCATGATGAGGAAGAATTTGTATGTTCGACTGATGAGACAGACAAAGAAGAGCATTCTGATCTTAACCAGATGCTAATTAGAAGGGCTGGCGGCAGAGAATTCTTTCCAGAAAGCCTTGTCGAGTATTTGGGTTAGCACCATGTCGGATCAAGAAAAGCTCATCTCCGTACTGGATAAGCAGGGTGCACTATAAGGGCCTGGATTGAACGACGTAATTTGCGATTTAAGTGCCAGCAAACCTCTCGTTCATGGTCAAGGGAACGCTGAATCCTCACCTCTTGGAATTTAGCTATCAATTGCTCAAGGTTGGACCTAACGGGAGATTCTGAGTTGAATCCAGTGATATGGAGATACAGCAATACCACGGCGACCAGAGCTGTTACTGCCAAGTTACAACCGTAGTACATACCTAAGTCCAGGCTAAAGTAGTACACTCATCAACTTACATAGTGGTTTCAACGGGTGAACGGGACCCCATCGCTAGCATACTGGTCGCTATCCTATTAGGTATTGTAGTAGAGCATCCTACAACCAGAGCGTACATGCCCCCATATCCGCAGGTCATACTACTGCGGCCACTACATGATTACAAACATCCTTGCTGGCGAAATAGACTTTAGACTTCTTTACATTTGTATCTAGACCTAAGAGTAACTTGTCTAATGTCTCTAGGAGGGAAGGGCTCTTCAGTGTTCCCAGAAAAAGCATGACCATAGCCAAGGGCTATGATAAAACCGAGGAAGTATATATTTTCCGAGGTTCCAATATTCTAGAGCGAATCAGGGGCCTGAATATGACCAACAATCACAAACACTTCATGAACCCAAGAGATCATCAATTGTGAGTGCTTCTGTATCCGTTCAGTTGTGGCAAGATACAGCCACTACAGCCAGTGGTTCCGTAGAACCAACGCTTTCCTGATACTCTCCTACCACATTTTCTGCCGCACACCCCTCATCGCTAATCATGGGTAAGCCAAGCTGACTGTGTGCGCTTGATGGGCTTGAGACTCACGTATATGTCAAGCAGAATGCCCCTTCTGACAGCAGGACAGAGTTGACCTTGCCGCGTCTATTGTCCATCATTAGTGAAGGGAACACCTAACCGCAATATAGATATCACTGGCCGGCTTGGTCGCGAAAATGGAGGCAATTAACATACAGGCGTTCGTTGAGTTTAGTACAATTATCAACTGACACGATCTGTGTATCTCCCTGGTAGTTGTTTTCTGAATAGACAACTCCCTATATTCATGTCAGTCGGCAGGTTCTAATCAACATTACTTGTAGTCCTACAATAGGGAATGCCGGTGCAGTGCCGGCCATCGCGCCAGCAGCTAACAGAAGAAATGCAAATGATCGCATGGTTGATATCAGATAGGCCAAAAAGTGTATGTAGAAGCGTACATCAGGAATGGAAAGCGATACATCAAGCTATTTGTATATGAATACAGTCTACCCTGTCCGTCAGCAATGCCAATAATTGCCCCCTCTTTAAGTTCCTTTTTCCTCGGACGAGCTAGCTCTCCCTTCTTATTAGCGGGGCAGGTCCAAGCCATTGACATGTATGACTCTAAATGTCTCAATTATTACTCACATTTTTGCTTGTTGTGCTCAAAATTGTAGCATTACGGCCCCCTACACCCAAGTAGTGCTTCGATCATTCAAATCGACCGGGAAAAGAAAATAGATTGAAGGCTTTCGCAATTGATTAGTTTCTTTCAAGTTCCTTGAGTCTAAATATAGTATCAGTTCAAATAGAAATGTAGGGTGGGATTTTCGAGGTTTTCAGCAGCGTCGCAGCGACGTCGCGATGGCCTTGGGGTAGGCGGGACTATCAGTGATTCGCCGGCTCCGACAGTCTATTCACAAGAGCCCGACCTATCTATTTTGTGTTGTGACGAACTCATTAGGGACCTGACATTTGTGTCTTTCCAAGGCGTACGAACCGACCAAGCCGGCATCCCTTACAGTATGAAAAATCAGATCGATCCGTGCTATCCTGCCCTCAAAATCTTAGTGAAACACTGTTCCATGAACAATAATAAATCTTGGAGTATCGAACGTAAGTTAGCTAGCTAAAGAGACTCTTACATCGATTTGCAGTTATTGGTGAGATTGTAGATCTTGAACTAATTAATCGAAACCCGGGTTCCAAATCAATGAAGATGAAACTTGTTCAACCCGAAAACTAGACGATCTTTCAGCTCACTGACTCAGTAAGAGTCATGATCTCACTATCTCTCAGGTTTATGTACGTTAAAAAGTTCCAAAGATCCGAGTCAAGTCTCAGTTATGACGACATTCGAGTTACCCGAATTTCGGTTTCGGCGGCCCAATCTTTGAATCTAGAAAGTCACTAATTGATGCGTCGAGTACAAAGGTTTTAAGAATTGTGCATTCTTAACACCGAGTTTCGGTTATGCGAGAATCAGTAGATGTAGCGATTGATTTGAAGACGACCTTTTAGCTTGTCCCACCTAATACCTAGTAGTTTCGGCCATTGTGTCCCACGCAAGATAATCGGCAGATTCTAATCATCTTCACACTCTTATAATGACTATATTATGCTTTTATGGCCTGATGTCCAATTGTTGCACCTAGAGTACACAAGTGAACCAATGCGGCGTCAAACCGCTTTTCTTACTGCCATCTTGGTACTAGGAAACCAAGAGAGACTCCGTCGCAGCGAACAAGCCTGTTCCGTTGCCCTGAGACAAGTAATCGCGATTGCCACTGCTTCCTTCAGCTACAGCCTAAGCCCAGAGTTCAACGCAAATTTGACCCAGAATTTCCCCTCCTTGCTTCGACCAAGGGTTTCGTCCATTTCAGCCTTCAGCACTGGGTTCACTCCCTTCTTCCTCATCTTTTCTCGCTCTTCAACAGGGATTTTATGGACTGGGTGATCTTTGGGCAACCCATCGTACTCGTCCTCCGGCGCTGAGCTGAGAGAAGCGGTCTCTGTCGGAGTGACTTTGGACTTGTCTGTTCTGGAGGGTTTGTTTGAATTCATTGTCGTTGCTCGTTAGGTGTGACAGTCATGTGGAGTCAGAGCGTGAGATGTTAAGTTGACACATCTAAGCCTTGAAGGTCAAGTTGCTTCATAATTTATATGTTGGTAGGTGCAGTGATCGCCGCTATGATGCAAGACGTTCCCCTAAGTCCCATCACTTCGGCGTATATAACTGGGGATGGTGGGCACATGACATCACCGCTTATGAACCACATATACACTGGCTTTGAACTCCATATTACCTACAGGTCTCAGCTTAAGTATTCGTGGCTCGAGTAAACACGAGACGAACAGTAGATAAATTAGCGAGCTGCCTTGATTTTCCTGAGAATGATCGAATAAAATCTGAGAATCCGCTTTGAAAAATCTCCGAATTCATATCCATGGTTGCAGGTACAATCTATCGAATTATTATTGTGAATAGTTATGCAGATATCTATATGTTCTGAGGATGTTTTCAATAGCAAAGTTGGTAGTGTTCTTGAAATCCTTCACCCCTCGAATCTAAAGCTCACCGATCTTATGACCAGTTTCTACAGCCTTGTATGGACATCCTTTCCAATCGCAAGTGTTCTAGACTCATTAGCTCACGTAAAACACGGAAGAAGAGGATGGAATTGGATGTTGTCCGCTTACCTTGTAAACAGATGTTCCCCACCAATTGAAGTTGTCTGCGGCGCCCGTGTAGAAAACAGTGAAGAATATAACGATCCCAGCAATTGCAAGGGAGCAGTCGAGCGCTGAGCTGAGGACGAAGTTGTACTTCATCCACCACTTTCGGGCATGCCTCTTGACCCACCAGCCGAAAATAAGGCCTACGATGGCCCAGCTGCCGTAGTTGGTCCCAGAGGCAGGAGGAATGTAGTTCAAGCCGCCCAGAAAGACGGGAACATGGATTTTCTGAATCCAACGAGATTTTCCAAATTTCTTCTTCACTAGGAACACGACCACTGGGAGGAGTGCGCCCACGAGGAAGAACCAGAGAAGCGGGCGGTACTGAGAACCAGGCTCAAAGAATCTTCGCGGACCAAGTGCGCCCCATACCATACTTGTGTTGAAATGAGTTTTAGAAAATGGACAGGTGAAACCGTTGGCCGCCTTGTTGGTGCAAATGTTGGGTATATGCTCCAATGCCCAGTTAACGACTGAAACTTGGCTTAACGTGCTGATGACAATGCCAACAGCCTGGACTGTAAACAAATCTCGAGGGGGGATCTTGTGGCCGTCAGTAAATTACCTAAGTTCATCTTTGTATTACGATAAAAGACACTCTTACATTGCAGTAAAGACCGAGTTTTAGGTCTTGGGCAAACCACAAACCCTTGATGCCAGTAATGTAACCCAAGTCGAAAAACCAAATATTTGCGAGGACCTTGCCTTCCCAAATATATCCAGCGATAATTCGACAGATCACATCAATTGAGACATGTAGATCGGTAGCAGCACAGATCAATGCCAACTAAATGTACGAATTCATTAGCAAAAACGGCCGTGCAAATCACCCGAAGTATTGCACTTACAGGGATAAAGAAGACGGCCGAGACAACGAATGCCAGTATAGCGCCGTACCAACGAAGCTGGACTGGGTAATATTCGCTAACAAATATCCCAAGGCCAACGGAAATGGCCAATGTCACCAGATACCACCAAGTTGGCACTGACTTGTAACCGGGTTGGGACGATTCACGCTCGACGTCCCCTTCCTTGAATAGACGAAGAACATCTGAAGACTTGATTGCCTTCATCACGTCCTTTCGTTTCTCCAACAAAAGCCATACGAAGAGCGACGAAATGCATGCAAACGATAGACCAAACTTGGTCAGTGCATATGTTGTTGGAAGGTAGATCTGGTCCAATTAGCAATCCGCTCCAAAACTTTGAGCGCACCGGAGATTGCTTACATCAGAGTATGCTTTGTACTTTCCATAGTCCAAGGTAAAGTCATCAGCCTTATTAACAACCTTGGTCACATTATAGCTTTTGCCCATGTTGTCAAAGATGTCCGTGCTCTGGATCGGAAAGTATGCGAAAGACCAAGTGTTTGAGTAGTAGAGGGCCGGGGAGATGATGTAGATCCAAAAGACAAGAGAGGCTAGGATATTCAGAATTGCCCAAGTTGGAACCACCAGTGGTGAGCCAGTATAAGCAATCTGTGCCCCTACAGGAAGCACAAAGTTGTCAGATAGGAGACTCATCTAGCCGATGTACACTGACTGGGAGAAGCACCTACAGTCCAAGGTGAAAGGCAACAATCCGATGCCACTCTTCATTCCAAAAACTTGGTTGACAACAGCGTTTTTGGGCGCAATCCAACACACCCATGTGAAATAACCCAGAGCTGGGAAGATGAAGTCGGGGAACCAGTACCAACCGAAAGAAATAGCGGCAGCGATGAGGAAGAACTTGTATCTAGATGCTTTCCACCGGCTCCTGGAGTTTTACTTTACCGTTAGCCTCTCATCACAACTGGAAAAATAACACACGGGCTTACCCAGTGGTCTCATCATCCTTATCATTTGTGGAATGCAGGGCAGCATTGAGAGCGGTGTTCCCAAGCACACCCGGCCAGGTCAGTGTCTTTGGGTCAGTAATGATTGAACGCGAGAGACCGGCGATCGAAAGTCCAAACAGAATCGTTACGAATGTTACGATCAGTTCGAATCCCCATCCTAGCTTGAGGCCGTAGAATACACGCTGCTCCGTCAAAACATCGGCGCTCAATCGAGTTGCAAAGCTCAGGTTGGCCATGATATAGATCAGGATATTTTCCTATTCTCCATATCAGATATCGGCCTCGTGACTAACATTGATGATTATAGCAGGGGAAAATATCGAAGAATATCTTGCTCACCTTATAATTGAACGGGCCAGGATTGAGACTATGCCGCCTGCCAAATAGTGTAACGCCCCAGTCTGGAACAACATACTCCCAGACCTTGCCAACTGGATAAGCAAGAAACTGAATAGCAGACTGCGACAGAGTAATGGATGGAAGGCGGAAAGTAAACAGTGTGTTGACTCCGGTTCCAATCAAGCATGCAATTATTGCGAGAACCCACATGCGCACCGTCAAGCATGGCAAACTTGGGTCGTCCTTTCGGAAGCCAACGCCAGCAGCCTGAAGGACTTCTGCAGCAGCATCTTCAGACTTCTCTGTATTAAATGGAAATTTGTTAGAGTACGGAGATACGTGGTCGAGGTCGATCAAGGAGCCGACAACTCACCAGAGGGACGCTTTGCTTCCTCGATGGAGGATACGGTGCTGTCCCTACCCTCAGCTTTGATTTCCGGTTGAGTAGAGCGCTCATTGACCGTGATGTCTGGTGCTTTAACTCCCATTTTTTTGTATTCAGTGTATGCTTCTCAATATGGCCGAAAAAATCAAGACAAAGTAGTGTCAAGACTTGATCATGGAGGGCCCTCCCCGATTATCGATTTGATCAATCGATCAGATAAGATCCTGCACGCCAATGGTGTACTTTATATATGCCGCCCGCGTATCTAATCATATCAATCGTCTGATTCACGCAGAATCCCATTGGATTTGGCGTTTAAGCAATTTTTTTCTGTAGTCGTAAGCCTAGACCCACGAAAGAATCTCAAAGCCGAGCGGGATGCTAGTGCCAGTGGGAAACCGTTTATTTGCCGCATCTCACACGACATTCGATAACGAAAGGCTCCTTTTTGGTAACTCGGATGCCTTCTACTTTCCCAGGGCAGGCTGGGCGTCCCGGCAAATGTGCCGAGAGAGTAATAGTAATGTAATTCTAAGCTTTAGAACCGGCTAATTCGGCCTGCTGGACGGCCCTGTTGTCTTGGAGTGGACTATTTTGCAGCAAGTTTGACCTCTTCTGGCTGGCGAGCGTCGTCAGCCTTTGACCCGCTCACTGCCGCCGAGTCGGATGTTCGGCCACCAATATGGAGAATCGGCCGCCAGCCCTACCACAAGCCGGAAAGCCCCAGCAAGCAGATGACTTCTTACGGGTTCTTTATTGTTTTTAGCTCTACGGAGAACACCGTAATGATTATCTATCTCCGCATCTCCGTGCATCTACCGCCGCTGGAAAAAGGAGGCAGTCTGAGGTATGTGTCCAGCCGATCCAACAGGAATATCATGAGTAAATTACTATGGCTATATCTTCAACCCTCATTGGCTTAGTGTGGATTTAAGCTTGGTTTTTGTAGACCCCACAGGATAACATTTCTTAAGAAACCATTTCTCGACTGCTGGGAGGGTTCTGCGTTGAAATATCGTTTAAATAATATATTTTAAAGATTGACAGCATTCATCAAGGATGACATGTGCTCAGCCATTCAGCGTCGAAAGTTAGAGCTACCACTTTACGGATTCCAAGGGCGGCCGCCTGGTTATCAATCACTTGTACGTTTTCAGCCAGTCTTGGGAGATATGGTATTTCCGATGGTTCCCGACAGTGACAAAACCTTGACAGTGCAGACGAACTACTGCATGAAGAGCCCATGTGGAACCTAAGAAAAGACTACCGGGCACACCACTCACAGAGAATCTCCTAACGATCTTGCAATCATTACGAGATAGAAATTTCAGCCATATCATCGTACTTAATCATTCATCACAGCCAGTAAGTAGGGCCTAGTGACGAGCCTTGACAAGGAAGCCAAGGTACATTTCGATCTCGTGCTTCTTATTCACCGCGAGCTTCTGCCACTAAATCTCGTCCCCTGGCAGCGTTTGTAAGTCTTGGTCACCATGCCAAGCTGTGTAGCTCGCCACGATGTTTAGAGTATTGTTGGTCAGCGACCATGCTGCAGATAGATAATATCAGATGCCTATTAGCACTTCTACAATGGGGGAAGAATGTTGTACCGCTCGGAACCAACAGATCCCGGACACAACAGTACTCTTGTACATAATATGATTCAGGTTTATGAAGGTATCCCAGATTTATTTCTTCAAAGTTGGAGAATCCCAGTGCGTCCCTTCCGGAAAATTGATGTCAGAGTTCTCCATTACAAATCCGAGTTGCCACCGACCAAGTCCCGGCCAAAAGTTCTCATTACTGCTCTCTTCGGATTGCTTGATATCAAACCAACCCAGACTTGTTTTCGGCGAGGACTGGCCCGGGTCAACAGAGGACCACTGGTCAGTTCCGGGCAGCTCAGACTGGCTACCATTTCCTTGGGGTAAAGGCGGTTGCACGAGCTTTGGATCTTGACCCAGATACTTGAGGATACTAAGAGATAGAGGAAAGGAAGGGAGGAGTGGGACCTTCTTGAAGGTCGCCTGGAAGAAAGGAGCTTCTGAAGGATTCGCTTCGGAGGAGTCATCACCGGTGTCGTGAGGATAGACCTTGACCGACACCTCGCCGTTCGATGCAGTGTTCCAGTCAAACTTGGCGAGGTGCTTTGGAATATTCCAGTCTGCAATGAGTGGTTAATCTTCCAATATTTACTGCCTTCGGGGAAAGCGCAGGGACATACTGGTTCTTCCATTCCAGCAGGTGTATTTCTGCGACACGTAAATTCGCGTAATCCGATGGTGGCTTGCCTTGACCGTCTTGCCATTTTCCTCCACCTCGTACTCATGCTTCCCGGGGCTGATGATGAATTCGTCATAGGGCCCGACTGGTGATTCAGTGTAACGTATAAGCTGGAGCATGCTGATACCCCCAAGAGGGCGACCATTATCTAGCGACGCGTAGGGGGATGCGTACTCCAGCGGGGAGTACGCCATCGAAGGCAACTTGCCTTCAGCATCGGTGGACGACCAATAAGTCAGAATATAGGCAGTACCTTTGAGTTTCCAAGGTGCAGGGACATGCTCGATTTCGGCAACAGCAGTCATGATGAATATCACACCTGCTAAGACGCGCGAGGTGGCCTGTTTACCAAACATTTATCCAGCTTAAAGGTGGTGTCCAAATGAATGAGGATTGTGGACGTATGGGTGGGGTAACATCCTCAGGAAAATGCGATGCGAGACACGCTCATAAGTGAGCTGTGGTGATGGCACAACAACCCCGCATATGAAAAGGGGTAAATTGATGGAATGAATGTTTAATTACATGTGACGCTTCAACATTTATACGACGTAGTATGCCGACGTTTGCCAAGGGCGGCGGCATACCAATATACAGCCAACAGACAATACTCATTACACTAATGCGCAAGCCTCGGTACTTCTCAATGTGACAGCGTCACGTGAGACATATTCAAAATGGCAATTCCTCCGCTCCTTGTGCTGGGGAGAAATATACCTGGCTTTAAACAAGGCGAAAGCCGTATGAGCCATATTACTATTCCTGGCAGTCTATGATCATCTGCAAGCTATTACTGGCAGCCCAAATTGCCGCAGGCAGGCTAAGGTAATTTGACATGCAAGAACCAATAGCCAGTTGAATGTAGATAAACTAGAAAAGACTGTTTTTAACTTTCTTCTTGGAGGAAGATTCGTCAGTCACAGCTCATGCTCGCGGTGAACTGTTTTACAATTTGTCAGACAATCCATCGTAAAACTTTATCCTCAAGTACCTAGATATCATAACCTAATTTAATGCGAAGAGTAAACCAGCACGATGTCTTCAAACACGCTTCAACTAGAAGAACGTGGAGAAATACCAGTCGGACAAACCACACGCCCAAGGGGGCTGATATCGAGATATTCAGAGGATCAGGAATGGGAGAAGTGGTAAAATTCAAGTGTTGCGCTTATCACAAGACATCGACGCTCGTTCTTACATGCAAAGAATAATGGGTAAAGGAAATCTATGTTCAAAAGGAAGAGAAATTTTCTTCGTGCAACGAGGGAAAGCAATGTTCTAATTGATGTGCATATAATATGAGGAGCCTATCTTAGACCTTGAGTTTCTTGCTAATTTGGCAGTCAGAACGCGCTTTATAACAGGGGAACAAAGCTTCCAAATCGTACAAAACACCATGGTCTCGAAATGAGGAACGTCGA
Source organism: Clonostachys rosea (assembly GCA_026958235.1). Lineage (NCBI taxonomy): Eukaryota > Fungi > Ascomycota > Sordariomycetes > Hypocreales > Bionectriaceae > Clonostachys > Clonostachys rosea. Next base: position 607,793 of record CP110207.1, read on the forward strand.
ATCACTGTGCGTATTGGATATTGTTGGGATGTGAAATGAGCGAACGGGTTGAGGAGAGAGTGGACAACCTCCACAGTCTACGCTATCAGAAGCGAACTAAGCCGCGAAAACGCATGAATCATCCCCTGTGGCCCAGCTGGCTAAGGCGTCCGACTGTTATCTACATCGCAATCGGGAGATCGACAGTTCGATCCTGTCCGGGGGAGATTTTCTCTTTTTGCTATTGTCGTCCATGGCGGATTTCTCTAATACTACATTCATGCTGCAACCAATGTCTCACAACGTAGCTACAGCTCGGATGGTGGCTATGTAGTTGGTTCATAAGAGGCTCACTTGATGCGACTCGTCTCGTCGCCGCTGTCTCCTGGTAGCACTCGCTGTGCAAGATACGAACCAAGGATCAATCAGAACAGGCACAACTTCTGTAAAATATTACAAGGTTTTTTACCGCCTCTGCCGGAATGGTCTTTCGGTTGCCAGCATTGATGAACTTCTCTCAGAGACGGCTCTTGGCTTTGTCTAGCCGACTGTGTTAGCCTAGCTCGACATCGGAGACATAGTAGCCACAGAGGAAGGTGACGGTGAAAAAGCTCTTCTGTACCTTAGTGATTCAATTTTTGAACCTAATTCTATCGCAATCAAGGATGCTATCAATCTGGTAATCTTCACTCAACTGATAAAGGGGAAGGCGTTATGCCAAGTCTAGCAGAGTCTACACCCTTGTATAAGGAAGAATCCATTGCTCGCCGGAGTGAAATAAATTGGAACAAAATTGGTTTTGTTTGTACCATTTCCTTATTAACTTGCTGTCGTGATCTGGTTTCTTGTCATAGCGGTGCGAACAAGGACTAGCATATTCCTCGAAGTGGCTTTCGAGGATAGTTACACTTTTCCAACGCTGTAACCAATGTCCACATAGGCTACTGCAATCCATTCGATGCCAAGGGTAAAAACTGCAACCACAGTTGCAAAGTTCACGACCAGGATATCCCCAATCTGCATATCTTTTCATGTGGAGTATAGCGCAAGGAACAATCCAAGACGCAAGGGCGGCAGAGAGAGTACACTTTGGAGCCTCTCAGCCTCCAGTTAATGTCGGCCTCATCAATGATAAAGAAAAACTTCCAAAGGACTTGATCGCGAGAAGAGAAGGATCACAGCGCCTCACTCAAGTTCACGCAAGTCCAAGATCGTCAGCACACATCACCCTCCTTTTCATTTCCAGCCATCAGAAGTTCACGATGAGAAGAAGCAACCGCTTAGCACAGGCCAGACTCGTCGCTTCAGTAGAAACACCATGGCTATTTACGAAACCATCGCCCAAAGCACTCCAGGTGTTTTCGACGCCCGAGCTATTTGACATGATCCTTTTAGCTGTTGACGACATGCCAACTCTCATCGCCTCGGTTCCGCTCGTTTGTCGATCCTGGAAGCAGCATGTAGACAGTTCTCTGGAGCTCAACCGCGCGCTATTCTTCGTACCTGATCGCGAAACTACCATGTCTGATGAAGACGCTGCTTCCCATTTTCGCGTCAATCCATTGTTGTGCGAACACTTTGGGCCGCTGGTTGAGTCGCCCGCTACCTTTGACCTTGGCCCTCCGGGATTTCAAAGTCCAATGGACAAATTCGATTACATTCTTCGAGATGCGGTCAATATTCATCACATTCAGATGCTGCGGCTCAGTATTGCCGGCCGCGATACGAAGGGACTCAAAGAACGCTTCGCTCACAAAGACGCGAGCTGGCGTCGCATGCTGATCTCTCAGCCGCCTGCCAGGAAAATCGGTTACAGATGCAGCCCAGGCAATTTGCCCGAAACGGACGGTATGGAGAGATTTATTGTACCAGAAGGTTTGCGGATGGGCCAGCTTTGGGATTCGATATACCACACTTTGTGGACCCCATGTCAAGGCAAGGTCATAAAACGAAGCATCCAGATGTTCTACCGGCTCGGCAATCACGATAACCCTATTTGGTCGAGAACAGCACCTCGGTGGAGGAGGGGGCTTCTAGTGGACGTTGAGTTCGTTTTCAGTGTGATACAAACCCACCTCTCCCCGGGAGGAAAGGGTGACGAGGAGTTGAAAAAGTGGGATAAGCGACAGGCGAGCACTGCGCCAACTTATCGTAGTGGCGGCTATGATGAAAGCAACATTCTGGCATCTATTGGTGAAGATAGGGTTAGTTTTAGGGACTGGTATGAGTGGAGGAGGTGAGTCAGGCAGAAGAGGTCTGAACAAGAGCAACAGGATTCTGAAATTTTGAAAGCTGGACCGAAATCTGCTTTGCCTTGCTGTGGTTAACTAATTTATGGTCTACCACATTTTGAGACCTGATGGCAATTTAAAACCCAGATGGTAAGCCTCATGAACGGAAATTATTAAGGATACCAGAAAGAACAATCTTGATCTGACCTGCTGGTGTGCAGTGCATATCCCATGAAACTTATTTGATCGGATTCCTTCCATTCTTCTACCTCAGATAGTCAATTTGTGACGGCTTGTTAAAAGCGTCCAGTAATTGAAGAAAATACCCTCCTTTCTTGCGATAAGGCATCGTTACAGAACTTCGGGGCGACAGAATCTAATATATAGTAGTGTGTTCACCACAAAGCTAAGGATATTCTTTCATCATGATGTTGTTTCAAACTATCCTTGAGACTTGATATGGTTTAGCATCACATAAATTTTATGTCTAACACTTGAGCCGGGAATCATGATAAGCAAGAAAAGGAAACACGAACTGCTTAAAAATGACAGGTAACTTCGCTCCCACTCAAAACGACGTCATGCTAGAGCTTTAAAATCGTCCCTACTACTTTGTGGGCACAGAGACCGTTACTTGAATGGGGGCCATCTACAGCCGTGCAGCGGAGATATCAAAGCTACCGCCGCTCCGAACATTGCCCCAGTGAATTGATAATTGCTTCAAAGAAATGCATATCGGTTACATCCAACTCCCCAGACTCCACCCAGGCGGCATAACGGGCCTCAGCGGACAAGTCCCAGTGTTGCAATTAACAACCACTGGCACCTCGCTCCACCCTTCTACAGCGTCACATGTTGTCTAGGTGTAGGTACGTCCTGTTCCGGTAAATGAACTACGGACAATGGTTCGTGATGAGGCACAGACGCCCGTAGACTACCAACATGACTCTCTCAAGACGAAACCAGGCCAGGCGGAAGCTTGCTGCTTCAGGCACCACCATGACGGACCGACTCCACCACACCTTTCCGAGCGGTTTCAGGCTCAATGTTGGGCTGGGTAATGGCCTTATTTAGTTATTCAGTCTCTTCCAGGTATTTGCCTGCGTATGCCTCCCGCCAGCCTGCAACTCTACCACATCACAATTTCACAGAACTACCAACTCAAACACGGACCTTTGCTGGACCGATCTCCCAAAATTCCGGCCCCTTCTATTGAACGAGCTCGCATGAAATGCTGTCTGCATTGGGCTGGTGTAGTGGAGACAGTGGACTCGAGTATCTGCAGTTCAGATCTGGTAAATGGCGAGCTCGCTTGTTATTGCTGAGATGGCTGAGCAGGGGATTAGCTGCAGGATCTTTCCACACGGGTGAGTGGCTTATTGCTTTCCTCCGAACTTTAGTCCTGAACAGCCAAGCTTTCACATGTCGTCTCATTTGCCTGGTCCCCCCAGCTTAGAATGATGCAGCATCTGTCTTAGCGACGTTTGATTGGCGTTATTGAAAGCCAGTATTCTTCTGCATTAATCACACAGTCGATCCCTGGACCTTGTCACACCAACTTGTCTGCATGTCGGAACGACGGACACGTTTTCAATCAACGAATGTTGGCTCATGAGCGGCGGCACCCTGTTCGAGGAATCCACCTCACCCTCGCAACACACTGAACCATGTTGTTTAAGCGATGGACTCATCCTTGCCAGCAGATCCTGGGGCATTTGATCAATGCTTCCATGTACGGTAATTAGTGTTAGAATGTCTGGTTCCCTCTTATCCTGTGGAGGCAGCCCTATAACCCGTCGTTGCTTTTCCTCCATCCCCCGCTTCGCTGAGATCGATTTCTCCCACAACTTTATTTTCCGTTTGGAAGGAAAAAGAAAACAAGATTTGAAAGGGCCTTTCTCTAAAGCTTAACGACTTGCAGATACCAATCCACTCTCTTGAAAGGATCTACCCCAAACTCGGACCCAGGGAGGGATGGAAAGGAGCATGCCTCCTTCGCCGGAATCCCCCATCTTTCATCGAGCCCCATCGGTTGAAGGAGATGCTCCTCTACCAGGGCCAAATCCTGATACCATCGAAGGCTTCGTATATCTCGCTCTAGTGGTGTTTCTTGTCGGATTTCGAGTATTCTGTCGAACAAGAGCCATTGGCATCGGCTCTTTGGGGCCAGATGACTACCTTATGATCTTCAGTATTTTGCCGCTCGTGGCCGAGACGGTCGTCCAATATATCACCGGTACGGAATTTCATGGCCTAGCCAACAGCGCCATGACGGATAGCTACCGGCTTGGAATTGATCTAAGGAGTCAAGAATAGATATAGAGGTAATATTCATTCCCGGATTCATTGTTCACTCATGCGCACTCTTCAGCTAACTGAACTACTCCATCTTCAGAGTGAATGAAACGAAGACAATTTTGGTCGGATGGATAATGTACACCACCCAGATATGGATGATCAAGGCGTCCATGTGCACATTTTACTTGCGCCTTACGGTAGGCATCCTTCTTTTGACACACTGGCTCGCATCTTGCTCATCGTCCAAAGGCCGGCCTTGAAGGGTACAAAATTCGGATACTCATTGGACTTGGCATAATCGTTGCGTCTTACATCGCCGCCATATTCATCATCTTGTTCACTTGCATGCCCTTTGAGAAACACTGGCAAATCTACCCTGACCCAGGGAGTACGAATCCTCTACAGCTCATCGACCAGTACACCTGGACTAACGGTCGCATTCGTCAGATTTATGTATGCCTGCTGTTAATAGAGTCGTCATCTATACGTGCCTTGCTCTCAATATTTTCAGCGACCTCTATCTTTTCTTGATTCCCGTGCCCATGTTCTGGGCAGCAAAGCTCCCGCCAGCCAAGAAATGGGGTCTGACAGTTTTGTTTTCCGGCGGCATTATTATCATTGTCTTTGGTGTTCTCCGATGTGTATCCATCTTAAAGGTAAGCTTCCATCTGCCTTCAATTAATCACGCCATGGGGCTGTTTCTAACATATCTGGTTGTTCTTTTCAATTAGGATGACTCCGAGGGACCAAGAGAAGGGACCAATTGGGCTTTGAGGGAATCATTCGTTGCGGTTGCAGTTACCAACTTGCCCATGACCTGGGGCTGGCTCAAAGTCAAGCTTCGTCCATTCCTGGGATCTTTCCTGTCGACACCTCGGACCAAAGCAACCGGCTATGGAAGGACTGGCAATGGGGGAGGAAGCGTGAAGCTGGATGACATGTCAGCCTCTGGGAGGTGGCGGGATCAACAGAAGCAAAAGGACAAGTCGCTCTCCTCGAGCCAGCAAAATATAACCCCTGGAGGACTCACATTTCTATGTGAGACGGACAGCAACGAAGAGGACAGTATAAGACCGATGAGTCATGGATCCCGTGGCATTGTGATGCAGGTTGAGTTGAAAGTGTCTTCAGAGAGGAAGCCGCAGATTGAAGGCGATATCAAAGTGAGCGAGACACCGCCAGTGCCTGACAGTTTTTCGCCACCCGACGACCCTGATTTTGTGAAATTAAAATGACGGGCGCTTATTGACAGGGAAATGGATTTAATATCATCACGGGAACTTATAGAGACGGTTCAGCAATGACTCCAGTGGTACTTGTTAGGTAGGAAGCTACTTGATCGTTGACCGCAAGAAACTTATCATTATTACCACAATGTAGAGACTCAATATCCCCGTCGTTTCTCGCATTACGCATGACAATGGCGTTTCCAACCACCTTGTGATTCAAATACCTTCCCTACCTCCTTTGCAACAGTCAGTAGATGCCGGTCATGATATCTTCCGGCCACCAACGAAAGCCCAACTGGCATGCCATTCTCTCCCTTGAAGCCTGGGATATTGATAACCGGTGTGTGGAGGGCCTAGAAACTAAGATTAGCCAAATAGCACCATCAAAGGCAGAGGTATGTTTGTATGTTATAAGGGAGAGAAACATGCCGTCCAGATGACATTGAACGCCGCACTCCCCGTGAACTTTTGCCCCAAAGGCGCTTCATCAATGGCACTAGGAGTGATTATAGCGGTGTACTTTGATGCAATCTTGTCAAATTTCGGGCGAAGAGCTGCAACTCCGTCAAAAGCCTCCAGCTGTTCTGCCCTGGAAATCTTTGTGCTATTCTCAACATGATCGGCAATGAACGGCTGCAGTTGCTCTCTTGAAATCCGGTATTCTGGGAGAAATGCTGATCGGGCTTCAGTATCCATGATGATGCGGTGCCACCGAGGCATCTCATCGAACTCGGGCGGAAGGTCGACCACTTCTACCTCAGCCCCGTGTTCTCGAAGCAGTCTTTCCGCGGTATCCATAGCGGCGAGTGTCCCTGGGCCAGCCTCCGGCCACACCACTGTCCGCACAAATGCAAATTTTGCTCCCTGGATAGAAACAACAGCCTCTGCTTGTCTTGGAGCATCGTCTTCTAAGGCAAAGATCTTAGCAAAAAGCTCAAGGTCATCAACTGAACGAGCGAAGAAGCCTATTGTGTCCAATGTTAACGAGTATGTTTTGTGACCTTGTTGAGTTATGGCGTTCCACGTAGGCTTCATAGCATAAATTCCATTGAATGATCCTGGCCGGACTGTGCTGCCACCCGTCTGAGTGCCTAAACCAATTGCGACTTGATAATCCGCCACGGCGGCGGCAGAACCTGAAGATGAGCCTCCAGGTGTTCTCGATAAATCATTTGGGTTACAAGTTGGAGGTCCATCTTTTGGTGAGGCAAACTGTGTTGTTGTTGACTTCCCTGTTGCATTATCAGCCATCTTGCACACGAAAATATCCTCATCTGAGTCATTTCGCCGTACCGATGAGAAGGGCGCCGGCTCTCTTAAGGATCGTGACTGAGCCAGCATCTATCTCTGGAGCATCGCCTTGATATATAGGGGAGTTATGTTGTGTTGGCATGCCTGTTCCTATCGAATCAGCTGATGCTCAAATTGTGGCCTAGAATCTTGATATCTCTGACGTTTTGTGTGCATAATGTCTTTGACTGCTACCGAGACTCCGTGGAGGGGCCCTCGCTTCTCGGAAGGGATTTGATCCAGGGCTTTAGCCTGCTCTATGACATACTCGAAATCCAAGTGCGCCCATGCTTTGACAGCGGAGTCTCGTTGGCCTATGCGTGCAAGGAGCGAGCGTGCGTAGGCTTCGACGGTCAATGACCCATCCTTGAATCTTTCCAGACACTCGGTCGCTGTGAGCAGGTATGGTTCCATCGTAAAGGGAGCTTGACGGACTGTGCTGATTTTTCTTGTTTGTGATGCACGTAACAAGAGGTCTCTATCCCATCGGCCACTCGGAAATGTTCAAAGGATATATGTCCGTTCATGTGCGAGATAATTCAGTTTGTGCTAGTCATCCCCCACAGTCCGACCTCGGCCCTCTTCACAAGGTGTGGGGAAAGTGCCGAGTCACGTTCAAGACGATCACATCATCTCTTCTTTAATGGTTGGACCATCAACACTTGAGACGTGGGTCTTGATTGTAAAAAGAGTTACTTTAGTCTATGTCTATTGGCGGCCTAAGCCTTCGGTCTTCCATTGACTCAACAAGGACAGGGGCTCTCACTTTTCCAGCTATTTGACCACTTCGACCGACGTCGTCACTTTGGTCACCGCCCTTATACTAATTCCCTGATCAGGTCCATCGAAATAGCTATCGTTGAAGGGGTGGAAGGAAGGGGGGTGTCTGGAGACTTTGGTCATCACCCGTCCAAATGATCGGTCGCCCAAGTCCAGCCCCAGACTTTCCCATGTCAGGCGCCTGCTTGATTTCCTCTTCTCGGATCGCCTGGTCGGGTTCCTCTGTCGCATATGCGAAGCAGAAACTGGCTCATTCCGTCTGTACCCATTGGATGCATTGACTGCCAACGAGGGAATCCAGTGCCGCAAAAGAACACCAACGGCGGGAAGACAGGCTACCATGACGACGACAGATACCTCGATGCCAGTCCAAATAATTGCATCGACGTAGTCCCAGGTAGGGTTTCGTGATCGGCCGAAGGTAATAAGATACAGCAGGCGGATGACGGAAGTGGCCGTGATGAAAACGCCCAAGCTGAACATGCAGAGGATCCCCCATTTATCGTTGATATGCATTCGCAGTTTCAGCACCATAGGCGTGGGCAAGAGTAGAATGATCACCTCCTGGAAGATGCTGAAGCCAGCAGCGATATAGGTGATCAGCTGCTTATCGACACAAAAGTCCTGAGCCCCCGTCGTACGCCAGCCATCCCATACAAGATGTACAGGATTGCATTGAAACAAATGCAGAAACACGAGCCCCGCCGTGGGTAGTGCTACCAAGGTCATAGACGCAAAGACGGCGTATCGGAACAGCTGGTTTGGGAAGTTTCGAAGATAGATCCAAAGAACAGATATTTTGCTGAGGCCCAGGGATAGAATATATATACTCTCTCCAGCGTAAAACAGCTATTGAAGAATTCAGTATAATCTATCTCATTAACAGGTCAGATTTAGCGCTCACCTTGAATGCTTGTGTAATCTGATTCTCATCCAGAGTCCAGATATCAACCCCATACCACACTTGCCCAACTAGAGAACTCTTGGTCAGTTATCTGTGGCGGTTTGAACGTCCTGCCAACAAATTAAACATACCATATTGGTCCATAGCGACGAAGCCAGTGAAGATAAACTATATTGTTGTCAGTTGACAGCTTAATAAGAACCTCCCCTTCAGGGAAGACATACTCCAACCACCAAAATGAGCCAGTCATCTGGCTTCCATCGACCCGTAGTTCGCCAGCTTGAGTACAGTCGCGCCCAAATACAAAGCCATGCCGGTATCTGGATAACCAAGGGAATGAGAAGCTCGTGTTTGCGGGAACGTGGTGGTATGTTGCATAGAGAGGTACCGAACTTTTGTATTGCTGGATAGCCCACAATGTCAGCCATGATCCGTCACCGTATGGGGCCGTCTTTCTCTCAGTATATATAACCCAGGGCCTTACCAATGGTGTCATTCATCCCGCAATTCTCCATAACGCACTGCTGTGCTAACCTCTGGAACTCGATGTCATTACAGAGGCAAGCAGTATCCAAAACATTACAAGAGGTGTTGCCAGGAACGGTCGAGAAGCATGGAATCTAATATACTATTAGTCTTCCTGGTACCAATTTGACAGCAGACTTTTCCATACTCCGCATTGTGGGATTTCGTCTAGTCGAGAGAGCAGGTTGTTTTCGCCACGAACGCTCAAAGCAAGGACAAAGAAAAGTATGATAGTAGTCGAGAGTGAGAAAAGGCGAGTCATCTTCGACTTGGCGTCTATCGGGTCTGAAATAAATATTATAGTGATTGTAATGCCGTAACTGAATCGGCGCGTATCGGTATAGGCAGGGCAGACGGCGGCTGCCAGAGGAATCAGTGGTGCATCAAAAGAATTAAGCCAAACAATACATTAAGGGCCGAATCCAGCGGCAGTGAAAACAAGCAAACTTGGGTATCGAGAAACGAATCGCTCGGGCATTACAGGAGAATGGAAAGACCAGGCGCGCATAGCGTGAGCAGCGCCATTTGATTATATACAGACCACACTTATCGGGCTCAACCAGAAGGCCAGGCAGGTCCAAGTCTGGCTGCCCGGGGGAAACTTGGGCCTGTTTAGGCCGTCTCATTCGACTCGATCGAGACAAGACGTCCGTGTTGAGGCCCCACAAGAAGCGTAAAAGCTCCTTGTCGTGGCATGGCTTAGTCTGGCACCACCTTGATGGGGTTGCACAAGCTGCCATGGGGAACCAAGCACATTACTGTTTTCTCCGAACAAAAGGTGTTCCGGATGGCCGTTGAATCCATGACGGACTCGATTCAAGCTTCTACCCGGGATATCGCTGTCACGGTGCTGCAAAACTATCCGAAAGGGGTGTTGATTCCACCCACACGCAGATCAAGCTGAAAGCCGACCCCGAAACAAGTTAGGCGTTAGCCTCAAGCAAGAGATTCGAGAACAGCCACCGCTTGTTGTTTTGGATGTGGATTAGTCTGTGACCTCGAACGCCAGGCTATTGGGTCGATAGCTGCCTCAGTTGGTGGCCTTCTGTGAAACTACCGGCAGCCTCATGAAAGGGGTCAAGATTGATCTACGCGTTCATGCTTGTTCACTGGGGTTGGGCGGAAGCTCGCGCCCTGCCCGCATCCCGCCAATCATCATCGTACAGGGGAGGCTGCAGACTGAGCCCTGCCGCTGGCGCGTGTCATTCTCCTAATCTCCTCCATTTACACACTTTTTATTGAACACTACTAGAAGCCCGCTAAGAGCCTTCCAACAAGTCACAAGAAAATTCCAGTTGAAGAACTAGTCGTCGCGATTGGTCACTGTGGTAAAAAGGGGGTGCTCACTCTGACACGCCGAGCCAGGGCCGACTTACCATAGCGCGTTATACGTTCCATACCACGCCATGTCGCATGAAAAAGGACAGGCCCAGGTTCAATCCTCTACCCTCGTATCCAGAGGCTCAGTCCTACCCTCTAGGGGCTCTGGGGGGATGAGCCAGGCACTGAATCACTGGCATCCCACCCCAGCACAGCGGGAGATTTACTGGCCAGCGTCCTCCTCCCCGAGCCAGCCCAAGGTGAGACAGTAGTCACACATGCTAATCCACGCCGTCTCTAGCGGGAACTGCTGCCGCTCTGGTTGCACCGCTAAGAGCCCGGATTGCCCGGTTATCAAGGGGGTCCTCGCGGCTGGACAGTATAATAAACATGCTATTATATCGTCTACCTCGGTCTAATGGAGCATTTATCTCATCATTCGGGCGCTGCTTTATCACTTGATGGGATGGTTATGTGACCTTACTTGTGTAATGAGCCTGTGATGTGCCTCCAGGCCACTTTTCCTACCCTGCACTTCACATTTGTTTATAACAGAATCATGAAGAAATTATGCCTGCTGGTCGAGGAAAATCGGTAAATTATTGTGAAACTCCCTCGTCTACTACATGCTTCATTAGAAAGGTAGGTAGTGAGGATATTTATTTGATAGGAAGACATAGATATGACTGTCTTCTCCATTGATTGATCAGACCTTGTTGTTAAAGTCGATCTCGGCGTTTCACAATCGGCTGCGACATTTATGCAAATATCTTGTGAGCAGATTGCAGCACTTCTGTTACATAGAAGGGCGGAGAAGGAAGATGACGATGAAAACGATGACTGCAACATCCTCTGGTCAGTACCGACCCTTGACCGTCTTGGCCAATTGAGAATTGGTACACTGGGAACAAATTTAATTAAACCTTCAGGTTGCGAATAAATTCTCCTAGCACGCGCATCTTTTCCAGAGCACTCTCCTCAAAGCCCAACACATTCCCGAGCAGGAAAGTATCATGCAGAGCGGCGTCCTCTTTGTGAAAATCAATCTGGTTGCGTTCGACCTTCTGCATCTCCTTCACCCACTTCTCAATGTCACCGAGGAATATCTCCGCCGTGCCTACGTTGACGAACAGAGGCACTCCAGTCTTGAACGAATGGCCCAGCGGTGTGATGTAGGGATGCGAAGCAGGATCCTCCAAGTTGGCGCTGTACGATAGAGCTCCCCATCGCAAGAACGAGGTGGGAAGAAAGTCAGAATGCGCCCTCGGGCTCTGATGAACGTTGTAGCTCAATGGCGCAACCCAAGGCGAGAAGAGTGCGGCACACCGAGGAGCGGGAATGCTCAGATCGCCGCCGAACTCTTGGATGTATCGCAGGAGAGCAATGACCAGATTACCACCGGCGCTGTCGCCGCAGAGCACGATCTGACTTGAAGGAACGCCGAGTTCGCGGAGGAGGTATAAGTATGCCGCGAGCGCGTCCTGCAATGCCGCAGGGAAAGGGTCACGTCCGGCGTAACCAGAGAGTCGATATTGGAGCGACAATACTGCGTCTGCCTTAGCCGCCGTCACCAGATTCCTACCTGCGAACCCTGCAAACTCCTCTCTGCCATCGCCCATGACGAAGGCGCCGCCATGGATATAGAGCACGATTATCTTGGATCCCGGATCCTTACTTGGGGCCTCGGGGAACCAGGTCGCGCCCACCTTGCTGGGGCTGGCTCTAGTCGTCGAAAGCGGCCCTTGGTAAACGTCCGCGCCGGGAGGATCAATGACCTGGAAGCGTCCGCCTTCTTTGTTTGGCTTGAGGGAGATTGGCTCTGTGATTCCGATGCGCGAGTTCATGTCCACGAGAGCATACATCAACCGGCACATCAAGGTCTGCTTCACGGTCCATTTTCGGTGTGGTCGCAGCGCCGGTACCACCGCTTGAAGCAGCCAGAGCGGAAGACGGGCCAGAATGGTGCTGCCATGGAAAAGCTGGAAGAATAGCTTCAGGGGTTGATACGAAGCGATCGGATGTCCTGGAGCGCCGGCCATATTGACTCGGGTCGATCAATCTGAGGAGATGGAGCCGTCAATAAGCAAAAGGTCGGGGAACAATTTAATTTAAAAGATGGAGATGACCCTTGCCAGCATCAGCATTCTGGCGAGAGCAGCTTCATGCATCCTTTTCTGGTCCTCGGTGGGCCTGTCAAGGGTCGTGAGAGGTTTCATCGCGCCACAACCCAGATGCATTTCCCCGCTCAGGACACTTTTGCCTCGGTAGGTGAGATGGACCCAGCATATCATGGCTCAATTCGACGGCTGCCGTGGACTACGATGATTGCGATGTTGTTAAAAATTGTCGAATTAGGGAAGAACATCGCGACCAGCTCCAAGTAAACCCGACCATCCAACGCGAAATCTTGGAGATAATTATGCGATCAAAGGTGAGGTCTTCTACGTCCGGACACTGCTATACATGAGATGGAATCATATGGCATTTGGTTGCACGTCGAACCAGCGCCGCGATCTTTGATTTTGGGCATTCTGGTCGCGTGTCGCTACAGTTGGGACATTCAACGATGCGCCCGGTACGATATGGAGTTCTGAGGAAGGGTCAGAGGGGGGAAATGGGCGAATAGAAAAATTGATATCCCGGCGGCCGGTTTTGGCGTACAGTAGCAAGTAATACTGCATGAGTGGCATCACGGAACGGGGGATTTCCTTGCTTTGGGCTGGCCTCGTTCGTTCCCGAAGGTCCATCAACACTGCGAAGAATGGTAGCCCTCAGTAGGTAATCACCATCCTTCTGGGGACTTTGGCATTCAACTCGTTGCGGAACAGGATCGTCATGTTTGACATCATATGGATGGCCTTTTGCGTAGTATGAGGATTCTCTGAGCATCCAACAGCCCTACATCCGTTAAAGATGGCAGCATGACGCGCTCCATCCATGCCTAGATCTCTTCAGAGGAGGGTCTCGGGTGATTCCTACAAATTTATCACTGATCAATCGTGATGGATCTGGACCCTGGGCATAATGACATACTTGGTGGGTAACGCTGCTGTGACCCCCTCTGTAGCTCTCTGTTGGTAGTGCTCTGTTGAGCCAACATGAGTAATAAAACTGGTCTCTGCTGTTTCTGATATTCGTTGGTTGACTGGGGCTATGGGGCTATCATAGGAACACTGCCCAACTGCGTACACCGTATCTTGCTTCTTGCGGCCACTGGACTACGATCACTGGCCGTTGATAGCATTTGATTCTTTCGGCAATGGCTACCGAATTTTCTATTATGAGGGGCAGGACCCGGAATAGTCCATCCTATCCCACAACGGTAAGTGATCGATCGATGCGGCCTCAAAATGGTCGTAAGCGCCCAAGCTTTACTCAGGTAGGCAGACTACGATGGCTGTGCCGCTGTCAGCCCACCATTCCCACGTTGAGAGCGTCTGTAGGTGTGTTGGTCCATCCAATGCGGACCGGTTGAGGGGGTCAACTCAATACTACCTCGAAGCTGAGCGATATTACTCCATCCAACTCGCAGTTGATTTGCCCGGTTAGCGCCCAAGCCTCTTCGTCCCAGTTCGTCCCATTCAGCGAGCAGTTGACTTGATGGCTGGCAGCGTTAGTTGCATGTTGGTGAGCGGGGACCAACACCATGGACCGTAAACAGTACATACTCTGTCTGGTTTGTTTTACCGCAAACAATGAAGGTATAACACATAGAAACAAAGCAGATAAATACAAGTGGAAGATAATTGCGGTCAATAAATCTTCATTGTGCTGCAGAGAACAACAGTCGTGTGTCTGCTTGATTGTACCTTCACTTTGTGTCTTAAACAATGTACATGCACCGAGGGCCAACAATGCCCTGGTCAGTCTGTACCTGTCCCTGTCTATTTTTATCCCAGCACTACCCTCTTGGCGTCCTACTCCGGTATGCTGGCTGAGTCGATTTAGGATTTAGTCTGCAGAAGCACAAGGCTTCCGCTTGCGACATGGGGGCCAACACTCTGGTACCAACATAGAAATGCACAATTAATAAAAGCCAAGGGCATGCTGGAAGTTCCTCTTCTTCCAGAAACTCACCAACTCTAATTGCCTACCGATTGTGGCGAATATGTGACCACAATGTCGCCAAACCATATTGCGGAAGCTGTCGCGATGTGCGAGGAGCCCTGCGGTAGGCATTCCCCCCGGGCCGCAAAGCTGTGCCTTTCTCATTCTAACTTCCCCCAGACTCGGCAGCATTGGAGGCTTGTAGCATTGGCATGGTCGAGGGCCTGTGCCATCCAGATTCCGCATTCGTCAAGGCATTCAGGCCCTGCGCGACATGCCTGCAGAACATCCCCCAGCTTCCTGTCAAGATCGAACCGTCAGGGCTCTCTCCATTTCTCTCATTCTGCGGCATTGAGATCAATCATCTCAAGATACGGCAGCCTCCCGACGACAGTAATGGCGCATCGTGGCACTACAAGGTCCAGATTGCGTCAACATCTTCTGACCAGTCGACGACATCCTCCAATCCATATATGTCTGCACCAAGTGTTTCGTCCACAGATTCAGATAGCAGTGCAGCCAAATGTAAGTGTTAGAACTACGCCTCACTCTATGCAGCAGATTTCCCTAACACTCGAGAAGTACGTTGGATCGCCGGCCCCATCGTAGGCGGGGTTGTCTTGTTATTTCTGTTGATACTCCTCTGGTTCTTTTTACGATCAAGACGCCATAAAGAACAAAGAAAGAAGCAGATACCTCGGGCACCCGCCCGGTACGACAGACCAAAGCCACAGCGAGAGAAACAGCGGCCGCCACAACTCCAGCTACACACCCAAATACCGAAGCCCCAGAGCAGCACGCCTCGATCACAGAGCAGTAAAACATTAACTCCGATGGACAAACCGCTACCGCAGAGCAACAAGTCACCCCCATTATATTACAAATCGCCATCACAGAGCAACAGATCGCAGCCGCGAAGCGACATATCGTCACCTTCGGAGACGGCGTCCATCGCACGAAGTCAATCAAAAGGGCGAGGAGGGGGGCCAGCCATTTGGTTTCACATACATGAGCTTCCAGGATCCCCTTCAAGGTGGTCTTGGTACAAGCAGCAAGACAGAACAGCCGAGACCTCACCATCTCGGTGGTCTTGGTACAGAACCTCGGAAAGACCCATTGCGGACTCTCCTACACAATGGTCTTTGTACCGACAGCAAGAAAGTCCACGCGAGAAGGGCGTGGTATCCACGATA
Source organism: Clonostachys rosea (assembly GCA_026958235.1). Lineage (NCBI taxonomy): Eukaryota > Fungi > Ascomycota > Sordariomycetes > Hypocreales > Bionectriaceae > Clonostachys > Clonostachys rosea. The sequence goes on from CP110207.1 coordinate 623,589, forward strand.
GAACCGATTTATGAATTAGACGACCATGCATTTGAGGGCAGGGGGGCTACATCTGAACAGAAGAGGGCGCCAAGGGCAATGATTTATGAGGAGTCGCCTGATTCGAGGCTTGGGCAGGTTTCAAATACTGGGCAGGTTTTCTTTATTTAGACTGGTAGGGTATTATACAATTGATTTCGGCGGAATGGGATAGAAGGCGTTTTGGAGTTAAGGGAATCGGAGCATAGCAGCGTTAATCAGAAAATGATATTTGATTGAGTCATGAACAATGATGGCCCGCACCAATTCACGGCTCGTGATAGGATTTTTGTGCTAAGTGTTGGTGAGAGCGGAATGGCTGCATCCGTTGGTTAAGGATGTTACACAAGACGATACAAATATATCTTTTTCCATATACCGAGCCAAGATTCCAGTTGAAAGCCAAATATTCCATCCCTTCCTTAAAAGTCGTGGAACTACAGTGTATCTAACATCCCATCATAAGAAGGGATAATCATTTGCTTCCGCCACTAGTTCCGATTGGTCTATCGACGCTGGTCGTATCGTATGATCCCCTCCCGATTGCCATTGTCTCGGGCTTTGTTTGTGGTTGAGAAAGCGAATTTGTGATGTTGGGAATTGTCTGAGCGTTGTACAGTGGGATACGTCTCGCTTGATTTTTCCGCTTGCGGCTTAGAGTCTTGGGCTCGAAAAACAGTTGGAAAATTTTGTGCCTTAAATACTTATGAAAATGATCCTAATGCACTGCTCTGTATTGTGTCTCGGTTGTCGATGTTCAAGCGAACCGCATGCTTTTGACAAAATCGTGTCCCCGGTCTCAACAAGTTGGCGGTTCTTTCGTTTGCAAAACAAAGTCCTTACATATATAATTATAAACTATCCTTGCAATATTAAGCACGTATGAATGCTTACGTTTGGGAAGAGTATAAGAGATATCCAACAAGTACCTATTTGTAACATAATGAGCAAATTACTTCCGATGTCTGGTTGGTACAGCCCCGATTTCAGTCACGGGCACATCCTCGTGACTTCTTTGCTGCGTTCTAGCTACTCGTGGCACAAAATTTTCAGTAATAAAGAGAAGTTTCAGATCCGTGAAGCGAAATCTTGTGAGAAACCAAGCCGAATTGTTTGAATCCAGGTGCAAAAACTCTCGGACTGGCAGCATTTGTGACTATATGAGGGCACAGCTGTGCGCATACTTGCTCTGACCAAATCATATTGCCCCCTCTTCACGACGAGAAGGTGTTTACTGGCGTTCAAAAAGCAATCCATAAAAGCACAGCCACTTCTTTTGACAGGAGAGGCTCACGTCTTCAATAGCGCCGAGTACATTGAGTATTCCAATTATTTCAAGAACTTATATCTTTCTTCCTCAGTTAGATCATACTCTCCGCACTTCAACTTGAAAGAGGCGTTTTGACCATGAAAACCCTGGTTCCTTTGAAACGCAGCCATATAGTTTAAGAAGCTTGTGAACCACAGGCAGGAAAATCATGAAATTTGCGTCAGCTCGGACTCTACAACCATTCGGGATGCGGTCCAAGAAGGAGAATGCGAAGATCACAGCATCACAAGCTAGCAAGGGAAAGCTGTAACCAGACAAGGTCTCATCGAGGATCTACTTTTGGAAACAGCCAGCCAGGGTATTCAAACACCGAACTGAACAGGGACCCCTCTTTCATTCGCATTCTTGAGGTACCAGTCAGCATCATGGCCTTTCTGTTAGTTCAGCCCCTTTCCTCCCAACTCACAGGGGTCGACTTTACGACCGATTCTCCCACTGTCGCAACAGCGCAATGAGCAGATCAGCCAAGGATGTGCCCTCCACATCCGCGTCGTCTTCAATATCAACATCGATCTCATCCTGGAGCAAGGCTTATCAGTGACAGGTTCAGCGACACAGAACTAATCTTCAACCACCAGCAATGCTTCCACACCGAGCGACTCTTCCTCAAATGAGTCCCAAAACCAGAGCAGTTGGCTCTCAAACATGGCAAAAGGACGCGAACGAGCATTACGCATGGTTTTTTTTTCTCGCAGCTGAACGCTTTTCTCGATCATTGAAAAAGTGACGATCGTAGGACCAAGACCCCCTCGTATTGATATTTTTCCTGGTTGCCATCTACTTCTACGGCTTCCGACGACGTCGACTACGAACGAAAGAAAAGCCTGTCGGCCCAGAAGCGCAGCAGAAGTTCGAGAATCTGGAGCTCCATGCCGATTCGATACCGAGACTTATATCAACGAACCCGAGAGAGATGGGTGGCTGGACGCCTGGACACTCATCTGTAGAGAAGCCAGTCAACGACGCCCCGGTGCAACAATTGCAAGCAAAACTGGGCAGGCGAACCGCGATTTGAGCGCACAACACGGCATAAAAACGAGTGCTGCGGTCAAAGTTGGAGGCAAAGGCAAGTGAGGCCGAAAGGTCTCGCGCATCAAATCAGGTTCCAGAAATATCAAGGTCTGGGACTTTCTGAACCATTAATGCAGTAGCGCGAGCCATCCGCCCATCGCATAAATTTGGTGCACTAGCCAATCGACTGTATATTCCTCTTTCATTAAAAGAGGGGAACTTCTATCGAATGCAAATACCGGTTGCTCCCGTAAGAAGGGGGGTCCTCAAACTAGGAAGTAGGGAGAACAGTCTCACCGGTTCTAGACAGATCGTCACATATGTTTCGCTCTGTCGATATAGCTGGGTCATGAAGAGACGAAGGAGATTTGCCAAGCCTGCAATTCGACGTATAACCTGCAATCAAGTTAGGGCAGTCATGGAAAGGTTCAGTCTCTGCGCCAAGTAGTGCAGCCGCTCACCAGCCAGCTGAGAAGTTCATGGCGAAACACATCATCTAAGCCCGAGCACTTTACTTCCCATCCGCAAACCAAACCCTTCTCTACCCAGGAACGACTAGAAGAAGATATGTGCGAAAGACAGATGATTCATTACTATTTGTTTGACATTATAACGCTATGCTTTCATTGGCCATGACAAATCGGGGCGGAATTTTTGCAGTTCCCATGAAATAAGTTTGAGCTTCTCCTCCGCCTCTGTGAGCAGTTTCTGTGCCAGCCTCTCGTACTCCTTTGCTTCTTCTTCGTCGATGCCCTCAATTCCATCAATGTCGTCATATCGTTCGTCTGGCTCACGCATGCCCCCTCGACTGCTCGCTCGAGACTCTGCTCTCTCATCAAGCTCCTGGCTATCATTCTGGAACTGAATCTCCCACTCGTGGATCTCTTGTAACCGCCTCGCTGTTTCCCGCCATGGACTCATCGATGCGCTGTCGGTCATGTTCGTTATCGGGAAGGGCCATAGCCCAGAATTGGGGGCGATCGATGTAGCAAAAGTGAGTGCCATTTTTTCAATGCGGCAGATGTAAGAAATAGCACCCAGGATATATGGGTGTTCGAGGGAACTCGGATCAAACTGGAGGTCCTGCTCTACAGCTGAGTGATGTAGTTTTGCGGGCAAATGGCTGGTGATTTCTTGTTCGTATCGTAACAGTCGGCGAGGAGCAACTCGGATGCTTTTTGGCAGTCGGTAGAAAGTTGACAATATCGATTTTGCGTCGTATGAGAAGCAGATGGCCCAAAGCGTGAATAGAGGAGCGATTTGGGAGCTTCAATTGTCGGTGAAAACGAGACCAGGCTGGATTTAAACTGGAAGGTCCAAAGGGGTTCTGGGGTCGCGCTTAAGCAAAGTGATATTCCCGAGATTGTTTCACTAATGCACTGTAATGCAATAAGCACGGCTTAGCGAATCGTGTCTCGGTATTTGCTGGTGCATTGACCGGGTAGACGGAGCTAGATGGTTGAACTAGCCTGCAAGGGCAGGTGTGTGTTTCAGACAGAAACCCGGCATGTCTCCATTTACCAGAGAGAGTGGTCAGGTTTCAAGTTGTGAGGAATCCCGCCCTATTCCGGGAGTTTGTGCTCCTCCTGAGCATGAGCTACGACGCAATGCTATCTATTGTGTAACAATAGTGTAAGCTGCGTAATTTCATGTGTTAATGGGTGCAATAAAAGGCTCAGGCTAAACTGATCCAGCTTGCTTTTTCCCAACCATCGGTGTCTCACCTTTCGTCCTCGTACCCTCATCTGTCTTGGATGGGTAGCTAGCTTATGCTCTCACCAATGCAATACTAATACATCAAGCAAATTCATGCCATTGAGCATAAATGATACTCCTTTTCAGTTGCGCAGCCCCTATCAAGACACGATGCATTACCGTGAAGTGCGACATGGAGTTATTCAAATTTGACAGCAGTACTCACCGAGGTTGTGCATCAACCATACTGTGAAGTAAGCTTGATTGACATATCTGGCTCTCTACTCGAAAATTAGAAGTTAGTCCTCACAACTTTCCGTGAAGCGGCTTGAGCTGTCAGTGCCTAGGCCAGCACAACCCAATCGTTCTGCGGAAGTGATAATCTAGGAAAGTCCAGGGATGAGGCCCCTCCATATGTCTCACTTTATGTCCCTTTTTGAATTTGGCCCATCAATTTCACTTCCGGGATAAATAAGAGCATAAATATATGTCACGGCGATCATTGAAGGTAACGGAATGCAGGGCCCAGCTAGCTTCAGGGTAGGAAGGGGTCAGTACTTAGCACGACATTTATCGAAGGGCAAAGCCAGGCTTAATAAATATTGAATAACTAGACATAAACACTCTTCATATATTGAATACTTGTTTCTGCCCTAATACAACTTACATTTTCCCATCATCTATCGTGTCATGCATGCCAAGAATGTTCACTGCTCTAGGTTATTCAGCGTTCCTTGTCTTCCTCCACTGGTTTCCTAACATCATTACAATTAACAACAAATGTCACAAAGACATCGATAGCGAATAGCCGTTCGATCTAAGCGATGGCGTCGCGCACTCCGGCGCGTCTTGTGCCCAGATTCGGCCTTATAACAGGGGCAATCTACCCACGCATGATGAAATCCCATTATCCCAACCAATAGTTAATGAGACGTTTAACGTAACGATATGGGCGGCTATCAGCCTTCTCCCGTGCCAATGGGGGTGTACATTAAAATAGAGCTGAACTTTTCCCAGAATATATCGCGGCCATGCTCCAAGACGTTTTATTACGGCTGGTAAAACCGGAAGACTGTTGCGATTGAAAAGCTACAGAAACAGACCCGATATATGAAATTTATATCTTGAACCAGTCTCTATTTTGCAAGGGTGAAAACCTTAAAGACCCTTAAGCCTACGCAGCTGGACATAACTCAGGAGCACATTCAATACTGCGAATGTGAGTTAAGAAAGAGAAAAGACACGGCAGGCCAAACAGCGAGAAGGCGACATTTTTGGGGCGACCTACAACATGGCCGCCTTAACACATAGTAAGTACTGCGAATATGTACAACATCTGAGCAAGTGCGCATTGGAGACCAGGGCCGATTGTGAGTGGTGATCGAGGCATTGTCATTGATCTGCCAACAAACAACCTAATCAACAAATAGACATCTACTCAGTTGCATCTCCTGCGTTGCTAAAACAGCAAACGCATGAGCAAATATGGGTTGTTTCGTCGGCTTTTCTTACGTACTTTTCAAAGGTATTGTTAAAGAATCATTATTCCAATTTGCTGTATAATATTGCTGTGAGTTCTGGACGGTCTTTCCCTGGGCCGCTATAGCTTTCAGCTGTAATGGAAGCTATCGAACATTCACTCTTTTCGGGCACTTATCCTCAGATATAATGTAGCCTTCCCACCATTCATTGAACTCCCTCTAGTCTCAAATATGGTATTGTCATCGATGTGATGGAGCATGTCTTGGATGAATGTATGAGATTAGACGATAGATAAAAAATTTTAACAGGGTTGTCAGATGCCACTATCCAAATATCCCAACACGGCAAGGTTCACGACCTACCTCGCTGGTCGTTCGATTAAGATCATTTAACGCACAGGAAAGTTGTGGGCACCTCATCGGATGGTAACGGCTAACTATTCACTCAAAATTGATCAAACCTGAATAGCTTAGTTGGCCGAACCACATCCATTATTGCTCCCCACCTACAAGCTCCCCCTGCTGCTCTAACGCAAGTGGACACCGAGGCGAGACGAGACGCATCTAAATCAACTTTGTTCGCTACTGTCGATAGACCCCGGAGGAGAAGAGACTTCCCAAGAGGCCCCTTCACGGCTAGTCTGAGTGGGAATAATGCAATCACAATCAAATACAAGACAAGGAATTGGGCAGCGTTGAAACGTCAGCAGGTGGTGCAGAGTCAGCGCGATCACCGTAAGAGGCAATCGCCGAGTCAGCATGGAGCCCTGAACAGGTGATAAATGAGCGATTTTCTGCGTTGCGCACCACTTTCTAGAGGCTCCGGTTGTCGGACAATTGTAAACAACCCGTTATGCTTATCCAACGCTATTGAGCAAAGTTTGACAAGCTCGAGGAATGGGGGGTCTCAGGTGATGGGGGTGGATTGTATACTAAGGCCTTGGATCAGATAAGATTGGCCGGCTGCTTTTGATGGATATCCTAGATCAGTGTCAGCCAGAGCAGTTGAGAGCCATTCAGCTCGGTTGTGAGCAGCCCAAACAAAGAGACAGGTCAGTCTCTGCATGCCATTGGTCCTTCGAGGTGTAAAGGAATCAAGTTCTTTTAGTAGCAGAGACCGACTTGATATATAAACCAAAATGTGATGGGAAAACTGCGCACTCGCCGCGCACGGAACTCCGGACGCCCGAAACTTGCCAAGCCAACGGTGGGAGATTTCTTCCTAGCTTGACAAGCCAAGCCGTCTCTGCCGACGAGGTAGTTCCCGGCCTCTGCAGGCAACATCCTTGGGCCGTTTTAAGGGTCCTCGATCGTCGACCTGTATCATTAAGCATGAAAATTTTTATCTGGGGCCCGATGTGATACCGAGTCTCTGGTCTCAATGTATGTCACGGCCAATGGGATAGGATGTGCTCTAACTATTGAACACTGCTCCGCAGTCACAAAATCAGAGCAGATTAACCACGCGTTCGGCTCATGGAGTTCTCCGGCTCTTCCCCCCATCCCCCTCGACACCTTACAGGGGGAGGACCTTGGAAGGAGGTGCCGTTCATACACACACCAGCCGGTTTAGGGTCATCTCGCCAGCGCTACTTGGGCTCATCATGAGTAGTTTTACAAATATCTGGTCTTATTGGGAGACGGAGCTCAGTGAGATGAACGCCGACTCCAAGGCTCTGGATTTCCATGTCCAATTTTTTTTCTCCGTGCCGCGTGGACTGCCAGGATGTGCAGCATAGCGCGGTCCCAAGCGAGCCCGGCTCTTTGCCTGCAGTAGGGCTTTGCTGGAGCTTTAGACAGAAGCTTTTCTGGGTCCTAATAGCACGATAGGGTGGTGGCGATACAAATGATTGGATCTAATCATATCAGATTAATCTAATCTGCTTGGCACGTACCCATTCTTATTGCAGCAGTTCCTCCGTTTGTGCATGGTCGCCACTTGTGACCTGATCCTGTCGAGCTAGAGCCACACATACCTTGCTACATGCGAGGGATGATCGGCTGGTGCGGCCTATTCGAGCACCTTGCATTCACCAACGATGTGGGAATGCAACACGCAACCCTGCCAAGTGGCCTGCGTCCTTGTGCTTAAAGACTCCGGTTCACGGCGAGCTTTGATCCAACTTTGTCCCTCATCTCTCGTGTGTGTATTCAACATTTCAATCTGATCCCACGGAGTGAGGTTCAAGATGTCTTTCGTGGACAAAATCAAGGCGAGCGTCAAGGGCGCAGACGCCGTTGTCCCAGCTCCAGCCCCAGTCGATGTTGCTGAGATCACCCCTGCGGCCGAGAAAACTGCCGGCACCTCCACGGTGGTGCCAGAGGACCCTGAGAAGCTGAAGGATGATGTTGTTCCCGATGAGTCTGCGCAAAACGGTGTTCGCGGAATCCAAGCTGCGACCTTGACCTGGGACAAGAGCGGGCTTGCTGCCATGCTCTGTCTGTATGTTGTTTCGGCTTTTCGCACATTGTTACTCAAAGCTAACAAACCAATAGCATCTGGCTCCTTTTCTTGACAAACGGTTTCAGGTTGGCCATTCTTGCCAGCTTGACTCCCTATGTGACCAGCCAATGGAGCTCCCACTCTTTGCTCACTGTCATCACCATTGTGTCCAACTCTATGTCCGGTGCAGTGTACATTCCGATGGCCAAGATGCTTGATGTCTGGGGTCGAGCGGAGGCCTTCCTCCTAATGGTTGGCTCTTGTGTTCTGGGTCTGATTCTGATGGCTGTGGCCGACAATCTCGCAACATTCTGCGCTGCCAGGGTAAGATTCTCCAAACGGTAGTCCAGAACGCAATGCTGACTTTTTATTTTCTGTATCCAGGTTTTCTACTCTGTTGGCTTTGGTGGACTCATCTACAGTATTGTCGTTCTTGCGTCTGATGTCACCAACCTGCAAAATCGTGGTCTTGCATTTGCTTTCACCTCTTCACCATACATGATCACCGCCTTCGCTGGATCCAAGGCTGCTGAGAAGTTTCTGCAGAATGTCAGCATCAAATGGGGATTTGGAGCTTTTGCCATCATCATGCCATTTGTCACCCTCCCCACTTTCATTCTTCTCAAGTATCACATTCGCAAGGCTGAGAAGAATGGTATCATTGTGAGAGAAAGCAGTGGGCGAACACTGGGACAAAATGTCTGGCATTATATCATTGAGTTCGATGGTAAGGCTCTCCCCAACAACAAGTTTTATTTGCCTCTAGCTCACATTTATACTAGCTCTTGGTGTCTTTCTCTTTGCTGTTGGACTGGTCGTTTTCCTGCTCCCGTTCACGCTCGCTGCCTCCGCCCCCAAGGGCTGGAAGACCGGCTACATCATTGCCATGATCGTCGTTGGATTCTTCGTTCTGGTTCTATTCGGTGTCTACGAGATCCTTTGGGCCCCAGCCCCATTCCTCAAGAATAAATTCCTCACAGACCGCAGTGTTATCGGCACATGCCTTCAAGACGCTACCTACCAGATTTCGTACTACTGCTGGAACAGTTACTTCACGTCTTTCCTCCAGGTAGTCTGCAATCTGACAGTTGCCGAGGCTGGCTACGTCAATAGCACGTTCCAGGTCGTCTCTGGTGTTCTCCTCTTCGGCGTGGGCTACCTCATTCGCAGGACCGGACGCTTCAAGTGGCTCTACTTCGGGGCCATTCCTCTCTACATCTTCGCTCAGGGACTGATGATCCACTTCCGTCGCCCCAATGAGAAGATTGGGTACATTGTCATGTGCGAGATCTTCATCTCCATCTCTGGAAGTATCTTTGTCCTCTGCCAACAGCTCTCCGTTCTCGCCGCGGTCGACCACCAGCATGTTGCCGCCGTTCTCGCGTTGCTCTTTGTTTCCGCCAGCATTGGAGGCGCCATCGGCAGCACCATCTCCGGCGCCATCTGGACCAACACGTTCCTCCCGGCTCTTCTGCGCAACCTGCCCGAATCTGCCGTGGCGAATGCCACTACGATCTACGCGAGTCTTCCGGCTCAGCTCTCGTACCCCGTTGGAAGCCTCGAGCGCATCGCCATTCAGGAGGCGTACGGTTATGCCCAGACTAGGATGCTTGCTGCCGGAACAGGTATTATGGTCCTTTGCTTCATCTGGGTTTGGATGATCAAGAACTTCAATGTGAAGGAGATGACCCAGACAAAGGGTATGGTCTTCTAGGCTACCCATCTAATCTACACATCACTCCAGCCGCTCCCACTGAGGAGTGGTGCCAATTAAGTTATACAGTCCCTATTTCAAAACCTCAATGCTGTTTAGCGATAGTAATTACATAATTAAGTCATACTATGCTATGTTTATATCCCTTTCATATGTGAATGAATCACGGTGAGTATGGCAGCCCAGTCCGCGTGGTAGTTGCTTCATTTTCTTCAATTCTCTAGTCAATCTGACCTGGGCAACTGGAATTGCCGAGAGCATTGAATCTGGTCAATAAACAGCTGACCCTTTTCCTAGTTACTAGGCGTCTAGTTGTCTTGTTTAGAACAACGTGGCCAAGGACAGCTTCCTGAGCATAGATTTTCATTCTTCATAATAAATATCATGACCCTGATCCTATCCGTTCCTCATCAAATAGCATCACCAAATAAAACCTTTGGTAATGATTCGGGCTTCCATAATTTTCGCCCACGACAGCCTTAAGGCGAGCATCTGCCCAGGAATGATCCAAGGGCACTTCAGCCGGCGAACAGCGCTGTGGCACTGGTGCCCGAAGTCTTGCTGGCTTTCCACTCGGGCTCGGCATATGCCGTCAACAGGTAACTACCGGCTACCTGTTTCACAAGCTGAAATGCCTGCGTGATAGTTATACACATCCTCTGGTGAATTTCACCGCGCCACCTGAATGTCATCGAAGAGTGAGCGTGTCCTCAATAACTTCATCCCTCCCCCATTTCGCACTTAACTCCTCAGGACCAAACCCAGCGATATAGCAAGTTCCGACATGATAGTAGTGGGTGTTATCGCTCTCTCTGACAATGGAGGGCAAGGTAGATATGCCACTCGCAACCAACTTGTCACCCGGCCTGATATATCGAGGCCCCATTCCCAAATACCCATCTCGCGTTTTGAAAAAGCTGACTCGTTTACTGCGCGTTAACCGGCCCAGAAACTCTGAATAGCTAGACTCCTCGAGGTGCTCCTGATTGAACTCGACGAGAACACTGAAAGGGGTTGCAGCGGGGAATATCAGGTCGCACTGATCTTGGCTGAGATTTGGCCCAAAGAGTAGTCGGCAGAACAGAGGCCACAACTGCTCGTGGGAGGTGAGGCCAAGCTCATCCAAAACAGACTTTGAACACGGATACTTCTGAATTGCGTATCTGATACCACGGACGAAAAACTGAAGACTTGGGAGTGTGGGATCCAGCGGGAAACACATGGGTGCATTATCGAAAGGGTCTCGTCCTTGGTAGATTGCATGGAACAAAGCTCCGAGTGTGGTCGTGTTCTCCTCGTGAGCCCGAACTCCATACCTGAATTGAGAAAGTATAGCGGCGTACATCTCGAAAGCCTTTTCGGAATGTCTCGGCTCCCATATTCTCAGCTCCTCACCTTGAACAACCATCTCGATCTCTCCAAAGATGACACTCGGTAGCCACATATCCAAGGAGTCTGTTAACTCCGGTCTCTGTCCCTTCACAGCCTTGGGGTTCACCTGATACACCACCTGGGAAAGAAGGCCCAGGGCGTTTGTATCACTCGGGTGCGGGTCGATCGGCTCTCTTACCTCGACAAGTGATGATAAGGTAGAGAGATCGGGAAACCATGAGGGCAGGCCATGTGTGTTCCTATACGAGTCCAGTCCGATCCCTGACGTCCACATCGTCATGTCTGTAATCCTAAATGCACGAAAATCCTCCCGAGCCCAATTCAAGTAAACATCCCGAACAGACAGCCCATAGTCAACACTAGTTTGTGTGTCGCTCATCAGACTTTGGAACCCGTATATCATATCTTTTGGATCCGTTGCTCTGTGGGTCATGGCTGAGATCAAGAGCATCGTAGCATTGAACTTTCCATTCTGAATCGCACGTATCTGCTTTTCCCTGTTCTTGGCAGTGTTCGCGCCATGGCTGGTCGACAGAAGAATGCGAACGGTATTGTCGATAGGACCCCATAACCGCTTTCCCGCCTCGGCGAGGTGGCCGAGGAATGCACTGAATGCACAGTACTCGGCATATGTGGCACATGTGTCACCACATAGGAGGATGTTGTCGGCTCCTGATCGTGCCATGGCGATTTCCTGGATGATCCAGACTCGAGTCCAGTATTCACACTTTCCAATATTCAGAGCCCCATCCCAGTGTATGTTTGGCGTCTTCCCATCCTCATATCCGTATAGCAGATCAGCCTGCTGTGCTACCCACTCAAGGCCGCTGTTCACATCGACGCGGACTCTTTTGTTCGGATTTTTTGACTGCCGCGGCCGCAGAGACGGATATATCGCATGGACCAGGTTCAGCCCGAGATCAAGCCGATGAAACTCGTCACTCTCCCCCAACCATGATATGACTTGCTGGGCATTCTTGTAAATGGATGCCATCTGGGCAACCTGCTGGTTGCGCTCGGCAAGGTCAGCCTGGTTGATGCATACTGCATCCACCCATATGTGAACAGACTCGGGCCCGCTAAGAGACCCCGGAAGCATAGTATCCAGGGCCCGTGTGAATCTCGAGCCCGAATGATGTCTCCTCTTGTGGTGGCCGCCGTGAGGCTGCTCCAGCGGCGCAATCTTTCCCCCTTCCAGCCTCCGGCCCTCCTCGAGGGCCCCCGTGTTCCGCAGCGCCTTGAGCGCGCAGGCCAGGTTGATGGTCACCGGCCGCGTGACGCCGTTGATTGTGATGTACTTTGTTGGCAGGCGAGGACCCCAGATGTAGGAGAGCGCCGAGTACTTGACCCCGCGGGTCATGTTGGTCTTGACCAACCTGCAGGAAACAGTGGACTCGCCATCGCTGTCCCACGCGGGGAAGATCTCCATCACTCGGATCTCACCAGGGCCGAGTGGTGTATAGAGCTCGGCGCTCGAGGGCGGCTGGCGCACCTTGTGAGACCTCATGGTTTGGGAAGGAGAATGGAGTGCGACGAGGAATGCCTGCCCTGCCCTACCGTCGCATGCATTAATAATTAAATTAGTTAGAGAATCAGGTCGGCCTAGAGTAGAGCAGGGGGTAGTCGGACTGCCATATAATATGAAAAAAACGAGCGTGAGAAGAGTGAGAGTGAGAGAAAAGAGAGGCAGGCAAATCCAGTATCCACTCGTATGCTTTGTCTCACGAGCCGGAGGAGGGTGAAGGGCGGCGCGTGCTTTTGCTAACCCGCTCCAGAACAAGGAAAGAGAGAGGGTACGACAGGAATTAAATCGCTCCGTGCTCAGGCGGATATAAAAAGAACACCTGCTGGGCAAACTCATGTCGCAGATTGGATGACCGGGCAAGGATTGATGCTCCACCGTCAGCCACAGTGTAACGCTGAGGTATCATCTGAAGGGCTCTTACTCGAATTCAGATATTATTAAGGGCAAGCCCAGGCTTGGGACTTGTTTGACTGTCTGGGCCGCTGCAGAGAAGGATTCGCCGACCCCTGTCCCTGTCGTTTCTTGTCAAGGCGCTACAGATACGTCACAAATCTGGCCTGTTGGTTCCTCGTCAGCTGTTTAAGGTACCGAAATAATAGAATAAATCCGATTTCAGATCAAGTATTACGGCTCCCAACTGTCGGTCCGTGGCGCAACCATCTGTGGCGTCGAGTGTTCAATCGCATCATCCTTTATTCATGCCCACTGCTCACCCAACCCAAAGTCCCCACAGACAGGAGACTGGCGATGACATTTTCCTAGGCTTCTTTTGGAGCCCCGGATTACGATGTGCGAGTTTCAGCCCAGCTTTGAGTCTGACAAAGTCTGACAGGCGCTGGTTGCCGTCGCTGTGTTTCGCGCCGCTCTTTTCTTTTTTCCTTTTTCTTGTCCTTCAGAGAGCATCGACTCATACGCAATGCGCCCTGGCCAATAGGAAAGGATTGTAAAAATAGCATTTCACTCGTCCCGCGTCCTACCCGCTTGCCATGGTTAAGGGTGATTGGTCTTGATAACATGCATCGCTGTAAAGCGCGGTTTCCATTCTTACTGCATGGCAGCAGGTGCTTTTTGTTGGGATATGCAAACCGAAATACCATATTCATCATAAATCAGAATAATCAGATTGACGCGAAGCCAGAGCCGGGGTGACGAAAACATAAAAAGCAATATTCAAAGCTCTGCACCGTGCAGGGTCAGGCATCAAGGAAGGAGTCTGTGTGAATAGTTACACAACCGCAGACTGGCGGGCTGATTGGTAGGCCAAGCGAGAGAGCGGCAAGAGGCCTCTCCCAGCCGTGAGGAGAAGTGCATGTAGGCCATTATTAATATGGTTGAGAGGTAATAATATATGTATGCACCTCGCCCCCCTCCCCCTACATCGTACATACAGCTTACCTTTCACATTACAGCACAGCACCCTGCCTGATTCGTCGGCCCCTGCATAGCTGAAGTTTCTTTGCGCCCATCATGCAGCGTACAGCTCATTTATCCTCCGATAACGTCTCTGCCCGCACACATGCAGCCGCCGCCCGTCTCTCGCTTCTGCCCATCATGCCTCCTCACCGCGTCTACAGCAGCTATTTTAATCGGGACCTGCTAACGCCGAGGCGGGCGAGCCGGTCTTAAAGGAATGTTTTGAAACAGACCCAGGTAAGACGGGGGAATGCCTGTCCGGCTAAATTGCCGGCAGCGTCTCCCCATATCCGCTCTGCACCAAGCTCTGTTTGGAAGGATCGCGCGCGGATGTGCTCGTCGATTGCCTCAAGACCAGCTAACGGCAGTCTGGCCAACCAGATGTCCTGCTAGACCCCGGCATTGGCCACACCTTAGTTCTTAGGCGGGTGGGAAAGACCGTCGACTAGGTAATTTCTAGACTCGGGAGGAGCACAATGGTAAATGAGTGTTGGCTCGTGTCGATTGATTATCACGGACCACATCTTTTGCTGAATAATTATCAGCCGAGACATCTAAACCAAATATGTCAGGTGGTCGGCCGTGATAGTCGAATAACGCAGGAGGCTAGGAACTAAGATTATTTTCCGAAATTCCGGGATTTGACAAGGTCTGGGGTTACAATTCTAGCAACAAGAAAGCCGTGGCAAGCTATTTACAAGTAAGCCGGCTACTGATTCGCGATGAGTGGGGAACAACATTCACCATGGATCTGATTCACACGCCAGTACAGGGCGTTGAACTTGGAACGGCAATCTCAGAGATGTGTAAGTGATTTGTCTGGTAATGCTGATAATTTAGAAATCAGTTAGATGTAAGTCTTGTTTAAGTTAATAAGTGAAGAGTCATTTCTTAGCTCTCCCGTCGTAACCCACAGTGTTTCATCATGGATGTGGAGGCGTAGATGATATTTGATGACGAGGTGTTTATTTACCGTATTGCACTCCTTATACCAACATTTTGTTTGCAAGTTCGATATATTGACTGGAAGAAGACAGAAACATTTGATGGCTAATTACAACCACTACCAAGATACACTCGACCTCAGGTCTACTCTCCTGGTAGACCGAGAAGGATATCAGTCTGCGGTCTAGGGTAAGTAGCGGACAAAGATGGAGCCGACTCCGCCACAGTTCCGCAGGCCTGCAATTGTGGCTGGTGGCATTAGCCTCTTGCGGCAGGTAAATACGTGGTGATGATGCCAGCGGCTCCTCACGACCCCATTTCACTTCTCTCCCCTGCCATGACCCACGCTCATCCCATCCCTCATCGCGCTTGTCAGATGCCATGCCGTTTCCGTTCTTGCCTAACGAGATATTACACCGAATCGTTGCAGATCTCGACTCCATCAGTCTTATTTCCCTCAGCCAAACGAGCATCCGTTTTCGCCAGGTCATCAAGCCCGGCAAGCGGGAGTTCGTCGAACGGCTGCTGGCTCTGGAGTGCACAGAGCCCTTTGATGCAGGGTTCGCTCAGAGATCTGGTTGGTGGACTTACGAGTCCTGGAAATCCACACGATGGGCCTGTTCCGGATGTCTCAAACTGCTGTCCCACTCGCACTTTGACAACCGCTCCCTCCTCCGTCGTGGCTATAGGAAGCCTCCTCCGGAAGCTCCTGCTGCCAACACTCTTACAACATGGAAGCCCTCGCTCTACGGTAAAAATTGGGGGGGCCGCGTTGGCCCCTATGTGTCCCAGGATGCAAGGCGACACCGATACCACTACTACCTTCTGCATATCTATGAACACCAAGACCCTATGACAGCGGAAGCCATACTACAGATGCGCGATGCTGGGATAGAAGCGCTTGAGGAATTGACCGAAGAGCAGATCAGGCTCTGTCCGGAAGAGGCGAGAAGTGCTGTATTCGACAAGGTGATGGAGGATCTGGAGTTGGAGGACATGGGAACCAAACGTCACTTCCGCAGGTGTAACGAATGCCGGTACAAAAAGAATCCCGTGGGTCGGCGTGGGACGCTTGTATTTCCGATCCAGATCAGCCTCAACCTTTACTTTGCCACTCCCTTGGATCGGTATTTTCCGACATACTGGGAGTTCCTCGCGAACAAACGACCTGTCTTCCAGAAGATCGTTGAAGAACATTACCTTGGCCGACTTATTGGGCAACATTGGCAGATGTACATGGCGCGATGCCCCGGATGTCAGAAATGGCAAGAGATCCGGGCGTTTCGACTTGGTGGGAAACTGACAAGCTGGAAGCCGGTCCTTGGCCACACTACTTGGGAGGAGGAAATTATCTCCACATCTCTTCTAGACGAGGCGCGCTGCAATACATGCTTCGAACAGGAGCATGGGAGAGAAGAACTTGGCAACAGGTTACTGCACTGGATCCACTTCCTCCAAGAAGAGCATCTCCGGGAGCTGGCTTCCTACTATGACAGGAACTGGGCATCCATACAATTGAGGCTGGAATTCGTTGACCCCTGTGCGGATCACGATGAGGTGGTAAAGCAGCAGATTGATGACCTAGTTTCGCCTATGCGCGAGTCACACATCCTGGACAATGCGGAAACGGATCATCTAACCCCTCTTGCTGAGGAAGTTGGAAGGCTCGTGAAGGAGTTCCAGGAAAAAAACGGGATCAATCTCAACCTGAAAAATCTCATGGACCAACAGATCAATATTGAACGTCAGTGGATCTGGCTACGAGCTAGTATGGCGGAAGTGCAGCGGAATCCAGATGCTCTTGTGTGCTGGGCCCTTTCCCGAGATGGAAGCATACAGAAGTAAAGGCTAAGCGAACGTTCGCTACTGCCGCCTAACTTGCCTGAGTGTCTGCTGAGCAAAACATTGATTTCCAAGTTGGGCTCTCTCCCCTGTCAGTTTGAATGCATCGGGTAAAAGCCTATATTAAGCTGACCGCATCCACCAGGAAGCGCTATTGGCATACCTGGGCCTGAATAGCTTCGAAAAACAAGTAGTAGGCTTGAGTTGATGGCTAAATGGTTATTTTTGGGCAACATTGACGTCAGCCCCCTCCTTGAGAAACAGGGTCCAAACCACCATCATCTGAGGGGTTCACTGGTGCCTTGTTTTGGGCCAGTCACGGGACGCAAGCTGCATATACCTTGTTTATCGGTCCCTTCGAATCCCGTGTCGGCCCGTGGCGAAGGATGGATCTGAGGGATTATTGACGATTACGTTGGCACGAGCTGGTGATCGGGCACCACGTTGCGATGTGAAAATCAATCTTGCCGACGAGTGGCAGTGCGAAAATGTAACCTAAAGCGGGATTATGAAGGGGCCATAACGTCATTAGGCATTTGCATTCCAAATTCCAGATTTGTTGGATACGAAAGGTGAGATTCGCATTCTTCGCTTACGTTCTAGCATTCTGGCACGTATTAGCGAAACCAGTCCACTCACCCATGCAGAGCTGTCATTGCACCACATTGATAGGTTGAGTTCCGTAAGCTGCCATATATTCATGAGAGTCGAGGGGTTGGTCATCTCTGCTCTGGTTCGATGCTTGAAGTTTAGCGGAATAGACACCCTTCCCCGCTTCGTAACCTGTGATCTGAACCTCTATTGCAGTACGAGAATCTGTATTAAGGGACAGCTTGTTGGAGCATGTATTGTATTTGACTAAATCAAATGTCTGAGCCTATCTGAAAGAGAAAAGATATCGATCAACGACGGATGTCTGATATAAAAAGTGGTAAGCTGGTCCAGCTGTATTGTCTTAGGGCTTTCGTAATTGGAAGCTTCTTCATTTCCCAACGCCGATGCAGGATGAAGCCATAATCTCGCGAAAGACGAGGTTGATTCAGCTAATCTATCACAAATCTACCACAATAATGGTGCCAATGACTCCTCCCTACCGACTGTCCTTGCTTGACTGCATTTAACTGTTTCAATTTCCATATCAAAAGTGACAGGACCCCTATCTCTCCCTAGGCCCTCTTTCATCGCTTCCCTGATTCTCTCTGCGAAAACACGTTTGAGATGCTGTAGGTCGTGTCTATTGTTATGGTCAATTGTTTCCACTATCCTCATCCCTTCGTGACTCTTCAGTGTAAATTTCAATCCCACCACATCCCTATCATCAAAGTTGAAAGGAAGCTCCTTCTTTAATTCTGCAAGTGTTTTGTCAGAGAACTTCCCATTAGGCTTCCATGACTCTTCAACGGGAGGCTTGCGCGAGACAATGGCTCGAAACCATATTTCCGGCTCCAAAGGGGATTTTCTTCTTGTAACTCCATCACCTTGACCCTCATTCATATGTTGCAGGTCATCAGTTTCGACAGAAGGGCGAGTCACTTCATCTATCACACCCTCCATAGAGGCTTCCGGTGCTCGAGGTCGTAGACTAGGAGAGCGGCCTAAATCAAGTGTTGAGAAGACTGAGGTCCCTCGTTGCAGGCTGGGGAACCGAGACATGGACGATGCACCTGGTCTTGACCAGCTCTGTTGATTGCCCTGGTCTGGGTCCGTAACTGGACCCGCTCGCTCAGCAGGTAGCCGTGGAGGAGGCATCTCTTTTCGCGTCTCCTTTTCTGTCTCCTTCTCTTTGCCCTTTCTGCTGCTTTGTCCTCTATCAGGGCTTGAAAAGATCTCTTCGAAGGGGGGCATAAAGTCATCATCATCCGATGTAACATCAACCTCCCTGCTGTGCGAATTGTTCAGTGAAGGAGCACCACTATTGTGAACGTGTAGATTTCCTTCCGTAAGACTGCTGGCAGTATTGCGACCGTCCACGTTGGAACGAGAAGATGTGGCTCCCAATGGAGAATGGCCCGTGCTAGCAGGTCTCTCTGGAGCGATCGAAGTTGTTGAAGGGGCCGCCCTGGGGAGTGGCTGTGTTGGGCGACCTCCGCCACGTCTCTGAGTTGCCTCGGCATCTTCCCCTCCAGAAGCAAAAGGATCATCCCCCTCCACCGTGGCTGGATGCGTGGTGGCGGATTGCGGAGTAGTTTGAGCAGTTCCGGGGAGCTGGAGTTGTTGAGACATTCGGGAGCGTCGACGTGGTGTCACTGGTGTGTTATCGGGTTCATCTTCATCAATCTCCATCGTTGAGGAACCTGCGCCCCGAGGCCTATGACCACTCCGCGGCTTCCTCGTTCTGTCATTCCTCAGCTTAAGAATGCGCTTCTTAAGGAACACTTGTGACATTAAATCTTGGAGCCTAGAGATAGTACACGGCGTTAGTATGACCCTATCTTCGATGCCGGTCAAGGTTCACACTCACTTATCCTTATCCTCCGGCCAGACAAGAGTCCCCTCATATAGCCCGGTATCACTATGATCATTTGGCCAAAGCCTTGGCCCTTCCGCTTTTAAGAAATCACTTGCGATCTGTGAAATGGAGTCCTTGTACACTTTCGTATTGAGATCATTGACAGAGCGAGGCTTTAGGTACTTGTGGCCATGGCTCGCATCAAATGTTCTGATGCTATTCCTTAGCATACCTTTGCGCTCGGGACGGCGCTCGCATATGCGGTTGCCATAGTTTAATTTGTCATACAAACTGCCGATCGTGGGGGCTTTGGGTTCTTTCCCACGCGAGGAGGCCGCTGGAGGCATTGTTGATCATGTGCCAACAGACAAAATAGGATGGGGCGTTGAATAATGTGTGGTTAATTCAGATCAGGTTTGTCTGTAGGGAATTGGACATCCGCCTGCTCCAACTGTTGGCCCATGACCTCGCCTATTATATTGTTATACATTCCCTCCAATTCTGCCTGGGCGGTTCCTGAAACGATGGTTTGCATAAGAGACAGACCAAGATGCAATCGTTGACCGCACGAGGCGGCCTCAACCCAAGAATAACCCTACGATATGCAGTTGGTCGTTGGCTCTGCCTCCCGTGGCCCTGGTCCATGCAACCATAAACTCCCTCCAGCCACTCGTAGGCCACCACGGGGATGGTCTGCTCTCGGCCGCGGAGGCGCAGCGGCTGAGGCGCATATTGGGGATGCAACCCCAATCAGGGCCGCCTGGGGGCCGTATATAGAAATAATCGGCGTCGCCGGACATGATTTCTCTTGGCGCAGTCAGTTTGCCAATCCCCAATACCTCCATCAAGGGAAAAGGAATAGCACTATGCCGAATACGTATCACTCTAGGAGTGATCCAAATTCGGTATGCATTGCTGTGAAAAGGGGAAAGGCATGCGGGATGCCATCATCCTTCCCACGGATTGGGAATTATGATGGCGACAGCGAATGGAATCCAAGCCTGACATGCATTTCAATCGGGTTTCTTGGCTGGTATGAGGAATAATACTAAGAGAGGTGTTATCAGCATAAGCTTCACGTATCTACAACTATTCGACTATTTGTTGTTTGTGCAATAACTTTTATGATTCCCACCTTATGCTGCGGGTGTTTTCGATGATTTACAATCTGCCTTTTGCCATAGCTCGCCTTCTGTAGTTTTCGACTTCGCCTTGTCTTTTTCCAGGATCTTTGCAGCACCTTTAAGCGACAAAAGCAAACGTTTTGGAGTAGAGAAAGTACACCACAGTGGTCTCTGCAGCCGAAAAACACCATGTACGAGATCCATGCGCCATCCGATGGTTAAGAGGCCGATAGCATTAATAAAGACACTGCATGCACCTCGGCGGCTCCATGAGATGTGTTCTAGACAAAGAAGGTCGACCCTGCAGTCTAGTAGGTGTAGATGCCATCCTCCCTGCAAAGCAAAACGAGGTACTGTCGACTACGCCCTACGTAGTGTTTGGCCATGCTATTACCTCCGATCTAGTGAGTAGACTACAGCAGCCGAGATCGAGGCTGATTTGGTTTGGAGGATAAGACATGCAGCGTGCATTTTGCAGAGCTGTTCCGTGGGAATATCGGGGCTGAGTTGAAAGAATTAGCTCGCAGTTTTAGCTTCGAGTAGTGTGAAAAGGTGAAGGCCTGAGTCACAAGATATCGGAGCACGCGAGACCATGGGAGAAGGAGTGAGGTGGACTCGTGGTACACGTCTATTGGGACCCCTCAGCCACCACCACTGTAGACTGTCCAGGAATAGACTATCAGTCAGAGAACCAACTAGAAGTGTGCTATCCTACCCTCGAGCCCTGGGTGGCTAAGATGAGGTAGTAAATGGGGGTAATAGCGCTCTGTCTAGCACAATAGAACATAGATAGTACGGTAAGGCCCGGCCCGGGCACCGGCATAATGCATACATAAAACTAGGGAGGCTCACGAGTCTTGAATTTAGGGTTCGACTTTTACCGCCCGACAAGAGCGATTTCCGGGGCGAGCCGTACCCAATACTGAAGGCGAAAAATCAGATCTTGGGTTGTTATTCTCCTGCTTCATCTCTTGTTCCCTGCGGAATCACCAGAATACAGTTTGACAGTATACTCTCAAACCTGTGCTAAGTACGGTCCTGCTTATCTCTGGCAAGACATAGAATAGCGGATATAGCAAATGCCCACATGGAAATCTTACATCCGCTTTTTACTACATTCTGTAATTTTTTTACCAGGTTACTTTTAACTATATGTTGAGGCTCTTTTGCTCCATCACGCGTGACTCGTGGCGTGGAGTTTATTTGGCATCGCCCGACTAAGCTGGGGCTAAGAGGTCACAGGTCTTCATAATTTGTTCTTGGATTCACAATATTGCAGGTGGTAATTCTATGCTTATGATGTTATTAGAAGTCCTGTCAGAGCCTGGGGAATTATGGAAGGGGAAACATGCAACGATGAATCGAGTTGACAGTGGATATCCGGCTTTCTGACATAGCTAGAGGCGCCAAGTTCTCCAGATGTAACGAATCTTCAAAAGCTCTGTGAGCGCAATGGAGGGAGTAGACTTCTCCTTTGAGTTCTAGGCTTCAAAGTTTGCTTGATTAGACGCAGACTCAGTTCTCAGTGTAAAACACCAAGTTTGATCCAGAAGATTCGCCCCGAAGAATTGTAGAATTGTACCCTATTTAGGTCCGCTGTCTCTCGCTTTTCTTTCCTTTTTTTTCATCTTTCACTATTCCAATATTGGCTATCCTCTCTTCACATTTCTGCACTTGCCTTCTCACATACGGTGATAGATATCGGGTGTTTCCTGGTAACTCTTGACATCATTCTCTATATCCTCCCTTCTATCCATACGCCTTTATTTCTTCTATCATCTTCTCCTATATCTACTCCCATCATTCATAGTACAAAAAGCCTGCATTCTAGTCAAGACGACATTATGGATGCCGACATGTCTACAAGCCTTCAGGTTCACGACCAGGGCCCCACATCTGGGGTAACAAAGTACGACGGCAATCAGACCTCCCCTCTTCTTCAGCTACCAGTCGAGTTGTTATTCATGGTATTGGATATTCTACGTCCCCATGAGAAGTCCATCCTGGGGCAGACCTGCCGTAGTCTGAGTGATATCACCTATGGCAAATCACTTGCCACATACGACCTCCCAGACGACGAGGCGTTCGATTATTTACGGTGCATATCACACAACAACCCCGGAAAATGGGTCTGTGCATACTGTGCACAGCTACACACGGTCACAGAGGCCCATCTCAGAGAGGAGTGGTGGGATTGCTTCGCCTATAAGAAGGGCATGCAGGAGCAGGGCATTCAGGAGAGTTTGGTGCCACTCTGGGACAGCACATTTTGCAGCGACGGCTACCGCCACGTTCAACTGTCATTGAAATATGACAGACTATCCCCAAACTCTGGCGAGTGCAGGGAACGCCTCAGGCGTCTACTGACTCCCTACGATGGCACGCCTACATTCCCTGAACGCAAGAATGCCATACGAGGACACCTTCACGCGGCTCCGAGGGTCGTCCAGGGGAGGTTTATTCTCAAATCTACGTGGACGTTCGATACGGGAGACACCATACTATCCCCCACCATTATGGGGACTAACGTTCCCATATGCAACCATCACGGCTTCGGAAAATCCTGTCGCGTATCTAAAACTTTGAAGAACGCGATTGACATGGCGTGTGAGGACCAAGGCATCACAGTCCATGGGAGCTGTGGATCCTGCCCGACTGACTTTACCGTCAAGTTCCTGAGTGCTTCCGTGGCCGAGGTATCGGCATGGAAAGATTTTGGGGGCGAAGTTTCGCCTCTGAGCGATACCTGGAGGGCAAATATATATATATCCGTGGGGCTTCCTCTTCATCTGGGAAACAAGCGGCGAGGGGGAGTCCGAAGTTTGTATGAAAGAGCGTCCGCCTGAGAGGATTTCCTGGAGATGATATTGGCGGTGGTTGGATTACCTGGAGCTGCGCATTGTACACAAATCATTCTGTTAGAAAGCCCTTGTGATGGTCAATCCGTCACCATGTAATGAGACTTTATTGAAAAGAAAATGCCCTCTGTGATTTCGCTGATAATGGACCTCTTAGCCGCCAGTAGGAATTATGTTGAAAAATATCGAGCCCATCACCAGAGTGACCCAGGCAGGGTCGCAGAGTGGCGTGGGTGTTGAGAAGGTTGGGGTAGTAGGTCCGGGAAAAGGCCAACGTAAAATCCTCAACACCTGAAACCCAATCGTGAGGAACCAGGCTTGGCAACCTGGATCCCTGCCTCGGTGTTACAAGGCCTTATTCATCATCAACTAAAGGCCGGGAGCAGGGAATGAAAGGGATTTTATCTTTTTAGGGGGGGCCTATGGTAGCACAGGAGGCATGAATTGCCGCCTCCCTCTTTGAGCCCCAAAGTGGGCATTGGGCCTATCGATCTCACCCAACCCTAGCTGCAAATCGTCGGCTGTTTTGAGTCTCTTTACTAGTGTACAAAACCGGAAAGAATTGCATGTCTTTGCCCCGCGCGGTAGCCACTTTTCGAAGTTATCACTGATCAGCTCTTAGATGTCGCTGTTCCAGTTAGAGCGCACGGTGTCAGGCAAAGTAGTTTACATGGGACAGGCTGTTGAGCAAGTTCCGTAGCATTATGGCAGTGGCGGAGTCATCGTGTTAAAATTGGCGAGGATATGATATGCAGCAAGGTGTAACTTGACAGCTGAAGCGCCGGCGATGACAGTCTGGGGTATCGATCTCCTTGTCCGAGACTGCCGTGGTGATGAGCCATGTCCACGGCCGGATCAAGAAGCAGCGAGGATTATACGACAACTAGTGTCGGCCCACTGAGATGGAGCTTGGCACGGGTTACGACTTTCACCGCTGACAGCGTGATTATCAGACAGATTGTGATCCAAACATCATTGTTAAACGTCGATGGGCGGTCCCTTTAATCATCCCCGAGGTGCGATGGGGCCCCGAAACACTATTCCACATCCTGGTTGCGTGTTAGTTCAGCTCAAAGGCCCAGGGGAAGGTTTCAAGATCAGTTGCAGCAAAACGCATGAACAAGGCAAAAAGGGAGGGGCTCCCCGATGCGGAGTTACGAATCTACGTCACATGGGAGAATTCTCTCTATGCTCCCAGCGCTTACTCGCACGATTCGGGAAGATGAACGGACTCGAGAATAATGTTTGGTGCAAAATGGGCGGTTGGAGTCATCCCTGTTGTCCATACAAACTCCATCCACCATTGCACATCTTCTTATGACCGGGCATTGCCGAAGGCTCAGATATTGCCGAGGCAGAATTAAATGGTATAAAACCTTAATAGCGAGGAATATCAAACTAAGTAATGCGTCTGGAAGCGAGTATCCTGGATTATCCTACTGAACCCCTACCCCTCATATTGACTGTGGTGCTATTGTCAGTCGTGATTCTTGATCAATCACCCAATTCAGGGCAACGTCAGTTTTGGGATAACCAAAAACGAATGCCGAAGGCACAGCCACTGACAGGGTCTCACACGGACGTTTCGCTTTGGGCAATGAAACACAGGTTCTTCACCAAGAAGCCAAGGACCGGGCGAACCGAAACGTCAAATGATCCGAGGCAGGGGGCGGGTTCCACCGCAAGGGCCTGTGCAATTTGCAATTGAAACGCTGCGACTTTATGCATACCGCACTTTCTACGGTCAAGGGAGGTGGTACGTACGACGTCTAAGTGGTGGTGGCGGGATGGTTGCAAACAGATATTAACTGGCTTCGGTGCCTCTGGATGATTGAATCTAGAGACCTCAACTCGCAAGGGTTTTCTTTCCTTTCTACACTCATTCGTGCAGGCAACGCTCTTTTGCTTCAGTTCAGTTCAGTTCACATTCGTTTCTTTTCATCCAGAGTCAATTGATTTGACCATGCGCCACTCGTTTGTTTCCGCACTCCTCCTGGGGCCGCTGGCCGCCCAGGCAGCATGCACCAAGTCTTGCAAGCCCAAGTCGAAGACCTGCGGCCTCGTCACCGTCACTGAATGGTTCACCGTGACTGGCACGCCGGGTCAAGTCATTCCCAGCTCCTCTTCGGCCCAGCCGACGGCCTCTGAGTCCGAAGGCTTGACAACAACCTCGGGGTTGATCATTGGCAGCTCGGTCCTGTCATCCAACGCGCCAACCACCCCTCCTGCAACCATCACGACACCGGGATCTCTCCCTCCTGAGAGCCTCACGACGTCCACGATCTTTACGACTTCCATCAAAACCGTCACCAACTGTGGTCCCGAAGTGACCAACTGCCCTGGAGGCTCAACAGTTCTTGTGACGGAAACCATCCCCATTGCTACCACCGTCTGCCCCATCACCGAGATCCCCACCGGATCCGCCTCTTTCTCTTCCTCCGCCTCCGGAAACTCTTCCATTGCGACATCAACTCAGTCGACTGGATTCGGCTCTGTCTCTACCACCGGCAGCGCAGATGCTACTGGCGGCTCCAGCATTGTCACTGGAACCGAGAGTGGCGCAACCACTACCGTTCCTGGATCAGCAACTACATCAGGAGCATCTCTCACAACTCCTGGAACCCAGCCACCCGCCGGTGGTGATATCACCTCCACCATCTTCACTACCTCCATTCACACTGTTACAAACTGTGGCACTGAAGTGACCAGCTGCCCAGCTGATTCCACAAGTCTCAGCACCGAGACCATCCCGGTCTCTACCACTGTCCTCAGCCAGACCACACCTGGCTCTACTGGTTATGATTCATCCGCCTGGCCGATCGGATCTACCACCAGTGGTGCACAGGGTGGTTCAACCACTGTCCCACCTGTGGGTGACGTGACATCTACCCTCTACACCACTGAGATCCGCACTGTCACCAGCTGCGGCGCTGAGGTTACCAGCTGCCCAGCCACCGTCATCACAGAGAGTCGCCCTTACACCACCACGGTGATCCCCTCGTCGTTGGTCTCGTCGATCGTGTCAACTCCCGTCGCGACTCCAACCTCCTACGAGTCTTCCGCGAACCCCATTGGATCAACCTCAACTGGAGGAGGTGAGCAGGGTTCCATCACCGGTCCCCCCGTTGGTGATGTGACCTCTACCATCTTCACCACCACCATCCGAACCATCACAAGCTGTGGCTCTGAGGTGACAAACTGCCCCGGAAACGGCACCGCAGTTGTTACCGAGACCATCCCCGTCTCCACAGTAGTGACCACCGGAACTGCGGATGCTACTACCCCGGGATCCTCAGCCGTCATCACTGCTTCCAGCTCTCTGCCACCCGAGAGCCTGACCACCTCCACCATCTTCACCACCTCTATCCGCACAGTGACAGACTGCGGCAGCGGTACTGAGGGCTGCACAAGCGGAGCTGGCTCAACCATATTCGTGACCGAGACCATCCCCATCTCAACCACGGTGTGCCCCATCAGTGACTTGCCTCAGACACCCACCACCACTGCCGTTTCCACGCCGGTTTCCACTCCTGCCTCCTCCAGCAGCCTCCCTGCCCAGGAGCCTTCCGCTTCCAGCACGGCCGCAACTTCGGCCACCAAGACCTCGTCTTCTCCATTCGAGGGTGCCACTGGAATCGACATCATCATTCCCGAGATCCGTCAGTGTGACAACAATGACCAGCTCGACCTGCCAGGCATGCCGTGGTCTGTAACCAACGACATGTACAACAGCGAGAAGATGAACGGAACCCAGTGCACAAACTTTAACCGCGTGGTCGTGTCCAACGGCACATATCTCGTCAACTGGACCAGTATCACTGATATCAAGAAGATCGATGAGACTGCCGATGTCATGAAGGGTTACTCCAACATCGAGGCAAGCTTGAACGGCACCCACCACCTCACGGAGATCAAGAGCATCCCAACCTTCTTCAGGTGGAACAGAACCATTGGTGATGGCTTCAAGGGTAGGAACCCATTCTATTTACAGACTTAGAAATTCCGCGATTGCTAATTGTTTTCATCTACCAGGATCCAACGTCATCAACGTCAAGACCTCTTCTATCGAGAACGCACTTGAAGGAGACGTTGTCAACGAGTTTGTCCTGTACCTCCACACCTGGGATGAGCAGCGTCCTATCGGCTGGTCCGATACTCCTGCTGCCACCGTCGAGGAGCTGTACGGCACAAACTGGAGCGTCTACGAGGGCACTCGCGCGACCACCAACCAGACCGTCCGCAGCCTGGTCCCTGACGTCCCCGTGGAGAGCGAGCTCTACATCGACCTTAAGACCTGGCTCGACGCCATGGTCACCAAGGGCTTTGCCAAGAGCGACGAGTATCTCAATGCGGCCAGCTGCGGTACCGAGGTCTTCTACGGAAACTCGACCCAGAACGCCGCCGTGGCGCTCAACGTCAATGTGTAAGGTTGGATTCTGATAGGCATGGTGGTGTTTGGCTTTGCCAGATTCTCTTCTTGCGTCCAGGCGCATTCAAATTTAGAGTAGCGTTAGATTTACGAGAGGATAAGAAATCACAGTTGCTTGGGGATGCCATCTCATTTCAAAAATTATGAGCCGTTGAGCAAAATCAATGACAAACAAAAAAATAAATGTGTCTATGCTTTTGACCTTCATCTTAGTTGACATTGTTTGTTCTGTAATTGTTCTGTAAAACCTGACAGCCACAACTAAGGCTGCTGCAGTTGCATTACTCTTTAGTTCATTAACCACGCCAAACTCCCGACCAAATGTACCGCTTAATTCAAAGGCCTGCGCTGTGCTCTGTGGATATCTCTGAACAGGCATCATTCTCCAGGCCGTTACCTTCATCGCATCCAGGGGGTATTCATTCTTCGTCAATCTTGGGCTCTCTCAACTTCTGGTTCAGAGATTTCGCCTTGCCTATAAGTCTTTGGCTCCAATTCTTCGGAGTTTTCATAGTCTTCGTAATTCTCTCTTCAAAAACGAAGCTCAAGGTCCCACAGTCGAGGAGAATGTCCTGTTCCACGAGCGTTGCTTTGGAAAGCCGCACGCTATGATGACCCCCGGAGGACGGTTCACCAAGGTCCATACCCCAGCACAGAACAGTAAACGATCTCTGCTTATGGTCCTTGGTTCCGATGCAAAGAGGCAGCTCCCAAAGGCCATCGCAGGGGTGTTCTTTGCCTTCGACATCGATCCAGGTCCACTCTGGCGCAGATTTGACCTGCTCCAAGTGCCTCCTTGCAAAGCTAAGAGATACTCCGTCCATTACGGTCCCGGTATCAAGAATAACCCGTAAGGGCATCTTTTCCCTACCATCAAAGAAGGAATTCTCTGGTTCAAAACTATAACTCGAGACTGCATTGGTTCGTTCCCCGATTGAAATGAGGGGTCTGCCTAACTGCCACCAGCTCTGGAGCCGAGGGGCTATGT
Organism: Clonostachys rosea; assembly: GCA_026958235.1. Classification (NCBI taxonomy): domain Eukaryota; kingdom Fungi; phylum Ascomycota; class Sordariomycetes; order Hypocreales; family Bionectriaceae; genus Clonostachys; species Clonostachys rosea. Next base: position 652,246 of record CP110207.1, read on the forward strand.
AGAACTTCTGAGCTTCGAGCGTTGCCATGCCGAGGACAAATGGGGGCATCCGAGAGTCTCTTTCGATCCCTGCACAGAAACTTGTGAAAGTGATCGTTTTACCTTGACTGCATGTGGCTGTGATTGGGACGAGCCACTCGCCAAAGATTGCGAGTTTAGCCCCGGGAGCCCTGACTCCATATATCTCCTTGCGCTTCTTATCCTCATCTCTTTCGCCTTCAACTTCTTTACCCTTATCGCCTTTACTCTCATCTTTTTCACCCTCACCTCTGTCACGCAGATGCTTCCGGGCAAACGAGAGACTTACTAGATCCACTGGACAACCAGTGTCGAGAATAGCAGGTATTTGACGAGTCGAACCATCTTTTACTCGGATCTCGATTTTTATGGTGAACGGTTCATCCTCCTCTGAGATCACTATCTGAGGTTCTGCTCGCTTGAATAAAATTCGTCTCAGAGACCGAGACATGGTGGGAAGCGGCTTGAAGATCTGGCCTAAGATGGAAAATGAGGTTCAAGAAGTGAGGTTGGTTAGCAAAGTAAGAGTAATGCTGCGAGAGGCATGAGGGGAAGATGGAGAGGCATATATGTAGAATACAATTAACTGGACAGTAACTGATTTACTGATACTTTGTTGTTGTAAAACACCATACAACGACAACGTTGCTTTCTTCTAAAGTGACTGGCCTCAAAAGCTTCTCTCCCTACATTACTTAGACAATGCCGCTCACATTACGAAGTTGGACACCCTACCTTGCATGTTATGGGACATGCATTGCCCCTACTTGAAGGTTTGAGATGTCCAAAAAAGTGACTTGGTACACAGTACTCATTAAATGGTTGGACCTCATCAAGTTAAGAAATACTATTAAGTTCAAAAGTTGAAATTTCCAGACAGACGTGTGAAATCGTGTGTAAACATCCGCTTTCCCTTAATTATCATAGGTAAAGTAATATCAGACCAAAGTTCTAAGTGAGTTAACAGTCTCTCAACTCTCAAGGCGCTGTTGCATATTATCTAAAATGAGAGTTAGTAAATACTATGCAATTACCGAATTGTAGATGCAGTCAAAGAAAATGTGCCACCAGACTGCATGTCTTTGTTTGACCATACCTGTGGTGTTGGTCTGTGATGCTCGAGGGAGGCCGCCTGTGGCAGTGGGACGACTCTGATTTAGTTAGGCCTCGACTCGGTAGACCATGTATAATTGGAACGAATAAGGCTGAATTGTCCATTTAAATTCATAATTCGTTCATCCAATCCCTGATCCACGCGTGTTCATCATTCAGGTGGGGAGCTACGGAATGTGGCGGCACCAACAAGATTACTTGACTCAGAAGCGATGCTCACTGTGAGCTCCGCTGTTCCACATGGCTTGCTCGAGTTTCATTTTAGTCATTTCTGGTTGTGTATTTACTCTCTAAAGGTCCCTTCACTCGATCAGTGGCACGTTGAAACAGCGGACGGGAAGAGAGTGAGCGCCACGCGGTTTCCCGAAGAGCATGCATCTTCTGCGATCCTCCGGTGGTGTGCTTTCTGTTGGCAATTTTTTTTCTTTTTTTCTTTTTTTTTTAGGTGAGTCCCACCGGGCCCATCTCAGCTGACTGCAGGTGTGTTGGCTGTGTGTTGTTCATAGGCTAAGCTTATGTCCAGCCCCTGGTTCAAACAAGCCATCAATAGCGGCGTGGTTCTGGGCCGCGGCCTTAATAATTCAGGCACCTGGTTCGCATGGTCAGGGGCTAGAGCAAACTCCCACTTTCCGCTGTTATGGTTCTTCATGAAATGAGCAACATGGGACGATCTGATAGAGGCTGGATGTGATGTGCTTCCAACCACTCCATGATCGCCTGGCCCTACCCACAGACAGATACGTGGGAACAAAGGACTGGCCACTGGCTCGACTGTGAAGATCCGCCGGGGTGACATCCTGCCAAAGACATGAAAACAATGGCATGCTCCTCAAAATAGCTCTTGGCCTCCCGCTCCACCCAGACCAGGGGCCCGGCGCCAAGCACCTGATTCCAGATGGATGATTGGTGTTTTGAGTCTCGAGGCCCCGTATCACTGCATGAGACAGTAGCCGTTGGTCAGCTCCTTGTTTGGCGCATGTTCCCCTGAGGGAGGCAGCCAATTCGTGTTTCAGGGTTCTGGCATTTAGCTTGTGCTCTCCCGTCTGCTTAAATACACGACGATCTGGGGTGAATTCTTGGCTTCCATCTTTCTTCCCAGTCTCCACCGTGAACCAGGAGTTCGTGATTGAGTTGGTCTTGTTATTTTCCTTCTGACGCTCTTTATCCCATCAAGCTTTCTTACCAAGTCACCGTCAATTCTCTCACCTAATTATCAACCATCTCCGATCGTCACCATGGCCGAAAAGGACACAGAGCAGCAGCCTGCGCCGGCTGATTCGAGCCCGAGGCTCAGCACTGATTCCGATGATTATTTCGTACGAGACCTTTCCTGCCGCATCGCATTGTCTTAGATCTTCTCTCCTAACCTTGTTCTCCTACAGAATGGCCCCCGCGACATTTCCCATCATTCGAAATGGCCCATCTTCCTGCAGCTTCACGGCAGCGTTACCCCCCGAATGATGTTCCCCTTGACCTTTGTCGCTGCATGGGCGACAGCTATTTGCTGCATCTCGCACTTCGTGTGGAGTCGTAAGTTGCCCTTCTCCCTCGTCCCTCGGCGCCGCGACCGCATAGCTAACAGTTCTGCGCAGTTGGTGTCAACTCGGTGCTTCTGACCATTCTTGGTTTCGTCGTCGGTCTGTCCCTTTCCTTCCGTAACTCGACCGCCTACGAACGATACGCCGAAGGTCGCAAATACTGGGCTATGCTCTCCCTCCACACCCAGAACCTGGCCCGTGTGGTTTGGGTGTATGCCGCTGAGCGTGAGGATCACAAGACCGATGATCTCCTGGCCAAGGTTTCGTTCTGCAACATGCTCGTCGCCTTCTCTATCGCCTTGAAGCACAGACTGCGCTTCGAGCCTTTCACGCACTATGAAGACCTGGAGCCCCGTCTGAAGCATCTTCACTGCGTCGCTCACCGCGCAGACAACATTGAGTGGACCAAGCCTTCAACGTTTAAGCGAATTGGTAGCCGTCTCGGTCTCCCAATGGCTGAGTCCAACCCTCGTAAGCTGATTAAGAAGTCGGAGAAGCCTCTGGGCAATGTGCCATTGGAGATTCTGAACTACTCTTCGACCTATATTCGCAACATCATCGATAATGGTACCTTTAAGGCCCCCATCTACCAAACACAGGCTCTCAACTCCATCACCATCCTGAATGACATCCTCACCGGAACCGACCGAGTTCTGAACACCCCCTTGCCTATTGCTTACTCCATTGCCATCTCCCAAATCACCTGGGTCTACATTCTTGTTCTCCCATTTCAGCTTTGGAAGACTCTTGAATGGGTCACCATCCCTGCTACCATCTTTGCGGCCTATATTATCCTCGGTCTGGCTCTGATCGGCCGCGAGATTGAGAACCCTTTCGGAGACGATGTTAACGATCTGCCACTGGACATCTACTGCGACCAGATCCGCCACGAGATCGACATCATCATGGCAAGTGGCAACCTCTCAACCGACGACTTCATCAAGAGCGACGACAACATGCTGCTTTTCCCTTATAACCGCCACGGCTTCCACTCTGTCAAGGACAAGACCCCTGAGCAGATCAGAAAGCTCCTCGCGGCCAAGGTCGAGGGCCTCTACAGCAAGGCCTCAGCGTGAGACCATCAAGCTGGGCTTTGTTTCGTAGCCTCCCATTAAGGAACAGGCTTCATGTGTGATTCTTGTATTGGTTCGATGTACACGCAATGTGCTTTTTTTGTTCGTGCAATTTCAATGGGTTTAAAAATCAAGTCATAATCGAGATCCTACGGTCTCCGTTTCCCTTTACTAGGTAGCGATAACAAAAATCAAAAGCGTGAATTCTTTGTCTTTGACATTGTTTAATCAAACAAACACCACGAGCCAATGATAATTTGACCAACGACAGTAATATGTAATGATCTGTGTCGTGATCAAAGGCCATACTGCAAGGGAATGGCCAACCGGGATCGGTGTCTTGAGCGTGTGTTCCCCAAATTCGTGTGGAACCTCGCAATTTACTCCGATTATTATGTCTGTTTCCGAGCACATGCTTAAGCGAGACAAGTCACTACGCAAACAGGGAAGATGTGGCCCGTGTGTTTATATGTCAATTTGCACGTTTGTGATTAATTATTAATCGCTAGTCTCATGCCTTTAGGCAGGCCCAGTGACAGCCAACTGTCGTTTTCAGCTCGTATCCTCGGGAGCGTTATTTCTCATAGTGAGCGTTGTCAATTTGGAAAAGTAGATCATGACTTTCACTGGATGACCTAATATACCTGTGAAGAGCACCATACTTGATGGTTGTATTCGTCTTCGCAGCATTCGGTTGCATAATGTTTGCCTCACGGTGAGTCAGTGAGACCCATCGCCGTGATCGAACTTCTCGACCGCGAGGCAAGTGCCCTTGGCAGTATACAGTCGTCCAGGCGATGAAGTTGGCAGGGAGATTTAGCCGATAAGATGCGAAGTTTGAGTGAAGAATCGTGGAGGAAGCGCTTGGATTATTCTTACATACTACCTGCTAACAACATATACAAAGATTGGCATTATCTCCATACACGTTATCCAGCAGTTTCTCTTCACGTATTCATTGTATTTCCTCCTTCCGGCGCTTTACCTTAGGTTCTCATACTAGTCACCAGCAAGCTGTCCGTTGTGCGATTATGTGATACTCCTTCTACCCTTGCCCGGTATTCATTGTCAACTGTTCTTGGCTATACTTGGTTCCATTTCAAGAAGTATACGATTGGTGCATCGTCTGCACCTCGAGGTCGGAAAGTAGTGCAGTGAAATAGAGCGCTGATGGTCTTCGCTCATGCTACATGCCCAGCTTGCATCTCTTGGGGCAGACCCAAAATCATATCTACGTCTCTCAGCCCTCTTGCGACGGGAAGACGCTGGGTTTTCTTCGATGCTCGGTTATTCACATGCTCCCGCTGCCTTTATGTGTTTAGATGATTGACCCATGGCACTTAAGGTACAGGGGCGAGGAAACATTTCGCGTAATAATTATGGGAATTTTTGGCGTCAAATATGCTGAAGACAATCTGGTTTTTGGGATTGACTTTTTAGGGAAATAGTGAAGTTATCGCTTGCAGGGAAGTTAAGATATTCTGAGCGGTTTCTATTTCCGCCCAATCTCGAGACAAGTCTTTGAATCAGGATATTGAACGTCTTTCTCGATCTTTCCCTCAATTTATCCCACTCTGAGCTTCATTGCTCAAGGAATGGGAATGATTCAGCCGCAAGCATATGAGTTTCTTCTGTCATACATGGCCTACTCATCCTCTCCGACTACGGGATTATCCGAGAGCAATGCGATGCGCAGCAAGGGTCCGGAGCGCCAGGGGTTTCAGGGACAGCCAACAGGAATTCATCACGAAACTATTAGAAGGGAAGCCAGATATGCTTCGCTTTAGGCAGCTTGAGCATTAGATGTGATGCGTTTAACTATGGTAAGGGGAGCATACATGTTCTATATTTGGATTATTCTGGCATTTGTTACCTTTTTCATGGAGCTCTCGGGACGCAGAACGAAGTACTGGTATAAGATTTGAAAGTTCTACCTAGATGTACAGTGTGTTATGAGTACATTGGCCCCCATCACTCAAGGTCAATAAATTTATTGATAGAGCCAGTGAAGACGATTAGCAATTAGGTGTTGATAATAGTTTGCAATACAGGCAAAGTTGTTTTCTTTCAGTCACTTATATACCTTACTGGAACGAAGGAATGCCATGGTGCTGACTTAGTATGAAAATGGGTTATCCTTGGGTTTGACTATTTTGATATTCAGACCCAACGTTACAAGAGAGTAAGCACACACGAAATAGATTCTACAAGACAAATGTCTGCTGTTATTAGACAATATAAACGACTCAGGGGCAAATTCCACCATTAGCAGCACTTGTGACATTGTGTATCTCATAAAAAGAGTATATTTCTCAGTTTGTTTTTAAATAAGCCACGAAGCAAAAGGCCTGAACGGCCCATAGAGGCGCAACACAATAACACTTAATCATAAACCATCGCTAAGGCAGCATCGCCGCGCTGAGATGGCGCACATATATTTCCCAAGAAGCACTCGAATCCAAAAATCGCTGATAGTACAGTCCAGCTCCCACATCCCAGATCATCCTTGATGAGAAATAGGGGCTTTGGCCGCCTGGGCCTCAAAACGAAGCTTACACGAAGGCAAGCATCTTACTCCGAGGATTCAGTAGCCTCGGCAGCGGGCTTCTTGTGGCGACGACCACCACGCTTCTTGCCCTTGCCCTTTCCACCCTTGCGCTTGCGGCCGCGAGTCTCGAGCTCAGGCTCAAGAAGGTCACGGATATCAAGCTCCTCATCGAAGTCGCGCTCCTCGATCTCGTAAAGGTCACGAGAGTGACGGCCACCTCCACGGCCACCTCCACGACCACCGCCATGGCCGCGGCCACCACCACCGGCACCGCCGAAGCGACGGACCTCAAGCTCCTCATCGAGGTCACGAGAGTGACGACCACCTCCGCGGCCGCCTCCAAAGCCGCGACCACCACCGCCGCCACCGCGGCCGCGGGGGCTACGGACTTCAAGCTCCTCATCGAAGTCACGCTCCTCGAGCTCGTCAAGATCACGAGAGTGACGGCCACCTCCACGGCCACCTCCACGGCCACCGCCAAAGCCGCGACCACCACCGGCACCGCCGAAGCGACGGACCTCAAGCTCCTCATCAAGGTCACGAGAGTGACGACCACCTCCACGGCCACCGCCACGGCCGCCGCCAAAGCCGCGACCACCACCGCCGCCACCGCGGCCGCGGGGGCTACGGACCTCAAGCTCCTCATCGAAGTCACGCTCCTCAAGCTCGTCAATATCACGAGAGTGACGGCCACCTCCACGGCCACCTCCACGGCCACCGCCGAAGCCGCGACCACCACCGCCGCCGCTGAAGCGACGGACCTCAAGCTCCTCGTCGAGATCCCGAGAGTGACGGCCACCTCCACGACCTCCTCCACGGCCGCCGCCACCGCGGCCGCGAGGGCTACGGACTTCAAGTTCCTCATCGAAGTCACGAGTGTGGCGACCACCGCCATGGCCACGACCGCCTCCATGGCCACGACCACCGCCGTAGCCACGGACCTCGAGCTCCTCGTCAAAGTCACGCTCATCGAGCTCATCCTCATCACGCTCTTCTAGCTCCTCATCGTCACGCTCCTCGAGCTCCTCAACATCGCGAGCAATAAGGGTCTCCTCGTCGACGGATCGGAGGACAAAGTCCTGGACGGCGCCGCCATCGGCACCCTCAGCTCGGACGGCGAAGTCGGTAGTGCCCTCAGTGGACTCGGCCAGGGCCTTGTTGGAAAAGGAGAGAAGGGCTGCGGCCGCGGCCAGGGAGAGTTGCTTGGTGGAAACCATTGTGAAGATCTAGGCTTTTGTGTATAAGATCTGGGTATGTGGTATTTGTACACTTGGAAGGATAAAACAAGCTGGTAAGTAGGAAGCTGGTATTGGTATCTGGATTCGAATAGACGAAAGAAAATAAGGAGACGGAGACGAAAAGGAAAAAGGAAAAAAAGGAAAAGCTAAAGTTCGAAAAAAGGAACTGTCGCTTTGTTGTTTGCTTGGATTGAGTTGAATGGATTGATCGAGAGGGAGCAGAGAGAAGATGTCTTGATCTTATATAGAGCTCCGACCTAACACCAAGTGATACTGTACCAGGGTGTGTAGGCTGTGCTTGCTCTCACTCCATTCCCTCTCTCACCAAGACGACCGTGGGGTATCGACGCGAGAATCCTTCTCGGAACGCACTACGGAGGGGCACCTCCAACTCTGAGCCGGAGTGTCACCCACCCTCCATTCCGTGTGGAATGCATCAGACATGGTCTGTTTCAGCTGCAGAGATATGAGTAATTTGCCATTTGTGGCATCACTTCCATGCTATGATGTGATGGTCATCACTGACACACTTGCACCTGGGGTTTTTGGGGATGGTCGGTGGGCTTTTTTTAGATGCCGATCGTACTATTCTGGCACTACTGCAGGAGCTGTTGGAGGCCGTTGGGGTTCGAAGTTGATGGAGTCTCCATCGAGTTCGAGGAGACACTGAATCCAGGACAATGGAAGCAACTCTGCGATCTTTCGACAGACCAGGTGGTGCGTGAGCTGCGGCCAGGATCGGAGGACGGAATTGAGTATTCTCCCGCTGATTTCGCCGCCCAACTCTCCCAGAATGAACGCAATCAGATGCTGTCCTCGGTGTTCTGTGGCGATTTCCTTCACATCCAACTGCCCAGACCTCCGCCCTACAGCAACGCACGTTGCTGGAACAGGGGGCCGCTGTGACCGATCCCGAGTAATACGTGCGTCCCGCCCACTAATCAACGTGTAAGTTGTAACCGAACCCAAATCAGCACCCATCTCATCTGCGAAGGATTGGAATCCCCGGCCAGCCCAACTGCTAGCATGGTGTCGCAAATCAGCGCGCGGTGCGTCCACCTGGGGGAGGCAAATCCCAGTCTTGGCTTACTGTCCAAAGTCCCTAATGCAATAAGGCTTTAGGTCTTAGTGAAAGCTTGGTAGCGGCAATCGGGACCGAAGTCTACCTCTTCTACCGAGAGGCCCATTGGCTTTAGGCATGAGCTCGTAAGCAAGATTAGTGGGCTCTTCCATATGAAGATCCCTCACCAGCACCATCACTAAGCTTGATGTCATTGTCACTGAGTGTATTTTAAGACTGTTCGTTTCATGGCGGTCTACTGACCCCGAAAAAAGGGGATCAAACCAATACACCTTGGACTCGTCTTGGATCCCCATCCATCGGGCTTGCGCAAGAAACGCGAAACATCATGAGATTTTGGAGACTTCCGGAGACTTTTGGGGACTTTGCTGGCTGGCTCCAGCGCGCGCGTCGGCACCGCTGCCCAGTCGTGCCGCGATCCTACATGGCCCCAGCTGCCGACCAACGGCACAGAACAGGAGGCCAGCAAGGTTTAGCACCTCTGGGGGCTGTTTGAAGATTCGAGCTACCTTTGTCGGCCTCCAGGGGTCAGCAAACAACACCAAATACTTGTCCAGTGTGTGCTCATAGCAGCTGACCTCGAGCTGGTTGGGCGCTGTTGAGGCACAGCACAGCGGCTTCTTCGGCTCCACGCCACGTCGACATCCTGCCTGTTTCACACAAAGATTTCAAGTCCTTTGGTCAGACGGGTGGTGTGCCACATGCATGATTGATAAAGTAAGCTGCATCTGCAGGCGCGTCCATATGGTCCGCCTCCTATTTTTACTCGTGTGTGGCCCCACGGCTTGCGCAATCCGCCCTTGTAAGCCCTTGCAACAATTTACCCCTCAATCGCGATTTACGGCCTCACTTTGTTCTTGTTGATGAATAAGAAATGACCTGTGGCTGGTCCGTCCAGGGATCTGCTCGAGATGACCGCGTAGGGTTAAGTCTCTCAGCACACCATAGAGGCTCTCTGCCCATGAGACGGGCAGAGTGAGCAGAACGTGACGCTACGAGTGCACTAAGATTGGGGGCTTATTCTGAGCGGTTCAAACAGCGTCAAGATCTTCGCATGAGCAGAGCTAAGCAAAAGGTTCGCTAGTGTTCACGGCGCCCATTCGATCCGTATTCGTCTGACTTTGACGCAAACTACTTCTAATCTTGGCCATACTGAAGCACTTCTCGATATGCTGAACTTTTAGTGGATAGATGAAGCGGTTTTGTGTGTGTCCAAGGAAGGCCTCCTTTGTCTTGTGTTCAGAATACATTCATCTGTAAGCGTTGGCTCGGATGCAACATCGCCTAAGTATACCCACCCCCAATGCTGCCAAGGCGGTACTTGGGAGCAATTAGGGAATAAACATAATATAACTCTATATTGAGTGACATACTAGTCTTCTGAGACGAATTCCTCCTGCACCCCAGACTTGTTTTACCTCGTTTAGCCCTCAGAGCTGCCTTTTCTATAAATAACGAACCGAATGGACACCCGCATGTGTGTGGGCCATTGGCATCAGCCTCACCGGGCTTTCCTAGATGCGGTAAGCGAGCAGGAAATCGTCTCAGGTATCGTACCTAGAGAGGAGGAGAAGCAAGATGGCTGTGCTGCCCCGGCTAGGCCCATGATTTGGCTGTACCTACGTCGGCCTGTCCAGACAAAATCGAAACCTTGAAAGTGAGATATTATTAGTTGAGAGATATATTTTAATGCTTGGTAACAGCGATAGGCGAACGTTCAGTGGACGGAGCTGGTGCCGTGCGGTCAACAAGCGGACGGCTAGTCGAGTCCCCTTTGCTTTTGGGGCAGAGGAGGATTGCTCTATAGTAAAGGACTTTGGTATGATTTGATCAATTTCCTAACATTTGCTGCGTCACGGTGCCGAGGAGTCGGATCCTTACCCCGAGTTGAATTGGCACTTTTGTATGGCTACCCTACATCCTAAGATTGCATCACGGAAGCAGGAAGACACAGTTACTGTACATCGTTGACTGTAATGATGCACTCTCTAAATGGAGTTACTCATGTCCTGGTGTCTTGGACTGTTACGCGTAGTTGTGGCGAGTAAGAAGACACGTGAGTTTCATCGCGATTGATATGGTGACGATCGTGATAGGTGTCGACCCAATATCAAAGGTGCTCTTGCAAAAGCATTTCACAAGCGAAGGTCCGACTAATTAGGAAAATCAACCCAAATGGAAAGATCAAAAATAAATCGGAATTAATCTCACGCTGTCCCTCCGCTAAAGCCCTCACCATCGATACTATCTTGACAATATTTCCTTCATTGCCTCCATTGCCTCATCTAATTTGCTCACAGTCATACTTACATGGCCATCCGTCTCCGAAATCCTTGCTTCGGCCCCCTGTATCAACTGGGCTGCTTTCTCAGCCATCCTGACAGGAGCGTTCACATCCAACCTGCCGTGCCAAATCACGAACTGACCAGGGTTAACCTTGACATCCTCGAGGCGGAACCCCCAATCGCTCGCCGCAATCTTGGCCTCCCACGCGGACCCTTTGCTCCCATACCGTAACGCTTGCCGCATATCCTCGATCAGCATCGACCGTGTCCTCCCGCCGTCGTGATAGATGCACTCTTGGTCCGGCCCCGGCTTGTTCTGAAAGCTGTCGTCGAAGATCTTCTCCAGCTTCTCTGGGTGCTCCTCGTCTCTCGCGGCCGAACCAAATAGGTATTCGAACCCCTTCTCGACCAGCCACGGCGACCATGGCACGAGGCCAAGCATGATGCGGTTCTGCAGCATCATGCCGTCGATACCGAGCTTCATGGGGTACATGGATGCCACGACACCGCCCCCAATACAGCGAGTCCTTGGGATCTGATGCAGGCACGCGATCGTGTAGGGACCGCCGCCCGAGACCCCGAGGACGGCGAACCGGTCGATCTTGAGATGGTCGGCGATGGCCAGTAGATCTGCTGGCCAGTCGACGAGCCGACGGTTTGGGTCGTGGGTCGAGCGACCGAGGCCTGGTCGTTCAATGGCAACGACGCGGATTCCGAGGCGTTTGGCTGGCTCGTCGTACCCGAGAGCTTCAACAAGACTGCCGGGCAGCCCGTGGTGGAAAAAGACTGTCGCGTCGGCATTGCGGTCGCCGTAGACTCCGTAACAGAGCACGCGACTGTCTGGTAGGGTGAAGAGGGTTCCTGTTTGCGATGGCGTCTCCATTTTCGATTGGTGCTTTGGCTCGGAGATGTTGAATTGAAAGCGATCGCGGGGTGAGTTGTATATTTATTCTTGGCGGGAATAGTAGCGTCGCGCATGCTCCGTCCAATTTGTTTCCCCCTTTTCAAGATGACACAGGCGATCTAGGATATTGCTGTTGCCTAGCTATTGATGGCTACGGTTTGAAGCATGGGGAGTTGAAGCTTGGCTGAATGGACAAGCAGGTGAGATAAGCCGTGAGACACTCCCTTGCAGCACCCAGTCCAGTCCGGCTGCGCGAGTTGGCCATCACTTGACATTGATGATCATCATATTAGTCAATAATAACATGATCTTTTGTCGAATGTCTCCTTCTTTGATAGGTATACAGGCTTACCCATTGATACTGCTGTATGTAGGAGGACAATGGCAGCCGCGCCTTGGAAGAATATTTCATGTCTGGTGTTCTGGGGAGACAAGGGGTACCGGAGCCGAATATCCTGGTAAGCCGTGTCAGGTCGAGGCAAGGCAGCCACATTTAGCAGTACACACCAACCAGGATTTGAATCCGGGTCCGAAGAGTCGAAGCCAGACATCACCCTGTCTTCTGGGTAAGATTCATCACTCACCTGGCGATTGTGAGCGATTGTAACTGACCATATTCCGAATCTATGGTGCCACACACAATAACAAGAAAAAAAAGAAGTCCTCCACGATATTTAGGTTAGCGTTGTGTTTATTACTAGGTTAATTATTTTGAGGTTGTGTCGAGAATCAACCATGCAGGCTTTAGGTGAGTCATGTTTCGTGTCAGTCGCTTGCTCGCCAACTTACGCCAATTGTCTGGGCAAAGTATATTGCACCTCTTAAATACTGATCTCGAGTGCTAGAGTTAACAAGAATGTTGAAGAAACATCAAATGCGTGGCAGCTTGATATCTATCAGCCACGGCAATTGAGGTTTACCCCCCGAAGCAGATTGGATGGATGCATTCACAAACAGGGTCTCCGACCCTTGTTGAATGCTGGCAACATCCTTAGAACATCGGCTGGTATCACATAACCCTTGGGACAGCAATTCTTCCAGCCTATTCTTCTTCGCATTGGCCGTGTCCTCGTTGTCAAATTTCCCAACTGCAAGACTCTGCAGACTCTCGATGGACGTCGACTTTTCGTTGTCGATGTCGGTAAAATGAGACGGATGCTCTGACGCTTTCTCCCCCCAATGAATTAACTTGGCCCCCCATCCCTCATGGATGTGCCCGAAGCAGTGCAGTTTTGGCCGCTGGCGCGCCACGGCGCCAAAAAGCTGAGGACATCCAGCCCGCTCTCTTGAGAGGGTGCGATCGAGAACTCCTTCTGGCAGACCATGGGTAACAACAACATCCGCTTTCCATACGTCCCAGGTATGCCCTGCGCTACGCGAATATTGAAATCCCATGTTTCCCTCTGAGGGGGTGTATGGACTGGAGTAGAGCAGCAGACGCGCCCCATTACTCAGGTGGAATTCGTGAGTGCCCTCCGTCAAAACTCGAATGTCAGGATATACTGCGAAAAGATCTCCCACTTTTCCATACTCTCCATAGGTTTCCTCGACCAATTTCGCCTCTAGACCACTATTGTGAAGAAGTGCGGAGTAAGCCAACTTGTCAAGGGTGAAGTCGTGATTTCCGGGAATCACGAGCTTCAGAGACGCCTTGATGTTGCTCATCATCTTGAGAGTAGACTCATACTCATGGAATTTCGATTCATCTGTCAAGTCACCGCAGTGGATGAGTACATCTGCGGAAAAGCCGGGCTTGAAGTCCGTGGGAAGGCCTTCGCCATGGGTATCTGATATGATTAGAAACCTGGTTTTAATGCCCGAGTTATCCATGGAGGTGTAATCCACCAGTCATAAATGATATTTCAGATGAAGGAAGGAGAAATATGAAGCGGTGGTTTGCTGCGACAGCGTTCTTTGTCTGCCTCGGTCTAAATCGTAAGGTTTTAACTTGCATGATGCTTGGGCAACAAATTGAAACAAAGTTCGCCTGGGATCAAAACTATTTTGCCTCTGTTACAAAGAATAACTTATTTGAAAAACTCAAGTCCATAAGACTTAATACAATTCCTTAGTTTGAGGCCCTCTTCCGGTCTTGTATTAATAAAAGCTGTTGAGTCGGGGAGCGGCTCGTGGCTTGCGCAAACTGTCAGACATTCAAAGCTCTAAGCCATGGCGACCTTTCGGACTGAGTTTAGCTCTTGAAAACATAATAATTCGCCTCTCGGTGTGTATTTTCCTCTTTGAGTTTCCCTTTGACTTCTAAGAGTACGCGTTGTGTTGGGGACATGGAACACATACCGATATCTATTCACAATGACAACCAGATGAAAGTATTATCCACAATTCTTCCAGTGTTTTCTAATATACGGAGAGCTAATTTAAAATTAAACGGAGCTAAATGGTGGTATTTAGCAGCGGAGTTACCACTTCTTCTTGATAACCAGGAGTACGCCAGTGCTATCGAGAGTAACCAATTCCTCACCGAGCTCCACGCCAGCCTCATGCTGTAGCTGCTTGACATCTCTGAGAAACCTCTTGACCACGTCGTTCTCAGTTCCCACATCTTCAGGGTGGGCCTCTCGCCACCGGGTGATGGGACTGAACGTGCTGAGCATCTTTTCGAAGCCATCCAAGCCGATGCTCGCTCGAGTCTTGAAGAACTCTTCCCCGCTCTTCCAATGCCGACGGAAGAAAGAAGATTCTTCAAACTCGGTGACAGGATTTGCGATTGTCCAGGGGAGTGGGAGAGTGGCATAGCAGTTCTGGCTCATGGCATTGCCTGCTTGCAAGAATCCAGCTAGGTGCTCATCACGATATCGGGTTACGGTCGCCTGTATAGCAGCCGCATTGGGGACAGAGGGATGAACACGAGTTTCCCCATTGACCCAGATGGCGACGCTGCCACCGGGCTTGAGGACTTGCGAAGCCCTGGGCCAGAATGTGTCCATGTCGAACCAATGGGCAGCAGTGGCAACAGTAATGAGGTCCACACTCTCATCGGCAATCGCGGGACTCAGATCAGCTCCCAGCTCCTCGGCAGTTGAAACCTCGAAGCGAATGGGCTGCGAAGTGGAGGTCTCACCACCCAAACTTCGGGCGACGCTGATCATTGACACTGAAGGGTCCAGTCCAATGGCCGTCTTGAATTGAGGAGCAAGAGCACGAGCAGCTTGACCAGGCCCACAACCGAGGTCGACAAGAGTATCTAGTTGGCCACTAGTAGATGTGTGCTGATTTATAACAGCATCGTAGAGGCTCTGGTGGTAGTCTGGGCGAGACTGAGCATAGACCCTGCCTTGCTGCTCGCTGTAGCCAGTGAAGGTTGTCTCAGTCATGTTTTCTTGCAGGAACAAGGAAGGATGCTTGTAAAGATGTGAAGAATGATAAGAACTGAAATGATATCTTGATCGCTCGCTGGGGTAAACTAAGGTATGAACACTGACTGAAACACTGATTAGGACGTGATGGCTATCAAACAGGCTGTATATATATTTGACATACAGAGCCTGGATTACAATCGCAAATACGCCTCGCCCCCAAGACTTGACGTAAGTCGTACGGCGTTTGGGAGTTTTGTGAATCTGGAAGCCCGGCTGTGTCGCATCGGAGCTTATCATTGAGCGGAAGGAGTTTTCATGATGATCTGAATCCCCGTTCCTGCGCCAAAGCGGGATACTTCAATTGGCAGCCTGCTAATTCGGAAAATATTAGTCTACTGTTACATGACAAATGTTAATCTGTATCTATTCTGTGATCGCCGTGCTAATACTCAATTCTAGGATTCACAATATTGGGGGGTTCAAGCGAGCAATGGCCACCTAGATGTCATGCGTTATTTGCCGTGAAAATGCCGCAGATAATTCTCCAATTTCTTTCGGCGGACAAAAGTACTAAGCTCAATGGCACCTGGGTTTATTTTATAAGGCCTGACTGCCTCGTGGGCGTGAGTGGCAGGCATATCCGGTGTGGCGTCGATAAGCAGGCTGTCGTCACTTTCAGGGACTTTGGCCATACCGACCGAATCCCAACGCTGGAGCCCAATGGGAAAACTCAAGGCTGAAGATAGAAAAGTCACATGTTCACTTTTTCATGCATCAGGATCACATCAGTTTCAAACCGCAAAGAACATGTTTCAACAACCATAATGGCAACACAATCAAGACCAAGTTGTGGTAATCAAACGCTCGCTTATTTATTCCCTATCTAATACTAGAAACACAAGAGAAACAGAGTTTTCACTGAAAGCTATGCCATAAAAAATCAGCTAAGGATAACTCCCGTTAAGTCACAAATACCGAATCGCCTTCGGCAACAGCATTCTGCGGCATATGGCTCTTCTTACTCCTCCAACTCCTCCAGGTCGCGAGTCCCGCGGTGCCCACCGGTACGAGGTTGGCTACCGCCGCGTACGGGAGCAGGGTGGTATCCGGGACTGTTACGAGCGCGGGCGTAAAGCTCACCCTCATAGTCGTCAATACTCCGTGTTCCTCTGTGGCTACCACCACGGACCGGTACAGGGTGGTATCCGGGATTGTTGCGTGCGCGGGCGTAAAGCTCACCCTCGTAGTCGTCAATGCTCCGTGTTCCTCTGCCGCCCTGTCGGGGGCCATGGCCACCTGCATTAGGTCCCCAGGTGCGAGGATCGTCTCCGGGTCGGCCTCCCTTTCTGGTACGAGTGAAAAGCTCGGTCTCAAGTCCCCTGCGACCCTGTCGAGGGGCATGGCCACCCGCATTGGGTCCCCAAGTGCGAGGATCGTCTCCGGGTCGGCCTCTTCTAGTACGGGTGAAGAGCTCAGATTCATACTCATCAATGCTTCGGGTTCCCTTTCCCCCTTGTCGGGGGCCGTGACCACCTGCGTTTGGTCCCCAGGTGCGAGGGTCATCTCCGGGTCGGCCTCCTCGTCTGGTACGGGTGAAGAGCTCTGTCTCGAAGTCATCGATGCTCCGGGTTCCCTTGCCGCCCTGTCGGGGGCCATGACCACCTGCATTTGGTCCCCAAGTGCGAGGGTCATCTCCTGGTCGGCCTCGTCTGGCGCGAGCCTCAAGCTTTACGGGCTCGTCTCTCTCCACGAGGTATAGGCCATCAGTGGACTTATCGATGCCCATCGCAAGTCCCTTGCTGGCGAGGCCGAGCCACACGAAAGCCGCAAGGCCAAGGTTCTGAATAGCGACCATTTTGAAAAATAAAAGAAAAGGTTGTGTGGTAGTTGTAATAGTCAAATGAATGGGCTGTGGTAAAATCAGTCTAGGAGACCAGCTTCTAGGTATAATCAGATTCTTGTCAGAGAATGGAAAGTTGTTAGTTGGTTGTAGATGCGCCTTCTCATCTAGACGAAGAGGAACTGAATATTTTATACTCGCTTGCTCCAAACCCCAGGGACGAAGGCTAAAATTAGCCGCTGAGGTAGAACGGAATAGAGCGAGGCAGATCAGTGCTCATTCTTCTGGCATCATAACTGTAACTCACCTTGCTAGGAAGGGTCGAACCTAAAAATAGTGTTGTTAATCTTCTCATCGCAGGGGGCTTCCGTTGGTCTTTGCTTCATTGCGTGTCTTTAGCCTGGCACTTACCGGTATAAGTGGTGCTGGAATCTGACATCTCAACGTTTTCCTGCGGACAAAAGTGGTTCTCTGGATCTCAATCCCTGGCAAACGCGTGGACATGACTGGTGTCTGGATCCCCCAGCAAGAACCGAGAGCAAACACATTGGCGAGACAGGCGTCTGAGCGTGGAGTCTGTAAGCTGACTGACCCACCAGCCTGTTATTGCCTAGCCTCAGGGGTTGATATTGAGCTTGCTGTTGTAGTTTCGGCACCTATTCCAACACAATCTGCCGATGCTTCGGCAAGGAGCATTACCGACGCGGTACTTACGGATGCAATCAGAAACGCTGGAGCAAGGCTGGGGAATCCTACGCACTGAACACTGTCGCACCATACGATCGACCAGCCCAGGTAGTGCCTGTAAACTTGGCGTCACTCATCTTTTTTGGCGGAGTGCTTCTCCAGAAAGGGTGGTATTTATCACGTTTCTATATTTAGTTTTACTTTTTGGTATTAATTCACTACCGGGGATATCCAGAACCCTGTGGCTATGGCATCGGATTCTGGTCTCTACCATGGCCGGTCCTTTTATGAAATCCCCATTTTACTCGGATAGTTGCTGAATTAAAATTTCAAATTCACTTCATTCTGAAGCTTTCAAGACTTTGTTATTATAACACTCAGTAGTTGTGCAAACCGTGTTTGGCTGCGGCATAACCGCATCCCCATTGCGATTTCCTGGTATTTGTTGATCTTTGGAGTGAAAGTGCGGAGTTGAATCGGAAAGTGCCGACACTTTCAAACACAGCGTCCCCTCGTGATTTTCAATAGCCTCGGTGTGTCAAGCAATTGTGAAATATATTACTCACTATAATCTAACCTAAAGTGCCAAATAAAAATCATGCTAAGTTGCTATGTTTCGGACATCTTGTCGAGACCTGCCCTTCCCCAGCAAGTAGACAGCTTACTGCGAAACAAGTCTGCGGCTATCTTGTATACTTCTTTGTTGATTGGCAATTGATGAAGATTGCATAAAAGAATAAACAAGACGGTATGTTCCGGAGAATCGGGTAGTCCAAACCGACCAGAGTTAATTTGCTGCATAGCCCAAAGATTGGGAGATGTGCTAAGGTCTCGGAGGAACTCAAAGCAGAGATTCTCCACTACCAAATATGGGAATGCAATTACGGCACTCTCTTTATTCAACTCATGACCGAGTTCTTTAATGAGAACATGTGGAAAGAGTTTCGCGTGTTTAGTGGGGGTTGAAGCACTCCCAGGAAGTCTACCTTGTGCTGTGTTGGTCGCGACAATGCAAGGGTCATGTCCATTGCCGCCATGTACTGACCCGAATTTGCTAAGGGAGAGGAGCCTTTCCACATCTTCTGGCCTCATATCGATTCGCCCCGAACCCAGCACATATCTGTCTGTGAAGAAGACGGATAGAGGAATTTGTGACCATAAGGCTTTTTTGGTGCGTCTTGGGAAAGATACTTGCAACGATCCATCGGAAAGATTCAACATCCTTTTCAAGGCAGAAACAGATGTTCCTTTCTGGAGAGCAAGCGACCTAACAATCGCTCTCGTGCCGCTTGGTCTGTCGAAGTTGGATTCGGAATTGAAAATAGCGCCAAGACCGAGTCTATTCTCTATCTCTGCCAAGTCTTCCCAGTCTGAATCGAGCATATCTTCGGAATGTAGAGCATGGTAAAGGTGGGCGACATCTTGGATCATTGTGATTGCGCCGGGACGAGTGCTAAAGTCATATAATCTTGCTCGGAAATGGAAGATAACCAGACCGCATAAAACAGGCGATAGTTTGTAAAGAAGGTGTCTCTCATATGAGAGAGGTGGCTGCATGTTCATTTCCCTGGCAAGTCTGTCTCCGATTTCAAAAAGTTCGTCCTGTTTAATAAACCTCAGCGGCTCCTGGATCCTGCGTATCATTTCCGTATGGATCTTAGATGCCTGCTTGGTGACAGTGAGAAGTGATTCAAGAGTGCTCTCAATTGATTCTAGCTCTTGTTGCATCTTGTCAAAAGCTTTAAGGGCATCCTTTCGGATATGATGATTGATATCAAGAAAAACCTGGCCAGCAAACAACAAGAAGAAAGTCATCTGCTCGGATTCCAAGACACGTCCAACTTCACGAGTGAACTCATCGAAGACTGGGAAGCCCTCGACATGGCGGTTCAGACTGGCCGACGACAAAACCAAGTTTCCCACAAACCCAAAATCATCTGTTATCATTTCATCGTCAGACAGTTGGTCTCGGGAGGCTGTGGGGTCGTAGTTTGCGAGACACGGAGGAACTGGTCCGATATTTTTAACGAGGTCCAGGCCAATTCTTAAACCTGACTTCGCACACAAGTAGAAACGTTGTCTGAGTTCATCAACGGGCAAAATATCCAGGTCGATTACTAATTCATACAACCACTCGTTGAAGAATTCGAAAAATTTGACGATGCCACCGTGAGGCTCAAAAACGGGTTCAGCTTGGTGGATAATAAATCTGGCAAGGTCCAGCCCAGTGTTTGAAGCTAATGCGGCGGCGCAAAGGTCCCATTCACCGTCCGTGAAGCGACGCCAGTTAGAGACAATCTCATCACGGATGGCGTTTAAATCTCCAGACAGCATGAAGGCAAAGTCTCTTGCATCCCGGAAGGTTATTGTCTGTTCAGCTTCGTAGACGTTCGGGTCGTCTACGACAGGCTCAGGTCTTTCGATCCCCATCATGTCTGTGAACTCTTTTGAAGGTTGATTTATCTCGAGCGAGGCGAACCGATTAATGCTGGCTGCGTCTGGTATAGCTTTTTCCGAAGCTGAGTGGGGGGCAGAAGCTGGAGGCGGTGACATAGTCGCTTTCGAGCGGAGGATATGTCGGGTGCGCTTCAAGACAGTGACGAAGTGCGAGTGTTTTTCATCTTTCTCGGCGTCCAAAGTCTCTCCTTGATGAGAAAGCTGCGTAGCAAAACCTGCTCTCGCACTGATGGCTCTCTCTATAGCTGAAATGACGCAAGCAGGCACCGGTATTGCTGGGCTTTTCTGAGACGTGACGTATTCGGCAAGAGGGATAAACTTGCTGACAGGAATGATGTATTTGTTACTGTCTTGGGATAGCTTCTTCAACTTGGCTAGCTTCCTCTCTTTACCCTTGAGACGACCAGAAGCGGGAGGACAGTCGGTGAGTAGGGACAATGGACAGCCTGCAGCCCGCGAAGTTGAAGCGAGCCATGCGGCAACAGAGTTCGTGTCCTTTTTGTACTCCTCATACACGCTGAGGAGCCGCGTTGGGAGCATCCTGGGTGGTTTGGTGGGTGTGATGCGCATGCGACTTTGGAGGAAGAACGGAAAAGAGGAAGTCAAGGTGAGAGAAGAGAGGGGAAAATCAGAGGTGAAAAGAAGAGAAAGGAATACCAGGACGACAACACGCCCAGTCTGTTTGTTGACAATGGATTGCCCCACAGCCTCTGTGGCCGGCCATCAGCAGCTGCCAACTGAATAAAGTGTGACACTGTGTCATGGGTGTTCACGAGCAGCTGAAATGTGAGCACATTGTGAGAACAATCTGACCTGGACCCCCAAGTTTGCTATTCTTGATCTGGCTGAGATGGTTACTTGACTGGAACCGAAGAAATATGTCCTTTGGAACTTTACCCTGGTATTAATGCCATGTCACTAGCCAATCTCATCACCTCTAGAACCTTGTGCCTAGGCGCTCGAGCCTGTCTGTTGTCACTAGGACCTGTTACTTGCTGTGTGTGTACCTTGTTAAGGGTTAAGAACACACCTACTGTCACCCGAAAGGCCCACACTTACTTAGCACTTATGCTGTTTACTTTGGGATTGGGACACGTTTGGAGCTCAAGAGCGACATTCTGCAACATCATAGTGGAGGGTAAGTTCACAGTAAAAGGGAGCTGTGAACCATCTCATGTGGCCGCGAGGCGGAAGGGCCCAAGTGAAGTCAAATTTTGTGTTTCTGTGTCCCAACAAAGCGTAGATGTAAACGTGCAGAATGTGGAATGACTGTGGTGAAATAAGCGGAAGCCTTCATCTCAAGCTTCCACGGTATGATCCATTGATCTCCATCCCAGCCCAGATGCATTCCGTCAGCCCACTATCATCGCTTGTGATATGTGATACAGTAGGTGTTTACGTACCGTCTCGGCCCACACTTCATGCGGGCTGACCGAACCTTGAACGTCACTGGCTGTCGCCTTTTCGTATCAGGCTCACAGGCAGAACGAAAGAAGCGGGGTATGTTGCTATGTTGACGTCCAAAGTTCATGCTACGTCAAGAGATAAATAGTGTGTTATCCCCACGCTTGCCTATACATTCTGCTTGGGACAAGTCTGCGACTTACCTACTAGCTCACCTGCACCCAGCATCATCGTCGGGAAGCAGCTATGACGAGCATAGACTTGATAATTGAAAAGGCCGGCCTGCTATGCCCAGGACCAGGAGGGGCCATTGCAATTGTGAAGGATGAAGTGCCCCTCGCCCAGCGGGCATGGGGATTTGCTGATCTCAACCAGCGAATTCCAATGACAAGGGAAACCATGTTCCCAATCTGCTCCATTACCAAGCAGATGGTTTGTGCTGTCCTGCAGACTCTGAGGGATAATCACACACCGACCATGCCTATGGACGAGTCTGCCGATGACCAGCTCGAGGCAAACTTGCAGAAGCTGCTGACTCGCAAATTCTGCGAGGACAATAAGCTCTCCGTTCAGTTGCTGTGCGATAACCAGTCTGGGATTCGCGATTATTGGGCCACCAACACCCTCCTGGGCGCCAAACCAGAAGACCGCTTCTCCCTCGAGGATGATGCACGGGCAATGATTTACCGGGCCAGATCTCTTCATTTCAGACCCGGCACCGAGTTCTCCTATTCCAATACCAATTTCCATATTCTTGCCCGGGTTGTGGAGATGACGAGCGGCCAGTCCCTCTCCAGGTTGCTCCGCGAGAGAGTGTTTGCCCCAGCGGGAATGACGACAGCCGTGCTCTGTCCATCCACCGAGCACCAGCCAGGTCCGTGTGTGGGATATGAAGGCGGCCTTAAGGAGGGCTACTTCCCTGCCAGGAACCGCATCGAGTGGTCTGGAGATGCAGGCATCGTTGCTTCGCTCAAGGACATGGTCGCCTACGAGCTGCATCTGCAGTGGATCATGCAGGATTCCAAGAGCTGGTATCATAAACACTCAAAACAGGGAACCTTTTCAGACAGAAGCCAATCCTTCTATTCCAACGGGTTGTTTTTCGATGAGATGGATGGAGCGGCACTCATCGGCCACGGCGGTGCGTTACGCGGCTACCGCATTAGTCGTTTCCACATGCCTTCGCAAAACCTTTCAGTTGTCGTGATGCTCAACCATGAGGCGGATGCTGACAGTGTCGCGAAGCTAGTCCTACGCGAGGTCCTCGCCATTTCAAAAGCTTCAACTCACATGCCGGCTTCCATCAGTCCATGGTATGTCGAGGTGGCAGGCGAATGGACCGGCAACTTTTTGGATCTTGATACTATGCTTTCCATTAGAACCAAAATTACAGGGGAGAAGACCGTCTCGATCCTATATTCAGGAGAAACAGAAGAGATTAAGCTGTATGAATCTAGAAAAGGCTTCTCTCAGGACATGCGAGCTGAGATTGATGGCGACGTGCTCAGAATCCATCGTTTGAAGGACAACAGAATGCTGGAGGGAATCCGTCTCCACCCGAGTCAAGCATCTCGACGAGAGCACACTATCCCTGGAAACTACGAATGCGCTGAGCTTGAGTCGAGGTTTACGTGTTTTGGCCAGGGAGAGGTGCTGTATGGCGCGTTTGAGGGACCGCTGGGCCGCGGACCGGCATCGCCTATGACGTATCTTGGAAGTAACGTTTGGAGTCTTGCCTGTGCGCGCGGTCAAGATGCTGACCCGCCTGGTGACTGGACTCTGGTGTTTGATCGAGTTGATAGCCAGATGGGTATTTCCGGTGTGACCATCGGCTGCTGGTTGGCTCGAAAGTTCGGTTATATAAAATGGGGATTTTAGTTGCTAGCATGAACTTTTCCCAGTCTTCATTCCCACTGTTGCCGAAACCTCTGAAATCAGTTCCAAGCCCTTTCAGGTTATGGAAAGTCCCTTTAATTAGTTAGCTGTAGGTAATATCGATCGTATTCATGGTCTTAAGATGTCGGGTCTGGCATCTTCTATTACTGTTTTAAATTGTGCGAGTATTGTTATCAAACTTTGCCCCCCGCAGGTAACATCGGCAAGTGCCACACGCGTAGAGACTAGGTTGAAACGCGTAGCAATTTGTGTAGCTAACATTAGGGATACTGGTGATAACTGGTTTTCAAACCCCTAAACTCCTCTTGTTAGATTGCCGAAAACCCGGGTTAGTGGATTGATTAAATCTCGCAAGAAGATTATGCTAGGAGAGAAAGATGAACTCTTTAATTTGTGAACTTATAGTTCTTCCCAAGCCACCATTGGTGAAGGGCAAACGCAAATAGGGCTTATTCAAGAGTCCCACAACCGATGAAACCTCCTGGGTAAAGCCTTTGGTACGTTGGATGAGGAGGTAATTAATAATGTGAAGTTTTCGTATACCTGCCTTCACTCGCGTTTGGTATGATAGTTGAATCAGGCAGGAGTGGTCACTGTTGCTATGCGAGAAGTGTTTGTACCATGACACGTCTTTGCCACTTGCTCGCTCCACATTCACGTCCAGCTACTACGTGACTCTTGTTCAGAGCCCAGCTACTCTGACTTCTTTTCTTCCTCCCACACACAACAACATATTCTAACCAAGAGCCCACACGCGTCATTCTTTTGCACGCATCATCAGAGTTTCCACGGATCCTACTGCTCGAGCATTTCTTCATACCACCTGCATTGATTTGGTTGTTATCTAGCCTTACGGCAACGATGGAGCCTGATGGAAGGGCTTCAACTTCTTCCTGCGAAAAAGAGCGTCTTGAAGATGAGCCTGGGAACCATCCTCGCGCTGGCACCCAACCCTCCACCATCGAACAGCAGCGTCAGGAGTTCCTCGACCTGTACCGTTCATCTAATGTAAGTTGTCATGATTTGTATTGCGTTTCTATCCCTGCTTCTGTTCATGGACTGCCTTGAGACTAATGAACACGCAGGTTGTCGTAGTGTCTGGAGAACCCGGTTGCGGCAAGTCGACACGAATCCCCGAACTCGTTCTCTCGGAAGAGTCCAATAGCGGCAAGCGGGTGGCCTCGGCCCAGCCAAACAAAACGGCAACAACTTTGCTCGCTGACCGGGTGGCGACTAAGCTCGATTGCGAGGTTGGAAGTAGAGTTGGCTACACTATTCTGGGAGACGACAGAACCACGGACGAGACACTCCTAGAGTTTACGACTACTGAGAAATTGCTGTGGAAGCTTCAGAGTGATGGCATGCTATCAAAATACGTAAGACCTTCACTACATATCTTTTGTTTCTTTCTGCATAACAAATACTCACTGAGAACCAGAGCTGTATCATCATCGATGAGGTCGAGCAAAGAACCAAAGCTACAGATATCCTGTTGATGGCTCTCAAAGACCTGCTCCCCTTTCGCTCCGCTTTCAAGGTTGTGATCATCTGCAGCGCCTATGAAACCAGTTCATTACTCGCTTATTTCGACGACTTTGCTGTCTCGACCATGGCAATTGCCAGCCACAACAAGCCAGCCATCATTCAATACTGCCCGAAGCTGGATGGCCGAGTGCTTACTGATATGGTGGAACTTGTCCTCGAGATCGAAAAGGTCGAACATGAGATGCATCTGGCTTTGACACCTACCGCACTTGGTCACATTCTTGTTGTCCTCGCAACCGCCAACGATGTCAAACTATTCTGCTCCCAATTTGAGGGCCGGGAAACCGCCCTAGAAGTCGTCCCCTTTCACGAAGATCTCGATATCGACGAGCAGCGGAAAGTTTTCATTCCATCCCCTCGGCAAAAGTGCATCATCAGCACAGAACTGATTGAGAACAGTTTTTATGTTGATGGAGTTACCTATGTTGTTGGTACGTCAATAGTTTTCCTTCTGTCTTCCTCCTTTTGTGCCTCGTCTTTTTCCAAACTTCATTAATATCTGATTCTTTTCCAAATAGACTCTGGGCTTTTTGAATTGAAATCCTTTGATCCTAATGCTCGAATGGAAATGACATCCATCGAAACCGTCTTCAAGAAGAATGCTGACCGACGGGCCGCTCGAGCGCCATCTGGAGTGTGTTTCCGCCTCTACAGCGAGGCAGCCTATGATGGCTTGAAACTGCAGAGATCGCCTGAGTTGCTCCGCATGAGCGTGGCTTCGGAAATCCTCCTGTTGAAAACACTCGACTACCGCAGCATGAACGATCTGCAGCTGCTTGATCCGCCTGGTCCAGAAATCGTCGCAGCAGGATTTTGCGAGTTGGAGACTCTGTAAGTTTTGCTCTTAGCGAGAACTTGCTCTTTGCCCTCATCCAAAGCCCTCGAGACTTGCTTTCCCTTTGACTTTTGAACGTATGTTAAGTTTTGATTTCTAGTGGCTTGCTCGACGACGATCAGTTCGTGACTGAAGACGGCACAACGGCCTACCGTTCCATGACATCCGACAGTCCCATCTCTCCCGTCTGGTTCAAAGCAGTTATCGAAGGCTTTCGCTATGGCGTGCAATATGAAATCCTTTGTCTTGCCGCAATTTTTAATTCTCCCCGACCTATCTTTGTTCCCACTGCCGAGGGACATGCGCGGTCTAACCCTGCTCTGGGTAGATTCGTATCACACCAGTCTGATCATCTGGGATACATGCACGCATTATATGCTTACGAAAGGGTGATCGATGAAGAACCTGACCTTGTCGAATTCTTTTGCTCAGAGTCCTCCCTCGATAGGACAGCTCTGGAGGCTGTTCTCGGGTTTCGTGGTCAGCTTCTCGATTTCTTCAGCAACCTTCTAATGGGGGCTGTAAGTCGACCCAATGGTCGTGAAGAAACTCGCTGTGGCATTGTGAAGAAAGTCCTGGCCAAGAGCTTCTCCCATCACGCCGCGTTTCTGGACGATGCAATTCATGGACGCTATAAAATCCGCAGCGGCGGATATATTTCTACCATCAAAGAGACCAGCTGCTTGGCCGAATTTAGACCAAAGCATGTCATTTTCGACAAACTTACTTCCGCTGGTAGCAACTTGAAGATGGAAGTTGTGACGAAGATTCAGCCGGAATGGCTTCCTGTAGGTCCCTTTTTGTCATTCTCCAACTGGAATCGAGGTTCGATAGCTGACTCTTACGCCTAACTATAGCATGACGCCGTGTATTTGAAGGCAAGAAGAGCTTTTCATCGAAGGGGAGTTCCTCGCGATGAAGAGGACACAAATCTGCTCAAATTCGTCCTTCGGCGATGCACAAAACAGCGAGACCAGAGAAGCTAAACGTCTAGCTCGCGGGGTATTGGAGCTGGTAGCTCGAGCGTGCGATATCACTGAACAGATCGACACTAGATGGCCTCTGATTACCTCCTGCGAGTCCATCTGTTGATCATTCAAATGTCAATCTTGCATATGAAGGCTCCTGAACCTTGCACACGACACACAACCGAGACTATTGATTGGGCAACTCTTACCCACTAGTTGCATTTTGCTCCAAAACCATTGTTAGTCTGCTACCCGATTTCTCTAAGCCGACTTGGGGTCTCGCCAACAAAATATCGCCTACGGTGTAGTATGTAGTATGTGAGGCGTGGTTATAGAATCAAGACTGAAATGGAGGAATAATTATGATGTTCTTTTTTAATTTTTCTTCTGATTTTGTACCATGTCATATTCAGGATGACGTTGAAAATGGCTGTTATTGGCGCAAGTTGAAATCTGTTTTCGGAGGACATTAATGCCTACAAGAATGAAGAAAGTCGAAAACTTGTGACTGATCAGATTGTGAAAGACTCGTTGGTGCTCGAGATGCCTCTACTGGAAACATCTTCGATCTTCGAGTCGTAAAACCATCGCCTTGTCAGAAAGTTCCATAATCATTGTCTATCACTGTTTTCATAAAGCCGAAGTTTCCGAAGCCGAGTAATATAACGGCCTCACAGCATCGAAAAAAATACATTCAATGCTCGTCATTTGTTTAGTGTACTGTAATATCTTTCTGGACTCGAATCCGCCTGGGAGGAACAAGCTCATGTAATTCAATCTTTGAATCCGTGCTTGCTTGCTCTGGGTCATTGTCTCCCCTCACTGACCAGGTCCTCCCAGTCCTGTAGAAGCGATGGCTGTCCTGGTCAACCCATGCTGCGCGTTCCCTGGAGTTTGGGTGTTCCATGTCAGATATCTTCATGGAAGAGCTGCGGATGATGTTGTCAGATCCGGACCGGCCCTTGGCGCCGGCAGCACTGCAGCGAAGCAATGGGTCAAGGGTAGGGAGACATGCGCAAATGATTGCCATGCCTATCTGAAGCGTGGACCACAGGATTGTTTGAGGGGTATCGACTGGTAAGAGACTGTCAGTTGGGAATTCGATGACAGAGAGTGGTAAAACATACTGTTGCACAACACATTGGGTGGTCTCCAGATGGCAGTGATTCTGGCAATGCTTGCTGCACACACTCTGTGTTGATATGATCATTAGCCACATTGGTCAAAGAAGGAAAGATGAGCTTGTGAAGTAACGTACCCCAGGCCGACAAGAAAGATACCGAGAACGGACACCTTCTTGGGAGTAGATAGGTTGAGCTGGATGATGACTGACGTGGGAATCGCGAGGACAATGATATCGAGAAATAGGTTTGTGACCTCCATGGAGAGCAGAGCTGGAGTGAAGGAAATGCAATATTCCTTCTAGTTAAGTTTTTCCCAGATGTTCTGGACAGGATGGCACTGGAATATGGTGAGGCAGAGGAAGACGAGGAGCCAGATGAGGCAGGTAGTGGCAGTGACAATAATGGTGTTGCGCTGGAGCGTGCTGACGGAGAAAATATTCCAATAGAAGACGAGGAGGCTGGTTTTGACGAGGGTGATGATGACGCAGAAGATGATCTCATCCGCGAAGACCATCTGATGTGCTCCAGTTAGTTTTATGATTCCATGTATTGACCGCGCGCTTTATCCACTGACACCATTCTGATCGTACCTTCATAAATTCCTGACGTTCCCAGAAGGAAATTTTGTTCGTCTTCATTGGCATGCCTTCAAATGCACCAATACTTGACACATTGAAGATGTCTTTTAAATCGAACGTCTCATTAGCAAAGCGTTCATCTTTAATACTGGTGGAAAATGGTTACTTACGGTTTAGTATCGTGGAACCATAGCCCCCAAATAGGAGAAGAGAGAAGACGGCGATGCCGGAAAGGGCCAGCATCACAACCACGGCGTGGAAGTTGCCCCTCGCCTCTGGCTCAAACTGGATCGTCATTGCGACAGCGGACAATGATAATGGCAGACCGACGAGCTTGGGACGCAGAACTTCAAGATCAGCTTAGAGGGCAACCAGTGAGAGGAGCGGGCCCATACTTCCTGGCCAGGGTCGAGGGAGTGACCATGTAAAGGATATATTAATTAATACTTACATTAAAGTCTAGGGAATCAGCAAGATACCTCGGGCCACACGCGAGCAAGTGGATTGTGCGAGAGGTAGTGAGCTGAGTGATAGTGCGAATCCTGCCGTCGAGGACATACACGACTTCCCAATTAGATCGAGGGAGGGTCGGTTCACAAGTCGATGCGGCCCGATGGAAACAACCTAGAACACTTTCAGATGCTCGTAATTATGTAAAATCAGATATCTTCTGGTTATGTATTGGCGGCTTGATCTCCTTCTTGACTGGGCCTTTGCGCGCGGCAGATCCGCAGCGGCATCGCGACAGATTCACCACATCCGGACACGATCTGACACGCAGTTCGCAATGGACTTGCCGCTTGTGCACGTATTTGCGGCCAGGTAGCCAGTAAGAATCCACATTGAAGTTTCTTGGGCCGTCTTTGTTTCTCCCAACCGACAATTGGCCCTCATACATAATTACAACAACCTTCGCCTTTGTTCGGCGTTGTTTGCTAAACAGGCGGTTACAGCGCTCTTGTTCCACTGACCCCACTGAAGCATCATGCATTATAGCGACTCTCCACTGTGTTCTGGTGGTTTTTAGTGAAATGCGCGCATTCGGCATCTTCCATCTTGAGCTTCGGCTCCTCATTGCAATGCATTAGAATCCATTTGGGCTCGCTGATATTTGAGATACTCACTCAGCGGGCTTCAGCTTCTCACAGAAAACTAGCAGCTAGATATACGATGCGCATTTGACTGCAGTATACATGCGGCGGTGGTCGAGTTGCCACTGCTTGGGTTGCCTGATGAAACAGAATTCGAATACCCAAAACCGGTAGCAACGACAGCCTGCCCTCTCGCGCGGATGCTCCCGTCCATGGCTGAAGCCTGGATAGCTAACATCTACTCGATCTCCATGTCTCCCCCATAACCCATTGTTCCTTCTCTTGCCTGAGTTAGCATGGAGGGGCGATCTGAAACGGCTCTCGTCTCCAGTCTCCTCGCAAACCAACTGCCATTCCAAACACTGGATGCTACCAGGATCGACCACTCATCATAGGGTTCAACTGGTAACTGGGGAGAGAGGCCTGTGGCACCGCATCAAACCCTAGTGCAGTCACTCCACGAACCGTCGAGTCTCTTGTGGACTCGATATCAAGGATCCAATCTGCCGAGTATATCAACCACATACCACCACCTCCTCTCATCTACGACCATACCTACTAGACAGCACTGGATCCCGTCTGCTCTCCGCACGTTAAGCTAGTAAGGGGCCGATTAGTAGTTGGGTCGGTGACGACCAGCGAATACCGTCTGTTGTAGATTTCTTTTTGCTTCTCTCCTCGACCTACCCTATAGACATCGTTGAATGATAATTCACGGGCCTCACCGATCCGAGTGGCCGCTTTCGCTTTTGGCATAGCGAGTAACTCTATGTTTGACAGTAGAAGCTGGATAAACAACGCAGAGAACCTCTTATTTACGTCATTCGATCACTCTATAATGAAAAAATGGAAAAACTAAGATACAGCTATGAGTTGAGTCGTCCCTGATGTTGTGAAATAAAACCTAGGATCCTGGCATTCCCTGCAACCATTCTTCACAAGCCCGTCATATGCATTCTCAACATTCTCATTGCTTCACTGGTTCCAGCCTCACATAGGAAGTCTTTGGCTTATGTGTCAAGCCATCAACAGGTTCATATCCCGACAACCTTGCGGGCGTGGGCTTGAACTCAAAGTTCCAGACCAAAAGCGTTATCATCAGCCTCAGTTCCAAGTAGGCCAGCTTTCGCCCGAAACACCCCCGGAGACCCAAACCAAACGGCAATGTCGGCCCAGCCTGCGGATTGAATGAGACCTCACCCGAGCCTGGATCCTTTTCCAGCCATCTCTCGGGAAAGAACGCGCCCGGATTATGGCTCGACCATTCCCGGAGATCGCGTTCCTTGGCGGCCAGCCGGCTCGACTCGCTGCGAAGGTTTTCATCAATTTGTCGGCTAGGTTCCGTGATACTTGGGCCATTTGTGGCCATCAAAAGAGTTGTACCCTTCGGCAGGTGATGCCCCAAGACGACAGTGTCCTTGTCGCATTGTCGCTCGAGGACCGGGACGGTATTGGCCAGTCGTAGCGACTCTTCGATGAATGCCTCCAGATAGGCACAGTTGGCTGAAGATATCTCTTTGTAGGTAGGCGGTCGGCCTTCAGCGTAGGAGTTGGAGTGATTCGACCGCAGAGCATCTCGCAGCTTCTTTTGCACGTCGGGTGAGTCGGTGAGGTACTTGGCGGCCCAGAGAAGGGTTGTGCTCGTGGTGTCGTGGCCGGCTACTACAAACCCAAGGATCTGAACAAGTCAGCATCTTCACATGAACTCTTAATCTAGACAGGAAGGGCAGGGAAAGAAAATGCAACTCACCTCGTCACGCATGTCATCGGACCAAAACACTGGCTCGCGACCGTCCTTTTCCGCAAATGTCTTCTCCCGGTTTACCATCAAGTCTATGGCCGACTTGATCTTGTTCTTGGCTTCGCCATCTTCCTGCAGCAGCCTATCCTTGGCCATCAAGACCTGTTGCTTGACGAGGGTGTCCCGAATACCATGTGCTTTTCGCTCTGCAGGTTGGCGATTCTGCCACCACCAACCCAATTTTGTCAGGCCAGTATCAGCCACTGCTCCGATCGCATCGGCAATCCGAAGCATGGACTCCAATGTCTCGTGGATAGGTGCCTTTTCGAACTCAATCACGTCGCTATCTTTAGACAGCGGATCGGCATTGTTTGCATCCATTGTCTCGAAAAGCTTCTGTTGATGAGGGATCGCTCGGTGTGGGAAGCTCTCGCCGAAGCCAAAGTCCAGCACGGCATCCAGCGCGGCATAGTACACATCCGCCTCGGTACAAAACGACCTGTCCTCAGCAACACGAGCCTTTTCTCTCCACAATCGAACCAAACCCTCGGCACTATGGTATATGTTGGGAGCCGCGACGTCGTTGAGGAAGGACGGGCTCATGAGATCCTGCAGTAGGCGGCGGTGGGCCTTCCACGCTGGCCCAGCCTTCATATTGATGTGATGCTTGGCGACCTGGCCACCCATAAGATCGATCGACCAGTCGGATCTATCCCACTCCTTGCGGCGTAGCAGAATGTCCCGGCTCTCGCGGTAGTCGGTGAGGAGGACAAAGGGCTTGTCGAAGGGGCCGAGGAAGAACTGGAAGAGCGGGCCTGGGCGCTTGCTGGCTTGAGATATCAGCCAGGAGAAGCCGGCTTCCTTTCCCTCGCTCAGCATGGCAGGCATGTCGCCGAGGATGGATCGGGAAGCAGCCTCGTTGTACGGGATGCCGGGAATGGGCTTTGGGAGCAGCAGGCGGTAGGAAGCGTACACTGCTACGGCCACCGCGGCCAACACGAGGGCATAGCCTGCCATGGTGAGAAGTGATTGTGTATTTTTTAAAGAACGAAGTACCAAGCCTCTTTGATAGATCGGTGGAGCCAATGAATAGAAGACCGTGGACGGCTGTATGATTTGAGCAGGAGATTGAGTCGATGGCAGAGACGGCATATACATATATACCCAGCGCCGAGTTAAATTCAACAAGTTGGTTTTGAGTATTTACCCCTCCCCGTTCCGTGTCTTGGCCTTGTGAATGCCGGTCTTCATATCATCCACTCTTCTCCCGAACCAGCAAATGGCATCGACGCAATTAGCAGACACGGAGTCCGTCCGGGATAACTCACCCACAAGTGGAAACCTAATCTCGATGTAAGCATAACATGTAGTCTCCGGAAAGAATGGTATCCGAGCGAATTGTTTTGCGACCCTCATCAGGTCATGACGGCTTCAACGGCATCGGGGGCCGCGGGCGTCCGGGGTGAGATGTGAGAGATTGTCTCACCTGGCCAGGGTCAGCACTCTCCACAGAATGACCTGGATTTCAATGCGCATCTGAGTAGAAACTCCCGATTCTTTTTTCAACCGTCCGCGGACAACTTCCCCTTGGCATAAAGCTCCACAGGGCGCGGCTGTCACCGAACGCTCTGACGTTACGTTTAGTAGCTACATCAATAGCTGTTTTCCCTGCATTTTCTGTTTTCTCTAAGGAAATTTCTACTATCTCTGATGAAGCTAATTTCGCGTGTCCACGAGTCAAGACGGGATAGTTCTAGTTGTACAAGAGCTGCATTGAACACACTCCTACTCATCCCTTTGGCACACTTCTGGAAATTCTCAAGCGTAACCCAAATCCTATGCTAGAAATAATAGCAAGTATTTGGATACATACCGGGTGAGATGGTGTAGCAAATACAACATCATGCGACAGGAGCATGAATAGAGTGACTCCCGCCCAGCCACCGACAACACAATTCATTCAAGCCAGACACCAGTGATGCCTGAATATAGAGGTGCCCCATGCATTTCAATGAGTAAATTTGCTTATGGTTTGGAATTCACTGAATCTGACTCTCGCTATCATTTAGGGTGGGGTGTAGGCTGCCAGGCGCAACTCCTCAGGAGATTTGTTCTTGTGCCAATGTGTGGAGCATATGTGTTGGAAGATTTGTTCAACCCCGGGTCTGCCATTTACGTCATATTCGCGCTGTCTATGTGGAATACAGCCTCCCTGGTTCCACTCCTCAACCTGATTTTTTATGTGAACCCGGGGAGGAGCTGCAAGGAGGAGTCAGTAGAGTTCACTTCTTGTCTCTCCTTTCCGTATTATTCCACTTTTCGTCGTGGGAAGTGGAAATTAGCAAGAAAGCCTTACCTACGTTTGAATTGACCTGTGCTCGCTGTATGACTACTCCCAAACAAGGGTTTACCAGTGCTGAACACAGAAGTTGTCCTCCCGGAGTCAGCTGCGCTCTTCGTCGAAGTCCAGACAATCGAAGGGGTCGTTTGAGGCTGATTTGCCGCTGCAAATGGGCTGCTGTGGTTTGTAGTCGACCCGCTGGCCAACCCACTGAACAAGCCACCAGACACTGGCTGTTTGGGGGGCCAGGTTGTAGAGCTGAATGGTTTCCAAATCTTAGCATATCCCGGATCGAATGTACTACTAGTTTCTATTGGTGAGCCGTGTCTTACTTGTTGTTTTCAGCCTTATTTGTCGACTGATTTTGGCTTTTCCATGCATCAGGCGTGGAGAATAAAGGAGCCGGAGAGCCACTTGTAGTGCTTGATTTGGTAGCATTCCCCGGAGTAACGATGTTTACCTGGGCCTTATCAGGCATGGAGAATAAGGAAGCTAGAGAGCCACTTGTGGTGCTTGATTTGGTAGTATTCCCTGGAGTGACGATGTTTCCCTTCGCCTTATCAGGCATGGAGAATAAAGGAGTTGGAGAGCCACTTGTAATGCTTGATTTGGTAGTATTTCCCGGATTAATGACGCTTTCCTTCGCCTTCGCAGGATGCGAGGACTTCAATCGAGAAGCTAATGATGTAGCGGGTGGCGTTGATAGAAGCGCTATTTCTAAAAGGTGTTATTAGTCAGTATTGTAGATGAGTTTTATCACACTTACTCGTCATAGCTCTGGGTCGATATCGCTGGCATAGAGAGAAGGCGCTTTCTAGCACCTTCATATCGGAGTCGAGAACCTCTCTTCGATTTTTGATATCGTCCGTTTCTGCAGCCAACTCATCGAGCCGTTCTTTCGGCATCTGGGAGACTTGAGTTGCAGTGAAGATCTTGGGAATGCCAGATATAAGACATCGTTCTATGGCCAGATTGATGACATTCACGGCAAATGTACCACGTGCAGACTGAAATTGTTAGTATACGGTGCAAAGGGAGAGAGGGCGAAGCTTAATCTCACCTCGTAGTATGCGAGCATCATGTCAACGGCGGTTTGTGTGCCAAATTCTCCACCATCCAGCTGTGTATCTTCCAAGATCGCATTTGTGATTGCCGCTTTGTCTAGAATTAAGTTGCCGAGCACTTGTCTCTGCTCCAGAACTTTGTACACACGATCGGCGATTTTGCCTTTGGATTTCTTGGAGAGAGCAGCATGAAACTCAGCATCCAGAGCAACAGTGTAGCCGTCGTGATAGGGCTGAAGCAACTCGTCTAGTTTTTCCTGCAAGATCTTCTCCTGGTTAGAGAACCATGGGTCCACACAGGTCGATAGGATAGCCTCTGTCGTCCTGTTCGTGTCTGCAGATCCCAAGATGTGCTCAAATATAGCGTCAACGAAAGCCTTTGCAACAAAGGTAACTTGCTTGACATGGAAGCGAGATATCTCATCCCAAGGTTTGGCTTGCTCTTGGAATAATTTAATTGCCAGGTCTTTGTTCGAGTGCCCGGGAAACTCTTTGCCTTGATTGATAGAAGCCTGTCGTTGCAGATCAAGGTGGACAGCTGACTCTGTCGTGGCGATTGGGTCGGGGAAATCATAAGGATACGTCTGCAAGAACCTCCGGAGGTGCTCAGGAGGTTCCTCTGTTGATCTCATAGGTTGGCCATCGGCATGTATCAGTTTCGATGAACCTTTGGTCCAGAGTATATGCTGAAAAGCGCGGTTGAAGTTTCGCAACTGAGCCCTGAAT
Source organism: Clonostachys rosea (assembly GCA_026958235.1). Lineage (NCBI taxonomy): Eukaryota > Fungi > Ascomycota > Sordariomycetes > Hypocreales > Bionectriaceae > Clonostachys > Clonostachys rosea. The sequence goes on from CP110207.1 coordinate 687,661, forward strand.
TTATGGTTCTCCTGCTTCAGGTCACCAAAGAACGGGTCATCATATCGACCATCAACACCATCCTTAGCAAGAGACTGGAACTGGCTAGCGATGTTGATCAAAAATGACCGCCTCTCATCAGTGTCTGATCTAGGTGGCCCCAACCTACCTAGTTCAGTTCGCCTTTCCTTGAGGTTCTTCTCGATGTTGATAATAACCTCGGGGAGACTCTTCCTGATATGGTCATGCAGAACTCTGCTAAGCTTCTTCCTGAGATTGGAAATGCCAAGGCTGGATTGGGGAACCGTTTCCCAGACCCCGGTTTTGAAGAAATCTAGCTCAGCAGCGTGGCGATCATCAAGATCAGCCTTCACGTCGGCACTATTGCGTAGTACATGCCACCCTAGACGCAACTTGTTGGCGCCTTCGTTCTCCGTAACGAGCTTCGCGTACTCAGCCTCTGATTCAGATCTCGCCACCATCAAGTCGGGCTTGGTGATGACGCCAATTGTCCTGTCGCGTGATGGATCGATAGCCTTCACTTTGGAAAGGGCGTCTTGGTTTGCTAGTGGCTGATTGCCCGCAATGACATTGAGAATGATGCTCTCCTTCTTTGACATATAATCCAGAACAAGCTGATCGACAACACTCTTTCCAGCCAGAGATTGCGTCTCAGTGTCGACGTAGAAAAATCCGGGTAGGTCAATCACTGTCAAGGGGTACATTTTAGGACCTTGAATCTCGAGGCGGAGAACATCTCGCGTGAATCCCTTGTCTGTAATGGCGACGCCCATGTGTTTCTTGGCCTCCTCTATAATCTTGGGCAGGTCGTTCTCGTCGAACCCAGAGGTGTCGATGACTAGAGGTGCTTTAGTTTGGTCGAAATATCGGACAGTAGCCTTTACATTCGTCGCCGCAGCTGGTTGAAGAACCAACTCCGTGGCAAACCGCGTACAGAGGCCATCCTTGACGGGGAAGCGGACATGGCAAAGTGCCTCAAGGACAGATGACTTGCCAGAAGATTGATCGCCGACGACGATGATCTGCGGTAGATTGACGATTCTGTCGACGCCATATGCTCGCAGACTGTTAATAGTTTCATGTAGCTCTCTGCTCTCCTTTGTGTTCAGCTCGTCTAGTATCTGAGAATCGATGGAGACTTCCATTGTAGCTGTGGCACCTGGAAATGTTATTGTAAGGTTGAAAAAGGGCCCAGCCACCTAAAGAGGGTCGAGATTCGCCCAAATTCCTTTGTTACTGCCAAGGCAGTTGAACCAACAGGCGCCTCCTGAGGCACAGCTGAGTCAGGGGGAAATTGCTAGAGGCGCAGATGCATATGCATATAAGCGCCGCTGTGTGTGGGGCAGCTTCCAGCCGCACCAAGATCACAGTTGATCATTGGTCCAAACTATATGATAGGATGAGGCCGGAAACCGTGGTAGGTGTCCAATGTAGGGGTGTTGCGCGTGTCCAGGTTGTCTTGATTGTTGGCAATGATGCTGTTATCGGTTCCAATCAGTATTCGTATATCTGGTGTCAAGAAATCGCTTGAATAGCCTCGTGTTTTCAAGTTGTATTTGTTCTTCATGACCTCATGCGTTTCGAAATCACCTTGGGGATATGCTTCGCCCATGTTGTATGCGTATAGGTCTCTTTCGTTACCTGCTGGAATATTTCATCTTTGTAATCGCCAGGTCGCGACAGAAGATGGAGGTTTGCAAACCAGACGGTCGAGATCATTTCCCTACAGGAAAGGAAGGGCAATGGAGGCACTTTGAAACTCTTCCAGACGGATCTGACGAAACATGATTCTTCTTTCGATGCTACACAAGATTTTGTCAACATTTTCATGCTGACTCTTCTTGCATATTCCCAGAGAATTTCCGCGACAATCGGCATTGGAGCACACGAATTGTGCTTCATAGCGTCAACCGCACACCCCGACTTAAGCGCACTATCATTTTATGCTTTAATTGATCCTACTTTTCAGTATAATGAAATATTCGGGACCATATGCCTCGTGGCTATTCCAACAACCGTGATGGAAAGCCGGAGCTTTGTAGAGGGGAATTGGCTGGCAATTGGCAGAAATGGAACATGGCATACTAAAGCGTTATTCACATAGGGTACTGTATTATTAATAATAAAAAAATAACAAAATATCCTCTAATATTTAGCTTAAAATTGTGTTTCTTAACGGCATGAATATGGCTGGGAGTGAGCAGTCCATATAAAGGTGGTGAGCAATAGCCAACTCGCTGAAAAACTGGCGGATCAGAGGCTCTTTAGGTGATACCCAAGCTAGCTGAATCTCGACGACACAGTGCTACCTATAGTCGCATTTCAGGCACTATAAATTGTAGTGGGTGTGTCCCATCATTGAACGTGGGGAAGTCCTGTTTCGTGGATACCTACGCATATGCACCCTGTTCAACCAAAATTTACCCAAAACAACCCACAAAGAGAGCAAAATAATAATGAACAAAGAATTTAAAGTCGGCTTTAACCTCGGTTCCTGAGACGCGTTATCTCCGACCTTTACGTGTATTCTTGGCTGGTAAACGTAGGCAGACTCGTCTCAAAACTGTTTAGTGGTGAACCTCCCGTGGGTAACATCGTTGGACTGGTCGTCAGGCTCCAGGCTCTCAGCCACTATCTGGTGAACCTCCGGCAGCTATAATGCCTACCTCTAGGGGGCCAAAACGGCTCTTTAACCAATCCAAGGCCCCAAAACAAACACCAAGCGGTGAAAGAGCACTCTTGTGGCGATGGTATGATGCATTTTTCGACTTTCGCTTATATTGGTGAACCTCCGGCATAACGTCGACCCAATTGCATCGAGTTATTCCCTCTCGCGTGACGATTTACCAGATTTCCGCAGCGTCGCATGCAGAATTTGAAAAAAAGAACAAAGAGAGGTTGTTTTCAATCATGCAGCAACTGCAGCTCAGCCCAGGAGCTCGGACAGCGCCTAACGAGGCGAGATCTGCACCAGATAATCATGGCAGCCCTCACACATAAGAGTGCCAGCCAGCCAGCCTTTCCCACCCTCCGAACTTGCATTCACATTCATTCATTGCCGGAATTATTGTCATATTGTTGGTATTTGGCCAGATGTCTCTCTCTGCCGAAGCAATCATCACACTCATTGGGGTGTTGCTATCTCTGCCCTCCGTCGTGCTGTTGTTTTGGCACCTCTGTACGAACGCACTCTCTCTCCAAAGAAGTGAGGCAAGCATCGCACCCTCTGCAGATGAGGAGCGTTGGATCGATATGAGCAAGGATCATGTACTTTGCCCCTTCCATCCAATTCACCATGGTTGGCAGCATCGGGTTATACTGACTACATTTGGTCCATTACGCAGAAGCTCACACCTATGCCCAGGGTGAAGTTGGCGCGCCGGAGATCAAGCACGTTCTGACAGCCGAGCTACATGTCGCCCACACTCACCTGGGATAGCTGTTGGGAAATTATGGAATACACGAAAAGGCACCACATCTTTCAATACACACACATGGACTGAAAAGGGAGGAAAACAATTTTCATTATTCTTTCAAAAAGAAATGGCGCAAGGAGTCCAAACACACCAAATATCATCAAAAGCTATATACGGTCGCAAGACCATTCTTCTTAGAATCTGAATAGAGACATCATTATTTCCTGGTGCGTCTAATTATATTCATACAAGCGTCTACTCAAATAGAGTATCTGCAGCAACTCGAAGCTCAGAGGGAAGCACATTCAAGAGGATGCCCGGATTGCTTGCCTTCCAGACATGCGGACCATGTTCACTCCCAATGGCATCACAGCCTTCTGGTGAATCCTCCCACGGGATGCTCTCTTTTTCTTCGCTTGCATCAAGGCAAGCCACGAGCCCAGATGTAGCAAGGGTGCCAGACTCTCTTTTTTATGAATATCCCCAGATCGTGCCGAGATTCCAACCCCGTCCGTCATAAAGCCGGTTGATGAAAAGTGCTGTGATTCCATCATGAATCTGCATAGTAAGGCAATTGATTGAGACGAAATTCATCAACGGGTTGGACCGACGAGGTCCCGTTATAAATGACGGTCAGCGCGCCAAATGACCAGACAACGCTCACACTGAACAACGTACCAACAACAACCAGACGTGTCTCCTTTTCAAAGGTCGCCTGATAGATTCTCAGGAAAGGGTGAAAAAGATGAAGAACTCTATGCAAGTCCCGCAACCTAGGAATCTTTCAGTGAGAGTCGCCTGGACATTACTGGTGCAGACTGTCCGTTGGTTTCGACCCTGGCCATTCAATCAGATTCTGCCTCCCCTAGGAGCTTTTTCGAGAGATCGAAGCCCGTGAAGGCAGAATGGCAAATCCGCCCCGAAGCCTGATCTCTCACTTCAAAGGGGAAGTCCTGTCGGGGATTCCTCAGTTTGTCCTGAAACAAGACCAATCAATCTCACGGGAGCTTTGCCCAGTAGAGATACATTTGGCAAGATTCCATTTGAGGACATTAATGAATAAACGGATCCGCGAGTATCCTATCGAGTCTCAATTCGAAATGTCAAAAATAGAAAGATTCAGAGTCTCGCCCCATTAGAACCTTTGCTTTTTTCAGAACATAGGCTCTCTGCGCTGCCCGTGATGGCGGTAACCTCCTTCCGGAGCTGTTGTCAAGATACTGCAGCATGTCAAGAATATATTCCTTCTCCGTAGAATCGGCAACTTCATAAGTTGCGTAAAGGGGCGCCTCCGGGAACCGCGCAGCCATCCACCCTGATGACCGTATGTATGGGATACACATCCAGGCCTCAACGGCAACTGCCCGTAGCCTCGCATGTAAATCATTATCTGGCTTACCGTGGAGAATTCTATCAGTCTCGTACAATATGTGTAGTGGGACGAGCTGTAGGAACAACACAACCAGATATAGCTGACACAGCATCGGGTCGGTGAAGTCGTATCTCTTTCCCACGATGCTATCGGGGTCATTGATCACTATCATGGCGCCCTCTTCCAGGGCATATTCTAACAACATCCGAATGGTCTTTGCTATGGCGGCTTCCATGTCGCTCACTTGCTCGTTCCGGGCAGCGGCATCGGCACCTGGCTCGGCTTCAAACGATTGGCGGGAGGTATTTTGAAACTCGGAAATCAGCGCGTTGAGGTTGCGGCAGCATTCGGCGAGAGTCTCTAAATCGGACATGGCCAAATTATCTCCCTTGATTATCTTCCGATGGGTCGATGTAGCCCTTTCCAAAGCTTCTTTCCACCCTGTGGTCTTCGCCGAAATCCCGCTACCCTTCACGGTCCAGCCAGACATCTGCGTCGAGCCTCAGCAACGGACTCATTGTACTAGTTGTGGAAGATGAACTTACCTCCATCCCATACAGATCATTACACACGGCAACATCCAACTCATCATCGGTGTTTGTCGAACCTCGTTGTCTCATCATCTGAATGGCAGCACGGGAATGGATGTTGAATTTTTTGCCCTGCCGATCGAACAAGTCTGAGGCACGCTCCATGAGCGCAACTGCAGCTAGAGTCTCCGCCTTGAGCGCTTCATCATTCGTAATAGCCAGACGCAGGCTTCTCAACGCTTTCCCGTACTCCGGTAGCAACATGAGATCTCGTTTAGGCTCCGGGTGCTGGAAATCTGCCAAGCCTGAACAGAACAGTTGGACCGAGTCTCGTAGACAAGCACTCCCTTGTATCCTCGTCGGCAGCTTCAAAACGAATGTCAAGCCTAGATGCGTGATCCTTTGTAAACCCCCGTCTAGATGAGAGATTAGGCGCATACAGGAAAGTTCACTAGGTGTTGATGACACAGCCTTCGGACTGGGACTTTGGTCAGATGGACATTCTGGAGTACTGCATCCTCCTACACTGATACCGGAGCCATGAGCCTGTTGCAGGCGCAAGTTATGCCACGCGCGCCCAGCACCATGTTCTCGTGGGGTTGAAGCTCGAGGATGTTTCTTCTTCCCCGGAACTTGGAAGCTGTGGTCCACAAACTTGAAGAGCTGCGCTGGGCCTGGACATACCAACCTCGAAGTTTGGCAATGGAGGCACGCGGGCCACGTCTCGTCACACTGGGAACACATCAGAATCGCGTGTACATTGCGACGATCATCTCTCGATCTACGATGGCAGTCAAGGAGGGGCTGACGACATCGCGACTTACCTTGATTTTCCGCAGCTTGCAGCTCTGGCACCCCTGTGATTTCGGAACGCCAGGCATGTCTCACGCCAGGCATGTCTCGAGTTGCTTTGGTAAGTATTGCGCGACAGAATGCCGGACGAAGCGTAGATATGATATGCTCTTCCCGTCGGTCGCGAGCCCAATGATTCACGGTTGATCGAGGGTCATGCCTGGCCCCTTTCCGAAAAGCGTCGGTTAAAATCCCGCCAACGAGGGCCCCAGCAAACCACACTGCCGCTGATGTAACCCTTCACCAGGGATCGGCTCTTTAGCATCACTGGGAGGAATCTCTACTGGAGATGGTGCCCCCCTTGATTGGCCAACTCGCCTCGCGTGATGTAACCAGGCCGGCTACAGACCACCTCTTGATCCTTGGCCCCCAAGAGTACGACCTGGAGCAGAATCCAATTGCGACCTTCCCCCCAGTTCATCAGGCTCGCGGGCGCACAAGAGCTGATCCAGAGGCTGTCTCGAAAGTTCCACAATCACCCGCGTCGCCCAATTTGAGTGGAATGACCTGACAGGCGGCACTGCAGCACTACTCTACTCCATTCCATCGTAGATACTAACTGCATTGCAGCGTAGTATCCCTGTAATTCCCCTGCTAAGCGAACGTACATAGCTCAGGAAACCCCGGCACCAAACCCATTAGCCTGTTGCTCAGCGGCCGTTTTCAGGTCCTGGCTGAGCGCCTGGAAGTGCCCCAGGCTCTGCCTCCCGAATTCCCAGTTTTGGCCGACGAGAAAGGCAAGCAGCCCGGTGAATGCCTCGCTCTGGATGAAGGTCGTACCGCCAGGGTTCTCCCGGCTATAGGAAAAGATGAAGCTGTGAGTCCCATTGAATATCATCCTTGGGCCGCCATTCCATTCCAACAACTCTGGGATATTTTCCTTTGGACATTGTCAGCAGCAGGCGTCGCGGCGAGGTGGAGTTCCGACCTACCCGGATCGTGGGCTGAAATCGAAAGGGGTACGGGTAGCCCATGAATGTGTAGCCTCTTATCTCCATGTCTAGCTTGTCTCCGGGCTTGAGGTCGATGGGCTTTATTTTTGGGTCCAAGCATTTGAATACATATGTCCCATGCCAGTTCTTGTGACGCTCAAAGTCGAGCAGCTGTCGGTAATCATTAGCGGTGCTGCAATGACATCAAATGACGGTACGTGGATTGCAGCGCACCACTGATCGAACTATGTCCGGGGGAGCGTCAATTTCAATCTTTGTAAACAGGCTGTATGTTTGTCCCATTCTGACGTTTTGTGATGGTTTGTAGGATCCCCTCAAACGCGAAAAAAGTATCATCAAGGGGATTTATATATGCACTCATTAGAACAGTGCCATCTTTTCGTAGCCAGTCAGATGCTCAAAGACAAGAGAGGAACGAATTCAAACATGGAACATCGGTTATTCCGGTGGATCTGAGTGGGTGGTGACCAAGGCAGAATAATGTACCGAGGAGACACACTTTAGGTAGTTGTTGTGCGAGCCTCGTATGTGTCGAATCAACCACGGTTCATAGGATCAATAAGGTCGCGAGACCTTCACTCACAGCTGGCTAATGAGCAACGGGCTTCATTTCAGCAAGCACGTTTTTTCACATCTGAGGTCTCTGCTACGTTCCTTTTAGTATTAGGCTATTAACGGCTAGCATCGGCGCTATGAGTGAGAGCGGCATGAGTGAGAGCGGCGTTACCCGTGAGTTCGCATTCGAAGGACGCGTTCCTCCGTCTCCGAGAGTCGATGCAGCCAAGGCATTATTCTTGGTGAAGATAATCAAGAGATGGCAAGTCACGAGGGAAAATCGGGAAGCAAGATTCATAACCCGGGTAGCTGCCTGGAATCAGTATCCGGTTAATTGGAGATGCTCAGGGCATGACGCAAGCCATCACTTTGATATGGGAGTTTGGACAAGTGTCGAGATTGAGTGTTCATTCACAAGACGCCTACGCTGTTTTCAGATGTTTTGAGAGCGCTAGGCCAAAACCTTGATTTACGCAGCGAAGACATCATAATTTGTGAGTCTTGTGTTCATGTTATTCGATTTACGAAATGCATGGTTTTTCCTTTGGTGTTTTTAGATTCAAGTCGTAACTAGGCACAGGTTCTTTGCCCTGAACTTGGCATTTCTGGGTAAGGATGGGGCAAACGTATACTATTGCACGGACACAGCTTCCGATGGTCGCATGGTTATTGTTCTAGGGCTCTGCGTTGCTCTTAATGAAGGTTAACAAAATACATACTTTCCAGGAGTGATTTGGGAGATCAGTGTCCATTTCACATTGTATGGAGCCACCCGGGACATAGGTACTTAGGGACGACTATAATGATCAGATGCCTCTTGCTGAACGGGAATGTTTACTGTCGAATAGAATCCTCACACTGGATGTCTTCATTCTACAGATCAAGTAGTTGGTTTAGATCAAGCTATGACTCTTCTTGTTGAAGAGATCTCTAAACCTGCGGTTCGCTGTCCAGTATGCTAGAAGCGTTTGGTCATCGTTATGGGAAGAACTGAAAATATCAATTAACTAAAACTCAGCATTGCATCTGATGAATTAAAAAAGGTGAAGTACAGCACAATCATTGTTGATTTGCTCGAAGCCAGTTGTTGGAAATGGATTCTGGCTGTCCCTGTCTCGGCATACTTGGGCCGGATAACATCAGCTCTCCTGTCGTTTTTGGATTCCGACGCATTTGCGTGATCTTACCTTGGAAGTTTATTGGCGATTGAAATACGCTTTTGTTAATATGTCGCCCCCTTGCCCACGGATCGCCAAGCCGATAAGAAATGTAGCGGGCAGCGGCCCGGGGACCGGATCCCCGTATGACCGGATGTCCGTACAATGACGTCCGAAAGAACCCCGATACTGATTGCGTAGTGGCAGTCCTGCTTACCTCACCGAAGAGCGAGGCTCGGGATTGACATACGCTATACTCGTTCTACCAGTGCCTTTGGCCAATAATCGATATCAGCAGAACCCAAGTCTTGCAAGTTCCCGGTCCCTGTTCCGGTCCCACCCCTCATGTTCAAGATCGAGGAGGGGAAGCTAGAGTTCCGTTAAGATGAAGCCAGGGAGCGGATTTAGTCTAATAAATACGGTTTATCCGCGTTGCCCCTCTTTCCCTCTGCCATTACTCTAACAAACGGCAAGCTAACGATTACTTGCCTTTCAAACATCAACAAAATGCCTAGCTTTTCACAAACCGCCACCCAGGCAGAGGTCTCGACCAAGGTGCAGCTTACACCTGCCCCCCAAAGAGAGAATGTACAGTTCCAGGATCTCGTTATCGGCGACCGAGAGGGCAAGCTGCAGCTACAAGGAATTCCCACCTTCACAGACCCATACAAAGAGAGGCAATGGATGAAGGAGCATATGGCTGCCGCTTTCCGCTTTTTCGCTAAGAATGGCTATGCTGAAGGTATTGCTGGCCATATTTCCATGCGCGGTATGTTTTGGATGATACTCCATGTTTCTCGTTCTTCTGCCACAGAAGGGTAGGGTGGCGATGTGGGATTGGACTCCGCTAATCAAAGCTCATGTCAGACCCCATTCTTAAGGATCATCTCTGGTTCAACCCATACGCAAAACATTTTGGAGCCATGAAGGCTTCCGATCTCGTTCTCGTGCACCCCGACGGCTACGTTGTTGAGGGAGGAAACCAGGCTGTCGTCAATACTGCGGGCTATATAATTCACTCCGAAGTTCACAAGGCCCGGCCTGATGTTGTGGCTGCCGCCCACGCTCATAGCACCTACGGTAAGACGTGGAGTGCTTTTGGAAAGCATATCGAGATGTTGACTCAAGGTACGCAACGAGTGTCTCCTTGCTCTCCACTGGCGGTATCTAACGTTGGCAGATGCGTGTAACTTTTACGGGATTCAGAGCGTTTACGATGATCATGGAGGCCAGGTCCTGGCAAAGGAAGAGGGGCAGTCGATTGCCAAAGCACTTGGTGATAAGAACTCGGTTTGTATTCTGAAGAACCATGGGTATGAGTCCCTCGAAACTGATTTCAGTTAAATTGGAAGGTTTGTTGACAAAGATATTTCCAGACTTCTCACCGTTGGCCAAACCGTGGACGAGGCTGCCTTCTTATTCTACAGTTTTGACCAGGCTTGTCACTCCCAGCTACTTGCAGAGGCTGCTGCAGCCAATGGTCTCCCCAAGAGCATCATTTCAAATCACGTTGCCAAGTACAACGCGGATGTGATCCAAAGTGCAGTAAGAATCCACCACATGTGATGTTATCCACCGCCTGTTGAAACATATTAATAATTTATTCATGTTTTAGGTTAATTTCTACATCGAGTTCCAGCCCGAGTTTGACTTGATTGTAGAAGAGAGCAATGGCAGGGTATTGGAATAATCACTCTAGCCTAGAAGTTTCTGTCCTTTGCGTATAAGTATTCTTTTGAGAAGACCGTGCTCCATTGAATTTGGTTTATCATGAAATCCTTTGTTCGTGGTCACACCGGCCCGGCCCTACAGCGACTTAGCATTTTATATTAGACAATGCATGATTGATGTGTTGTAACCGATAATAAGGAACAATAGCCTGGCTGCAACTTTATATGATGGACAGCGTCGTTCATTTCAATGATATATAGAAGTCTTCGGCCTGGTAATGTGCGTGTCTGCCGTTTGCCCCAACAAGACTGGCGCCTTAATAATGTGATTTTGCCTACCTCCACATCCAAAATCTCAGTCAAATCTTGGTCAGCTCGAAATCACCGGTTATTGATGCCACGGAGCGACCGTGGAGCAGCCATGGAGCGGCCGCGAGGTGTATTTACTTGACATTGACTGGGGAAAGTAAACTGATCCCCGCTAGTTCTGCCGTCATTCTTTTTCTTCCGCCATGGCTAGCTAGCGTGAAAAGTCCTCTCTTATTTGTCCAAAGTAGGACAAGCAGCAAGTTGAGCTTACAAGATTAAGTATAACTTCGTCTTCGCGATCTGCAGCTAGTCAGAAAGGGCGAAGTATCCCAGTATAGGTGCTTACCAAGCATATGTCTGGAGATAAGAGTTAAGCCGAATACAGAGACATGATACGAACATTCCGGAGATAATCGTGGCTGATTCTGCTTTTGTAAGCTAGCTTGGGTATAATGCTGCGACGAGAGCGGGGATCTTGTATGCGGTTGGCCGTCCACCATCATGTCATACGATGCAACCTATCCCCATCATTGTTACGCGTAACGATTTGCTGTGCCCCAGTAATACCGAGCCTACGATCTTATGGGCTCTGTGTAATAAATAGGCTTTCATCCATGCCATTGTGATGCTACGGTGGGCTCAAGGATTCTCTTGACCAATTCTCTCGCCAGCCATGCGATCCTTTAAACTTCTAGTATCGGTCGCTGCTGTCCTTCCAGCTGTTGCCGTATCAGCGCCTAAGAAGCTTCTTAGTGGCGGGACCATAGTTGCCTTTGATCATGAAACCGAATCCTTAAAGGTGATTCGAGGCGGCTCCATTCTCATCGACGGAGATCGAATTGAAAAAGTTTTTGAGGACGCCAAAGAAGCGAATGCCAGCATACCCATCATTGACACCACTTTAGAGACAGGCGACAGTTCGACAAGTGTCGAAGTCATTGATTGCACGAACAAGATTATTACGCCCGGCTTCATTGATACTCACCGCCATGGATGGCAAACAGTTTTCAAGACTATGGGCTCGAACACAACACTCCCCGACTACCTATGGAGATATAGCGCTGTGGTAGCTGAGCCGCTTTTTACGCCCGATGATCTGTACATCAGCCAGTTGGTCGGGCTATATGAGGCAGTGGCCGCGGGTGTTACAACAACTCTGGATCATGCCCATCACACTTGGAGTTCGGATGCCGCCACGGCCGGTCTTCGTGCCACGATCGATAGCGGCTTGAGAGTCTTTTGGGCATACGCATTCCAACCCGTATATGAAAACTTTCCCATTCATGAACAGATATCCCAATGGAAGCAGCTGGTATCCCAGGTGGCAGGCACCGTCACAGAACTTGCAGTGGCATACGATTTTTGGACTGAAAGTCCCTTCATAGACAAAGCAACCACGGACAACGTTATCAACCTCCTCAAGTAAGTATCTTCTCTAAGGCTTTTGCAGAGACCCTTTAAATCTGACAAGTTCTGCTATAGCGAATACAAGCCGCTTTTGACTACTCATCACGTCGAGGGCCCTTGGCTAAGTATATGACCCCAGTCATTACCAATTCATTCTCGTGAGCTGACATTTCGTTACCATCCTAGTGGGAAACAGCCCGCAAGACTTGAACGAGGCAGGCATTCTCAGCTCCAGCATACCGATTGTGTTCTCTCACAGCTCCTTTATCGACACGAGGGGTGCAAACCTCCTGAGAGCCACCAACAAGCACATTTCCATCACGCCCGAGAGCGAGATGCACTACGGCCACACTCACCCTACTTCCCATTTCATTCTTGACCAGGCGTCACTAGGCGTCGACACCCACTTCACCTTCTCCACGGATATTCTCACCCAGGCTCGTCTGTACTTGCAATCTGTGCGTTACCGCCTCTTTCAGAAGCCGCTCGACCGCTGGCAGGTAACCGCCAACAGTCCCTTCTCGGTCAACCAGGCGTTCCTCCTGGCCACCCGGAACGGTGGGCTCGCCCTCGGTCGAAAAGATCTGGGCGTGATTGCCCCCGATGCCAAGGCCGACATCGTGGTCTGGGATGGCCGCTCGCCGGCGCTACTGGGATGGGCGGACCCCGTTGCAGCCATCATTCTGCACGCCAGCGTCGGCGACATTGAACACGTTCTTGTCAACGGCGAGTTCAAGAAGCGAGACAAGAGGCTGGTTGTTGAGGGCTATGACGAGGCCGTGGATAAGTTCCTCGAAGCTGCCAAGAGGATCCAGGACACTTTGAGGAAGCTGCCCCTCCCCTCACAAGAGGGGGCCTTTCTCACCGGTACTCCGTTGGGTCAGGCTGAAACATTGGATGTCCTTCGAGGCGATGGGAATGGATACGGCCCGCAGTTTGTTTGATTCCTCCTGCTCTTTCGTTCAAACGAAATCTACCGGAAATTTTTAAAACGTGTACCGAGATTATCGCGGCGACTATTTTCTATGATGCCTACAGGTTTCTCATACACTACTACAGTATCAATGAAGCGATACGTTTACGTTAAACTGATTCCAATAAACTCCCGTTATTACTCCCAGTTCTAATCTACACGCTGTTGCCTGAAAGGTAGATATATCAGAGTCAGCCTGTACAGTCTTGATAGATCAGTAGATCAAGTACGACCATTAATGATACTTAGCAGGCAGCTGTATATTATTTCCTAGTCTGTATCGTGACTATTAAACATTACTCTTGCCTATATACTGTAGGCTTAGGTACGTTTACCTTATTTCAAAAAACTTACTAACTCTTTTTGCAGGCGACCCTAGAATGCCATAGTGCCTCTAAATACTAGAGTGTGTGCCAAAATAGAATTTAGGGGGTCCCCAAAGCACTTGCGTAGCGACGCAATGCCACTCTGCGATACGTCAAGGGTAAAGTGTGAGCCGAACCTGAAAACCGGCAACCAGATCTTCCAATCTCTCCAGATGTGAGTTATTCATGTAGGTGTTGCCAGATATAACTTCAATGAGCCGCAAAGCTGGCAATCTCGTAGGTCTAATGGCACCCAAAGATTGGAGTATTTTAACTTTAGTATCATTCCAATTGCGCTCTTTTCGATCCTCCAGGATTCAATCTCGTTGTTTCTTCATCATTTACCGATGTACTAAAGAGGTTGATGGCTTCGAGGCCGTTGGGGAGTTCTGTTCCAACGCCTGCGAGGGATACAAGCGGTAGGTACTTCAAGGGGGTTAATTGAACAAAGTCACGGAAGCCATTGAATGATCCCGAGACAGTCACCCTGAGCTCACGAAACTCCATGATTCGGTTGAATGACAAAACAGTCCGAAGCTTCAGCGCCTCCAATGTACCTCTGACCGGTAACACACTTTTCTTAATCCTGAGAAATGTCATTTCCGGATCTTCGTTGATATTGTGCTCTTTCCTGCTAGAGGAAGCAGCTGGGGGTTTCTAAGCACGTTGCAGCCCTTTTCAACCTGGTCCGAGCTACGAAGATCCTTACTTGCTACTCGGGTTTGAGGCTCTGCCACCGAACGCGATGGGGATTCCGTCCGCATTCCTCAAACCATAGTACACCTTTAGTCCTTCAAGTGAGCCAGAAGCCATTCAATCTATCCTGCCGAGTGAGAATTTGCTTGAACCGTCCATCCACACAGCGCCGGGCCATTCGCGATTCCGAATTGAATGTAGTTTCCTATACAGGAGGGAGGGGGGGCTGAGCAGACATTGATGCTGGGGCGAGCATTTGGTGAGCCATGATGAAACGAATTCAGCCGAAGGGCGGCGCGAAAAGGACCAAGCAGCAATAACGTGTCAGAAAGCTATTGCAGCTTCCCATACGAGCTCTGGCATGTTACACAACCGCAGGGGTTGAATATTATCCTGACTCTCCCTTGTAAGCTCGGTGGCGATTCATTCAGGGCGCAGCCATTGATTATGCTAATCAACCGTCCTCGCTCTATTCAATGTCTTATAGCTAGGTAGACACTTGGCATTGGTTTTCAACATAAAGATCACAATAGTTATCCCAATAATAAATACAATGTCAAGCCAAATATCATAGCATAGTTTATTCTTGTGTTTACCATGGTTAAAAACGAGGTCCGTGCCTTACGCGAACGAAGCTTTGGGCTTGGGAGGGTTTCGGTGGGCGACCTGACGATCTCTCCCCACTACAAGCAAGTGAGCCCTGGTCTAGATGAGCTCAGTTTGGCAGGTTCACCAGACGATCCCTTTACTCTGTATCGTCGGAATGGCGGCACATGATTATCTCAGTAAGCTGATGACGATCTAGAGCCGCCGTCAATGCCTCACTGACGTTTCATTCGGCCTTTAGAAAAAGGTCCCGTAAAAAAGAGGAGGCCGCGTCTCCCGACCAAATGTAGCTTGTATAAGTTGAGTCGCCCACGCCAATTGTTCTGGATCAATTCGTCCGCAGCACGGTTCAGCAGTTTTCCCATTATTCAAACCATCATTATGAAGAGCTTCGCCAAGTCCCTACGCCAACTGACAATCGTCAGCTTAGCCTTTGGCGCCTATGGTAGATATCACACTTCGACAACGATATGAGATGCGCAAACTGACGAAGACGAGTCACAGCACAGGAGATTCCCCTCCGCATCATGCCGCTTGGAGCCTCCATCACTTGGGGCTACCTCTCGAGCACTGGAAACGGCTACCGCCAAGATTTGCTCGAGAGCTTGAACGGCGCCGGCTACACAGTCGATTACGTCGGCAGCCAACAAAGCGGCACCATGGCCGATCCGGACAATGAAGGGTACCCTGGCCTCCGTATTGAGCAAGTTCAGACGAAGGCCGAGGAGAATGTGCCAACGTATCTCCCCAATGTGTACACGATCAATGTCGGGACCAACGATGCGGTGCAGAATTTCGATGTGCCGAATGCTGGCAGCCGCATGAATGACCTCCTCAGCTACCTGTGGTCAGCAACACCGGACGCGACCGTGATTCTGTCGACTCTGATCATCAACCTCAACGCAACCGTGGATGCGCGGGCGCAAACCATCAACACGCAGCTGACTTCTCTCGCCAGCCAATTGGCAGGTGAGGGCAAGCGGATTGTCTTGGCTGACATGCACGGTTCCGACGGGCCTCAGTCGGATGAAATGGCAGATAGCACGCATCCCAATGATGTTGGCTACCAGAAGATGGCCGATATCTGGTTCCGCGAGATCCAGGAGGCCTCTGCAGCCGGATTCATCCAGCCAGCACCTTAGAGGAACAATAGAGTATATAGAATATACATGTGGTGATGATCGTGGCTGGTAATTTCTAACTGTGAATTTGTGAAGATGAACTGGAAACAGCCTTCTCCCGGCTGTTTGTGCTGGTGTGGGTACTTATGCACAATTGTGGCTCCTCCAGCCAATCCACTACAGCGACTGAACACAGTCGACCATCTTCCGTAGTATAGTGGTCAGTATGCAAGCTTGTCACGCTTGAGACCCGGGTTCAATTCCCGGCGGGAGAGTCCGCCAGCCGACCAAGTCGGTCATTCTTTTTTGCTTTCTGTATTCCTTTTTCTTACTCATAACTTTTATCGCTTTCCCTTCCTTTTCCTCCTATTCTACACTTTCTCTACATTTTGCTCATAGTTTGTTAATTACCATCTACGCACCTTGAGGACGCAACGTGATTAGTATATATCACAGCGATACGTTACTTGATATTTCAACAGAACAGCATACTTCACATTTCGCTAGCTAGCTACGAGAGTGATATTTCAAGTCGCAATAAGCCGTCTGTCACAAGCCACCACTCCATTGCAACACCCCTCCCCAGACTATGGCATTTTCTAACGATAATTTCCACGTCTAGAACACGCCATTGGGATTCTTATGTTCAGATCGAGGAGGTATTGGAGCAACAGAGTCCCAATGTTCAGTGAAGACGCCGTTCTGGTGCCGAAGGATTTCCATGGCCCGCAGGCCTTCAGTTCCGTCATGCTGGTCGATGTGGAGATGCACAAAAACAAAATCTCCGTCCACAAGCACTCTCTTATAATTCATTGTAAGCTTCTTGTTCGGATCCTTGGCCTCGCGTTCTGCGAATTCGATGATGGATTGGCGACCAGTGCCGACTGTAACATTATGCTGAATGTAATCCTCAGAGAGTAGGCGATCAGCAACGGAATAATCGAGGAACGTGAACATGCCCTCGAATAGTTCGATGAGTTTCTTGGCTTTCTCAATCTGCTCGGAAGTCTGAGGAGGTTGGTCGGTAAGCTGCTCCCTCCAGATTTTGTCGACTCTGGCTAAGATAGCTGGGCTGGACATAATAAGAGTATATTGTGATAGTCACGAGTCTGAAAAGTATTTCTCGGAATGTAGAATGATGAAGTAGCGTGTAAACCAAAATGATGTTGCTTGAAAAAAAAAAAAAAGACCTTTCATCTGACATATACGATATTTAAGTCTTTATTGACGCGATAACAGCCTCCTCGAATAGTGAACCTACGACCAACAGTGCCAGCATCAATCCTTAGCCAGACATTGAGCCGTTCAAGGCCGAGGAAGAGACGTCGGCATGCCGATGCGGAGCTGAGTTTTATGGGTCTTAGCGCCGGCTCGGTTGTGTTCCCTGATCTAGTTTCTGCGGTAAACGATTGGCAAGATTCCGTCCTGTTTCTCGGGGGAAGGGGAAGAGGAGGGGGAGAAGCGGGGCTGGGTTGTATCGGGATGGGTTTGTGACATCGCCTAAGCAGTTGTCAGCGTTCGTGGCTGGCGAGACGGGTTCTTGAGTATCCCTGATCGGTAGCATTTCGAAGCCCGACCGGACATTGGCGAGGTACCACTCGGCTTACAAATATAAATTTGCCTACTGTTTCCTGATGAGGTGGAATAGCCGATCAATGATCCAAAGGGGTCGGGAGTGCGTTGTAGAGTCCGAGCTCGTGAAAGATAGGAACGCCGAGCTGTAGATGAAAAATTCTTCAACGACACAAGAAGTTCTTAATAACCCCAAAAGTTTCTCTGAAAGTTTGTCCAGCTCATTTCAACGCCAGATTTTGAAACATTTGCGGGTCTTAGGTTCTCATATTTTCAGTTGTCCCTACTATTCTCACCTAACACAATGTCTGAGATAACCCTAACCGGATTCGAGGGGGTACCAATTACACGTACAAGCTTAGCCCAAAGACAGATACTTGAATTACGAAGGCTATGTGCTCACCTTGAATCATAGTACCTACCCGCCTCTTCATTGATAACGAATTTGTCGCCTCGAGTGGCGGCTCCACGATTGAATTGGAGAGTCCGCTTACCGGTTGTCGCCTGGCGACGGTGTCTGCAGCCCAGGTTGACGATGTCGACCGGGCTGTGCAAAGTTCAACGGATGCCTTCGCAGTTTGGAAAAAGAAGAGCCCAAGTGAGAGAAGAACGCTGCTCCATCGGCTAGCTGATCTGGTCGAGAGAGACGCGTCCTTATTCGCCTCACTAGAGGCCATTGATGCAGGAATCCTTTATCAAGACTCTATGCAGTTGAATGTTCAACAAGCAGTCGAGAATCTGAGATATTTCGCCGGATGGGCAGATAAAGTCGATGGACTGACATTGTCAATCCCCGATGGCATGGCCTATACAAGACGAGTGCCAATCGGGGTCTGCGCGGCCATTATACCATGGAATGCTCCTCTGTAAGAAAGGTTCCAACTCTATGGCAGCTTCCAACCACTGATCTGTACAGGATGATTACCATGTGGAAGCTCGCTCCTGCTCTAGCAGGCGGCAATACCATCATTATCAAGACCCCGGAAATGTGCCCTCTATACGGACAGAAGCTTGCGCAGCTCATTGTAGAGGCAGGTTTTCCTCCAGGGGTTGTCAACATCCTCTGTGGGCTTGGTCACGTAGCCGGCGCGGCTCTCTCAGAACACATGGGGGTGAGGAAGATCTCTTTCACCGGCAGTCCTGGTGTCGGTAGGCAGATCATGGCCGCAGCAGCGCGAACAAACTTGAAGAAAGTGACGCTTGAGCTGGGTGGAAAGGGGCCATCTATTGTGTTCGATGATGCAGACTGGGAGAATGCCCTGTTTTGGACAAGTCTTGGGATAACCATCAATAATGGGCAAGTGTGCGTCGCCGGCAGTCGTATTTATGTCCAACACACACTCTACGATCGCTTCGTCGAGGAGTTTGCCAAACGGATTAGATCATTTGTGCATGGAGATCCGCTATTAGGCGCAACGACGAAAGGGCCCCTTATCAATCGTACACAGCTGGATAAAGTCCTCTCTTTCGTTGAAGCAGGGAAAAACTCGGGGGCAAGGCTCGTCAGCGGCGGAGAACAGTTGGCTGGAAAAGGCTACTTTGTAGCCAACACGGCTTTCGCAGATGTATCGCATGACGCCGAGATTATGAAGGAAGAGATCTTCGGCCCCCTAGCCTGTGTCGCTTCTTTCGAAAACGAAGACGAGGTTATTGCCAAAGCTAATGACTCCGTTTATGGTCTAGGTGCAGCCGTGTTCACTACAGATTTGAACAAGGCGTTCCGTATCACGGAAGCAATAGAAGTAGGACAGATCACGGTAAACAGTTGGGGCGCATTGCACGCCAACACACCATTCGGCGGTGTAAAGGAAAGTGGCTTTGGGCGAGACATGGGCAAAGAAGCAATCGATGAGTGGACCTCGGTCAAGACTGTCAAGTGGAGTATTCTGGGAAGCCATTAGCAAGAAGACAATGATATATCACCGGATGCGTGTATCTCCCTTTCCCCACAAAGTGTTTCATAGCGGTGTCATGCTCTGAATCATATTACAACAGTGAAATGCCTTTCTTCTACTGGGGCCCGGCAATATTAATGAAGATTATTGGAAAATTTTGACCGGCTACTCTGTAGGATATAGATGGCCGTGTTACTGTTTTCACAACCGCAAATCCTCATGATCAGCCACTCACGAAACCGCCATCTAAACGTTTTGTACAACTAATTGAGCCTAGAATCGTTCAATTCATGCTAACTCACTGCCTAGAGGATGCTGAATTCTGACATTGAGATATGCTCTTGTCAGGGGGGTTCGTTCATCTAGGTAATGGCAGCATATGGCTGCTGTCGGCCCATTTCAAACGGACTGACATGGGGGATATACGCTTGTTTTGACTTATTGGCTCAATGAGCAGCGTATGCCAGCATCCAGCTATGTCCAATGAGCTATCCCGCCCTTGTTATTGGCGTCTTTAGACCCGAAAGGCGTAGAGTATGCATCTCACCTAACACCGAGCCACGGTGACGTATACCTTGTCAATATGCCTTGTCAATATGGATCGGGTGACACGGGGATGTATGTCGGCATGCCGATGCTAGAGCCGGTTGCTATCAGTCCATGTAGCCGGCAAGCCGAGCTGATCCATAGCCAGGTTGGAGCGTTCAATAGAAGATACGTAGAGGCTGTTGTGTCAATTCCTTGCCCGCTCTGAAAGATATAAAGGCGGCATTCTAATCGCCCAGCATGCTCAACTAAGAATTTCAAATATCTAAACCTATCAACTTATACTGTCTCGAAAGTCTCAGCTCTTTGGCAAACCACAATCATGGCGACCTTGGAAACTCCACACAACGTCATCCAACCTGGAGTAGCACCAACTCTTCATCGCGAGTATGACGAACTCCCTTCTTCGTATCCTCCTCCGTTTGGACCCAATGATATTGGCTTTCCTGGTCGAGTTGAAGGCGAGATGCCCGACTTAGTTGTACACGGCACCGTGCCAAAACAACTTGACGGCACCTTTTATCGCATCATGATTGACCCTTTCTATCCTCTCGCTCCGGGCAATCCTCCTATAGAAGGTGACGGCAACGTTTCGGCCTTTCGATTCAAGGATGGCAAGGTAGATATGAAGGTCCGATACATCGAAACCGAACGGCTCAAGCTCGAGCGACAGGCGAACAAGAGACTATTTGGCCTGTATCGCAATCCGTTTTCTCATCATCCTTGCGTGAGAGCTGCAGTCGACTCGACCGCAAACACAAATTTGGTCTACTGGGGAGGTCACCTCCTAGGGCTGAAGGAAAATGGACTTCCGTATGCCCTGGACCCAGATACGCTGGAGACAAAAACTTACGATCCTTTCAAATCTCCGGGCAAGACTTTCACTGCACACCCAAAGATCGATCCGTTTTCGAATGAGTTAGTCACTTATGGCTATGAGGCTACAGGCCTTGGTTCAAAAGACATTGTGGTGTACTCTTTGAGTAAGGATGGCCATGTCCTGAACGAACAATGGATCACTGGCCCATGGTGTGCGCCTATTCACGACTGCGCTATCACGACAAATTTCATCATACTGATCCTGTGGCCATATGAGGCGGATATGGAAGGCATGAAGCAGGGTGGCTCGCACTGGATCTGGACAGAGAAATACCCGCTCACTTTTCTGGTCCTTCCTCGACGAAAAGATCAACTGCCAAGAGGCTGGCAACCTGGAGAGCACCGCGTGTATCAATGGACTCGCCCTGCTTTCCTCATCCATGCCGCATCGGCATGGGAAGATGCGGCTGAAAATATTTGTCTCGAAACATCCCGCGTCTACACAAACCTTTTCCCAACTTTTGGTGGCCTCACGCCTGACAATGACCCAACTGCCGACTTCGTGCGCTGGACAATCGATCCGCGGCAGCCAAGTCACACTGTCATACCGGATCCGGAGGTTGTTCTCGATCTTCCGTCGGAATTTCCTCGCACTGATGAACGACTTCTCGGCAAACATTATAATCTCATGTTTGTGCCGGTTGTCGTCCCCCTCGAGGAAGACAATGGCATGCCGTTGCCCTTAGCCCTCAACGGACTTGTCAAGCTTGACAAAAGAACCAACGAGAGAGTCATATTCTTCCCTGGACCAAAGTGCGTCGTTGAAGAACCGATATTTGTCCCGCGAAGTGCCAACAGCCCCGAGGGAGATGGGTGGGTCATAGTCATGATTCAGCGGGTAGAGAAGCGTCGGAGCGACCTTGTGGTTCTAGACACAACCAACTTTTCGAAACCAGTGGCTATAGTTGAGCTTCCCCTCTATGTACGAAACCAGATTCACGGTAACTGGGTGGATCATACGCTCCGCAACGAGGGGACCATCAAGCCTTTGTGCCGTTCGGACTGGAGTGTTCAAGTTAGCGGGAGAGGCTCTCTGGAGCCTATGTAGTGCTTAGGAACCGCAGGTCATTCAATCAATCGAACCCTCACGTCGAGAATGTAGAGGAGAGCGACTGGTCAATAGCGGTCTGCAGAATCTATTACACTTGGCGCAATAAGTCCCGCGATGAGTAGTATAGTGCAGAGAAGTAAACGAGAATTTGGATTCCACCATCTTACATCGCGAAGATCCTAGAGGATGATGTATTCCTTTAAGTACATCGCTTTAGCTGTTTGCATTGTAAAAGCAAACTTCTCCAACTCGCCTTCGTTACAGTGTTGGCCCAATTGTTCTGCTCTCTACTCTAGATAGGATAGTCGACTCACAGGTATCTGCCCATTGCATAAAATATTTCACAGATCCCATCCAGCACTGCTATGTGCCCCCCGTCGCTAGAAAACCTATCCCGAGCAAGCCTTGCAACCTCGTGGCCAAACTTCTTAGCTTCGCCTGGTCTCATACGCAACGGCACTAATGGCAGAAAGGCTCTGGTCTCGCTACCATCCTCCAACGGTTCATTGAATGAAATGGCCGGGAACCCCACGCCACACTCAAGCCATTGTTCAGACTCCGCTGTTGGGTCACTGTCGATGTGGACGCACGGGGACGACCAATCCTGCTGCGAATCCTCATCGTTGGACCAGGTCGAAAGGCTGGGCCAGGCCAAGGACGGGAATGCACCCTGCAGGAGACCTCCATCTGAGAGACCACAGTACATCCAAAGGCATAGCATGGCTTGCCATGCGGCAATCACCAGAAAGGCGGCAGGGCGGATGTTGTCCGGCACACAGACGATTCGCCAAATTTGACCAGCGTGCCAAACCGCCCGTCTCGCCTCGCTGCTTAATCGCCACTGTCGTAAGCCCACCAGCGTTCTGATAATCATCCTCTGGTCGAGGCATTCGATCAAGAATTGCATCTCATTGAGCGGTGTGCTTCTGTGCAGGGCGCCAAGTTCACGAATGATGACTGCAGTTGATGACTTTGGAATATTTCCCTTTCCCCAGAGGAGTCGCACCTCGCTTGCCAAGCGTGAAAGATGGCAGCTTTGTCCACTGGTGGCATCGAGATTAAAAAGACACCCAGGAAGGGTCGGGGTTGCCAAGTTACCACCCAAAACGACACGGCGCCTATTCTCCTCGAGGCTCAACGTCATTACACCATGGAGAACACACATCAAGGCAAACTCGCAGTCCTGGAACACCGGGAAGAGGTCGAAATGGGCAGGCTTTCGCAAACAGTCGTGTAGGTTGACTGGGGCCAGCGTCCCACGAACTGGGTCCCTCAAGCAATGGAGATATCGATCTCTCCACTCAGTCGCACTCGTCGCCTGCCAAAGAGACGGCGCTGCGGGAAACGTGACAGATACTTCCGCGTAAGACAAGCTAGGAGGAAAGAGTCTGTATGCCGCTTCTTGAGCACTGTGAATTAGGAGCCGATACACAAGCCTAAGGGTTCGCTGTGAGTGGGCTGGTGCTTCGTAGTTGAAGGAGATACGACTGGCATACCGCTTGAATGACTCGGCCTCAACCCACCTTTCCCATTTGCCCTCAAGGACGGCAAGGGAGTCGCTTTGGTTGGGGTGCTCGACGTCTAAGCATCGGCCGGCGCTGAGACGGCCTGATTGCCGCAGTATCTAAGTCACGAGGTTAGCTTGACAAAGGAGGAGAAACGAGTAGACAGAAATGGCGGCGCACAGTCACGAGTATACCGCAATAGGTTGCAGCCTTGTCTCTCATTTGATCATCTCCGCTCCACAAGTAAACATCTATGCAGAGGTAAAGCGCCTGGAGAGTCTGCAAGTGGTGCCTACTATCTTCGCCACGATACACCTAAGAGAGCATAATCAGCAACATTCCAACGGTCACAGGGACAGAGCTGTAAGCCACCAATTGCCTAATATGTGATTGCGCGATTCCCATAAGAGCGAGCCCAAAGCTTCTCGCGGAGGGGTTGGTGGAAGATGCCGCCCCGGCTGCAGCGCAAGCCATCACTAGAGATAGTTTAGAGGACGGCAAAGAGAATGTAGGGACATGGATGATTGGCATTGGCTGGTTTTTATGCCGTGCAAAGAAGAGCTGAAGCAGGTGATTGAGACTATCTAGAGGTGGAAAACACTGAGCCAAGGACACGTCGACCTCTTCTGGAGGAAGTTGTGTGGCAACCAGTAGCATCTGATCACGCATGTCAGCACACAAATGCTGCCCAATAACGGTGCCACAGGAGCTTTGATCGATGGTCGCATTTTGGGAAAGTTTGCTTTGTTGAGAAACATCGGCTTTTCTTTGATGAATGAAGGCGGAACCAGTCTGTTTCCATGATCCAAACAAGGTGACGAAATCGTGCTTCATCGCCGCCGTGATTGCCTCGACATCAACGGGACAACCGACGGGAAGGTCTTCACCTCGTGAAATGGGAAGACCTGCACTCGCCCTTTCCTCATCCTCATGCTGAGGAAATGGCCATATTCCACCTTCACCGTAGACATCCACGGCGCCCAAAAGATCGAGGACACTCAAATCTTGACTCACGATGCCTTCCATATCCGGAACCATATCCGGCGCCTGGAACCCCATAGACTCCCATGCGGGTTGATCTGGTAAGCTCCCCAGTGTGCTTTGCCAGTGAACCAATGACGATGAAGACGCAGTAGGTGGTGAGCACTGCGTGGTGTTTATATCCTTTGTATGATTAATATTTGTTGACATCATTTGACTGTTTGGCATGTCACTTGGTGACACTGCCATCGCTGAAGGCCGAACGGAATCTGATCTTATGCATTTGATTTGTCTCTTGCGGCACCGAGCGCAGCTTCCAAGATTGTCGCACCTGACTTTCGAGGCGGCGCAAGCCTCGCATGCTTGTGAAGCTCTAGAAGACTTGGAGAGGCAGCGTCGATTCCTCGTGCGGCGCGGATTGGAAGTACCGTCCAACATTGGCAGAGACATTTCCGCTTGAACCTGACAGAGCTCCGAACACAATATGGGAGACTGCTGGCTGTGGATAGTACCCAAGAGATCAAGCCGAAGCTTCGTTTATGCAAAAATTCAAAATAAGTAGAACACTTGGCCTCGAGCTTGGCGGTATAAGAAGGAGTTATAGAGATGCTGATCATGGAGAAGTCGAGGTCAAGTACTGGTCGCCGAAGAAGTTGGTGCCGCGAGAAGTGGATAAAGGAAGGATGGAGCCAACAAGGAAGACCGTATCCGAGTCCTGGCATTGGTAATAATGTGGGGTGTGTTTCAGCCCGGGCAGTTACCGAGCTCCCGCTTTCTAACTTAGAACTTAAAAAGGCTTGGGGGACCAAGGAAATTGTCGGATTGTTGGCAAGATTGCCAGAAGTAAGTAAGTGGTTACGCGTGGGTAGATCGACATGTTGAATCCTTTGCTCTGCAGCTCTCGGCTTGAACTACGTCTTAGCTGCAGTTGCGCTCCTTAGATCGTTTGATCTTGTACGACCCTCGCAAGTTCAAGAGGAGGGAGAGAGTTTGTAAGATTGTAAGATTCATTTAGTCGGCTCAAAAGTCGACACAGTCCGGAGGACGGGCAAGAAGAACTTCCACCGCCTTTCGTAGATGGCAAGAGTCAATCCCAAGTTTTGTCTCGATTGCTCCTCATCTGCTATTCTGTTAGAGGCGATACTCGCCAGTCAAGTCCTGTCCCGGAAGTTATTCGACCTGAGCCAGCTGCTACGAGCTCACCTCACTTGCCTTAGAGGACAAGAGGCGCTGGGTCTCACCAAGTGCCCTACCGTGGCGTCCATACACATACCGAGATCAACAGGTAGTCGGTGGACAGCGATGCTGCAAAAGGCGGGCGGGGCTCTGCTGAAGTGCCGTCATTCGACTAGCTTGTTATTGGGTCATCGCTGGCGATCGAAATGTCTGTACCGCTCGCCCCCGCTGACTCAGCGGCACTTCTTCTTGATGATGACCCCGTTACCGCTGGCGGAATATTCGGAATGCGGGGAGTGGTTGAACACCACCCTTGCCCCAAGTGAGTCGTCTCAGTAAGAGCCACTTAACGGCATGCGCCATCTTCTTCCGGAGTATAGTGGTCAGTATGCAAGCTTGTCACAGGCTCATTCCCGGCGAGAGAGTCCGCTAACTGACACATTGGTCATTCCCCTTGTTTTGATAGATCTCGCCCACTTCACCGCCCAGGCCTCCCTACCCTACACCCATTGACCATTCAATTAGAAATTACACCACACCTTTCCTTCTTCTGGATATTGTTACGTCTCTTGTCTCTATTACTTTACTGTAATGCTGATACTCGACCGATCTTAATATTAACACGGACAGCTCCACCAGCCAATGGTAACCTCACCGGTTTTAAATTAGCATTGGCCTCTATTGATGCATCCGTATAGGTCGTCGAGAGTTACGTCGAGAGTTACGTCGAGAGTTCCGTTGAGGGTCACCAAACCAATCTACTGTTGGGTAACATGTGCATCGTAAAATAAGTGAGTCTGCCATCGCTATGTTGCCACCAGGACGGTTCTAAAACCGGGCCACCTCCTCTCAGGGCCTTGCTCTTCCCGACGGGTCTGATTTTAAGCTTTGATATTTTTGCGTCCCGAAACACTGGACATGAAGTCGAAACGGCGTTCCGGTCCGCCAAAGACATATTGTGCCACTTCTCCGTGATGAGTCCTCTGGCCGCACACTACCTGGAGATCTTGACTATGTTATCCAGCGCCATCTCGAAGTAACAGAGACAACTGCACTACGTAGGGGAAACAGGTACGTTAGTAGAGTCCAAACATGTATGCTTTCAGCGGAAGAACCGGGCCAGGATCCGTGGCAGCAAAAGCAAGTACACAATGCACCAGCGCTACCGGGAGAAGACACAGTGCTCCCTGCCAACGGCGATGGAACAAAGGTGATGGCGACAAAGCAACAGCCGTCTCAGCCGCTGGAATTTGATGCAGCATTTTCTTTGGGTGGGATAATCCAGATATCTTGCAGTGAGACAATTTCCTAGTCTAGTTCATTGGCGCTTGGCGAAAGGCTGACAGTGTTGGAGGGCGGCCTGTACCATCGAAATAATAATCCATGTTTCTGTTTTTTTGTTTTGAAGTTGATACTCTCCGGGTGCGGTATGAGGCATCTCATCGAATTATAGCCTTTTCGGTAATTTTGCATCCTTTTCAAGTCCACACACACACCCCTCCCACCATTCCCTCTTGTCCGCCGATGTAGTTTACTCTGCGCCTCCTATGAATCTCATGTTCGTCATCCATCCTGGCGCGTGTTATCGGTAGGGGAAACAGGATCTTGTACTAGCGCTGTGATTGATAGGTTGCTTTGAGAACTGTATTCGGCTCGGCCCGGCTCGGTTCGGAGCCGTGATGCCTCTATGGGTGGAAGACCCGAGGCTTCGGGTCGGTTCCAATTTAAGGCTCCATGTTCAACAAAGGCTACAGCTCATTGGTAAATTATGGACGAGGCTAACCTGGATCTCGGTCATGTGCTTTTTCTGGGGATATTGCGGGGGATTCTGGGGAGAGGCAAGATTCAGGTACGGGCGATGGATCTCCCCCTTCTCTGGCCAGCCAAGGTAGGAATAATGCTTTTTATAAAGTCCATCCCAGTCTTCCGCAGTCTTTCGATTTCCCTATCAGTTTTTACCTCCCCCGGGACAATATTCAAGTGCTCTGATTACTTACACCAAAATGACTGCGAACACTCAACCTTCCATCATTGTCATTCCTGGGGCTTGGCACCTAGCTTCCTGCCTTGACCCTTTTATTGGAACCCTACAAGCAGCTGGCTTTCCCGCCGAGGGTGTCACACTCCGGAGTGTTGGAGATGCCGACTCGGGCATTTCAGACGACGAGGCACTCATAAGGTCCAGGATCGAGTCTCGGATTCATGCTGGAGAGGATGTCATCCTCATCTCCCACTCATACGCCGGCTTGCCAATGTCTGCAGCTATTGCTGGCTTGGCGAAGAGGAGTAGAGCTTCACGCGGTGAAAAGGGGGGGGTTCTTGGAATTGTGTATCTCGCTGCTTTTGTCCCGTTGGACGGAGAGAGCGTTGTTGGCCTGTTGGGTGACCTACTCTGGTGGATGGAAGAGGATGTGAGTTTCGCCCTTCTCGGTTTTACTCTGTTGCACTTGTACTCACTTCTCCTGGCCAAGACCGAGGCTCGAGTCATCAAGGTCAAGGCAAACTCGCCTGCAGAGGTATTCTTCAATGATTGTTCCCCTGAACAAATCGCTGCAGTGTCGGGTGCCTTGAAGCCACATTCGAAGAAGAGCTTGGCCTCACCCATTACGACCATCGGATGGCGTGAAAGCGCGTACGACGGCTCTCGGGCCTATATTCGCTGTTTGCAAGACAAGGCACTCTCGATTGAGAGACAGGACGCGTTTGTTGAGCGGTCCGGGGTGCAGTGGGTTGTGAAGACGTTGGATGCGTCCCACAGTCCATTCATATCAATGCCTCAACAGTTGACAGTGGCCGTGCAAGAGATAGCAAGGGAGTTCAGAGCAGCCATTTAATCTAAGCTCAGACCAATGCCAGGGGAGGATCTCGGGTTACAAATTTCATGCCTGCATCTAGGTAATTAACAGAGGGCACTGGCAGAAAAGTTTTGGACATGTTGATAGATTGGGCTAGGACCGCGTGGTTTAATTTTCAAATTCATTCATTTTCCGGGGATGACAGTGACTGCCCGTTATAAACATTCCATTCCTATTATGAAGCAGCCAATCTCGCCCAACATCTAGCTTTGTACACCTAGATAACAGCACCCTTAGTCAAATCTCTCCACCAGCCTACCTCTCACCAGCCCTCATCCTGCGGTCCTCCAGACACTGACAAATCCTTACCCTCCCCTACATTTGAGATCTACGCCGGCATTGCGTCTTCAAGAGTGCTTGTACCTCTAATAGACGGAAGCCAGCTATATTTGTATTTGCAGTAAGTCTCGACACAGGGCTGAAATATGGTGTCGTTCAAGCTGGAGTATAGTAAGTATATTCTGCTCAGTTTACTAGCTTATAAATAGCGAAGAGCTGTACCAAGAGCTCGTTTCACAGTTTCAATCATCAGCAGCGAAATATGTGTGCTTTAACATGCTTCGGCGGGAGCAATTTCATTGCCGTCAAGCTTGACCTGTAACCCTTTCGCAGCAATCTCGAGCTCATCCAAAGGCCTCAGCCCTCCACCCACCATATCACGACATCGGCTACTTAGGGCTACAAGCGTAGCAAGTGATGAGTCTTTCGTATTCATTGTGTTGAAGTTTATAGTTTTAGTATATTATATACTGTATTAAGATAATTAGAGTAGAGATAGCTCTTAAAAGTTAATTAAGCTTATATTTTTTTATTTTTAATTATCTAGTTTAGATTTAGATCAGGGTATTAGATCGGATCAGGTTAGGCTTAGTATTACTAGTATTAGTATATTAGAGTTTATTTTAGTTTAACCTAGAATTATATATATTTAGAAATAAAAGAGTTAGTTACTTTTAAGATTATAAGTTAATTTATCTCTATAAGTATAGTATATATTTACTACTATGTCGGGCCCTAGCAGCTTCATTGTTGTTAAACTCTATTCTCTTTCTCTTCCGTGATGAGTCTTTAGAGTCCTCGTATAGCAGAGGACTTTTTCCGTGGTAGCGTCGTTGCTGCAGCGATTGGGACATGATGGTAAGGAGCAGGAAGCTAGCTGAAATCAAAACTTCGCAAGCCAGGAACGAAATCCAGCCCCAATTGATAAGCACATAAGACTCATCTCTCCAAGCCTGGCCGGTGAAATTCATGAATTTTATGTTGGAATCAGGGGGAGGAGCAGTGCGCATACTAATATTTCCATTGTGGTTAACAAAGAACAGATGAATGAAGCCTTGGCCTATATGGTTGAACTGACTGTGATGAAATTAGAGTAGCGACATTTGTACAAATAT
The DNA here is from genome assembly GCA_026958235.1 of Clonostachys rosea. Taxonomy (NCBI): domain Eukaryota; kingdom Fungi; phylum Ascomycota; class Sordariomycetes; order Hypocreales; family Bionectriaceae; genus Clonostachys; species Clonostachys rosea. Next base: position 717,497 of record CP110207.1, read on the forward strand.
TGAAGACCCGGTTATCGCGTTCTGAAGCATTTTTTAACCCATCAGGTGCGAAGAGTGCTCGGGTGAAGAGCTGAGACCCGAAAAGTTGGCCATAAGCAATAAGGCTAGGATCTTCTGAGGGGGAATCAGACACGCCTTGATAACATTGTAACTGACGTGCCATGGCTTCTGCCATTGATTCCATGGAATAATAATCGATTCCGAATGTCTTATCTCCAACAGAAGCATTGACACCCTCGGCGTTAAGATAAGGAGGAATCAAGTACAATGTTTCATTCATCCGTTCCTCCCTAGGCAGACAAGTTAAAGGAACGTCATCTAGAATTGAATTGCAGTCGAGATCTAAGAAAGTTCCAGGTCCAGGTTTGAATGGTTGGGCACAGGAGTCCTTCAACCTAGTATTTTCCCTACCCATATTGATACTTGTGTCGTATGATTGAACGCAGAGATGGAAAGGAATTCCAAAGCCTCATACTGAATACTGTGGTTGCGTTAATAAGGATTCTTAAGTCCTTGGGTATGGGGTCCACCAGTGACAAGTTGCTCAGAACTGGCTTCGTGAAGATAAGTACTACAGACACTAGTCTGGTTCGTATTAGATCACTGCTGGTCTGGAAACCGATACTTTTATTTCCGTTTAAAGCATCTACAACCATGGAAAACCCATATAGGCCTGTTAGAGCCGGGCCACCAGGAAGAGACACCTTCCAAATCCTGCCTCCAGGACTTAGAAGGGGACCGTAGCCAAAGCCTTCATCGAGTAACGGTATACCCAATGGCTCATTATCTTGGACCTGCTCAATGCGTAACTCGGAGGAGATATTGGCCACTTTTAAGCAAACACCCAGCGAGCTATAGGTTTCAAATGTACAATTCCCCGTGGAGCATGAAGCTCCGTTGATCCCGATAGGAGTCGAAAAGTTGCCGCTGGTATCCAAGGATGTTGCCAAGTTGATGACTCGAGTAACGTCGTCTCTCTTGATCGCATTTTCTGGATAGAAAATTGATTGGGCAATCCCAGTGTTTGCTTCTCCTTGAACAGCCACACTTCCGACTGGATAGCTGATTGAAAGTTGAGTGATAGGGGACGTCAGTAGGCTCGTGACCATGAGAACTGCCCCAATACTAGCAAAATGCTGGAAGTGAATTCGTCTCAGAAACAAGAGGGAGCCCCAGACCCCCCTGCTGGCCTGGTCGAAAACATGAAAATCATAAAGTGGACGCTCCTGTTGGAACCAACCCCATTGTGACTGACTTATTGCCATAGATACTGGGACTAAAAGAGCTGCTTTTGAAACTGTCGCCAAGAACGCGACCAGAGTGTTCAGCGTAATAGAGAGTGGCCAATTTGGCAATTTTCTGTGATTAAATTGTGCAAGGATCACAATTATGACTTTAGGCATTCAATCAATTGATAAGCGTTAATCCTGTAGAAAAGGTAGTTATATGGGGTAAGATAGTACATACCAACCAAGGCCAACATCCCGAGAATGATAGAGGCAATTTCGAGAGCCCACGCTCTGCATACAGAATAGAAACCGACGGCCCTTGTGTCTATCCGTTTCTGTTCAGACTGAAATATGATACAACTGTCCCTTATGTTCGAATCATTCGGAACGGAGATCTGTTGTGGAGAGACATTATCATGCATAGGGGTGATGTCCTCTGGGTGTGTAGCAAGGGTTTCCGAGAGACCGTGAATCAGGACTTGGTCGTCTGAGTTTGCGTGGTGATCGATCAGAGTAGAAGCAGGTGGTGAGACGGGGGTGGTCGTAGAATCAACAGACTCTGTGTTAGGGATCTGGAGCTCTTGATCATTCATAGGTGCCATATTGGTCGCTCGTTGGGGGGTTCTACTAAGCGGCTGATACTCGAATATAGAGGAAGCATTCCGGTATTTATTCCCTAATGATTAACGAATATGCAAAATACAACGATTAAAGCCTTCATAAGGGTATTTAATAGCGTAAGAAAAATGTGTAGTCCCCCCACGTCAAAAGGGCATCCTCCAAAGGTAGTAGTGTCATAGGATGGAAAATGTGGCAAAGTACAGTCGCACTTATGCCACCATCGGGGCGAATGAGAGTTATATTATAAGACTCAGCAGAGAACCATCCTGATGGTGTAGGCAGAATGTGTAGAAAGCATCCTCATGGCGTAAGCAGTATGGCGAAATTCCCTCATGCGAAAAGGACACCCTCCAAAGGTAGGAGAATCATCAACTGGAAAATGTGGTAAAGCTTTCTTGCACTTTATGCCACTATTGGGATGAATATGAGTCTTGTTATGTAACCTTTTTTTTTTATCAAAGACGGCTAACTCCATCCTCTTTCAGCCTTGGTGTCAGCTATGATAAACAGCCACCTCGCAATGCTCGCTTTTTTGAGCTATCGAAGGCTGCTGCACATACTGAGTAAGAAAGCTATTGACGTGGCAGCATCGTCCAGAAATAATTTAGCTACCCACGGCTTATCCTCCACCCACGGCAACTTGCATGATCATGTACCTAGGCCGCCTACAGTCAGACACATGGCTGGAATATCTCGTATCTATGGCTAAATTACCGCATTGTTGTTTCTGACAGTGTGGACTAACTGTCACGGCGAGGCAATGCTAAAGTCAGGTAGGCCGCTGGGGCACTAAGACGATGCAACTGAAAGAGCTCTCTAGAAGACTCGCTTTCACATCTCAATAACTCAAAAGAGCGCCAGATATGATCTCCTTCGTCTCTATATGGGCAATCTTCTGTAATAGTCACAAGCAATAACCAACCTACAGACCGATTCCGTATTCTTCTATGTCTCTACCCTTCCTCGTCCTCCATCAAAGCACCCGGAAAGGTGCCCGGTTAGCTCAATCGGTAGAGCGTGAGACTCTTACGAGTTCACATCTCAAGATTGCGGGTTCGACCCCCGCATCGGGCTGTTCCTATATGAACGATTGATAACATACTTTTTGAATTTTTGGTTTCCACGCAGAGCATGTCCGTGTAAGTTTGTGCCACCCGCTAGAATCCACTCCTCGTGCCCGCTCCACCTTTTAGGGCCGCAACATAGTGGATGAATTAAAATTCGATGACACAATAGTAAGAGAATAATTAATTATCTTATAATATTTGTCTTAATATTGTGGTTATTACTATTGATTGCTTTGATAAATGTTGACTTGATTGTGTTGAAGTTCTGGGTGTTACAAGCTTCATGTCAGTCGCTTGCCACGTAAACGACATACGTTTTGAATCTGTGCTCCATCCCAGAGCATGTCCAGCAATGCTTTCTCCCCGTACAGTAGAGGGGAATGGGCAGCCACGCAGATGAATGCTTTCCCAGTATATCTCTCTGGTAACAGCTCTAAAGTAGGTTCCTAGTTAGTATTAGGTATGATATGGAAGTAACAACCAGATATGGTTGTTTTGATATTATTTGGACTGTGTTTTTCTCGGTCTCCAACTTCTTTCCTCTTTCTCCTTCTTCAGCAAGAATCATTCCACTTTGTTTCTGGACATTTTCTGTAGTTGCTGAGGCACTACAATTCTTTTTCTTCTTCCCGACGCCGTTTGTTTTTAGGTCTCCGAGGCTAATCCTTCGAGTGACCGACCTTTTCTTTTCTCCCTCCTCCTCCTCTCTAGCTCGGCGTTTGCAGTTTTTTTTTTTTTTTTTTGGTTGTCCGAGGTCAATCCTCCGGGTGGCCAAACTTTCATTTCGCTTTTAACGTGTGAGTTGCCAGCCCACTAGAATCCACGGTGGCAAGTGCCCGAAAAAGGTGATTCGTGTACAGGCAAAGCACAGAATATCCACGCAAGTGACTGACCTACAGCATGACACACCCAGAGCCTCCAGATTTTATTCGATATAACATTACAATAATCAACCTCGAGCTTGGACTGGAGTCGAAGCCATAATGAACGGATTATTGTGGAGATAGTGTGTGGTAAGATGCAATAGAACGTGTATTGTTTAGAGGGCGGAGACAAAAACTAAACAATAAGCGCCGAGACAAGAGAAGAGGACGGATAAAACAAAAAGTGAGATCCACTGAATTCTAAATTAACTCTACATCGATGCCAGACTGGGTACGAATGTCTTCCAAAAGCCACTCGATAGGGTGGGCATACCCAACATCAGGCCCGCCAACCACAATACCGGCAACACGTCCCTCCATGTCCCAAATACAGGAGCCTGAGTCACCTGCTATACAAAAGTGCTTTGATCCAGCTGAAGGGTTATCCTTCTCTCCAATAATGCCCCAAACCTCACTGTATTCCGCCTTCCCGTTGATTACCTCTCGCAGGATAGACGGGACACAATTGGAGAAGCCGACTTGCAGCTCTCTGGTTTTTCCGTACATCGCCACGACCAGTCGAGGTTCCTTGTTTTGGCTGTCCATGGTAGTGGGCATCTTAATCTGGGCCTCAGGCATGATTCCTTCAAGCTGCAGAAACCCCTCACGGGCACCCAGAAATAGCCGTTCAAAGCTGAGTTCACTATTGGCCACCCTATGTATCTTACATGAATGCTCACTTGTCAGAGTAACGGTATTTTTCAAATCTGGGAGCGCTGTTTGGTGTTTGTTGTTGTACAACTCGATCAAAGCCCAATCCCTTAGTCGACTCTCTCCCGATAGAGATTTCCCAGGGCTGGCTTTTGGGGAAAAAAGGACATGCCCAATGATGCGAGACTCTGGCGTGGTAATAGTCCGAACATAGTCTCTCCATTGGGTATAAGAATCCAGTCTATTCTGACAATCAATTATTTGGATATGTCGACGCTCTTCTGTATAATCGGCGCGGGCTTCCAAATTGGCCCGGTTCCTTTCCAGAGCGTGACAGATACCTTCGGCGAATTCGAGCATATCATTTAGGGTACCTGACCCCGGTTGCATTACTAGTCGCGGCGTCGTATCAGGGTTATGTTGATACAACTCGTTCGATAGCTCGGAGCCTTTTTTGAAAAGCATATGTCGGCAAGTCAGCGCCAATGTCGCTCCAGTATCTTTGCGTCTGAGATAAAGACCCTTAGTACCCTCCCATGTAGGGCTATCAAGCAAGGCAATCGAGGCCCCAAGACGTTCACTGGCCATGGTACGGTGATGAACGATTGACTGGAACTCAGGCCCAGGAAAGACTTCTGATTGTGAGGTCAATCTAGGGGCCAAAGGGGATGTTTCATTAGGCGTAGAGGCGGAGCGTTCGGCCACTGGTCCTTCCATCTCACAGGAAGGGTCACCGAGTACCATTTCCTTCATCTCGCAGTGTATGTCATCAAGCCCGTACTGCTCCATGATGCGACGGCATGACATAACAGCTGGGAAACCTTGTCCCCATGTTGTGTTTGCCACAGAGACGAGAAGGACGTGTGGTTGCTCAGGTTCTGGCAGTTCGGGTCGATCCGGATTCTCATGCAAGCCCAGGCGAACGATATCGATGGATGTCCAGTCGATTCCATCAAGGGCATTGATGATATCCTTTCGCAAAGGGCCATCCCATAACGAGACTATCTTATGGTTGGGTGACGTCGGTGAGAGAAATTTCTTGACGGGCCAGAAGATGCCACCACCCCCAGGTTTGAAAGTGACGTTGAAGTTGGAGCGTGCCACTAGCCTTGAACGGCTAGGAAGGCCAGAGAAGTATAGGTTCTTTTCTTCGATGTTTGGCTCCATCACCGCAATGTGCTTGGGGTCTTAGGCGAGGGTGTTATGTTTGGTGACGCAAGAAGGTCTTGATTTGAGAGGGCTAGACGTTGTATAGAGGAGTTTGGAGCCTTAAATATCAACCTTTGTTCTTTTCGTAGCAAGTGGCTGGAAAAACTCTTTTTCTTCACGTGGCAAATGGCTGAAATAAACCTTCGCACACCAAAACGCTTTCTACTCTAGGTTTGGACCTAATTTTCTTATTGGTAGTGTCAAACACAATAATAAGAAAATAATTAATTATTCTGTGATATTTGACTTGATATTGTGTTAATTCTATACCGCCCCGGGATCCAAGTTAGGCGCAGACCTTGCGTCTTGCTGCAGTCCGAGGACTGGGCAGCTCGCCAATGAATGTTCGATCATTTGGGTGTGCTAACGCTGGATGTCAGTGCAACATAAATCGGATGGATCCTTCTATGGTTACGAAGGAGGGACTCTCAGGTTTGTGTTGCGAATTGGCATTCTAAAGGCCAAGGATATCAGTGGCACATACTTCGCTCCGAAGCTGGAGAGTATCGAAACGTCGCCCCGCCACACAATAACCATCAAGCTTACCCAGCACACCATAACAAGCTTCAGGTGGAAATTCTTTGACCGCAAAGAATTGAACCTCGCAGCAGATCTGAAAAAGACGAGCGAATAGTAGTATGCTTTCGATAGGCCTCAAGAAGCCTTCCGTCCAGGGCTGGTAAATGAGCCTGGCTTGCCAGAGGGCGAAGCCTTTACGAATGATGTCCGACTGGAAAGGCTCTAATGCTCAATGATTTCTTGGGAATGTTGAATAGGGAGGTCGACCCGACTGTCGATGACTATGCTGAAACTTTGATCAAACCTTCTTTGAAGATCTCAACTATGGACCGCAATTCATATCACTCCGTTGAACTGACACGTACGCTGATTATTTATATTTCCCATGTCCCCCAGTCCTGGATGGGGCCAATACAAATACAAAAAAGGACCTCAGAGCATCGCGGACCTCGACTCTGACGACAAGCTACCTCGAGGTGAGGGCGTTTCCCTCTCCCAGTGACGCAGCTGTTGGTCTCGAACAAGGATTTATTCAATATATGTGCGATGTGTATATCGATGTCCTCGCAACCCGTCACACCAAAGCTCCCATTCGTTTTGTTGAGAAGGAAGAGGGTGTGACCAATACGTAATGGGCCGTTGCCAAGTTCACTACCGACTTCAAGGCCAAGTACTCTCGGTCAATTCCCCTGCTAGAGCGAGAAATAATTGTATTGGAATTGCTTTCGGCCCTTCTCGGCCTGCCGATAGCTCCGACAAGGAATTCTGGCCATGCAAGATTGTCGTTCCAGATATGGGGTTCACTCATTCTGGCGATTCAGTCCTTGACTGTCGGAGGAATTATCGAGGCGATGCAGGGTCCCCAGCGACGTTCAACAACCAAGTCCAGATAGTTAGGTACTGTGCTGAGGGAGAAAGACGCAATTTTTGGGACCATCTATATCTCGTCTTTGGGAGACAAGACAACACGGCACGTGTTAGAGTGGATGCAGTATGCCGGGTTTTCGACAGACATCTTCCTCTGTACAATCCTCTTCACCCAGCTATGCAAGATTCACTTGGAGTATCACTTCTAGATGACGGGAAAGCCATGCCGTCGTCGAGACTCCCAATGCACTATGGCCCTTCGTCGCCTAAGCCTCCGGAGTATCTTCCCACTCATTCTCGCTGGTGACGTGGGACAACTGCCCCCATGTGTCATGACAGCAGACGAGAAAACGTCGGAGGGAAGTTTAATGAAAATATTCGACTTCAACTAGAAGGTGTCGATTCTAGAACCTTTGATGCGGACGGGCTGGCCATAATGAAATATGCGGTGTCAGAATCATTGTCAACGGCGGGTTCGGCCTGGCTCTCTTGGGTTTCTATTATGAGCTTAAAAATTTCGAATATTCCAGATTATTTATATTTCTAATCACCCCATTGTCTCGCTTGGGGGCCTTCAATCGGTTTGAAGGGATTCTCTTAATGGGAAGGTTCAAACCTTGTATTCTGTATTTGGGACATGGACGGACGTGTTGCTGATATCCTACTGGGCGGGAATAGAAATGGCCACAATGCGATGAATGGCACGACGTATGGTCACCCTATCGAGTGTGTTCTAACAGATATTTGTACCAAGTTCATTGATGTAGAGTTAGTTTAGAAATTGGAGGACCATTGTGGGATAGGCCTGAGGCAATTTGATAGAAAGATCATACTGCAAGGGACGTTTCATAAACCGCTGGCGATTTGCAATCTGTTTGAAGCAATTTCCGTAGATCTATAACGCGGAGCACGATACACAGTTTTTCCGTCAATCAAATACTGCTAAGTGATCCGGAATTCCAGCCCCTCATCGTAGATGGCTGTGACATGAGGATGTGACGCTGGAATACCCACATAGAGTTACCATTTGTGGTTTTCGGGGCACCGATGTCCGACTGCATTCAGCCGGGATCGGAATACTTCCCAAAATTCACATCGGCTTTGGTTTGCACCAATGAAACGGTTCAAAACGGTCTCCTAGGTTGAAAATGGCGGACTGTTATAGGCGGTTTCCAAGGGAGACACCCGATCGATGTTACTGTTCTTTAAACCCATAGACTCCCCTGTGCAGGAGGAAACACAGCCATGTTGTTCACTGCTCTCTTACAATAAATCATCTTATTTCTTGCTATAATTATTGTTCCCGCCATGAGAATCAGCTCATTCCTCTGTGTCCTGACGGCCGCCTTGGCCCAGGCACTACCCACAAAGCTTGGATCAAAGGTCGAACTACCGGCTTATTTTATTCTTACAGGAGATTCCACGACAGCCAGTGGAGGCGGCTGGGGCGATGGCTTCCTAAGCTACGCCCAAAATTCAGCTTCCGGAATAAATCACGCCAAGAACGGTGCCACAACTGTATCATTCAAGTCGGATGGATACTGGGCAAAGGCAATCCAGTCTATCAAGGACAAAAAGGCCAGTTATAGGCCAATTGTGACCATTCAATTCGGACATAATGACCAAAAGGCAGAGAAGGGCATTTCTGTCGCGCAATTTACAACCAATTTAAAGACGATGGCCAACGAAGTCATCTCTGCGGGCGGCACTCCAGTAAGATCCAAGATTTCCGTGCACACCCGTATCATGATAAAGGATGTTAACTATGTCATCAGATCATCGTTACTTCTCTAAGCCGTCGCACGTTTAGCAATGGGAAAGTTGTTGAGAATCTGGCAGAGCACTCCGCTGCTGCGATTTCGGCTGCCAATTCTCTCGGTATCAAATATCTTCCCCTGAACCGGGCAAGTACCGATTACCTGAACGCTATCGGTCAGACAAATGCAGACAAGTACAACATGGAAGAGGGGGACAGAACACATCTCAACTCGGCTGGCAAAATCGTGTTTGGTCGCATGGTCGCCGACCTTCTTGATGTAGCTAGAGCTGATTTGAAGACATATCTCAAGGACAACAAAGCGCTCAGTGACAAGATTGCCAAGGGCGAATTTGCCACAGGCTCGGAATAGTATTAGTCTGGACTAGAATGAGAATAAATTATAGGTTTTCAGCTCACTAAAGTTGATCATGGATTTGGTCTGCTATTGTATGAGACGCTTGAGCAATTTATGAGCTGATTTTAGTTCCTGTAGAATCGCTTGTGTCTTCTCTCCTATTTTTCCACCCAAAGGGCAAGTAAGTAGAGTGTGCGCGGGTCAGTAGATAAGTAATTTTGAATATTAAGGCCACTGCCATGGCCAATTTTGATTAACCTATGAACTGAAATATTTGGGTATCCTATCTATGAAATGATTCTATCTATCGCACCCAAAGTGATTGCGTATTCTAGTATGTCTATCTGACCAAACGTATTAAATACAGGAAAGGAAAAAGGAAAAAGGAAAATGAATAAGAAACGAGCCAGCCCAACCAGTAACCTCCGTCTATAATTAACATGTGATTGTACAAAGGATTCAGAAAGGAGAAAATGGAGAAACTTCTGTTCTAATGATCCGCAACATCCTCGTCGCGCCCAGGATACATGATATCCTGGATGTAAACGGCTCTTATAAGCCAGACGAAAACGCCGATGAAAACGGTAATGACAATAATGCTCATCGCAGTTGCAACCCACAAGATTGCCTCAGATTGGAATTCTTTGCCAATAGAGATAGTCGCGAGAGTAAAGCCAGTGTTGGGAAACACCATTGCCCAGGTGCCAAGATGGAAGTATTTTGGCGGGGATGCAATGATAGAGATAGTAGCGATGCAGAACCACCAAAGGCTGATTGTCCACATGAAGACAGCGGCTAGCAAGGCTACAGTTCGAATGGTGTCAACATGTGTCGATATGCTATCGGTGCTGGTGAGATTTTGGGGGATCTTGTTTGCAAGGCCAATGAGAGCAAGGGCCGTGAAAGCTGGTGGCCCAACACACATGAACAGCGCTGGTCGATGCTCCCTGTTTGGGAGTCCAGACTCCATAAGTCTCCCAATCATATGTGCGTACATCATGAAGGACACTGAGAAACCCAAGCCCTGACAAGTCAGGCCAGCCGTGATGATAGCCATGGGAGAGATGTTATCCTGGGCATCCAAAATCACAGTAGCAATCGTGCCAGTCAGCATGACTGGGAAGATGGGCAAGATCCAGCTTGGCATCATAGACTGCAGTTTGAAGCTATGGCTATCAAACAGATATGTGTATTGTCCCACCGCGAGTATGAAAGTGAAGGTCAAGTAGACCCAAAAGATGGCCTTCGTCGCCCACACAGTTGGAACATTATTCTCCGGTATTGCGTATCGCTGTGTGGTTGTGATGATGGTTGCTATAGCGAGGAAGAATGTTGGGAAGAAGAAGCCCTCGCGGGCATGCAAAATGGACTTCGTTAGGGTTCCAGGATGCAGAATGAACCGTGTGACAAGACCAAGACATATAGAGGTGAATATGAAAAGGTTTAGCGCATACAAGACCATTCCAATGGTTCTGAGACCCTGGAACTGGTGTGGTTGCATGTAGATGAGGAGAGATATGCCACCACAGCTCATGGGGAAAGTAAACCATGCCCATGTAAAATGGAGCATCCGTTCGCGGATTGAGATCGAGTGCCGCCTGTGGACCTCATTGTTGATAGATTCGTCTGGGGTATGAAGGCCTGGCTTTGAGACGATCGGTCGGAGTGCGATACGTTGAAGGTCGATGTCTCTCTCCTTGCTACTCTTGTCACCCGGTCGAGAAAGCAGATGTAGGCAATGGAGATTATCTGTGGAGTTTTGTCGGGTCGGTGCCGTGGAGTTTTGCGCGGTCGTCGTGGTCGAGGAGAAACCGGGGTAATCGGGACGCTCCATGATGAACTATTAAATAATTGTTTTGGAAAATATCACTGTGAGAAGTCATTTGAATGATTGTCTATTGTCACTCGGCGTACTTCTGATACCCTTCGACGGGATCCGTATCCCCTTATATCCCCAAGGAAACTCAGGGGAGCACAGCCATACAGCTAAGGTCTCGTAAACACGTTTGCTAACAGGTGATTGACCGGCTAGTTAGGAACCCAATCAGGCCCAATAGCGGAGCCTCGCAAGGTCATCCCTTGCCACAGGCGTGAGAATCATGGCATAACAGGTATGAAAAACAAAACAAGTAGATGGTCCGCGATTCGGTCCTTGTGGCTCGAGCGTATCGCCTCGCCTGGGGTTTCACTCTGGCCAGACTCCTGGCCAGTGGGCATCTTCCAGGGGAGTGATTCCAGTATCTGATCCTGTATCGTCCGAAGGAGAAAAAGAAGCAATGGGATGTCTACCCAGATCCAGGGGACCCTTGCTGATCTGTTGTATAACCTAAGCCAAGTCCAATGAGTGCCGCTTTGCTAACGTGATCCGACGGCGCGGGCGATGACCCGGAGCGGCGGTACCAGGATATAAGATTCGGCCATATCCACTGCCAAGTCCAGGAGGGTGTGGTCGATAAACGAATGCACAAGGGGGTGTGGCAATGCCACCGACAATCTACGATCTGCAGGAAGACGCAAGAATGGTGAGCCTCTTGGGAGAGCCCAGCACGCAACCTCTGAGAGTAGCAGCAGCAGTGAGCATGTCCATCTCCCTCGATCTGAAGATCCAGGAGTTTATTTTGACATTATTCATCCATCTCTTCTCGCACTACGTAATTAAGTTGGGCTGCAACAATGGTAATCTCAGCAGCTTCAAGCCCCTGTCCCTTGTTAGATAAGCACTCGACAATCAAGTCATAAACCCTGAAGCTCCTTGCTATTTTAGGCCCAAAGACGTATTAATGTGTGTTTTCTTATCATTCTGAAAATTGTGAAATATTTTTCTTCCACTTATTCAGCGATTAGGCCCGAGTTGACAAGAAAACGTGGTCGGCATGGACAGGGGGGACGACAAATACGGACCGGGCGATAAACTTCGATGATTCATGCACAGCCCACCATGGACCGGGCAATGACTGAATTTTTCTGGCGGTTTCAGCCGACGTCTCAACGATGCTGTGAAACCTCTTCTCCTTCCCTGTGAAGAGTGAAAAGTTCCATATTCACCCTTTGGCATCTTGCATGCATCACCCTAACGCGGGCCGCCGCCAATACCGCAATTAGCTTGACCATGACTGAAGATCGCACTTTAAGCCAACCGTTGATCACTTGGAACACGATACGATGGGACGGGGCCTTGGGCGTACGCGTCCAAGACGAAGGCCAGGCACATCTCTCGATTCAACATCCCACTCTCACCACGCCAAGAAAAAGCACCTGGTTGTGTGAGTAAGACGAGAAAAGGTGTGATTAGGCTCAGGCCGGTGACAGGTCAGGACGAGAAGCCTGGCCCACCGGGAGAATCCGGAAACCTGTCCTGCGAAGTTTTATAGTGGGACGTGTGTGGCTAGAACAAGGCGCGGCTCTGAGCCAAGGACAGGGGCGCCGGGGGGTACAGCCTGGTTCCGTGATTGACAGCCTGCGCAGGCATTTGCTTGCCACATGCATGAACACCGATGATTCATGTTTGAGGGACCTGCCGTTGATGGAGGGTTTGGTAGTGACATTCAGACCCCGATATCATCCACAAATACGGGCGGATGGTACTCATTCTATGGACTGCAATTTCTAACAATTGCAACTGTCCAGCACTGTAGAGTAGCAACATTGAGATCGGCAATGTAGCAGGTTTAAATATATCCCCTGAAGTCTGGTGGCTACAGCATCGTCACATCGGCGTACGAAGCCAAAACGCCAGGCTTTCCCTATTGGGAGATTGTGGGTGTAGATATAGTTTCACTGCCAGGCCAACTGCAAATTATGGCTGCTATATCTAGACAAAGTAAAATATGATGTTAAAACGAAGGATATAAATTCTACTAGTGACGAGACGTTGCACAATTCACCGGTATCTGGCTCTCAAGTGGCCATGCCTTTAGATCAAGCAAAACTCTCCTCAATTCCTTGCCCAATGAATGGCCTATGAAAATTCTAGCAGGCCATCTAGCGTTCAAAGGGATGCCTGATCATTTCTTGGGCTCTTGCGTCGATGCATGATGTGACTTCGACAATTCTCGTCGTTTTTATGTCACATGACGCAGCAGTGCCCTTGCCCTGGTCCGGATTACTTTCAACACTCTCTGATCACAATTCAAGTAGGCAAGGGTGAATGAAAATCCAAATTCTAACTGCACTCCAATCTCATGTAGAACAAACTAGCTGAATAAACTGACACGGTATCTTATTAGACGTATAACTCCAACGCTAACAAGAACTCCAAAGAAAAACTCTATATCAAGACCGTCGTGTTCGCATGTCTATCACTCTCCATCCCTTCATTTGCCTATCCCCTTTCAATTCCGTGTTGCTGGTATGATGCTAGTGGAAAGCTTTCCAACCCAAGTGTCGGGGTACCGTTCATGAAGCTCGGGCATTAACCGGCGGTACTTCTTCGCTAGTTGTATTATTCTGTGCCGTCGAGGTAGTAAGGGGTGAGGATGGGTTGGTAGCGGGTGCAGCCTGGTTTTCAGGAGTAGTAGACCTGTTCGGTGGTGGTGCGTAAGCCGGCGGTTCGTCCTGTGGCTTGGCCAGACCAGAACTTGATGTGGATTGCGAGTCCGCGGTCACCGCGGAGTTGTTTTCTTCCCGTTGGTATACCGGTAGAGTGTCCGTTCGTCCCCGGTCTGCCAGCGCTATCGTTGGCGGCTGCGTGGCCGGTGCAGATGGCTTAGCATAGTACTTGCGCCTTACGAGCCCAACGGTGACGACGAGGAGGGCTACGACAGCCAGCGGGATGGCGATTATTCCTCCGACTGGGAAATAGTAAGGGCGGTCGTCATCTCTGGGTAGTATCAACGATTGGTCGCTTGCTGGCACCGGTGAGGCTGGGGCAGCGATGACGAATGCTGGGATTAGGCTGAGTAGCTTGAGTGATGAGTGCATCCGGCTGTTCATGTTGATCCTTTGTTGTAGATAGACTGTAGATGGAAGCTGGTTGGGAAGACTGTAGATGGGAGTTTGCTCAAGAGACTTGGGAAGGATCGTGGAACCAAGACCGTCCAGGGAGTATTTAATGATTCGATTGAAGACTCCCATCCTGAGAATGTCAGCTTGGTCATCTGGAGTATTATTAGCATAGCCACAAAAAGCGTACCGAGCCATCGAGTGTGGCCATGCTTAGCGCATCGCGGAGCGTATAGCGTATTGCTTATCGCGTATGAGATGCCCTCACTTCGAGCCCAAGAAAAGGATGAATCCAGGAATTAAATACAGCTTAAACTGAAATTTCACTAAGAATTGTCATGCATTGTTTTGGCCTACCATTGAGTAAGATATTCAGGGTCAGTTTGTTCCCTACTTTCCTTCGGCTCGAGGTAAAATGCAAAAACGGGGTCATGGTGTTGAGATATTGGGCTCTGGCATCTTCCATTGCTCTTGAAATTGATACTCAATTTCTCTTACGCAAAAACGGGGTTCATTTCTGTAATAAGAGGATTCTTCTATTCTTGACCTGAGGAGAGCTGAAATATCCCACAGTAATTGGCGATCTTGATACAAAGGGCTCAGATACAATGAACCACAACCACAGCATTATTCGTTAATAACACGAGCGTCTTGAACGAGCCTAGTCTCCAAATATATCCCTAGGTGTATTCACCCATCGATCGCCTCGATGACGCCGTTGATATAGGGAAGCTCGCTGTGCTCAACAAAGCACGTTTTCGGGGTAAACCACCAATGCAAGCTCCCCGACCATGGAAAATTTTTCCAGGAAAGCGAGCCCGTGTCGGGGGAAACAATATCAATCCCGCTAACATATGTACGGCTAGGGGATTCTGCCAGTCCGAGGTAGAGGCCTGAGGATTTCACCACACGAATATGCTGGCTAGCAGCATCGAGTCGGAAATCCCCGACTGCGGTTTCATCTCCATTTTCATATCGGAAAAGCATCCCAGATATCCAATTACGAGAGGAAGTCTCCAAGCGGCTAACAACAATTTCCTTGACATCTTCAAGAGAAGCTGACGAATGGAAGGAGGCGAGCTTGACAAACGGAGATGCCGCAATTGTGTGTGCAGGCAACGGCTTCTTCGGATATCTTGAGCGCATCGGTCCTGCGATGCATGCAACTGCTTGGCCACCAGCATGCGGTCCGTCGAGCCACAGCCGATCGGGGCCGGTTGTTGAAAGCTGAGCGATGCACCTCCAAGGGTTGCTTGAATCGGTAAAATCCACGGTCTTGAATGGGCCAGCGGCCAATATACGGCCCATCGAGGTCTTCAACTGTGGTTTTGTTAGTAATTCTTTAAGATGTATGCACGGGATATGGGTACGGGATATCTTACCGCGAGCGTAACGTCGAACGAGTAGTTGCCGTGCCGACTCCATACTTGGTCGACTCTCTCTCCTGGCTTCATTGGAATGTAGGTCCAGACCAAGTCCCCACCACGGTTGGCAGTCTTTTGATAGAAAGTTTGATCCTCTCCCGGTTTATGGGCGTGTAGGTACAGCAGGCCGGCCCCGCGCTTAGAGTTTTTGGGTACGATCCAACATGCTGTGTATCCCGTACAATCGGCCTCGTTGATGGTAAATGGAAGAAATCTCGGGACTCCCAGTCGCGAGTTCAGCCGCATCAGTGTCAAGACTGCTAGCTCAGAACGTGGCAGAGGCTCTGACCACGAGCAGTTGGTGGGGATACGCTGGAGTTTGGTTTCACGCTCAGGTGAAGGCATTGTCAGCTGCTGCAATTTAATTCCCTGGATTACATATATCAGATAATGGACGAAATGCATTTCACGGTTGTGTAGGCAAGGTTTTGTAACTTACGTCGGAAGAGAATACGAACTCATTATCCATGGCTTCGACTGGGTAAACCCGCCACCACACAGACCGGTCTGATGAATTGTAAACCGCCGGAGGCGTGCTGGATATGTGCACCTGCCGTATTCCCAAATGATCTTCCATAATATAAAAACTTATACTTTCGCGTTTTGGGCCGGCTTCAAAGATTTGTTTGGCGACTGGGCTTGGATCATGCGAGAGGCTCGATACATATGCAACACCGTCGATCCAGACGTGTGTTGCCCATATATCTTCCGAGAGAACCACCGTTGACTCTCCCCGGTAAGGTGCCGTCCATAATGACGTGATTGCGTACTCGGGTGAGAGATATGCTGCTATCATCCGCCAAATTTCAGTAGGAAGTTTGCAATCACGGCCAATTGTACTTCGAAGAAGATCGCAGAGCATGTCGGTCGAGACTCGAAGTCGACGCTTGTCCTCAGACGCAGGAGGGTCATACCAGTATATGCTAGTAGTGTACAGTCTATGCGTAGGCGATCTAGCGGACTGAATTCGCCCGGAAAAGAAGATCCCAGTGCTGTGTAAAAGCCCATTCACACTGAAAGGGTGTATGCTTGCCCTGGTCGGCTGTCTTACATCGTAAATTCTCTCCAGGTTATTTTTCGTTGATGCGTCTATAAGATCGATCCCGGATGGTTTACTGTTCTTGTCCACCAGTTCGGTATAGTGCCACAAAGGCATGCCGGATCGAAATTCCAATGAAGGCTCCAGCTTAGTCAAAAAGGCCAGACATTTGCTGTGACACCCAATTGCAGGCTCATGGCGGCCCATGTCCTCAAATGTTGCTGAGCAGCACTGTATTTTCCTCCCCCATTTCCTGTCGACGTGAGAAGCGCCATAGCGATACGTGAATGAGGCAGTCCGATAATTGTCCACGGACACTAAAATCGACGTCAGCGGCCAGCCCATTGAAAGCTGGGAGTGGTGTCATTTGGTATTGTTGTGGCTCGAGGCGGACGTACCTACGACAGCGTCGTCGCCATCCTCAACCTTGTAACGGCAGAGTCTGCAGCGAGGGAAAAAGTACAAGACTCGAGGTCTAGACATATCGCCAGATAGTATGTCGAACCTACTTGATCTAGTCCTCCGGGAACATGGCAGTAGGTGAGGCGCCGACCACTGTCCGACTTCTTAAGGTGGTAAATGGCGAAGTCCGACACTGAGCCTATCTACCTGCTATCTAATCCCCGACGTGCACAGCGGCTGAGACCGGCTGCATGCATCTGGTGACTGCTTTGAGTCATACAGCGCTTAACCCAGTGAGATCAACAGGCTGACTGGCATTGCAAGCCAAGTGGCCGTCAGAGAAACAGGGACTACTGTGGCAGTCCGTCACATAATAATGCTTCCTTTTGTGCAACAGTAAGCAGATAATATTGCCTGATACTTACCCAATAATTGATTATTATGATTCATTCTCGACTATTGTCAATCGCCATTTCCCATTGGCAATCTACACTCACCACACAGCATGGTCATGGCTTACGAGGGTTGTGGCTGTGTAGAGAATGCCTGGGAGCCGCTTCTGCCCAGAATCAGCCCTAGCATCTCACTCTACCCGGTTAATTTTCTCGCATTCATTCCACGGGAGGGGCAGGCTCTCCAAGCCTGACCGTTGTCTTTCCTCATAGCTAGTTAGCATCATCCAATGTAGACTTTAGTATAAGCATTCAAAACCGAGTCAGGAATTCTTCTTCATAATTATCTGGTACAAGTCGAGTTTCAACTTAATCTCCTGAGATAAAACAAATGTCTCAACCTAGGTACAACTCAACTAACACTTACACGTTAGAAGCAACATTGTCTGCTTAACAGTGTAGCTCGAGACTACAATCTCTCGAGAGGTAATCTCGACAACGGCGCCCTCAGAGATTGCATCATCAATATTCACTCCAAGTTCAGAGAATTTGATTTCTTGGCTGAGCTCAAGAGGGCTTTTTGTCTAAACCACGCGCGCCTCCAGGGTAGGCTACTTTTGGGTTGACAGATGCTCACCCAGCCGCTTATTAAGACAAGCTACCACAGGCCTTGATCGATAGCAAAGAATATTTGAAGCCCCGACAGCACTATCTGATGTGATAAAATTGGTGAATGGACGCAAGGATTGCACAGTGAATGGCCAGTCTTTGTCTGTGGAGGGCAGTACTTCACCCATTCTCTTCCACTTCTACAAACAGCTGGCTTTTGGCACAGATCTGGAACAAAGATTCTAGTTTCTCGAAATCACCCATGTCGTGCGTAGTTTGATCGGTGCAAAGGACTTAGACGCTGACTAGAGGACCAGATGCAATTAGACAACTGATTCACTGAACCTCCGGATTAGCCCTCATCTCTGATCCCTTTCACAACTTTCAATCAGCGCAAGATCTGTCTGTGAATGAAGTTTGTGAGTCGTATAAAATCAGGTATAAAGTTCTTCTTCGTGTTTGGTCTCGCCCAACATGCAAGAACGTTTAGTCTTTCAGACAAAACTACCCTCATCTCAAAGTAAGTAACAAAATGATTTACGATGGCCGCAGAACATCGCAGCTCAAGGCCATGTAAAAATTGCATAATCTCCAATGAACTCACATTTCAAACAGAGAGTCTTCCGAATACACCCAACAAACGCCATACCCGACTCTAGCTCTCCGGAAGGAGCCCTAAAACCATGCCGCCAGGTAAACCAAATTGCCTAAGGTGCTTCGGACGAGGATTTGTCAATGAGCCCTGCCGGTTTTGGCAATCAAGGGTGTGTTCTAATCCGAGACCACACTGCACACCATCTGGCCATACAGCAGCTTGCCAGAACCTATTCCTACATTCAGGAAGGATGAAGCGCGGCTGCTATTGCCCTAATTGCGATGGATCAGGTATGATACACGAGTGGGTTAGTACCACCTACCAACGGGATTGTAGTTGCATCAACAGCTAGCGTTATAGGCTAGAAGAGAAGTCTTTGGCGTGATCGAGGGAAATCCGACGATGCATACTCCTTGACAACTTGTCTTTAGTAGCAGCAAAGCTCGCCGTGACTCTGGCCGTCCACTACCTGAGCAAAAAAGGCCATCTTGTGAGAATGATTTTTATATATTGCTTGGTGTGTGAGGCATGAAAGCCAAAAAGCTGGTATAGCACAAATAGCTAGAAGGAAGCATTCCACATGGGGCCTGGCTACCTGGCACGATTATAAATCTACTTCCGGACTAAACATCGTCAAGTTTCACCAGCTTAGCTCGTACGGCTTGGAGTCTTCGGATACCTATTCTCATCTGTCTCGTTCAAATGGAGGGCAAATCTAGGTTGATTTGTCATCGAAATTCCTCTCAATTCTTAATGCAGCTGAAGAGAGAGGAACGAATGATTCGAGCCTCGTACGCTTGAGTCGATTATGACGCTTAAGAACACTCAAAATACCAGATTTGTTAGGTGGGAGGTCGAAATCATGGATTATCAATTTCAAGGCGGGAGACAGAGGGTGCAACATATTCGGTAGGAAGAAGCTCTTGGTCACCAAATCCGTTGATCCCTTCAACTTCTGCACATGGAACATGGATAACCAATTGACATGGTTCTTGTGATTCCGGGTGAGATGATTTATCATGATAGAAAATAGAATTGTTTGATGCCCATCTCGGACTCTCCGGTGGGTCGATGAAAGCACAGCCTAGTTAAACAGGAAGGTTTCCCTGGTCCATGGAGTTGGCCTCGTCATGATTGCGGGGGGAGCGGAGAAGCTCATCTAGAGAGTGAGTAGTGGGAGTCCTGGAGAAGGTGATGCAGAAGTTGGGGATTTGTAAGATTGGCCAACACTGGTCAGGTCATTGAGGCTGGATACTCACAGTCCCTAAACCAACTAAGAGACCGAATGGCATGGTGGTTTAATAGGGCTTCAGACCATAAGGTGAAGATAGTTCTTCTGATTAAGGTAAACCCTGTATCACCTGGAGAAATATTAATTGAAAAGTATCACTCTAGAATCACACAGGAGCCTCTGAGGCTCCTAGGCCAAACTTGATGCAAGTTATTAACATTAGGAGGATAGATGATACAGCCCCAAACGAGTGCCAAGTTCAACAGTGGGCGGCTATCAACGCCGGCAAGTGAAGCCGACAAAATGACAGTGTCGGCCCCGTCTCAATTTTCCAATGCGGGAACCAGTTACAGGGCTTGGAGGCAGCGGCCATGTCAGTTATTGATAGCCGTGACTAGTTGTTGATCAGATTTGTAGGAATTTCATTCTACTGGCTCCTATGTCATGCCAAGTCGCTAAACAGTCAGCAGTATTAGATAGGCAGGTAGATCCGACCATAGTGTGGTCTTACATCAGGTACGATATCGGCATCTAGTGCCGTTCCTACTTGTTAGCATGTGGCAGCACTACATAAGCAACAACCCCTCATCTTTGAGAGCGAGGCTCCAGCAGTCAGCGCGCTTAGTTTTTCGTACTTGAACTCCAATCCATCTTCTCTGCTTCCCTTCACATCATTCAAACCATTCACTGTATCCCATTATGCGTTTATCGCGAACCATTAATATCGTTGGGTGCCATGCCGAAGGGGAGATCGGCGATGTGGTCGTTGGCGGTGTCCTCGATGTCCCAGGCAAAACGATGTACGATAAGATGATGCATTTTTGGACCAAGGGCGACCACCTGCGTCAGCTGCTGTTAAACGAGCCCCACGGAAAGCCCTCGAGAAATGTCAACGTCGTGCTCCCCCCCTGTGACCCCCGGGCAGACGCCGGATTCCTCATCATGGAAAGCGAAGAATACGCTCCAATGTCGGGGTCCAATGCGATTTGCACGGCAACAGTACTGCTAGAGACGGGCATGGTCAAGATGCAGGAACCGACTACTGTTCTAAATCTTGATACAGCTGCAGGGCTGGTCACGGTGACGGCCGACTGCGAGGGTGGCAAGTGCAAGGCTGTCGCTTTTGATAACGTCCCATCGTTTGTGTTTGCACTTGATTTTGAGGTCGACGTCCCAGGATTAGGAAAGATTCTTGTCGATATCGCGTGGGGTGGGATGCTATATGCTCTTGTTGACATCCGACAGACAGGGCTGAAGATAGATTCTGCCAACGGTAAACAGCTTGTCGAGTACGGGGAAAAGATCAAGCGGGCTGTTCAGGCTGTGTCGAATCCTGTGCATCCCGAGAACCCCGGGATACGTGGGGTCACGAACTTTGTATTTACTGAACCTGTCGAAGATGACGGCCCTTCTGGGAAAAAGGCTGTAAACACTGTTGTTGTCTCCCCCGGGCGTCTTGATCGAAGCCCATGTGGAACGGGTTCTTGCGCTAGAATGGCTGTTTTACATGCACGTGGTCAACTCGCCGAGGGAGAGAACTTCCGTCACATCGGGATCACAGGCACGGAATTTCAGTGCAAAATCAGACGGACAACGAAGGTTGGAGACTATCCCGCTGTCTTGCCTACCGTGAAGGGCAGGGCTTGGATTACTGGGATAAACCAAGTTATGCTAGATTCTAGTGATCCTTTCCCTGAAGGTTTCCGAGTAGGTGACCTGTGGGTTTCATCTACTTGATTATTGAAATTGTCTATATCTATCGTCGTATGGAAATCGAAGAGAATAGAACGCTATTAAAATAGATTTCTACAAAGACAGACTTTACTTCGGAAAAGAAGAGAAACTGATTAAAGTCAGAAATCCAGAACCTCCGCGAGGAAAGATGAATGCGAATTTTCCTCTTGTCCTGTTGTTCTACCAAATTGCACCATCGTTTCGGTTACCATATGCCAAATTGATGAAGCCGATGTGCAGTATATCCACAGAAACATTTGAAGGTCTTGATGCAGTATTGTAGTCGCAATTATCTGAAATGGCAAGGTAGCAGGGGACCGAAGGATTAGAGCTGGATGGAATTGCGCGCGGCGACTTCCTCCCATCACTCAGAGATAATTGATGTTAAGATGTAGACATGTATTAGGCAAGATTTATTAGGCCAGCTAGAATTTCTGCAGATAGAATAATCGCGCTTTGTTTGTTATTATAAAAGAATAATGTATAAATATTTAATAGAACAAATTGGTTCTTCTTGGAAAGTCACTGCTAGGAACACTTTACTTTTCTCCCTTCTCTTTGCAGCATAATGGAGATGTTCGAGCTCTGATCATACATTTGTAGATGTTTCCGGTCCAAGTACTAATAAATTTCGAGGAGAGCTTCATTGATACTAAGTAATCTGACATGCAGGATCTGCAACGCGAAGGGTTACATACATTTGCCAAGATGCACCTCGATTGGCTAGGAAGGTCGCTATTGGAGCAATACACGGTCCATTCTCGCATAGATGTCTTGATTTGGTCTCGGAGCAAGTAGCTAAAGAGGTCTCAAACAGTTTATCATGCTCAAAATTGCGCAAGCTTTATTCCATCAATAGATGAATCGTTTATTTAAATGCTGACCTTTCCATTACACAACTTCAATCAACCATCGAACTAAAGTCTTTTGGCCTCCATTCCTCCATTCTTCGATACTCGACTACAAACATTCAGCATGCTTCTCAGCTTATTGCTTCCTACTGCTCTAGCAGGAATAGTTTTCCTACCGTTGGCCGCAGCTGAAGTGTTGAAACGAAATGGCAAGAGATGCTCATAGCTTAGTGAAGTTCAGTGTGACTAATATCAGCAGTAGAAACAACTCCCATTAACTACGGTGTCGTAGTCATGCCCGGTGCTGCCTTGATGGATGTTTATGGCCCGCTTGAAGTGCTCTACCTTGTCACGGGCCGCTTTCATATAAATCTCAAGATAATCAGCCCTGACGGCAAGAATGTGAAGCTTACGCCGCCACTAGGCAACCAGTTCAACTCAACCTTCGCTCCCGAGTATGTTGCCTCCGCAAGCTTTTATGATGATATCGACCTCGACGTTCTTATTGTGCCTGGCGGCGCTGCGGCCCGGGACACTAGTCTCACTTACGTGGACAATTATCTTGTTAAGATGTATCCCAAGCTTGATTATTTGATTTCCATTTGCACGGGAGCCATCTTCCCCGCTCGCGCCGGCCTCTATGATGGTAGACGTGTGACCACGAATAAGAATGCGTGGAAGTTGGTCACAGCGCATGGCAACAATGTCACCTGGGTTGCGCCAGCTCGATACGTCATCGATGGCAACATCTGGTCCTCTTCCGGGGTAGGTTTCAGCATCTGAAGATGTGAACTTCGAGTCTATGTTGCATATCTTAGAGCTGACTTTTGTTTCAAGGTTTCAGCAGGCGTTGATCTCATGCTGCATTGGGTCAAGGAATGGTATGGCGAGGCAATATTCAACACTATCCGTATCGGTGGTGAGCACATTGTGCATGGCCAGGACGATGATCCCTTCACCGACGAGCTTGGTGTGCCACATCAGGGCCAACTGTAGAGGAGCCTTGTATTAGCTTTCAAATCTTTTCTAATGATTAGGAAAAGTGTGAAAGGCTGAGCGACTCAGGCAGTTGCGAACATTGATCCACAGTGTAGACGGTGCTCAGTTGAGTGGGTTAAGGATCGGGCGTGTCTCGAGCTTCCGAATGGGATCTTATGCTTCACTGTTTGATGATCCGAATGGTCCTAAAATAGGTCAATAAGTTGTCACAGAAAAGTCAGCACAAGCTTCAGATTCTCGCCACAAAAGAAGAATCTTCAGTACATGACAACTTCAGATTAAGGTGACATGGCCAATATAATTAGCGTGTAGATTGCAATCTCTTCTATCGACTACCTCAAAAAGTAATCGATGCAATAGTATCTATAGCTTCTGTGTCGCTAGACACTGCAATAACGGTGTCATTCAGCTATCTAGCTCAAGAGACATGATCTCCGAGCTAGTGATTCCCAATCCACTCACAAGTATAGACAAGCTTCTCGTATTACGAACAAAGGCCTCCGTTAGGCCGCAGGAAGTTATATATAAGATAGATAAGCGGAAGAGAAAGAGAATAGAGTTTAATAATAATAAAGCTGCTAGGGCCTGATAACTTGATATAATAAATATAAAAGCTTAAAATATAGCTTTTCTTAATCTGTTTAGAATATAATTATATTAAAAGAAAATTCTATAAATCTTTATAGAAATAATTTAAATTACTATTAGAATAATAATTTATTAAATAATTATTAAAACTATCTTTTTATTTAGTATTTTTTATTTTTAATTTAAAAATTTTAATTAATTTAAATATTTTAATATAATCTAGTAAATATTATTAGTTTATTAATTAGAGTATTTATATTTATATATTTATAATTTTTAATATATTATAATAAAAAAAGATTTAATATTTAAAAAAAAAAAAATATTTAATTTAATATTTAATTTTAATATATATTTTTATAATATTAAAAAGTAGTAGATTAAAATAGTTAAATTACTTATTAATTATAAGTTATGGTCTTAATTAAATAAAGGAAAAAGTATATTAGATTTAACGATATTGTAAAAAACAGCTCCTTTTAACTAGGCTGCTGAGCAGTATAACTTATAAAACCCGGACCTTTTATCCCTGCTTCAATATAAAGAAAGAAAGAGTTAGAGGAGATAGTATTAATAGAAATACTTTTAAGCTTAAAAATATAGTAAAAGAAGATAGATAATTAGATCTATATTAATAGCTCTAGGATCTTCGAGATAGTATATACTATTATTTGCTCCCTTATAATACTCTTCGTTCTAATCACTATTAAGTTTGTTGCCAACAGCTTCCAGATTCACAGGTAAAAGAGATAGATAGAGACTGTTGCTTCTAACTAGTAATTACAGAGGGGATCCGCAGCCCTTATATCCCTGAGAATCCCTCGATCGCATTCTCATGCGAGCAGCCCGGTCTCGGGCTCGTAAGGTCATTCCGATATCCCTCTGGCTATTAATAACTATGGATATTCATATCCGGATGACCGAGGTCATCCTCTTCCTTCGAGCCGTGTGTTCAATAGGATCAGAACGCTCTTCGAGGCATCGGCCCTGCGCCGATCTCTCGGTATTAGGTTGATCGTCAGGTCAGTAGGTTCGCGATCAATCTTACCGGCTAGGGTTGCTCGAGCCGATAGGTCAGGGCTCTGACGATCGGGTCCAGTTAGGCTGTAACCTTCCAACCTAGCCAACTGACCCCTCTCGGTGAAACTGATCCTTCGAGGTCTGTTGTATCGTAGCCGCGGCTATCGTGTGATTGAACGTTACTCTTGCCTTCGAAGCCGGGCCAGCTTCCACGGAATTCCTGATGTTAGTTACTAGCAAATTGCATGTGCGTTCGAACAGGCTGGGCCGCGGGCTTCAACGTTCATGGATTATCTGGTAGTTGACGATATCTTCCTATCGCCTGCTTGGCTCCAATAAACTTATTTATAGTAAGCTACTTAATAAACCAGCTCCTTAGTCCTGTCCATTATATTATGGTTCATCAAACTTACTCAAATATAGGACCATGAATAGGTTTCAATAAAGCGATGAGAATTTCAAAGCTACGAGTTTACCTAACACGATGTGCTTCGAAGGTTAACGAAATACCGTAAAAGCAGCCCAAAGATGTTAATGGCTCCATTAGCTATAGCCTGTCAAAGCTTCGCGATGAACTCCTCTACACCTTCAAGTAGCAACTCAGGCTGCTCAAGGGCCGCGAAATGGCCACCCTGCCAATTATGTTAGACTGCGAATATAGTATATAGGAAGTTACATACCCTGTCATATTTGGCATAGAACACCAAGTTCTCAGCAGATGCCCCCACCACGGACTCAGATGCAGTCGAAATTTCGTAAGGGAAGCATGAATACCCAAACGGCTTTGTTTTCGGCACGGAGACGCGGGCAGTTGGACTAGCGAGATAACGATAGGGCCAAATGGATCGAGGAAAACATGACGTGAACCAGTACAGAGACACCATACTAAGTATTGTGTCGAGACTAGGTGGTTGTCTGGGGTCCGACCAATCGAGGAATTTTTCGCCAATCCTGGCAGAGTCAGCATGATTAACCCTAGGGAACATCGGACAGGGCGAGTCGCGGATGAACAAACCATGATAAAAGAGCTAGTGGGCTGCTCGAGAGGACTAAACCGATTGTAGATGGTCGCGTGGCGTGCTCCATGAAGTATGCCATTCCAGTCGTCCTAAATGATTCTGCTCGGCGAGCCGCCGTGATATCCAATTCTCTGTGATGTGCCTCTTCGCCACTCATTTCAGAGCTACCCGGCTCCATCCAGAGGTTCACTGTGGCAGCGTTAGTACTGTGTTGCTGTGTCGTAAATAGAAAATGACTAGAATAAAGATTTACCATGAACAGCTTCGCATTGCTCATAAGTGGCTGACATGGACACAGCTAGGACCGAGCCCACATCTCCTCCTTGAGCCACATAACCGTTGCTGAATCCCAGCCTCATCATTAACCCGTGAATGAGCTTACCAGCATCCGCCATGGTGAAATCCCGATCCAGTGGGGGACCTGTAGAGAGGGTGTAGCCTGGAAGAGAAGGCACTACCACATGGTATGGCAACGTATCTGGCGTATATCGACTGCTGAGTATTGCCAGAATCTGTAAGAACTCGACGAATGATCCTAAGTTACAGTGTCAGTCCCTCGACCTGAGCCCATCTTCAAGAAAGGTAGACGACAGGATGAAGAAGAGAGAAAACAATGTGTGTAGGGCACCAGCTTACCTGGCCACCCGTGAAGGAAGACGACGGGCTTCGCGTCCTCTCTGGCTGAGAACAGGGCAGCGAAGTGTATTGTAAACTCGCCGCTGCCATCATCCGCAGGTATGTTCATCGTGAAATTTGGGTACGAGTTGATGCGCTCCTCAAACTGGCGCCAGTTGAATTGGTTCAACCAGACAGATTTCGCATTGATTAGCCATTCTCTGGTAACGCCAAATCGACCATCCGGCTGAGATCCTTCCCAGGTCGGCGGTCCGACTTTTGACAGTGCCAGGAGCTGACGGAATTCGCTGATACTGTCTTCGGACACCTGCAGTGTGAAGGGAGTTGGCGCCTGTTCGACACCGTTAGGAACCCGAGCGAATACCTGACGAGACATGGTGGCCTTGGTGGTCGATGTGCCAGTTGTTGCATTCGCGGAATGGCGTGCCCATGGATCCTGAACACATACTCAGCGTTAAATAGAAATGGAGACAATACAACCCAGAATGATTGTGTAAGCGGCGTGCGTTCGTGCCCGAATCGCCGAAAACGATCGTCTCATCACCTTCCCCCTTCACTCATTGGCGTTGGGCTAGTTGAAGCGTTATTGCGACTATGATTTCAAAGCGAAATCCTTGCTCCGTTGAACATTGCTGCAGGTGCCACTTCATTTGTACGCCGGACGGAGTTGAAAGAAGGCCGAAATTCCGGTTCCCTTAACGGCAGAAACCGTCCCTTGCTAAAAGAATCCAGTGGCTCAGCCGTCCTTCGCTGCCTCGGGGAATGTGAACAGCCCGCATGGGCGCTTTGCCTTTAACGTGATACAAAACACTCTGAGATTGCAGGTCGCCGAAGGACAAGACTCCATCCTCGGCGCCCGCCTCGGCACTTTATCAAGTTTCTAAACAACTATCATGCCACCCCTTATCGTACAGTTTGAGCTTTGGTACAATGAACAAGGGTTCCATGAATGAGGTTTTTAACACAAAACTAGTGGAAGACTTTGCTCAAGTCGATTTGAGAGATGGATTTACGACGATATCTATGTTATAAATGCACAAGGCTTCATCAAGGCCAGTCATAGAAAAAAAAAGAAGAAGAAAAAAAAGAACAAAGAGTGCCATAGCATTGTACTTTCGTCCTTGTCTGGCAGGCCGCCCAGCTCTCACCACATCGCTAAGCCATAATCAGAACTTAGATTGGTGACTTATTGTCCTTCCACATACAGATTCCGTTTGGCTTGAGTCACTCAGTGTCCCTGATCGACACGAGGCGGCCGCTAGGGAGTTCCGAATCCGAGGCCCGCCTTCGGGAGTTCTTGGGTAGTAGGCGTTGTCATGCATATTCATGGCACGCTGAGAGACCCGCTTACATAAACACTCTGGGACTTTCACGCCGTAGATACTTATAATATTATATATAGGGAGACAGCCATCATTTCGAATCAAATTCTCCTACACAACATTAACCATAACCTCTTATCCTAAACATACTCGCCTGTTTCTACAGCCCTCACATCTTCGTCTTCATTCATAATCATGTCTTTGCCAGAATTGCGGAAGCAGTATGAGCAGGAGCGCCAGAAACGGCTTCGTCCTGAAGGCATGAATCAGTACATGGACTTCCGGGACCCTGCCATCGGGGACAAATTGGGACGCGACCCTTGGGTTAACCACGATTACGTAGTCGCCAACGGCTCCCCCCTGAAAGACGGCGGGGAGATAAAGTTTTTGATTATAGGTGGCGGTCATGCGGGTCTCTTGTATGCCGTCCGCCTACTTGAAGCTGGCTTCAAAGCTGAGGACATGGTTGTTGTGGACTCGGCCGGCGGATTTGGCGGGACCTGGTACTGGAATCGTTATCCTGGACTGATGTGTGACGTGGAGGGGTACGTTTATATGCCATTACTGGAGGAGACCGGCTACGTACCAAAGCACAAGTACTCGTACGGGGCCGAAATCCGTGGGCAATGCGAAAGAATAGCCGCAAAGTACAGGCTTCAGGGTCAATTCTGCACGCAGGTCAAGCACCAACAGTGGGACGACGCAAAGCACCGGTGGATTGTCAAGATGACTCAAGACCTCGGCCATTCCCGAGACCCCGTCCACCTGACCATCGAGACGCAGTTCTTGATGTCCGCTGCCGGCTTTCTCACCGTGCCCCACGTTCCGAAACTCCCTGGCTTCCAGGAACTCATGGCTAACAAGAAGGTATTCCACTCTGCTCGATGGGACTGGGAATACACGGGGGGCAGCCAGGACGAACCAGATATGGTAAACCTCAAGGGCAAGAGAGTCGGTATTATAGGCACTGGTGCAACTGCTATTCAAATCGTTCCAGAGCTTGCGAAGTGGGCGGATCACCTGTACGTCTTTCAACGCACTCCAACCTACGTGGGCCCACGTAACCAGCGGGAGACGACGCCTGAAGACTGGAAGAAAATTGCCTATAAGAAAGGTTGGCAATACGAAAGGCAGGACAACTTCAATCACTTCGTCACAAATGATCCGGTTCCCGAGAACCTGATCGACGACGGCTGGACAGCATCAGACTCCCATTCGATTGCTGGCTTCATCGGTAGTCCATCCAGGCTTGTCACACCGAATACGATCGAGGAACACATCACCTCATTGTACCAAATGGACACAGCGCGAGCGGAGAGGCTGCGCGCTCACGTCGTCGATGTGGTCAAGGATGAGACCACTGCGCGGAAGCTGCAGCCGTGGTATGCGGGCTGGTGTAAAAGACCAGCCTTCCATGACGACTACTTGGCAAGTTTCAACCGGCCCAACGTCACTCTCGTCGATACCAATGGCAGAGGCGTCGACCGGTTCACTGAGTCAGGAATCATCGCAAATGGAACCCCGTATGATTTAGACGTCCTAGTCCTGGCCACGGGCTTTTACACTCGCGGAAAAGACCCCTCACCATCAGGCCAGTCGAATGCTCCTATTGTGGGACGGAACGGAGTCGTGGCTATGAAGAAGTGGGATTCCCATGAGTTTGGGACCCTCTTCGGTGCATGCTCTAACGGGTTTCCCAACGCATTCTTCGCTAGTCCTGGAGGCGGCGGCATTTCGTACAACCTAACCTCAGCATTCGACATAACGGCAAGATTTATGGCTAGCACAATCGCAACTGCTCACAAACGAGCTGGAGACATCAACAACCTTGCAATCGAACTGACTAAACAAGCCGAAGATAGATATACAAATGAAGTGCAAAAGCGCGCCCTGTGGTTCAGTGTCCTAGAGACCTGTACGCCGGGTTGGTTTACGGGGGAAGCGGAAGGGGCATTTGAGAAGCAAACGCTCGAGAAGCAGGCAGCCCGTATGCGGCACGCGGGTTGGGGCTCTGGTATCCTCGACTTCAAACGAGTGGTATTGGAATATATTTCTAAAGGCGACCTGGAAGGATTCGAATTTAGGGACTAAGTTATGACTGTGAGGAATTGTACAATCCACGGGACGGATTCACTTCACGTACATAGTTCCCATATGTAGCTAACAGAGGTCCTGAAGGTGCGTGTGCAGCTTTTACAATAGATTAAAGGGTGAACGGATACCTGATCATCAGTCAACCGTACCTACTAATAAGATTGGGTGCTAATCTGTCCCTCCGCGGCTGTAAGGGGAACCCGCCGTAACTCCGGCGTAAGCGTAGGGCCAGCGACTATATCTTGGAAGTTGACAGGCATGGAGTGTTGAATAAACTATCAGTATGGTCTCCAGGATCAATAATGGGAATAATGATGGGTTTAGGGTGTCGGGTCGCTTGTCGACATGGTGGGTCAAGAGCATCCCCGTCGCATCTTGCGGCATCTCGCAGGGGTGAGGCACCCTCGCGCGTATAGCAAGTATTAGCAGAGCCCGATGGAAGCCAAGAACTGTGGCCCTGGTACAGAACCGGTTGGCTTTCACAAAAGCTATACTGCCAGAATATCAGTCGTTGCTAGATCACAACGGCCACTAATCTTCTTCGCAATACTCGAATAGCACGCGAATTTCAGCACGATCAGTAGGAAGATTTATGTCCGAGCCCGAATACGAGACGCGGATCTCCCTCTATTTCCGTGAGGTGAGGGGTAATACCGTAACACGAAGTTCCTGTATTGCATCATCAAATCAGCTCGCAGCTGAGGCTTGCTAACTAATCAGCTATAGCTCTTTACACCTTCCATATTCTCTCATCTTCCGTTCTCAAATTCTTACTTTTTTCCCATAAAAATATTTTCTCGAATAAACGGTCCTCATTCTCGGTCATCCAAGAAAAAGCACAATGGAGTCATTCTACCAACAGCAAGTTGCTATTACACAAAACAAGAGAGAGAAATAACAGTCTAACAATATACTGCACAGAGTCGATAAGCTGGAGGAGGTGTTCATAGAACGTCAGTGCAACAGAATTTTGAAAGAGATAAGCCTCGTGCTGAAACAAGATGTTAGGATTGCGAGCTGCTATTGAGATACCCTCAGTCTCCGAGCAAGAAGACAAGAGAGACAATGTTTTCCAGGTTTGGTGTCCCCCAAAAGATGTTTTCTGCTTGGACGATAACATCTAACGTTATACAGATGGCAAAGTGGTTGGTCCATGAGATGGAGTCGCTTGGGATAACGGTCAAGCAGAAGGACCTGGGCAAGGAACCGGGCAAGGATATC
Organism: Clonostachys rosea; assembly: GCA_026958235.1. NCBI lineage: Eukaryota > Fungi > Ascomycota > Sordariomycetes > Hypocreales > Bionectriaceae > Clonostachys > Clonostachys rosea. The sequence continues at coordinate 748,814 of CP110207.1, forward strand.
GATCTGCCACCGTTGATTATCGGCCGATACGGGTCTGATCCGTCCAAGCCAACTATTCTTGCCTATTCACACTATGATGTCCAGCCGGCTGCTCTCTCAGATGGTTGGGACGATGAGCCATTTGAACTCACCCAGAAAGAGGACGGAAGGCTGTGTGGCAGAGGGACGAGCGACGATAAGGGACCGCTTTTAAATTGGCTGAATATGATACAGGCTTTCAACAAAGCGGGCCAGGACGTTCCAGCAAACCTTGTCTTTTGCTTTGAGGGCATGGAGGAGAGCGGCTCGCAAGGGTTGGCAGACGCCCTGAAAAAGGAGTCAGCCGGTGAGTTTGCCAAGATTGACAGCGTTTGCATTACAGATACTGCTTGGTCCACAATAGACCGGCCAACCCTCATCCGAGGACTTCGCGGAATCATGTTTTATCACATCAATATTGATGGGGCTGAGAGTGACGCCCATAGTGGCGCTTTTGGCGGCTCATTATCTGAACCCATGACGGACATGGTCAATCTCATGGCGTCGCTGGTCGATTCTCGGGGCGAAATCCTGGTGCCTGGAATTTATGATGATGTACTTCCGGTTTCAGCGGAGGAGCGAAAGGCTCTAGGCGAGATAAAAATGTCCAAGGACAGTCTCGATGGCGGAATCAACGGGAAACTCCTGCACGAAGACCAAGCAGATAACCTCATCGCAAGGTAACGTCACGGCCGCGTCGCCTCTTGATATTTGTTATAATCGCTAACTCCCAGATTAAAGGTCGAGAAAGCCTGCTCTGTCCCTTCACGGTATTGAGCGGGCCTCCCCAGGAAAGGGGGCTTCAACGATCATTCCAGGAAGAATTCTCGGCAGATTCAGCATCCGAACTGTCGCCAACATGAATATCGCAAAGATAGACGAGCTGGTCCAGGCGCACCTCAACACTAAATTCAGACAGCTCGGCAGCAAGAATCAATTGTCCGTCCAGCTCACCGGTCGGGGGGATTGGTTCTTTGAGGAGGTCGACCATGGAACTACCGGGCAGCCATCCAGGCTACTGAACAAGTATGGGGGGTGACCCCGAATATCACTTCGGAGGGAGGAAGGTATGCCGTTTCCACAAGAGAGTCTTACTTCAGGCTCACGGTACTAAAATCTTCTCAAGCATTCCCATCGCTCTCGACTTCAAGAAGGTCCTCAATAGCAATGTTGTTCTATTGCCCGTCGGCCGAGCGGATGATCATCCTCACTCAGAAAACGGCAAGTGTCTTCCTTTAGTCAATTCTGGACTGTTAGGCTAACCTGAAATCTCCTACATCACAGAGAAACTGGATCGCAGCAATTAGTAAGTAGTGAAGGAAACCTTCTCTCAACACGGTCATGGGAATGCTAACTTTAGCATCTAGCATAAACTCAGTCAAAGTATACGGTACATACTTGGAGATGGCAAGCAAGAACTGGAAACAAGAACAAGCATGAGAGAACAAAGTAGTGGCTAATCCAGCTACTCGCTCTTTTAAGGCAACACCAAGACTATTTGTCCAAAAAAACATGTATGCAGCAAGCGAGCTTGGAAACTCGCGGCAATAGTAACCCATGAATGACAATGGCCTGCGTGGATGTAGCATTGATCCACTTATTCAATCGCATTTTAGATGCTCACCACAAAGAAGTTTAAGTATCTTGTGACGTAGGCCTGCAAAGCTTAATCGCAGACAGCCCCTTGCATGTATTGTGTTGAGCCAATCCAACGGGATATCTCTCGTCGTGACGGGTGATAGCTGGGTGCCTGACCTAGCTGAGATTCATAATTCCATCGAGAGGTAGAATTGGGATTCAAAATTCTAGTCACGCAGTTTCTAGTCTAACAAATTTTGCTACTACATGCTAGTGGCCATCACCTGTTCTGAGGTGTGCTGAGGAGAAGCCATCTTCACCGAGGCGATTCTCGGTGAGGCAGTGCGGGGTCAAAGAGGCATTTCAGCCCCACCGTGAAATTTTTTCTTGCTCTTTGTCACTCTACCACGTTTAAAAAAGATCCTGGTCAAAGACCCTGTTCGACCGATTGAGGCCCGTGAGCATCTCCAAATTGACCACCGACCCTGACACGCAAAAGATGGCAGCCCAAACCCAGGCGAGCGCGGGCGCAAGCCCCTACGACAGCTACCAAACCTCGCTGACCACCCGGTACACGAGCCCCGAGATGTCTCGGCTATTCAGCCAGCGCTCCCGGCACTCGCAATGGCGCAAGCTGTGGCTCCTCCTGGCCGAGAGCGAGCAGGAGCTTGGGATCGACATCATCACGCCCGAAGCGCTCGCACAGATGCGAGAGCACCTCGAGGTCAGCGATGCCGATTTCGAGACGGCCAGGATTGAGGAAAAGCGCCGCCGCCACGATGTCATGGCCCATGTTCACGCTTTCGGAGCCGTTGCGCCGGCGGCTGCTGGTATCATTCACCTTGGCGTGCGTAGCTTGTCCCTTCGCTAGGAGTATTCGGCACCCACTGACAATGTGAAAGGCAACCAGCTGCTTTGTGACTGATAATACGGAGCTCATCCTTATGCGCGACGCAATGGATCTCCTCCTCCCCAGACTTGCCAAGGTGATTGACAACTTTGCCAGGTTCGCAATGGAGTGGAAGCAGCAGCCGACTCTTGCATACACCCACCTCCAACCAGGTATGTGATGATAGCCTACAATTGGATCAGGAGATAAATTGGGATACAAATTGAAACTGACAATAAACCCAGCACAACTCATCACTGTCGGTAAGCGAGCAGCCCAGTGGGCGCAAGACCTGGTGTTGGATCTTGAGAACATTGAAATTGCTCGAAACGGGCTCAAGCTACGAGGTAAAGAAGAATTCAGCTCTAATCTCACAGCTCCGCCTCCCTCGTTTGCTAATTGAGAAAAATAGGCGCGCAAGGAACAACTGGAACGCAAGCAACCTTCCTCGAGATTTTCGAAGGCGATGGGTCCAAGTGTGACCAGCTCAACGAGCTTCTTTGCAAGAAGACTGGTTTCTCAAGCTGCTATGATATTTCTACGCAGACATACACTCGCAAGGTAGACTTGATTGTCTCCAACGCCATTTGCGGTCTGGGTGCAACGGCCCAGAAGATCACGGGTGATATCCGTCACCTGGCTGCCTGGAAGGAGATTGAAGAGTAAGTGCGGCATCGCCAGAAATGTCCCAAAAAAAAGACTAATGGAACTAGGCCTTTTGAGAAGGACCAGATTGGATCATCGGCCATGTAAGTCTAGCTGAATGCACAGAAGCACCTCCTTAAACACGTCACGCATTGTAGCATTCTAACAGACCTAGGGCCTATAAGCGCAATCCCATGCGATCCGAGAGAGTGTACAGTCTTGCCCGAGAGCTTCTGTCAAAGCCCTTGAACTTTGCGAACACTCTGTCCGACCAGTGGATGGAACGCACTCTGGATGACAGCGCTATCCGCCGTATTGATATTCCCGAGATGTTCCTGCTGGCTTCGGGCATTCTCATCGGCCTTGAGAATGTTAGTAGTGGCCTTGCTGTGTACCCGGCTCGTATCAACGCTCGTGTCCAGGATGAGCTCCCTTTCATGATCACAGAGAGCATTATCAACAAGCTCGTCGTCAGTGGTGCCTCAAGACAGGACGCTCATGAAGAAGTCCGTGTTCTGTCCCACCAGGCCGGTCATGTTGTCAAGAATGAAGGCAAGCCAAATGACTTGGTAGCTCGAATGAAGGCCACAGAGTTCTTCAAACCTGTCTGGGGTGAGATTGATGACATGCTGAAGGCGGAATTGTACATTGGCCGGAGCGTAGATATCGTCACCAAGTATTGCGGCCCAGGTGGAGTGATTGAGGAGAAGTTGAAGCCTTACAAGAGCGAGATTGAAAGCTCTGCGGCCGCTGAGCTTCATGTATAATTCTGAAAGAGGACCAGGATACCTCATTCGTGAAGAAAAAGTCCATTCATGCAAATGTTGAAAGTTAATGCCAGCTCCTCTCCAATAGCAAGTCTGTGAATATTGAAACAAAACTACACTTCTCATATAATTGTACCCGCTAATACAGATGGGTAATCAACTGGTAGGGGTGCTTGGGGTGTCACTGCCTGTCGAGTAACCGGGTACTCGTCATGGGAAATCAATACAATTACTAGATACTCCGTTTCATTCAGGCCAAGAAACCAACCGTTGCTAGCAACTCACAAACGATATCCACCCTGAGCCTCCACATCCTTCTTTCCCCAGGTTTCAGCCTTGAACCTAGGGTCGTCTGTGAGTAGAATAGCTTTTCATTGCTCTTGAAATGTAATATCTAAAATAGAAAGTGGTCCCGTCCTTCCCTTTCCCCAATCTTTGGCCCGCCAGAACCCCAAGGCCCGCATGAACTCCCAGATGGGGGGGAATGCGGAGGAGGAAACTCATTCAATACCCCATGGGGACTGTTTTCCACTTGTTGATTAGGCTTCAAATTAGCCACTCTCCTCATTTTGAATGACAAACATCCTGAGGCTGGAGCCAAGAGACCATTCTCGGCTAACTATACCTCCGGGAACGGGCTCACTACAGAAAGTCTAGTCGAGACTCGACGATGAGGAGACCGACCCCCAAACTAGTCCCCAACCAGATCTAATCATGTCAGCGACATGACACGACAGGAAAAAGGCTAATTGGGACCAGTCTGCCAGACTTGTGGTTATCAAGTTCAAATTGTCACCAAGTATAAGAGGTTTGCATGCCCCTTCCTTCACATCCTTCACATCCTTCAATTCAACAATCTCCATTCCTCGACATTAATTGTTTATCAGTTCTACTGAACCATATCCATCTTCGCTTTCCCCAAATCGAGCTTCAATGGCATCGGAAGCTACTCCAACCAGCGACAAAATGAAGCCGTCTGGCAGCGACCTGCGATGTTGTTACAAGCGAACATGTCCAGGTCGACCCACCGCCGAGCCCTACGGCCCTGCAGGTATGGAAACGACGTCCAAAAATGTCACTAAGAACGGGATGAGAGATTCTGACTGCATGGTATCAGCCTTCCGCCGTCTCTTTAGTTCACCATATGTAGCAATGTGCGCCGCCTTTGCGGCCATCGGCGGTCTCCTCTTCGGCTACGACCAAGGTGTTATCAGTGTGACTCTCGTCATGGACCACTTCCTCAACCGGTTCCCTGAATTGTCGGATCACGCGCCGGGTGCTGGCTTTAAAAGGGCCTCATGACTGCGATAATTACTCTCGGAGCTTTCATTGGCGCCCTCAACCAGGGCTGGATCGCGGACTGGGCCTCTCGGAAACGCTCGATCATGATCTCCGTCGTCATCTTCACGATTGGTTCTGCCACTCAGACTGGTGCCGCCAACTACAATATGCTGGTTGCTGGTCGCTTCATCGGTGGTGTCGGTATTGGCATGTGCGTTAACAATCTCCTTCACACTTTCAGTCTCCATTGCTTTCATGGTATTTAATGTTGTATCTAAGCTCTCCATGGTTGTTCCCCTATACATCGGCGAGATCTCTCCCCCCGAAATTCGTGGATCCCTTCTTGTATTCGAAGCCCTGTTCGTCGTGCTCGGTATCGTGGTCGCATTCTACATCACCTACGCTACTCGTCACATGCCCAGCAACTGGTCCTGGCAGCTCCCATTCCTCCTCCAGATCATCCCAGGCATCATCCTCGGCCTGGGTGCCATCTTCCTACCCTTCTCCCCGCGGTGGCTCGCATCCAAAGGCCGCGAAGAAGAGGCTCTGCATAACCTCGCCAAGCTTCGCCGTCTCCCCGACACTGACAACCGGGTTCGCATTGAGTGGATGGCAATCCTCACGGAAGCTCAGTTCCAACATGGCGCGGTCAAGGAACGCCATCCCTCACTGGTAAACTCCCCCAGCGCCACGGCCAAAGTAAAGCTCGAGATTCTCGGCTGGATCGACTGTTTCAAGGGCGGGTGCTGGTGCCGGACCATAGTGGGCGCCGGCCTGATGTTCTTCCAGCAGTTCCTCGGCATCAACGCCCTGATCTACTACTCGCCCACCCTGTTCGGCACCATGGGCCTGGACCTGGAGATGCAGCTCACCATGTCCGGCGTGCTCAACGTCCTCCAGCTCATCGGCGTCTTCACCAGCGTCTGGACAATCGACCGCTTCGGCCGCAAGACCACCCTGCTCTGGGGGACGGTCGGCGCTTTCATCCCCCTCCTAATCATCGCAATCATGGTGGCCAATTTCTCGTCCGATTGGCCGTCCCACACGGCCGAGGGGTGGGCGTGCGTGGGCCTTCTCTTCTTCTACATGCTTGTATTTGGAGCCTCGTGGGCACCCGTGCCATGGGCTATGCCTGCTGAGGTGTTCCCATCCAGTCTCCGTGCCAAGGGTGTCTCTATCTCGACTTGTTCCAGTGCGTATTCCATCTCATGACAGTGATTGATTGAACTGGCGATTGGCTAACGTGCAAAACAGACTGGATCAATAACTTCATCATTGGTCTCATCACCCCTCCTCTCGTGCAGGCGACCGGGTTTGGCGGTTACATCTTCTTTGGCGCTTTCTGCGTCATTGCCTTCGTCTACGTTTGGTTCTTCGTTCCGGAGACCAAGGGTAAGAGTCTAGAGGAGATGGACGAGGTATTCAATGACCACAATGGCTCCGACGACGTTGCCAAAAAGGAGAGGATCTTACAGGCCGTGTTTGATGAGAAGTTGAGCTCTCGTGGGAGTGTGTAAGTGGGAGTGTGCTCGTAGCAAGGGATTGATGGGGCCAATCATCAGCGGCGTTTGGTGACAAGAATGTAAACAGACACCAGAACTGTTTGAAACGCATCAATTCCCGGCTTTGCATGTAATTCACGTCTTATTCTGCATACTACTTGGTTGTTGTACTGTAATATAAATGCATATCCCCCAACATCATCAGTCTCATGAGCCTGAGTGACCGCTGATAGATGGTGATCCATCACAAATGGCGGCGTAGGGTAGAGGACGCGTCTGGTTTGCACGCGTCGCGCTAGTTTTTGGTCAAATCATTTGGACGAGGTTGATAGGGCTGCTATTGGAGGAGGTTGGGGACCCCTTTCTTTGTGCACGGTGCCATCTTCCTCATGAACCATGGCTCGGGAGGCGTTCATTCACCTAGGACAAGAAAATCGGCGAAGCTCCATGGAACATAGATGAAACAGACTTTGACAGGCAACCGGTGGCACGAGAATGACGTGAAGATGGCGCCCTTGTGCTGGGTGCTTCCCGGTCCATCAACATTCTACTAATCTCACCATTGTGCCATCACTGGCATGCATTACCCCGGTTACGATTTGCTAGCCTACCCTAAGGCCGTCATCATGAACGCACAGGACACCAGCTTGATTGCTATGAATGACGTATGGCCTGGGTGAGTCGAAAGGGATAAATGATAAATGATATGAAGCTCGTTGATATCAAGTTTGATTCTGTCTGTCCGTATAGCTTCGTGCTTGCAACATCGGATACGCTCCTCTAGCGGTGAAGGAACATGGACAGCGCATCATAAGGAAATGCACAAAACACCCGGACCGACCATGGATATGAAGCGGAATAGGTATATTGAGACACCATCTCCATCCATGGCCTAACCGAGCCAATGAACATGCCTCGGATGTAAGTCATGGGATCATTGGTTCGAATCTCGCCAATCTTTCTCTCCAACGTGGATATTCCTTCTGAGCTTCCCACCGCTCGTCCCGATCCGAGAGTGTCCAAGTCCGGTCCGCCTCAATCGCTCACAATGGCCTCCATCACCACTTGGCTGGGTAGAGATAGTACTGGAGATTACGTAGAGGACAGCACTTGTGAGATGACATATCATTTCCTCTCTTCTGACCAACTATGGCTGGATGCCGTAGAACTGGAATCACCGAGCCAGCTTCTACGTGGTACTGCGTATGCACATGCACCTGCTCGGTCCTAGAATAGCCCCCGTTTGCCGCTTTGTTTATTCCTCTCCTAAATGGGACGTGCAGGAGGCGGGGAGGAAACGCAGAGAGAAGAGGGAAGGGCGGACAATGCAACAGTTTGTGTGTGCCATTGTGCTCCCGCTCTCCCCGTCATCAAGATTGTGCAGGCGACGTGTCCATGCCTACCCTCGGTCCCCGTCCGTGGCCAATTGATTGATCAATCGATTAAAGGGGACAGATGCATCCGTAGATTCACGCTTGGCTTTGAATACACTTACCCCGCGACCGAGCCATCAGTGACAGGGGGCCCTGACCAGGATCCGGTAGTTGAAGCTGGGTGTGCAGAATGAATCAATGATGCGTGCTTGCTCATGTGGACAAGACTGAGCAGATGATGGATGAGACACGAACCAAATCGGCCTTCTGCAGCGACTAAGAGCGGTCACTCGGTCGATTGTTCACATTGTGCCTGCGTAGCGGAATGGTGATTATGATCGTGTAGTATCAACAGGCATCAATTCCAACGAAGAATGGAGCTGGACAACACTCGCTCCACTGATAGTCTACGTAGTGCCTGCACGAGCTCGATTTACTACTCATAGTACCATGGTTAGAATGGACATTGGACCCTTAAGCCCCTAAATCACTCGTCTACCGAACTGCCCAACATGTATCGGCTGTAAACTAAGGCAACTATCCCCATTCTACGCATGCACTGCCAAGGTTGGGTAGGCACTGGGCACAGAGTCATGCCTTTGTTATCGCCTATCAAACGGTGCTCCTGTCAGATGGCTGCACGTCGCCGCGGACACCGGTTACGTTTTGCTGTGTGGACGCCATGGCGCGTCTTGGAAATGCAAAAGAAAAGAATAGTCCCATACAGGCTGCGTCCATTGTGCACTTGGTGACGAATTGGGAGAGTGGCCATGCAGAAAGCCTGTTGAGCTATGAATACTCCCCCAATGAGGCCCTGGTGCATGCATGACTCAACAATTGCCTAGTTAGCCCTGTATCCAGGTATAAGGGAGCAGCAAATAAGATCTGCGTCCAGGGAAAAACAATTGGAAACATTGTGTGGCTGATGTGATAATGTATCATGTCCTGTCCGAGGGTGAGATCAGCGTGATCCAGTCGCGGATGGAGATGCGAAGCGATGTGGTGCGTGACGTGTTGGGAATCTGCCTGGGGGCTGTTTATTTGTCGCCGTATTGGCCTGCTGGCGAGCGAAGCCTCACTCTGTCCCTGGAGATGACTCCTCTGCTTCTTTTTTTTCTTGACCGCGTTGTGACGTGGCATCATCAACTGCAAGTCCTCGTTGGTGTAGCTTTGGTCCATTCTCCCCTCCAGCTCGTCGCGCCGGTAACAGATGGCCATTTCGGCGGGATCCGGTGTGAGAGCATTTATGATAGGCGCCATAATGCGGTTGTGTTATGTACGGGTGCATTACTATAATAATAACAAAACAAATCCATGGGGTGTTGAGCGATTCGTGGGTACGTACGACGGTGAAATCCACCACGCCCAATGACAACGCGATGGAGGGGCCTAACAAATCACCTGGACAGACACGAGGACGAGGGGTAGAGCAGGGCCTGGGACCGAGAGATATCAATCAGACTAGACTGAGTGTGAGTATGTAAACAAGGCTGGGGAAACCCTGACTTGGCTTCATGACGCGCGAGCTATATCTACGCATGGCTATTATTGATGGCACCCGTTTCAGGCCGTCCAAAACCGAGCGTTAGGAGACCGTCGGGCAGAGAGAGGCGGAAGGCGGGATTAACCACAGCCCGCCTGAGACATTTGGCCGTCATCCTGCGTGCAAATCAGAGGCTTCTGCTGTGATTCTGCCCCACCGCCATTGGAGCCCGACGGATTTGCACTCAGGTGGGGTGGAGGGAGCGATGGAACGGATCGACAGTCGATTTCGACCTGTTGGGGGGGTGTTTTTTTGTGTGTAAAAATGGCTCGTGGGGACGGGACGTGAGGTGATGGATGGATGGGGATAGGGGCAGGGCCCCAACCACCAAAAAACTAACCCAAGCGACGGTCCGGCGGCTGGAGAAGGGAACTAGGTCAGCTACTGATGCGGCCAGGGCCCCCTAGGAGCGGGTTTGTAGGTCCAGCGGACGGTCTCAATGAACCACGTATTGGACTGTGCGTACATGGAGCTACCTGCTATGTATGTATTAACGCCGCTGTCTGACTCTAACTGTGGACTGACGGTCCAGCAATCCATCTTAGCTGGTGACGTGGTTGGTGGTAGGCGAGCCTAAGCTCATTCGTCCTCGCCAAGTCAGGGCGAGCAGCTCGTGAGAGTCATTCAAGAGCAAGACACGCATGCAGGCCGTAGGTACGACCAGCAGAGTCATAGGAGCAGCCGGATGTAGGGCTTTCTTGCTTGTTTGCTTGCTGGTATGTGCTGCCACTGGCTGACCGAGCAGTGCTGGGTGCGTTCCGGGTGCTTCTCTTCGCAGCTATGCTCTTCTCATCGGCTTCGGGCGTATCGTGATTTGCGGCCATCAACAACCACGTCAACCAAGAGTTTGCCACCACACCACTCCCGACGCACGAGCTGCCGGTGGCTGGCTGGGTTGGCTCTGCAGGCCGCTGCAGGAGACATCCACAGTCACGGGCAGGCCTATGCAGGGCGTGGAGAAAGGAAGGGGGTAGAGGCTCTCTAGACCAGACGGGTAAGCCTGGAACCCAACCGACGACGAGACGATACGGGACTGCCGCCGCTTCACCCCGATGGTTGGCCTCCGGCTGGTCTTGGTCTGCGTCGCTCTGCCCTGCTTTTGCTCTGGTGGTGACATGGTGTGCCCAATGCTGCCGCCAGGTGGATCTTGCACCACGTTTGGGCATCGGGGAAGCAGGGTTGAGCCTGTACCATTGGGCTGCCAGCATGGCAAAGCAGGGCCCGGCCATCTAGGGCTCATGCTTTGGGTTTTTCTTTGTGTTTGGCTCGTGAGGTAATAATTAATCCTGCAGTTTGCTATATGTACGACGGAGCGCACTGCCAAGGTCCGGGAAAGGGAAGGAAACGTGATACTACTTTATTTAAAAGATTTTCCCTCTTGCCCCTGTGCTCGTGCTGTATGTACTTCCCTTCTCGACTCATCTGACAAAGCAATATGCGACGATACCACCTCGACTTACACCCCGAACCACAACCGTTTCCCGTCGCCCTATACAAGACCAACACCGCCCCGACCACTCAAACCTCGTCTGTCACCTGAATAAATCAAGCAAGGATCAACAGTCGAACTTGAACATACACAGCAGCCACACACAAACCCACAGAGCACACGCTCACCAGGACAAAAGCCCACCCACCACCCTCTCCTGTGAACAAACGACATCTAGAGAGAGCCGCACAAACCCAGCAAGCATGTCTCTAAGCATCCGAGGGTATAACGCCCCCCGGGCTCAGTCCCAGAACAACACAAACACAGCCATGAACGGCGACAACCGACGTCGGACGACGACGACCACAACAACCACCACCACCAGCACACACTCCAGTCCCACCCGCCAACCACAAAACAGCGGCCTCATGAATGCCATCAACGGATATCACACAAACTCGAATGCCAACAACCAGATGGTGCCCCATGGACGCAGCTCCGACACCGATCTGAGCTCGGTCTCTTCAGTGTCCACCTATGGTCCTCGCTCCTCATCTTCTCGCCGAGGAGAGCCAGCCGGGAACAAGGTCCGCTTCAAGCCTCCCACTCTCCAGGTCAGGCCTCGCCAAGATGATCCCCCCATGAGGCACGCCGACCCGGAGCCTTTCACTCCACGCGGGCCCTACACATCTGAATCAGACAACGAGTCTTCCTGGAGCTCGTCCAACGTGTCCAGCAGCACCAATGCCACCAGCGTCTTCTCATCATCTGACGATGGCGCCCCCCCTCCTAGCAAGAAGCGCACCAGCGCGGTTGTCGACTCAAGGCAGTCGAGGCAGAGTAGCAGCACTTCAACATCTTCCCGTCGCCAGAGCGTCAGTAGGGAACGACCTGGGCGACGGTCCGAGAACAGCCACAGCGAGTCCCAGGTCCAGGTTCAAACGCAAAACTCGAACCAGGGCACTCGCAACATCCACATTCACATTGAGCCCAAGGTGCAATCTCCGCCAATTGCCCCTCAAGTACCTCTGGTCACTCACCAAGCTGCCCCAGCACCAGCTCCTCCCCTCATCACCCAGCGGGTTCCAGAGGCTCTCACCTACCACCAGCCAGCTCCCATCCAGCAACAGCCTGCTGTCCACCAGCAGCACGTGGTGCCCTACCAGGAGCCAGCAGACAATGTCTGGGAGCTGGAGAGCCTGCGCAAGGAGCTGAATCTCCTCAAGGAGAAGCAGTCCTCCTCTGACCGGGACCTCCAGGACCTGCGGCAGAAGACGGTCAGCCTCGAAAAAGACAACGCCAACCTCCAGAAGGATAACTCCAACCTCCAAAAGGACAACACCAATCTCCAGAAGGACAAGGATGACCTCCGCTCCGAGCGCAACAGGCTCCAGCAGTCCAAGGACAAGCTGACGAGCGACCTGGACAACCGGGCCCGCCAGCTCGACAAGGTCCAGACCAAGGCCGAGGAGCAGAAGAAGGCTTTCGAGAAGATTGAGAAGGAGCGCGACCTGAGGCTGGAGAAGACCAAGAAGGAGCACGCCGAGGCGCTCAAGAAGGCGCAAAAGGACTGGGACACCACCCAGGAGAAGCTCCGCAAGGACTACGACGCCGCCCTCCGGACCATCAAGAAGGAGCGCGACGACCTCGCCGGATCGGAGAGGTCCATGGAGAGCAAGCTCAAGGAGACCGAGGCCAACCTGTACAAGTACAGGGAGCTGAGCGACATCATGAGCAACAAGTGCAACGTGCTCGAGAAGGAGAGCAAGCAGCAGGTGACCTTCCACAAGGAGATTGACGCCAAGACGATCAATCTCGAGCGCGAGCTCAGCGATGTTAAGGCCATCAGGAAGGCGCAGGAGACTTCCTACGTTGCGCAGATCGCAACGCTCGAAATGTCTCTTGATGCCGTGAACCTCCGCGTCAAGGGTCTCGAGGGCGACTTGCTCAAGAACGCCACCGAGCTGGGCGAGCTCACCGCCGAGCGTGACGGTCTCAAGAGCGACATCCGCGCCAAGGTTGATCCTCTTGAGAAGCAGGTCAAGAGCCTGGAGAACCAGATCAGGACCATGGAGAAGGAGGTCAAGGGTCTGGAGAGCCGAGCTGACAAACTTGAGAAGGAGAAGGAGGAGCTGCTGAAGCAGGTGGATGGTCTCAAGGCTGAGAAACAGGCTCTTGACGACAAGGTCAAGGAGCTCCAGACAGCCCTTGATGATCACAAGAAGCAGCTGGAGGCCAATGAGGCCGAGCACAAGAAGCTGCTAGAGGCCAAGGAGGGCGACTTGACTAAACTTAATGGCGAGAACGCCGAGCTCAAGTCTCAGATCGAAAGGCTCCAGAAGGAGAAAGACACCGCCGAGATCAAGGCCGGGGAGGTTGAGGTCAAGTACCGCAAGCTCAAGAACAAGGCCGAGCTCATGAGCACTGAGGGCAAGAGCCTTCGCGTTCAGGTCCAGGATCTCCTCAAGGAGCAGGACGATACTTCATCCCGTGTCCTGCGCCTCTCGGCGGAGTGTGACGGCCTTCGAGAGGAGAATGAGTCCCTCCGTGCCTCATCCGATGCAGCATCTAGCATCTTCAGCCTCCCCCAGAGCAGTGCCCCCTCCATCACGAGCGACACCGCGTCCACCGTGAGCAGAGACGACGATGCCGCCACCATCATCTCTGAAATGACCGAGAAGGCGCCCGAGACCGTCACGGCCGAAGTCGTACCCGAGCCCGTAACGGTTGAAGACGTGCCAGAAGACGTACCCGAGCCTGCCCTTGAGCACGCCCCTGAGCCAGCAGAGGAACCAGCACCAGAACCGGCACCCGAGCCTGCACCAGAACCAGCAGCAGAGCCAGCCCCAGCCCCGGAGCCAGCCCCAGCTGAAGCCGAAACACCAAAGGAGAGCGGCGTCGCTCCCGCCGCCGAGGTAAACGCAGACCCAGCCCCCGAGCAGCCTGCCGAGGCGCCTCCGCCAGCAGAAGAGCCAAAGACTGAGGACGGACCAAATGCTGACCCGGAGCCAGCAACCGCAGCCACAGCTTCAGCCCCAGAAGCCGCCGCCCCAGAAGAAGGCGGACAAGGAGAAGAAAAAGCCCAAGAGCAAGAGCCCGCCCCCGAAGAAGAAAAAGCAGAGCAAGTAGTCGACCCCAACGTGGTCCTCGTCGTGACCCTCCAGGAGCGCAACACGGAGCTCCTGACGCGCAACACCGAACTCCAGGAAAAGGCGGCCGCGGTCGACGCCCTGACGAGCGAGCGAGACAACCTGTGCACGAAGCTGGCCGAGGCGGAGAAGGAGGCCGAGGCGGTACCCAACCTGCGAGTCGAGAACGGCACGCTCGCCGCCAAGCTGGAGGAGGTTAAGGGCCAGCTGGAGACTGAGAAGCAGGCGCACCAGGCTGCCAGCAACCAAGTCTCGGCCCTGAAGAAGAAGGTGACCGATCTGACTGCCCAGCTTGGCTCCAAGGAAAGTACCGGGACTAGGGGTCGGACCAAGAGTGACCGTAAATCTAAGCGTGACAACGAGATTGTGATTGTGCGCTGCCCCCGAGAAGGCTCACGCGGGATGTAAGTTTCTTCAAGTCTCTTGTTTCTGTCAATTCTTGGACAATGATCAACTAACTGTTTGATAGCTCTATTGTACGACGAAAGAACCTTCACCACGTCCGTTCATCATCCCAGTCTGAGGGCTCTGGTGCGGACAACTGAAGACTGTTCCCACCACTGTAACAGTTGCATTTAATGATCTTCATTTTTTTTTAGCAAGCAAGCAAGCAAGCACCGGCATTAACTACTAATAACGACTTCATGATTGATTAATACACGTCATGTGGGATTTTTCCAGGGTTTTCATTTTTGTTTGATATTGGTCGTGTTTTAGATATTTCGGCGGACCAGGAGACGCAAGTCGAGAAACAAGGTCATCACGTTGTACCGGAAGCGAAGCACGGTGTTTGCGAAATGTGCATTTTTGGGAATTCTTTTTCATCTTGCATTTACTTGGTTCTTTTCTTGCCTGTTTTATTTTGTCTTTCTGTTTGGACTACTTGAACTTTCTCTTACCTTTTTCCTGTCTTTATTTCCTTATCACTGGAGACTCCAATTCCCTTTGTCAATTCATCTTTCTTATGTCTATGGATACAATGTGCAAAAAATCATTAAACATTGTCTTTTCCTTGATATTTCTTTTTGGGTCTAGCTAGAGAGGATAAATCAAGCGTTTTTCTTTCTGATGCAGTTGCCCACCGAGTTTCATGGTGTCTGGCAGTCTTGGGACGTTGGCTTGGGATACAGGTTCTTTGGATACCAAAACCCATAAAGGCGAGGAGGCAAAGCAAGAAGCAGCTGATAGATTGTAGCTACTAGGAATATTGGAATGAAATTAATTTGGTAAAAAATTAGAATTGACAGCTCCTTGTTAAAAACATGTCGCCTTTCTTCTCTGCACATGTGAAATACCCGCCTTGGGTAATGATCCCTCAGTCACCGTCTCATTCGGCCCAGCCAGCTCCGTAATGCCCCATGTCTAAACGGGCCGCTGCCAGGGAACAGTCGTATGGCTGTTGCTAGCCACACAGATCTGCCTGACCTTGACTACTTTATCACCGGTCACATATATTTAACCGATATTGGAGCTCTTGAGCGTGTTACGTACGGTGACTTGGGTGAAATACTACATTGCGGTCGCAATCCAAGCTCTGGACCTAGCCCTCAATCCTTCCCGGGAACGCCTCCACGTTCCCCAAATGCGTCGAGTCTTCTTGCATGACACCTCGCCTTCCCCGCGAGCGCCTGCCCGAGCGAAGAAATTGATTGTTAGGTTAAGCGTGCAGAAAAGTTGATGTGATATTCTGTTCTCAGGCTAAATATGGGCTCAATTCTAGGATTTGGGACAGAGATGAATACAGGCTAAGTCCACACGCCAGCACCCTACCAACGTGTCTGGAAAGGGGCAGTGGCCAAGGTACCGGCTTGGAGTAAAATAACCATAACCGGCTAAAATTATGGTTACCATATCGAATAATGACATCTCTTTTCGAGTGGAGAAATGTGAGGCAAATCACGCTCCCCCAGGGGTAAGCTAAGTTTAATCTGCGGAGTGTCGTTCCTAGATTGTCTTCCTTGCTTTCACACCATAATCACTCTCAGTGAGACCTAGTTACAGCTAGGAACCTATAAGATATTAGATCCTTCTTCTCCCCTTAACATAGTCGTTTTGATCGCCGGCCTTTACTGTAAGCTGCTGGCTTTTCCGTACTCAAAATGGTGTTCATCCCACGCCTTATAGCAGCGGTTGGCTTTCTTTTGGGCTTGACGTCAGCTCAGCAAGACCTACTCGCCTTTCAAGATGGCATCAGCGAATATAAGCTGGCTGATAAAGGCACGGCCCCGGAGATTTGGGTCTCTTCTGGCGATTTCCGAGCCACTATACGCACTGGACGAGATCTTGCTCTAGACTTTGGCCGAGTTGTTGGTGTTAATGGCACGCTCAAAGAGTTCGATCAGCTCCCGGGATCCCGAAATGGGACTGCCCCCATCATTATTGCTGGGACTGTCGGCCATTCTACTCTCATCGACAAGTTGGTTGACGCCGGCAAAATCGACGTTTCCGAAATTGATGGCAAATGGGAGTCCTACACCACGGCTCTTGTCGAGGACGTGACATCTAGTATCCCATGGGCCCTTGTAGTTGCTGGGAGCGATAAAAGGGGAACTGTGTACGGCCTGTACGATATTTCCCAAACGATTGGAGTTTCGCCGTGGCACTGGTGGGCAGATGTGCCGCCCAAGACCAAGACTGGCATCTGGGCTCGCAATGCTCGGAAAGTCCAAGGTCCCCCTTCCATAAAGTATCGGGGCTTCTTTATCAACGATGAAGCACCTGCGTTAACGGGATGGGCGGAGAAGAACTTTGGGCTGACACCGAGCGGTCGACCATTTAATAGCGAATTCTACAAGCTAGTGTTTGAGCTCTGTCTCCGGCTTCGGGCGAACTACATATGGCCAGCTATGTGGGGGAGCGCTTTTTACGTCGATGATGAAAAGAATGGCGTATTAGCCGACAAGTACGGCGTCGTCGTCGGTACGAGCCACCATGAGCCGATGGCCCGGTCGGAAAGGGAGCAACAGCGCGAGGTTGAGGGAAATTGGGATTGGATCGACAACAAAGAGGAGATCACCAAGTTCTTTGAAGGCGGCGTGGAGCGTGCTAAGAATTGGGAGACCATGTATACTCTTGGCATGAGGGGATCTGGCGATGCTGCTTCGCCTACTTTGACTGCCGACTCGCTGGTTGAAATCATCGGCGTACAGCAATCTCTTTTGGAAGATATCTTGGACAAGAATCTGACAGACATCCCTCAAACGTGGGTACTTTACAAGGTAAGTGTATCGAGCAGCTTCCACCATAGACACTCTGTTCTCCTTGCAGAACTAATATTCCTCAATAGGAAGTAGGGCGATATTATCAATCAGGCATGAAAGTCCCTGAAACGGTCACTCTGCTCTGGACGGATGATAATGCGGGCAATCTGCTTCGAACACCATTAGCCAATGAGACCGATCGAGAAGGTGGTGCTGGTGTTTACTATCATTTTGACTACGTCGGTGCGCCACGGAATTACAAATGGATCAATACTATCCAGTTGGTAAAGACTTGGGAGCAGATGCAGCTGGCGTATGAGATGGGTGCTCGCGAGATTTGGATTGCCAACATTGGAGACGTCAAACCTTTGGTAAGGGAGACAGTCTAGCTCCGCATGAGCACTACATGCTTCAACATGACATGATATTCTTGACCCGATACTAATATTGAAATGTAGGAAATCCCGACTTCCCATTTCCTAGACATGGCATACGACATGTCCAACCACGCTGACCCCGACAGCACAACCAGATGGATCCGTCGATGGGCCGCAGCCGAATTTGAGGAAAGAATCGCCGAACGGACCGTACAAATCTTGACCACGTATGGCAAACTAATCTTGCGCCGGAAGTACGAGCTCCTCAGTCGAAAGCCGTTTGCCTATAGCGTGGCATACTACGACGAAGCCGAGGCCGTTCTGGCTGAATGGACAGACCTGCTCGATCTTGCACAGAGCACCTACGATAGTCTACCACAATCGACACGCACGCCGTTCTTTGAAATGGTGCTGCACCCGGTCCTCGCAGGCAAGACCGTGGTTGAGCTGTACATCAAAGCTGAGCTGAACCTCTGGCGCCATCGTCAGCGCCGTACAAGCACCAACCAGCTGGCTACTGATGTGCAGAGCCTGTTCCTTGAAGATCAAGCAATCACGAGCAGGTATCACTCGCTCAACAACGGAAAATGGGATCGTATGATGACACAAACTCATATTGGCTACGACAACTGGCAGGAACCCGCGGAGAACACTCTTCCCCCACTTGTGTACCATGGGGAGGACAATGTACCCAAGTCTGGTATCATGGGTGTGTCTGTTCAGGGAAGTAACTTTTCTTCCCCGGGCGATCCAGTACCGGCTCTGCTACCCATGGATTCATACATGCCCAGTTCGGAACAGCGTTATCTTGACATCTTCACTCGTAACAACGGGTCGTTTTCCTACAGCATTACTAGCAGCGAACCGTACGTCACAATTTCGAATTCAGCTGGGACGCTGAGCACATCGGAAAACATTTCCGATGTCCGAAGCATCATCAAAGTAGACTGGAACGCAGCTCCAGCCGGGTCAACAGAAGTCGGCCTGAAAGTCACACCCTCGAATGCGCCCGGCAGTTGGCCCATCACCTTCAACCTACCTGTCAATAAGCGCTCTGTTCCATCTGGCTTCAGTGGTTATGTAGAGTCTGGTGGAGTTGTTGCTATCGAAGCTGAGCACTACAGCAAAAATGAGGAGAAGAATGGACTGTCTTACGTGGTAGTCCCTCATTATGGGCGAACTTTGTCGGGAGTCAAGCCCTGGCCTGTCACTGCCGACTCTCAGTCCCCAGACACGGCGCCGAAGCTTACATACACGTTCCATACTTTCACGGAGGTTGAGAAGCCTCGACTATTGGTCTTCCTGGGCGCGACACTGAATCACGACCCCAGCCGAGTGTTGCGGTATGCCTTTTCCATAGATGGAGGCGCCCCGGTCATTGTCCAGCCTGTACCGACTACGCCCATGGGCTCGGAACCTTCTGGTTGGACCGAGGCCGTAATTGCTGGCGGCTGGACTTCCGCGAGCACCATAGAACTCTCGACTGGCTCGCACACACTGGACCTCTGGCTTCTTGAACCTGGTGTTGTTGTACAACGGTTGGTGGTTGATGTAGGAGGGTATCGGCAGACCTCGCTTGGTCCGCCAGAGAGCACTCACGTGGGATGACGGGTAAAAGAATGTCATTTTGAGAAACTAAAGATAGGAAAAGTATCCATGAATTATTGAGTAATTCCTATTTTATCTGACCATCAATGAGAACTACAAAACGTACGACAGAAGTATTGACATTGACCTTGATCCTGCTGCCAACAGATCATTACTTTAACTCATGACTCTGTTGATACTTGAAATTTGTATACTTTAATATTCAGTTGAGTTGTCGGGTGCTGGAAGCTTTCATTGCTGTTGAACTTATTCTCTTTCTCCTACGTACACCTTAATAGTTGGAATGGTTCTATGACAATAGATTTCAGCCAGTGCCCTGCTTCTGCAATCTAAGTAGGATCAAAGCACGGAGTGTCACTCTTTTAATCCGCTGAGTGCCATATTAGCGGGATAAATTATGATCAAGTTTGTCAGTTATCTTCGCTAACCAGACCTTTGAAAAAATAATTTTAGATCATTATTCTGCGCTTAAAGAGAAAGAGTTGAATCCGTTATATTACTAAGTCATCGTAGTATTTAAAGTTAGGCCAGACATGTTAAAAGGTTGAAAAATCAGACAAAAACATCTCTTGCACTCCCGGTAGTTTGCATCATGTCCTAGTATGACACGTTAAGTCTCAGTTTCACCTTAGATGCCATATTCTATTACAGAAACTTGAATGATACATTATGTTAACAGTGAGTGGACTGGGCATGCACATGAACTAAACGTAAACAGGACTAGGCACAATTGCAAACTTTTCTTCCTTATAAAGCTACTCATACTTCAATGCTCACATTTGAACCAGTTAGGTATCAAATAAGTACCATTGTGCCGCCGTTCCTCAGCCTACCTAAAATAAGGACTCATGAAATAGTGCAAACTTAAAGGGTAGTTGCTGAAAGTAAGATGTTTAGGGACTTCAAGTACTCTGTATGCTTCTAAAATCCAAAATTCGACGAGATAGTACACCAACCTGACAATGGATTGTTTTGCCTGATTGTGTGAAATGCCTGGTTGGACACTGATAACGTCAGCCTATTCATCCGACCGGCTTGTAGGATCCAGAATTGCATGATCTGATTGCTGCCAGACATATTCAAAGTATTAATTAGCCATGTACCGTTCAGCCGGTGGATAAAGTCGCGCGAGGTATATTAGCCAAGATTCAAGATCGCATCGCCGGCTTCATCCGGGAGGATGGGCACAGGGCGAAAGCGTGGGATGATCCATAACTGCCAAGAGAACTGTACCCTTGTTTGACTCTCTCCTGATGAAGAGGCAAAAAGAATGAAATGATTTGAAACGGAGTGTTTCATGAAGCTTATCGGATTTGAACCGATGACCTTGTGGACTGGAATCACACTAATTGTTTGTTAGTTGGAGGATCGAAGACTGATTAGAGAGAGATTACATACCGCGCTACCGCTGCGCCAAAGCTCCAACTGAAGGTGGTATTTTGCAAGGTTCTACCAGAGTAAATTCCTGCATTGAAGTGGGAGGGGAGCAAAAAGGAGAAAAAAACAAACTCAGAATGAAGCCTATCGGATTTGAACCGATGACCTTGTGGACTGGAATCACACGCGCTACCGCTGCGCCAAGGCTCCTGGGTCGTTGTGTTTAGATTCACTAGTTTATCTTATATTGAAGCCTCATTCAGCTCAACCTCTGCAGTCAGCAGAAAATGATATGTCTGTGAAGGATTCAATTGACAGACATCTACCTGGGTGCCCTTCTATGGTCTATGTTTTTCTATCCAGCCTTGACTATATACAGGTCACATAAAGATGATTTCAACTATTGTACCTTCTTGCTTCTGACTGATCATGGCATCTTGTCGATATGGCTACCCTATACTCAGCACTGTGGTTCTTGGTTTGTCCTTGATTAATTTAACCGGTTCGGTCAGCAGACGCAGGTAAATACAAAGCAAATTTCTGATGGAGCCTGATACAGAAAAATCTTCAACGGACGGATATATATGCAAGCCTTAAAGTCAGGTGAGCCGGTGGTAGAACTTTCTGAAACACTACGTCTGCTTCCAAACTTTACCTAAGCTATCATCACCACGCTCTTAGGATTGGATTTATTTTTTATTGCTTACCTATTCATCATAATTGTGAGGAAGGTGCTCAATTGTATCAGCTATCGTGTTTAAAGAAACACACCATTGAACTCGTATGAGAAGGAGCTACAAGTGCGCACCTCGAGATTTCGGTAGTCTCTTCTGTTCTCAACGCTCTTTTTTCCATGCCAAGGTTGGATCGTTTGGTTTCAATTTCCTATACTGGAACAGCTCGGCTAAACTCAACGACACTCGGAGCTTTGGCGCAGCGGTAGCGCGTGTGATTCCAGTCCACAAGGTCATCGGTTCAAATCCGATAAGCTTCATGAAGATTCACTCATCTCGAAGAGTTCTCTTTTTCATTTTCGTTCTAATTGGCTTTTTTTCTTTTTTGGACCCTCTCAAATTACCCTCATTTGAATTGAGTGGCCACTATAATTACAAGAAGCAGATGATAGATCGTAGCTAAGGACTATTGCATGATTTTGGAGAGAGAGAGATCTAGAATTGCTCCTTCATTCGTGAATATTTGCAGCCCGAATATATTATACCCATCCTGACCGCACGGATCTCATCGTTGGGATCGACAAGCCCGGCAGACTCGTGGCGAGATGCTGATGCCTGGTTACTAAGCCTCCCAATTGTCGCTTTAAATAGAAAAGTGTAGGGATCGGCGTTGCATGGGGCGGATGTTTGACGTTTCGTACACAGCCTCCCTCACCCGTGATCTCAGAAATGGCAGGCTATTAACTCCTCTCAAGCCACATTGATATATCTGTCACACCCTCTCACCAAGTCGATAGAAGAAACACAATTGTTGAGTTGAGCGCCCGTTGCTCCTCGCCTTAACACACCATGTCGGCGTCTACACATCAGCAGCAGCAGCCTACGCCCAGCGCGCTAGACGAAGACTGCGGTCATCTTCATTACCCGCATCCTGACAATGGAAGCCTCGTTCCTCTGACTGTCCAGAGCCTCCGATACGGACCTGAAACTCCCGAGAATCAACAATGGGCAAGCCTGGGAATGCCTGCATCCCGTATCCCCACGCTGCAGGCTGCCTGGTATTGGATATTATCTCCTGTTCTGGTGGAAGGAAGCGAAGATCGACGGTTAACAGCCGGGCCCGCTTCACTCGTATTTTTGAGGCTGGTTGTTGTAGCCCCCTTCACAGGCTTTATGGTAGGTTATCTGATGCCACTTGATTGCTCGTATGCTTCCTAACCGCCTACGCGCAGCTACCTAGTTGGACAAATGGAGTACCAGCTTTGATTTCTTGGAATGAAACCCGACAAAACGCTCTTGAAGCGGACAGTCTGAAGTATGAGCTCTTTTACGACAGGTTGTCAACGGCCCTTTCGCATTCATCGTCCATAGAAGAAAACCTGTCCACGCCGGCCACCTTCTCAGCCAATATACAACTGGGAGGGCAGCAGGTCCAATCTGAGAATCCCGATTCGACTATTACCAGAAGCCACACCACATTCCAAGCCCGGTCTCAACCAGGGGGTCTCTCCTTACGGCCAAGATATCTCTGCTTCTTGACCGGCTCCGAGGAAAAGCCATATCGTACCATTTCCGTGTCAGAGTACATCCACGAGCATGGCGATCAAGCAGATACCGAGTTCATCTTTGTTTCCTACACGCGAATGCAATTCAGAGTGGCCACTGACGAGGAAATTGATGCGTATAACTATCCAGATGAGGAAACGCGAGACGCCAACCGCAAATTGGCCAAGAGTGACCGCGAGACTCTTGTACGCTGGGGCGTGGATGCGGCTTTGGCCGCCGGCAAGCCAGCATTCTGGCTTGACTTTGAGTGTGTGCGCGACTCTGATGGCGTGGCCCGGTCAAGCAGCAAAAGCGAGGACGTCTATCGGATCTGTGATATTGTCCGAGCGGCTCATTCTATGATAATTGCGATTGGGCCATCAGCTGAAGACAAGGTGAAAAATCTGTTGCGTGGTGACGATAGCGGATCATCCCAGATCTTCAATACGGAACATTCATCACAATGGCTTCGACAATGGGGCTCTCGTCTCTGGACATTGCCGGAGCTGCTTCTCTGTCCCAACGAGTATCGCATCAAACTGTACGTCTTTGGAGAGTCCAAGGAGCCTAAAGAACTGGCGAAACGAAACTTTGCCGAAAGGGCATGGGAGGATGCCGAGTCTGTCAAGGAGCTGGTTAACCACTATGAAGCTTCTGCAATCCTCACACCGCGACAGCTAGTTGAAATTGCCTTGGAGTGCTTCGCGCGTCGCAAAACGGATCAGTTCAGTGCCGGAGACGTCGCCTACGCCATTATGGGATTATTTCCAGACAGCCAAAGACCACAGATCGACCAGAATGATTCCGGTTTCAGGGCTTTTGCCCGGCTCGCCCTGGCAATTGACGACGGGAATATCCTCTCGCGGATGATGTGCCTTGGTCCACTGCACGCTGGCTCCCCATGGTCAGACACATCAGACTATTGGGGCTCGAGGTTGAGAGATTTCCGTCCAGCGTGCCATGTACTAGATGTCACAAATTCGGATGCCCTTGTGATCCAAGACGTCTACGCCACGCCCATCAGCTGGGACAAAATCGAGCGTTCTACGTCCCTGAAGTATTCAGGCAAGAGGTTTAGAATTCCACTCCTCGTGGCCTTCAATATTGCATGGATATGCCTTCCGTGCTGGCTGTGGATAACACACATCATCCCATACGATAGGAA
Organism: Clonostachys rosea; assembly: GCA_026958235.1. Taxonomy (NCBI): domain Eukaryota; kingdom Fungi; phylum Ascomycota; class Sordariomycetes; order Hypocreales; family Bionectriaceae; genus Clonostachys; species Clonostachys rosea. Next base: position 772,934 of record CP110207.1, read on the forward strand.
CTCAATGTTCTTGTTTGCTATCTTGATCTATGTATCAGCTGCGGTGGTTCTTGTGTGTTCTCTCGTGTTCCCTTTCACCTTCATGCTTTTTGGGATACCTTATTGTGCAAGTAAAGAAAAAAGCCGGGTCATTGGAATTCAAGGAGCTGTCGATACTACAACTGTCGAACGATATATTTGGGGATTCAACCATGGGAGGCTGAAGGAGATAGTTGCGGATGACGAACAAGGTGGAAACCTGGACGCAATTCGCAAAGGACCCGCCGGTCAGATCTTCACCATCGTCGATACAACTACGCTTACGATGACTGTGGTGCGGTGCACCACACCTCCAGTAGCCATCATCGTGTGTGGGCAAGCTGGAGGGACTGATCGGGCCCTTTTGTGCTCTTTCAACTGCAAGACGGGCTCCTATCACCGTGAGAAAGTCTTACGTGTTGACCCGTTGATGAGCGGCCTGATGCATCGTGCAAGGTCACTGCACTTGTGCCTTACGCCCCTCGGTCCATCCTCAACACCAATGACTGTGTCAGGGAACGATGGTGAAGCCAGTGGCCATGGGCTCGGCATTGCTTCCAGAATAACAGAAAGAGCGAAACTAACATCCAAATCCTGGAGTTTGAATCTTCTGATTATGGTGGTAGGTCGGCACTGTCCAGTTTATCACTAGATGGCTAACAACTACTGGCAGACCGCTACACAAATATTCAGTTCTCACACGTCCTTCTCAACTGAGAATTTTTATTCGTGTATCGCTTATTTTGCTGGGATTTTACTTGCTCAATTAGCTGCATTCGTCTGTTTTCGCAAAGGCGTTTTGTTACAAATCACAGCACCGGCTTTATACAGTAGCGGTAAGTTCTGACTGACTTGATATTACTTGGTGGAAGCTAATGTTCCCAATCCTCTATTACAGAGATGTTGTATTTCTTCCAGAATATGACCTACCGCCATTGCAACTTTCCACCGTGGTTGATGTTGCCTCTGTGGTTGATGTTGCAGTTATTGCATGGGGCTGCCATAGGCATCGCGATAGCTGGCTTGGTGTTCTACCATTGGGCATGGTTCTCCAAACAGAAGGCGGTATGGCAAATCCTAGCTTGGGCCGTTCTGACTAACGAGATCTTTCGTGCTGCGAGCTTATTCGTCAAGCTTTACGATCGGCCGTATCTCAACCACCTTCTGGATATTACAATTTCTGTCATGATCCTTGTCTTGACGACGGTTTCTTCCTCACATCTGAGCTTGCCTCAAGATTCGCCCTCCCTAGATGTACCGGAAAGGATGGCTACTGTCTCTTCCTCGGCTATTTCTAAATATATTAACGATGAGAGGCCAAAGTGGCTGAAAACATCAGTTTGTCACCTTCGAACATATCTCCCGTTTCAGTTCACTAATCAATAAACATAGGGATCTTCATGGCCTCTTATGGTCCTTTATTCCACAGTTATCACAATCATAGCGTTTATGAGTGGGACCATATTTTCCAACGCTCCTCATTATCCCCTATACCACTTCTTGGAACTCCTACCGGGATCCACGGTTGTTGTGGTTTCGATTTTGGCGAGCCGGGTTTCGCTACGCCATCTACCAGGGCTGATTTGTAAGTCGGAAGGGCTCCCGTTCTCTCAAGGATCCAGCTACTAATGTTTGTGGTAGATATGACAATGGTTTCCTGCTCCGTTGCTGGAATTTTCCGTAAGTCCCATTCGTGAGGCTCGCTGGTTCATCATGACTGACCACTTATAGTGCCTGTTCGGCTGCATTTGCTTATTCTTCCACGTAAGTATACCTCAATCTTACCGCGCTCGTGTGATCATGAACCTAATTTGCTAATTTATGCGTCTTTTCAGTTATTTGGGTAATCATTCTCGATGAAATGGACACGTTGGCCCGGGCCTTCGGCTTGCTCTGTATCTCGATCGCGGCATGGGCAGCTGGGAGGCTCATTTCGGCCACGTTGATTTCCTTGGACAAAACCACGATCCTGAGTAAACCAGTTTTCGCTACTGTACAAACATGTTTAGTGGTGCTGGCCGGGACATTGACAGTAATCAGAGAGAGGAGGGCTGTTTCTGCTCAACGGACAAGAACGGTCCAGTCACAATATCAAGACGTTGATGAAGAGTTGGCTTAGACTACGGCCAGAAAGACTCATAAAGTGTCCTTTTAAGATGAGGCCTACAAGATCTTGAGCTAGTTATCGACAATGAGAAGATAATCAGAGCAGCTTGCTCTACTCGTACATTATAAACCCCGTTCGTGTGTTAGTCCCTGATTTGAGGGTTGAGTTGACATTTCAAGCTTTCTCAACCCGACTTTCTACATTGGCGAGTGTGTTGATCAGTCTCTTAGTGACGAGTTGATCGAAATGGTTGTCGATGGGCAAGTAAATCACATCTTCCATCATGCTTTTCGCTTTTGGGGCCTCTGAGACGCTGCCTTCGTCACTATCACCCTTCGCACTGGGATGCTCTTGTCCCGGAACAACGATGAGGGTTGCATTGCCAGCTGCAGCATCAAATCCAGCACATAATAGATCACCTAAAACAACATCCGGATTCTGCACACGTATAGGGCAGAGCCAGTAGTGGTGATTCGAGCGCTTACCCCTCAAAGAAGCATTGTAGCCGATGGGCTGCATAGAGGGGGGTAGCATATCAGCGATGTCTGCAATCCGCGAAGCACGTCGCTCAAGCGCTGAGGCGTCGAAGTGTGAAATTCGGTGTTTCAGTAGTCGGACAAGGCCCGGCGATGGGCTCAGGCGGATTTGCTGCAGGAAATCACCGCTGGCTAGGCTGTGACTTGCTCTGGTGATGAACTGATGATGGTTTATGCCTCTTCGTTGTAGAATGGATATCAACCCACCGTAGCAGAGAGGGCTTGAGACGACCGCCTTGAATGCGGCATATTTGAGTATCCTCTTGAGATAGTCGGTATCTCGATAGTTGGCATAGCCAGACTGTATCCCTCTCATGGCATCGAGGAGCTGTGGGACTCGCACAGTCGCAATACCACCTGCGAGGGAAGTGTTTGTCTTGATTGGTCCGAAACTGAACATGGAGACGGAAGCCTCGGGACTGCCCTTGAAATCCAGCCCGCAGAACGCTTGGGCACAGTCTTCTATGAGCATCAGATTGTGATGCTGTGCGAGCTCACCCAGAGCAGCTAAGGATTGGCGCTGCCCGAAAAGATGGGCAATGAGAATGGCTGTAGTTTGAGGCCGTATTAACGGCAGCACATCCTCGACTGATACGGTCGCATCTGGCTGGAGGTCGATCGGTACTGGGACTAGGCCGTGAAGACGGATGATGGAAACCATGTGGGGGATGGTCACGGCTGAGATGAGAATCTCGCTGCCCGGCGGGAATTCGCATGCTTGTAGAAATAAATCAAAAGCCGATCGCACACTCATGGTCACGAGAGTCTGTGTTGGGGCCCATAGCTCCTCGAGGTTCTCGATGGCCTCCTCCTGGTCATGGGCGCTGGAGAACCCTGACGCCAGGGAGTAATAGACCCCGCGGAACACATCTGCCCAAGTTATGTCGAATAACTTGCGGGCGTAGATGCCCTGGGGTAGCATCGCCATGGTGGTGAGCTGTCCCTGTGTGTGACGAGATGCGGTAGTTTTGGTGCGAGAAGTCGAGTTCCAAATCTCGCAGAGGCGTATTGAAAATTCCACACCGCCTCCGATCAGCTACCCTGCAAGGACCTTAGGCACTTGTTTATCGTGATACGCAAGAGCTCTAAGCGAACCGATGAGTGGCAAACGGCGGAGCCGCTATTGGGTGTCTCCACTGCATCTCCATGCAAGTGTGTTCTTCTGGATGACCGGGGTCCCCTGGACTCGGTGGGATGTACTCTACATCGGAGTGTTCTTGTTGACAAGTTCAGGGCTGAACACGGGGTTGGTGGAGGATGGACCGGAGCTAGATATGATATAAAGTAGGATGCTTCTCGGAGTGGATTGCTCTACAACCATAACATCTGAAGACAAAAGGAAACCATGGCCGGATCAGCCGCGGGTGAACCCGGCGAGAAGTTGCCGAAGCAAGGCACCAGAGTCGTCCCCAAAGGAAGACCAGTCCGTCATGATGGTGAAGAGAATGCTCACACCTGGGGCTTCTCAGACACTCAGTACCAGATCAGCAAAGATGGACACTTGGAAATTTCCGGCACTCGCTATTCAACTAGTGGATCGAAGTTTCCTGCACTGCTACCATGGATGGAAAATATCATGCAGATGAAGGTTCCACGAGAGCAGCTCCAGCCTCGACGCCCTGCAGAGACAGATTTGCCCTCGCCGATTCGCAATGAAGAATTTCTTCTCGCCATTGGGAAGCATTTGGACCAGAGTCAAATTTCCAAAGATCCGTTAGTGCGACTACGGCATTGCCATGGCCACTCACTCGAAGACATGTGCCAGGTGAACTATGGCGGTTCTATCCACCGCATCCCCGACCTCGTTCTGTACCCGGAGAACACGGAGCAGGCCTTGGCTATTGTTCAATGCGCTAGAGACAAAGGTGTTTGCATACTCCCTTTCGGAGGAGGAACAAATGTTAGCCAAGCTCTAGCGTGCTCAGAAACGGAGCAACGTACCATCGCAGCAGTCAGCACCAAACGAATGAACCGCGTTCTGTGGGTTGATAAAGAGAACAATCTTGCTTGCATAGAGGCTGGGGCTGTGGGTAGACATATTACTACCGATTTGGCCGCATGTGGAATGACACTGGGCCATGAACCAGACAGCGTCGAGTTCTCTACTCTTGGTGGATGGATAGCTACCAAAGCTAGCGGGATGAAGAAGAACCGCTACGGGAACATCGAGGAAATTGTGTTAGATATCGAGGTCGCTACCCCTGATGGCTTGTTTAAACATGTCGGAACCGATATCTGGCCTCGGCAATCTACCCGCATGGATATCAGACATCTTGTATTTGGCTCTGAAGGCGCGATGGGGATAATCACGTCGGCAGTAGTCAAGATATTCCCTCTTCCGGCGGTCAGAAAATATGGCTCTATCTTGTTTCCTTCATTTGAAGCAGGGTATCGATTCATGAATGACCTATCGAGAACGGGCGATATGCTGCCAGCCAGTGTCCGTCTCGTTGACAACACCCAGTTCCAATTCAGCATGGCCCTCAAGCCTCCAACAACAGGCATACGAGCTTTAAAGAGTCGCATTGAAAAGGCGTACGTCACTCGCGTCCGAAAATTCGACCCACAGCAGATGGTCGCATGCACATTATTGTTCGAAGGGAGCAGCAGGCAGGTAGGTACGCAGCAGGCTACTGTGTCTCGACTGTTGAAGAAGCATGGGGGAATGAAGGCAGGCTCTGCAAATGGGGAGCGCGGATACGACATGACATTCGCCATTGCTTACATCCGCGACTTCGCAATGACACTGGGCATTCTTGCTGAATCTTTTGAGACCTCTTGTGCTTGGAGTGACGCAGCAGAGATATGTCAGCGTGTTAAAGAGCGAATCTTCGAAGAGCATTCTGCTTCCGGACTTCCTGGAAAGCCGTTTGTCAGCTCTCGGATTAGCCAAGTCTATCACACGGGTGTCTGCATTTATTTTTATCTTGCAATATTTGTGGGAGATGACATCAAGGGTGGTACTGAGAAGTTTTCCTCTTTGGAGGGAGCTGCCCGAGACGAAATCTTACTCAACGGAGGATCGCTCTCACACCATCATGGTGTTGGCATGCTACGCCGGAAGTATCTGCCAAGGGTGTTATCACCAACCGCACTTGGCCAACTGCATCGGATCAAGGTAGCTCAAGACCCTGACGGCCTGTTCCCTGGTGGTCCTTCAGGCCTAGAACATGTGTAGATGCAGTGCTACTGCTCGCTTAGCGAGTCTCTGTTCGCATTAGGAGCTTGAAATGAATATCTCCAACGGCGTGTGCCCCTGTGGAGCTGAAGCATGTACTGTACATTCATTCTCTAGAGCTAGTTTGGTGCTTATACCAATCAACAAGCGTCTGACTGGATTTGTAGTCATTAATAATAATGGATCATTCCTTCGGTGCAGTTCAGCTGAAATGACTTGGCATTAGCGTGGCGAATCATGGCTTATCTATCAGCCAGCACATCCAGCTCACACGCAAACGATCCAATCTTCGATGCAATAAATGCTTTGTCTGACCCGAATCTGTGCAAAGGGTGTAATACGGAGGTTATATTACCGTCTTCAATGCCGGGGGCCTTGCAACCAATTCGCACTCAATTCCCTAGCTGGGGGCAGCTTCAATTTATTCACATGGCCATAGTCCTGTAAACTGAACTTTTTTCCCTTATTTATTTTCTTATTTTTAATTACAGAAGCCAATAGGACACAATGGGGAACATGCTATTGATCACGGGCGCTACTGGCTTCCTTGGAAAAGTCGTTGTTCAGGAAATGCTGCGTTGTGACAATGGCCAAAAATTGGACAAGATTATTGTGCTCATCCGCCCAAATGAAAGCCAGACAGCAGAAAGGAGATTCGTTGATGAAGTAGCGAGTTCTCTCTGCTTTTCAAAATTACCAAAAACATGGATATCCAAGATCAATGTTGTCTCGGCTGATTTACGTCATGAGAGATGTGGCATCGAAGAGGATACATACAATCAGCTCTGTTCTCAGACGACTCACATCATTCATTGTGCTGGCTCCGTGGCATTTTCGCCATCAGCTTTTGAGAGCATTATTGGCGACAATATTACATCCACTCTCAATGTCATGGAACTGGCCCGAGGCTGTCCCAACTTGCGACACTTTGTTCATACGTCCACGGCTTATGTCACTCCGCACACCAAGAAGCCTATTATAGAAACGCTACCGCCGCTGTTCCAGTCCGCAAGATGCCTATATGCAGAAATCCAGAAAGATTCAAGTAGCATCGACGAAATCCTGCGATCTACAGGGCATCCCAACCTCTACACTTTGGCAAAATGTCTCACAGAGCATCTCCTCCTGGAAAGTGTTGCTGTGCCATTGACTATTGTCCGACCCAGCATCATTTCCGCAAGTTGGAAATATCCCTTCCCTGGGTGGGTTGATAGTTCATCTGCCCTGGCTGGCATTGTGGCTGGAATAGGATCAGGCAATATGAGAGTCGCCAATGGTGACCCTCGCGCCATCTTGGACGTAGTTCCCGTGGATGTAGTAGCACAGCAACTTATTGAAGTTGTTTTCAGCCCTCCAACATTTGGGAGGCCACCTCAGATTGTTCATGCCGTCTCTACAGTCGAAGCTGGAATGCAGATATCCCTGACTTGTTCTGCGGTTGTCAAGTACTTCACGCTCCACCAAGTGTCCCGAAAGCCGAAGATGTCCTACATCGGGCAAAAGACAGATCGGCGATACAGACTTAATCATTTTGTTCAACACCAGCTTCCCCAAGCACTGGCGAAGACTTTGGCCATCGTTGAGCGCAATAATCGCCAGATACAGCGTATCGAACGAGCTAAAGCCGCTGAGTTAAAAGCGAATACAATCTTCGAGCCATTTACGAGGCATACATACAATTTCCACTCCTCAACTACCATGCTTGGTTCAGACTATGACCCCTATGAATACCTGAAAATTGTTTGTCAAGGTGTACGTATTTACCTTCTGCAGAAAGATGCTACAAAAGCCGTCTTTGCAGGAGACCGAGCAGATACCACTGGCGGCATCGGAGCATTAAGTTGGTCCAGAACACAGGAACATGGAACAATACCAGTTTCCATCTCTTCCACTGTTCTTCGAGGGACATTTAAGAGAATATTTACATCGGTTACCTTCGACCAGCATTCATTTTCCGCGGCCATGGAAGGTATCAACTCTGAAACGCGGGTGATAGTTGCACCAACCCACAGGAGTTTTCTCGATTCGTTGTTGTGCTCTTACCTATTCTTCACACGACCGGAGATGGGAATTCGGCTCCCACGAGTACTCGCAAGCGAAGAATTTGCCAAAATACCCATCGTGGGATGGATTTGTCGCCGCCTCAGGACCGTGTTCGTCGTGCGAGGGGCTGGCAAACCGGACGACAGCCTTGATCAGAAACTGGCCGAGCTTGTACGGGGTGGCGAAAATCTTCTCTTTTTTGTTGAAGGGCAGCGAAGCCGCACTGGGGAGGTGTTACCAGGGAAGAGGGGCGTTCTACGCAGTCTCCAGTCTACTGGCAGCGAATTCGTCATTCTTCCCGTGTATATCACATACGACCGTATCCCGGAGTCTGACGCCTTCGAGAAGGAACTGCAAGGCGGATCTAAACAAAGACCTAATCTGCCAGGCCTTTTGAAATGGACGGGGAAAATGTTGCGAGGACATGTAGACTTGGGTGAGGCGCATGTCGTATGTGCCACTCCGCTTTTGCTGGGGCCAACTACTGATATTTACGACTTGGTGGACGAACTGGGGGAAGCCCTGCATGGAAAAAAGACTTGAACAATAAAATTTCCTTGTGCAGCTGTACCCGGATACGTCTCGTGTTCCTGGAAAAAGCGCGCCAGGGGTAAATGGCCTTCTATAATCTTTGTGGAAGAGAAATGCCGACGTTTTACATACTTTTAAGACAAAATCGTCTCAAATACATTTATGAAGAGTTAAAAGATTAAAAGTAAAATAGTATCAATTTCATACATCACTTCAACATCATTCCATGGGAGCTGATTAACAGCATGATCAATCTGACTATCAAGTTCACATCTAGTCGTCTTCCGCATCACGCGGGTCATGCTCAGCCCAGAACTTTTCGTAATCTGCCTGTGTCTGAGAAGGAAATGGCAGAGGTACAGTGATAGGTCCGAAGGGAATTCCTTTCTTCTCAAACTCGTCGAGGCGAGCCTTTGTTCGTGGCCGGCTCTTGTTGACCGAATAGACAGCGACACGGTGGCAGGAGCTTGTCACGCTGCAAGATTTATGATCAGACTAGAAACGCTAGACAAGTTAGGGAAGGGAAACTTACTGCAATCCCCAATTCCAGGAATCTCGGATTTGGGTTGGCTGAGTGTTGAGGGAGTTATCCCAGCAGCGGACTACAATCTCAACCCACCCTTCCACATCGCAAGGAAGTTCATATTCCCAAGTTCTCCACGTCCACTTCCGTTTCTTGGAAAGATTCTCAAGTGGAATAGTATACCAGTCAAACCCGCCGTCAGCAGAGAGCTCAACTCGCTCAGGCCATCGCCCGCCGCCCGAGTAGGCCCAGCCCTTGCAGCGGATCTTACCATTGTGGATCACCACTTGCTTGGACCATGGCGACATGATGGCAGAGGACACAGGCATCTCTTGGATTTGGATGCCATCAGTCATCTTGAGATTGTGCTTACCAACCTGCTGTGGGAAGTACACTACAGTATTGTTAGCCTTGGTTTCTTCATAGACGCTTTAAAACCAACAGTGGTCACTCACGATACTCGGCGGACTGCACAGGAGCCATCGAGGGCCGTTTGATCCCTTTGATCAAATAGAGCCACTTTACTGATCTTGCTCCAATGTATCCAAAGACGACAATTCGTAGAGGGTAGCCATGGATTCGTGGCAATTCCTTGTCGTTCATCTCCCAGGCAAGCATCACTTCATTAGCCTTGACCTTGCTCCATGGAACACTGACAACGTAGTTCATGGCCTTGTCGTCCTTGAAATAGGTGTCTGCCCCATAGAACTCGAGATGCTTGTTGCCATCCGCCAGGCCTCCACAGGCTTTGATGACCTTCTTGAGGCTGATGCCGACGTACTTGGCCGTGCCAATTGCCCCTTCTGCCCAGGGCGCTTGTGGGACTTCATCGCCCTGGCCGGCGTACTTCACAATCTGCTCAATGCGACGGGTGCCAGAGCACTGGATGGTGATGGTCTTCTCCATACGTGGGAATTTGGATTCATCCTGGAGCTCGTCGACCGTGAAACTCTTGGGATTGACCACACCATCCACAAAGAAGCTGTAGTCATCCTTGTCGATGATTGGGATCCCACCGTGCTGCATTCTTGTATGTCAGTTAAAAGAGACATAATTAAAGGCGAGATGGAGTAGATACGTACGTTGCGCACAAAGTGTAGCGAGTTTGGCGTGATTTCCTTGTCGGTTACTAGACGCTTAGGTGGCTCACCATTGTACGGGAACTGCAGCAGATGGAGCATGTCTGGGTGCTTTTCCTCCAGAACGAGCTTCCAAGAATCATCTGGGACCTCGGTGAGTTCTCCACCGACAGCATGATGCCATTGCTTCCAGTGAGTTCCTGGAAGGACTGGGTTCGTGCCTGGAATGGGTCCAAGCTGAAATTCGGGATTGGGCTTTGAAAAGTGTTCATGTTAGCCTTTCACGATTTAATGCATCCCAACCTTACACAAGAAGAGATCCATGATCAAGGAGGGTGGAAATGAATTAACTTTGAGAAAATTTGACTTACAGGAAATGTCTGGAGAGTGAGAATCTTGTGCGCAATGGCCTTCTTGTCGGCATGCGACTCCCACTCCACGAATCTGCATCAGTCACAGTTAGTAGATATTGATCTCACCCGGATCACATACTGCTCACCCTTTCCAGCCCTTGCGCTCCCTCTTGAAGAGTTGATCGCGATCGCCAATCTTCTCGAGGCCCTTGGTGTCTTTGGTGAGCGGCCCAAACATCTGGGGAGCCAACATCTTAGTCTTGGGCCCAGTCATGTCGAGGACAGGGAGGACAGCCCCCGACATGCCCTGCTCAATCTTCCATTCATCGGGGCGATTGGTGGTCTTTAGAGTTGGAGGTTCCTTTGACACCTTTGGCGCGGCCTCGTTCGCAGGAACACCTCCATTGGACTTGTGAGCTTTCTCGTTAGCAGGAGCACCCCCATTGGACTCGTGAGCCTTGGTCTTGGGAGCCATGATGGTTGCAAACTTGTTGGTTGATCTTCACCGTTTGGTTGATTTTGCTGAGAAACGGAAATTGGGATAGCATATCGACTCAATGAGAATAAAGTTTGTGGGATTCATATATGGCTTCTCGGGTGTAATGGTGACGAAATACAGCCCGCGATTGGGTTAAGACCTGCATGAAGCAATGCTGCGTTGCACCAATTACCTCTGTGAAGCATGATCATGGTGTCTATCGAATTGGGAAACGGGCCTGTTAGCGTCAACCTTCATACATGAAATACTACGAATAGATAGGCTTGTGCCACTCACTCAGAGAGATGGAACTTTCTTAACCAACCACCCAACCACCCACCCGCGAGCTCCGGAAGCAGTGCCATCCCATTTCGGGATGAGCTGAAACATGTAGCTTCAGTATTGGCATGTAATTGGATGTCGATAAGAAGATATTGCGGTGAGGGCCTCTAGACTGATATGTCATAATGTGAGGAGATGGTGTGGCAATTATTTACTGTTTGGTATGAAATTTCATCCCAATGAAAGTCTGTTCTAGCCCAAAAAATTATCTGAACAATAGAGGTCGTTCAATTGGATACTTATCTAAGTCAACATTGCTCGGTATGATGAAGCATCTGGTATCAAAGGGGTAACGCAAGTGAGGGCTCGATGATCTCCTCTTATGGCGTGATGATAATTCTTGAGTTGTCCTAAAGTCAATCGCCACTGCGGGGTCGGATACGATATTCAGCTGATGAGCGGTGAAGCTGTCTCACGCCCCGCATTGCTCCCTTGATCTCTTCCAAGCTGGAGAAGGGGGCTTTGCCGGCCTGGAAGAGAGTGACGCAAGACTAAGTAAGGTTTGGGTGGGCGGCTCAGGCAAATGAGCAAACCGGCGCCTCCGGATATGTTCAAACCTTTGTCATGTGGTTACAATGCTATCAATGGGATCATCATATAAGAAGACAAGTATTAGTTCCGCACAGATGGGAAAAGAAACCAATTGAAAGCTCGCCTAAAGAATAATCCCATTGGACATCGTATGAAAGTACAATGGTGCGTGAATGTCATATGTCACTATTGACTACAGCTCACAATTGATTTAGACCTCCAAAGAAAATCCCGAAATTAGCACCTTAGCCAATGGTAGGTCATCTTTCTGTCCCTCACTCTGTCGACAGACAGTATTGACCGTCCCCAGGCCAACCAAGCGACAGCCCCGGCTCCGTCCAACAGGTGCGGTATGGAAACACCAATGGCGGTCTGGTCGTTTTGAGCGATGTGCAGACTGTGGAGGTACTCGCACACTTCGCCCGCGAGAGAATCCCCGAAAGGTACACACCTATCGCAAGCAATACCCGATTCTGCCACTGACCGGGATATGTAGGAGCGTCCATGCAAAGGCAGCTGGTGCCTTTGGCGAATTCGAGGCCCTCGACGATGTCACTGACTTGACAGACGCCAAGTTTCTGGAGAAAGGGAAGAAGTCGAAACTTCTGACGAGGATGTCAACTGTAGGCGGAGAAAAAGGTTCCAGCGACACCGTTCGCGATGTCCGTGGTTGGGCTACCAAAATCTATACCGAAGAGGGTATTCAGGATTTCGTCTTCAATGATTTGCCTGTCTTCTTCATCCGTGATCCCATCAAGTTCCCATCTATGAACAGGAGCCATAAGCGCCATCCCCGAACTAATGTGCCTGACAATAGCATGTTTTGGGATTTTCACGTCAACAATCCTGAGGGAATCCATGCCCTGATGCATCTCTTCGGCACCCGTGGCATCCCTGAGTCCCTGCGCCACATTAATGGATTTGGCGTGCATACTTATACTCTGAACAAGGCCGATGGAAGTTATGTTTATGTCAAATGGCACTTCAAGCCCGAGGGCGGTATCAAGACGATGGGCCCCAAGAGAGCCATGAGATTGGCTGGTAGTGAGCCTGACTACCATGTGAAGGATCTGTTCAACGCCATTGAAAAGGGAGACTACCCATCTTGGCTTGTATACATCCAAGTCATCAAACCAGAAGAGCTCAAGAATGCACCGATTGACGTTTTTGATGACACTTATACATGGCCCTACGACAAGTATCCGCTTCGCAAAATTGCTCGCTTCACGCTGAATAAAAACGTGAGTAATATTTATATGTGTTGTATGGATTTTCGCGTCGGTAGGCAAACACTGATGGCTTGTAGCCGAACAACTACTTCCAGGACATTGAACAAGCTTGTTTCTCCCCGTCAAACATGGTTCCTGGTATCGGCCCATCAGCAGACCCCGTCCTCCAGGCTCGCATGTTCTCGTATCCCGATGCTCATCGCTACAGGGCCGGACCAAATTACTTCCAGCTCCCACCCAATCGTCCATTCAACAAAGTCTATGCGCCGTACGTTAGAGATGGACCAGGAACTATGAATGGAAACTACGGCGGTGACCCCGACTATGTTTTCTCAGAGCTTCGGCCTGTGTCCACCAGTAAGCGAGTCACGGTTCCAACTCATGAGGACTTCAAGGGACATGTGACTGCCTTCTCCACGAATGTAACGGATCAAGATTTTGTCCAAGCGAGAAACTTGTGGCACATCATTGAGAAGGAAGAAGGTGGTAAGGACTTCTTCCTTGAGGGTATTCTACCCACTCTTGGCGATATCCCTGAGAAGCTCAGAAACCAAGTCTTAGGTGAGGCTCCACCCTTCCCATCAGCGAAAAGTTTTATCATTTGACAAGTTGTTTGCAGATTATTTCGGACGTGTGGACTCGGGTTTGAAGGATCTGATCAAGCAAGGGTTGGCTAAAAACGGACAGGCAAAGAATGGGCATGCTAAAAATGGGCAGGCTTGATCCTTTTTCGGAGTAATCGAGATCAAAGCGGCTCTGTGCAGTTTAACTCACTGTTTTGCGGATGCAAGTGACGCAATTTTGGTCATGTATAGCTCTGTAGTGCTGGTTGCTAGTAGTCGTAATGCTGAAGCTATCATGAGAACGAGGTATGTTGCTGCTTATCTGTGTTTATAATGTTTGAACCCGACCCCAGTGGGCATCGTGATTCGGTTAGATGAGAGCTGTATCCTAAGTACTGCTACTGCTCAAGAAGATCTCCTCAATTTCGCTGTGATGTTAGATTAGAAAGACGAGACGACAGTAGAGGCAAGGCTAAGAAGGTCGACTTTATTGGTGCTTCATTCGGTTAAGCTTGAAAGAAAATCCTATGGCCTAATAGTTGTCCACTGACATACACGCATTTGGTACGACAGTAATGAGTCTCATGTTTATATATCGCAGGCAGATAATAGCTAATGGCTAACTATTTTTCACCTACTGTTTATTTTCTCTCGCCCTTTTGCTCGCACAAATATTCACACCAACCAGTTGATGGCCATGTATACATTGGTCATCCCACTTTGCACCTTCTTCCACAAGTAGTGTCCAAGATTGCTGTCTTCTTGGTGCACGCAGTAGTAGTCGCTAGGATTGAAAGAGCGAACATAAAGTTCACAGCGAGCCTTCAATCGTCGATGTCGCGCCTCGCGTTCTTCTACAGGTATCCCGAGGGCCCGCGCGAGTTCAAGGATCCAGGACAACGATTGGACTAGTAAGCTCTCTCGGTTGCCCACTTGCCAGCACGCCCAAATTTCAAGGAGTTTTCGCAGTGGCCCTTCTTGTCTTTCGGGGGGGAATTTTCGCATGGACGGACCATGTGCAGAATCAGAGCATTTTTGGAAGCAATCCTCGTGCTTTGGGCTATGTGCGTAAGAGGTCTCGATGGGAGAGATGAGCTGGGTGAACGTGGATGTGATGACCGGGACAACCTGGCACTCCGTTTCATCAGCCATTACTGGGCTGGAGATGCCGACCATCAGAATTCCAGTGGCCAAGAACCATGCAACCTTCATTTCTTTTGCTGGTTGAGAAGTGATGATAAAGGGGCGTGTGTGTGTTTTTTGGAGATTCTAGGTTTTTGTTGTTGAAAAGTTGAGATCATGTTCTACGAATAATCGTCAGCAAAGTGCATGACCGTCTTCGCATCGAGGTAAGCAGCTTTAAGGGATCCGAGGTAAGCAACAATTTGCAGGGGAGCAGCACGGTCTGATACTACCCCTAGACTTTCTCTAGTAAGCCAGGATTCTTATTCCATCCCATGCTCTTCCTCAAGCAATCGGATGGCGACGCAGGATACTTTGGATGTTAGTAATCCTAGCTGACTGGGTAAGAATTAAAAGCGCTTGACACAATAGAGTATCTTCAGTGGACACTGAAGTTGCAGCCCGAAAGAGCTCAGCGAAACTTGGTAAGACTAAGTACAAATGTCTCAAGAATCCCAGAGGTTCATGTTTAGGGCACCCAGAACTATGGATCATTGGTAGAATTGCACCTTGTCCCAGCTTCTATATTCCCTTCAACGGGCTGCTGAAGCACTTTGTAAACAGATATCATATCTTCTTCCCCCCAACCAGACTCTATGGCCTTACGATACAGCGACGCGGAGAGGAGGGCTAGGGGAGATTGAGTATTTGCCTCTTCGATCGCAGCTCGAATAAGCTGTGTGCTATTGTAGCAATCTCTGGCCGAGGCTTGAGGAGACCAGTCCTGGTGGAGCATCTTGGTCGTCTTAATTTTCGAATATGCTGAAGCCATGGGGCCTGCATCAAGAGCTGTGACAAATGCTTCGAGATTTAGGCCTTGAGCCCGTGCGAGATTCATCGACTCGGCAAGCCCGGCATTCATCGTAGTGAGGTAAAGATTGAGGGCGTACTTCATCTTCAACCCGGACCCGATCGGGCCACAATACACAGAGACGGTTGTCAGCGGCTCAACCAGCGGCTTAACACGCTCGGCGAGCTCTTGGTCTCCTGCCATCAAGCCCACGAGCTTGCCCTGCTCCGCCGGTACTTTGCTGCCGCTCACTGGCATCTCAAGAAACTCCCCGCCCGCATCGCGAACAACCTTGTCGAGGTACTGACTGCACTCAACAGTAACAGAGCTGGTATTGATCAACATTTTGCCGCGCAGAGCCTCCTTGAAGTCATCGGTCAGGATGGATTTGATGGCAGCACCGTCGAATAGCATCACGAAGGTGACATCGGACTGATTTATAACATGAGCTGGCGTGTGTCCAATATTGGCCCCTAGTTGCTTCAAGGGCTCGTATTTTGATTGAAGAGCTGATCTGTTCCAGACTGTGAGCGGGTTGTTGCTGGCAAGCCGGCTGGCCATAGGAGTGCCCATCATCCCCAGCCCCAGGAATCCGACCCTAGTTTTAATGGCAGCGGCGGTCATAGTCGTGAGATACGCAATGGGTGACTTGATTTAGAATGAAGTCGGAGGGGGATTCATCTGGCGACTGTTTAAATACCTGTGATTAAGATTTGGTCCGACACGCCGAGTCCGGAGTAAAAGCTGGGTCCACCCAAATGTCAATTTTACGCCCTACAGAGTGAAACAAATTTATAGATTCGAATCACCCTGGTTAGTTATTGCAGTGATCTCATTGTTTGGTATGTACGATTTTAGACACTCTGTGCAATATAAGTTTCTGACGGACTCCAACAAGGGTCACTTGATTGCCGCCTGGTCAACGACTATGATACGTGCATACAGGAGCTTAGATCATATCTGAACAACGAAATGAAACAGTTGATGTAGGTAATAAAACTGCATATCAGCTTCACTTTGGTGAATCAAAACGCCTACTAGCTGACATAGCTTTTCCATTGTAAGCTTGACTATCATCCGGCTGATACTTGACCAAGATCGAACTTCCCATTGTCTACATCCCACCCACCATCAGACCCATCACCAGAATCTGAAGGTCCAACGATGAGTTTCATTTCGTGTGTCGAGTTAGAGCACCTAATGCCTTCGTCAAAGCACTCCTGACACAACCCAAAATTGTGATCTGGGAGACATTCGTAGGAGGCATCACTTGCAAAACTGAGAGTACAGGCATCACAGAACCCATTCTCTGACTTGAAGGGAACAACTTCCACGGCAAGTTCTCCTTGATCGGTAAAAGGCCTGCCCATTTTTCCCGCATGCTCCTTAATCATCTGAACGACTTGTGGGTTTCCGCTACGCTGCGCCCACCATAGCAGATCTCGTTTGGCGCCACTTCGAGTCTCTAAATTTGTAGACTTGGAGATCAGAAGTTGTGCCGTATCGTAGTGGCCATTAGCTACTGCAGTAAATAATGGGGTCGACCCGCGCCAGTCCTTCATTTCTCGGTCGACTCGGCTATCTGACAACAGAGTCTTCACAGCTTGATGATGCCCATATACAGAGGCCAGAAACAGAGGCGTGCGACCACATTGATCCTGCTTATTGCAAATAAGAGCAGATGTATTGAGAAGCAGGCTTATCATCTCGCCAAAGCCGTGCTCGGATGCCATATGTAATGCAGTTTCCCCCTGGGAGTTCGCAACAGCAGGATCGGAGCCATGGCCTAAAAGCAGCTCAAGAGCTTCTGTGTGACCATGCCGGGAAGCGATCAACAGTGGAGTCCATCCGTCCGTATCCGAAGCCTCGACATTAGCTCCTTTTTCTAGGAGAATCTCGATGATTTCGACATGGCCATTCTGGGAAGCAAGCATCAATGAAGTCCACCCAACGGCATCCATAGCTTCAATATTGGCTCCTCGTTCCAAGAGAATCTCGACGGCTTCGGTATGACCATTTTGGGAAGTAATCATCAGTGAAGTCCACCCGTCATTATCCGCCGTCTCGATGTCAGCTCCTCTGTCAAGGAGAATCCTCATCGCGTCGACATGGCCATCTTCGGATGCGAATATTAGTGGAGACCCTCCGTTGTCACTCGTAGCCGCGATGCCAGCTCCTCGTTCCAGAAGAACTCTCATAGTTTCGATATGACCAAGTCCAGATGCATGCATCAGTGAAGTCACCCCAGCTTCATCCGTTGACTCAACAGACGCTCCTCTACTCAAGAGAAGCTCAACTACTTCGCTGTGATTCTTCTTTGCTGAGCACAATAATGGGGTGCAACCAGAAGAATCTCGGGCTGTGGTGTCTGCTCCCTTATCCAGAAGGAGCCTTGCCATCTCAACATTGCCAAGAACTGCGGCAAAATGCAAAGGTGTTCTTTGATGTCTATCCGTCGCTGCAACTGTAGCGTCATGTTCAAGGAGGAGTCGCACAACTTGGAGGTGGCCATTACTGGCAGCTAAGGTCAAAGGAGAGTCACCAACAATATTGTTTCTGTTGGAAATTCTAGCTTGTTGTCCCTGGGGGGTGTTGACGCTTTCTTCATACCCTTCAAAAGCTCCCTCCTGATTAATAGGGGCTACAACGCTAGCCTCATGTTCCAGAAGGAGTTTGACAACCTCGAGGTGGCCATTGCAGGCAGCTAAATGCAAAGGGGTATTCTTCAATCGACCCTCGGAGGAAATAGAAGCGCCCCTCTCCAACAAAAGTTTCGCAATATGAGAATGGCCTCTGGCGCAGGCCAAGATCAGTGGGCTAGAGCCATCAGATGTACAAACCTCAACTGGAGCGCCGTTATCTAGAAGGAGCGTGATTACATCAAGATGACCACGCATAGATGCTAATGCCATTGGAGTCCATCCATGTACATCAAACGCCTGAATATCGGCTCCCTCTCTCAGGAGAGTCTTCACAAGCTTGACGAAGCCATGTTTCGATGCTTTGTGCAGCGGCGTCACCCCGTTCGAGCCTGGCGCGGCATCAACCTTGGCCCCTCGCCTGATAAGTTTTTTAGCAATGTCCAAATTCCCTTTAGAACAGGCCGCACCCAAAGGGGTTCGTCCGTGACTGCTTGCTCTGTTGACATCAGTGCATGCTGCTAATCTAGCCGCCAATGTATCCAAACCCAGCTTCACCGCATAAAAGAGTGGGCTTGGAAGGACACGTTCAGCCCGGTTTCTCTTTCTGCTTTTCCGGTCCAATTCGAACAAGTTTCTCCACCCAAACCAAGCAGAATTCTCTTCATGGAAAAACAGGAAACAACTCGCGACTAGAGAGGGGTGATCTGGCAAGCCCAACCTTGCATGCTCGAACCATCGAGTAGCAGCATACTCTCGAAAGGCCATGCTCTGTAGTGGGTCATCGGATATGTATTGAGAGTTGTCCCAGGCTTGGGTGAGGCTTATATATTGGATACAGGCCTTCGCCACCAGTGTGTGCTGAAGCTTCTCGCAACTTGTCTTAAGGAGCTCCTCAGCGAAGTCATATCCCCCGATAAATGAGGGGGTGGGTAGCCTCGATAGAAGGAACTCTCGCACGGAAAAGTGTGGTATGTGTAGAGTTCTGTCTGCCGGCGCAGAGGTGGTAGAGGAGTCCCGGATTTCCAAGAGCGTCCCGCAAAGACCAATTATTTCACTTTCAATATAGTCATCGTCTATTTCATCAGGCAAATCTTCTGATAATAGCTCCCCTGACTCCATGATGAGCACAGCCTCAGTAATTTCCTGGACTGTAAATGGACGCAGAGCGACTACCAACCATCGCAGAATCCAGATGGCCCGAGATTGGTCATCTGGTTGTAAACTTGTGATTCGGTGCCAGTATTTATCATAAATAGACTCGAGCCCAGGGGGCGTATTTTGTATGACATTCCAAAGCTGCTTTTTGTTCAGTCCCTTTCTGAGAGAGTTCTCCTGTAATTTGAGCCAGAGAAACTGGCCATCACACCGAGCAGCCATTGCTTCAGGAAGAGTTGACCGAACATCGTCAGTCTTGTTCGGAAGCATGTTTTTGACAATTTCATTAGAGTAGGCAGCGGTGTCAGACTGGAGGTCGGTGGATGAGATCTTATATTCGGTAAGTGACTCCGGCGAGCTCGCAAAAGCAGTTCGTATACTAGGTTCATCGCGGCTAACAAAGAGAACCCTGGTACTTGTCGTAGCTACGGCATCTATAACATAACGTATGAAGCTCGATACCGTTGTGTCTCCTTGGTTGGATCCCAGGCATTCATCAAGGCCATCGGCAATAAGAATGCAATCGGAGATCGTCGAGAGGAGTTCTCTGAAGAGTTGAAGGACAGCAGAACGCGATGCAACTGGGTCATGGTCGGCCTCCCATATCCCAAGAACGTCTTCAAATGCACCTGCGCCTGAGTCACATGATACGAGCTGAGAGACCCAGGACCTAATGGCAATGAAAGGATCCCTAGAGCCCTCAGTCTCAGATGAGAAGAAAAAGTGCGCGACGGGCGTGCTTTCGGTGGATGAGAGATAGTCTACAATGCGAGCACAGAGAACAGTTTTCCCAAATCCTGCAGGGGCATGAACCCATAGCAGGTTTCGAGAGGCAGAGGCATCCAGCCAGTTTAAAAAGGCAGGCCGGTGCAGAAACCAGTCGCAGGTACCATTGACCTTCTTTTGGAGGGCCTCTTGGTAGAACTCGGTTGGAGACTGGTGACCTAGCCAGACATAGAGTTCACGAAGGAACTTTGCTTCGCGGGTGTTAGTTCAACCCTATGCTCCCTCAAGTGAGCCACATCTTACCTTTGATTTGGCTATCCCGGCGAACAAGCATACGCCGTATATCATCAAGCCCAGTTTGGTGCATGTCGAGTTCTTCCCTTAATTAGATGTGAATATAGTGAATGGCCGTGCAGGTCCATACCTGGTACTTTTTCGTCTCCATATTGAGGCGGCGAGCTCATCATCTCCCCTCCTCCTGAAAGCGACACAAGCTGGTACAGCCCGTCCACCAACTTCTCAAACAATTCAACTTTTTCCATGCGACCATCTTTACCCCAGAGTGCCCATTGTACTCTGCGTTTCTTGGATTCGGATGATGTCGAGGCATGAGTGCCGTTTGATCTCAGGGCCGCAATGTCGTGAGTCTTAAACAGACGGGTTTGCTTCGGGGACTTCTGACTTTCATCGCATATGGCCTTCAAGATGATTTTCAGCGTTTCGGCTATCACCTCTGCTCTGCTTGGGTCATCCAATCCAGGATGGTGGTCGGCCAGCAATCTGCCGTGTTCTATCCCGACAGCTGAACCCCACGCTTCGAAACGGACTTTGGCGACCTTGAATCGCGTTTCCAGAGCCCCGGAATCAGCGGTGTATGACTGATAGGACTGTACTCTCTCAATGGCTCCCACGCAAGAGCTGAAGATCCCCGCGAGGCCGGCGACGCCGACCACGAGGCCAGCAAGCTCCATTTCGAGTTTGTGACTGATGGCAAAACGGTTACTCCTCCCATTGCGACACAGCCACTCTCTTATGCAGGCGTATTAGCTAAGCGCCAAGGTATTCACTGCTCCGCCTCTAATAGCATCTTCACCCAGCAGTCAGTCCCAAGTTTAGCATGTACGAGACCAATGTGAGGGATAGGCATGCTATTTTTCGAAGTGTCAACAAAGATTATCGGTTCAGGTTGGGTTATTCTTAGCTTGCCCCAAAGAGCAAAATACAGCTTGCGGGGCAAGCTTTAGACAGGGGTGTTGGTGAGAGTTTTCTGAATGGGGTGGTCCAACAGGGGTAACAAATCGAGCAGGATATCTCACATCTTCGACCAACCGAGAGATATATTTTTTGCTTCGCCGAGATCGTCAAAAGCGTTTAATCCGTTCCCAAGTTGATGCGCTCGGAAGAGCAATGGCAGGTATTAGGAATAGGTGAAGGCTAGGCCCGGGATCAGCCCACACATTGATGGCTTCGATTCCACCTGGCTACATAATGTGGATCAAACTTGTTCTGCTAAGTGGCTAACAAGACCCAAATTTCGTACATGCCCCCCTTGAGGACCTTGCATTAAGTCGTTAAAATCGCAATCACGATATTCGGCAGATAATGAAAGGTCAGCCTTCATGATTTGCCCGTAATTGAGCTGATAGTTCTGCTAGTCTGGTCACCAGCATTTATGGTCCGCTGACGGTTTTAGTCAAAAAGAGTAATATCTTGTTAGTCAAAAAGAGTTATATCTTGCGGGATGTATGGGGTAGGGATAGGGTCGCACCCATCGAGGTGCGATCCTAGATAGATAGATAGATGCGATACCAGATGTATTGTCAGATAATTGGTTGTATTGAGCGCGTTGTGGGTGGCTGACGCCTGCATTCTCGGCTGGCCTAGGCCCCTGAGATATGCAAATGGCGGGAAGTCACTTTCCTAGGTTTTACTAGGGTCTATAGAGATAGGGGTACATGCTGGGTTTCTGACCCACGCTTCCTAATTGACTAGCCGGAATTCCTCCGTCTTCTGACATGTATAGGGGCGACCCTAGTCAGGGGACCAGATAGGTTTCCGGGGTATATATCCACCGACGACCAGTCCTATTTGTAATAGAGATCGGTACCACTCAGCAAGATCGGTTGCTCGTCCAGCTCAGGCGTAAATCTTGTCTTCACCATCATCAATCTACCTTTCACCACTTAGCGGACGCCCAGAGCAGCCCAAACCACAGCGAAAAGTCATTTACTCTCATCCTCCGCAATGGCTTCAAGCACGGACAACAAATTCACCCTCTATACTTGCCATATTGTAAGTAGAAACTCTCATAATATGCGAGCTACGTGTTAAAGTTGCTAACGCCTATACTTCCAGTGCCCATGTAAATGCTTCAAATCTGGATATGGCTTCTCAATTGCCGCTAACATCTTCATCAGGGGCGCACCGGGTATATATCGTTCTTTCTGAACTTGGCCTCCCGTTTGAGGAGGTTGAGATTGACCTTAGCCGGCCCCGCGACCCATCCTACCTTGAAATAAATCCTCGTGGCCTTGTGCCATCATTGAAATACAATGGCGAGATCATTACCGAGTCTGCCATTATTGCGCAATTTCTAGCAGATGCTCACCCGTCGCACCTCGTCCTTCCATCAAACGCTCCAGGTGGCGCTCTCCAAAGAGCACGGATCGGCTTTTTTGTAGATGCTTCCATAAGCAAAGTTGTAGCCAACCTTGTGGCCTTCATTGGGGCCAAGACAGACACAGAGGGCGTAACTCATATTAAAGCTTATATCGAAGGGGTTGTGAAGGAACTGGAGCCGCTCCTCAAAGACGCAAAGCCCTTCTTCGGTGGGAGTGACAAGCTTACTTTGGCAGAGGTGAGTACATTCGCCCTTTCGCAACAAATTTCCTTTACTTCGCTTAGACTAATTGAACCTTTAGGCTCTCACTGGCTCATTCGCCATTCGTTTGTTGGCCCTTTTCAAGACTGGGGTGATCCCGAGCAGCTTGGAAGTACAATTGAAGGAGAGGGCGCCGGCCTTCTACGCGTGGGCAGTGGCCGTTTCGAACCATCCAAGTGTTACTGGAAATTTCAATGAGAAGGCAGTTGTCGATTTCTACAAGGGTCAAATCGAAAAGCATCGCAGCCCGGATTCAGAACACTAGCCCGTTTATCCTAGTCTTGCGAAATAAATAAGAAACGAGACGAAATATAATTTCCCTATCGAGACTTCTACACTATGCCCCTTTGATGAATGGTTCTAGCCCTACCTGTGTCTGATAAGTACATGTATCGCCATCCCGCTGTGATGGACATGGTTGGCTGAGGGCAGGCCGTGTTAACATTAAGTCCCCTTAAATTAAGCTTACCTAAAGATAGGAGGGGCGGGAGAGCTTGTAAACTCGTCAAGTCAAAAATAGCAACAAATCATCTTGGTACACCAATTTCAAATTCTGATAAACTTCAGTTCGGCTTTCGGTCGCCATTTGAGAGACGTATAATTAAGTTTCAATTGAGCCAATTTCATGACAGGAAATCCTATTTTCCTTGGAAAACAACATCTCATAGAAAGGGAATAATTGATCCGCTGTAAGACACCTGTTCAAAGCCACAGTTCTCATCCCTCTTTGGTATGTTCGACAAATACAGGGTAAGTCGAATTATTGAACTGTCAGAGATAACAGAGAATTCTACTGTTATGCCTCTTTAACCACACTACCATGGAAGGTGAGGGAAATGTATATGTCACTTAGGGCTTAGACGAATTCGTGCATCGCTGCTGGATGGCCTCCACGGCCAGCCTAGACGAAGACCCCCTTCCCAACTCTTGGGCCAGAATTTGTCTTCATGATCTCGACACACGGATTCTTATGTCAACCTAGAGCCTTTTAGCGTGCTTTGAGGTCCCCAATTAACTCGTCTCTTAGAAATGAGCGCGAGACTGGAGATTTGAAAATTTTGAAATCGACTACAATAGCTCATCAAATAATGAGAAAAAAAGGTGGCTTGTTTATTGCAGCTAGAAGTAGAGCATTCCGAGATCGGTAATGAGGTAGGCAGTTCATGGTAGTCAAAGGTCTGCGCGGATGACTACCTACTTTCGTCGTCCACAAACTCCTCATTCTCATATTCTTGATCTTTTCCATCTGACTACATTGAAAACTTTGTAGCCAGTTCTTTCTCTCAATTGAGGATATCCTTCGCACAGTAGGTTCTTGAAGACCGACGCTGATTGACTCATGATCTTGGCCCCTCCCTCCGCCTTTGTGTCGTTATGGCCTTCCACTAAGATAAGGTGTATCGGACGAGATACAGCCTTCATCATCTATATGTACGGAGCGCAGCTATACTCGTTGAGCATACACATATAGTTCATAACCTCTAGAGTGTAGCCCTTAGCGGCGTAGTTCTTGCAGCATGAAATTTGATCCGCGGTCTGGGCGGAAGCCCCAAGTGCGAGAGCAAGGGTGATGATGGGGAGAGTGGCGAACTTCATATTGTAGGATTGGCAGTCGAAAATTGAAAGTAAGTAATAGAAGATTTCGTAGATATAAAGTTGGATTGTTTAGCTTTAGGCTGGCACTTATGTCCAGAGGATGCTTAGCTAGAAAGTGCGGAAGGACTTGTTATATACTTTGATATGATTCCAATTCCTCCGCCATGACTGCGATTGATATCTACGCAAGGTGGACGCATGAAGTTCAAGCGAGCTGATTCGATCAATTCCGACACCACTTTCTCACAAGCCCTCGACTCGAAATTTGGCAAAGCAGGATTGGGCAAAATTTCGAAACTACCAGCTACCCCAGAAAGTCATGCTGCATCACCAGATCCGAAACCGTTTGCGAGCGAAGCACCGTGATTCGACGCGATCCGAGCAGCTGCACAGGCCGCGGCAGATTTTCATTATCTGCCACCTACGCACCGAAAGCCTGCGGAGGCATGTGATGATCTACCGAACACACCTTCCAAAGGAGTTGCGTATAAACGATGGGGTTGGGGGCCTGGTGATACGATACATAGTAGGACAAGCGACTTGGTCAATGCACACGCATTTGGATGGCAAAATCGGTTAACACGGCAAGATGGGATGCACGATACGCCTCATAAATTGATTGTTAACAACTGAAGCAAGAGTAGGTGCTGCTGCTGCTTGATTCATTGTCAAATGATGGATAGGTTAGAGGAAGTCTGAGCTCCCCTAGACGTTCGTTGACAAGCTGCCTTGCCGTTTGAAGAGCAAAAGCCGGGTTTTCATTAGCATTTTGTGTCATCCTTGCAGCGTGGCCGAGATGAGAAAGGCAGAGCTTTCAATCTCGAGAAATGGATATGTCTGATGCCGACAGTGGTTCAGAACAGCCGCCTGAGTGCCTCAGCGGAGATAAGAATTCTAATTCTCGGGGTTATACGAAGAGGTTTGACCAGCTCCGGAGATTTTCTTTGATCTTGTGCTTGGGAGCTTGTATCTGGGGCAAGTTCTGAGGAATCAGGGTAGTTAAAATCTGGAGCGTAGCATGCGCATGGTATTGTGTTGTTACATACCTCTCGCTTTACTCTTGGCTCTTTTCAAGTTCCTGCTAAAAATCTGAGCCGGTGCGATCCCGGGTCCTTATTGTCCTCGAAGCTGGTTCAAGGTGTCCGCCAAGACGATGTTCCTAGAGCATCCGTGTCGAACGATGAGGGCACAAGCAATATGGGGCCTATTTGTTACTTGAGCTTGTAAATGTCAAGACAGATAGTGACTTATTTTTGATCACAAGGACATAATGGTAATTGATAGTCTTTATTTGTGGGTTTACGTGGTATTTGATTGGTTTGGGGTAATGTTTAAGAGCAGGCAACATAGTCTGGGATCGCCCTCCTAGGTATGCCTACAACCGCTTGGGGCGTGCTAAAATCGCTGTGCAAAAACTGACCCTAACCTTAACCCTAACCTTAACTCTGAACAATCCATCCGGCTCCAGGTTTGGCATTGGCCTTTTTCGACAACGTTTGAAGTAGGCATGTGCCAAAAAGATGGGCTTTATTAGTGATATGAAGACTTTTAATCTCTTAACCATTTCGCCGATTTACAGGTTATGTGCAACAGCAGGCTCGGCTATGAGCAATCCAAAATCCAAGTAGATGTCTGGTTGTAGTCTGTATATAAGTCGAGGGCGCAGTAACCTTCTGCTAAGAGTCTAAGCCCGGCTGCCGTCTTCCATAATCCGTTCGAATTCCCCTTGAGTATGGCGCCAAACCTCGTCCAACATACCTCGATCTCTCAGCCCAGCCAACTTCTCGCGTACTGCAGGAGAGGCACTTTCACAATCCACACCCACAGAATACACCCCTCTGCCCTCTTCTCCTGTCGTACTTATAGCCACGTTGATCCCATCTACCATTGTTATCCCCGCGTTCTGACCGCTCACAGGCGGGTACTTGGCACTGGTTGCCATGAACACCTGTCTCTCGCCACACTCTTCCAGAGGTAAAAAGGTGAGAGTGCGCAAAACCTCATCCGGCATAGAGTCCAGGAGCGGGGTCTTCACAGTGCCGGGGTAGTTGTGCACAATGCTGACCTCTGGAGCACCTCTCGCCACATTTTCCAGCCCGAGAGTGACTAGAGTTGTGAGATATTCGCGGAGATCAGGAACTGGCACACGCAGCGCCTGAAAGTCGTTTGGGTCCAGATTGCCCTCATGCCCACCGCCTCCCACCGTCACCACACGGCGAAGCCCCGGCGCCTGCTGGACGAGTGGCAGGAGATTTTGAATGAAGCGCACCCGGCAGTAGTAGTTCAATGCTGCCAAGAGGTGGAGATGTTCACTGGTCTCTGCAAGAAGTAGTCAGTAAGTGCTTTTGCTAATTTGGATGCTTGGTGACCCTACGAGCTCGATCAATGTTCGCAACGCCTGCGGTCAGGAACAACAAGTTCAGGAACTTCTCCTTGGCCTTGATCTCGTTTGAGAGCTCATCGACGTTGCGTATCAGGCTCACATCGGCTTTCATAAAGATGAACTCGCCATCTGGATTTATTGCTTTGCACTCTGTCAAGATGCGATCTGCGGCATCTTGAGAGCGACCAACAATGTAAATACGCGGGCTACGCGCATACTTTGCCAAAGTTTTGACGGTTATTTCTCCAATGCCGCTCGTCCCTCCGAAGAAAACCGCAACGAGGCCGGCCGGAATCACCTTGGGGATGAGAGAATTGGAGGCGGAAACACTGGAGAGAGAAACCATAATGAACAGTATTTATCGAGGGATCTGAATTATCTTTAATTCGACAATAGGTCTTGCTGCTATTTATATCGAAAACGAGCATCATTTATCATGTTCTCATAACAGGTCGCCATGAGATGTTGGATATCAGCAAGCGCCGAATGTGGCTCCAAAACGCCGAACCAAAACGCCGATCGTGCATTAGCGTGACTCATTCAATTTCACTTCACGTGCTGTTACTCCCTCCGCTTTCACTCTCTTTAATGTTTCCTTCCACAAGACTTGCTCTCTGGTCAGCCACGTCATGGATCTAGTCGTCACTCCGTCTGCAGCTTCGGCATCGCCGTCGACGTCGGAGTCAACCTCGAAGTCAGTTGTAACAATAGGTTCCGGCTCTGCCGAACAGCCCCGCCACCAGCTCTCGAGCAAGACTCGCTTGTCCTGCGACCGGTGCCATGCACAAAAGCTCCGATGTGTCAAGAACGAAGGCATAGCTACATGTCGGCGATGTCTCAGACTAAAGACGCTATGCCGGTATAGCCCCCGTGCCACGAGGTCGTCCACGAAGCCTGGGGGACAGTCCACCCATCTTCCTCAACCAGATCACGATGTCACACTCTCGACGGGCGAGTCTCTGGAAGATATAGAGCCAGTGCCGGTGACTGCGAGTTTAGGTGATGTTGACTGGTGGGTTCCAGTGGATACGCCGATAGGTCTTGTCGAAGGCCAAGGTTAGTCTCCCTACTCATGCCACTGTTCAAGATATAGATCATAACAAGATACCGGGAATAGTAGGTTCGCGTTCAAATTATGGCTGTACTATACAAGGCGGTCTTGGTGTTCAAGAGATCTTCAGCACTAGTATATTTGACAGTCTGGGAGACACAATCATACCGGGCAATCACAGCTCCGTCGACTGGGACCTCATATTTCCAAATGACCCTATAAAGCAAACCCTTCCCTTAATCAACACACCCAATCCCCCCATTGGGCGCATAGCTCAGAGTATAAATCAAAATGCAGGAAGCTCCCTAGTATCTACCTTCCAAAAATTAGCGAGCCTCAGCGCCCAGATTTACGAATGCGGCGCAAATTTGCCATCCCCGCACAGGAGCAGCACAAGACAAACCCATACGGGCTACAATATTGGCATCAACGCCGCGCCAAAGTCGGCTCACTTTATCTTCGATGAGCTATTCCGAGTCACCACGGAGTTTATCGAAATTTTAGGGTGCCTTCCTAACTCAAGAAGCGAGGAAGACACCGTCCTCTGTACAGCCTCTCCAGGCTTTCAACTATCACAGTCGTTTAATTCATACAGTCAAGACATGCCATCCTCAGACCAATCAGTTGTTGGAGGTCACATGGCATCACAACCTTGGCCATCGTCGCATGTTGACGATGCAACTGCCTTCATGATCATGTCCTGCCACAGCAGCCTGACAGAAACATATGGATCCATCTTGCAAATGATGCAAATGTGTTTAGAGCACTCGCTTATTCCTCAAATGGGTAGCAGCTGGCTGGTCATTCTCCCACGGGTGCAAGTTGGCTCGGTCGAACTCCCATCGCTGCAGGTGGGCGATCAAACGCCCGTCTCCTCCAAAGCCACGTCGTCAATGTATATGATGACGGTCACCATGCTCTTCTCGCGGTTGTGGACGCAGCTTGCAAGTGTCTTAAGGGAAAGTGCTGGCGCAAAATCTAGTACTGGAATAGCGCAAAACTCTTCATTGGTAGAAACAATGTGGGATACAGCATTAGACAGGACAGACAAGTTGATACAGACCATTGACTCTATGAAGAGTCAATTGCATGGATGAACAATCGTGGTAGATCGATTTTACCTCGACAAGTGTGTGTCAGAACAATTTTCCCAATTTATGCAAAGTCTGAGTCCCGTTCGGAGTTGTTTTTAAATAATGCCAATATGTGCAGATATCATAACGATCAAACCGACCCCTGGTCTAATTTTGATCATGTTGTTGACGATAACTTCGCATAGTAGTTTGACACACATCAACCAAGGTGTAGCTCGGTCAGCGCCAGCGTTACCAGCGCGGTCACCACTCAGTAAAACAACTCTTATTGGCTAAATATATCACCTGTGGGATAGCCGAGTTCTTCCTATTGGATGGACGGCCTTCCCGCAAATCAAGGCTAGTTCACCCCTCGAACTTCACGAAGAGGGGGCAAGGTGCAAATTTCAAACCTTGCGTCCATGCCCTCAAAAGAAGGAATGTACTCAGTGCAGGGAATATGAAACAACCCACAGAATATTCCTGGACTGCACGAGTCACCGATACACTTGTCAGTTATTGGAATGTAGTTCTCGTTCTCCTTGTGATCTACTACTTCACTGCCACCGTCTTCAGCCGTGGCCTTCATAGAATCCCTGGGCCTTTCCTTCGAACAATCTCCCCGATACCGCGACTATGGTCTGTGTATAAGGGTTTCAGTCATGAAGATGATTCCGCTTTGCATGAGAGATACGGACCAATTGTTCGCCTGGGGCCTAACCTCGTCTCTATAAACAGCGCAGATGAGCTCAATACCATCTATGGAGTTTCAGCCCTGTTTTACAAGTCTCGATTCTATTCTCTTGCCGAGGGATATGACGAAGAAGGGCTCATTCCCGATCCATTCGTGACGACCGATAAGCTCATGCATTCGAGACTCAGACGCGGTGCTGCAAATGCATACTCTCTAAACTCGATGGTGCAACTGGAAGCATACGTTGACCCCGTTACTGAGCGGTTGGCAAACAAAATCCGGAAAGAATATGCGACAGGAAAGAAGACTGTTAATCTCGGCAAGCTTGTGCAGCAGTACGCCATGGACGCCATATGCGCATTAACATACGGCAAAGACCTGAACCACATCGAAAAAGGAGACTACCTTGGGTTCTTCAAAACAAGCTTAATCATAAATAGCTACATGAGCATTGTAATAGAACACACTCTAATCTTCCATAACAATTCATTCACTGACATCTGACTTCAGTTCGGCCAAATCCCCTGGATCCATAGATTTCTTCTCGGAAACTCGTTCATAGCACCCTTCATTCTCGGCCCCGAAAGTAATGAGAAGATCATTCAGCTTGCCAAAGAAGAAATAGCAGCGGATGGTCTAAGGGGCGAAGGGAAAGACGAGTCACTAGACCAGCCCTCAACCTTTTTACAGCGCCTACTCTCTAATCAAAGAACAAACCCTAAATCAATCAATGAGCGTGAGATAATGGCACACTGCTTCAACAATATCGCTGCCAGCAGTGATACGACGGCCATCTCTATACGGAGTATACTATTCAACACGTTGAAGCATCCTCGCGTCCACCAGTTATTAAAAAATGAAATCCGCGAGGCGTTCCCAGCGTCCGGACTGGGATCAAAACTTATATCTTTTCGACAAGTCAGCAAGCTTCCTTACCTAGGGGCGGTTATTATGGAGGGAATCCGGCTTCATCCATCAGTTGGCCTGATGCTGGGTCGTGTTGTGCCTGAGCCTGGTGAAACCATTTGCGGATATTTCCTAAAGCCCGGCGTGGAGGTTGGGATAAATCCTTGGCTTCTGCAACGCAATTCGGAGGTCTTTCCGAAACCAGACGACTTTTATCCAGATCGCTGGCTGCCTGAGAACACTTCCAAGGAGAGGCTCATATTAATGAACAAATGTTGGATTCCGTTTGGCCACGGGGCACATACTTGTAGTGGCAGGTGGATTAGTTGGATGATGATTCACAAAGTAATTGCTACGCTCATCCTGCTATTTGATATGGACTTGGTGGAAGGCGGAAAAGATTACACTTTTCGAAACTACTGGCTCACCCCACAGGAAGGACTATATATATCGCTAACGAGTACCTCTTCTTAGCAGGTAGTACACGACAGTGTTTAGATTAATAATGGAGTGGTTGATGTACTGAGTTGTAGGTTCGGAGTTATCCAGTCTTTGCAAATGTAATGGTTTAGTTCACAGGCATTTTGATGCTGCAAGGCGTTCTGAAATGTCATATTTTTGGGTGCTTCGGACTTCGAACATAAAATACTGCAAGAATTTATTGTCCTCGTTGCGCTTCCTTTCTTCGATTCTGTCCCCTATCAAGACATCTGACTTCTTTCTACAACTCAGTACCTCCCACAACAGATTCTGTACACGTAGACCCAAAGTCCTTCCCGGCGAAACGGTCCGCAATAAACTGAATCCACTCGGTAGAACTGTCCCTAAGTACTGAGCCGTGGTCTCGTCCCTCGTAAACTGTTCGATGAAGGATATTGCCGTAGCCGCAAGAGGCGTCAAAAGAAGCTTTGGAAGACTCTGGGCTCACCAGAATATCCGAAGACCCGTGGATGACGAGCAGAGGTTTCCCAGCAGGGTCTCCCTGGGCTGGAGAATTAAGAGCCTGGAATTTCTGCATCTGAGAATCTTCTGTGTTACTCAGACTCAGGAATACGTCGTTGGGAGTGAGGTCCAGCATGAGACCACCAAGAGCGTAAAGACAGAGCTGGCCAATGCCTGCCAGCTCGATCCTTTGCTTGACCTTCTCCGTCAGTAAGGGTGCATCGTAATCGCCAGGGAAGTATCTCTGGAGACCAAGAGTTGTCGGCGGGATGGTTGTCAAGAAGGTTTGAATCTGATCGGCAGTACTGGTGTTGCTTTGGAGGTTCCTCAGAGCAGATTGAAATTGATCACTGAGCTTGGTTGGCGGAGCCACTGCCACCCCCCCGAGGTAACCACTACTGACATCCTGGACGAGCTTGTGTTCTGAGAGCTGCCAGGTGACACCACCACCTTGGGAATGGCCTAGAGAAACCCATTTATGTGACAGTTGTTGGGGGAAGGCCTTCTGTGCCGCCAGGACAGAGTAGTAGACGTCGTTTGCCTGTGCCTTGCTGAGATACAAATGCTCTGTGTAGTTATTTCCAAGCCCAGCAAAGTCGGACACTACGACTGCATAGCCGGCTGCGACAGCTCTCGGCCACCCATCGTCATTGAAAAGCCGAGTATACGTAGAGGGGGCGCAGCCTCGGTAAAGGCCGGTTGTTCCATGAGCGAATGCGACGAGGTTAGATCGCGAATCGTTTGCAGCAGGGGGCAAAGCAATCAGCCCTGTGACCGGGACAAGTGTACCATCCAACGCTGCGGATGTGTACTGGAACTTGTATGCTGTTACACCTTCGGGGGCATTGGAGATGAGAGAGGAATTGCTAAGAGGCAATACCTTGAGTAGATCACCGGGCTTCGATTCGAAAAAGTTGGCAGCAGTTGCGTAAAAGTTGAAGTCGAAGTTTGTTCCGAAAGTTCCTAAGTCTAGAACATTCATCTGGGCTATTATTTGTTGGCATACGGCGTCACAAGAGTGCGATTCCGCGACTTGAGTCGGCACGTCGAAGTTGGAGGCTTGTTGGGAGTTTGCAAATCCCAAACCCATTGCCACCGTAGCCAAGAGAACAAGTTTGGACCCTGCGTATCTTGCCATCTCGATGATGTTGTAATACGAGCTGTGGAATTTCAATGAGGAGCACCGCTGGGAATGATCGGATGCATGGGATGAGGTCTGTTAAGATGTAAATCAATTCTCATTGTCAACTCTTTACTCGGCCTCAGCTAAACGCATTACTCACCCGTTAACAAATGGATATATCACAGAACCTAGATTAAATGTAAACCATCCCCCTTTCAGGACTGTGAAACACTGAGCGGTAATTACCTGCTCCACTTGTTCTGGCATGTTAACTTGCACAGCCCCTCGCCTCTTCCTGCACAGCCTCGCTCAGCATTGAATGCAATCTGCTGCTCGCGCTAATCAGTAATTCTGTTACATGTAACGGTAGATCCGGTCAGTCAAGATACTTGACATCATCCCCAAACGAGCCCTCTTGGGCCTACCAAAGCTCTAGCCACATGAATGCCACCGTCTCCAAAGGGAGTCGCTCGAGCAAGGCAGGCGAAACTTGTGGCTAGAAACAACGTCCCTCTCAACAATAATAAAAGAAATTGACGCTCTCAACTAGAAGCGAAATGTTTTTCATAAACAGCTACTACTGTACGAATTGAACTGTAATACTCGCCGAATTGTCTATGGAGCTTTATCGTTTACAATGGGCATGGGTCATTTTTTGGGTCACAGCCAGGCTCTCTAGGCCACTCTGCCTTTTCATTGCCCAAGGAACAAGAAGGCCACCAAGATTCATACCACCGCACCAAATATAAGCGTAACTAAGACTCGTATCGCAAGCAGCGACTCTTTATGGAGGGATGGTCCAATTAGGAAAAGCTCCGGGAGACTGAAGATTCCGTGAAGGATCTGGTCAGATTTTATACCTAATCATGGTATCCAAGCTTTATAATCCACATCTGATAATCCTATTTTAAGATTGTAGTCGTACAACAACCGTCTTAGCTAATTACATACACATATCCGGATCTCTCTAGGGGGGGCTTTGGGAGCCGGGAAGAATGACGAGAACTCCAACTGAAGCTTGACTTAAGCGGACCATTCTACTGAGGGAACAAAGAGTGCTGTTCAATAATGCTTAAAGACCCTTCAATCAAAAAGACTCATTGGACTGGAAATCAAATTAGGGGTTGGAGTTCGTTAAGCTGAAGAGGTGAACGCTAATGAGTGAATTTTCGAGGCTGGAAATTGAAGAATTGAAGTTCATGTGTACAAGACTGCATACATATATAGAATGAGAAGCCACTTCTTTCTTTTGAGGTCTGTCGAAGGACCTTTTGGAAACTAACGTGTTGGTAAGCAGAGTTGTTGGGGTTTACGATTTTTCAAATCTAGTACAATTTATCGAAGATCTCGTTTAACGTTTGTAGAGAGACTTAAGTAAGAGGTCGACTAGGAGATGCGTGAATTGACACAACAAGCGGACTCTAATTTCTATTGTTCACTTAAATTACATCTAATTAACATATTCTACAGATAAGTCAAATACCTAGTCAACCGACCCCCCCAGTCAACTGACCCCCTAACCGACCCCCTGTAGCGACCCCCTGCTAGGGGGTTTTTAGGGCCTATAGGCCCCTAATTTAACTAATAGATAAGAGATATAATTTACCTATTTAGAACTAATTATTTCTAAATTTAGTTTAGTCTATTATATAGAAAGAGCTATATATTTCTTAAAAATTATCTAATTATATAGTACTATATTAAATAGAAGCTTCTATAAGATTATATAACCTTCTTATATTAGCTATTCTAGGAAATATAGTATTTAGATCTTTAGACTTTAGAGTAATCTTTTTCTAATAGACTAGTTATAAGTAGTTTAGAGTAGCTTTTAGCTATTAAATCTCAGTCTATAATTAAATAAGCTAGAAAGTATAACTATCTAATAATTTATTTATTTTAGTAAGATATTTAGTTAAAAGTAAATCTATTAATCTAAAATAATAATTATTTTAAATTATAATATTAATATATATTAAATTTTATAAAGTTATTACTCTTTTAGATAAATTTAAATAAAATAATATTATTAAAATTATTATCTTCTTCCTAATTAGAAAATATAATAAAATATTATAAATTATATTATTATATATTAAAGTTATATAGATTACTCTACTTTTTCTAACTAATTACTAGTAGATTATTAGAATCTTATAATAATCCTAATAATTTAGAATAATAGATTATTACTAAGTATTAATAATTCCCTAGTATATATATATATTTATTTTACTAGATAAAAATACTCTTTTAGATAGTTATTAATATAATTATCTATATATCTATTATTACTAGCTTTATAATACTTATATATTAATAATAACTTATATTATATAGTCTATAATAATCTAATTATACTATTTAGAATAATACTCTAATTAGTTTAATTATAATCTACTCTAGACTCTATCTAGTATAAGTTATCTAACTATTATATATTAATAACTCTTATTTAACTAATTATCTTATTTTAATTATTATATAATAATAAAGAAGATATTATAGCTACTATAGTTCCTCTAGTTTAATAGTAGAACCCTATTACTAATAATCTATCTACTCTAAATAATAATAATACTATAGATAAAGATAGTAATAATAGTAGTAGTAAGAGAGATAATAATACTAAAATTAAACTCTTATAAGTTTAAATTCTTTAACTTTAGAAATATCTTATAACTATATAATAAGAAATAGCTACTTATTATAAATAAAGGAATACCCCTGGTATTATATATTATACCCCTACTTTTTCATACTAATAAGAGAAGGATTACTCTAGATTACTAGTAAGCCTATATAATCCTTAGCCTAACTTACTCTGGATTACTAGTAAGCCTTTATAAGCTATCTAGTATATATATATATTTACTTTACTAGATAGAATATTCCTTTAGATAGTTATTAATATAATTATCTATATATCTATTATTACTAGCTCTATAATACTTATATATTAATAGTAATTTATATTATATAGCTTAAAATAATCTAATTATACTACTTAGAATAATACTCTAATTAGTTTAACTCTAATTTACTCTAAACTCTATTTAGTATAAATTAATCTAATTATTATATATTAATAACTCTTATTTAGCTAATTATCTTATTTTAATTACTATATAATAATAAAGAAAATATTATAACTACTATAGTTTCTCTAGCTTAATAGTAGAACTCTATTATTAATAATCTACCTACTCTAAATAATAATAATACTATAGATAAAAATAGTAGTAATAGTAGTAGTAATAGAAATAATAATACTAAGATTAAGCTCTTATAAACCTAGGTCCTTTAGCTTTAGGAATATCTTATAACTATATAATAAGAAATAACTACTACTACTATTCTTATAGGATAGTAAGCTACTTAGAATACTAATCTTTAGATCCAGGCTTAGACTATAGTCTAGAGAAAGGAACTAGGAGTATTACTTAAGCTACTATTATCTAAGATATTTAATAGAATTTAAAATAAGCTTTAGAGCTTTATAATCTAACTTTAAGTATACTTTAACTATTTTCCTATTACTCTTAATAGTAATAAATAATAAATTACTTATATCTATTTATAATTTAAGAGAGCTATACTTAATTAGTTTAAATCTATTATAAGGGAATATCTTAATAGCTAAGAAAGCTAATAAACTATTAATATTATAATAAGTTTTAACTACTTTATAGAAACTCTTTAATAAATCTTTAGAATCTAAGATAAAAGATATAAAGTAGAATATAAAATTAATAAACTCTCTTAAACTAAACCTACTTTTACCTTTAGTAGTAAGTATCTCTAGCTTTTAGTAAAAACTAGATAGAATTAGGAATATACTATATCTTACTATTTTAAAAGACTAAAGGAAGAAGTTTAGAAGGAACTCTATAAGAAAAATAGGCTAATAAGTATTTATAAATATATAACTATAGCTATAAGAATTAATAATTAATAGTATTATTAGTAAACTTATAGTAAAAAAATAGCTTACTATACTAATACTAGTTAACTATTGAAGCAGGGATAAAAGGTCCGGGTTCCGCAAGTCATGCCGCTCAGCGGCCTAGTTAAAAGGAGCTGTTTTTCGCAGCCTAGAGAGAAATTCATGCTTTTTCCTTCATTTTTCAATTGACACCCTAACTTGCGACTGCCAAGTGAATTGACTGTTCAATCGCGAAGCCTCGCGAAGCCTCTGTTTATTTGAGGCCGGCTGTGGCCTCAAGAGGCGCTGCGACGAGCGTTTAAAATGCTTCCTTCGTAAGAGATCCCTCTCTTCTCAATCTGTTCAATCTCTCGAGACGAGGAAGGTCTTCGTACGATGAATCTAACTGCGGGCGACGAAGCTGTCAACTAACGCGATAACCGCTGTGTGCCACATACCCTTGTGTTGTGTGGTTGTGGGTGTTGTGTGTGTGTACAGCTTCCTCTCTCACCGCTTCAAATGGGGGCCACTCTGGGAAATGCTTCTCTGTTCTTTACGAGCAGGAAGCTTCTTACGAAGGCAATCCTCATCTTGAGAGACTGACGGTGCGAGGAGAAGTGGGAGTCACGAAAACCCTGACAAGTCTGCCCTTGCAGACCACCTCCTTGACCGGAGATTACGGCAGGGATGTTTTCTTTTTCTTGTGTATGAGTGCTTTCAAAGGCAAATAGCCTAAAGATCACAGCGCCGGGCAGGCTCCTGACCAATTGCTTAGTTGGAAAGGAACACCACCCACAGGAATTGAATATCATCCTTGTTTTGACCTATCCACCTGAAAACTCAAGTCTTAGCAGAATAGCAAGCTCGAGAAGAGACTCTTCGAGTGCCTGTGTGCCTCGTAAGATGATGTGAAAACTAAGCAAGCGATGTTATCCGCTTTGGCGAGGAATCCCCTTGGCTGGAAGGCATTCTTGTGGATACACTCACTTGTGGCCAACCAATCTCATGAGAGAAGCCCCTGTTGAGAAAGAAGCAAGCAAGCCGATCCAGGGATTATCCCAGAAGAAGACCCTTCGAACAGATGCCCTCGACCTAACCCCGGCCTAACAAGAGTACTCGCTCAACGGTTGATCCGGAAGTGAGGAAGTTACGGCAAAGGAGAGTGTGAGTCTAGATGGTGCACACTCGAAGCGAATCTCAGAAGTCATGAACCCTCGGCGTTCCCCTTGATCTAGCTGGTGCTCCTCCGACGGTTTAAACCGGGAAAGTAGCCCGCGATTAGGGAAAGGCTTTGAAGGAAGTAAGGCGAGAGATATACTCTCAGAAAGGAGGCTCCTGGCTCTCCCTTTGATCTAGCGACTACTCATTCTACGGGTTATCCGGGATGAAAGTCCTACGATTAGGGATTGAACCTCAAGAGCATACAAAAGAGAGAGGAACGCGTGTGCGTTTTACGCGCTATTTGGGTCGCAATTTCCGCCGGGTCTTCCGCGACAGTTGAAACGAGCCAAACAGCGGATAACGAGCCCACACGAAGGAATTGAGTGTGGCTTCAAGAAGCCCTGATCCAAAAAGGGAATAGACAGTATAAAGCAACCCTGTTGCTAAGTCCTGACTACTCCTGGAGGAAGAAGAAAGCAAAAGGGTGAATCCATAAGTAGGAGGTATATCCCGGAGCCGAGAGACTGCTCTTCTTCCCT
The DNA here is from genome assembly GCA_026958235.1 of Clonostachys rosea. Lineage (NCBI taxonomy): Eukaryota > Fungi > Ascomycota > Sordariomycetes > Hypocreales > Bionectriaceae > Clonostachys > Clonostachys rosea. The sequence goes on from CP110207.1 coordinate 811,214, forward strand.
CTCTCGGCTACAACATAAGAATTGCCTTCATACATACTCATCAACTTCTTATCACTCAATTGATCAACTGGAACTATGGCTCCTCCACCCAAGCGAAACCCTCATCAGGCTACTGGCCCCAAGGCCGGCTTGCCTCCAGGTGCGGCGGGGAGGAGTGGTGACAGTCCTCCACAACCTTCAACCTCTCGAAGGGACCCTGATACAACGATGGAAGCTCCAAAAGACGCTTTCACTCAGTATCGTGAGCCGAAGGCAGCCAGTGAGAAGTCCTCTGAGAATAGTAGCGATACGAAGAGCCGTTTCCCAATGCCTGAGGACCCCGGTCCCGGCGTCGGTCGAGATGCTGCTGTTCAGAGTTTGAACAACGTTGGCATTCCTTCCCTTGAGAAGATGCAGCCTCCGTTTGGACCTCTGGATAATCGTCGCTCCTACGGAAGAAGACCTTCGGATCCTGGACCTGCTTATCAAGGCTTGTTGGGATCATTTGAACATCTCGACCCCGGACAAGGAAGTGCTGCACCCAGCACCCGGATCCCGACACCAGGCTCTAAGCCTAGCAACCCTCGCCAGACAAACACTTCTCCCTTCCCTAATAATCATTATGAGGGAAAAGAAGATATCTACAGCGCACCTGCTCCTAAGACTGGAAAAGGAAAGAAGAAGAGCGGTAAAAGAAACCGAAGCCGGCCTGGGCGCCGACAGCGCAATCGCCCGGACGAAAGGCCATTTGCGAATAACGCCCTATTCAGCAGTAACTCTTCTGAGCACTTGTCAGAAGCCTCTTACGATCGGTCTTCGCCACAAGATAACACCCAATCCAACAACAATCCCTTTGGAACAATACCGCTTGGCATAGACTTCATGCAAGCTGCTGGTCGAACGCTTGCGAACTCCTTTGGCAGCGCGCTACAATCGCATACAACAGGCTTCCTGATGAACAGCAAATTCGACGGAAAAGATGTCTCTGACTTTATTGCGGATCTTAAAGCTGACCAGCACTTTATGGCCAGCAGCGATCAAGTGAAGCAGAGATATATCCTAAGAGTAACCACCGAACGTCGCTACAAGACCGTGCAAGAGATTACGGACGGCAAGAACTGGAAGGACATCCAAGAAGCGTTGAAACGCGAGTTTGCCCAAGAAGATAGCACAAATCCAATGGCGATTCGTCGTAAGTTGGAGAAGATGCGCCAAAAGAAGAAGCTTAGCAATAAAGAAGCCGAGATCTTCCTCCGCCAGCACATCTTCCTGGTCAAGAAGCTAGATCCCAAGGGATGGGAGCTCAGTAATCATTACAGTTCGGACCTTGTTGATGCGATGCCAATGACTGTGAGCAGGTCTCTCAAGGCCAGCAAGGAGGACCTGATCACGAAGTCCTACGGGGAACTTCATGCTGCCTACGCTGAGAGACTTGAGCGCATTCTCTCTTTTGAAAACCTGAGCGACTTAGAGTCCTCAGAAGAAGAAGAACCGGAGACTCAAAGCCGCCGAGCACCCAGAATTCCCTCACGTGAGAAAAGAACTGTCAGGTTTGATAGCGAGCGCCGGCCAGGGCAGGAGCCACGCGCACATTCAGCCGCACCTCCCCGAGACCTCGCAACCAAGGCAGACGTCGAGTCGCTTACGGATATGCTGGAGAAAATGCAAATCAACCTAAACATGCAATTAGATCCATCACCAGCGATTCGGCACAGGCGCGCGCGGCCTGGGCAGAGGCCTCTTGCAAATTTTATCACAACTTCCGACAATCGCAACGCCCCACTTTTTGAATCTGACAACAACGACTCTGACGACTACACATCACAACAGACTCCTTCGATTAACGCGTCACAACAGCCTAAGTGGTGTCATTTCTGCGGCGCCAGAGGCACAAAGGCCCATTATGCTGACAAATGTGAGCTTATGCTCGAGGAAGCCCAGGAAGGCTTATGGCGTTACATCTTAGGCGACCTCTGGGTCGGAAAAGAAGGCCACGCGACAAGCATTCCAACCGATGCCGTACGACAATTCACCCGCCTCGAGATTCCACTGAGACGACTGGCGTACCAATGGGTTATGAAGTTCCCAGACTCTATCGTGTTCAATACCTTGAGAGGAAAGGGCGAATTGAAGCGACAAGTCCGAGTTCCAAACAGCATTCCGATCGAGTCTTGGGACCCGACCCGAGACGAAGAAGATATCGTCAACCGTCACGCCAGATACGCTGAGGAATCGCCTTATCGTCCTGTCACCTTTGAAGTCTTGAAAAACGCATCAATAAACAGCAACACCTTTGCGCGCGATGATGATGACGAACAGTCCGAGTGTGCATTCGATACACACGACCTCCACGCGTTCCCAAGCATCCACAACGTTCAACAACCTCTTGTGAACGCAGGAGAAGGCAAGCGACTGCGCAATTCAGACGACCCGGGAGAAAGAGGCGCGACAACGCAAGAGGTTGGAAACGCGGGGGAGGGTGACCTCGACCACAAGCCCGAGTCGAAGCGCACCGTTATCCGCGAAGAGAACCTCTCAAGGCAAAAGAAACATGCCCTACCGGTTGGAGCAAATACGGACGATAAGCTGAAGATGTTGATTCTTGAACAACTGTCTGGAGGACCGTTGCGCACGCATATCTCTGTTGCGGAGTGGTGCGACTTCTCACCACGTTACAAGCAGAGGTTTGTTGAGATCACGAACGGCATCATTGCGCAGACGGGCGCAGTGCAGTATGTGCCTGCAGTAACCGCCAGAGCAGATAAAAGAACAGTGGGAGTGAACTCTAGCAGTATGCTTCAGAAGGCGCTCGTAAGGCACATAAGCGAAAAGAGCTCCGTTGAGGGACGGAACCCCCTAACCCACAACCTCCAATTCCCACGATACGCTGTGAGAGAGCGCCCAAAGCCTCTAAGAAGAACACCAAGGGCTGGGAGCCATGAGCCAGGATATATACCATCCCAAGGAGCCATGATCCCAATTACCAGGAGCCATGACTTCCATGAAGGCTGCCAGGACCGCCATAAAGGCTGCCATAACCCATCCCATGGCCTTCAAACGGTCTGCCACCGTTCAAATTCAGGCAACCATTGCCTAACCATCGCGGTACTGATCAGGCATCACAATAAACACAATAATCACACAACGATTAAGCGCGCTGCCGCGCCAAACGTCGTCTCCGTTAATAATAACGTTATTCCGGGTCGAAACGGAGCACCTGAGACGACGGAGAGAACAACAAACGGGAAAGATCTTAAATTGCTTCAAGATCTACCCTACATTGCGGTCAGAATGAATAACCCAGTGAATCCTGAAGTCCCTGCCTTGGTAGACTCAGGAGCTGAAGCAAATATGATCTCTGAAGAAGTCGCCCTCCAAGCCGGGATGACCTGGTGGGGGAGACGAAGGTCAACTCTCACGTATTCCAATACAGAAACAGAGCTTCTTGGAGAAACTGAAGCTAATATGTATATTGGTAATACATACATTAGAACGCGCTTCTTTGTTTCTCGCCAAGGAGTTACGCAGCCTTGCATTTTGGGTATGCCGTTTATTCGGGCTACGAGACTCACATTTGACCACTCGTGGAACGGCGGAGATCTACTCGTTCAAATGAGAATTGGACCAGTTCTTCTAGTATCACCAGCAGCAGGCGGTATACGATGGATGAGAAATCCTACGCAACCGACTGTTCACTCGTTGGTCTTCAAAGAAGACGATGAAGGACTGCAATGCGAACCTGCGCTTTCACCTCTGCGCACAGAGGAAGAGCTCCCAACAGAGCGCACAACCGCCCGAATTACCTCCAACCTCGGAGTCAGGAAGAGAAGACGTACGAGAAATAAGAGGAGACGCGAAGGTGTTGAGAACACGGCGTTGAAGGAGGAGTTACGAGCGAATATCACGTGCGAAGGAAACTGGCAGAAAGGCTGCTATGATATTCACGAATTATGCGCGAATAACGCGTTTACAGGGCCAGGAAATTTCCCTGCAGAAACCGCCTTCTATGGCTTTGATTCTTATTCAAACTTTGATAACCCAGCTACGAATAACCTAGGATGGGAAAGCCACCCATACTCCAAAGGAAACAGTGCCTCGCTGCAGGAAATGCTGCCCAAGAGGGAAGAAGCACGAGGACCACCGGATGAGAAGCTGAGTTCGGTGGAATCCCTGCTTTATGACTCACTCAGGAAGCTCAAAGAACCTCTTGAGGAGGGAATCCAAGATGAACTTCTGAGCAAAGAAACCAACCCACAAAGGGAGCCATTATCCTATGACCAGCTAGAAGAAAGATTCCCCGTCGGAAAAACCCTTCGAAAGGTAATCCAGCTTCTAGCAGGATTACTGCTCGTAAAGCTGCTGGAATTCTATCTTCAGACAATAACCAACAAACATGGTGCCCGCCAAAAGAGCCCAAAATTAGAGGCCATAACACCTGAAAAGGAACCTGGCCTGGATTTCAAGGAATGCCACACATACGCAAGGAACTACTCAACCATCGAGTTCGTTCCGCCACTGGGGAGTCCTCGGCCACGTCTTTCAGCTGCGGGGAGGGAGAGCCCGCGAGAGCGCGAGCAGGTCCAGCTTCAAGACGGTGCCAACGTTAGCGAAGAAGACCTTCTCCCTTGCCCCAGGCCAGCTGTTAACCATATAGGCTTTGCTGCATACTGTGAAGACGAGAGTGATGAGACCAGTGAAGAGGACAGTTCACAAAGCGAGAGTGACTGGGATAGCGAAGACCAGGAAAATGAAGTTCGCAATTACTTTGCACCTAATGTCAATAACGCCCAGATGCATCCCTATGGAAGCAATCCAGATACTAGCACCAAGTCAGTAGGTTCAGAAGCTTCGCAAGAGCAAGGTAACAGCCAAGAACGGATAGTTCAACTTAGCCAACTTGGCATTGAAGACGGCGATGAATGGGTTGAACTCAGCCCAGAAGAAGTTGTCCCAATGATAAATACGCTCACCTTTGCAGCCAAAGACCGCATCTTGAAGAGAATAAAAGAAGAAGAAGAGAATGAAGCAGCCTGCCAAGAGTACAGGCAAAGGAGGCGGCAACGAGACCGCCAAACGCAGAAGTGACTACGAAAGGCCGTCAGCGCTGCTAAAGAGGCTGCCGGGAAATTCATCCGCAAAGTCGGGTCAGTCAGCGACAACAACAAAGAAGCTGGAAAGGATCCAACGCTCAGAGCAGCCAGAGCCTTGAAAGAAGCTCCAGGGGATACGCTCGAGCAGCTCCTGGCCGGCCTAACTAGCAGAGAAGGCAGAATCCGCGTTAATACTATGTACAAAAGAAAGGGCGATAAAATCAACCCGGTCGACAACGCACCTTCGGACGGGTCAGTGCCAGAGGGAAATCCGTACTGGAAGAAGGCAAAATGGGAAGCTGCCCAACTCAACATGGAAAAAGATGATCCTTTCAAGGACTGGATAACCCCAAAATTCAGTATGATTACTGAAGGAGAACGACTCAGTAAAGGGACAAGACTGGAAGACCTTGTGGCCCAAGTGAAGCCCGTCTTCACAGAAGAGGAAATCACAATTTTTAAACGCCTGTTGAGAAACCGTGAGGCTGCCCTGGCCTGGGAATGGGAAGAGGTTGGAAAGATAGACTCTGATATTGCTCCCCCTCAGAAGATCCGAACGGTCGAGCATAACGCGTGGCAGGCAAATGGTGTTCCAATCCCTAAAGGCCTTGAGTCTGTTGCCGTTGAACTCCTCAAGAAGCGCCTCGCACGAGGAGTAGTGGAAGAAAGTCACGGGCCGTACAGAAATCCCTGGTTCCTCGTCCGCAAGAAGGATGGAAACTATCGGTTGATTAACTCGGCCACTCGTCTGAACAGAGTAACACTTCGAGATGCACTGCAGCCTCCAGGAACTGATGAATTCAGTGAGGAATTCGCAGGCTGTACACTTATCTCCGTACTTGATTTCTTCTCTGGCTATGACCAGATACCATTAGACGAGGAAAGCCGTGATCTCACAACCTTCTCTACACCTATTGGACTCCTGAGAATGTGTACACTACCGCAGGGAGCCACAAACTCTGTAGCACAATTCATTCGAGTTATGACCCGAATCCTCTATGACCTGATTCCGCAGATCTGTCGGGCCTTCCTTGACGATATTGCAGTCAAAGGCTCGAAGAGTGACTATGGAGGAGAAGAAGTCATGCCAGACGTAAGAAGATTTGTGATGGAACACTTGCAAAACCTCGATAAAGTGCTTGTCAATATCGAACTAGCTGGAGGCTCAATCTCCTGTCAGAAATCACAGTTTTGCCAACAGACAGCAAGTGTAGTTGGCTATCGCTGCGGGATCCACGGCAGAGCCCCTGATGAGAGCAAGGTGGTGAAGATCCTCGAATGGGAGGCCTGCAGGAATCTCACAGAAGTGAGAGGATTCCTCGGCATCATTGGATATTATCGCCAATGGATCGATCACTTCTCAGAAGCTGCCAAGCCACTTACTTCCCTGCTCAAAAAGAATGAACCTTGGCATTGGAGGGAGGCCCAGCAGAAGTCGATGGACGAGTTGAAAGACCGGCTCACAAAGGCTCCGATTTTGACCACGATTGACTATGCTGAAGGGCACGGGGAAATCATCCTTCAAGTTGACGCCAGCCCAACTGGCTGGGGATGCGTGCTTATGCAAGTCATCGACGGGCAGAGGAAGCCCGCGAGATTTGAAAGTGGCTCGTGGACTAAGACAGAGCAGAATTATGACCAAACCAAGAGGGAGTGCCGTGCGGTTCTTTGTGCATTTCGAAGGCTTCGAAACTGGCTCTATGGAACGCGATTCACTCTTGAGACTGATGCTCAAGTCCTGGTCCACCAGCTCAACGGAAAGGCAGAAGATGTGCCCGGTGCCATGATCATACGCTGGCTGAGCTATCTCTTCCTCTTCGACTTCGAAGTCCGGCATATCAAAGGCGTGAACAACGTAGTTGCTGACGGGCTCTCACGAAAGGAAAGTCGGCCGTCTGACCGCGTTGACGAAGCCTTTGAAGGTGACATTGAAGATGATATCGATAACGCGCTCAACGCGATATTCGTCAACGTCAACAAAATCACAGAAGCCGAGTACACAGCCCTGAAAAACGAACCGCTTGACCCGACCCTGTATGGACCTGAATGGAAACCATTAGCCCTCTATTTGCGGACACTTGTTCGGCCTATTGGAATGACAAATGAAGCATATCGCTCCCTACGAAAGAAAGCAAGGCTGTTCTTTTGGGAAGGAAACCACCTGTGGCGACGAGTCGCACCTACACAAGACAGGAAGGTTATAGGGACCGAGACTCAGAAGCGGAAAATCATCGAAGCCGCCCATACGTACGTAGGCCACAAAGGAAGAGATGCCACTTACGGATGGATCAAAGAGAGATATTGGTGGGAGAACCTCTATGACTCCGTTGCTGTGCACTTGAGAGCCTGTGAAAAGTGCCAAATTCATGATCCTCAACGCCCTCGCGAATTAGCTGTGTCCACGGTGCCGGAAGGACCAATGAAGAAGATTCATTTCGATCTCCAATACATGGTGCTGTCGAACGGATATGAATATCTCGTGGAGGCACGCTGCAACCTGACGGGCTGGGTAGAGGTAATGCCGGCAAAGAACAAGAAGGCCGAGTCAGTTATGAAGCTCGTCTGGATGATAATCTATCGGTTCGGAATGTTCACTCACGCGATTATCGATGGAGGCAAAGAGTTCATCCAGTTCGCTGAGGTCATCCGGCAACTGGGCCCTAAGGTTATTATCACATCAGCATACTGGCCCCAAGCCAATGGCATTGTAGAAAACGGGCATTTCTCACTTATCTCGATCTTGAAGAAGCTTGCGGACAAGGACACAAGATGGATCTTCTATCTTGAGCGCGCTGTCCTTGCGGACCGAATTGCGATCCGACAAAACACAGGCATGTCACCCTTCCAGCTAATGTACGGATGGGAACCCCTGCTTCCTCTTGAAGTTGCGATCCCAACCTGGCGCTTGATCAACTGGGATAAGATCTCCACGAAGGAGGATTTGCTCAAAGCGCGTATGCGGGTTCTTGAGAGGAAAGCGGCGGACGTGGAAGAAGCGCGTCGTATGGTCGCAAAAGCCCGAGCTAAAGTCAGAGATAAAGTTAACGACTCGAACGCCTTGCGGCTCCGTAAGGAGGAATTCAAGATTGATGATCTCGTCTTGACTTACGATATGATCCGAGTGAATGATATGTCTTGCAAAGCCAAGTTCCAAGCGCGTTGGTGCGGGCCATACCGTATCGCGAGAATTTTCCCTGCCTCGCACAGTTATCGTCTGAAAGAGCTCAGCGGAGAGGAACTGAGTAGATCTTACCAAGGATCCATGCTGAAGAAGTTCGTAAAGGGAGAAGACGGTTGGTGGGCTAGCATTGATGATGATTATCTGCTCGCACCGAAGAAAGTGGTTCATGACGGACAAAACGGCGATTTGGTGGAGGCTACGGAAGCGGGTCAATATTCTTCCGACGAAGAAGCTCCAAGTCAACCGCCGCAAAGAAAGGTCAAAACACCTGGAGAAGCCGTTAGATGGACCAGATCAGTTGCCAAAGAGTCACAGAAAGTGGACATTGATAAAGAAGGGATGATTGTAGCTGATGCAAGCGGGAGCACTGTTAAGATGCTGGACAATGGCGCGATGATCGTGGAAGGAAGACGAGTCCCTCCAGGGCCACGGGTGCATCTTAGAGTCCAACTTCCAGGGATGACAGCAGAAGAGAAGGAGAAATACCGGTCGTTTACAAGCGAGGAAGAACGAATCGCTTCTATCCAAGATTAGGCTGCGAAAGCTAACTTGGCGGCGCCAAGTCTGCATTCGGGGGAGGGAGTGTTAGGTGCAGGGTAATAAGTGAAGAATCACAACCTACCACAACAACAAAGGTCCAAACCATACTGCCCAGATTTTATTCAATTTGGAAATTGAAAACTTCCAGAGTATACAGGAGGCAGTGATTAGGTTATGCCCCCTCAATTGAGACACAATGGCGAGCGGAGGTGGAGGAAACAGCGAGTTGCTTGGAGATCGGACCGAGTGATTATTTGGGTCATAACACATGCAATCGCACAATAAGCCACCCACACACATACCACGCTCTACAAGAAAGCGACAAAGCTGTAAGGAAGATAGAAGGATTCTAGGATCTTAAGACTGCTTGGGAAATTCACTCTTAACACGAATTGGAACGGGATTACTGCGTAATTCACAGCAGGAGTTATACGAGGCAGGCGTATGAATTGCAAGCCGCGTGCTAAGCGAAAGCAGTGTGGCAGAAGCACAATAACCCGGAAATCACGCCAAACCCTCATACGCTCCTGCATCACACTCTGAATCACAGCATCCCTCGCAAAAGGCAACTGCTAGCCGAGAAAACAGCAAGCAGGCACAGAATTCATCCATAAAAACCGGGCTTCTGCTCTTCGAACCTCTCTCTTCTTTTCTTCCCTCCACATCACACACTTCCACCTCTCCACGCACTAGCGAATTTGCTGCTGCGCTCCCCTTTCTGCCCTGCCCTTCAAAACTCATAGCTGCTTCAAGCTTTTCACTCTCCACTGCTGTATACACCTCTCTGCCTGCAGTAGTTACCTTATATTTTCTTTTCTCCCCCGCTCGACAAGCTTATCCTGCTTGTGCGAGTGTTCACCAGTTGCGTGGTCCATACAAAGCCACATCCAAAAGACGCTGCTTCTCAGCAGATTTCCACCCTTCCCTCGCGCTCTCGCGCCCTTCCTCTCGAAGCCTACGAACTCTGACCCGACGGCTTAAGACCTCTCGAGGCAGTCATCCACGACCTCCATCTCCTCTCTCTGACACGACAATCGAATAACTCGACGGCCTAAGACCTTCGCAGGCAGCTACCCCTCCTCTCCTCGATCCGACCCTCCACGATCAAATACAATGTCGTCCCCTGCTAGCTTCATTATCAGCTCTGGCTCTGACTCTGACTCTGATGCCGTGAGTGAGCTCTCCAACGAAGAGTGGCAAGCGTCCCAAGCACACCCTTCATACGAGGAATTGAGTGTTCGACCTGTCGACTGCAGAACTCATGGACCCTACCCCATCCCTCTCCAGTTCTAGAATAACCGGAAGGATGAGAGGTTGCCATTCTACGCAGGAGAGTTCCGAGTAGGCCCTCGTGGTCTCTTGTGTCATGAGGGAGAAAAAGACACTATCGCGAAGCCTCTCCACGAGTTCGTGAGAACACCCCCGCCTACGATGCCCTACTCCGGCAACATGTGGCCTCCCCGGCAACTCCGAGTGAACCGCAGACGACGAGCCTTCCGACATATGACTGATCGCACGGAGGCTGCTGTTATCTACGAGCACTTGAAGGATCAAGGTAATACGATGAGCGGGCCCCTCCAAACTACAGTCCAGAACCTTCATAATCTCATGGGTCAAGTCTGCCGGAACGAATTGATCAACCAGGAGGATCTTTCCACCTACCTTCTAGAGATAACAAAGGACATCCGGAAGGATCTCGTCTACATCCCTGAGCACTGTTGGAGCATCTCGCCGCAAAATAACGGAGGCATCCTCCCAAGGACTGAACGCTCGAGGAACCCAGTTGTTTTGCCTGGATATAACTTTAGCGAGAGCAATCGTACGAATGTCCACGATAAACTTTGGTGCCGCCGCTTCGTTGCCAATGTAGTCTATACGGATAACCACTTCTTTGCCTTCGTCCTTGATCGACAAGAAGCCTTTGTGAAAATCCTGGATACAGCTGCTGGCGAAAGAGACATTCGCGCTGCTGCCTTCGTCAACGCCCTTGCAGCTTGGCTTCACAGTTTTGGGTTCCCAATGAACTTCGCCTTTGCTGTTATCCCCTGCACTCGCCAGCAAGATGCATTCTCTTGTGGTGTACTCTGTGCTCAGTGGCTTCGTCAGACCCTGCGAGACTTCATTGGAGGACGGGTTGAACAAAGCGGTATTCCGCGTATCAGCCTCAAGTATCGGAATCAGCCGTTCCCTGCTCTTACAGCTGCTTATCCTTCCAGCCTCTTCGTGAAAGACTGGGCTATTCGACCCCAGGATTACAAAGGCTCTCGACTGTGGGCCAAGACTGAGATAATGATCAACATCTGCACAATGCTCATGATCCCTAGCTTCCCTGAGTTCTTCAAGGAAGTCGATGAGCTCCAGATCCACCTCACTCCTTGCAGGCAGATGCGTGAGCATGTGAATGAAGGACTCCCGCTTCAGAGAGGCAACTGGGGGTTTATGACATTTGCTGGAGCCTTCCGCCTTGCACTCCCTGCCTTTGCTCATGATGGCATTAACCCTGCCTTTGGGCTCTACTATTTCCGCCCGGATCAGTGTATGCTCCGCCGACGAGGAAATCATCTTGAGATCAACTGGGTTAACTACGTTCCCAATGTTCTCCCTCCACGCCCTACGCCTGCTACGCTCCCTGCTGGCTCTCATCGCCACTGAGGGGAGTAACTGTTAGTCTTGGGAGAAAAAGCTTGGAGAGATTGAATGGATGAAGTTAGTGCAAGATTTGGTGCTGGAACGGGGAGGACTTGACTCTCATAGGGAGCTTTCTTTTGTGATCTTGACTTTAATTGCTAGTTACTGGAGTTTTGGTGCCGATTGACGGTTTATTTCCTTTGTAATTAATGACAGTTTGACCTCCCTGGCTTCAGATAATGAAATTGGGTGAGTTTCGCGATGGTTGAGCGCGAAACTCAGGGGAGGATTGAAGCAGGGATAAAAGGTCCGGGTTCCGCAAGTCATGCCGCTCAGCGGCCTAGTTAAAAGGAGCTGTTTTTCGCAGCCTAGAGAGAAATTCATGCTTTTTCCTTCATTTTTCAATTGACACCCTAACTTGCGACTGCCAAGTGAATTGACTGTTCAATCGCGAAGCCTCGCGAAGCCTCTGTTTATTTGAGGCCGGCTGTGGCCTCAAGAGGCGCTGCGACGAGCGTTTAAAATGCTTCCTTCGTAAGAGATCCCTCTCTTCTCAATCTGTTCAATCTCTCGAGACGAGGAAGGTCTTCGTACGATGAATCTAACTGCGGGCGACGAAGCTGTCAACTAACGCGATAACCGCTGTGTGCCACATACCCTTGTGTTGTGTGGTTGTGGGTGTTGTGTGTGTGTACAGCTTCCTCTCTCACCGCTTCACTATAATAATAATAATAATCTATAATCTCTGGAATATATATAGGTTCTATAGAGTTAGGAGCTATAGAAAAATATAAATATTATAACTATAATAAAATTAGATATATTTTATCTTAATATTTAAAGCCTAAGAAATAGAAAAATTAGAAACCTACTAAAAAAAATAAAAAATAGTTAGAAGTAACTAAAAAAACTAAAACTAAGATATTTAAAATAATTAGAAAAACTACTTAGAAAGAAAACTATATAGTTACTATAGTTTCTATATTTTCTAGAAAACTTATATTAAGCTTCTATAAAGTACTAGAAACTAGTAAAATACTAATAGTATTAGAAGGAAACTACTAATATATTATAAATATTTTCTAGAAACTTAAATAGAAGTATAAGAATAGGAGGGATATTATAGATCTTAGATCTCTTACTAAATATAAGTATATATTTTACTATATTAATAGACTTATTAAATATACTTCTAAAGAATAGGAATAATATATATTTACTAGAGATAAAATTAAAACTAAATATAATAAACTCTATACCTACTACTAGTAGAAGATATAGATATAAAACCTTAAGAAGATATATAGAATAGTATTATATAGAAGGGATACTATAGATACTATTTAATACTCTAGTAATAGATATAAGAACCTAATATATATAAATACTAGTAGAAAGTATAACTATAGATTAGAATCCTAGATAATATATTATAATATCTAGTATACTATATATTAGTAGGAAAAAGTATTAAATAACTTTTTTTTATTTCCTAATAGAAGAATATCTAGAAAGTATAATATAGTCTAAATATAAAGATTTACCTATTAATAATATAGAACTAGATTCTATACTATCTTTAAAAAAGATCTAAAGAAATACTCTAAGGAGTATATAAAGAAAGAACTTCTAGTAAAAATATATTAAGAATAGAAATATAAGATTTATAAAGATAATAAGATTAGACTATAGTATAACTACTAATAGATAGAAGAATAGGTAATATATAAGTATAATAGCTATATTAAGTAATATTATAATTAGAACTATAGAAACTATTAAGAGATTAAGTAAGAAGTACTAGTATTAGTATAGAATAGTAATAATAATATAAATACTATTAAGCTATATCTTAAATAGTAATAACTATAGGAGAAAGAACTCTGAGAATATTACTTAAGAGAATAACTATCTCTTATAAATAGTAAAGATAGTAGTAAAATAGAGAAGTAAAGAATAATCTTAATTAATAAAAAGAAATAAGATAAAGCTTATTCTAATAATAGGATATCTATAATAATTAAGAAATTATATAATTAGAGAATTAAGTTTATAAAATATATCCCTAATTATATAGAAGAATCTAAAGATCTTAAGAATATCCTTAGATAGATACTAAAAAATAATAAAGATTAGAAATAACTTTAAGAGTAAATTAACTAGATAAAAAACAGCCTAAATTATCTATAATAGAGCTATAGTATAGTATAATATTAATAATAGATTAAAGAACTCTAGAAACTATAGAAGTAGAAAGCTCTATATATATCCTTATAGAAATAGAGATTAAGAGAAACTAGCTTATAGTATTTATTAACTATAGAGTATAGGAAAATTATATTTTACTAGTAGTAATTAACTAATTCTACTTACTATAGAAGAAAAAGAAAGAAATCTATATAGTTATAAATATTAAAAGCTTAAAGTTTAAGTATAATAATAGAATTATTAATTCTAAAACTAATTATTTTATAATTAAAATCTAAGAAAGAAAATTTAATATTATCTATAATTTAGTACTATTAGGAACCTATAAAGTTATACTAGAGTTACTATAGCTTTAAGATATAAACTTACTAATTAATTAGTATATTAGCTAAATAGAATAGAAAGATATTCTAATATATTAAAATTAGAATTAATAAAAATTAAAATTTTATTAAATATTAGAAAAATATATATATTTTTTAATATCTAAAAATACTATTATAAAAAACTATAATAACTTATAATAATAAGTAGATATAGTAGTATTAGCTTTAATAGTATTATAATTTAATAATATAAGAAATCTATTATAATAGGAACTAAGATAAATAATATAAATCTTAGATTAGATATAGAAATAAGAAAGATCTTTAAATATAGATTTAGTATCTATTAATTAGAAATAATTAATAAAAGAATAATAATAAGAATATAAAGTTAAATATAATTAATAGAATTATAAAATCTCTATTATTAAAGAAAGAAAATCTGATTTTTATAAACTATATAATCTTATAAAACCTTAGCTATAGATATTTTATAAATATATTAATAATATATTAGTAAAAAGCTATATATATTTATTAACTTTATCTATAGAATACCTTATAATATTTATACTAAAAAAAAATAGTAAACTCTATTTAGTTATTAATTACTAATAATTAAATAAGATTATATAAAAAGATAGAATACTCTTATTACTAATTACTAAATTTAAGAATTAATTATAAAATAAATAATAGTTTATAGTACTAGATCTAAAGAGAGCTTATAATCTAATATAAATTAAAGAAGAAAATAAATAAAAAATAATATTTAGAATAAAGTTTAGTTTTTATAAGTATTTTATTATATTCTTTAAATTAATAAATATACTTATAATATTCTAATAAATAATTAATTAAGTATTCTAAAAGTATCTTAATATCTTTATAATTATTTATCTTAATAATATTTTAATTTATTCTAATAATCTAAAGATATATAAGGAATATATATATTAAATCTTAGAAAAATTATAAAAAGCTAATCTTCTTATAGAATCTAAGAAAAGTTATTTTTATATATAAGAAGTTAACTTCTTAGAATATACTATTTAACTAAATAAAATATAAATAGAATAAGATAAAATTATTATAGTTAAGAAATAGAAAGTATTAAAAACTATTAAGAAAGTATAAACCTTCTTTAGATTTATTAATTACTACTAATAATTTATTAAAGATTATAGAAAATTACTATATTCTTATATAATATTATTAAAAAAAAAAAAAAATTCTAATAGAATAATAAATAGTAATAAGTATTTAATAAAATAAAAAACTAAATACTTTTAGAATCTATATTATAGATATTTAATTCTATAAAGAAAATAGAACTTAAAACTAATATATTAGACTTTATAATTAGTATATAAATTAGTTAAAGAGATAATAATAGAGTACTATACTCTATAGTATTTTTCTTAAAGAAACTATATAGTATAGAACTTAATTATTCTATTTATAATAAAGAATTTATAGCTATTATATATATATTTAAAGAATTTAAATACTATTATTTAGAAATAATATATAAGATTAAAGTATATATAGATTATAAGAATATTTAGTATTTTACTATAACTTAATAACTAAATAGAAGATAAATATACTATACTAAATATCTATCTTAATTTAATTATAAAATTATATACTAAAAAGAATTAGAAAATGAAAGAGTTAATACTTTTAATTAAAAATCTAAATATAAAGAAATAGTTTTAAAAATAAATAAATAGCTATTCTTAATTAATAATAAAAAATACTTAGTATAGAAAACCTTAGAAGCTATACTTAAGGAAATAGTATATACTAAAGTCTAAATAGAAACTATTCTTAGCTTAAAAAAACTATAATAGAAAGCTAGAATAGTATTTATTAAAGAAATCTATAAATACTTACTCTTAGAATATTAAGAAGTTAAGAAAATATTTAATAGGATTAAATAATATTATAACTATCTAGATCTAAGAAAAGATATATAAACTATAGTTTTAGAATATAATACTTATATATAAATTAAGTCTATATAATATAAACCCTATAGAGAATTAAAACTAGTTCTAATATTAAAATAACTATAGTAATTAGTATTTTTTAATTATATTATTAAACTATTACTATTTAAAGAATCTATAACTAGAATAGAATATAATAGTATTCTAATAGTTATTAATAGATTTATAAAGTATAAATACTTTATTCTATACTAAGAAGTAAGCTTTATAGAAAATCTTATATATTAATTTCTATAATATATAGTTAGTTACTATAGACTATCTAATAAGATTATATTAGATAGAGGAATAATATTTATCTCTAAGTTTTAATAAGTACTTATAGTATAAATAGATATAAAGTATAAACTTTTAATAACTTACTATCTATAAAGTAATAATTAAATAGAATAATTAAATTAAACTTTAGAATAATATCTATAAGTATATATTAATTATAAGTAAGATAACTAGATATAATTATTATCTATAGCCTAGATTATGTATAATAGTTTAATATAAGAATCTATCTAGTTTATATCTATATATATAAACTATAATTATAAACTATAATTCTAAAATTAATTAGAATATAATAAACTAGATATACTAGCTATTATACTTATAAAAGAAATATTATATTTATTATATATAGAAATAAAAATAGAACTTAAGTTTATCTAATAATAAATAAAAAAATACTATAATAAAAATAAATTAGAAAAACTAATTCTAAAGAAAGGAGATAAGATCTACTTACTTTATAAAAATATTATAATAGTAAAGCTAAATAATAAATTAGATTATAAAAAACTTAAATTATTTAAAATTCTAAAGAAAAAATCAGATATTAACTATAAACTCTTATTACTAGATACTATATATATTTATCTAGTTTTTTATATCTTATTACTTAAGAAAGTATTAGAAAATATATTAAACTAAGATTATTTAATTAAAATTTGTTATGCTCAGAACTGGCCGCAACCAGCTTGGGCATTATTAATAGGTTCTTGGTTATTAGCTACAGGGTAGCCGTAGTCGGATAGCTTGTAGTTAAAACCTAGGTTTATAATACCTTTACTTGTATATAAGATAATATAATTCTTAAGGCTTAAGTTTCTTCTATCTACTGGCTGTTTATAGCCCTTTTATAGGGGGCTCTGTATAGCCCCTGTTTATAGTATAATAAGTACCCCGGATAAAGGAAAAAATACTACTACCCTCAGTAGTCTAGCTATATTCAGCCTGCTTTAATTAATAAAAGAAATCCTAGTAAAGAGTAGATTAACTACTATTTAGCTAGTATATATTATCCTATAAAATTTCAATTACTCTGATTTGCCTGTACTAATTATATACCTATATTTACCTTTTCCTTAGTTATTTTTATACTTAATCTGTTCTATACTTTTTTCTTTATTATAGCAGGTACTGCCCTTCTCCAGTCCTCTTTTTATACCTCTAAATTATATCGCTTAGCCTATCAGATTACAGATCCCTCTGGCTCGTTCTCCGGCTTATACTTAGAAGGGGTCTTTAGCTTTATAGCTAACTTCCCTGGAGTTACCTTAGTAGAAGTCTTCTTTAATAGTATCTCAGTAGCCTGCTTTATTTTGCTATATATAACTAGAGCCTTAGATAGAGTTATATTAGCTCCTTCTGACTCTGACTCTTGCTCCTTATCAACTACCCGCGAGACTTTATACTTAGATAGAGTTTTACCTGCTTTATAATCAGTCTCTTTAAGAATATTAAGCCTCAGCTGCAGAGTAGTAATACTTACCTCCAGAGCTATATTCTTCTGCTCTAAAGCCTTATTAGTTTCTTCTAACTTATTAATATAGCTCAAATTCCCTTTAAGCTCTTTAAATACTTTATTATTAGACTGATTAACTATTTTATAATCAGAATACTCTATCTTATGCCTAAGATCTTTATCAATCCATCTGAAATATATCTCCTATATATAGGTAGTTCTTACCTCAGCTTTAGGTATATTACTAATAATTATAAGATCTATATAACCTAAAAATACCAGTTTAGCTGTAATTTGCCTATTAAAGATACAGGGGTTAATATAGTAAAGGGCTAAGATATTAACTTTAGCTAGCAGCTAATTATTAGGATCCCTGGTATTATACTTATTAGTAGTATATTTAACTCTGTTCTGAATATATATTTTAACTGTAGTATTAACTTATTATTTAATATAGTAGATCTATATACTTTTGCTTATATAGTTCTTACAGTCTGTAGCTGCTTTTAACTCTTTTGCTTTAAGGATCTTATCCCAGACTTCCTTAACCTTATCCTTGATCTTATAGTATTCTTCTGTAAGAGAATAATTTAAGTTTTCAGGGTCTAATATATCTCAAAAGCTGGCTATAATATAGTCAAGGGCTAAGATATTAAGCGATTCTTTACTACCTTTTTCCTATTAGCGGTTAAAATATACCTCCTAATAGGGTATATTATTATCAGGCTTATAGATTATAATCTGGTCTATATAGTAGCTATAGTTTTTTACTATCAGGGGATATTTATTAGTAGTACTCTCTTTATCAGTATCTGCTACAGGCTGCTTATCCTTATCAGAAGTATAGATTATTTCTTTATTAGATAAGACTTTAATTATATCCTCCTTTAATATAGTAATCTTTTTCTGTATTACTACTGGAATATCTTTATTATTACTATCCTCCTCTACAGAGGCTTTAGTTCCTTCAGTATTACAGAAGGGATCTTCTTAGCTCTTATCAGGAGCTACTATTTACACCTTCTTATTCTTTGAAGATATTATAGCCGGGGTTAATGATTTTTTATTAGCTATCTTGGTTAGGGTCTTAGCTAGGGTCTTAGCCAGGGTCTTAGAGACCTCCTCTTTACTCTTATAAGCTGCTGATCTTATATTTTTAGGAGATATAATAGAGGTTCTCTTCCGACAGGTAACTAGTTCTAGTATAAGTATTTATCAAAGTATAGCAAATAACTCTTCTGATTATTTTATAATTCTATATACCTCTGTACAGAAGTCTTACCAGAACTTATTTTTAGCTAGTTTATTAAAGTTATCTTTTACTACCTCTAGAAGAGCTCTATAGTTATATTCAGCTAGGTTTTTTAAGACTGTATTATTAAGTTTCTTACTCTTCTTATAGAGCTCCTTATTAACCAGGTACTTCTCAAGTATAGCTGTAATTTACTTCTAAGTCTAAGAGACCTCGGGTTTACTGATATAGCTAAACTTAGGAATACTGAGACTAAGGAAGTAGGTTAGGTATTCTGTATATATATATCTTACCTGCTTTCTAGTTAGTAACTATAGCTCCTAAGAGTTTTTACTTAGAGGGGTTCTAGTCTTAATAAAGCTAGTTTTAGGTATTAGAGGTTAGCTAAAGAAGATAAAAATAATAAGTATATACTTTATATAAAGAGAAGTTATTAAGTCTGAGCAGGCTGTGGTATATTTAATATATCAGCTTTATTATTATCTATCAGCTGCTAACAACTGCTGCTTTACAGGCAGGCTCTCTATACTATTTAGCAGTATACTTTACCTATAGATAGGCCGGGTACTGTACCAGTATACTGATTCTATCTCCTCACTGAAGAAGGCCTCAGGTTTACTTACTTTATATTCCTAAAGCAGCTCTTAGGTACCTTTAGCCAGGTCTCTCTCTTTAACCTAAGAGTTATCTTTACTTCCCTAATCTTTCTAATAGATCAGATATTTAACCTATATATAGCAGCCTCTTGCTCTTCTGTAATTAAATATCTGTTTAACCTTATATATATTATCCGCTCCCTTATCTAACTTAACTAGGCCAGGTTCTTATAGCTCTCTCCTATAAGAATCCTTTCCTTAAGCTAGCTTCTATAGCTATATAGTTAATACTACAGGGTATACTTTATAGTACTCTAGCAGGTTTAACTTAACTGCCTATAGGTAGACTACTTCTAGGACTTTCTATAGGCTAGATCTGGTTAGAGACTACTTCTTCTTCGGGTTTCTAGGTAACTAATAGCTATTATAGAGGTACAGGTAGATAATATTATCCTTAGTAATATCTACTACTATTCTTAACTTATTATATCTTTCTTTCACCAGTATTACTACTATATCTAGGGTAAGTATAGCTTTCTTCTAGTATAACTTCCTGAGTACCTCTAATATAATATTCTGCTCCTCGGAAGGAATCTGCTTTATCTAACTTATAATATCTAGGTCAGAGTATAATCAGAACCCTATAACTAGTTTATTTAGTAATCTCCCTAGTATCTTAACCTTTATATTATTAAGCTAGTACTATAAAGCCAGGAGTAAGTCTACCTATTTTATATCAGGTTCTTCTAGAGTATAGTATCTTATTATTATCTTAACTATCTGGTTTTTTCTCTTAGAGATACTATCTATCTGCAGATAATATACAGTTAATATTAGCAATTTTATTCCTATAAAATAAAATACCTCTCTCTATATCTTAGATATAAATTTCAGGTCCCTGTTACTAAGAATTCACTTAGAAAAACCCTAATCTATAAGAAAAAGTTCCCTTCTTAGGATTATTATCTACTCTGTAGCTATATATAATATATATCTAGTAAGAAGTATTATTTTCTTTAAGAATATATTATTTATAGGAGCTAAAGTATTTAATTTTATAAACCCTTCTATAGCCTAGTAAGTTCCTACTAAGAGAATCTTAGGCAGGTCTATAATAAAGTCTAGTATAATTATATAGAACAGCTGAGGGTAGATCTAGCTCAGCCTTAACTCCCCTATAGGTATACTTCTAGCTACTCCTACTTTATAGTAAGTCAGGTAGTAATAGATATACTACTAGACTTTTCTTATAAGTAATCAGATTTAATATCCTTTAAGCTCAGTAATTATTCTTTTTATACCAAAGTAGTACTTATTATTATATATACTTTATATTAAAATAGCTATACAGTCTTCCGGTATATATAGTCTGCTCTAGCTATTACCTACTATATAGAACAAAAGGCTATTCTTATCTAGATAAAATTACTTTAGTAGGAACCTTAGTATAAACTTAAGCCCTTTAGCCTTTACTGCTTTATTACCTGATTTACCCGCTTTTAATTCCTTAATAAGCTTCAGATATTCTATAATTCTTAAGAATTTCAGGTCTATCTGGTATCTATATATAACCTAATAAGTAAAGGCTGAGTTTATTACTACTTCTATATTTAAAGCTATATAGTAGAGTAAGCAGTCTATCCTTTTTATCTCAGCCTCTGCCAGGCTATAGCTTTCTTCTATTATATTATAGTCCAGCTTATTATAACTACTTTCCGCTATAACTACTCCCCTTAGATCAGTAACTAGGAGCCTTAATAGTATATCTAGTACTATATTAAGTTTACCT
Source organism: Clonostachys rosea (assembly GCA_026958235.1). Taxonomy (NCBI): domain Eukaryota; kingdom Fungi; phylum Ascomycota; class Sordariomycetes; order Hypocreales; family Bionectriaceae; genus Clonostachys; species Clonostachys rosea. Next base: position 832,556 of record CP110207.1, read on the forward strand.
TTAATATAGAAGATATTCAGCCTGAATTAGGAAAGCTAATTTATAATCCCTACTAGCTTCAGATTAGCTTTATTCAGATCTAAAGTCTTTAGTAATATATATATAATAATACCCTTTATTACTATATGATTAGTAATAATATTTACTGTATAGCAGTTAGATTATACTATACGCCTTAACTTTTATAAGGCCTAAGCTATAGCTATAACCTCTATTTCTATTAATCTATATACTCTTTCAGTAGCTAATACTATTCAAGATATAAACAGAATTAGTTATAACCTGGAAGATAGTATATCCTTACTGGGAATACTGGACCTGTTCTAGTTATAGTCTAATTGGAATATATATATACTGAATCTATTTTTATATATATCTACTTTAATAAACAGATACTTATCCGGATCCAGGTACTATAGGAAAAACTGTTTAAATAAAGCCTGCTGGAGGTAGCTGAAGAAATCCAGTTCTTCCTTAGTAGGTTTAAATATCAGCTTCTTTACCCTTGCCTTTCTTACTGCCTTATTTATACTGTTCAAGATAATCTTATTATTTTTTACTGACTTTTGTAATATAGTTTTCCTTACTTAGAGAGGCTTTATAACTATATTATACCATAGAACCCTATTACAGAGCTAACCAGCTATACCTAGGTATATTTCTAAGGCTAATAGATTATTTAGAAATTCCAATTTAGTAAATATAGCCAGCCTCTTATTAGTCTTACTTATACTATTACTATTTATAATATATCCTAAGAGCTTAATACTCAGATATATAATAAATAATTTCTTAGCAGAGATATAAATACAGTTTTCTTCCAGGATCTGGAGTACCTCTTCTATATACTGGAGATACTCTTCAGCTGAATCTGAGAATATAATAATATTATTAATATAGGCTTATATAAAATACCTATATTTCTATAGGATTCTATCTATAAACCTTTAGCTGAAGCTCAGTGAGTTTTAAAAGCCTATTAGGGCTATATTTAATACTTTAAGGCCTCTCTCAGAGATAACTACTATCTGGTTATAATACTCTAAGAAAACAGGCAGCTAGAAGAAGAATTTGGCTGTATTAAATATACTGAAGAATTTCTTTCCTTTTATATTTAAAATTATATTATTTTAGTCTAGTAATAGATATACATCTGGTATAACTTTACTATTAAGTAGCTGTAGATCAATTACTATATAGCCCTTCTTTTTACCTTCTACTATATACTATACTATAAATACCGGGTATATAATCTGGGCTGGTTAGTCTATTAGACTTATTTTCCCTTCTGCTACTAACTTATTATATATTTTATCCAGGAACTAGCAGTTATTATAACCTAATAAGTAGGAACAGACTGTTTTCCTTTGATCTTACTATTTATTAACTAAGTCTACTCTTATCTTTATCTCTTTAGGTATTAGGATTACCCCTCTATTATAATAGATATTATATTTATCTAATAGTTTAATAAAGAACTCAGCTAGTGTTTTATTAAGATCAGCTATATATATACTATACTTATTCTTTCTTACTAGAATATCTGATATCCTTAATATCCTGTAATTTAGCAGACTATTATTAATACTAGGAATTTCCAGTTTCTTACTCTCTTTAGTCTGTTCTGTATTTTTTTCTATAAAGTTAAAGTACTTATCTATACTATTAAAGCTTATATTAGATAGGATAACTTAGCTGGCTTCTTCTGGGGTTAGGAATATCACTTACTTATTACTTATATATTCCTTAATCTTACCTATAGTTTAGTTCTTTATAAGGATCAGGGGTTTCTTAGTATTATTACTGAATACTACTAGCTGCGAGCTGTTTATATCTACTATAGTATTAAATATAGACTTATTATTTAATATAAAATAGTATACTTTTCCTTTATCTTCTAATAGTAAGAAGCTCTATTTTACTATAATTAGTACTCTTTCGCCTGGTTATAGTTTAGTATTTTATTATATCTGGATATTATAGACTACTTTTTTCAGCCTTAGTTAGAATATACTACCTTATATTTTTATACTATATACTAATCTAAAGACTATACTTAGGTTAATAAAGTCTACTCTTATACTATAGTTATACAGGAAGCGAGTTCCTAGTAGTAACTTTAGGCCTAGTTCTATTATAATATTAGTAGTAACTATAAAGTAGGTATATACTTCTACTCCTGCTATAATACCAGGTATATAGAAGTTGAATATTACTACTTCTGAGATAGAGAAGTTCAAATTAACTCTGGTTACTTACTTTAAAGGTTAGCTATAATAGTATATATTCCTACTATACTTCTCGAGCTATTCTTTATCTACTAGTATAGTTAAGATATTAGTATTAATATATATCTTATAAGAGTTACCTTTATTATTAAACTTTAAAGGGATCTTAAGATATATATATACCTTCTTCTCTAACTCTTCGGATATATCCGGATATAGGCTGGCCTTAATTACCTGCTCTGGCTACAGTATAATCTGTATATAGGCTTATTCTTTAGGTAAAGGCGCGGGCCTGACTTATTCCTGGATATAGGCTACTATCTTGCAGCAGTCTGCAAAGCTTAATATTTCCTCCTCTAAGGCTTCTTCTTCTTCCTCCTCGGAGAACTCTTTAATAAAGGTATAGCCTTTATCCTTTAGCTCTCTTTCTTTATTATTAAAATCAGAGTTATTAACCCTGAGTTAAGCTTTACTCTTAAATCAGCTGCTTTCTTATAATCTATATTATTAGTATATAAATTACCTTTATTAGAATCTTAGCTTTCCTCTAAAAGAGATTTTATAATTTCTTCTTTTCTACTAGTTCCTACTACTATATAAAGAGGGACTCCAGTTCTTATATTATAAGGACTAATTATAGCCTTAATACTGTTTACTATATAGCCAGTATTCCCTATTACTATAACTATTCCTTTAGTCTTAACTAGAGAAGTAGCTATCCTTAGTTTTACTATTAGTCCCAGACTCTCCCTAGGGGAGGTAGATAGTATTTATATCTGGACTAGTAAGATCTATTATTTTATAATACTATTATAACCTGGTTACTTTCAGAAGATCTAATATATCTTATCTCCTGAGTTCTGCTTTATTTAACTAATTAGCCTTTATATTATTAACAGATAGTTCTATATATATTACCTTTAACTTCAGATTAAAAGTATTATATACTCTTAGCAGCTACTAGAGTATACTTATCTCTCTATATATAGCTACCTATTGGAATACTTTAGCTATATAATTATATAGTAATTAATTCTTATATAGATCTTCTTCAGAGAATATTACTAAGATAAGCTTTTTTAATATTATAGCAGGTTATAAACTAAATTGCTTTTTTAGTACTATCTCCTATTATTTAAAGGATAATCTAGCTAATAGCTTCTTAATTATATTCAGTTCTTACTACTACCAGGCTAAAGCTCTTCCTCTGAATAATTACTATAGGTTTATTCTAATATATTTAGCCCTCTTATAGCTGCCTAAGACTACTATATCTTATACTATATTCAGCTATAGGGTTATATTAGTAAACCTGGTTTAGGTTTTAACTGTAAAGACTTTATTATTATTAGTTAGCTCCTTACTTATATCTGGCCAGAAGATACTAATATTAGTTAACTTCTATTTAGGTATATATATATCCTATAGGACTCTAATTACTCCTTACTAGTTCAGGTTTAGGTTTAGCTATTTTTAGTTCTGTACTAGCTAGATAATTATTACTTAGTTATACCCTTATATATTAGATATATTCCAGGCGGGGTTATTCTACTCTGTAGATATAGTATCCTTTAACTGAGTTAAGTTTATACCTACCCCTGGTACTACTAGAGCAGCTACTCCTGTACCTGAATTAGCAGTCTGAGAGATAGTAGCTAAGGTTCCTTTTCCTTAATTATTCTGGGTTTACTCAGCCTTGGCCTATCTATAGCTAGCCTTACTATCCTTAGATCGAGTTAGGTCCTCTAATAGTATAGATATCAGTTTTTCTAGCTAAGCTAGGTTATTCCCAGAGGTAGATACTACTAGTATAGTTTAGTTACTATTTAATATAGTTAATTAAATAAGTATCTGCTTAAGCAGGGTAATAGTTATTAATCTTATCTCTATAAAAATATCCAAATTCCTCTGGAGGCCCTTAGTTATTTTATTTATCAGAATAGTATAATTATTTCTGATTTCCTCTATAACTATTTCTAGATCAGCTGTTCTCAGGGTAAACTTTAGCTCTGGAAAGAGTAGTTTCTTACTCTTCCCTAGTAGTAGGTCTTTAGATATTATTAGAACAGAGTATTAGATCAGGGTATCTCTTCTCTATATTATTCCTATTAAGTCCGAACTCTTATTAGAGCTAACTATAGGATTTAGAGAGAGAGATCCTTATTCCTATATTTAGCTATTACTTAGTAATAACTTAGAACTATCTAGTCTTTCTCTTCCTAGTATATATATCTGGAAATACCTGGGAATAGGTCTAACTGGTAGGGGTTATTCTTATAATTATATAAGATATTCTAGGCCTAGCTATATCTTAACTGGAGTCCTCTGCCTTTATATAGTTAAGAAGGTAATAGGGGTATTTTCAGGGTCTTTACTTATACTTATATCTATTTATTCCCTTAAGATTTTATCTTCTGCTAACTCAGCTCCTGAGTCTTCTGAATATAGTAAAGTTAGTCTGCTTACTAGTATAATTCCTAGTCCCTAGGCTTTTAAAATAATATACTTTACAGAGTTCTAGATAGCTCTAACTATATATTAATTAATTAAGTTCTAATAGATTAGAGCTTTAATATTCTGCTCTTTTAGCAGCTGAAAAAATAGATATTCAGAGTTAATTTATTTAATAAATATCTTAACCGATCGGGCTATAGCTATTATTTATAATAATCTGTCTTATAGTATAAAGTTTAGGTTATTTTTAAGGAAGTTAGTAACTCAGTATATATATTTAATATCAGATATACTTAGGTAATTATTTCTTAAACTGGCTCTAGCTAGTATCTGGCTGGGTATTTCTTTTATTACCCTCTCTTAGGCTATTAAATTAAGTATTTAAGGTCTTATAATAATAGAGAATTACTACCACCTGTTATACTCAGAACTAGCTGTAACCAGCTTAGGTATTATTAATAGGTTCTTAGTTATTAGCTACAGGGTAGCTATAGTTAGATAGCTTGTAGTTAAAACCTAGGTTTATAATACCTTTACTTATATATAAGATAATATAATTCTTAAGGCTTGAGTTTCTTCTATCTACTGGCTGTTTACAGCTCTTTTATAGGGGGCTCCGTGCAGCCCCTGTTCGTAGTATGATAAAATTTATAAAAAAGAATTTAAATTAGAAAAAATTCTAAAGAAAGAAATTAGAAATAAATAGATCTTTTACTTAGTAAAATAGAAAGAATATACTAATAAAGATAATACTTAAGAATCTATTAAGTATTTAAAGAATTATTAATAGTTTATTTAGTAGTATTATTAGAACTAGAAATACCTATTCTAATAAACTAAGAAGAAGATAGTTTTATACTTTTTTAAAGAAATACTAAATTAATCTTAATTTCTAAGAATATAGGCTTAGATAAAGATATAATTAGAAATAAGATCTGCTTTTAAACTACTTCTTTTATCTTTTTTTATTTAATATACTCTAATTCCTCTATACTATTAATACTATAAGATACTATCTATATTATTTTATCTAATTATAATTTCTTTTATTAATAAAGATACTAGATTTTTATATCTATATAATAATACTCCTCCTCTACTATCTCTAGCTTAAACTCTAGTTTACTATACTAATTAGTAATATACTTTAGCTATTCTAGTATAAGATCTTAAGTATTATAATATAGCTAATTATTTTTAATATAGTAAAAATAATAAGATAAAAAACCTTCTAATTTAAAGTATTTATAACTATAGAACTTATAATAGTTATACTCTAATTATATTACTAAAGAATTTAATAAGATAATATTAATAAGAGTATTATATTAAAGAATCTTTTTATAGAAAGTTTTCTATATATAGTTAGATATTATTATAAACTATAAGGGAAATATAGAATTAAATTAGAAAAAACTTACTAATAAATTATAGAATATAGTTTTAAGAATATAATTAATAAAAAGAGAATCTTATATTATAAATTATATTATTATATATTAAAGTTATATAGATTATCCTACTTTTTCTAACTAATTACTAATAGATTTTTAGAATCTTATAATAATTCTAATAATTTAGAATAATAGATTATTATTAAATATTAATAATCTCCTAGTATATATATATATTTATTTTACTAAATAAAAATACTCTCTTAGATAGTTATTAATATAATTATTTATATATCTATTATTACTAGCTTTATAATACTTATATATTAATAGTAACTTATATTATATAGTCTATAATAATCTGATTATACTACTTAGAATAATACTCTAATTAGTTTAATTATAATCTACTCTAGACCCTATTCAGTATAAGTTATCTAACTATTATATAAAAGAGACTTAACTCTATTAATAAACTACTATTTAGAGCTTTTCTAGCTAGTTTTAATATTAGCTAAGATTAGAATAATAGTTTAGATATTTTAATAAGCTAATAAAAATAATCTTTTTCTAATTAGATTAAAATCTCTAATCTTAAGTATATTATTAATTAGATAAAAGTAATAAGCTTTTTTAATAGATTTAAAAATAGCTATATCTAGTAGCTATAGTATATATATAATATATAGTAGTAAGAAGATAAGATAAATATTATATAAGTAGTATAACTATATAAAATCTATAGTTATATAGTTTATATAGCTATTAAGGATTAATAATTATTTCTTATTAGTTAATTAAGAGATTATATATAGAATAAAGATATTCTAAAGCTAATTAAAAGCTATTTTATAGCTTATAAAAGTATTAGCTATAATTATAAATTACTAATTCTAGAAGCTATTTATATTATCTAGAAAATATTATTATTATATAATCTAATTCTTAAAAATAATAAGTAGAGAAATAGATTTTCTAGCTATTAAGATATACTTAATAATATTAGTTTAAATCTAGTTATTATAATACTAAATAAAAGTAGATTCTTTATCTATTAAACTAACTATAAGCTTATTTTTACTCTAGTTTTTAATTATATCTAATTTATCTATATTCTAATAATTTAATTAGCTAATTATTTAAATCTTAGATAAATTAAATAGATTAAAGTAGATCTAAATTACTTCTTTAGTATAATTATTAATCTAAATAGTTATAATTAGCTAGTTATATAAAGTTTAAATATCTAGATATCTATTAATAAATCTTTTAATCTACTTTTTATCTAAGGAAATTAAGCTCTTTTAAAGTTTTAATAAGTATAATATAAAATCTTTAATTTACTAGTATATTATTAAATAGCTAAAGCTATCTTAAAGCTTTATCTAATTATAGAGCTTTCTTTCTTAAAGTAGAATTACTCTAAGCTTATTTAGACTTTTAATCTTATATAACTTAGTACTATTAAGCTAGCTAATAAGAGTACTTTTTAGAATACCTTAGTAGTAGGAGATAGATTTAAAAGAGCTTATCCTACTATTTATCTTTTTAAGAGCTCTACTTAGATTAGTAGGGGTATAAGAGGGTATAATTAGTTAGAGATAATAATAAGATAATAATATTATATAGTATAACTAAGTATATATAAATAGATATTAGATTAATATTAAATCTATATTATTCCTAATAAAAATTTCCTATAGTAGTAAATATATACTATACTTATAGAGATAAATTAACTTATAATCTTAAAAGTAACTAACTTTTTTATTTCTAAATATATATAATTCTAAATTAAACTAAAATAAACTCTAATATACTAATACTAAGCCTGATCTAATCTAACTAATACTCTAATCTAAATATAACTAAAAATAATATAAAGTTTAAATAATTAATTTTTAAGAACTATCTCTACTCTTATTAACTTAATATAGTATATAATATACTAAAACTATAAGTTATATATTAGATTATAGTAGATCTATATAAGAGAATAGCTATTCTTAAGATATAGTATTTACTTAAGCTAATCTTAATTCTCTATAAGTATCTATAGTAGCTACTAGCAGTAGACTATATAGTAAAGTAATAATCTGAGTAGATATAGCTACTGAATTTATACTATTAAAAGCAGCTTTATTACTATAAGCAGGCCTTTAACTGATTAAAGGGATATATAATAAATATAATTAGTAAATAGCTATATTAGATTATCTTACATAATAGTTATTATTACTTTAAGAGTCTTATTAGTAGTATTAAATAAGCTCTAAGAGATTAGAATATTTATATTAAATATTATAGCTATTTAAGGTATCTAGTAATTAATTAATTAATTAAGTAATTAATTAATAATATAATTTAATTAATTAATTAATTAAGATAAGTTCTAATAGAAAGGAAAAATAGTTACTATTATTAGATAATAAGCTTCCCCTCTTAGGGGCTATAGCTATAGCTGGGCTATTTATATATCTGGCTATATAAATAGCTCCTATTATTAGAGTTTTTAAGATATTAATATCTATACTCAGGCTAAAAGTATTTAATTTTAATTTTATCTTATAATATTAAAGGTTCGGATATAGACTACTAATTATATTCTTAAAAAATATATATTAAATTATATATTATCTGATCTTAGGATATACCCTTATTTATAGTAAAACTAATAATAAAAAAAAAAAATAAAATAAGATAATAAGATAATAATAAGAGGATAAGATAAAGATAAAAGAATAAGAAAAAGAGCTAAATTTTATAGATAAGAGAGCTGAATTTATATTATTTAATTCCTAAAAAGGAAGTAGCTAGAAGCTAGACCTATATTTATAGACTAATAGGAGCCCTTTGATCAGGGGGTCGCTACAGGGGGTCGGTTAGGGGATCGGTTGACTGGGGGGGTCGGTTGACTGGGTGTTTGACTTAGAGGCTACATTATTTAGCAACCTGTTCTGGTCCAGGGAAATTAGATACATACCTGGTCATATAGGGTAGACCGGCCTCAGGGATCCATCTGGGACACGCGATTCGCGTCTTGACGCGCCTCTCCACCATTGAGGAGTCCTGACAACACTCAGCCGATCACCGAGCAGCTCGCCCTGCGTGCCTCTGTCCACAGTCCGCGTGTTCGCAAACACCAATACCATGTTCACGTACCTGCTGTCGCTTAGCGGGGGCGACACCGCGATCACCGCGCTGTCCAGCGCCTCCTACACCGACGGGTTCGCTCTCCGGGCCCTTCGCCGACAATGCCCATCCTGAAATACGCTGCCGCTGCCCGTTCGAGCTGTAGACTCTCCGACCCGTACGCCGTGCCTAGCCTTTTGGTAACGAAGTGATACAGTCAAACGAGGCCGCCGCCCGAATGCCAAACGGAATGGACACGAAGACGACAAGGAACTGCGTCGACATGTACTCGCCCGCGACGATGAACCGCCAGCCGAACCACAAGCCAAGCGAATTGAGGAGGAACTCGATCGACTGCGACAACGGGGAAACTAAGCGAGCCGAACATGATAATCATCAGCGCCAACTTGGCGATCTGGTCGAGTGAGGTGTTGTCTTCTTTGCAAGTCTGCTCCTGAGCGTGAGCGATGCCAGCATACAGATCGATGTATCACCTCCTGCGTCAGCGCCCGCTCGTTTCGTTCTCAGGTTTCTGCTTCAACCAGCTTCGCCCAATCTCGGAGCTAATGATGACGGGCATGCCGGTGAAGACCACGACTTGCCTAGGCTTCTAGCCGCAAAGCGATGTTAAGAATACTCGAGGGGCAGGCGTTGGTGGCGCAGACTAGGAACACGAATTGGTTCTGTCAAATGCAGCCCGGTGGTTCCTTGGGAACACTCAAGAGCTTGAACATCAGCTACACTGGCGAATAATGATCAAGATACGGATATTGAGATGGATTGGCCCGGTGTAAGTGATTTTCTCTTTAGCGATGCTCTAGTTGATTCGGATGCCATCTGCAAGCCGTACCGTGTTAGCCTGTCCCTCACATGCAACGTAGACAAGACATCGTAAAAATGTAGCTTGGATAAGGGATACGAAGAACTGCTCATCGTGCCTGGGAAGTAATGGAGCCGTTGGCCATGATATCAAGCCGGCTGACCTCTATCTTTTCCAATCAATCATTATTCGTCCGTAGCGAACGAGAGACATTACGTAGATACGACTCTGTGGTGGCGGTTCCATCAGATACATAGATTTGAAGTCCTTTGAATGGAGCTGGGAACAATACGGCAGAGGAAACTTTTGGGAGATAACTCTTATAGATTTCCACAAGGTTTCTGACACCCTCTCGCCTCTCAGAAACACAGTGGAGAAGCTAAAGTTCTGGTTCTAACTTGGGCGTGACCACGAATTAGCCGATCACATAGAGGACTGTCCAAGGTAATCTCCGTCTCCATGATTTCCTACGACTCACCGAATTGGTTATCCCACTTACATCACGCTCTGCAACGGATTGGCGACCTCTGGTTTTGAAAGACTACGCCCCTGATAGTGTTGAGGTCCTCGCTTTCCCTGGCACTGCCTTGAATGATGATTCGTTTCCTGGAATCTAGGATATTGAGCAATTTGAACACGAGAAGATTATTCCTCTCCTCCAGTCTCTGTCTGGTGCTCGCCATATGAAACTGCCACGATTCCGACTTGTGGAACTGCTTGATGACAGTGAATAGCGCGCCCGTCGTGCACTAAGTGGGAGGGTTGTAGAGCTGGATATCGGGTTTGATGTGTAGTTCGTTTAGGTTCAGCCATCATCTGATAATGATGTTTTCAGAATATTAAATAGCAGAGGGTAAACTGTTCTGATCTATATAACACTTCTTTCAACAGTTCCGAAAATGTAAAAGAGACGCTTGATACCTTGATACTTATCATCACTTTGGATGAGTCTATATGAGTGAATGCCACATATACACTGACACACGAAAATTACATGGCCTGACCCAAAGCAGCTCATCATAGCCTAGGTTGTAATGTGATATGGAGGTTGAACATGTTATTGTACGCTTAGATTGGTGATTCTTCCTGCCATGACCGTGCTCGACGTCCTGAGAAGGACGGTGAACCTGATGCAATGTATTCAAACCTAATCAGGACTGATGAAATCGTTATGCTAAGTGAGCTACTATAGCAAAACCAAAGGCCTTGATCCAACACAATGGGCATTCGGACGGGACGACAGCCACCTTGGCCTGGTGTTTCGGATATTGGGTAGCCTGATCCCGAGCTATGAGATTGCCTGAGCTGCGTTCGCTGGTTAGTTATTATTGGAGGGCGTTATACGAGTATACGAGATAATAGAATCCATTTAGGTTAAGACTGCATGCAGTCCAACCGACAATATGATACATAGCGCCAAGTAGAATAGTCACATTGATGACACCCAGGCGTTCGCCCAACACTCCCTCCTTCGAAGTCGCACATGGTGTAATACGGTAGGGTAGTATCACTCCACCCCTCCTCCATCCTTTAGAATAGAGGCTAGGGACAGGCATGACAGGGTAGAGCAGTAGACCCACGACGGATTCCGGAGTGATCACGCGTGTGCCGGGCCGAGAGTAGGAGGATTCGGGATCCAGCGCTCTTCGCGACCCATCAGGCTCTTCGCTTATATTGAGTAAACAGCCGTTAAACTGAATTGTCGCAGCGAGATGGGTGGGTAAGATGTTGAAGCAATGGAACCGACATGCAGTAAGAGTAGCAACGGACATTGTCAGCCCACTGGCCCAGATGTCTTACAGTTACGCCCCCCTCTGCTTCGTGGCACACCGGCCAACCATCTCTTCTCAGCACATGCAATGCACACTCCCTTCGGCAATGGTACTTTAGCAATGCAGCCAATGCACAACAACAAGTCGCCGAGATATGTCTCCGAAAAGTAGGCGAAGCTCGGAGCCTTCTCAACTTCTTGGCATCAGGACTGTGAATATGGCAAAGCATCTGATTGAACGGGCAATAGCGAGTCATTCCTACGGCAAGCTTGACACGTTTGTTCCAGGGAAGATTACTGGCACAATTGGTGTTTGCCGTAGCGTAACTTCTGCTGTTTTTCTTATCCCACCTTTGTTTCTGCCCGTGTATGGCACTGCCTGCTCTTCTCCATCTCTGGCATCTGCTTCTCTGCCTATGTTCGCAGTCCTTCCAGTTCCACTGTTGAGAAGAAAATGAATGTAGGCGAAATGGCCAAAGATGCGGAGAGCGATGCTGAGCTGAGGAGCCAGCAAGAGGCGCCCCCAGGCGGGTTTGCCAAGTTGATGGTGTGTGATCCTTCCCCTCGGCCCTCTTGATCAACCTGTTAACAGTATTATAGCGCGTCTTCACATTTGCTACCAACCTTGACCGCTTGATTCAGATCGGGTGTGCCTTTGCAGCTGTATGCAGCGGAGCAGGTACGTTGAGACAGTCGTCCATAGCCTTACCTGCTTTCATCTGACTTGTAATCGATTAGCAATGCCATTGATGGCCCTGGTTCTTGGCCGCTTGACAGCTAATTTCACCGACTACGGAGGCTCCAACGAAGATGAATCTACCGCCGATTTCATGAAGTCGGTGCAGACGAATGCCCTCTACTTTGTTTATCTATTCATCGGCAAAGTCACGGTACTAAACTTTTCTGCCATCCTCCTCAGCCCTCATTATCGTGTATAATCGTGACGCTAAGATGCGGCACTCTTAGCTTGTATACATATGGAGCTTTGGCTTCACCTTTGCTGCAAGTCGTATGGTGCAAACTATGCGGATCTCGGTAGGCCTTGGCCCAATACCCTTCTGTCTAAAACTCCTGCCTGACGTTGTTTCCAGTGCCTAGATCGGATCCTCGACCGTACCGTCGCTGCCAACGATGCCGAAACCCCCGGGAGCTTGTCCAACACAGTCACTGTCCACTGCAACTCCATCCAGGCAGCCTTGTCCGACCGACTCGGTATCATGATACAGGCGTTCTCCATGCTTCTGGCCTCGTTTGCTGTTGCGTTCTCGCAATCGTGGCAGCTGACGCTCGTCATGCTTGGACTCGTGATGCTTACTCTAGGACTCATTGGTTTCATTGTTTCAAGTGACCAGAGGATCGAGGCTGGGCTGTTGAAGCGCTACAACGAGTGCAGCGTCATTGCTGAAGATGCGCTTGGGAGCATTAGGACTGTCATTGCCTTCGGAGCTGCCCACAAGTTTCTTTCCAAATACAACAATATCTTGGAGAAAACAGAGACTAATGGGAAGAAGCGAGGTCCTTTTGTCGGTCTCATGTTCGCGACACAGTACTTCTTCATGTTCGTTGGCTGGGCCATTGGCTTTTACTTGGGTGCATACCTCTTCACCAAAGGGATGATCTCGGACGCAGGAAGGATTCTCTCGTAAGTTCTGTTACTTCGGCAGCTATCATACCAAAATGACTAACTGGGGCCTTGCAGCGTGTTCTTTTCGATGTTGATCGGTCTTGGGGCCATCATGGCTTTGGGGCCGAACATGCCCAGCTTCATCAAAGCCATCGCCGCCGCCGATGATGCTTTCAAGATTCTCGATGATGAATCCAAACAGGGTCAAACTTCTTCAGGGCAAAGTGGCATTCGAGATGACAAGACAGACAATTGCGAGGGTCTTGTGGAATTTCGCAACATGTCTTTCTCTTACGGCGTTCGCGAAAACCACAATGCTCTAGATAGCATCAACCTCTCTTTTACCAGGGGTTCATCTACCGCGATTGTTGGTCCATCCGGGGCGGGAAAAAGTACCCTTATCTCTCTCTTGGAACGTTGGTACGAGCCCACCACCGGCTCTATTCTTCTGGATGGCCGTGACATCTCTGGGCTCGACGCTAGATGGCTCAGGAGCCAAATTGCTTTGGTGCAGCAAGAGCCTCAGCTGTTCAATGCTTCCATCTTCGACAACATCGCGTATGGCTTGGTTGGAACTGGAAAGGAACGCCTATCTCAGGAACAGAAGACATCTCTTGTTCATGACGCATGCCGCGAAACGCGGGCGTACGATTTCATAACCGCACTACCCGAGGTGAGGCTAGTCATATCACTTCAGTCACCGAGTTATGGAAAGCTGACAACAAGCAGTCATTCGATACTGTGGTTGGGGATCGTGCGTCGCTCATTTCCGGGGGACAGAAGCAAAGAATCGCTATCGCACGCGCTTTGGTTGGCCGCCGCCCAATCCTTCTCATGGACGAGGCTACAAGTGCCCTTGACAATGAGAATTCCAAGGTCATCGAAACCTTAATGACTGATTCGAATGACCGAACCACCATTTTCATATCTCACAAGATACGTTCTGCAGTGCAGGCAGGTCGTGTCATTGTTCTCGACCATGGCAAGGTCGTCGAGCAAGGTACTCACCAAGAGCTCATGGCCATGGGTGGTTTGTACCGTCGACTGTACGATGCCCAGACTGAAATCAAACCATCAGATGATGAAGAACCCATAAAGCCAGCAAGTAAAATCATTGACCCAAAGATCACGGAGCTGGGCGGCGAGCTGGCAGAAGCAAGTCAACCTTCTGCTACCATCAAGCCCAGCGAGAGCCTCCCTCTGATCCCCAAGCGCCATCTTCTCACCAACCTCTTGGAGATTGCGAAAGAACAAAAGCGGTACTGGCCAATTTTCTTTGTAGGTTTCGTTGCCTGTGCCATCACTGCGCAGATCTTCCCAGTCCAAGCCATCCTCCTCGGCAGGGTCATGGAGGTGTTCCAGCGTCCAGCAGATCAAGTATCCTCTGACGCCAATTTCTGGTCCCTAATGTTCTTTGTCGTCGGCTTGGGCTCAATGATCTCCTATGCCATTCTGGGATTCTTCATGACACTTCTTGGGGTTCATCTGACTCGGTTCTACCGTCTCGAGTACTTCCGAGCCGTCCTCCACCAGCCTGTAGAGTTTTTCGACCAGGTGGCCTCCGGAACACTCCTTTCACGTCTATCCTCTGACCCAGCGAGCCTCCACGAACTGCTCTCCATCAATATGGGTCTCCTCATTTCCATCTTCATCAGCATCATCAGCGCAAGCATCATCGGTCTCGCTTACTCGTGGAAGTTTGCCCTCGTGGCCATCTTCGCCGCGATGCCCGCTGCCTTCGCCGCAGGCTACCTACGCATGAAACTTGACTCCTCTCTTGCCGAAGAAATGGACAAGATATCTGAGGACAGCGCGCGTTTCGTTTCAGACTCCCTCTCTGCATTCCGTACTGTCAAGGCTTTCACCATGGAGACGGCAGTGAGCGACATGTACCGCAACTGCCTCACACTCTTTGCCGGGAGTCTTTATCGAAAACGGGCTGTCATGACTTTGCTTTTTGCCTTTTCGGAGAGCGTGGAGCTCTTGGCTGCCGCCCTGGGCTTCTGGTATGGCGGCAAGCTTATGGGAGATGGCGAGCTTACCACTGAGAAGTTCTTCACCGTCTTCATTGCCGTCATTATAGGCGGACAGGCCGCAGGGGCCCTGTTTGGCTTCTCATCGAGTGTGTTCTTGTTCTTCCTTCCTTGCCCCATCGTCTAGATTGAAGCGACTGACTGTAAAACAGATCTTGGTAAAGCAAAGGTTGCGGCGAATAACATCCTCGGTATCCGAAGCCAGGCGCGCGCAGCTGCAGACAGAGATCGGTCTAAGCAAATAGCGGAGACCCATGGCTTAGAAAAGGAAATAAACACGGTTGTAGATATGCAGAGTGTTACGTTTGCTTATCCCGCGCGGCCGAACGTGACTGTTCTTAAGAGCGTCTCGCTTCAGGTCCAGCGAGGACAGACAGTGGGTGTCGTCGGCACCTCTGGTTCTGGAAAGTCAACGCTGCTGGCTCTCCTGGAGCGCTTCTACGATGCTCAGTCTGGGACTTTGAATGTCCTCGGCATGCCCATTTCGGCTCACAATATTGGTGAGTATAGAAAGAGGCTGGCGATAGTCCCACAGGAACCTCAACTGTACAACGGTAAGTGATCCCCGACGAACTGATGCCCGATGCTGTCATTAGACCTTAACACCTCATGTCTCTAGGAACTATCCGTGAAAATGTTTCCCTCGGTCTTGATGAAGATAAGATCCAGGACGTAGATGTGGTGGCTGCTTGTGAGGCAGCCGGCCTGGCTGAATTTATCTCGTCCCTCCCGGATGGCTACAATACCCAGTGCCGTGGGCAGGGGGTATCCTTCTCAGGAGGACAGAGGCAGCGTATCGCGATTGCAAGAGCATTGATATTACAGCCTGAGTTACTTCTGCTGGACGAACCAACCAGCGCCTTGGATGCCGAGTCGGAGCAGCTTGTTCGAGAAACGCTCGGCAATATTCAGGAAGGGAGGACCATGATCCTTGTTACTCATGTAAGTAAAGTCCCCGACAAATTCAGTGTGACACTGAGAAGGCTCACACGACTTTAACAACAGCGCTTGAACATTGTTAGGGATGCTCATGTCATTATTGTCATGGATGAAGGCCGCATTGTTGAGAAGGGCACTCATGCTGAGCTGATGTCCAAGCAGGGACACTATTTTAAGATGCACCAGTCTTCTATGGGAGACAATACCTAGCAATTTGATTTTTCGGAGGATATCTTTTTGTATTGTATTAGTCGTGCATGGATTCTCAAAAGCTGTGCAAAGAAATTGCTATTTAATTTTCGTGTATCAACTGTCCCCGATGATATCTACAGGCTCGATGGATTTTCACCAACTGTGAATGAATAACGCACTGTTCACATGAGGCCAGAGAAATGTATTAATAAGAGCTTCGGTAATTTCAAAATATTCGTTATTAATTTAATTTCTTTTCCCCTCGTTTCATCTGATCCATTCATGAGTATACATTCCGTGGCTCAAAGGTGAGCCTCGGCCAAAGCCCGCTTACCATCCTCATCAGCTAGCTGGAAGACCACGGATGCAGCAGCACGCGAACCTATAAACAATACGTTAGCAAATAGAAAATATTTGCTTAGAATGAAATCGTATTCAAAGTTGAAAGAAGATTAGCTCACCAGTGGCAGCAGCTACAGTAGCCTGCTTCATATTCTCCTGCGTATCGCCTGCCACAATGCAGCCAGGCACATTTGTCTTGAGCATCATGGCATCCGTTATAACGTCACCGATGGGGTTGGTCTCAAGCCCCAGCTGCTCGATCAAATTGGCGGCTCGGCTTCGCGTGGGGGCCCGATGATACAGCATACCTAGTTTCACAGGTAGGCCGGCGGTGAACTCGATTGAGATTCCATTGGCTGGGCCATCCCCGTTGTTGATGAGGCGGCGCACAGGGCGCTCATCTAGCTTTACACCAGTAGCCAGAACCGTCTTCAGGGCTTCCTGGGTGGGCTCGTCGGTCGGAACGGGGCCGTTGCTGTAGATGGTGATGTCTCTGTTCAAGGGGCGGAGCATAAGAGCCAGGTGAGAGTAAGAAGGGTTGGGGAAGGTAAGGATGCCAATGGGGTAGCTCCTCCGCTCAAAGCCGTCGCAGAATGGACATTGGTAGCTATTTCAGTTCAGCTATGATTTATCGATGAGCAGGAAGCGGTGACAAGAGACCGCTGACGCAGGGCAGGTAAGCTTACATGTGAGCAGGCCAGTTCTCTTTGTACCCTTCAATGTCTGTCGGCAAAACGTCTTCAACACCCGTCGCAAGTAACAGCTTTCGAGAAAGAAACTCGGTTTGAGTGCTATCAACTACCTTGAATCCTTTCAAGCCAGGGGCGACATCCGTGTTTGAGACGTGGATGATTGTGCTACGGACGAAGGAGACGTGCTCCTTGTACTTGTCCAGCTGCTGCAGAGCGATAGCTCGGAATTCTTCAGGAGGAGTGCCGTCTTGAGTGACGAAGTTGTGTATATCCTTGGCGCCATGGTTGCGATATTCGCCCGAGTCGAAGACAACGGCAGTGCGACAGACGCGGGCTAGACCCAGAGCTGCGGCCATACCAGCTGGACCGCCGCCGACAACGAGAGCATCATATATGATAGGAGCAGCCATTAGAGCGGGAGAGATACGCTGCCTGATAATTACAAAAGACTGCGATATCGGGATAGGGAGAGGATACCACAGGGCCCAACGGTTTGATGTTCAAGCTGGCTGGAGGAATAATTGGGCTGCTCAAACCAGGGTCAAGAATTTTGCCACGAATATACCAAAATACTGTCTCGTCACTAGATGGCCGGTAATATGGGTGACATTTGGTTAAAAGTACCCGAGAAGATGCACAAGAAAGATCCGATTGGGCGGTCATATCGGTCAGCTGTGCAGTGCCCAGACTTTATAGTCACCGAAAGTCCAATTTAGATGGCACCGTGAGAT
Source organism: Clonostachys rosea (assembly GCA_026958235.1). Classification (NCBI taxonomy): domain Eukaryota; kingdom Fungi; phylum Ascomycota; class Sordariomycetes; order Hypocreales; family Bionectriaceae; genus Clonostachys; species Clonostachys rosea. The sequence continues at coordinate 850,908 of CP110207.1, forward strand.
ATCTCGGCCACCGAGGGCAAAGAAAAGCTTCAATGGGGGGTCAACGGCCCCGACTGCCATACCATAGTTTGGACTTCTGGTTATGAGTTGAATCTCGGAGGAATCAGAGACAAGCATAGTATCACCACCATCGCCTTGCACTTTCTCACAAAGAACAAATTGATTTCGGCAATAATGGCTGGGCTCCTTCTCTTCATTCTGTCGGCCAGCGCTTGCTTACTGGTAGGACATTCGAGTCGGCTAAAACGCGGTCCTTGCTAACACTCGACAGCTCTTCATTGCATTCAAACGATGGACGAGGGATGGGCGGTTGAAGCACCTACCTCCCGGGCCGAAGGGTCTCCCTTATATCGGGAACATGCTAGACATGGCCGACACGGACAAGATGGTCCAAAAATCCAAAGACTGGGCTGACGAATATGGCGAGATATTTTACACCAAAGTCGGCCTGTCTAATTTTGTGTGGCTCTCGTCCCCAAAGGTGGTCAGAGAGCTCCTGGACAAGAAGGGCTCCATCTACTCCTCGCGTCCCCCCAGCGTTATGATCAACACGGTCTCCAACGGGGAGCGGTTGAATTTCCTGCCCTATGGTCACAAATGGCGCACGATCAGGAACATCCTTCACTCTGCCCTAAACTTGGAAACATCCTCGACGTACAAGCCTGTGCAAGATTTTGAGTCTAAACAGGCTGTGTGGGAGATTCTACACGCCAAAGATGACTGGGAATTCAGCGACATCAATCGCCGGTACTCTACCAGCACCATCATGACCATTACATACGGGCTCCGAGTCCCGACTCTGCAGCACCGGCTCTACCAGGACATATTGAAGATTGTCCGTCACTTCTCCTTGGCGACGGCTCCAGGAGAATGGATTGTTGACATGGTGCCCATGCTTGCCGATATTGTCCCCCAGTTTCTTCTACAGAACTGGAAGACTGTTGCTCAGAAGTGGTACCAGGAAGATGCGGAAATATATCTTGGTCTATACAACAAGCTTATGAGTGATATCAAGAATGGAACGGCGCCGGATTGCTTTATCAAGGACATGGCACGAGAAAAGTTGAAGAAGAATCCAATTTCAGATACGACGGCCGCCTTTGCTGCCGGCTCATTGATCGAGGCGGGTAGTGATGCCACCACGACAGCGCTGAACAATGTTGTTCTAGCTTGCCTTCTCTATCCCGAGATAGTAGCGGGTGCACATGAGGAGCTTGATCGAGTCGTGGGTCAAGATCGGATGCCCGATTTCAGTGATGAGCCAAATCTTCCGTATATCCGCGGGATCGCCAAAGAAACTTTGCGATGGAGGGCATCTACCAAGATTGGCCCTGCTCACGCCACGACCCAGGACGACTGGTACAATGGATACTTTATTCCCAAGGGAACCGGCGTTGTTCTTAATTGGTGGTGAGTAGAACAATCCAACTAGACTGGCCACAAGAGAAACTAAACAGCATCATAGGGCGATTCACATGGACGAGAAACGCTGGAAAGACCCTGAGCGCTTCGATCCCACTCGCTACCTTGAAGATCCTCTGACTGAAGCTGAATCTATGGCCCAGCCAAACCCCGAACTGCGCGACCACTTCACTTTTGGTGCTGGTCGCCGCAACTGTCCCGGTGTTCATATTGCCCACAACTCGCTTTTTATCAATATCGCTCGTATATTTTGGGCCTTCGACATCAGAAAATCCAAGGACAAGAATGGAAACGAGATAGAGCCCTCCACGGCCGCGCAGCCGGGGTTTCTACTTACACCTGTAAAATTCCCGTGCCACTTTAAGGCTAGGAGTGAAAAACACGCAAGTATTGTAGAGGAGAAGTGGGCTGAGGCGCAGAGAGAGGGAATTGACGAGTGGAAGGACAAGAAAACGGGAGATTACTATGACGGCAATGTCTCGGGAAGATAAGCAGAATCCGAGTTGTCTTCCCATTGGGAATGGGTAATGCGCTCATAGTCTCTGTCATGTTGATATTTGTGTTACTTTTGAAATAATTTCCTCCCTGCCGCTACCTCCTCGTTTCCTTTGAACTTGTAGATCGCGTAGTCCTGCCATTCCAGTTCGGATACTAAGCAAAGAGTGTCGGGTTCCGGGCTGAATAATAATAATATGGTATCGGGGCTGGAATAAGGTCCTCCACCTATGAACTTGTTCTTTTGTTGACCGTTCCTTCACCCTAGTATCCAAACAGAAATATTATCATCTCTGACGGAAGAGGAATTATCATCGTTGTCCCTAGAATCCTCGAAATAACATAGAAAACGATTGAATTGTCAGTTCTTCGTCATGGACGCCGCGTTGAAAAAGATAAACCTCGCGCTTCAAGAAGCAGCAGACGCTTTCGAAGGCCCATTGAGCCAACAGCGGCTGGAACACCTCCAGACGTTGGATTCGCTACCTGACAAGGAACTTTGGAACCTTGCCTCACAAACCGTCGATTTGGCCGATGGAGTCATTCGTAAGCTGCAGCCTCCGTCGCTTCAACTAGCGGAGAGCTTTCTAGGTAGGTTACTCCCCGAAAGCAGGCATTCTCTTAGATTTGTTTCTCCTGCGGCTAACAATGATTATTTCAACAGCATATCTTGACACCAAGTGTCTTTGGGCTGCAGTTTCGCACAACATTCCCGATCTGCTCTCCTCCGGAGGTCCACAACCAATCGAAGAACTGGCGAAGAAGAGCGGACTTCAACCGATTCGCCTCAGACAAGTCATGCGCGTCTTGCACAATAACGGCATCTTTGAGTATGACCCATCTGCTGACTCCTACAGCAACTCGCCTTCCTCTGCCATGCTCACCAAGGACCACTGGACTCAGTGGCATCGCTGGGTGGACCTCTACGGCAACGAAAACTACAAGGCCGCCGAGGGGATCCCAGAAGCCATTGAGCAAGGGCAGACGCGGTGCGCCGCCCAGATTCACTACAACACAGATGAAGACATGTTTCGTTACTTTGCACGACAGGGCTTACAGGACAAGTTTCATAAGACTCTCGGAGCAGGTGCCGTGGCACAAGCTCCTGGCATGATGGCTGACTATGACTGGGCAGAGCTGGGTGACGCTGTCGTGCTGGACGTGGGCGGCGGAGGCGGTGACTTCATCACGATGCTGCTGCGTCGTCATCCCTCGCTACGTGGCGCACTATTCGAGCTTGATACTGTTATCGACATGGTCAAGCCCAAGTACCAAAGCCCTGGCGGTGAATTTGCTGATGTCGGGCACCGGATGGTTGAGTTCCATGTGGGGGACTTCCGAGAGGGGGTGCCTTCTTACGAAGTATACACGATGAAGTGGTGTCTGCACAATTGGCTGGACGGAGATGTCGTCAGGATCCTCTCAGCTGTCCGTCGAGCTATTAAGATAACACCGCGGGCCAGAATGGTGGTCATTGAGTCAGTGCTGAAAGACGGGAGGAGCTCTCGTATCTGGCGCTTTGGAGATGCGACCATGATGTCTCTTGCCAATGGACAAGAGAGGATGGAAGCCGAGTGGCGGGATCTTGCAGAGAAAGCTGGGTGGAATGTCGCTAGCATCTCGCCGTTGCGAAATGCCTGGGCAGCAGCCATTGAGTTGCGACCCCAGGAGGAGAGTTGGGGATTGTCTCAGGAATAGAGTCATTTGATAACGTACCTACAAGATACTTCACCCAGTGGGGACTCTCTAGCTTTCTATATCGGCAAATATCATCCTGACATTAGGTTTCTTCTCTCTAAGTTGGTGTATAAGTTGTACCGACAAGCCAGGCGAAAGTAGCTTGTACTAGCTATGAAGATTCCGAAGACGGCGCAAAGTGAGTTCGGAACTCGCCATGTCACACTGCATCACAATGAAATCTAGCATAGGTGCGAAAGGATACCCTCAGCCAAGTAAGTGGATAACTATTTCTTGAAGACATTTCTAGCTAGACTCTGGCCTCTGAGCCCAAATAATGATATGACGCACAGCTGTACGGTATTTCTCGATATCAGCTTCGAACCTGCCAAGCACTGTTTCCAGGTCTTCTTTCGGCATACCGAGCTGCTCGGAGCTATGAAGCCAGAATTGTCAGTACTTGCCATCAACCGAAATCGTGAACTGACACTCACCTAACCATTGAATACATATTACGAACCGCATCTTGCATGCTCCTCCGACCTCGGGCATCCATTTCTTTGTTAGCTTGGTGCTTTCCGATCACAATGTCCAATGACTCAACACTAATGTTGACGAAGCCTCCATCCTTCAGCGCGGCGAGAATTGCGTCTCTTGGCGCCGCAGACCTCATAAAGTGATTGGAAAGTTGATGAAGGAGCAGAAACCATGTGGGATCTGGTCCGGACACATTCTCGCCCGCACAAGGCTCAACGAGCTGGATCCAACCACCCGGCTTCACGCATTTCATCAGGCCACTGAAGACTTGGGAAATAATCTCGCTGCTAAAATTCGGACACACGAAACGCTGATGAACCAGATCGAAGCATCCATCCCATTCGGCGGGAAGGCCTTCTAACAGGTCCGCAGTAACGAGGCTTACGTTCTGGGGTCGTAATTCCGGTGGTCCAAAGAGCTCAGGACTGCCAAATTTGTAAAATATATTATTAGTGCAGTCTCTTCTTGGCTTTGGCGCTGACAACATACGCGATATCGAAACCTACCAACTCGGTTTCCGGCGGGAAAAGTGTCCTTGCATCAAGTAACCACGTTCCTAAACGGAATTGATTTGTCAGAGTTACACTAAGATGCCTTTATGATAATGCATAGGACGATTCTTACCATCTGCGGTTGCTGCGTCCAGTATTTTCTGGTGCTTCTTGCTGAAGTCGATCGGGGCTTTGATCAAACCCCCAAAAGAAATTTTAATCCATTCATGTTGATTTCTCATCCGCTCAATTTCTCTCTGGTTATTTGGCAGCATGTAGTGTTTCTTTGCATTTTCGAAACCTGGGGCGCTTGGTACATTCGTAGCGGTCTCCATTGTTGTCATGTTGTCGGAAAGGGCCTTGTTTCGACTGGATGGTTAAAATAAGTGTAGATGGCCCTCACACGATAATAAACTGAGAGGGCATAAGATCCGTAGTCTTCCAAGATCAACCTACTCACTGGATTGACTTGCCATTATCAGAGATAAACGATCCTTGTAGAAAGCCGAAAGTACCCCCCTTTGCCGGTGTCCGAGGCAGCAAGCAGCCTACCTAAACACATGACTGTGTCCATGTGTCGAATACCGACATGTGGTCAAGCGAGATCGCTGTGTAGATTCCCGAGCAGAGTTGAACCGGGGGTCTATCGGTGGGAAGGGCCCTCATAGTTCCCCACGCCTGTATCCAGATGTTTCTGCGATTAGCCAGGCTCTATCAAGTACACATTTGTAGTTTTGAGGTTTGCTAATCCCTAATTGCTGTCCAACATGCTCTCACGCCGTGCTCGGGAGAGTAATGAATGGTTCTTGGAGCGTTTCAAACGACCACTGAGTCGTCAAGGGTCAAAAAGCAAATCCAACATCGACCTTGCAACGGCAGAGAATTGGCTTATCCGGCCCGAGATTCTCTCTTCACTGAAGCAAAACTTCCAGGCTGACTTCCAGAGCAATAATTTGTCATATGCCCCGGGACTGGGAGGGACCCCGGAGCTGCTATCGGCTGCCTCAAGCTTCTTCAACCGCTTTTTCTCGCCAGCAATCCCAGTGGAGCCGAAACATATTGTGACTAGCGCTGGATGCAGTGCTGTCATTGACACATTGATTAACGACATTTGCGACGATGGGGATGGGCTCCTGGTAGCAACTCCTTATTGGGGTATGTATGTGCGCACACCGCTTACAGTTTTACCTACTGATCACTTGTGGCATGAATTATAGGGAGCTTCGAAGTCTCTTCAGTCCTCAGAAACGGTGTTAAGCTGATTCCCGTGCCCATTTCATATCGCGAGTCGCATTCCGCACAAAGCATTGTCGAGGCATATCGAGCCGCAGCGGAAAACACTCCACACAAAGTTCGCGGCTTACTTTTCTGCAACCCTCACAACCCATGGGGTCATATTTGTTCCGTCGAAATCATAGATGCGTTACTTCAATACTGCGAGCAAGCAGACATTCACTTTGTATCTGATGAAATATACGCACTATCCACGTTTGGTCGAGTCGTACTACCCTCCTCGGGCAGCGCACGACAGAGCAAAAAGTTCGTTTCGCCAGATGCCAAGTTTATGTCCGTCTTGACCCGAGATTTGACAAAACTTGGTGTCAATGGGGAAAGAGTTCATGTTGTTTATAGCATCAGCAAAGATTTTGGATGTAGCGGACTCAGGCTCGTATGCTCAGCCCTCCCTGCCTGGCCATGATCTTCACTAACACGAACATCTCACAAGGGATGCCTTGTCACACAAGCAAATGAGAAACTCCGAATGTCTCAAGCTATTTTGAACAATGGTAAATTATGCACTGCGGCGCAAGTTATGGTGGCACCTGTTCTCCGAGATACTTCACAGCTCTCCGCATTGGTATCGCTAAACATCCAAAGGATGCAAAGCGCCGCACGGCTTGCAGTTCAATTTGCCGAGTTCCATAACCTCACATACTATGAACCAGTTGCAGGTGTCTATATCTGGCTGCGGCTCTCCAACTCATGCAAAACTGACGAAGAGGAGGAAGCCATCGTTCAGCATTGCGCCAAGCAGGGTGTTTTTGTTGGTAGCGGTTCTGACTACTGTGAAGGCCAGGCAGGTTGGTTTCGTCTCACCTTCGCCCTTCCAACAGATAAATTCATTCAAGGGCTGCGTCTAATTGAGACTGCAATGGATTATGAGGACAGCTTTGATTTTGGGTTGGTAGAGAGCTCGATGGGAAATTTTGTCAGCCATATTTGGCGAAGACTCGGTCTACTATAAGAGTTTCATGTTAGTTGAGAGCACACTTTATAGTCATTTAACAAATTATTGAATATCTAACAAGGAAGACTTCTCAAACTGTAGTGTTCAGTGCCATAAAAGAATTTCACTCGTCTTCATGTTCTAAGCTTATACATTGGAAACTATTAGTCGGCAAGACGAGTCAATCTGACTTATGGCGCAAGTTTCTTCAATACATGTATCTTCAGTGATTGATATTTCAGATCTCATTGTAATCAACAGAGAATTAATTTCGGTGGCTATATCAAACAATCATGGGAACCATCTTCACCACGCCATCTGGCAAGCCGATCCAACTATCTAGCTGCAGTTTGACATCGGCTACTTCTTCGGCTTGCATAAGCTCAATTTCGTAATTTTCCAGGAGCTCGGCGAGTATGATACGGAGAATAATGTCCGCCACATTCTTCCCAAGACACTGCCGGGGACCAAACCCAAAGCGCCACATATTGTACCTTCGGCTCTACGGGCGCGTCAGTCTCTGCTTTCATTCATGGAGCGAGGCAGATGGTGCAGAGGAGACTCACCGAATCTTTCTGTCCGAGATGCCTGTGCGGGTCAAAGGTCGTTGCATCTTTCCAGTGTGGGTTGTCTATATTGATAGCGTGGGTATCAACAATAACGTCAGTCTAGAGTACCATTCCCGTTAGTGAGTCCGAATATCTTCGTTGAGGAAAGAGAGATAAATTACCCATCGCGGGATTATATAGTTGCCGACGATTTTATTTTCCTCTGCCGCCTCGGGATTTGAAAACGCTATGCTTGAGAGTCAATAAGACTAAGTTTGGAGAAGAAAATGAAAAGGGGCTCATACGTAGGACTGGATGCAGACGAGACGTTTCTAAGACGCATGCAGCAATCAGAGTGTCATCGCGACACATATATTCTTCATATGCTTTATCTGATTCATTGTGGCGCCGAATCTCTTCTCGTACTTTTCGTTGGACGTCTCGGTGATGAGCGATTCTGATAACATTCCAGGAGACAGCATGAGCGGTAACGTCGAGATTTGCAAAAAGGGATTCGTCAAGCGTTTGGAGGAGCTATAACAAAGTCATTCAGGCATGAACAATGTTCAGAGTTGGAGATCACTCACCTCCTGCATAGACATGTCGCCTCGGTCAACCGTTTCCCATAATGACACAATTGACCCATCACCCGTGTCGATGGCACGCTCATACGCTTGCTTGACAAAAGTTTCCCATTTGCCTTGGAACTGCCGAAGAAGGGATAAAGCGGATCCAGGGAAATACTTAGCGATCCCATAACGATTTATGCTGCCCATGAATGCACGCCTAAAGAGCTCCTCCCGAGGAGGGCCCAGTTGTTGAAGCTCGTTTCGTTGTGCCTGAGTGTGAACACCAAAGAAAATGCTGGCCACCATAAAAAAAGGACAGTATTTCAAATCATTTGAGGTATTGATCGTCCGTGATTCGTTGCTCGGGTTTAGTACGCTGAAGAAATCTCTGGCTTCATGAATGAATGTTCTCGGCCTTGTAAGGGCTGATGTTCGAGAGAATGGGTGCTCGAATGGTCTCCTGACTCGCTTCCAGCGGTTCTGGCTGACAACTCCGACGCAGGATCCGAGAAGCTCAGCAAAGAGCCAACCAGAATTGTTGTCCGCCGCTTTGATATGCAGGTGTGAGTCTCTATAAAACTCTTGCACCTGGTCCGGGGTCGAGAGAACGCTGTCTTGTGATCAGTATTGCAGACTCCTTTTATCCCAGCTTGTTGTAGGTTGATATTGGTAATTTAACACTACACTTACATTTCGCGCTTCAGACCGGCCCAAATGCTATAGATGGATCCATACTGATGCCGCCATCTCCGTGCAGCGTTGCGCCCCCCAAAGAACTTTTCAGTTCCTTGACCATTTGGAAATTTGAATCGGGGCCCTGGCAGTGATTTATTGCTGATCAGTGATTTTACTCGTCGTTTTCCACTAATCTGCTCTGATATCAGCTTTAACTGTTAGATAACGCTATAAACGGCACTTCTCACTGTTAAGGCCAGCCTGCTGGAGACAGCGCAGATGACTACCAGCATAGCTGCTGCAAGGAGCAGCATTCGTTCGATTGGAACTTGTTCTATAATCTCGGTCAACATCTTGCTGTTAGTTACTGTGATATTCATTAGACGTAAGGTGATCAGCTGCGAAAAGGAAAGAAGTTCAGCAGATACATGTAGAGGACCAGGAATCGTTTTCCCATGCTACCATTAGGGTAATCTCGAAATCTCACCAAAGGGTGGTAGCTAGGCCCCAGTGACAGGGAAACTCTCGGTAACCGACATTTTAAGCATCTCCTCAGCCGCATACGGGCCATGTTCCCGTTAAGTCATGTCCATGCACCTTCACTTTAGGAGATGTACTCAGACGGTGAACATTGTTATGGCGTGAAGGAGAAGAGTTACTGTCTTGTTTTCATGAACTTCATGGTCCTCGGTTCTTCGCTTGTCACTCTTCGCTCAAAAATTCTTCGCTATTCTCTTTCATTGCCACGATGGAAGCTTTGCCTTTGAACTTGTGCGAGCTATTTACCCAGGCTGTGGCTCGATGTCCTGACAACCTTGCTGTAGATCACAGTGAAGGCCGCCTAACGTACCGAGAGCTCGAAGATGCCTCCAATTCGCTAGCAAGTACGCTCAGGAGTGCGGGTGTGGGTCATCAGTCTCCCGTTATCTTGCTCACAGCACATGGAACGTTCAACCTCATCGCCATACTCGCCATCCTCAAGTCTGGGGGTTGCTGGGTACCAATAGATAGAGCAACATGGTCCCCGGAAATGGTAACCAATGTCTGCAGTACAGTTGACAGCACTGTAATCATCAATACAACTTTGGAGCCCTTCGAATGTCCCACGGAGGGGTGGTGTTTACTAGAATGCACCAGCATCCCAGCAAGGCTCGGCCTGCCGAAAGACAACAACCATATAGACACAATACAACCCTCCGACCCTGCATGCATAGTTTTCACAAGCGGAAGCACGGGTCGGCCAAAAGGAGTCGTCATATCACACCGATCATTATGCCTGTACGCCAAGACAAGCCCGATCAATCTTGATATTACTCCGGGTGATCGCCTCCTTCACATTCTATCTGTTTCTTTCGACGGTGAGATCCATTCTGATTTGAACATCCCCAACGCCTGAGCTGACACAGTGTTATAGCTTGTGCTTGCATCCTCTTCTCAGCGTTGGGCAACTGTGGAACAGTCGTCCCCACACAAGGAGATGACATTTTCCTCCGAGCTCCCTCGTGTACGGCCCTGGCAGCTACGCCTTCCATACTGAATAATCTCCCTTCGCCGAGCGCAGAAGGCTCGATTTTCTCAAATATTAGCAAAATCATTTTGGGTGGCGAGACTGCAGCGCCAGATCTCCTTGGATCATGGATCGATGCAGGTGTGCGGGTGCTGACAGCATTTGGCGTAACAGAGACCACATCAATGGGATCAGCACATCTGGTGAAACGAGACTCACAAACCGGCATTATCAACTCATTTCTAATAGGAAGAGTTATGAAAGAAAGTCCAATTTACATCGTGGACTCTGAGCTTGGCATCATTGATGAGGACTATTGTGAGGGAGAGATCATTATCGGAGGCGATGGAGTCGCACTTGGATACTATAAAGACGAGATAAAGACGAGAACCAACTTCGTCGATTGGAATGGGTCTCGCATCTACAGAACCGGTGACTTCGGTTGTTGGGTCCAAGACGCAGCAGGCAATAAGCTTGTCGAATTTCGTGGTCGACAGGATCGCACTGTCAAAAACAGAGGCTTTCTCGTGAATCTCGATAGAGATGTGGAAGCCTGTCTCTACCGTGTTGGCGAATCATTTGGCCTCACATCAGTACGTTCAGCTATGACAGAGAATGGTATCGTCGCCGTTGTCACGCCTTCAGATGTAAACACATCTGCACTAATTGAGAAAGCCAAAGAAAGCATGAGTTCCTACTGTATGCCGTATCGTATCAGAGCAGTGGATGATCTACCCCTGTCACCTAACGGAAAGGTACAGCAGAGGCAGCTCGTTGATCTTGTTAAGTCCATCGAGGAAGTGGAGGGTCTTCGGGGTGAAGATTCCTCTGATGAGTCAACCTTCCAGGAGCTGGACACTGCTTTACCAGACGATCAGAGGAATCTTCAACTTCTGCTTACAGTGGCTCGAGAAGTTCTCTCTCTGCCGGGAGAGAAATTTAGAGAACTCCAACCAGATGACTCATTCCTTGCTGTTGGGGGATCATCTCTACTAGCATTCAAAATTGTTTCAGTTATCAGACAACACAACCTTCACGTCCCAGCAAGAGAGTTACTCAAGTGCCAAAAGTTCTCAGATATTTCGCCACTGATGTCTTCCATATCAGACCATGCTTGTCCAGATGTTACGTTGGCGGAAAATTATGCAGCAAACCGGCAGATTCGAACTGAACTCGCCAGCCAGGCTCGCAACGCAATCGGCTTGGCCAAGAACAGTTTTGACATCGGGCCATTGACTAGTTTGCAACTAGAGCTAGCAGTTTCCGCACTGGGTGACGAGACGAGAAATGTGAACCAAGTCAAGATAGCATACAGCGACGCACACTCGGAAGCTATGCAGAGGGCCTGGCAAGCACTTTGGCAATCCGAGCCCATTTTCAGGTCTGAGGTTTCATTAGCATTTGGTTGTGGTGCCTTTATTGTGCACAAGATACCTTTCAGGGCGCCTCAAGTAACGTCACACTGCTGTTATAATGACTATGAAGAAGCTGTGAGGAATGTTAGCATGGGCGTTGGCTTGGGTTGCACGCTGGATCTCATCAAATACGACGACGCATCCAGTGATCGACCCGGCTTGCGATCCCCATCCAAGGCATCTGAGATTACAGTGGTTCTCACAGTCCACCATACCCTGATGGATGGCGAGTCTCTGAAACTGCTACTGGACAAACTTGACCGAGTTGCTCAAGGGTTTCCTCCGGTTCATAGTGCCTCAACCATCGATGCAAATCTCGCGCTGTTAGATATACAGCGCACGAGAGACTTAGAAGTACGAAGTTTCTTTGTCGATTATTTGAGAAACGTTCCAACCGAAGTTACCACATCAGAGATCACAACCATCGGCGAAGGCTCATGCATGCAATCAGCAATCTTCGAGACCTCTGTAAGCACAGCCGAGGTGGCAAGATTTGCAACCAGAAATTGCGCATCCGCTGCATGCATTTACTATGTTGCATGGGCAATGGCTATAGCTGCTATTGAAGACTGCTCTACCGTCATCGTTGGAGCAGTCGTGTCTAACCGTCACGCCCTGCATCGCCATGACGATGCCATGGGAGCGTACATGTCCACACTCCCACTACTTTTCAATTTTGTCGACCAAGAAGTGACAATAGCGGAACTGATTAGAAATACTATGGACCATCTTGCAACGATAGGCGAATACGCCTGGGCGCGTTCCGACCAAGTTGGTGTTGGCCATCGGATGCGAAACCTCTTGTCTATACAGTTCCCACTTCCCGACGAGAGTTCAAAAGTGCCAGCTCTTTGGACAGAGTCTGTAGAGAGAAATGATTTTCCACTCTGTCTTTTGATTGAGTCCAGTGGCGGTTTCAGAATGCTTTACAACACCATGCAGTATAATGAAGAAGCCATCCAAAGGCTAGGCCAGCATTTCAAGCATGCACTCTACTCTCTCCATCATAAAACTCGGGTGGAAGACTGCATTACACTCAATCGCCTGCAGGAGAAGCTGGCCAGGCAAGCAGATCTGTTCAGGCTTCAGCCAAGCGACCGTATAGCAAAACAAGTTTTGGAAGAGGCCATGGATCGATACGCAGATCTCATTGCACTAGAAGACTGCATTGGCGGCAAGCTCACATACAGAGAGCTTGATAAGTTCACCAACGGCATTGCCCAATTCATCATCTCAACCATGCCAGACACCAAAGTCGTCGCTCTCTATGCCGACGGTACGATCGGGTGGATTCTTGGCCTGCTTGGGGCTGTCAAAGCAGGCTGCACGTATGTCAACCTTGACCCAAGATCAACACCTACTCAAAGAGAGTCCGTTTGCAAACAATGTAGCGCAGAAGCACTGCTCCTCCCCAATGCATCACAAGCGTCACATGTTCCCTCAATAGACAGCATGAAAGTATTTGCGCTGGATGGCATACTGAACGACATCGCTGGCAGCAAGAATGTAGGAAGACAACCGAACCGAGCATCCCTGGACTCTCCCCTCGTTATTGTATTTACATCAGGGACAACAGGAACCCCCAAAGGCTTCCCAATTTCCAACCGCTCGTTAATGGCTATGAAAACCAACTACGGTACAACAATGTTTGCATCTCCAGGTCGTCGTATTGCGCAATTCATGTCACCAGTATTCGACGTCTGCAATATGGAAGTGTTCTCCGCGCTTCTACATGGGGCCACTCTGGTGCTCCGTGACCCGTCAGATCCTTATGCTCATCTTCATCGAGTAAACACCGCTGCCGTGACTCCATCGGTGTTAGCAGCCATGAATCCTGATTATTTTCCCAACCTCGAAGTCGTGAGTGTATCTTCTGCATTTCAATCATCTCATCTACTAATTCGCATACTCCCAGGTTTACGCATGTGGTGAGCCGGTTACGGCTGCGATTGTGAAAAGATATGCCTCCGGGCTTTTGCTTTACAATGCCTATGGGCCAGCAGAGGTGAGTAGACGATAAATTAAGGTCCAAATACATATCTGTCTAACAACATGATACTTCCAGTGCAGTATTCTTATCGGCATTGATCGACTAATCCCCGGAGATCGCATCACTGTGGGAAGACCCTTGAAAACAATCCGAGTCTATGTCTTGGACGAGCAGCAGCAACCTGTGTCACGCGGGGCTCGCGGTGAGCTTTGCATGGCGGGAGTTCAAGTGCTACGAGACTATGTCAATGCTCCCGAACAAGCCGCTCGTAATATTCTCTCAGATCCGTGGCACCCTGGTGAGCGTATGTACCGTTCAGGAGATGCCGGTTCGATCGGCCGGGACGGTAGAGTGAATATATACGGACGTATGGATCGCCTGGTTAAAGTCCGCGGGTTCCGCGTTGAGCTGGCAGGAGTCGAGCTTGCGATCGTCTCTGGGCCTCCTGAGGAGAACATCTCGCAATGCTCGACCATAGTTGTCAATGGTCTCGTTGTTTCCTTCATCTCTTTTGACAGGTCGCAAGATGATGATAATTTCGACAAAGAGGGTCGGATCGCTCGTTTGCGGAGGAGACTCTGCGACCTATTACCTCCATCATCGGTACCGCAGGACATTGTACCTTTGGACACATTCCCAAGGACCAATAATGGAAAGATCGATACCAGAGCACTAAAATCGCTATACTCAAACAAAAAAAAGTTTGTGTCCGAGGAAGAGTCGCTTGAGGAGACCTCAACATCTCAGCTCGGGATAGAACAACGGTTGGCATATGAATGGCGTCAAGTACTCCAACTCAAACCTGAGATGCAAATTGAAGAGTCCAGCAATTTCTTCAAAATGGGAGGCCACTCTGTTTCGATCATGTTATTGGCTACACGGCTTACCACAGCATTTGGCAGAAGAATCACAGTCCGTCAACTCCTCCCGTCTCCTGGTTTCCAACAACAAGTTAATATCATCAAAGAACTTGTTAAGATTGAAACAACCAGGAGCAAGCAGCCTGAGATAGGATCTCCTCTTATGATAGAGGAGCTAACAGAAATCGAGAAACAGGTGTGGTTCCAGCATCAAGTTGCCACAACAGTTACCGCCTTCAACATCGTCAGAGTCCTCAAAATCGGGGGTGCGGCTGACATTGCTAAATTGTCTCGATCACTAAACGCAGCTCTGTCATTTGATCCGATACTTCGCTGCAATATTGTGGAAGGACCTAATGGCCCTACGAGAACGTTGCGTAGCTTCGCTCCAACTGTAAGAGAAGTGGATGAGCTTGACATACAAAGCATTTTAAACCACCACTTTGACCTCTCTCGCGATCCTTTGTTTCAGGTATACATTGTCGGATCTTCTGGGGATCGCAACACTCTCACGGTGGTAATTCTTACCTCCCATGTGATTGCCGACTTAGGGACGCTGCAGAACTTCCTTCGGCTCACGTCGCTGGCCTATTCCGGGAGCACACTTAGTCCCCTCCACAGGCCAAAGCATCTGGATTCGAATCTCTGGACAACAATGCCATCCGCAGCTGAGAGAAAGTTCTGGATGGAGTACTTGCAAGGCCATGCCTACTCTGCCAAAAGAGAACCATTACTGAAGCGTCTCCCTGCTGCCTCGCCTCTAGTAACATTTCAAGGAGAATCCAGAACCCGAGAGTTCAAAGGAGAGCTAGTAACGGCTCTCAATAATTTAGTTCGGCGTATAGGGGCTACACAACACCAGCTAGTCCTAGCAATAACCGCCCTTCTATTGCATTGGTTCTCCCTGGAGGACGACTTCATATTGGGAGCACCGAGTTCTGGTCGGTCTACTTCGGAAGAGCAAGAAGCCCTTGGTCAATTCCTAGATCGGCTGCCTATTCGAATAACTCCAGCTGATTTAAGAATCATGAACAATAGAGATACTACTACATCAGTGGTGGCCCGCGTTCGCGATTCCTCTCGAAGAGCCCTCTCCAATGCCATTCCTTTCAGCAATATTATCCAAGATCTTGGCTTTCCTAGAGGTAGCCTACAACATCCTCTATTTGAGTGCATGGTGACATTTCACCCTCGAAGCGCCGGGCTGGAGAACTTTCTGCAACTACCAAAGTGCAACGTCTCTGTCTCGACACCTTTTCCTCGGGGGGCGAAGTTTCCTCTTATGATGGAATGGTTCGAGTTGGGCCCTGACCAATGGAACCTACATATAGAGCACGATACTCTTGATGTTCCAGCAAATACGATCGACGCCATGGAAGAGGCATTAGCAGTTATTCTACGAGGCATAGCAGATGAATGCTCCATACTAGAACTCAGCACGCGATTGGCAGATCTTGAGCCGACGAGCTTAGACACGTTGTCCAGTTCAAGTTGCAGTTCACGTAACAGTACTGAAACTTCAAGCGCCCATTCAGAATCCGTGGGAGAAATAGTATCTTCAATCCAGTCGGAAATGGAGGCAAGCCTAGGTGCATCTCGCGGGACATTGTCCCCTCACACCTCCTTCTTCTCTGCTGGAGCAGACTCGCAAGCAGTTGTTTCACTGAGGCACCGATTGCAGAAGCTAGGCTTGGACATTCCATTAAGATCGATTTTCTTGGCTCAGAGCCCGGCGAAGCTTGCAGAGCATTTGCTTCTCATCCCCACTTGACTGTTTACATGTCTAGGAGACAGTATATGAATCCCAAAGGGACACTGCGAAACTCTTCAATATTTTTCACCCTGGTATATTCATCTTTTCATCGTTGTTTTTCAAGTATTGGTCATCACTATTTTTCATTCTATCTTATGATGTTTTCTTCCCTTAGTTTAGTCAAGCTAAATTTCTAAAATATGACTTATCATCTACCACAAATAACGTTGGTCGAACATGAAGCTTGTGTAGATGATCGATCATAGCCTAGTTGAATGTCGGGAACCGACCAACGCCGGCTACGGTCCATATATATGGACCATATCTTATACCCAACAAGCCTCATTGAGTAGCTCAAATCTCAACTACAATATGACCACCTGTGAGAACTTGCCGCCATGGAAGGCGAGCTCAATGCCCAACGAGCCAATGTGGTACTTCGGTTATGGATCTAACATGAAAGCGAGCTCGATGGCTGACCGGAAGATCACTCCTCTAAAAACCAAAGTAGTCACCGTCCCTACACACTTCGTCACATTTGACATATTCGGAATCCCATATTCGGAGCCCAGCTACGCAAGTCTAGAGCAGTTTCCAGATGGAGGCCACGGGAAGCTCGATCTTCTGCATCGTCGCAATCGCACGCAAGTGCCGCCCGCGTGTGGAGTCGGCCATCTCCTCAATCCGGTTGACTTTCATCGCCTGCTAGTTACCGAGGGCAGCGGAGTGGTCTACAATCTAATTGAGGTGCAGGCTTACGAGTTGGCCCCAGATGGGAGACCGATTCTTGCTCCGTTTCCAGTATACACACTGAAAGCAAAGTGGCCGCAGAGGCCTAACGGGATACCCAGTGCTCGATATATGGTTTGTTCGCCCGGAATTTCTTCTAAAATCTGATATGGACTAAATAACACGTGAATAGAATATTTTTCTTCAAGGTGCTAGAGATCATAATCTTCCGCCAGCATATATCGAATATCTCGAAAAACTCCCCAGATACCAAAAGGTTGAGGGCCCAGAGCGAACCGCTGGTCAGCTAGTTTTTGATAGAGCATGGCGACCGTTCTTGAAAAGACTTGTGCGTATCACAACGTGGAAGGTAGACGAGGATGGAAATTGCCCTTTCTATGTGGCTCACATCATTGTCTGGCTCTACCAGCTTATGTGGAAGTATCACGATTTAATCCACAGGCACATATTTGAAGAGGGCGACGGAGGGAAGCTTCATTATGTCCGTGTGAGGGAGTGACTTATTCAGTTGGATCATACTCGATGGTGATAGATAAACTTCAGTCTACGTTTATTGATGAAGATGTACACTTCAATCAAACACCCCTCTCGTCTTCCTAACTTCTTCTCGCACTTTACTATCCCAAATCTCCTCGAACGTATCGCTTAGCACCTCTTCTTCTGCTTCCTTCATTGCTGTTGAGACTTGCTCGACAGCATCCATGACACGCAACACATTCAGGCCAATCATATTTTGAATGGATTGTTCCGAAACCCCCCGTTTCAAAAGTTCAGCAATCAGAAGGGGAAACTTGGAAACATCATCCAAACCCGAGGCTGTCTGCATTACACCGTCGAAATCAGACCCGATCCCAACATGGTCATACCCAATCCGGTCACCGACATGTTGGACGTGGTCAGCCACCCTCTCCAAGCATGGATTGATAGAATCCGTAGATTTTCGTATGAACGTAATCATGAAGACCCCACCGTTACGCTGTAGCATGTCCAGCACATCATCCGGGCTATTGCGCGCGTGCTCGGTCACCGAAGAGCTTGGGTCGGTCTCTTAGCTAATCATCAGGTTCATACGGATTAGAATTTTCATACCAAGAAGAATGGGAGAATATGACGGGGGCCTTTGAAACAGCCAAAGCGTGCTTCTGGGTAGCGATGGACGTATGGGACAAATCCACGATCCTGGTCGAGAGATTAGCGGCGCCCGTTGCCTGTGTGTCATGGGAGAACGTCAGCCAGGGATCCCCTCACATTCCGACTCGATTCATCTCTTTCACCATCGAGATTCCATCAGCGGATAAGCCTCCGTGAAAAGGCCCGGTAGAGTTCTGTCAGCTCCTCTGTCAGAAGTTTCCTTGTCCGAGCTTGCCCCACGGGGTCCTGACCGTAGAATCAGCGTAGAGGTTGTTGCTGTCGTGAGTCAAGGTGATGTACCGTACTCCCAAACGATGGAAATTTCTCATTACCCCGGGGCTGTTGGCGATTTGGTGCAACCCTTCAACGCCAATCAGGCTTGCCACTCGGCCCGATTTGAAGACATTCCAAACCTCAGTCGATGTTGTTGCAAGGCCAAGATTCTTGGGATATCGCTCGATAAGTCCATGGATTATGTCAATTTGTTGCAGGGTTTCTCTTAAACAGTGGTGATGAACATCAACTGAGAAATCGTTATTGGCATTGGCATCTGGGCTGGAAACAAAGTCAGTGGACAATAATGGATGAATGGCATACGAAACCACATACCAAGGGACGTAGGCGCTCCAAAATACTCCACCAACCCGACCTTGGCTCAGTCGTTCCAGATCTGTATGGGCAATGGGCATGTGCTGACAATCCACGGTGTTCACTTGATCTGGGTACCATCCACGAAGAAAGTAGGGGAAGTCGTTGTGCCCATCTATACGGTGGTTACTTGAGCGGGAGAACCCTGCGTCAGAATCTTAAGATCTTACCTATCAGAGGAACATCTTGCAACAGCTTGAGCGCTTTAGCGAGATCTTCGCCGAGAATATGCATGTTGGCAAGTATGGGGGAAATTATCTCAGTCAGTACCAGAAGCCTGTAACTTGTATCCAAGTGCTCACTACGATGGTCAGGGCTCGGGTAATATATTATAATCATGATCTCCTAAGATACAACAAGAGCATATGATCGCCCATCGGTCTTCGGCGACATAGCTGGGGAACCCAAAGCGAGATCGCAGACCAAGAGTAAACTAACTTGATCAAGTGAGGTGTCTATCTACACAGCCAACGATGATAGTAACATATTCTTAATCGCAAATACTTTCGCATTCTGAGAACTATCTTCAACTAAAGTAATTTGATCATTCTTCAATGTGAATCACTTTGCGTGAATCTAAGTCTGCATACGCTTTGGCCACCCCTGGAACCTTTGCTAGCTCATCACTCCATGCCTTCAAGGCCGGAAAGTCATGCTTGTCAATACCCATTCGTTCCATGGTTGGATCGTCCGCAAATGGGTAGATGGCCAGGTCTGCGATCGTCGGCCGGTCCTTCAGGCCGATCCACTTCTGACCTGGCTGCGACAGGTGTTTGTCAAGGATGCCATACTGCGTCCTCAAGTCTTTGTACATCCTGCGTGCGTCTAAGTTAGCAACCAAAAGTCCCATCTGGTCAATGCACTCATCACAAGACCTTACTTTTCCTGCGCCTTGGGATTTTGCTCCTCGGGCTGGCGGATTGCATACCACACCCAATACTTTGCAGTAGGCCTATGGATGTAAGTTTGACTGCGCCCCTTGTCTGTGAAGGAACAGTGTATCACGCACCCAAGAGATGCCGTTTCAAAGGTCAGCCAGTTACCAATTTCCAGGCTTTCGGCTGCATTTTGCCCATTCCACATTTTCTCAGTGTCGTATTTGCTGGCCAGGTACTGGAGAATCTGGGAGCTATCCCAAGACGACACACGCTGGCCATTCTCAGAGTCGATCAGGGCCGGGACGTATCGCTGGGGATGAATTCTGGTAAACCAATCAGTCCTGGTCGTAGGCCCATCGAGGCATGCAGCGTCGTAATCGACCCCAAGACACTCGAGCAACATGATTGGTTTGATCCAGTTCTGGTAGCGACCCTCTACCACGAAGATGAGGGGCTTGTCGGGGACATCAAGGTCCAGGGACTTGGCAGAGAACTTGTTAATTGGCATTTTTGGACCTGTAACTTTGCGCTTAGTAACCAGGTATCGTTATGCATCGCAAGCGAGGCCTTCCGTCTTGCTATATCTGCAGGTGTCGGAACCGGTCGGTAACCGGTGGTCAGCGATGTGACCATCCAAGTCGTCGGATGCAACACAATAAGGACCTTGAGGCCGGTGGGGAAAGAGCAAGATGGTAGGGAACGGGGTTATCACCTGCGGTAACCGAAGTAACCGAGCTGATATGTCCCTTTAAGGCACCGGCATGAACAACACAATTGATTAGACTTTTTGCTCTCGTTAGCGATCTCACCATGAAACGTCTCCAGTCATGCCTCCAAACTGCAGCAAGCCGGTCAACTTGGCCAGCCTATCCAGGCATCCATTTATCGCCTCATCATGCACACCCTCCTCCCACTTCTCATCCATGACTAGCTTCCACTCTTGCAGTTTCTCAATGAGATCCAGGCACGCATCCGTCAGTGCTACTTGGCCCAGCAACTGGGCCTCGGACCCTTGTAAAGTGAGGTTTCCGAGTCTCATATGTGGAGGCGCAGACTGGTAGCCTCTTGAATCATCATCGCCACTTGTCTCTGAAGAGGTAATGCTGCTGCCTTGGCGCATTCCATCCCGAGAGTGCGTGAATTGTCTTGAATGAGAACTCGGCTGGCTGGCAAATGATGCTGCGGACGCTGCTGTTGTTGCTGATATTGACGAAGACGATGATGAAGATGGAGCGATCGCAGCGCTCCACTGTGTGCTGGCGGCATTTGCATGTGCAGCTTCGTAGAGACAAACCAAACGTGATGTGATCCGCATCAGCAAGTTCGTTACTCTGTACGTCCTTATACAACGGTCGCAGCATGTGATGTTTTTGAGATGGGATGTGAACTCAGAGCCGAGTAACAGGATTCTGTCAACAGGGAGTATATCCTGCTCCAGCTGGCTTGATATATGCTGGAAGCTGATGGCTTGACAACTACACTGGCTCGATTGCATCATGTGTGCATAAATGACGAATATGTGGCATTTCTCATTTGTTGGCTGGGCCAATGTTACCTTTTTGTACGTGTCTGCCATTCTCACCTCAGCTTGCATGTCTATAGAAGCGAAGTGGCGTCGGTTACGTTGCTCTCAAAGGCTGAAGCTCAAGCTATTCAACACTTCTCACGATCGATACGGCCATGAATACTGTTTTCCGATGCATTCTCCCCCAATACATGCTCGGGCACAAGCAGGGGTTCATAACTCAAGAGGAGCCCGATCCCTGATCTCCTGCATCTGTTACTGACAGCTGAATCAATATGGCATGTAACTATTCACACGCGAGGTCACCTTAAGCGGCCTCTTCACCACTTCGGTGATTAATACAGTACTGCCGGCGAATTAGCCTGTCCCGTATTGAGTCCCGTAACGAGTGAGAATGCAGCTGACAGGTTGGTGACGACAGCCAGACAAGAGCTCGCTAAATCCCATCGGGATATGATGATCCAGCCGCGCCCCCTCCCGTCGGGCTTACCAGGGCTGACTGTGTTCTCGGGCCGGTCAATGATATCCTGCATGTTGGGGTTCAGCCAAGTGCAGCAGAACATACCCCTCCCCCCTTCCCTCTTCCCCGCTCGAATTGGACGCTAGAATGATATCTGCAGATCGGAGTATTACATGCATAGATGGAGCGATAACGGGGGGCAATACGATTCTATACGGCCTGATTGTTGAGCCAACATGGCCGTGGCTTTCATCAAAGGGTGCGCCCCCGGCAGTTCCATTCATCTACCATATCACGCTAGCCATTCACTTATCCTAGCACGGTTTGAGAGCTCAGATCATAATTGTCAGTCGTCCCATTCGGATGAAGCCTTATCAGACTTAACAACGCAATGGTGGGACGCCATGGAACTCTCCATGCGTCTGGGACAAGGGGCCCCAAATACCGAACCTCCTGTGATCGATGCCAAGCCGCAAAGGTCAAGTGCGGCCATGAAAAGCCGTCGTGCAGGAGATGCACCTATCACAAGGTAGAATGCGTCTACGGCATCTCTCGTCGTATGGGCAGGCCAAGGGCCAGGAAGAGTCCCGCCAAAGACTCGTCTCCTTCGCCGCAAGCTTCCACCAACAGTGCATCAGACGAGAACAGTAGGTCCAAGCCAGCAACGCCAGCAGTCACCTTTGGCGAAGCAGAGCCGGCAGTGGAGATCCAGCAGAGCAGTCCAGCGATAAACGCTGAAGGAGGCAGTCTCTCGACGGAGTCTGCGCACATATCAGAGCCTTGGGCGGCCTCATTGGCCACGCACTTCGAACCGCCAGAACTCGATCAAATTGCAGCTGAAGGTATTCATAATGATCCGATGCTTGAGTCATTGCGTACGCCGTTGGCATTCCTGTCGACCCCTACAGAAAATAGAATGGATCTTGATGATTACAACGGCTACCCAACCATGAGCGCATTTCTTGACGACATCTCAGACTCCATGATATCACAGCAGCCCATTCCTACACCATCAGCAATGGAGATTCTAGACCCTCAAGCCTTGATTCCAACGGAAATTCCAGTTGGTAATCCACAGGAATCGTTTGGTCAGGTCAATACAATTCCAACGCCGGTGCAGACCGCGCAGTCTGGGAACAGCTCAAACACCATCCGTCGGACAGACGCCCATCACCAGTCCAGTCCATCATCTGTGTCAAAGGGGCGTGTCTCAATTGACCAGTCAATGAGCGACATGTTGCTCAGCTTGACAAACCACGAAGACAAAAATCATGCGGCCAGACCATCAAACGGGACGCATGTCGAGCCTCACTACGACACACGGCCCATGTCAAAGAGTGGCAAACTGTCTGTTCACGAGAAAGATGATGGCTGCTGCAACTGCCACATCGTCGTCACGGACTGCATTGTGTCGCTCAAGGCAGAGCAACAGAGGTCTGGCTTAGTGCCTATCGACTGTGCCCTGAGGATGGAGACGGAGGTAGAGACGTCTCTCTCTGCGGTGCACGAGTGTCAAAGCTGCCGTTGCGAGAGCAGCATACACCTCCTCTCACTTGTTGGCGTTCGGCTGATGCTAGATATACTACAAAAGACAGTGAGGGATGAATTTGTCATGCGTCCAAGGCGGATCAATAGTGGAACGATCTCTATTAACAACAGCGACATTCTCTGGATAGGTAGCTTCAAGGTCTCTCCCAAGACGCGCTGCCGCTTCCTCAAGAAGCTTGTTCAGGCGCGGTTTTGTAGGCTCGCGATGCTCGTGGAAAGGGGCGGCAAGGTGGTGACCAGTGGCCCTGCACGAGACTGTTACTCCCAGTCTGGAGACTTATTGCTGGAGGACATCTCAAAAGGACTACGGACAACTATGGGTTGGGTGACGCTGTGGAATTCAAAGCATTGACACCAGGTTTCCAAAAGACGTATCGCTGGTTTGCAAATTTGATAGCTAGCACAAGTACCTTACCTATGCATATCATTTGGCACGTTTCTTCGATTGTTTTCTCACCTTATAATCACGATTTACTTAAGATCTCATCGTATTTGTTTTTTCCAAGCGAGCTTCCACTACGCTTGGCAGCATCAAGTTGACGAGGTGTGGCGGAGACTACATGACAAAACAAGGGGGACTTATGTACAGGTGGCGGCATGGCTGCATTTATTGGTTTCGGGTCCGTCAGCCTGCAGGTAATATCGGCTTTAATCCCTCCGACTCTGGAGAACGGGAAGGGGGTGGCGTGAACAAGGCGTGTGAGTATCGTCGGTTACCGACCTCATGTTGAAATGCACAATCTTTGGATCGTGAAGTTGTTGAAGCAGGCCGATTTTCATGGAGCTATCATGACATTGTTCTCTCGACTTTTTGGCTTATTCATTGACAGACTTTTGTTCCTTGATTTTCAGCTGCCACACTTTCAGTGGACGCATAACGACGGAGATACCATGTCTACCCCGTTGCGAAACATGTTGCAACAGGAGGCGTTTTCAGTGGTCCTGGACAGACCTTGGATCAGCACTGGAGTCTTCATCCCTTTGCTTATCCTACTCATTGACTATCTCAACTACTATAGGCTCAGAAGGCGCCTGGGTAATATACCGGTCGTAGGAGATGCGTCTTACCTTTGGAGGCGGCTTCGCTGGACCGAAACTGATGCAAGTTTTCAAAAAGTTTTCCAAAAAGGATACGATACTGTAAGCAGGTCTTATACCCGGGTCAAGAGTGAGCCAATTGTTGATTTGAATGTCATAGTTCTCTAAGAAAGCCAAACCATTTGCCTTCTGGGGACAGAATGAGGACTTTGTTATTATCCTACCTCCTGGAAGCTGCGAGGATGTCAAAAACATTGGCCCAGAGAAGCTAAGCTTTCTCCAGGCTGTCGAGGATGTATGTTTTGTCCAATTAATAACACGAAGACCAGCCCAGTTGACGTGCATGCACAGAGCTACCATTTCAACTTACATACCAACATCCTTGGCCGCAGCCATGTCGATGCTGTCCGCCAGTCTGTCAACAAGAACATGAGTATGAGTCCCAGGGAGGAAAGCCCCTAGCAAGTTGCTTGTACTAAAACACATTCAAGATCAACTTCACGAAATTGTTGTGAAAAAGGCAGATGAAACCATACCGAATCTCTTTAGCAACCTTGCGACGAGTATGAGAAATATTCAACTTATAACAACGCAGAGAAAGGCTGACAGCTCGCAGCGAATGAACCTTTCGCCGCATTCCTCACCATCTGGCATCTCGTTAACATTGTCTCCGCAAGCTACCTTGTTGGTCCAGAATTCAGTGACAATGCCGAGTATTTGCAGGCCATCGAATACTACTGCATCACTGTCCCGGCCTTCATCTATGGATACTTCTGGGTTCCAGCCCCCCTTCGGCGACTGTACTGGTACCTGTCCCCTCAGGGCTTCAAGATCCGTGCATGCAAGGCCAAACTGAAGGCCTTCGTCGCCCCTAAAATTCGACAGGTGATCAAAACTTGGCAGGAGGAGGGCCAGGTCAGTGGCTCTTACACGCTGCTCGGCGCAATGTTGGAACTCAAGGCCCAGAGGGGCCAGATCAAGCAAGACCCCAAGGCCATGACCAAGGCCGAGCTCGAGCGCCAGATTGACATCTTCTCCGATGAAATGATTTTCACGGGGTTTGACAGCGCCGGTCCTGTGGCTTGTATGGTCACGCAACTCGTCTTTGAGGCGATGCGTGACAAGAATCTGACCAGAGAGCTTCGCAATGAGATCGAGGCTGCACTGGCAGCCAACAATGGTGAATGGAATACACAAGTCTTAACATCTGTGCCCAAACTCGACAGCTTCACCAGGGAGTCGCTGCGGGTCAATGGGCCTACGCTATGTAAGGATCCTCCAGGAGCTGCTTCTTCTCCTCTGTTCAGGCCTTGGACTAATAAAGCTGAATTTAGTGTCAGTATCACGGACAGTCATGGAGCCCATGGAATTAAAATCCGGCCTCCGACTCAAGCGAGGCAACATCATCTCAAATGCATCTTGGCTCATTCACAACGACGAGGATCACTACAAGAAGGCTCACGAATTTGATCCCTACCGCTTCTATGACGAGAAGACTAACAAAGTGACCACAAAAGTGACCACTGCGAGCAGCAGCTTTCTCGGGTACGGATATGGAGCCCAGATGTGTCCGGGTCGTCACCTAGGGATCAGGATGTCGCAGATCCTATTCGCTAAACTACTCATGCAGTACGACGGAGAGTTTGAAGATGCGAAGGCTGGCAAGCCGCTAAATATTGTCACATCTGGCCAAGTCCTCCCTCCTTATCATACGAAAGTTATTATGAAGCATAGGAAGGCTTGATGGTCGCTGTGCTTATTTATCGAGTTATAAGTAAAGAGTCACAATTTGTCGCCAGCCATCTAATGCACGAAGGTCAGGCAAAATGGCTGCTGTGCTTTTCACCCCTACACATCCTATCAAGTATAGGAAAGATATGCGGTCTCTCAAAGCATACAATTCAATAGTTAAAAGACCGTTTTCTAAAAGGTGCTCCAAACTTCCATGAAGCCCAAGCCTAGATGAAGCTAAGTTGAGGTAAAGCCAACAAAACTTTACGTAGGCTCAAGTCTTGTCTTGCGTGTGGGAGGAAAAAGCAAGATTCTATAACATAATCCCCTCGGCTGTATATGAGTCTATCGAAATGGTCTAAGCCCCCTTTTATCTATTAGCGTTCTCCCTCTCCAATTCTTCTAATGGTATTTCCGTCTCCAGCTTTGAATACTTTTGCCTCGCAAGCCGCTTCTTCACAACGAATCGGTATCCACCAAACCCGACCAGCATTAAGCATAATGCAAACAACATCAGCGACATATACTTTCTCCATCCCCTAATACAGCAAGGATACCAAAACATGAACACACCCACAATCCACTCCGGCCAGCTCCGTTTTGCACCACCATTCGGACCCAAGCCGTTACGGATGAGTGCTTTCATCACCGGGCCGGTTGGCCCAGACACAAATCGTTTCAGGCCAAAGTATGGGACTGTCGCCTGATCCGGGTTGGCGTCTGGGTATTTCTCGTCGCCCCAGAGGCCTTTGTAATAGATGAATGAATCAGACTTGACGAGGGCTGGGTCATTTGAGCCCTCGCGATGGAGTGATGTGAAGGTGGAGCTCTTGGGGTCGTAACGGTAGAAGAATGCTGATCCGACGGGATCCCAAAGATGGCCGGCTTTGCACCAGTCGATCAACACAACGTTGTGGATATGTTCTCTGTTCACGGTCAGATGTCACAGAAAGGGATAAGACATCAACATCGACTTACCCCTCAGTCACGTAGTTGGCATGTGATCCGTACGCACTGTAGACGAATGGCTATCTTACGTTAGCAGTTCATCCAAGCAATAACATCATGCTAAACCAGCACATACCCGGATTCCATCCTTTTTAGAGACGGTATGGTCGTTCCAATCAAAGGAGGCGCCACCGTCGTGCTGACTATAGAATAGACCAGTGGGCTCTCCATTCTTGAACCGAATCATGTTATGTTCCCTAATGGCCACATGTTAGTCAAAGGTCCAAAGCAATTGGATGGACAAAAATTACCAGTCTCCAACGTGATCACCAAAGTGGAATGAGGGCGGATGGGCCCCGAAGATGCGGTTGAAGGGTTCGACAACCCAGGTGATGTTGGCCCCCCTATTGTAAGAGTAGAAATACCAATAAAACACATCGGTGATTTCGGGGCTCTTTTCAATAAGCAGCACCACACAGGCAGTGGAATTGTGAAGTATTCCCTTCTCATCTGGCATCTCACCCAACAGCCATGACGGTATTGCTGTGACGTTATCCTTTGAAGCCAACGCCCCAGGGCCACCCTTGGCAGTATTGAGAACAGCCAAATTGTCCAAGTTTAATTCTGGGACATCTGGAATTGGCTTGTGTGCCGACATTGGAGTGGTGTGGCGAACATGCTGGAGCAGATCTGACGGGCGGAATGGATCCTCCGGATGAAGCCACAAGAGCGGTGCTATTAAATTGGTTAGGCCTCCGGACTCTCCTGGTTTCTCGTGGATCGCGTCTTGGGGTGGCATTCTCACCATGTTTTATCACGTAGTCGGGAACCTTGGGCTGCGGCTCTCGGGATGACACGTCCAGGGGGTTCCCATTCTCGATGCTCGCTGCGGACAAGCCAGCCAAGGCCTGAGCCACGAGCAGCAGGACCGATATAAAGGAGGAATAACGATGGCCCATTTTCCCCATGGATTGCCGGGGCGCTGCGCCGAGACGGCCTCGGGCAAGATGGAACGGGGCTTCGACACAAAATTTGGCGATGGTGATATGCTGCCAGCGTTGTTCATCCTGGACAAATAAATGAAATTGCCTGATGTTTCGGATTAGTCAGATGAGAGAAGCGATAGCGCAGACGTTAGCTGGATTGGGTTGTTCACGGATTCCGTTGCCTAATGAGGACGAAGAACAAAGGAAGCGTGATCGATCCAGCTTTGACAAGGATGGAATGCATATGGAATATTCTACCAAGACATTACCTTATCAATTAGGACCAAACAGGCGCCGCGGATGGAACCACCTCATTAGTAGATCTCTGGCTGTATGCTTGCGACGGGGGCACGTTGCATCTTCGATGAAGACGTGTTCTTTCTTCGGCTATGTTATGGACAAAAAGGAGGAAGCAGAGGTACTTGAGGCTAGACTCATTTCTCGCGACTAATCAAGTACTCTTTCCCTTTATTGATCACCGTTCAGACCTCATTAATACCGCAGGCCCGGTAGTCTTCCTACCCTATAGCTCAACAACTGACGGCTTTTTCTCACATCTTCGTGTCGCTTTGTAAATATATAAGCAGATGAGAAGAGAGGGTCAAAAGATCATCATTTAATGGAATGCATCAATTTGCTGCAGTTCTTAGCTAGGTTTTTTCCTCGAGCTGATATCTTATAATTCAATGACATTGATCATGCAGATACAGTACTTGAAGTCAAATATGCTGCTCCAGCCAAAGCAGCCAGGTAAACAACACAGCCCCCTTTACGCATTCAAGCGGTGAAATAGTGCACATACTTGAAAATTCTTAGAGCTTCCAAGAGTTTAAGCCCTAACAGCCATGATGCCGACTGGGAGAAAGGCTGTATCGGGAAGAATTGTCCAAGAGGCCTTCCTGGCTACGATTTAGTGGACCAATAACGATGCGGAACAGCGATGAAATAGTGGAACGGCCCGGGAATTAGTGGAGCAGCCACGAGCAACGCGCGAGAAATGGGCGAAGGCGGTGCGACGCGGTGTCTAATACTTGCTAAATGTTAGTGGCACACACTGCCAAACAGCAAATGCTTAACAGCTATCAAGTACTTTGTTTCTATTTTCAGCTCTCTCGCCCGTCTCTCGCGCCGCCTCAGTCGGCCGCAAATTCATCACCATCAACGGCTTTTGAGACGGCCTCTAGGCTTTTGGGATATGTCGGCATTGAAGATAAATATCGGCGGCCCCTCGCTGGGTTGCCATTCGATTTTTGAAGCATCACAACAGAAACATTCAATCCAGCCATCAATCACCTAAAACCTCATTCAATTCAATCCAACCCAAGCTTTTGGTTGCTGACCACTATCAAACAACATGTCCAAGTCTATCATTGCCTTCTTCGGTGCCTCCAATGGCTGCGGCAACTTTGCCCTCAAGGAAGCCCTCAACGCCGGCCACACCTGCATTGCTCTGCTCCGCACCCCTGCCAAACTGGCTGATCTTGCCAGTGCCTACCCCAATCTGATCATCAAGGAGGGAAATGCCCATGACACTGCAGCTGTGGCTGCCTGTCTGACCATTCCTGGCGACAACACGCGCTTTGTCGATGCTGTGCACTTCTCCATCGGGGCCTTCATGGACCCCAAAACCTTCAAGTTTGCCGACCCAGACGTCTGCAAGAAGGGCATCGCGGCAATCCTCGAGGCCCTGACCACTCTGCGCATGAACCATGGCACAATCGGCAGCCCCCTGCTGGCCGTGGTGAGCACTACCGGCATCACCGAGAAGAAGCGCGACTTCCCGCTTGCCTTCTACCCCATCTACCACTGGATGTTGGCGACTCCTCACGCCGACAAGAAGGTCATGGAGGAGAGGCTTCGGGGCAGCTGCGAGAGATACGTGCTCGTCCGCCCCAGTTTGCTGATTGACAATGACAAGGAGGATGCTAAGATCAGGGAGGGGCTCCAGGATGTGGGCACCGGGGTCGTGGAGAAGGAGGAGGTGGGATATGTTATCTCGAGAGGCGCTGTTGGTCGCTGGATGTACAGGAACTTGCTGAGCGTGGAGGAGAGCGCTGTTCGCAAGTGGGAGGGCAAGGCTGTTTCTATCACTTGGTGATCTCGAAGCAAATCACCTGCTCTCTTGCATTCTCTTTTCTCCTGTTTCGGCGTTTGGGTTCATGATCCTCCTAGTAGCAGTGTGTTATAGAATATCGCGGAATCATTTGCTTTCTGGGTCGGTGGCGTTGGGTACTTGTTTGCAAACATTATAGATCTTTACAATGAAATACGAACCTGATGATTTAAATTGACCAGCTGCCTCAATGGTGCATGTAGTTCTAACCCAAAATTTGTTCGCCTCGAATCTTTCATTTCGACTTCGCTGGATGGTAAGTTGGGCAGCAGGCAAATTGGGCTACTGCTTCACTGTAAGTTGTTATCCGCAGAAAGAAACGCACTACATGTTGCACCGAAAGAGACCTTCAGTTCAGTGCAAGAAGTGATGTGGTGTGACAAGCTGACAATCAGGCCTGTTGCCTCGCCAATCTCAGTTGATTTTAGCGCGCGTCCGGGCGAAAATAGCGACTTGATCCGAAGGCAACAGTATTTTGTCGCCCTTTTGCTAGGCAGCACCTTTCAGGCTCTGATAAATAGTTCGAGGGATATCAATCAATTGTCCCAGGAGAGAATTTGAGAATCTTCACCTTGGGAGACATCTTGCATCCTTCATCACACGTACACCCCAACATACAAGGGGCATCGCGCCATGGCTCTGAATCTGACGGAACAATCCCTCCAGTCCCTCCAAACAACGAGGAACTCGCCCCAAATCGTCAAGCACGAGTCCAGCTACACAGAAATTCCAAATGGCTTCTTGCAAGGACCCTCTGCTCTGCCCGTCACATTGACTCACGTCCCCTTTGCCTCATCCCCCGTGCGCGAGTACGACGGATGCTTCGCCGTGATTCTGGACAACGTCATCTCCAAAGACGAATGCCAGGAGTTGATCAAGCTGGCTGAGCAATCTGCCACTCCCGCTAACAGCGACGCCGAGGGCTTCTGTCCATGGCGGTCGGCCATGGTGTCGCTCGGCCCTGGCGTGGAGGCATCGGCCAAGGGATACAGAGAGAGCGACAGGATCGTCTGGGACGAGCAGGAGATTACTGATCGTATATGGGCGCGTTGCTGTCAGGCCGAGGGGCTTCAGGACCAGCTCGCCCGAATCGAGGAGGGCGGAGACAGTCGCGTCGGCCGGCCTTCAAGGAAATGGGAGTTCCGTCGCATAAACGCGAGGATGAGATTTTTGCGATACTTTGTAGGGAACTTCTTCAAAGGTACCCAATGTCGAAATGAACCTTGCATCATAATATCATGAACTAACTGATGGCATGTAACAGCGCATACGGATGGTCCTTTCTGGTACGAGGATGGAGAGAGGGAGTTCCAAACCCATTACACAGTGCACCTATATCTCAATGATTCGGCCGAGGCGTCACCGGATAGCGAGTTGGTTGGAGGGGCCACCGCATTCCTCTCGCGAGATCGCCAGCGCCGCGTTGACGTGAACCCCAAAGCTGGGAGTGTGCTGGTATTCCAACACTCCAAGCTCTTGCATGAAGGTTCTGTGGTACAGGCGGGTCAGAAGTTCACGGTACGCATGGACTTGTTGTATGAATGGGTCAATAAAGGCGAGAAGGCGGAGGTGAAAAAGAAGACTCCCGTCCGGAAGCACGTCGTGGAAAAGGATGCATCAAGTGACAGCGTGGCTAAGAAAGAGGATGCTAAGTAGATATAGAGCCTGTCTCCAATTACACCACTTCCTGTGAGTGTACTGCGTCATTAGAGCAAATCCACAAGACCAGTGAAAAACTCCTCGACTGTCGTCTCGATCGAATCTCCGACCTGGTCCATTACTTCTGAAAAATCCTTGTCATGCATTTCCTTCAAGCTTTCCGACCCAACAAATCCACCAAGTTTCATGAGCCAGCGCATGGTTATCGTTCCGTGTTCAAAGCTCGGAAAGTTGTTGGGTTCACCAGTGTTCGTACGTAGGTAGAGAAACGGCGATAAGAGTTCGATAATTCGTGATACCGGCGTGGACCCAATCTCGCATGTTGGTGCCCGCTGCAGCGAGGCGCCCTCGAACGGGTAGCGGGTAGCCACCTGACGGCCACCAGCTGTTAGCTTCTCGTGTCAGTCTCGGTTTCACTCATCTCATACTCGAGGGATGTTCTGTGCTGAGAGGGAGTTTGTCGTTCGATAGGTGTCTCTGTGCTGTGTATCGATAAGCCCCGACGGAAAGGCAAAATTATGTTTATGTCGAGTATTGTAAGAGGATGGGTCGTATATTGGTGAAGTGTTGAACGTATCGCATAATATTTATATCGCCGAATGTGAACAGAAGCACCGCACATATGTGTTGGACATGGGAATGGAGATGAGGCGAAATTGTTGTTAGCTGTTGGGGCTATGTTTATACAGCCATCGAGCGAGGTTCTGAGCGAGTAATGTAGGCATCAGCCTATGATGGAATATTGGGGGCTGCAACTTCTGGGCGTAGTTTCAAGCCGTATTTTTCTTAAGGGAGTGTAAGGCATTCGTATCATATGATGTGTTGCTTGACAGCATGGTAAGCGCGAGCCTCGTGTAGTCCAAAGAGGCATTGCTGTTTATGTTGCTTGTGACGATTCCGACAAGGATGATCGAAACCACAATATAGGCCAGATATGGAATTCCTAGCGGTTTGGCTCCCACGTGGCCGTATGCTTATTCTATAACCTCAAGAGGCCACTGGGCTGCGGTTGGACCATATCTGAGGGTGTGGCATTGCGACGTTAAACTGCTACCAATAGGTCCTGTAGCAATGATATGCTGGCCACAGCGATCCCAACTTGGTATTGATTTTCCCCATGTTATTGCAGGTGCTACGAAGCCTGGTACTGGAGGAGGCAAAAGTCTCGCTCCAGGCGGTGCATTCGCTTGTGACCCAACTGAAGCGGCACGGGTAGTGATCATCTCAATGTTATCAGGCAACCTTCTCTTACAAGGCAGATTCTTCTTACCACACCCTTGAGCCTCAAGAGTGTGTATGGTTCGCACCAGGGAATTTGTCGATCGCATCAGCCACAACTCCTTTCCGGCAAGATCAATATGAAGCACAGCTAATACAGGATCAGCTACTGCATGTGATCCAAGTCAAGAAAACGTAAGCATGCTCAAGAAAGTATTCTGATCGGCCGGTATCAAAGACCTATTTACTATCCCTGTAGCATTCAATAAATCCGGGTTGAAACCTAAGCATTGTTATTGCCCTGTTAAAATCAGATTATTTCTCCTTTCAGATACTGGACCGCAATAGGTCTGTATTCTTACGCGTCCGCAAAGGCCTCTCAAATTTGTGAGCAGGGGGCTCATCTCCTGGCAGGGTAGAGTTTGCGCGCCCATCTTCACCCTTTACAGTACCGACTCAGCGGGACGGGTACGGACAGTGGACAGGGACGGAGCAATTTGATTATCTTTGATTGTAGAGAGCAATAATTAGAAGATTCACGCCGACTCCAATTAAGAGTGACATTGATTTGAGTGTCCTCATCTCACACGAAAACCTTAATATCGTCTACTCACAACCCAGTTGAGGCCATTGGTCAATGTATGGTCAACTAGTGTTAAGCAATTACGGAACTGAGTTGAAGGCGAGATTTGATTCGGAGATCCTATCTGGGAAAAATTAACTGTTGACAAGCATCTAATTACCTCATGGAAGAACACCCTGACCACGAGGATTGAAAACTAGCTGGGCCAATCGTGTGCTGGATCTTGACGCTTATCTTAATGACGGAGAAGGTAGGTAATTGAAACTCTCACCGTCAACCGCTGTCAGTGGGCATGTTTGAGCAGGGATCACACCCTGGTTTCCAACTCTCCATCCGGCGCCAATGCACCGGCGCTCTTGGCCAACCTTCTTCTGAAACATCAGGCCCTGTTTTGAATCAAATTCAACCGTTTTAGGGCTGGAGCGTAGAGACACTGCCTTTAGACTTTTACCTGTTGCGACTTTTCCTATGCGCATTGAAACTGGTGATAGCCGCTATATTCTTGAAATTTCAGAGTAACCGCTCACCACTTTTTTCAATTTGGATTCTTTCTCTCTTTATCTTATCTTTTCCCTTCCCTTTGCCATCTTTCTGTGTTGGCGCCGTGATTGGAGATCAAATTGGTTAAGGAACACCACATGCCAAGGTGGGCCAGTTTCAGGAACAGGGCGACAACCATCACCATCGAAACAAACCCTTGTCCAGGGAACACTGCCCGATTAGTCTTGCGGAACAGCACCACCGGAGTACGAAGATGGCCTCTGGGTGGGCGTCTCTTCATCATTAATATCGCGAGTTTGCCCAAATGTTTCGTCCGTTCTTCTTTCCCAGCATCACTCTCTAAGGCAGAGCTCTACATTCTTTTCTTGACTTTCTAGCCCTGGAGGCCGACTATCCACCTTTTTCACTCATTCACTACCGAGCGTCGAACGTCCGGACATCACAACCAAATCACAACCAACTTCAAAATGCGTTCCAACACCTTCTCTGCCCTTGTGGCCGCCGTGGCCATGGTGCCATCCGTCTTTGCGCACTACAACTTCGAGTCTCTCATTGTCAATGGACAGGAGACTGAAGCATACCAGTATGTGCGACAGACCACCAACGCCAACAGTCCCATCACAGACGTGACTTCCAACGACATCATTTGCAACGCTGGCGGTCTTGATGCCACCATCATGGCCAAGACTGAGACTTACACCGTCGCAGCCGGTGATGAGGTTGGCTTCAAGATTAACTCCAACCTTGGCCACCCTGGTCCCCTGGCCGTTTACATGAGCAAGGCTTCCGGCACTGCCCAGGAATACAAGGGTGACGGAGATTGGTTCAAGGTTTACGAGCTTACCTACTCCGCTCTCGCCGCTGATGGCATTCAGTGGGCCAGCTTCGTCAACGGCGGTATCTCCAACTTCACCTTCACTCTGCCAACCGACCTGCCCGCTGGTGAGTACCTCATGCGTGGAGAGCACATCGGTCTCCATGGCGCCGGCGACTTTGGAGGCGCCCAATTCTACATCGGATGCGCTCAGCTCAAGGTCACTGGCAGCGGTTCAGGCTCCCCCTCCCCCACCGTCAAGTTCCCTGGCGCCTACGACGGAAACGAGCCTGGTATCAAGATCGGAATCTACTGGCCTGTGCCCACCAGTTACACTGCCCCTGGTCCCGTCACATGGCCCAACTCCTGTGAGGACCACACTGCCAACTACGTTGGCCAGACCAGCGATGGTGACTGCACTGGCGGAGAGTCATCCGGCGGAGGTGACAGCAGCGCTTCCTCTGCCCCCGTCTCGACCCCTACATCCACTGTTGCTTCGCAGCCCGCTGTGACAAGCATTGCTTCGACAACTCCCGTGGCCAGTGTGACAACCACCCCCGTGGCTTCTGCCGATGCCACCTCTTCTGCTGCCGCCGTGGTGACGCTCTCAACCTCCACCTCTGCGGCCAAGCCCACCTCTACTGCTTCTCCTTGCCTCAAGCGCCGCAAGGCCCGCAGATCTCTCAAGCACTTTTAAATGCTATGACAAACCATGTGAATAGAAAAGGAGTAGCCGGTCTATAGTCTCCTTTCGTTGTAGTAAATCTATAAACATTACATAAACTGAATACACTTTTACTTTACGGTATTTGATCCTTTGACCATTCCATCGCGTGACTTGACTCATTGATGTAGTACTTTGGAGAAGTTGGCGCGTAATTGTAGAATATTCATTAGACCTTTATGGATATCACAATATGCATTTTTAGCAGCATTTTAGTCAGTACCAGTTTCAACCCTATAGTTAATTCCGCTGAAGCATGATTCATACTTTAATTCAATAGGTAATTTCATTAGCTGGCCTCTACATCAGTTCCTGCCATATATACTGTCATTCAATTGAATTAATAATTTATTCTAGCTAAATACCTATGACTATAGAATACTTACAGGACAACAAAATTTGTATATTCTACTAGATAGCAGTAGCTAGACGCCATTTGCCCTCACCGGGGATCCCCCAGCGTTGAACACACACATACACACACACACTACTGCCATTCAAGAGCTGGATATAGCCGC
Source organism: Clonostachys rosea (assembly GCA_026958235.1). NCBI lineage: Eukaryota > Fungi > Ascomycota > Sordariomycetes > Hypocreales > Bionectriaceae > Clonostachys > Clonostachys rosea. Next base: position 886,847 of record CP110207.1, read on the forward strand.
ATCCTTAAGTGTAATCAAGTTATTAAGGCCTTTTTGCGGAAGTCTTAAGAAGTAGATATAAATTAAGGGATAGGCTGAAGTTTAATGTGTTATGATACCGGGTATAGTGTCAAGTTGTTAAATTCTTGGTGTTTGGGAATTTCCCCCCCCTTTTCTTTTTTCAGCAGCTGCATAGCTTTCTCACTTACTATAAGTTAAGGGATAGGAACTTCAGGAAAGTTAGCCTTCAAATAGTAGATGTAGCATTCAGAGCAGATAATATGACAGGCTTGTCAACATTCTTCGCATAACGCTACCAGTCGTTTAGTACCTGGAGGGTGGGCACTGAAGTTCATCAAGGGGCCTCAATCCAACGGCCGAAGGGCCGGAAACAGACCGAATATCATGATCCTCTCATTCCAGTCACCTAGGACTCATAACGATGCACTATAGTGGTGCCTAATTATCTGAGTAGTAACCGTACACCTAGGTAATGATCTACACCCTCCAAGGCCCTCCTAGGCGCTAGCATTAAGTTGGCTTCTGTCCACCCATCTTTTCTTGGACAGTTCCTCCAATACTCCCGCCAGTCGTGAACTGCTTCCCAATCGCCCCCTGTTCACCTAACGGACCACCAATCTTCTGTGCAGTTCCACCAATAGCGCCTTCAGCTATACGGCCTTGTTAGTATCTCGCCAGGTCGAACATGGTACGCGTACTGGTGAAGTGCTTGCCAACGGAACCTTTCTCGTCCATGGCCTTGGGCTTTGTGCCAGACTGGAACTGGTCAGCGGCAAGTTTTGCATCCAAGATGTTGTCAGACATGGCGACTGTACAAAGAGCGTTCGAGTATTTGATTATTTGAAAAGCAGAGTAAAGAAGCGTGGGAATTCATCGCAATGGGTGACTGAGCTCCTCGCATATATACACATGTCCCGCTCGAAATCCGCCACTTACATCCACTGTCCCGTCTAGCCTGTATCCGGTCCGTGTAGTTCGGATCCATGACGCCATCATTTGCTCAGAGCTTCGCGAGACGTGGGAAACGGTCTTAGTATGAGTTGGGGCTGAGAGACGTCCACTACGTATTGTACTTCTTACCAGTGCATTCTAATGGTACTGTGTGGTTGGGACCATGTTGACTCATGCTCATGTTATTATTGTCGACTTTTTCATGTGGGGAGAAGGAGTGGGGATGGCGTTATTGTGAATCATCATTCAAAACACCACCACAGAGATGAATACAGAATCTGATTTGGTTTCGTTTTGAGCAAGAAGCGAGAATGACCGAAAAAAAATAGGAAAGCAGAAACATACAACAGCGACTATTCACTGGCCGTCACTGACCCGATCTGCCCTTCAGTGTAGGTAAGCGTTTACTTTTATAGTGTTTGATTCATGGTTGTAGATTGGCTTCGTTGTGTATCTGAAAAGACACGAGGTGCAAGTTGGAGGGGACAGTCGTCATTGGTGGTTTGAGGCAGTTAGCGAAAGGTGAATGTGTTTATCTTATGACTACATGTACTTTGGTCTGGGTATCCATTTCAAGTGCCTCATTCTCCCAGGGCCTGATATTTAGCCCGGCTTTTACTGCTGCGGTTGTGCAGATGATGAGCATTATTCGTTCATTATCTTCTCGTGCCCGCCCGGCATTCTTAGTTAATCTGGCAAGCGAAAAGTGCAAATCCAACGTGATGCTCATCAAATGATTGTTCTTGAAGTCATGACGTTCACCATCCTCTAGCTAAGTCTTTGTCATCGGGAGCTGATATCACAATCAGGACCTTGCAGATAGGAAGAGGGATCACATCGAAATGGCGGTTTGTTGCTTTCTTCGCAGCACTCATTAATGAGCCGCTGGCCAGATAAAATTGGCAGGTAGTATTATAAGCACAGTTGTATGTCAAACGGACGATCTCTTTGAGTGCAGATGTTATAATGGCCGCCATGAGACGCAGGTTGAAGGTTTGGATAGCAGCCCCCAAGTTGCATTAGAGGCTGGAGGCAAAAAATGGCCCCTGAGGGAGAAGGCACATGTTCCTTTGATGCAACATCCTTGCTTGGTCGGGGATTCATTGGGCTTCCTGCACCCAGAAGCCTCTTGCACCCGTTTCAGATTCTTTGGATTTGGATGGCTGGCAATGCTACTATCATCATGCGACTCCAGTTCATCAAAAGCCCGCAGGATTTGCATATACGGCTAGGCATTGGATGATAGGATGTGTGCGTATGTGTACATTGATCCTACTTGGACGCAATCAAGTATTGTTGGATGCAACCCTACTCATCACAAGTTGCTCAAACTACTATGTAATATAAGGCCAGTCTCAAGAATTGTGAATGCTCCAGTGGACTCCTAGCCAGTGCTCCTTATTACGCCTATTTCATGTTCTTTGCAGCTGACCAATTGCGCGGAATTTCTCTGCATATCGCCTTTCAGAACATCAGCCAACACAATGAACAGTCCGGCATCAAGTATGGCCGGGAAAACTAATGGTGTCTGGCGCTGTAATTTTTCGCCCTGGACGTTCGAAATTACAGCCCTTGCTATCTCTGCGGGACAATTCTTTGCAATAATTGCTGTCCTTGTATATTTCAATGGACGAGAGGCTATAACCTCATCATTCATTACCCCTAACACAGTAGTATCTATTCTCTCGACTGGATGCAAAGCATCATTATTATCTGCAGCTTCTGGATGTATTAGCCAAGCGAACTGGGTCCTCTTTGCAGACCAACCTCGACGTCTCTTTGATTTTGAAATGGTAGCTGATGCTAGCCGGGGGCCGCTTGGATGTATTCGACTTGTCTTTAGTAAAAGGTTTCAGGGAGGGTAAGCTACATTGTCTTCTCGAAGCAGGTCTTTTTCAGTTTCATTTCTCAAGGATACTTATATGGCACCCGCTGGCGTGGCCTCCCAGTAAACACGACATGTAGACTAAACTGGAATATCAAAGAGACCCACAGACCACTGGACTGGCCCCTGGATTTACCGGAGAAACGCAATACGCCTTGCCAAACGGGCTTTCCTTAACTAAGAAGGATGATGAGGACACGCCCAGTACGAGATTAGTGTTCATGACCACTTTGGGGACCTCGAACCGTACAAGAACCGTGTCTATGGGTGATATCGACCCTGATTTGGTCTCAGACTGTGATAAAGGCAAGTAATGGTACGGAAGCCATTTGGCCCCATATCGAGGTCCATGCCTCAGAGTGTGCGCTATATTACTGTGCTAAGGAGTATACTTTTACCGTTCAGAACAACACGAAGAAGGAGGTTTCAAGCTCTGTGCTTACAGATGCTCAACAACATCCTCAATCTTGGGAAACCCGATTGGAACGTGGGGCAGAAGAATTAATCCAGTTGGGCAAACTTTCGCCAGACTTTACGGAAAGCCTAGCATTTCACCCACAAGATTCTTTGGAATCTCGCAGCGACCTTCAGCTCTATATCAATGCGACTGATGGGCCGAATCAATGCTGGAATATTTCTCAGGAGGCCGTCATTGGTATCAGCTATTTCATGCAAACCTTCTTTTCGGCGTGCACTAATTCGACCTGCCCGGGTACAGAGGAACAATGGCCTGCTCCAACGGGTTACTACATCTTTGACCAGAGGGTTGGTCATGATTTTCAACCTGGACCGGCGAAGCTGCTATGGGAGGCTCAAGACCTCAATAAAACCTTCTCTAATATTGCTAAGAGTATGAGCAATGTGTTAAGGGTTGATGATGAAAAGAGTACCAGTCAGGTTGGAGTAGTTACGAGATCTACCACGATATATCGCATCGACTGGGCCTGGATTTCCCTGCATAGCTTCGTTGCATTGACCATGTCGTGCTTTTTTGCTCTCACAACTATATCCAAAGCTCCATCTGGATCGCATGTTCCTGTGTGGAAGACAAGCAGCTTAGCAGCCCTTTCTAGAGGCCATTTGGTAGCTGACGTATTTCAGCATGGCCGGCATCAGAGCAGTTAGAGAAGCAGGCAAAGCTCGCAAGGGTGAGCTTGCTGCAGGTTGGCCCTACAGATACTCGCTAGATGCCATTTGATGCCTCTTAATCGATTATTGAGAAAACAAGTATTATTTACAATGGGATTACCGTCTCTCCTCTTAATATCTAGTTCTAAAGATTGATTGAAGCTTGCTTTCAATAGGCGATTTCATCACCTACAGTCTAGGTCGTTCTTATTATACATACCGCCATTCACCCAGTGGAGCTGGACGTAGCCGCGTCCTTCAGTTTAATCAAGTTCTTCGCATGATGCTACGGGTCGTAGTCGTTGACTAACACCTGGAGGATCTGAGGTTCATCAAGGAATCTCAATCAAACGGCCGAAGGGCGATAAACGTACCGCAAATGATGGTCCTCCAATTCACCTAGGAGCCAAGTGGGTGACACAGGAAATGGCACCCAAATAATCACCTAAATAAACACCCGAATGAACACCTAAATATCTAAATAAATAGCTCATTCTAAATATAGATTAGAGAATATCAAATATTTAGGCCTGAATATTGTGTTCCTTTGACTTTTATAGCTAGCTATGAAAGATATCAAGCATGTTGTAATGGAGTGCCATTTCCAATGGCACTCACCTGGGAGCTAGAACGGTGCGCTGTAGTGGTGCTTAATTAATGTATCCAAGTTGTAGGCAATCATCTACGCCTTTTCGGGTACCTACTAGTCACGTGGGACTTTCATCAGCTGCTCCAGACAGACTGAAACAAGGTTGTACGAGAAACATTCCAAAACTCCATGATCCGGCATCTTGACACCTTGCGAGCCACACTCCTTGATTCATTCTCGCTTCGAGTTATAAGAAATGCCGGATTTACCGATCGTTTCGAGGACGACTGCGGGCCAGCGATTGCCGAATGAGCTCCTTTTGCACATCGTTAGCTTTCTTGAACCTGGTAACGGTCAGTTCTTGGAGGCGTCCCATGAGACGACCAAGACGCTCATGGCACTCATGCGGGTCTGCAAGTCAGCAAATGCAGCAGCAAGCCCGATATTCGCTCGTCATTGCGTCTTCCTTGACTCTGAAGACCGCACCTTGAGGTTTGCCCGGTGTCTGGCCCTTGCTGCTTCTGTGTCCGAACCCGCGCACCAATTGCCGTTCGGAAGTATTTCTGCCATTTTTATGGAATCTTTCCTGCAATTAAAAACAGAGCATTTGGAAACTTTGACGGTAGTTCAAAAAGAGATCGAGGATGATAATGCAGATGACGAGGAAGATGAGAACAGTTCATCCGATTACATCCCCGTGCCAAGACCCCATCCAGAACTCAAGGATCTCCCGGTAGCAGTCGCTGTGCGCGATATATTTCTCGCCGTTGCCCCGACCTTGAAACGACTCATTATAAACATACCACTTCGGTCCCTCTGGCCCGAAGACGACGAGCTCGGTGTCAGGGCTCTGCTGCGAAGCGGATTCGAGGCTCTCATCAATCTTGAAGAGTTTGTCAGCGTACAGGACGAGCTTTTCCTCATCACTTCCAAAGAATCACCCTCAGACGAGGTGGAAGTATGGGCAAAATATTGGCCAAACCTGCGTCGACTTTATCTGTATTATAAGTTTCTCGAGGATGCCTTCTGGCAGGATGTGATGGGCTGTCCTCAGCTGGACTTTGTCATCCTTGGTCGACCGGATGGGAATCACGTCTCAGAGCCAGCAGACATCAAACGAGACTGGATTTCTACACTCGCAGGCCACAGGGTTGGGGGAAATGTGTACCGGGGGCCCATCAGACCGCTCACAGTGATCATATTCGACATGGACGGGGAGCATTGTTCTATCACGGGATTTAATCCGGCGTGGGAGACTTTAGACCCCGATGAACGAATTAGGGTCCGTTATGCCAAAGCACCCAACTCAGGCATCCCCTCAGATGAAGCATCCCCTTGCGAGTCTGTTCATGTTTGGGTCAGAAAGCATGCCTTCGCAGGCACGTTATGGTCCGAAACTGCAATCGAGACATACAACCCATTGAGTAGAGATGGGTAAAAGGTTATGACCTGTGAGGCTTTTGCGCACTTGGTATTGATCAAGGTCTGAGTTTTGTTCCAAGCTCCAAGTTAAGATAAATTATGAGAATTAAAAAGGCCCAAAGTCATGCAATGGGTTTGTATGAACGCCCTCACCCGCGACATAACAACATATCTGGTCCATGAGGTCATAAAAGAACGATTCCTGGGCGCCTGCGTCCCCCCTGAAGTTATCCAACACCTGATCCATTTCTCCACCGTGCAGGCGTTCTAATTCCACTTGACAAAGTTCCTGTGCACATCTCTCTCTAAGCAGATCCCTTAATAGATCGAGTATAGGTATCCATCTGCCTTCATCGGTGAGTGTGATAATCGCAAACTCTAGGTATTCAACTTCTGGGCTCAGTAAAGTGCAAAAGGCTTGGAGGTCCTGTTGAGTGATCTTTATGTTGCGAAGCCTGATTATGCGTAGGTGCCTGTAGCTTATTTGGCTAAGAGTCTGGCCAATCTCAAACAAACGTGATTCATGGAAGACAGCATCTTCATCGGAGAGAGATATGTTTAGTTCGAGCTTCTGAAGCCTTCTACTTGAAAGCACGGCGTTGAGATACTGCGCGATAGAAATCCCACCAGGGTCTCTCCCAGCCATATGTCCCCTCCCGGACGGGGTTTGCCGCGCTGTCCGGAGAAGGGCTTCCAGGTCTGGAAGAATAAACGTGTGCAGGTTTTGCAATGCCATCTGCAGCTGGTTCAACACGAGGCGATGCGATATACTAGATCCGCCCCCAGGACAGAGAATGGAGGCCTGGTAGTCTATCAGCGGCCCATGGAGTTCCAGACTGTTCACGGAGCTGCCTTTCTGGTGGATGGCGATTGGGAGATCCGAAAACATTGCAGTGTATGGTGCCACGTCTTCACGCTCAAGATATTGTGAGTACTTGCGACATTCTGATGGTTTCGTTGTGCGGAGGAGCCATGTCATAGTAAACCTCGGATCCACAAGTATGGCTTCCGTCTCTTCATTCTCAATTATATCCGAAAGTGATTCACTAAAACTCAGAGAGACTGTGCGAGCTGGCGTAGAGACCACCTGAGCCAGAGCTTTGACAAGCAAGCCTTCTGATACTACCGGAAAGTCTCGCTTATAATCTACCTGATACGTTATATAGGCTTGATTGAGCATGGTGTAATATTCACTAATCAGTGCGGGAGGCACCAGACCGACAATCGCCTCTCGGAAGCCCACGCCTCGCAGGCTGGGCACGCTCATGATGGGCGGCAACGGAGCACTGCCCAGAATGAGCCCGCAGGCCATCAGGCAAGCACGCGTCCTGTCGTAAGTCGGGGATTCATGGGCAGCTCGATGATCAAGGGCTAATTGATGACCCTCGTTCTCGCCTTGAGCAACCCTAAGTGCCAAATCCGTGGACTGTCTGTCAAGCATGCCACTGACCCTTTGTTGGATGAAGCTGAGGTATTCTGAGCTGTCAAAGGCAAAAGACCTGAGGCGGCAGCTCATGAGGATCTGGATACCGCGCACGCCAGAGCACAAGAGGGGATTTTGTGCAATAGCCTCCACCCGGTCCAGAGATTTCCTGTCGGTCCTTATACGGAGGATAGGTAGCAAGAGAGGAGTTGCAACACGATTAAACACGGAGCAAGTAAGCCGCGAGTTCTTAAGCGCATCGAAATGAGGTGATGGGAGCGGGGTATAGATATCCTCTACACTCATTTTGTTTTCGTGCAGATCGGGATGCTGAAAATAACTGAAAATTTCCCTGAGAAGCTCGGGAGCTAGACGAGTGATGTGAGGCCGAGCGGGATCATCAATTCCCGAAGAGCGACTGCCATTTTCTTGTTCAGTCTGAGAGGATTCAAGGGCGGAGAATTTCCTCTTGTTTTGGGCCGTGTTGGCCGGTGGTACATCAGCCATGTTGGCTTCGTTGGTCGCACGCGGTTCTGAAAAGTCGGATCGCCGGTAGATGAACGAAATTGGCAGAAGAGAATTTCAGGCTCGGGGCCCGGAATACTTATACTTATTAGGCTCCTCCAGCTGCAGCGGGGTAAGACAGTGAGGCGAACATGATGTAGCAGTGGCTCGACTATTCGAGCGTCCATTGGACAAGGAGGCGAGTGGGCACGGCCAATGTGACGAGTATTATTCCTGCGAGCTTCCTGCATGAGACGCAGCGAATAAGGAGACCAGATTTCCTCGGAGTGTGCAATACGACAGTAATACGAAACAGCCACGTCAATCTTGCTGTTCGGAGTCCGAGCGGAGGGTGGTAATATATGCATGTCTCAAGTGATCAGTCACAGCGGCGGCTACCGCAGAGGGTGGTATGCTTTATCACAAGCTACGTTGCGTTGGCACTTTTTTTTGGGGGGTGACTAAATGGTATGGTAATTTATGGCTCAACTTATGGCTTAATACAGTGGCCCTGCCGGGATTAATCGTGCTGAAACGATATGTTCGGCTGTGTTGGTCTTCAGAACACCTCTTGTAGACCTTCTGTATAAGGCTGCGACAAAGGCTGCGACAAATATGCCGGGTTCAAGGAGAGATGGGATAAAAATGTATTCATTGCATTGGTTTCCTGTACTGTCCTCGCGATCACGCACAATTTTCATGTTACCAGGACAGAAACCCAGGAATAAAGGAGAAGAGATGATCCATATTCGTCCCCGAGACCGTCCCCAGCCTACTTTCTCACCGTGATTGTCCATCGCAAGCCCTGAAACTTCCTCAGTACATTCCACATGCCGATCACCAAGCCAGACTGGCCTCGGCACCCGAGCTGCACACACCACGACAGAAGGCCTCATCTCGTTCATCTGAGGGTTCGTCCTCCTTGCTGGCCAATTCTGGGATCCTAACTTGCTCTCTTCCTCCCCGTGCTTCTTCAGCGAAGTTCGAAGCACATGCTCAAAGTATTCCACAGCCTTCTCCATGTACGGGTGCAGTGGCCCTGCCACATAGGTATCGCTGTTGAGGCCCTTCTGCGCATTGGTGCCAAGATATTTATCTTCGCTCTCGACCTGCTTGAAGAAGTCTATTTCCATCTTGAACTCCTCATCAGTGGAGTTTTTGTTGCGGTAAACCTCGTATCGCATCCGGGATTCGGTCGGCGAGATCGGCTCGATGAACATCATGTAGAAGAAATGCTTGGACATTGTCACAGACGAGTTGGGGAACATGTACGTAGGGCTCGCTGTAATTCCCCCGGCTTCCATGTCCTCTCCAAGGTGACGGATGTAGCATAGAATTGGTTCCACGTCGAACTTGGTGTCCTTTTGAATATGAGGTGCGATTCCCGGGTGCGCCGTGGAACAATGGTAGCACTAGAACCGGTAATTGTAAGTATGATGTCAATAACGACTCTTGGATAGTACATACCTCGTTACAATTTTCGACAAGTGTCTTCCAATTGAAAGCGCAATCATCCAGAGAAAATGTGTGATCGTAGACGTAGTTGTTCATATCATAGTTTTTGGTGATTCGTTCCTGGGTGTCGATCCCCTTGAACTGCTCTTCCCAAGTGAATGCTGGCTTCTCAGATGAATCCAAATTGACCCATACAAATCCCAGCTGGTCGATATGCGTGTGCAGTTTGTACAGCGAATACTCATTCTTGTCGAATTGGTCCTGTGGGACTGTATCGAACCGCGGTGCCTTTGCAAGGTTGCCCTTGAGACCATAGCTCCAGCCTTCGCAAGTTAGCCTCCAACATTGATTTTAGTTGATAGTTCTTCAACGTGCAACTTACCATGATACTTGCATGAAAGCGTCAGCACCTTACCCGAGTCTTGGTGAACGATCGGGAAAGCTCGATGACGGCAAACGTTGAGGAATGCATTGATATTCCCCTCCCGATCAGACACGACAAAGAATGGATACCCTGCCACTTGGTAGTGGGCGTACTGTCCTGGGATAGCGAACTGGGCCTTGTGCGAAACAATCAACCAGGTTTTGGAGAAGATTGCACGGCGTTCAAGCTCGTATAACTCTGGCTCTCTGAACCAGGATGAAGGCAATGTTAGAGGAGCAGACAAGTTGATTGTTGGCAGTTTTGGTATGTTTGATATGCAAAGCTGTCCGCAAGAATACTTTGGTTGGCTATGTATCAATGATGGTTGGTCGTGTATCAGTGATACTGGAAAGCTGCCTCTTCCTAGCCTTATCTACATAGCAGTCACCATGAGGCCTGGAACACGGGGAGGGGGGATGAGATGAATGCTGGTTGGTTGGAGATCCGTTGAAATATTCCACTGGCCAAATTCAAATCGACGCAAGGTGATTGGGCCATTTAATCCGGGGATGGGAGCTAAGAGTTACAACCCCAGACGCCGTCATGAGCTATTCCTCTCCGGGTTGTTCTGGGCCTTTTTATCCGGCGAGCTGGCCGTCCTCAATAGGGCGATGTCCCCGTCGTAGGCCAAGAAACAGACGAAAGACTCACATCAGTTCAAGCCTGTTCAGAACCTCTTCTCTCATACTTATCGAAACCAACAACCATCATGGCTAGCGAGCTTCGCACCGAGGGCACCTCTGTTGACAAGAAGAGGTCTGCCGATGACATTGTTATCAGTACAGCTAGCAATGGCGACAATCGGGTTACCGACATTGGCAATGGGGCCACCTCCAAGCTCGAACGAAACTTCAACGTCTGGTCACTGCTCTTCATGTCATTCTGTACCAGTGTGACATGGGAAGCTGTATCATCCGCTGCGGCCCAGGCCTTGACGAGTGGCGGCAGCTCCAGCTTCGTTTGGGGATTTGCCGCCTCAGCCGTAGGAGCATTCGCGGTGGGCTTGTGCATCTCCGAGTACTCGAGCATGATTCCCACCGCTGGAGGCCAGCACCATTATGTTGCTGAGTTGGCGCCTCCCAAGTACCGAAGGATTCTCTCTTGGTACACAGGTTGGGTCACAATTTTTGGCTGGATCTTCTGCGCCACCGCTGGCATCTTTGCTAATGCCATGCAGATCCAGTCCTGGGCCATCTTGTTCAGCGAGGGCTATGTATATGAGAGATGGCACACATCTTTGGTGAGCCGGGTCGGTTTTCAACGTGTCCTCGCAGCAGCTAATTTTCACACATCAGATTGTCATTGGACTGGCCACCTTGTACACCGTATTCTCTATCTTTGAGATCAAACGCCTGCATTATATGATGTTCGTAGCCATGTTTTGTCACGTCGTTGGGTATTTCGCTACCGCAATCTATCTACTGGCACATGTGAATCCAAAAAACACTGCCCAATATGTTTTTGCAGACTTCACAAATCTCAGTGGTTGGGAGAGCCCTGGAGTAAGTAGACATGCCACCTTGGTATGACTCTCCGCTAACACTTTCCACTACAGATTGCTTAGTCAATTGGCCTGATGAGCTCAGCGATTGGTTTCGTTGGCTGGGATAGCTCAGCTCACTTGGCCGAGGAGATGGTCAACGTTTCAAGAGACCTGCCTAGAACTAGTGAGTATAAAGAAACGTTGACGCGGGACACGATTCTAATTAAAATGTCTAGTGATTGCGAACATCGGTATCAGCGGACTGTTGACATTCCCTTGGGTCATTGCAGTTGCGTTCTGTATGACTGATATACAGGGAATGGTAACTGGACCAGTTGGTACCATCAGCCCCTTCGCCCAGCTGTACTACAATGTGTCTGGAGGTAGACAGGCAGTCACCATTGGCATGACTTGTATCCTTCCCGTCATGGGGTTTTTGGGAACCGGAGCCAGTGTCATATCAGCTACCTCCAGGATCATCTGGTCCTTTGCGAGAGATCCGCGCAGTCTGGCTGGGGTAGACGATCGACAGAAAGTGCCCGTTCGCGCCCTGATCGTAACATGCGTGACCATTTCAGCTCTCAGCTTGACATACATAGGAAACTCAACCGCGTATTGCGGAATCAGCTCGGCTTGCACGGTCATGCTCTTGATCTCATACGGAATACCCACTCTGATCAACAGCCTGTGGGGGTTCAAGAAATGTTCTGTGCCAAGGGGTGTTTTCACTCTCGGACGTTGGCACCGCCCGGTAGCAATCTTTGCCTCAGCTTGGGTTGGATACCTTATTATCTTCTTCTGCTTCCCGACCACGCTGCCCATCACGGCCGCGACCATGAATTACGCAGTACTGTTCCTCGCTTTCTGGATTGTTGTGGCTACAGCTACTTGGTTTATGTATGGAAAGACAAAGTTCTCTGGGCTCCGGTCTGAGGTCATTGATGAGTTGAACTAGATAGTAATGCAATCCTAATTTGCGGCACCTATACTGCCGATTGAGCAATCTTGGCACCTCTCAAGCATCATCAGAAGCTTTAATCGTGATAGGTTACATTGTCCCAAGCCCGCGAAATGTGTCCACGAGCTGCTAGATTCTTGCTAATACGTCACTTTGAGAATACCTGAATTGTCAGTATGTCCCCCTTTGTCTGAGTACCATCATCGCTGGGAGTATCCTGTGACTTCATCAAAGTTCATGGAATAAAGTTCCGTTTTCCGAGTAGGAGTGGTATTAACTTCTTCTAATAATGCGGCGGATTAGGAGGGTCGATAGATCAACTGGACTCCGCGGACTCCGACTATCTCCCAGCAGGAAGAACACTCCATTTGGGCGGGATTTCTTTTCATAGCTAGGATGCATCATCTTATCTCATTACTTGGCCCTAGATCCGTTAGTATTAGAGGTGACTAGCTGGTTTTGGGCTTGATTCTCGCCAGCTCTTCCGTTTTCCGAGCGACTGATGGCTGCGTAGTGAACCAAGACGGCACAGGAATCGTCCCGACCAATATGGAGAGCAATGTTAGAAAATACCGAGCCAGGATTGGTAAGACCATGCCATGGAATATCCATCAGTTGGCCACCGCCAAGGAACCCCGCATATTCAAGCAGATACACATCTCGGTAGGTATTTGATCACATGCGGATACAACCTAGGACAGTGGATGGCTGCGGAATACCATTCCGAGATGAAATCTGGCAATCATGGGCGGCGGAAAAATGAGCCCAATAAACGAGAAAAATGAAACATCTCCCGCACCTCCTATGATCGATCCTCGCACACGTGTTTCTCGGCAAAACAAGGTAGGGGAACAATACATGTGAATCGAGAAGCTATACATGGGGGTCGAATAATATGAAGTCTTGTTCGTGTGGGAATCGGATCATGACATCGTTGTTGCGTTCCCCATTGCAAATTTTGGAATAACAGATATCTTTAGGGATAATTAGATTAGACTTGAAAGGCGTTTTACACGGTGATGCTTTCCGCCAGACAAATCTATTGAGCCATCCGCCAATTGTGTTGGGAATGAGACTTCTCTATTGTCGATGGGGGAGCCCATTGTGTGCTCGGGAGGCGAGCCAAACCCAATAAAAGCGAGAAGTTGTTGCAAAATCAATTAATAACGGCTGAACCCCTTTTAAGCTACGGTCATGTGTGAGCTGGGATGGTATTCACTGTGTTGAGAAATCGGGTCTGCCATTTTCCATTTATATTTTTAACCTTATACTCGAGCTCTCTTCCGTACTCGAATGCTCATCCGTGAGCTGAGCTGGAGAAGTGTCGTGCATATCTCAAGGTATGTGGTATTGACGCGGCACAACTTAGCATTCTGCATCTTACTCTGAATAGATTTTTTAGTCTCCCATAGCGGGCATACCACTCACTATCTACTAAATTGGAGAATAAATAAGGATTCCCATCTTCTATCGTTGCTTCCATGCCATGAAGCTCCTTTTCAGTAGGAACTATATCCTGACTCGTCTGTTTTATCCGAGGCCACGATTCCGCAGGATCCCATTGCAATATCAAATGGCAAATTACGTATCTATCCAATCTCCCAACCTTGAACCATGCCACGGTCTGCCGTGTTTTCCACTCAAGGGTTCCCGCGTTCCAGGATTATAGTTGCGAGGGTACCAAGTTTCAGGGGTCAGTGCTAACGTTATGACGGCGTTGTAAACGTTGAGTACCAGAGACATAGCGTAGTTTCACTAGTCAGAAGAGAAATTTTACTCTCACAATATCGTTAAATCCTTGATCAGCTGATACGCAATACATGTGAGATGTTGTGGCTTCCTTTACGTCAAGACTAGATATGCATGGAAAGATTTCAAATCAAAGATGTGATCAAGGCCCGTTGCAATACTACGATTTGAACAAAATTAGCAACACAGCTGTGTCTATATCGAAACAAAGCTCGATCTACTGTCTACTAGGGGCAAATGATAAGCAGCGGCCGCCAGCACCAGACATCGACAGGTATGTATTGAAGCAACTTGCAGAAAATCTTTACTCCGCTTAAGGATCATGTGAGCATGTCTTTACAAAGCATAAATATTGGAGTATATTGTAGTGAAGTTGTACTGGAGGCACCACGGAGAAAGGTGGCCGTGTTGTCACAGAGTTGACCATTGAGCCCGGGAACGCGGCACGCTGTGCTGATGGTGCAAGCTACTTCACATCTAGCCTGGCATCCAACCGCGCGTCTCTAAGCATAAGCGGCTGACGGATGTCTATTAATATCCCAGGTGGCCACACATCTACCGCACGTGCAGAATCATGTCGGTATTTGGTGTGTGCCTATCTCCTGTTTGGTTAGACTCCGCTTGATGATGAGAGCGAGGCATCCTTGACAACGGATGAGTGGGTGGCATCAGCCCTGTTCTGGCATCATAGCACTTACCCATGTCACTGCAGTGGCCCTCAAATTACACTCATGAATCTTTTATCCATTATGGGCTTGTTTTTTTGGCTTGCTCTGCCTTTCCTCATCATGCTAGTCTTTATCTAGGCTCAAGACATGCAGCTCGTCTCACTTGACTCACGTTTGCCCCTTGCCTAGCCACGAACAGACACAAATGGTGAAACCCGCCCTGTACAACGGCTAGACCAATGGACGTGCTCTGCCGGAATGAACCAGACGCATCCGCGCTTACGTTGTAAGAGTAACCATCAATATTTGATGCTAACGACTTATTGACGACTCTGGTTACACTGACATAGTCGCACCTTCAATATTTCCTCATCTTGGAACATCTTTCTCGACGAATGAAGCTTGCTTGGCTAAAATCTCACGCCACTTGTGCATAATTATGTATATGAAAGATGTAAACGAGCCAAAAGCATTTCCCAGCAGTTATCTCTACATTAGTTTCACCATGCCAAATAGGCCTCACATTGGAACCAGGAAATTAAACTAAGACTCGTTGAAGGCTGGAGAGAACTAATAACGAACTGGCGATCATGGAGAGCTGATGTGGGATTTGGCGGGCGTGAAGAGCTTCCTTATCCTAGTTGCTCTGCGATGGTCGGGTAATTCCACGAAGTTTCTCATCGAGTATTTGCCCTAGGAGACTTAGCTACCCTTGCCACTGAAAAGCAGAGCAATGGAACCGATCGGCTGTGTGAGAGCGGGTACTACAGGCAGCAGTAACATTCCGATGGGTAAGGCTGACCGGCTTCAAGGTGGAGAGCTTGGTTGGACATGCCGTCTAGTGCTTATTATGCTTACACCAGGTTTGTTTCTTGACGTAGAGGACAACCAGCTGATTAACTGCGCCCTATGCTGGGGCCTGGGCCCATGCTGAGGGGCGGATGATCGGCTAGCTGGCCGATCTCTCAGCCTATCCATAGATGCTGGAGCCCAAGAAATGGATCAACGGAATCGGCCTGCTGGCGGTGCATTAGTCTGCATCACATCAGCAGGGGCAGCTCATTTCTTCAGAGGACGGTCAGTAACCACCATAAGCGCTACGTCGCAGTTCTGACGCGCTTGCCAATCAATCCTGGCTTGATTGGTAGCTTGGAAGCTGCTTCGCCTCTGCCTAGTTGGTTGCCAGAGGACAGGAGGGACAGGAAAAGTAAAGAAGATGGGGAGACACAGCCATATTGGCTCATCAGATTGCCCGTCTTTCCATAGGCCTCAAAATCGGTGAATTCCGAAGCACTCGAGACGCTGAAAATGCACATTTACAAGGCCTCTAGAAAAATCATTGTTGAGAGCCATGATGATGCCAAACCAGGGTAGAAGAACACTACCGTTTCAAAATATCCCCCCAGGCGATATTGGGGCAAAGGCGACCATATTGCCCGGCTTCTTCCCCCACTGTGAAGCTAAAAAGCAAACAGAAACATAGAAATGCGCCAAAGCACCGGAGCTTGGAAAGCCGCCTGATCCGAGTCCCAGACCGGCTTCTCAAATCCCTGCCCAGCAAGCTCAGCTCGCGCCTCGTTATTGGGGGCCAATGCGTGGAGCCGTCTTGCACATATGCAAAAGCCGAAACCCCTGCTTACTCGTTAGGGACTAATCATATGGGGTTGTCGTTTCTTCTTCCTGTAACTGGAGTGATGTACTGGGTATATATGATGGAATTCATTCCTCGACTTTTGTTGGAAAGCTACCTCTGCATGGGTGTGTTTGCCTTCACATATTCTTTTATTCTCTGAACCTGTCACAATGCATATCCCGTTGTTGTCGGTAGGCTTTGCTGCCTTGGCCAGCGTCCAGCCAGCTCTTGGTCAGACAACGACCAAAGGTCCCTGCCAGCAACTCGCAGAGTACCAGGGTCAGCAGCTTTCAAAGACGAATTTTGAATATGTTGGCGACAGGGTCAACATCCAGCTAAATGCTGAAATGGCCTACAACTGCTCCATCTCCATCCCCATCGTGCAGAGCGATGCGTTGAACTCGATCGGTTACCTGAAAAATTACACTAACTTCCTTACCACTCTCTCTTACCTGAAAAATCCCCCCAAGGCGTATCAAAAGCCTGGTATTGACATCTTGGCCCGCCTTGACGATGTCGAGCAAAATATCAAGAACAAGAAATACAACAACCAGTATGAGCTGGAAGTTGATCTCCAGGCAATCGTCCAAGGGACCAGTGAAGGTCACTACAACGCCAACATGGGTGGTGTGTTGGGTATCTTTTCGTGGATTCTGCCCGACTCCATCATCTCCCTGTCGAAGGATGGAAAGGAGCTGCCCCAGATCTATGCTGTCTCGGATATAATTCGCAATATCTCGGATCCATCACCAATTACCCAGATTGAAGGACAGCCTGTGTACGAATATCTGCGCAGCTATCTGGAGAAGTTCGTCAGCTCTGGTACTATGGATGTCCACGCAGACTGGAACGCCATGGTTTGGAGTGGTGTTCAGTCTTTTGGTGCTTTTGGCACAAGTATCACCTCTTCGTGGGCATACCGTCTTTTCCAATCGACTACAATTTACAACGGCAAATCTCTCAACATCACATTCGCCAATAACTCCAACGCCGAATGGATCTACAGTGCTGGGTCAGCGAGGGATCTGTACGGAGACAAGTACACCAGCCCGGAAAACATTTACAACACCCAAGTTGCCAACACATCCAACACCTCCCCCATTAGATCCACCTCCAAACGAGCTGATGGGCAGTACGGCGTTGTCGAGCTCGGCCCAACCAGAGATGAGGCTGAGAAGCGAGACCTTGAAATTCGACAGAACACCCAGCACAAGCCCTACACATCAGTACCTGTTTTCAACTACCCCAAGAACCCCGACACCCTCGAGGTCAACTTTGGTATCGGTGGAATCGTTTCTGGGTACATTCTGAAGGATGACTCTATCGGTGTTTTGAGTCTGCCCAGCTATGACCGAGGATCCGCAGACTCAGGAACAACTGCTCTCAACTTCACCTATGCGGTCAACGACTTCATCACCAAGGCATCAAAGGCAAAGGTGAAGAAGATTGTCATTGATCTCTCTGGCAATGGCGGCGGTTCTACATTCCTCGGCTATGCCGTGTTCAAGCTCTTCTTCCCGGACATTGCACCCAGCCAGCTCGGCCGAGTTCGTGCTACTTCTTACATCAACACTCTAGGTAGCGTCGTAACCGGCATCCTGGAAGACACGACGATTCCTCAGAATAGCTCGATTTGGCAGAATGCCTACAGTCTCTCGACCACACCTGACCTTTCCAGCTATGAGAAGCTTGACATCAATGGCAAGATTTTCCCCGGATGGAAGGACCTCTTTGGGCCCGTCCAGAGCTACGGTGACAACTTCACACGCCCGGCCAAGTACAACCTCTCGAGTCAGTCTATCACCAACGATCTTGACTTCCCCGTCCCTGGCTACGGCCCTGAGCCTAGCCTGAACCTCCTGTCAAAGGATCAGCTGTGGTCCGGCGACGACATCATCATGCTCCATGACGGTTTCTGTGCCAGTACTTGCGCCATCTTTTCGGAGATGATGAAGACAGACGGCGGCGTCAAGTCGGTTGCCGTCGGTGGTCTCCCCGAGTATGGAGCCATGCAGGGTGTCGCCGGCACCCGCGGAACTCTGCGCAGGGACTGGACCGACCTGAGCAAGTACATCGAGCTCCTCCGCTCTCTCATGAACGAGGTGGGCGACCAGGCGGTCGATCAGCTCAAGGCATGGGGCACGTCGGTGAGCGACGTCGACAACCTCCCCGCCAATATCCAGACGTCGCCTCTCTACGTTAGCGGCGCCGTCAACGGGCTCGACATGATCCGTCCCTCGAGCCCCGATACCCCTCAGCAGTTCACCTACCAGGCCTCCGACTGCCGACTGTTCTACACCCCCGAGATGGCCAAGGATGTTACCGCCCTGTGGCGCGCGGCCGGCAAGGTTGCAAGCGGCGATCTCAGCGGTTGCGTCTCCGGCTCAACCGGGGCTCCTGGCGCGGGTCGCAATACGACCATCACCGACGATGTGGGCTACTCGCTCAACAAAACCTGGAGCAACGTGAACACGACCACCGTGCCCGATAACAAGCTGCCTGACGGAAGCAAGAGCAACGACAACAGCAACAGCAGCAGTGGTGGCAACGGCAAGGATGACTCCGGTGCCGCCAGCACTTCGGTTGCCTTCAGCGGGTTGCTCGCAGCTGCCATTGCTGTCGCTGTTGCTTTCTAGATAAACTGCGCTACTAAGTAGTTTTACGTCTTCCATGTATGATGCTATATAGTCAATGAAATAATAATAATAAATTCACATCAGCATGTCATACTGGTAATGCCCATCAAGTCTACCCGGATCAGAGAAACGGAATGAAGAAGGAAACTGAAAACGATGATAGATGATCGAACCTCTCTCTTCACTGTCTAAAACTCAACAAAATTATTCTCCCTTCGGCAGAAATCGGTAATTGCAGGGTAGGTTCAGATAAAGAGCTTTTGAAGGGCGGTTGTGTGGGGTTTACTAAATACTCTTACTCTCTTAGGATGGAGATTCGAGTCTCGGCGCAGATAAGAAAGTCAAAAATCTGCTCATTTAGTCTAACTCTCAAGCAATCAAATAGTTGAGCTCTCTCCCCGGCAACACAATTATCCGATGATAACCTCAAATCCGTCGCCCATGGCCATCACTATCAGTCCCGCTACAACAGACCAGATCCCGGCCATTGTCAGTTTTGTCATGGCAGGGCGGACCAAGATGTTCCCCATGCTTGATCCACGCATCCCGCTCCCCGATCTCGTCAATTTCCAGCAAACTTATCTCAACCACCCAGATGGTTTCTTCTTGACTGCACATTCAGACGGTCAGCTGGTTGCGACCATTGCCTATCTGGCGTACGATCATCGGTTTCCGCACCTCAATCTCGGCCAGGAGCGCATCGTCGAGGTCGTTCGCTTATATGTCAGCCCCCTGTGGCGCCGAGGGGGCCTCGCGTCCATGTTATTCAGCCAACTGGCGCAGCAGGCTCAGAAAGCAGGCATTGAGCGATTTTACCTACATACGCATCCCTTTCTGCCTGGGGCCGTCCAGTTTTGGGAAAGGCAGGGTTTCACGTTACTCGATGTTGAGAAAGATTCTGTTTGGCGGACAACTCACATGTCCAAGTTGTGCAAAAGACTTTCCACATGGGAAGGAGATTGGATTGACTCGTCTATTCCGGGTCAGCCTTGTGACACGATTCAAAATGGTTGGAGTGGCAGAAGCGTCATAGATGTCGATGATACAAATTGCCTGGCGTGTCTCGATGGGAACGGGTTGAATCAGATATCATAAGTTCAGCTATTCTTTTCATTTGTTTTTGGAGTCTATTTCATGTTGTAGTATGTATCTAGTGTAAGTAGAAATAGCGCATATCAGCGAGATCAATATAGGCCTGGCTGTCTCTTTAACTTGCAACCTCCGGTTGATGCCATGGCCCCATGTACTAGATAGTTCACATTTCGACTCGAGTGAGGAAGAATCTGAATTAGTGCGATATGAACACAAAATAGATGAATTTTTCGCACGAGCTGAACTACGGAAGGGCCCTGATACCCCCAAATCTCTTATCCCAACAAGGTTCAGCTACCCTATAGATCATGGAATAGCACCTTTCGATGCCCATTCCTCACTTTGTTCTAATGAAAAGACTCGCTTCCATTCATTATTCCTTCTTATAGAGTAATATGAGACCTAAGAATTGCTTGCAAACGGAAACAAAGAAGGAGATTTACAACGAGTACATTACACGCTCGCTATAGCACTCTTTGATGTTTTGGTTGGCATACCCATAGCAATAACTGGTTCAAATTAGATTTTTATACGGGTCACAAAGAACTTGATAGTTTCTATAATATCTTCTCTAAATTCTAAAACCACATCTATCTACATTGCATATTACACGCCCAATCCCTTGGTTGGTGAGCCATTAAAGGGTGTCACGTGCAGAAAACTCGAGACTTCATCCTCGCTTACCTAAGCACGAATTTCTCATGCCTCGAAACTCCAGGGATGAAATTGCGTGATTGATCCTACGATATGCTCAATGCTACCCTGCCAAGCCTCCTCAATACACCCAACTAGGACTGCATCTCGCCATTGGTGACCATGCGGCCGACTTCCATAGGCCGAGTCTCCACCAGCCGCTCTCCCCTGGCCTTCAGGGCGGTCCGGATACTTGGCAGCGGCAGCAACTCGTGCGAGCGCCGGTGTTGGCTCTTCAATGCAGCCAAGACAACCACGGTTGAGTCCATCGTGGTCGGCGGCGGACCGGGGGGTCTCGCGGCTGTCGGCAACCTCCTCGATAGCCTCCCTGGCAAGCTACCCCAGCTCTGGGTTGATCCTCACTTTGCTGCCGGCCGGGTCGGCGCCAAGTACCGGGAGGTGCCCAGCAACACCAAAGTCGCCCTGTTCCTCCAGTTCGCCGATGCCGTTGCTCCCTTCCGGCAGATTCTTGAGAAGACCCCGGCGCCCAATGCTGCGACTGTGCTGCAGAAGCTCGCTCAGGACAAGGGGTGTGAGCTGGGGCATGCTGCTGATCTCTGCTTGATGCTTACTGAAGGAATCCGAGAGCATTATCCTACTCAAGTGGAGCAGCATCGTGGCGAGGTCGAAAAAGCCGTGCTTGACGAGGTATGTGGTTTGATATAACCATGGTATCGATTGATTGAAACCACTTTCAGCGAGCTAACAAAAATGAAACCGTAGCAAACCAATACTTGGACAGTGAGTCTAGACGATGGGAGGGTCTTCACCACCGACCGCCTCGTTTTGTGCACAGGATCCAGTCCAATCACCTCGCCTCTGCCTATCCTAAAGCAATTGTCTGACAGCACTCCGAGCACGGCCCTCACCCCCCTTCATCTAGACACTGCCCTGAAACCCTCTCTCCTATCCCAGACAATTGATCCGTCCTCGCCGGCAACCGTCGGCGTTGTTGGTGCCTCTCATTCTGCCATCTTGGTTCTGATGAACTTGTACAAAATGGTCTCCTCTGGCTCCCACCCCAACCTTCGCGTGAAGTGGTTTACCCGCCACAACTCGCTCCGATATGCTGAGCAAAAGGACGGGTGGATTCTGTATGACAACACGGGCTTGAAGGGCGATGCCGCGCAGTGGGCTCGTGACTCCCTAGAGCAGGAGGTCTTCGAGAAAAGCCCCGTCTCCAGAGCTGTCACTAAATTTTTGACGGGCGGCCAGAATGGTGCTGAAGAGTCGATTTACAAGGCCGAGCTGCCTGGCTGCACACATGTCGTCCAGGCTATTGGGTATAAAAGGAATACTCTGCCACGGTTAATGGTCAAGGAGAAGTCAGAGTTCACGCCTCGACATCTCACTATTGAGCACGATGCCCTGACTGGGCGCTTTCGTCAGATAGACCACTCAGGCGAGAAAGGCAAGGTGCATGTGCCCAATCTGTTCGGGGCTGGCATCGCCTTCCCAGAAGTGGTGACAGACCCTGCCGGCAACGTGGAGAGCGCTGTCGGGTTTTGGAAGTTTATGCGCTTCCTCAAGCGCGTGGTCCCGGAATGGGTGAGCAAGCCTTGAATTTCGTCTTTCCATGTCGAAGCGAACATAATTTAAGTAGATATAGACTGAATAGAGCATTAGCACCCAGCCAAGAGCATGGGAGTAGCTATAAAGAGACCAATTTTCCCCTCCCAACATCATCGGATAAGTTGTCCAAACACCGGACATATCCAAAAAGGAGAGGAGGCTAGAGCTTGAATATATTGGTTGAGCTATGGTGACTGTCGAAATTGAGGTGTTTCGCAAAAAGGCGAAAACAAGAAAGGCATTCCAATTTCCCCAAGGCTTCGAGGTACACCGAAATACCATCATTACCCCGTAGTGAAGAGGTATTCTCTCATCGACCTACGTGTGCCTACATTTTAAGCTAAAGTCCATGACAGAGAAGCTCCCAAAATAAGGACCGATGATGTTTCTCAGCCTCGTGTCGAGAAACATGTAAGGAGGAATCACGGTAAAGCCGCGTGATAATCATGCGGGGGCCACGTGCTGCTTCATACCTGTGGGGTTACATTCCCCGCAACCTCCCAACTGT
Organism: Clonostachys rosea; assembly: GCA_026958235.1. Classification (NCBI taxonomy): domain Eukaryota; kingdom Fungi; phylum Ascomycota; class Sordariomycetes; order Hypocreales; family Bionectriaceae; genus Clonostachys; species Clonostachys rosea. The sequence continues at coordinate 909,620 of CP110207.1, forward strand.
TTAGTCGCTCATAATGCTTGCGCTCATCTCAAAATGAGGGCTAGAGGTCAGGGGACAGGGGCTGGAGTTGCTGGACCGAGGAATTTGCGGGGAAGCATGCAAACCATCTCATGCCATCATCTCATGTTTTCCAGACACGGATAGCAAAGTTTCCATTCGGTTTGATCGGAGACTGCGGTGTCATCTTGCCGTTTTAGATGGACTTTCACTGAGTTCGTGTTTCGTTACTATAGATATCACTGGCGGCAGCGCGACAACTCTTCGACCGACGCAGCAAAGTAACAAGAGGACGCCACTACGAACACTGGATGAATGAGTCCAGCCACAGGACGCAATAAGGCTGTCTCGACTTCTCAACTGTGAAGACCCCGGTCCGAGGTCCACATGTCGTTTCCTCCGTCTCCTGTGACGCCTAGCCCTGGGGCTTCATCAAGTCCGAGCAATGGCGATGGTGTTGTCGCCTCACACCTGGGCAGCCAAGCTGTTCGGCCACCGCCTTCGGACGCTCTAAAGAAGAAGCGTGAGCGCGATAAAGTCAGCCAACGCAGGAAACGTCAACGCGAGCGCGAGTATACAGTCAGCCTCGAGGAGAAGATACGACGACTGGAGGACGAGCTTGCCAAATCTTCATCGCCAACGACCTCCAATCATGACCCTTGGGCCGCTCGCCCACCAGGCCCTTGCTATAGTTGTTGTGGCAGCCACCATCATTGCGATATTCAGGACGACGAGACACAAATATGCATGAAGCAAACAGTCGCGTTGGGGGAAGATGGCCCTACGTCTACCGATTCCGGCGTTGCCCCGGCCTCCATATCGCAGGCCTCTGGATCCAGGCGCTACTCGGTGCTTTTGGATGGAGCGATTGAAGACATCGGCGATGTCAGCGGGCAGGACTCTTTATCCATTCTTTCCATGGAGTCACCACGTGCCAAGAGCTCCCATTCGTTATCGAGTTTCGAATCCGTCCCATTCGATGTATTTGAGAAAGTTCTGGGCGTGCCTGAATGGTCCCGAATGCCTCTCCATAGCTGGTCACTTGAAAACAAAGAACGATCATGGGTGAGAGGGGACAAATTACTGCCATTCATCCAGATGATGCGAGCGGATCCAAACTCAGAATCCATGTGTCCTCGGCAGCCTGCCGTGATCGATATCCTCTACGGTGGCTCGTCCCAGAACGTATTGGCGAATCTGATCTCTACCGAAGTGGCGAAGGAAGCTCTACTCCCCCCAGAAAAGTTCGCGATAAGTTGGACACTGTATCTGTATTGTAGAGTGAGTCTTCCCTGCTGGCTATGACTATCTACCATCGGATCCACTCGGAAAGAATCAACGGTTTACTGACGCCTTTCCTTGCTTACAGTGGATTATTTGGCCCTCGGAAAAGACATTTCAGTACCTCCCAAAGCACTTCCGCCCAACGGCACGGCAGCTGGCAGTACCACACCCATGGTGTATCGACCTTCTTCAACACCCTCAGCTTCGAGATAGGCTGATTACCAACGCCAACGAATACGATGTTGATGAAGTAGTAGGGTTATTCTTGATTACTCTTCGTTTACGTGGAGGGTTCAATAATAATAATTTCATCACTCGAGAGAACGGCGGAGATCTGCAGATAGACCCGAAATTCTACAAGCAATTCATGACCCGCGAGGGATGGGGGATCCTAGATAGATTTTGGGTACAGTATCCAGAACTTGTCAAAGGGATGGATCCGAGATGGAGGCTTCGAGAAGAGCATCTACTGCCCCTATAGCTGTTGATGGGATGCACTATGACATGGTGAATTTTTCTCATGGCACGCTGTGGGTAGTATCGAGGGATACTGGCAAGTGTTTTGAGCGAGCGTTTGATCTTTTGTGGTTTATCTAGGGTGAAAAATTATGTAGTTAAACGAGAAAAGTATTGGTAGCTTAACTCTGACATTGACATAACTAGAGAAGCCATTCTAACACGAACTGATCTTGAAACAGGCTCAGCGGGACATGTTTTGCCATGCTCTGGAGGTAGGGGGCCAGGTGATTTAGATGGATGTGATGCTAGGCGAGCATCGGGAATAATGGGTCAGTTCGGACTGTTGGAACTTTGCTTGGCGCGGGGAAATTTAAGCCTCGGCAGACTTCATCATGGAGTAAACCCCGAGGCCCCGAGGCGACTCAGCTTGAGAGATAGTGCGGGGGAAGCGAGTCAGTGAGGACCCGGGTTTCATCGTGTCTACTAGGCTAGCTTGTGGGCTATTTTGATGAGTCTGGGGATAATTCTTACTCTAATTGGTACAGAATTATGCAGATCTTACAGAATGAAGTCAGTCTGCAGCAGAAGGTGCCCTCCATTGGAAATTCCACCCAAATGGTTGGCTGATCGTTGGGGCAACTTCCAGGGGTAGACTGGTGACAGCTTCCAAGGGTAAACTGGGGGCCAGGGAACCTACAGCCATAACTCAACTAACTGACTCATGGTGATCTTAGTTGTTCCTATTGAGATGAACTGTAGCTTTACCTGTTTTTGTTCTTTTGGGATAGATTCTGCCAGAACACTCACGAAAGCTCTCTCACTCTCTTTTGGACTACCAATGGTAAGTTTTGCGCGCCCTGATGAGAATGGCGGAACACTGTGTCCATCATTCTCGTTGAATTTAACCTCGGTCGCATTTTACTACACGATGCGGAGAATGACATACAAGGGAGCCGCAGTAATTAAGTCTGCCAAAATGGTTTCATAAAGTAGCTAATTTGAGACATCTCTTGGCTGCGAGTCAGCTCCCTCCCTCCGCACTCAGTGACAACCAACAGTGACATCTTCGTCTTGTAGTGTGAATATTACCAATAAGAGGTGAATCAGGTGCTGAGGATACATATCTATAGTACCATGGGTGAAACCAATATATATTCATCGCATTTGCCAGTCTCTGTCAATACTTGAATCCGTGAGTAATTTGACCAACCAAAGCATAACAGTCTCAACACCATGGAAGCTATGAATCGCACCATATCGTCATCGCTGGGCACAGCCTTTGAGCAAATCAATCGCGTGACAGACACACTTGGCATCCCACAGTCTGCCTTTGCGAGTCTTACCAACTTCACCTGGAAATCAAAGAAGGGCGCCGCCGCCATCATTCTTGGTTACCTAGTTCTCGTCCGTGCCTTGAGGTTCCGCCGCGAGAATGCAGCCAAAAGAAAATTCAAGTTTACGGATCGGGCCAGCTTGGCTCGAATGACCACGGCGGAGGCTCAGCTCATTCTCAAATACCTTGCCACTCTTGAAATGCCACAATTGCAATTCCTCAGCCTGCAGTTTGGGTTATTTAAGGTATTTAATTCTCTTTCATAGATTACAGGGGACGAATGACTACTGACCATGGAGCCTGAAGACATATGGCGTTGAATCAATTAGCAAGTTACTCGTGGCCACACGGAACTTGGCTGATCCCAAGAACAGCCCCAAAAGGTAAGAACCAAATATGGAAGAAGCAAATGCCTAGATGAATGAATATCTGATCGTTCAAAATCAGGTACGAGGACACTGCGGTCATCATCAACGAGTTCATGGCCTGGGATCCTTCCGCAGAGCGAACAGTCAAAGCAATTGCACGAATGAACTTTCTTCACTCCAAATATATTGCAAGCGGGCAGATCTCTAATGATGACCTACTATATACCCTATCGGTCTTTGTCATTGAGCCAGCTCGATTTGCTGAGCGGTACGACTGGCGACCCTTTAATGATATGGAATATTGTGCCCTTGGAGTCTTCTGGAAAAGCATTGGTGATGCAATGGGCATCAACTACCACGGCTCCCTCCCAGGTGCAGAGAATGGGTGGAAGGATGGAATCCAATTTGCAGATGAGCTAACAGCCTGGGCCAACGCGTATGAAATTGCTCAGATGAGGCCTAATTCCCTTAGCCCAAAGCCAGCCCACGCACTTTTGCCCATCATTACATACTGGATCCCGTGGTTTGCTAAGCCTTTTGTGACGGAATGTGTATTGTCCCTCATCAACACTCGTATTCTGGAGGCGTTTAAGTAAGACTCTGGTGTGCCTCTAAGTGTGGCTACAAACTGACATGGTAATAGGCTCCCGGAACCTAGCATCACGGCAGTTGCCGTAACACACGGCGCTCTTGTTGCACGACGATTCGTTATTCGACATTTGATGCTCCCCCGCATCTTTGAAATCAAAATACTTGGCGAGCAAGATCCATCCACCGGTCGTTATCTTCTCCCCCAATCGCATGGGAATTGGCCATTTTATGTCAAGCCAACTCTTTGGAACCGGTGGGGTCCAGTTGCCTGGGCGATAAGGTTATACGGAGGGTATGTACCTGGAAATAAGCCCGCCGAATTCATGCCTCAGGGATATACGTTTGAAGACGTAGGTCCTGTAAATAGAGCGAACCAGGGAAAGGAGGAGATGGAGGCGGACTTGAAGAGGCTAAGAGCAAGTAAACGGTCCGGGTGTCCCTTCTGATCTCCATCCAAAGATAGCGTCGGACTCGAAGTACAACCGGTATATCATGTGTCTTAGACCAAGCCACAGATCTCGCTATTTTACACTTGGCTCTCTACCACATGATGTAAGTTGTTTGATGGTGCCATAGTAATAGCGGCTTTTGGGCGTGAATCGGCTCCATAGCTCTCCAGTAATCTCAACCTCTCTTCGCATTTGTACTTAGCTATCGGCCATGGTGGAATCACGATAACAGTTCCTCAACGCGGGCATGGTTGGTCTTGGGCGGGTGGGTAGGAACTATTCTTTTCTTACTATGATCTCAGAACGATCTCACCTAGATTCCTAGATTCGTTGTTTGTTCGCCATTAAGTTAGTTGTGTTCTCCTTCTTTTAGCTAAGAGCTCGGATGCCCTTCGTTCATATTTTGTTGCGATTATATCCATCATATTTATTTAAATATTGTGTCTTAGTTCAAAGCTGGTTTATGAGCTAAATAGACATTCGGGTAAGAGTGGTATATCATCAGAGTCTCCAAAAATTCGGTATTGCTAGCATACAAATCCAAAAAAAAAAAAAAAAAAAAGGAAATTCCTTCTCTCTTTAACTCAATCAGTTTTAAAAGTTTTGCCTAAAGGGGTAAGAATTTAGCCAATTTTACGACATATTTACGGAGGGCATAAACTGGAAAGGCAAAGACAAGACACTCTGCGAAGAAAATAGGGAAATCAAATAGAATTCTCATTTAGCATGTTCCGAACTAGCTATGGGTCTAGATTTCCTACGACTCCCGCAGAAGATAGACAAATTCTGCTTGGAAGTGCGATCATTAAACAGATTTCGAGGCGCTAGGCGCTTGTAGACCTCAATTGATCCACCAAAGTTCTGAGGTGGCTGTCGTTACACTCTGCGGGTTTGCGGGCATTACCCTGAGCAGCCACTCGCAAATTATGGAGATCAGGAATTATCGCATCGATCCTGTGCTTGATAACCTCAACATGATCACGGACATGGCCCGGATCAATGTTGATAGCATCCATTTTTTGTAAGCAAGTTTCCGTGGCCTCCACAGAATAATGGCATTTCTTGTTGTTGGGTACAATCTCGTTGAGGGTGGCAACCTCCCTGTTGAGGTGCTTAAGCAACGATTGCAGGTCGGAAATTTGATCGGAACTCATGATTGATAGAATGTTGAGGTTGGGATCAAGTCAAGTTTCGTATAAGTGATGTGGTCTTTCTTGTAGTGAGAGTATTTTGTAGATTGAGAGTACTGGCGTGGAACTTGGAAAGTGGGTTGATAGAAACTAGTGTTGGAAAATGAGAGAGGGGATAAGGTAGATGGCTCGTATTTAAACATAGCCGGCTCTTCTTACGATTACACGTTCTGGTGAATCACCCTAAATGCTGCTCTCTTTATTGTGTGATTCACGCTTTTTTCTGTCGGTGGAGGGAGGCACCCCCTTTCCATCTGGAGTACAATGCTCTGGTAAACTGAATCATGTACGTTGAAACTAAAATGCGTCATCATACATAAACTCTTATGTTCTAGGTGGCCAGGTAACTATAAAGAAAATAATTTCAGCCTTTATTTGTCTGGTCACCTGAGTTAAGTTTTGTTTCAGAAGGCGATGGGCGGGACAAAGGCCGTCTGTCATCGAAACGGCGAGGAATTCGCAATGCGACACGTCGGTTTGTTGCTGTTCAATGATTTTATCTCCATCTTGCATTGCCTTTGATTACTACCAATTTCAAAACAAATACGTGATGTCAATAGTCTGCGACATGTTGGTAGGTGCACAGGTAGTTGTAGTTATTTAGGTAGGCATTATTTTGGTATGTACACTGGGTTAGTTTCGAAAGAAAGGGCAGTGCTTCATTATGAGACTGAGTCATCACTAGCTTGATCAAAGGACCCCGAGAAGAGTCTGTTTGGTTACCCCTGCTTTTGAAGTGGCTGCGCACAATCGATAGATGATCGGTCACACTCGTCGCCTTTCCCGCAAGTATATACTGATGCACAACAGCGAATTGGAGCAAATTCATCACGCTGAGATTAGGCATTTTGCTCTACCCATGTTGGCAAGAGAAACTACAAGTATGTGTCGACTCAAAATCTCCTCGTGGGTAATTCACGATCGCTCGGAGTATTGTAGTATTGGTTGGCCAAACCACCAAATTGTGTCACCAGCCAGTTCAATCCACTGATCTGGATCATTGACTATCACAATGAGCGTTGTTGACCTATTCAACGACGCAAGTTGCCTGGGTTGGTTGCTTCATATGGGAAAGCTCGTTTGTGTTATATCTTTGAACGCACGCTCCTTGCGCCAAAATAGCAGGGGTGAAACTGGGATCCGAGACATACACAATGCAAAGAGGAATAGCAAATGTGTGCCACATGATATAATCTGAAACCATTTTTAACTGCACAACAACTGGCTGTTGACCTTGATAATCTACTCACATATCTACTCACATAGAATGCGTGATTGTGGTCTCAGGGATTTGGAAAGGACCTTCCTAAGCTTGCGTTTACGCATTCAAAAACCTCCATCTCATCAGATATCACTGCTTAACCAAGTTGACCTAGATGGGATACAGTCTTTGGTTGATAATAACTAGACAATTTGCTGAATCCATGTGGATGGACCCTAGACGAAGCCAAGGAGATCCACCCCATTGCCCTTTCTATCGCTCCTAATATCAAGCTACTCGCCACTCCCACCGGACTGTAGATACAGAGTGAAATATCTAGGAGAGAAGTTTTCTTAGTATTAGACTGGTGAAGGTGACATATTGGTTATCTACGCAACTGCAATAACAAAACTTCAACCTTCCCCTGAAAACCCTGGGACCTGGAGCTTGTGGGAGATTGGCAGAATTGCGTGGAGGGCCATTATACAGTTTATCATTCACCTTCAGCAATATAAGTCCTCCCCGTTAAGCAGTTTGTAGTCACGGGAGCCTAATTGAATATAATATGTTGACAGATGCCACTTAGGAAATGACTTAGTCTTGTCAAATGTCTACATTTTTAAGGCATTGGTTCTATAAGTAAGAGGATGAGATACATCTACCCTCACCCTGGGGAGTTGAAATACTCAACTTAGATATATGCCAACCGCCCATTCCCTTTAAATGTCGTCAATCAAAGGACTCAACCCCTGAGCAGTGCCAACCTTGGCTTCAAAGTAGAATCTAAGCCTCTCTACCAGCTTGCGATCAGCCATAAACCTAGCAAACTCAGTGGGGTTGGTTGCTTTCTCCTCGCTCAGCTTTGGGAATCCTTGTGGCGCAGGAATGTCTCGGCGAACGCTCCATCGCCCTGGCAGCCCTTGGTACTCAGGGCTAAGGAGGAAGTTGTGGAGAAGCTTGGCGCCCTCTGGATGAGGCGCGTCCTTCAGGATGGCGGCAGTCTGAGGCCAGCTGACATACTTGCCCTGTGTGGGGTGGGAGAAGTTGAGGGGTGCAGTGGGCACAAAGCCACCAGAGGCAGCGAAGGAGGCGGCCGAGGTGCTGTTCTCTTGGCTGATGAGAGTATATGGTGTTCTTGTGCCTCGGACCCAACGCGGCTTCTGAGCAATCAAGGCATCTAACCACTCCTCTCCGTACTGTTGCATGCTTCGAAATTGTTAACGCGACTGGAATGCGGTGCTTCTGGTTGTGGTCGGGGAACTTACATCAGATAATGCGCGAATAATACTGCATCATCGTCGTTGGGGTAGGTCAAGACGAGTTTCTCTTTGAATTCAGGCCGGAGCCAGTCGTCCCATTCGACCGGAGGGTCAATACCGGGGAGCTTATTTGTATTCCAGGCTCCGGACCAAGAGAGGACATACACGCCGTACCAGGCCGCCGATTCATCTCGAAACGCGGGTTCAATTTGATCAAAGCCATTAGGAGCATAGTTTAGAAGGGCACCCTGTTGAGCCCATCGAGGGTAGTCGTGAAGTGTCTGGAGGATGACACTATCAACGTACACAGCATCGCCTCCAGCTGCCAGCTGTTGATCGATGTATGCGTCGTGGTACTTAGAAAGGTCAACCGTCAGGTTGAGAGTTATGCCAGGGAATTTGGATTCAAATGCATTCTTCAGGGCATCTTGGCGACCTTTCTCGTCTCCGCCGTGCCACAAGGTGACCACGTTGCCCTCGGCCAGTGCCGCTTTGTAGATCTCATCCAGTGAACGAGTCTCGTACTCCACGGGGCTGTTGAACCCAAGAAGTTGATCATAAGCCCGGGCGAGGCAAAAGAAAGTGGAGAGGACAGACAGGGAACCGGTCATGTTGGTAAACTTCTCAGCCAGTCAACGAGGGATGAAGATGGCTTTCCAAAGCTTGTAAATTTCTTTAGTATTTAGTAGGATTATATATTTCTATCTGTAATTACTCTCGCCTTTTCTTTTATTAAGATTGCGCGGCTTCATAGGAAGGAACTTCATCCCACTCGCCATGACTAAGAACCAGCGTAGCAATGCCCGTCTCCCACATTGCCGAATCTGGCCATCCCACATCCTGAAACTGAAGAAATATTCGCGATGCATGAGCTTAACGACGCGGTCCACCAGCTTTGACCGCATTGAGTAGGTCTTAATAAAGAAGAACCAATAAGTTTGCCCCTTATCCCCTAACCCTAGGAAACATCTATGTTGGCATAATTCATGTTAAGATTTCTAATTCATGTGTAATATGATGCGGGAGCAGAGAGACAGGTATGCTATCTCCCGTATGTCAAACTCGGCAACCTTACAATAATACCTCACGCTACAAGGATCGTGCATTTGCCGAGGCGGGTGGCAAACACACGATACGTTTTATAGCATTGCAATACTACTATATTTACGGAAACCTCGAGACCTGAGCTGCAGATGATTAACGTTGAATGTGAGCTGCATTCAACCCAAAGACAGGAAGGCAATGAGACCCTAATACATAAACCAATATTAGGTAAACGATTAAGCCAATGAAATATTATGCCATGTGGAAAATACCAACTGCTTCTGCAGCTCTTTTCTCTTTTCTCTGTTCTCTTTTTTTTTTACCAAAGTAGTAAGCCAAAGTGGTACATCCCAGCTCCGTCAAGCAAGCCTCTGCCACAAGATGCTGTCGGTAATCCGACTGGGCTAGTGTCTACAATAAGAATCGGAAAATTAATCGAAGAAAGGCTAGTTGAAGGCGAGATGCTTAGCGAATTTTCATCTTGTTCAGCGGTTTGTAAGAGTTCAGGTAACGTGGGTGTTTGCTGCTTTTCAAATCAAGTATGAGGTTGGCACTATACGCTGTATTGGATTGAATGTAAGGTTGAGGCCGCCCTTGGACATACCTGTAGGGTTTCAGCTACTAGATCGGGGCCGTACTAGTCTCAGTCGACAGTATAACTAGTACGCAAAGGAGGTCAGAATGGAACCTCCATCCATTCCCACCCTTTTGATGTGAGTTGATTGCCAATAATTATATACACAGAACACTGAACGTCGTCAAATCAGGAAGCCTAGCACCGCTATTGGGGATCCTTGGCCTTCTCACACCATCCTCCCCCGCTTGACCCAGGTGGATGATTGTGGTGATTTCGAATCAGAGCTAGCAGTAGTGATTGGGAAACTGGCCAAGGATGTTAGCGAAAAAGAAGCCATGGATTATATTTTGGGATATACGGCAGCAAATGATGTTTCAAGCCGGACTTCGCAGCTAAATCAGTCCCAATGGTGTTTTCCAAAGGGATTTGATAGCTCATGTCCTATCGGCAAGTATATTCAATAGTCTAGCCGCGAGCGTAGCTTACTGACTACTCGGTTAGGTTCAAAATTGGTGTCAACATCTATAATCCCAGATCCAGCCAAACTCTGGATTCGAGGATTAAAAAAACAACACAGTGCTTCAGGAATGTGGTACCAGGTGTGTCCTTTATCTTAGAAATTCTACCCAGAGGCCGGGTTGACACAATAGCAGCGGTTTGATTTTCAGCGTACCAAAATTGGTCAGTTTGATCCCAGAGCACGACGCTACTACCTGATACCATCATAATCACAGGAACACCAGCTGGGGTTGGCATGGGAAGAAAGCCCAAGGAAACACTGCGTGACGGTGACGAACTTGCTGTAGAAATCCTACCGCATATCGGGACTTTGGTTAATGTGTTTGTAAATGAGTCAGAATATAGGAGACAAGGATTTTGCTGAGAAAGTCCGTTTCTTTATAAATGTTGATCTGAACAGGCCAGGTTGAATCTTGTTTCTCTTGCAACGGCCTATCATAACAGATCAAACTCACCGCACTACAATTTTTCCTATTCTAGCCATCGTTGAGTAGGTCAATATGAACATATTTGTGCCCGCTCGATCATGCTCTTTGCCGCCTTCCTCCATTGTAGGATTCAGAATGACGATAATCTCGGCAAAAGAAGAACGTGGCGTTTGTTAGCTGTGAGCGGACAAGTATTGCATCGACATCTTTATTTTACGCTTGTTTGATGCCTGACTGATTCTGCATTGTGACGAAGCAATTTTTATGATTTAGGATAGATTGCCATCCACTTTGTGGCAAGTGAAATCAAGATGTGTCATCACATGTGACAGAGCCAGAAGCCAAGTTGAAAAACATATAGGTATTGAATCAGAGGGAGAGGACGGCTGTATGACGATAGTCCTACGCCAAAATGTTGAAACACATAAGGAATAGAACTCGATATATACGATCTCTCAAGAAACGTTTGAGTTATCACATAGCCCTCATGCTTGTAGCCACACTTGGTGTAACAGGCGTCACATGCTCCTGACCCCATCTCAAACTCTTCATATATGGAAGGAGTGCCAGAGCCAGAAGCCATGGAGCCCACAGTCGATACGACAGCCGATCTCCAGCCCTTGTCCTAATACCAACCATATTCGATATCAATGTCAATCCTAATCCTGCCATCAATATTCCTTCCATCCAAGTATCCCAAAACCAGCAGCCAAACGCTGACCAAAATGCGACTCCAAGTGCGACAAATAGTCGAGCGTTCATCTCACCCATCAAAATAGGTATAGTTCTCTTCCCAGCGACTGCGTCTCCCTCCATGTCTCTGAGGTCCTGGACGTGGATGGTGCATGTAATAGTCATCGCAATCACACCCAGCCAGCCCGCAGCAATGGCTTGTCCACCAAATATGGAGTTCCCAGTGGCAATTTCAAGAGGCCCTGCTAGGAAAGCTGTGATTCCCATCCCATTGTGGATGTTCTTGAGAAAGCCTCCTGATCGATCTTGAAACTCATTGTTCCACACAGAAAAAGTAGTGATCACAGCCAGAGGAACCAAGCCCCCAACGGCCAATGATACAATCAAGTTCAACGGATACAAACAAAAAAGAACCACTGTTGCCTGTTCTGGAGTGAGTCGACCTGAAGGAATTGGTCGCCATGGCTTGTTAACGGCGTCCTCTTCCACTGACTGACGGTGTCGCTGATTATGGAAATTGAAAAGCAATAGACCGCTCCATGACCATATTATCATCTGTGGTGCCCTCAGCAGAATAGGCATAGAACATGGGGGGTCGCCCATTGATAACAAGGGTGCCGCTTGTGAAGCGAGCAGTGCAAATATGAACGGTGCTATAACAATTGCTTCCAGATCGCTGCAGCTGAATAGGTACGCCGTGTGCAGATGATACAAGGCCTTCGCAGGTAGTTTTCGCAAACAGAGAGCTGTGTTTGGTGATGAGGTCTTCATGGCTGGTAAAATATTTTGCTTCATCAAGTCTCTATTGATGTAATTTCGTCAAACAGTCTCTGGACTGAAACAAGCCTATTTATCTACATATCTCTATAGTTGTCAAAATCTACAAGGTACCTTAAAGCCATTATTCAGCTTGAGTTAGATAATTCTAAGTTGGCCGTGACGCGAATTTCTTCAGGCTGTACAACATCAGTCCCTCGCGCCTTAACGGCCTCCGCAGCCTCCCTGGGCGTCGATATAGAAGCCAAAACATTGTTTTCCGATTCAGGATTAGTTAAATGATCGTTGAAGTTAAATTTTGTATCAAGACAATGACAATCTGGGACAGAGTTCGCCTAATCTGCTTGGTGTCGGGACAGCCGACGCAAGATTACCCAAAGGAGAGATCGTAGCATCAACACACGGAATCCTCTAGTAATTAGGAGCATTTTGTCAAAGTTTGTTAGTCATTTTTGTTCATTATTAATTGTAGTCATCGAAGCCCAGTTGCAGGAACTTATGATAGGCGTTAATTGTTAAACGACAGAAGGTAGTCTAAATCGACCGATCAACAACATTCTAACCATAAGACTTCCCTGGTGAAACCTATTTAAGAAAGAGATCGTCGATTTAAAATATTTGCATTCCTTATTGCTGATAAATCAGTCTTTTCCATTAGCGCAGGTGCGGGGAGACTCAATTTTGACCGACTCGGGTCCATGCTCACTCCTGGACTTCATCATCTTTTAGCCCAGTGTTTCTCGCAGAGCCACGTTCCTAGTTATGATCCTTTACTGTCAAATAGAACAGAAATATTCCACAATGAACACTCCACCAGAACGGCTAACGTAAGGCGCCACGTAGACAAGATTCACCTTCGTAGATTGCATGGCAAGTGAGGAAGTGAAGACACGGTTTCCGGGGTATCCAAGCTCACCAAGTGGATTTGGTATCTATTCTTCCATATCACACCATCTAATGACGTGTACGTCTCTTAGCTTTGCCTCTTGCTAAATCCAGTCGTAGGGTTATTACGAAATATGACAGAATTCATCGCATATAAGCCACACTACCCACACACATCGGCTTTCCCAAATTCAGGGACTGGTCATGACTTGACTACCTTGTGTATCTTGTTAAGTGACAGTATCATAAATATGTCTGGGTTCTTTCAGGTCTTTCGGGTTTCGTAATTCTTCTAACTTGCTCTTTCTTTTGGTAGAGTAGTCTGCACTGCTCTGCGGTGACCCCTTCAGCTACACCGAACAAAGCTATGAACACTGAGAATTCAAAGTTCAACGGATCGGATTTTAGCGAGAAACGGCTTCAATCTGGGTGTTTTGGTTGGCAAATTCATTTTGGACACGGTGCAAAGAGCGGACTTGTTGTCCTAAGTCTAGCTACCCTATGCACATCAATATTGCCAGGTCGTCTCTCAAAAATTCCGTCAGTTCCTACTATTAGTTTCTAAAAAGTAAAGGTCGGGTCATTTAATCCAATGATCCCTGTCCCTACCTTCATTAATCTGTTGATTTGTTTATCCCCCCTTTTCTCTCTTTCCGTACTATGGTCTTCAAAGTTGAAGGTCAGTTGTTATCGGAACTTTTAGTGAACGTAAGGAGGCATTGGAAACACCCTCCTAACATGCTATACTTCTGTAGCTTGCCTATAGAAATTCACAATGCTGCTGCCTAAATGCTTTTCAGTGACGTTGTTCTGTGACTGCTGCTTGTGAAACACGTATCCCGCATGCAGGGCACTCGTTGACTGACTCATGACCACAGGACAAAGACGATAAGGAATGACGCTAGTACCGATTTGAAATGGTCGTGAAACGAGATGTAAAGATCGTTGTTCCCTCCCGAACGCGTCTACGTGGCCCCTGCCGAGGGTGACATCAAACCTCGTGTTAGTCTCCTTGCCCCTCCAACCGCGTGAACATCAGACAATCTTGCGCCAAGTCGGTCACCAACCAATAAGGTCGCTTAACTCAGTTGGTTAGAGTGCCGTACTAATACATATATCATATGTGTCTAGTAATGCGGACGTCGCCAGTTCGATCCTGGTAGTGACCAGGTTGTCTCCTTTTGCTTTTTGTCTCTATGTGATTCTGGGTGTCATCCTTATTGTGTATGTGAATCACGAGTCGTATGTGTGAATCATGAGTGAACACCTGGCTATTGTTGGTTGTCTTGCGAAAGTACCTCAGGCATAGGCATAACAAAGGTTGTGCTGAAACTTGTTCTTAAACGTTGCCCTTGACTGACTTCGAGGGCAAGAACAAGGCACGAGTTTAATCTCATTTCTAGCCCCAGCTTGTTGACTAAATAATTTCACTACCTCTTCCGCATGTCAACAGTCAATTTCGAACGATTAAGGGTCTTCCTTATTATTCCACTCGCAACCTCCACGCTATTTTCCCAACAATTTTGCGAAATATCTCTTACTGGGTTCCAACCCGACAATAAATCCCACACGACAATGAAGTCGGAGACCTTTCATGCAACCGAGCTTGCAGAGCGCTGCAAATCAGCGTTGCAGATTTTACAGGATCTTCTCGGTCGTACGTATTAGCCTAGCCTAGGAGGAGCACTAGTTGCTCATTTGCTTACAATCATCTAGACGGCGATGCGATCACCAAGGTAGATCTCAAAGAAGCCCATGGGCTGGTCATCTTCAACTCCATAGGCGCTTCTGTGGGTACTGGATGCGCCGTTGGCTCCGGACTTGTGATGGCTCGTCATGCGAAGGGCGATTGGTCATTGCCCTCTGCTGTCTCCGAGACGTACGTTGGCGGAGGGCCATCGTTTGGGGTTAATGTCTACAGCTCGGTTCGGGTACTGAAGAAAGAAGAATTCGAAAAATGCTTTATCAAGCAAAGGCGGGAATATGGGATGCAATTCGCGGCTGCTGTTGGTCCTCTCGGTATAAAGATTGAGGTTGAAGGTCAGAGCATGGTCCAACGTGTAGCAAAACCAGAGGGCCTGTACTTTGGTTGGACTGTTGGAGCCACACACTTCAAAGAGAACAAGGATCTGAATGCCAAGTTTTATGGAAAAGAGGTGACTGCACGAGAAATCCTCACTGGGAAGATCCAAGTTCCTGAGGCGTGCAAGAACGAGGTGAGAAGTCTTTGGGACTTTTTGACCTTATTGGAGAAGTAGATAGAGAACGAGCCTGTTCAATATGAACTATTGTTCTTGTTTTGCCTCTTGACCTTTAGAAAACCAACCACTATCTCATTCCGCCACCTCCAAGCCTCACGTTTTGACATGCGATCTCATTCGGTATTAATTGAACCTGCGACTTGCCCATAAATCAAGCCCGAGCTGTTTTGAATTTCCCATTTGATTTCAACGCCACTGCTTGAAAAGAAGAGATTCATCACTATCTCGCCCCTGCTAGAATCCTTGCCACTTTTTCTCATACTCAGGTAAGGTTTGCCTATTGTCACCCCGTGATAAAGCTCCATAGAGCTAGTAGCTGTCAAAGTTCTGTGCAAATAGAGGTTAAATTCTCTATTATGACTTATTCGCTCGCGTGACCTCCTTAATGAACTCTAATTCCCGTATAAATTCACATCTCCAGTCTCCCATGCGCCTGAATCGATACTAATAAATCATTGTTTCCCAAGGAGAGCCCGACATTTACAACTTCCACTCATTCTCGTATTTCACGCTTGTTAAGCGGGCAAATCTTTGGAGATAAGACACGGTAGTCAGAGAACCTCGGGCATAACCAAGCGAGTTCGTGCAGATATTGACTGGTGCCTTTCTAGTCCTCTCACGCTGCATAAGTGGAAAGTATCGTCCCAGCCAGACAAGCTACCTGGCGGGAGCGCCGATCTCTGGGCTACTTAAAGTCCACGATCTCGTCAATATATCCAAAATTAACACAACCAGCCGTCGACAAAAGTCCGCAAGCAGCCGTCCTCCATGATGTGGCCCAGCATGATGGTAGAACCGCCCCGCGACTCCGAACCCAGTCCACCCCAATATACCTGCCTCAAAATAGCTGATCAAGAAGCTGCCGTCGTCGAGGATGTTTGGGAAGCGATGATCCCTCGAAGGTGGCAGGAGCTTAAGTGGTTCAACTTGGAGTTTACGTGTGCACCTGAAATTTTTCACAAAAACAAAAACTTCATGCAGCGGACATTGAGATACCGAAAGACTCAACCCTATTGGAAAGCGAAGCTTTTTGTTAGAGCCAAGAACATTCCTCGTCTAATGCGACGTGGGTTTCATCTTTCAGAGGCAGACTTGATTCCAGGATGTGGCGAGATCCATTTCGATGATGAAGAGAGGGCGGAAGAAGTAGGATTTGACCCTTCCTGGAGACATAGACGGTGTTACTATTTTATGGATGCCGCTGGCGACCCAGAGTGGAACGCTACTCTCGAGGTGTTCGCCAGATCTCCCTCCATTGTCATGAATTTCAGACTCGAGAGGATAACACCAGACACCGTCTTCCTGGCCTATGCATACCGCTGGGATAAGAAATCAGTTTACAAAGCCTCTACACTACGCAGCAACCATAGCTTCAACACTCTCTTCGATGAAATGCCGACTGGTGGATGGTGGCCAGCACCAAAAGAGATGCAAGAGCAAAGCAAACCGCGATCCCTGAGGTTGAGCGACTGGCTACGAACTAAAACAAAATCAAAAGATGACCGCCGCCGCTGCTGCTGCTGCTGCCGGCGGTGACGCCTCCCTCGTCGACCGTACCAAGGAGAAGGTCAAGGAGGTCGTCGCCGAGGCCAAGGACGCCGTCGAATTTACTGCATAGCAATTAGCAGTGCGTCTCATTAGGTTCCTTTCATCAGCAATTTCTTGGACATGTTCATGCAAACAAATCCAACGACGGGTCACCCTAAGTTGGAGCTCATGAATAGAGTCCGAAAGCCGAGGAAGAAAGTGTACTATTAGTGGCCTATCCTATTCCCATAATCACAGTCTTGTTTTCTCTCCTAAAACTGTAAACCGAATTATTTGCAGGGTTCATTTTGGCCTCGCCTCGTGAGAGGCTACTAGACCTAGTAACCGTGATTGGTATGGACAATGTTTGACATACTATCAAAATGATAAAGCAGCAATACACAGAAAATCAAGTTAGAAATCGCAACATAGTCTATTATTCAACCGCTATTGTGTTTAGTATTGTTCATCAAAAACTAAGATCTCTTCCTTACATTAAAAGACTTGTTCTAGTGTGCCATGTTTTATCCCAGTCGCCAAATAGCAGCCCTACTAACGCACATTTCTGGAGGCGAGATGCAGTCGACTACGTACGCACTGCAACTTGTGACTGCTGGCAGTTATGTAGACGGCCCGAGCTGTCGGATCCCCACTGCCTCAGCTCTGGGTCAGCTCTAATAAAGCCAGGGGTACTCTCTAGTTAGTTTGTGGATTCGTCAGGAGGCCAAGCAACCGTGGAATACTCGAGGTTAGAGACAAAGCTGGAGATCTCTTCGTTGATACGAAAATGTGTCTTCTCCAAATCAATCAAGATGGCGGGGTGTAAACTCATGGATGAAGTTTTCTTATCGAGAGAAGAAAATCTTTCTGGTTCTCGGCTGAGCTATCCCCTCTTAAATGCTTTCAATATTCAATAGCGGTGGCGGCTGCGGATCCCTCAGCTTGGATGAGACGGAACTATCGAATTTGCACCCATGTTCTCATTACCAAGACCTGGCCATGGACCTGACTAGCCAGCGCATAATCACAAGAATGTTCGGGACTGAGGGATGTGCCCAGAGAACCAGCTAGAGTTGGCTTCTGGTCAGTCCCAATCCCCTTTATCATTGAGTGAAGGGCGCCGCCTCCTGCGGCTTGACTTTAGTAACCACACCACGATCTTTGACTGACTTGTAAAGCAAGCCACCTTGAGCTTCGGCCCAATTACACTCGTTTCTACTTTTAAGCTATGCGGTCTAAAGTCGCTCTTGCGGCATTTGCCCTGGTTGGCTCGCTCGACCTGACAGCAGCCAAATGTAACAAAGCGACTACCGGTTTGCCGGCATCGGTCACCACACCAGGAGGATATACCGGTACATTAACAACAGGTCCCTCGACCATAACCAGCGGTATACTACAACCGCGAGGTGTACTAAATCTGATCCGGAACGGCAATTTTGTTGGCTACGACCCCAGTGCCCCCGGAGGCTTGTACGGATACGAGGTCGATGGAGACGGAGAAGCTCGCCAAGTTTCTGGCTTGGGATATACTGGCGATGGAAGTGAGGAAAGTGCATGCGCCTACTTGACCGTCGGCCAGCCCAAGGATAGCACGACGAACGGCATGGGCCAGCGCGATGTCATCCCAGATCAGAGCATCAGCATCAAACAACAACTGAAGAGCACCGATCGCGAGAGCGTCTACACCATGCGCGTGTGGTACTATGTCGACATGAATGAGAAGGCCAACACCTGCAAGTTGATTGCTACCTATGACAACGGGCTCTTGGTAGAGTCGGACTATTTCCCCGTTGTTGCCGCCAATTCTGGGACCTTTAGCTGGACTGGGTTGGTCCAAGAGAGCCCTCTGATCTCTGAGAGTGGCTACCTCAAGTTTGAGGTCAGATGTTCGGATGGTGGCTCCGCTGCAGTTCGCTTCGACCAGGTGTTTTTCACCAACGAAGTCAGTCTTCGAGATTTGGATGACATCACGGTCATCTACTCTGCTTTCGCCGATGCGTCGACAGCTCCGCCTAGCCTGAGCTCCACCATTCCTATCGTGGCCTCTACTACAAACAGTGTGGCCTTGTCTTCGGCAGCACAGAGCCCCAGCACATCCAGCCCAGGCACAAGCGCAACTGAGAGTGGCAACGGAACGGCCAGTGGTTCCTTGACAGGAGTTGCGTCTGCAACGACTGGAGCCAGCTCAAGTAGTGTTACCCCGACTTCATCCAGCGCTGCGGCATCCTCTACCAGCTTTGGTGACAACATTTGTGCTACATTGGGAAGCGCCTCCATTGCCGGCAGAGGCTGTGCCAGACGGCCATACTCTGGATCGTCCGGCTACAAGCAGTATACCAGTGATGGCACAAAAGAGCAGTGTGCGGCTCTATGTCTCAAGGATCCTCGCTGCCTATCGTTCCAGTGGAACACCAAAAGCATCGGTTGTGTCAATGGCTGCTACCTCCTTGAGACTTCACTTGCCGACAACTCAGCGAACAACGGCGGAAGCGACTCTAACTGGGCGTACGATCGATCTTGCATTGCTCAGACGCAGTGCCCGACCACAGTGCTAGACAACACCGTCTGTGTCAACGTCGAGGGAAGCACTCCAGGTGCGGGCTGCACGAGTAACCTCAATGGACAGCCGAGAGCTTGCGCGTTGCCCTTCATCACGACCAGCGTGAGCCCCATCTGCGGTTCCAGCGCTTGTCGCGACGTTTGCCACCAGTATCCTTCTTGCAAGTCGTTCTCTTACTCAGTCACCGGCGGTCAAAACTGCAAGCTATACCCGGACACCGTTTCGACTGTTGCCACATCAGACGGTGCCAACTATCTCACGTTCTTTACCGATCGTAGCTGCAACGCCTGTGGAAGCGGGATGACCCAGTTCAAGAATGTGGCCATTCTCGCAGACCCTGCCAACATGCCCGTTCTGAGTTGCCCAGCTCCATCTTCTACAGCTGTTGGCACTGCTTCCTCGCTGTCAACTTCTTCGTCCTCTTCCTCTGTTGTTTCGGCATCGGCTGCTTCTGCTACGCTTCCTGCATCAACCACGACAGCAGCACCATCAGCAACCGCAACCGTTGCGGCAATGGACGTTTGTCCTGGAGGACAAAGCTGCACAGCCAACCTTCTCGTCCTAGCCAACGTGTACTGTAAGAGAGCTGGCCAATTCAATTTGGATATTGGTGCCTGGCTTCCTGATTCGACCAAGTTCCCTGGCAAGGCGGCATCGCCTGAACAGTGTGCATCCATTTGTTATCAGACCAAGAATTGCAACTCATCCTCCTTTTCGCCCACGCAAGGTACATGCTATCTCATTTCTGAGACTCTTGCCCAGGGACAATTTGTACCCCAAGACGCAAGCAGCACTTCCCAGCTTTGGAGTGACAATGCTTGTTTTGACTGCACTCCATGTGATGCCAGTTCATCTTCTACACTCTTAATATCGAGCACAACCCCAACACCTACTACGACCATCGCTCCTTCAAGTACATTGCCAAACACAACTTCGACTCCCACGCTCCCTACACCCACAACTTTTGATACAAGAACCACGCCAGATTCTTCAAGCACAGATCAAATCTCATCCTCATCAACCGACTCAGTCATCACTCCTTATCCTCAATCGACTAGCACTTCTACCACACCAACTACGACCACTTCGGCCCCTGCAGCTGCCCAAACGTGCGCGGCACCAGTGGCAAGCCTCGGCGATGATAATACCTGCGGTATCCCTGCCGTTGGCGGGCAACAAATACAGAGTACCCGGCTAGAGAACTACATCATCAAACCCGTGGGAAGCCTCGCAAACTGCGCCCTGGAATGTCTGGCCAGAGCAGATTGCTTAGGCTTCTCATACACTAAGGCGGATACTTCCTGTCGCCCTTACAGAGTCGGTACAGCCGGACTTGGTCTGACGTATACCCCGGTCGAGGCCACCCGGTGGTATGATAGGTCTTGTTTTACCTGTGCTGTCTAGAAATATTTGAAACCCACGTATTGATGATAAATAATATTCTATAACTTCCTTCATCTAAGTAGCTGTAAAAAGAATTTGTATATTTCTAGATGATCGCTCAACTAAGTTAACTAGGTCACACTTTCTCATTGTGCCTCTCCCTGTCTCTCACCACATAGTCCAGCTACTAATAGTATTGATTGAACAATTTCAGGGTCCCGAATGGTCCCAAATGATAGAAAGAGGAGAAAATTAATTGTCATCTAGTATTACAAATCTTGATGATAAGAGTAGCCCAAATCTGATTTCCACAAACTTGGAAGCAATATGAAATCGCCTTGCAGCCCCCAATAATTCCTGCCAGACACAAGCGGCATCTAATTCAACACCCCCCACCTCTTCAAAAGTGTATTGAAACTGCCAAGGAAGTTCGGACTCTGGGGGATCGCTTCTGCCAGCGCGTTCTTTCCATGCGCTTTGGGAGGGTAAATCAGATACTGGTTAATCTGCGTCTTGATCTGCTTGGCAACAGCGCCTGTAACCATGACCTGGCGCTCCCACCCGCTTGTAAGAACCGCCCCGTATGAACCTAGGTCCAAACAGGTCACATAATTAGGTTGGCTGTAAGGCACAGTTGGTTCGCCAACAAGATCAGCCGCAGCGTTGTGCCCTGAGAATCGCCCAAGTATCTGGGCGTGTTGGCAGGACATCAAGGTATGGTGGCCGTCGCTGTCTCCAGTAAGGGCACGGCAAGCATCTCCGGTGGCAAATACCTTGTTACAGGAGGGAACCCGCAGATCTTGATCAACGTGCAGACGGCCCATGGGATCTTTGGGACCATCGATTTGTGCGGTCAGGGGAGTAGCCCCCATGCCAGCCGTCCAGACAGCGGTCAAGGAAGGGATGTGTTCTCCAGAAGCTAGGGTAACACCAGTGGAATCAACGGCTTGTACTGCTGAACCAGATCTGACTTCAACGTGAAGACTGTCCAGGGCCTTTTCGATAGTAGGGCGTGGACCCGGGCCAAGCTCAGCGCCTACTTCGTCGGCACTGTTAACCAGGACAACTTTTGGCGCTGGTGCAGACTTGAAAATAGCTTTCAGTCGCGATGGCAGCTCTGTTGCTAGCTCAATTCCTGTGAAGCCTGCACCACAAACGACGACGGTGTCGCGGGCAGGGCTTGGAGGGAGCGATGGTAGCTCCTCGAGTCTAGATTCAAGCCTACTCGCTCCCTCAAAGGTGTCAACGTCGAAAGTGTGTTCAGCCAGACCAGAGACACTTTGAGGACGCAAGAGCTGACTGCCTGCCGCGAGGATCAGGCGGTCATAGGAGACTTGTGAGCGGCTGCCTCCATCGGACACAACCACGACCACATCTTTTTCGCTGTCAATGGCCTCGACAGTTCCCTGCATGAAGCGGATTCCAGTAGCTTGAAATACTTCATCCAAGGCAACTTTCATTCCTTTCACATTGTGTTCGTACAGTCTTGGGCGGAGTACGAGTGACGGTTCTGGGGCAATGACAAGGACTTCGACCTCAATTTCGGGATGAAGATTGAGCAGACGCTTAGCCCCAAGAGCACTCCAGAGGCCTGCAAAGCCAGAGCCAATGATTACAATTCGCTGTTGCATGATTTTGCGGAAGAGGGGAAAGAGTACACCGGATATCGTGTGCTCTGTTGATGATGAATTGCTGATGAGGAACAAGGGTAGTAAAGTCAATGATTTATATATGAATCCTCGGCCAATGAGTAGCCAACATACGAGAAATCCCGATCACAGATATCCGTTGTCGCCGTCATCAAGTACTGGACGTCATCGTATCTCGGGATGTAGCGGAGAAGCTTTTTCTGGTGCTTCAGCCCCAGATCGAACAAGCTTATTCATGAAGTACCGAAAGCGGAGCCAGAAGTCTTGTTTGAGCCATTAAGCACTGAAAATGCCGCCCGAAATTCCTTGAGAGACATTGGTTACCCGGCTCGATACTACCAATTGCCGCTTTCAAAGACATCCGCCAAAGCATGTGGCAGTCAACTCTGGCCCTTCGCGGATGGAAAAAGTTGCACTCGTGATTATCCCATCGCCGTAGCTTGTTCTTACCTCTCCCTTTCACAGAACTAGAGTGTGTTCTAGTCTTCTAGATCTGACCCGCAGGCATCAACACGACCAACACGACCAGTCCGCTCAATATCCCTCCGCCGGTGCCCGAGTAGGGTCCCTTGATCTTCATGTCGGCACAGCATACACGAGTTGCCCGCTCGTCGCTTGCCTGTCTTCCCTGCCGCTCCCGCCATCTGAAGTGCGACGGCAAGCGACCATTTTGCAGTCGATGTACCTCAGCAGGGAAGCCATGCCAGTATGCCAAATCTCGACGCGGCGGTCTTGATCGTGCCGCTCTCGCAGCGCGTCGTGAAGCCCAATTGGCACAGAAAGGCGGTGCTGCACCAACATCCAGCCTTCCCCCTACCAATACTAGTTCAGGCACGATTCCAGTCCCATGCGTCTTGGAGAGTCCTCCTCTCACCGTAGATTTGGAAAGTCTTTCTTCCGATGTAGTTCTCGAAGCCAACCATGACGCGGAAGCATTCGACATCGACCAAGACTGGCTTGGTAGCAGTTCCCTCTCCCCAGCCATATTGCCTTCACCTCCAATTGACATCAACGGGGACCTCCTTCTTGAGGCGTATTACAGTCGCTTTCATGCTTTCCATCCTTGTGTTCTTCCAAAACGAGATCTTGAAAGACTCTCCCACAATCCAGAAATACGTTCAAGGCTTGCACCGGTACTCGCCGTGATACGCATGATTGGCGCTGTCTATACCCGCTCTCCAGACCTCAATCTATTGCGGGATCATCTTCATGACTGCCTTCTGAAAGCGAAGCCAAACGATCCGTTCATCGTTCAGGCGCGCCTGCTCTACTCGGTTCCTCTGTACTGGCAAGGGGACAAAGTAAGCGCGCAGCAACAAATGGACTCTGCCATTAGCATTGCTCGCCAATTGAGAATGTTTCAAAAAGAATTCGCGACGGAGAATGGGCTCGGTGAACCTGTTCTGGAAGAAAGCTGGAGAAGGACATGGTGGCAGCTGTACGTCGTAGATGGCTTCTACGCCGGGACAACGAAAACAACGCCATTCGAGACCAAGGACATTGAGGCCACGGTAGAGTTACCTTGCCAGGAAAGCGAGTACGAGTCTGGTGTATGTTTTCCATGCTGCCCACGCATCCTCTACGAGAGTTAGACTGACAAAATCATTGCGCCACCTAGATAATTCCTCCGTCAAAGACCCTAGAAGATTTTGACTCGAGGGAGTTTGCCTTTGAAAAACACGATTACTCTTCGTTTGCCTATCTCATCGGCTCCGTGCGCTGCGCAGCACTTGCTTCCGATGTTGTAACGAAAGGCCTTTCAAGCAACTCGGGCCCGGTGATCGTTGACTCTGCCGACTCGATCATTGAAGGATACCTGCTATTACTGCCAGAAGAACGCAAGCAGGTCATATCCAAAAGTGGAGAAATGGACGAGCTCATGTTTCAAGCCATTATGGCCATCAACGCGTACGTGAGATCCGGTGCTCTGTATGCAGAGGTAGCTAACAAGAACGTTTAGGGCTATCATCGGGCTTCACCGGCCGTTCTCAGATCTGCGTTTCAACCCTGTCGAGTCAGTATCAAGCTGCTCGACGGACCCTCCAAGCAATGCTTCAAGCTCCGAGTTGGTGAACATCCACACGGTACGGAGTCTCCAAGCCATCCAGTCGCAGGTCCGTCTCCTCGCCTTGCCTGTGCGGCCGTTTTGCCATACGCCCTTCGTTACTTGCATGATGTCTGTAGGGACATTGGGCCTACTGTCCGCATGCAAATTTCTCTACAAAGGCCAAGAACTGGCAGTCGCGCGAGATCGGATCCGCATGGCCATTGGATGTCTGAGAGCAATTGGTGATATTTGGCCGCAGACAGCAAGGAATCTGCAGGAAATACAAACAATAGCTCGGGATGTCTTAGGGATAGGTCCGAAGACAATACCGGGAGTGCAGCATCCCGGAAAGGAGAAGTCTCCGAGCATCAATGAGGGAATGCCAGATCCGACCAAACCACTCGCTGATCTCACAAGCGGGTTCACTCCCTGGGACACGTTGGAAGAATTAGAACCAGACATGTGTTTGTGGTTCAATTTGGGTATGACCGACAGATAGAGACGGCGTTGAAGAATATCCGTAGCAACAAATATTGCCCAAGATTAGGCGAACGCAAAAAAAGGCATCGGGTGAGCGTTAAACTCACCTACAATGATCTGATTAAAAAAAACATGGCAAAAGGAAATAATACCTTGCCCCGTACTGGAATCGAACCAGTGATCTTATCATTACTAGTGATACGCTTTACCACTGAGCCAACGGGGCTTCTTAGGTGGAAAAAACGGTTGCAATTTAGTGCCAAGACACTGTGGGACCTTCTCCATTCTGCAAAGGGTTTTCATTACCCTAAACCCCGCTATACAATTTATACTATTTCACCTTATTGTGTTAAATTCGGCATTTTACAGCTCTGAAAAAAGTTCTTTTAAGTCTTTTTGTTATCTGAGTGTCTAGCTTTTTTTTCTAGGGCTTACTTAGTCATGGAACCATGGATCAGTCTCGATAAAGGGATAGTTGATTAATTCACGCTCGCAACTTCGGTTGACAAAGCAATCAGACACACCAAGCACCCCATTATGAGAAACCAATCCAGATACACACAATTTTCATGTTCCATCAGCCCCCCCATATGCTACAAACAATTGTATCTCGTATTGGATATATTGCGATAAAATCTAGCCATTGCCCCAACAAATCCCAGCCCCAAGCGGGCGCCTTTGAGGCACCAATTTACAGCGATGATACTAATGAAATGCCGAAATATTAAGACAAAGATGATAGACACATAACCTAACTTATGCAGGTAATATTAGATTGAGCGCCAAAGATCAGTGCGATTGGTGGGTTAGCCGTAATAGTGGCATCATGGACAAACCTCACCGACAGTCAGTAGTCGCCTGTATGTCTCACCTATTACGAAGGTGGTTGCCGAACAGGGCCCAGAACGATTCATTTTCATGCATATCCTGCATTTGTCGCACATTCCAAAGGTTTAGTCCACCTATCAGATTGAGATGCCCAACACCTGCGCAATTTCTTTGCTCTTTGTGTCTTATGACACTCGATCTACAGCCCACCCACCTCTATCCACTGCTGTTGAGGAAAAGACCTAGCCGCTGAAGGGATAACATTCTAGCACTCGCTCTTCACCGCCTTGAATCGTCCTTTTCGTCATGTGCGGGCTGAATGTCAGAAAAATTCACCAGGTTATTTAAGAGAGCCAGACAAAGGAGTCACTACGCAGGTAGCAATACGCAGTATCTGGATCCGTGGTCCAGCTGTACATACTTTATCTCCTTTTGTATCAATTTGTTTAGTCATTTTTACGAGTTTTACTTTAAATATGAGAGTGCTGGCTGCAACACAATACATGCAGGTTAATGCAATGTCGCCTAAAGATGTTAGACACGGCTCACCACGTTACAACGGTTTTGGGAGATCCTTTTGCTTGCTCGTATTTGCTCCCTCATTTTTGTAGATAAAGCGAGTATATAAAGTCACTGAAGGCTCATACACCAACACCGCGGTTTGGTCCTGTCAAGCACCTCAAATCAAGGCAATGGAGAACCAACCGCCACTCCCTGCCAACGTGGCGCCGATTACAGCCCCGGATATCCTGTCCCCCGAGCAATGGGAGGTCCTGCTATCAATCTGTGATACTATTATCCCATCAATTGGATATGATGATCGTGGCCCTTCCCACGGCTCGTCGCCTGATGCCGGCGATGACGACAAGGCATCCTTAATCAAAGCCTACTATCACGAGAGCGCTTCCGAAATCCCAGAGCTACGAGGTCTGCTGAAAAGACTTTTCAACATTGTCCTCAATCCCACCGAGAGGGCCGAAATTTCTCGGATGCTTACTCTTCTGAGGTTCGTTCTCCCCCACCGCTTTCTCACTTGAGGAGTAGTGGCACTCATATCCATGCCTGTAGCTACTCTGCCGCCTCGATCCTACTTACCGGCCGAGTTACAGTATTCGCCAAACAACCACTGTCTACCCGACAAGAGATCTTGGAGGGCTGGGCACACTCCATCCTACCCCAACTCCGACTTTTCCAGCGAACTATGGCGTTGGTCACCAAGAATCTGTGGGCTCGAACCAGCCCCAACCTCCGTCCGCTTATCGGACTGCCACGGGTTCCTATTGATGGCAAGGTCGGAGAAGGGTTCGATTTCAACTTCATACAGATACCGCCTGGCCCCGAACCAGAGGTAATAGAGACAGACGTAGTCATCGTCGGCAGCGGCTGTGGCGGCGGAGTCTGCGCAAAGGAGCTCGCAGAAGCTGGGTTCAATGTGATAGTGGTTGAAAAAGGCCACTACTGGCCTCCCAAGTATCTGCCCATGGACGACATCCAAGGCCCATGCCAGCTTTACATGAACGAGGGCCAGGTTACTTGTTCGTGAATCCCCCTGTTGCTTCCAACATGTGATGCCACTCAAGTTGAATTGCTAACCCATTCGCCAGCGGATGATGGATCAGTCGTCGCTCTGGCCGGCTCGACCTGGGGAGGGGGCGGCGCCATCAACTGGAGTGCCTCGTGGCCGGTTCAACGTTATGTCCGGCAGCAATGGGCTAACACGGGCTTGCCTCTTTTCACCTCTGGAGAATTTCAAGAATCCGTGGATCGAGTGTGCGCCACAATGGGCGTCTCTACCACTCACATCAAGCATAACAAACCGAACCTCAAGCTCATGGAGGGATGTAAGACCCTCGGCTGGGAGCATTCTGCTATAGGACAGAACACTGGTGGCCATGAGCATAGCTGTGGTCATTGTCATTTTGGTTGCCGTTCTGCTGAGAAGCAGGGTCCCGGAGTCGCATGGCTGCCCAAAGCTGCAGAGGCCGGAGCTCGGTTTATCGAAGGTCTGATGGTGAACAACGTCGAGTTGGACGATGTTGAAGGACAGAAAGTGGCCAAGGGGGTACGCGGAGTCTGGACCTCTCGTGACGAGCATGGGGGTGTAGCGGACAAGCCAACTACAACACGAGAGGTGTTCATCAAAGCGAAAAAAGTCATTGTCTCGTGTGGTAGTCTGCAATCACCACTACTCTTGATGAGGTCGGGTCTCACCAACCCACAGATTGGTAGGAACCTGTACTTGCACCCTGTCACTCTGGTCGGCGGCATCTATGAAGAAGAGATAAAGCCGTGGGGGGGCTCGATTCTCACCACCGCATGTACCGAGTTCGAAGACCTAGATGGTGAGGGCCACGGTGTCAAAGTGGAAGTTATGAATACCTTACCCAACACATGGTTGACCTGGTCTCCCTGGGAGAATGGCCAGCAGTTCAAGAAGCTGGCTTCACAAATGGACCACACCGCCGGCTTTGTTATTGTTCACAGAGACAAGGTTACGGGCAGAGTCTACCCTGATCCAGAGGATGGCCGTTGCCGCATAGAGTATAGTCCCTCGCCATCCGACAGGCAAATGATTCTGCAGGGAATCATGCGCACGGCACAGCTTTGCTATGAGACAGGAGCACGGGAGATATTCACCATTGTTCCCGGATTCAAACCCTTCGATCGGAAAAGCGATACAACCAAAGCTCAATTCGACGATTGGGCTCGCGGTATCCTCTCGCACGGATTACCAACTCCCCAGTCCTACTTTGGGTCCGCCCATCAAATGGGTACATGCCGAATGTCTGCTTCTCCGGATAAAGGGGTGGTCGGACCTCAGGGTCAAGTTTGGGGTACAAATGGTCTGTATGTTGCGGATGCCAGCGTCTTTCCCACTGCCAGTGGAGTCAATCCTTCTGTGACCACATATGCAATAGCAGACTATATTTCCAGGTCAATCGTAACTGAAAGAAACCAGCCGGCCGATGAGAAATAGTGTACTGCTGGATGGTTTGGTTAGGATATTGGATGTTCCCGATGTGAATTTCTACATGTACTTGATGCATGAGTGGGGATTACTTGGGAAGTTGCACGTGGACCAAAGGAAATTATCATTCATATTTAATTGCCTAGCCTAGCAACAAGTCTATCATGTCGGGCTTTTGCAGTTCCCATGCTGACTTCAGAACTCTCCCGACTCCCTTTCTGTAGGCAGTGAGTCCATTTCGTTCAACCCAAAGGACATTCGTAGCCAATGCACCGTTGATCAAGGACTCAGAAACCGCTACAAGTTCAAGAGTAGGGCCATCAGCCGGAGAAGTGGGCATTGGAGCGCAAGGAGTGACAGCCCCAACTCCATCATCAGCTACCCCCTTCAGGTATATAACTGGAGCGGAATCCATATCCATAGTTGAAAAAATAGCACGCTGCACGCGTGCATAGAGAAGATGAGGTATCCAATCCTCCTCCACGACTGGGGGATCTAGCAGAATTGCGCCCCCTTGGCTCTGTTGGCTTAAGATAGGTTCCCAAGTGGTGGTGTTGTTTTCCCTGTACCACCAATCTGCGAGTGGGTGAATATCATTCTCTGGAAACTCTATAGACCCAGACCACGCTGCCCAACTCCAACTTGGAGGCATCATCGTCCCAGAGGTCGGATGGGCAGGTTTCCTCAGCTCCACGGGGATTTGATTGTACCAGAGAAGGGCGGTATCAAAAAACACTCGCGGCAGCCCACATATGAATCCACCAGCGAATATTCCAGTCAATGCTCCAAGGATTCCAGCGAAAGCGTCCAATGCATCCTCGGGGTATGTTAGCACACGCCGGTTATATTCGGTAACATGTTTCGAATATTCTTTCATGTTCGCTTTCGCACTAAAAGAAAGACCGGGAACAACCTGACGTTTCTTCTTGCACTGCCCCTGAACTACCTCCAGGCCTTCAAACCAAACGGCACAGTGGCATTCCCAAGTGATGCGGGCCTCGCTCAAGACAAGCAATCTCCGTGAGAAAATCTGCTCTTGAAACGTCCATGCCCTCCGGTTCCACATAGACCTTGAGATGTATCCATGAGCAGCTTTTACCTCTTCAGCGGCGGCCTTCGGGGCTACTAAATATAAGGGGGTTTTATTAGGCCTCTCCATTGGCGGTGTGATATTCTCGATACCATGCAGGCCGGTATAGGAGTTGCCTCCCGCCGCCACGATAGTGACATATGCGTTTGCGTAGATGGATCCCATATGGCTCAACTCCTCTGACTTTTCATTTCCATCGTCTTGGATGATACAGAGCGAGTCTATCCACAGATATCGCTCACCAAGTCTTCTAACAAGTTCGAGGACGTGTTGAATTGTTGGAGGTAATGACTCTGCTACTATGCTGTCTGAAATCCCGGTGGCGTGCCTGAGAATGTTTTTGGGATTCAGAGATGTATTCTTTGCTTCGTCCTTGACATCGCGGGAGTCTCCAATAAGTAGCAAATCTAGGTTGTGTTTCAAAGACTTCAGGGAACTACCAGTCCCCCAAACGTAGCTTAGAGCAACATATCGATGGTGAGGTTCGGCTGGTATGATGCACATGTGCTCCAAATCGACCAAGCGTTTCGGACGATGAGAAAAGATCTTTTCACTTGCAGCCTGGGGCCCACAATGGTCGGCATGTTGTGCATCACACTGATCAATCCATTGGCGAAGCTCAGTGGGTTGTATCCAGTCTGGTAGATGACGATTTACGAGCAAGGTGTTCCGTATGTGCTCTATCTGGTCCCTCCATGGCCCATGTTGAATTCCCCAGGTGTCAATGTACAGCATGGGGGGAGCGCCGGGAGGAGTGTGAGCGTTTCTACAGGGGCCGAATATAGATAAAACATCAGAGAGCCACTCAACAATACGATTCGAATCTTGAACTCACCCGCTAAGCCTTCTCTCTTTTCTTATCTCCCCATACAAACACTTGTCTGCATTGTACATGATATCCTTCATATCCTCATGACTGAGATGGTATCCCGATGAACCCTTTTCATCCGTTGTGTTGAGGGGCCGCGTGGGTATTGATTGCAGCTTGTTCTCGAGATCAATGAGAAAGGGCTTTACACTTGGGCTATAACTCGGATAAGTCCCCATGATACTGCACCTTCTACCGAGCTCAGCCATCAATGCCTCGAGAACCCTGGCATATTGCTTCTCCGCAGGCGTCGTGCGTCGCAAGGCTTCGCATAATCCAAGCACGCGAGCATGCAGCTTGGTCAGAGCGCGGTGCTCGTCCCCCATCTCCCAGCCATCAGAAGAGGACATCAGAAAGATTAAGACAGCGCCCCTTAGTCTAGAATTGTGACTAAAGGGCCCTTCGTGTCCGTAGCGGTGCTTGTGTAGATGCGCGAATCCCCGCCGTAGGAGGCTGATCTGGGGTGCGGGACTTTTCTCCCGGCTTGTGGGTCATATTTCACTGTTTATTCAAAACAAGCAAGCGTAAAGATTGAGTATTCTCACGATTGGGATACGATTTATACGAGATTCGGCAGCATCATGCTCTAACCCGATTGTTGGGCCTTGAGATGACCAGGTTGCTCTATGAATGATTTGACATGACTTTTGGTGATTATCAAATCAAGTAAATGCGCAAGATCGAAGCAGTATCTAACCTTTCGTTTTCCTTCAATATACTATAGAACAGTAATACAGAGAGCAACGGAGGACGCCAAGTTGAATCTAGAGCCTCTGTCCTCTCCAGGGTCACTGGTCATTTTTAGTCTGTTTATGGGATTGTCGACGAGCAGTTGTTCCGATCATCAAACGCCGACCTCCTCCTTCCCGAGGCCTGAGGCATATCTACACTTCAGACGCGCCACTACATACATGAGTATGTACTCTGTGGCCCTGCTGAATGAGAAATAGATTGGCCAAATACGAGTTCCAGGATACTGGCCGTGATTGGGCTTAAAGCCTGGTCAACGAGGCCCGGTTTTTACGCCTTAAGCATAATTCCACCGCGTGGTTATCTTTTCCTCATTCAAAGACATTCAAAGAGGTTGAACATGGATCAAACTGATTTCACGCAAATTTGGGGACAAAATGCAAGCAGGAGCAAAAGCAAACATCGGAAGACGTGCCGGGGCCATCGTGAGTGGAAGCTCGTCTGACAAACGAGCGCGCGGGTATATCTCATATCGGAAAGACGGATGTGATGGATCAATAATTGCTCCTTCTGTCGGGCTAGGGCCGGTCCTAGCTGCCCATGGGAAGGTTTTCTTGGCTCGCTATTGGGACGACCACGCGATGCATATCATGCCATGGGGTTCTTGAGAATCTAGAGCCCAATAATGCATGAGACTGGGCTCTTGCGTGCTCGTCAACGGTGAGGCGTTTTCACGCGCTCGGCAGTGGCGTTCCGGAGTCCCTGCAGTTTTCCTGTTACATGACGCATGTCAGATCCATTTCTGATGGATACTGCATGTCATTGTTTTCCGTGCGAGTTGAAATGGTTCATCTCCTGCCTGGGGTCTGAATCTATCGTCCGCTTCTTACCCCACGGGCTAACTCTATGGTCGTTGCTTGATAGCAATCCAGGGCAAATTGAAAACTGAAACTAATCTCAATATCTTCAGGACAAAAGACCGAGTTATCTGAAGTTACCAAAGGTACATTTGTCATGTTGGGTGGTGGATACGGCTGGATCTCCATCGTGCGTTTGAGCTATGTTAGTCCGCGAGCACGCAAGACCCGACAACGATCTCACCATCGGTTATACTACTTCAGCTAAACCCGGACTGCAGCGACAGACCATCTTACTCCGGGGAATGAACCATGCTACCTTTAACAAAATATGGGCTATCTGCTCGATTAATGGGTCAAACAGACATAGATACGCTGATTTGTGAGGCGGCTGCACCTGACGTGATAGCTATGGCCGATGAGCGCATTTGCCAGGGACAGGACGAAGACGTTGCAGCCCGAGCAAAGCCCGCATGATCCCTCCTGGGATAAATATATTCGTGCACCATCCCACTGTAAGCAAGCAGATTGGTACGTGCCACACGCCACAAACCAGCACTATGGCCAGTCCTCCAGAGACAAAAGTGAAAACGGCTGAGGCCAATCGCGAGGTTTCGGATACCGATGCAAGCTCTGGCTACGAAGAGGAGATTCATACCGAGCCCATCAAAACATGGAAAGGTCAAATCTGGGATACTCTAGAGCTTCCGCCCGCTCAACGGAAACTGATGGGTAAGGTCGATGCAGTCGTTTTGACCTTTGCCTCTCTCGGTTATTTCCTCAAGTATCTTGATCAGAACAACATCAACAATGCATTCCTCAGTGGTATGAAGGAAGAGTTGAATATGTATGGCAATGAGCTTGTCACAAGTAAGTATCTCTAGAACCCAAATTTCTAACTCAGGAATGGGTTTTAACAACCGGGGCAACAGGCACATCAATTTGGACTGTCGGATATGTCATTGGTCAAATTCCCATCAACCTGCTTCTGACTCGAGTCTCTCCTCGCTGGGTTATTCCATCGCTTGAAGTAGGCTGGGGTATCGCAACTTTCGCCACATCGTCGGTGAAATCTTACCAGGCACTCTACGCACTGAGATTTCTAGTCGGCTTTTTCGAGTACGATAAGACCACCTCCTCTTGTCTCGATCAGCCACTGACCCCATGTGTAGATCAGGCTTCTACCCAGGCATGCACTACTTGCTCGGCTCTTGGTACACGCCCCGTGAGATTGGCAAGCGAGGCATGATTTTTTGGCTCTTTGGCACCGTTGGCACAATGTTTAGCGGCTTTTTACAGTCTGCCGCCTATACCAATCTCAACGGTGTTGCAGGGCGATCCGGATGTAAGTAAAACAAGTGACACATGCACATCGTGGTCCTGCAATGTTAACGTCTTTCTTTTCTCATTAGGGCGATGGCTTTTCATCATCGACGGAATCATCACAATTCCAATCGCCGTTGCTGGCTGGATATTCTTCCCCAACCTTCCTCAAGACAACAAGAAGACGTGGTGGTTAACCGACTCGGAACAAGTTCTTGCGAAGAGAAGGATGGCGTCCGTTGGTCGAGCGGGAAGGCAGCCCTGGTCAAAAGCAAAGGTTCTTCGCATCGCCAAAAGCTGGCATACGTGGACTCTACCATTTGTATACGTTATTTGGAACAACGCTGGCTTGCAGCCCCCGATGGGATACTGGCTGAAGAGCTTCAATGCTAACCCTCCTCCTGTACCCGGAACTTCCTTCACAGTCCCCGAGATCAACAATTGTAAGGAGTTCTCCATCCATCCCGCTCTTGTTGCGCTATACTAACCACTTATCAGTACCTCTCCCAACAAATGGTATCTTCATTGTCATGGCATTGATCTGGGCTTGGCTCTCAGACGGGCCTTTCAAAGGACGTCGCTGGCCCTTCATCTACGCTGGTGCAGTGATCGCGGTAAGACTCTAGAAATACTTGGAAAGCTCCTTGTGCTAACGACTACAGTTCGTTCTAAATATTACCCTATTGGAGACGCCATTATATTCCAACATCAAAGGCCGCATGGTATTGTATTGGCTTAGCAATATTGGCGTAAGTGACAAATAGTAATAAATGGCATCCTTTCTGATCTGACATATTTCCATAGAATGGAGCCGGACCCCTCATCCTTGGTTGGATCAACGAAATCTGTTCTGCCGATACTGAGAAGAGAGCCCTGCTAGTCGCTGCGGCCAATGATCTTGCTTATGTCGTCCAAGCTGTGGTAAGTATTGTCACTCGGCTAAAGACACATCTTCATCGTGAAGCATCCACCATTAACGCAATGAACAGGCTCCCAACTTTGTCTGGAAGACAACAGACTTTCCTCTAGCCAGGAAAGGCTTCATCTGGTCTACCGTTCTCCAGGTTCTACTGGGTAAGTTTGAGTGGGATTCCCTAATACTCTTCGTTATGCTGATATGGGGTATAGTTCTGATTACGGCACTCGTCCAAATTCTTCTGTGGCGTGACCGGCGCAAGCAAAACCAACTCCCTGTTGTCGCTCCCGAGTCGGACCCCGATCTAGCAGTCCAGGAGGCTTCAGATGATTCGAAGAAGGTTGCTGTAGAGCGAACAAAAGCGGTAGATATAGCTTAATGGCCATTTAAGCATTGCACTTCTCAGGCGCAAAGACAGACGTCGCTACAGAACTCATAATTAGCTACTCTGCACTCAAGAGACAGAAGTTCCCATAGATACAACAAGCTTCTTAAATACCATCAATACTCAATGAGATGCTATAGTAGAAAAAGAAGGTTCTACCTGCCATAGATGGGATGACGCTCGTCCCGGACTTATATGGCCTTAAGCCCGCGTCTCATACCCAAAACTCCGAACTCCGGAACCAGCCAGTCGCCGACCTCGTGCATATCGAGCCCTTATTATGAGCGTGAAACTGTCCGTTTCCTTGATGTCGTATTTATTGAAGTTGAGCCTGCCACGATACCCGGACTTCCGAGATTTGCCAAATTAAGACCTCCGACATGGCTTCCCAAGACGCTTCGAGGAAGTGCTCACGATGTTTCCAGACATTTTCTCAAAGTGAGTAGCACTAAATGGAGTATTGATAGGTACTAACCAGTAACTCACTCAGAATCGTCGCTGGTAAGACACAGGAAGCGGTGCCTGCGGAATATCAAAGCCCCATCGAGACAGAAGGCCTGTAGGCAATGTGCGCACACCAAATCGAAGTGTGACCTACAGCGCCCACATTGTGGGAGATGCCAAACCCGATCTCTCAAATGCGGGTTTCAGTTGGATGATGGCACATACTTACAATCCAAGGAGCAGGCCCCAGAACCTGCACAGCCAAGGGCCAGCTTTAGGCGTACATCCCAAGATGATTCCAGAGAAACGATAACTGCATCTCCGTATGGAGCTTCGCTTGGTGAAAGTCGATCTCTTCCGTCTTCAACTATCCACTCAGAACAAAGCCAACCATCGCCAGCGAGCAGGGTCCATCCGCATGAAAGGATAGCGCCGGAGTTGGTAATAGAAAGACTGCGCAATCAAGCAAGACTGGGGAACTCAACAAGCACTGCAAGCACCGGCCCGGCTGCCCGGCACATCATGTCCTTTGTAATCAGAGTCCTCCAATCGTGGCCCCGTATGATGGCAGGCCCTGTCGTTGCGCGGTTTCCCCCAATCATTCATCATCTGCAGGTCGCGCAGGGTCTGCCGCTTCCACTGGCTCAGTGCAGCACTCTACTGAAAGCGTGGATGGCATCTGATGGCAGTGGTAGAGCCCTAGTGCATGATCTTATCAAGCTGGAGGTGACAAGATTACTACAGCAGGTTTGTTAAGCATTCAGGTCATCGCGCATACAAGCTGACGTTGTTCCCAGTATCAATCTTACACCGGGACTAATCTCCTTGCTGCAACACAATCACTTCTCCTTCTCGCGATAATTTTGTTATTTGGAAGCAACAAGACCCCAGCAGTATCACCTTCAGAGGGTGCACAAATTCTCGTCGAGATGTGGGATGTTAAACATCGGCTTGCCAACACTGGGATGTTTCTTAAAGAAGAGATAGATCATGTTTTGCCTACGTGGGAAGACTGGGCCATCGTATCCGCCAAACGACGGACAATTCTTGCTCTACATCACATTGAATGGGTATGGTCACTGCTCCAAGGATATCCCATTCTGACCTGCTTTGAGCTGGCTCCATTGCCGGCCCCAAGCGCAGGATACCTCTGGTCAGAGATAGATGAGGCATCTTGGAATCGCCAATATGTCGATTGGCTAGCTCATTGGAAAGACGGTGGTTATAAAATGGGTGAGCTATTCAACATCGAGCATAGAGAAAGCCTGGATGCTCGAAGCGAGATGTGGCTCGCCGAAGTAGATGAGTTTGGAATGTTGCTCATGTCTGAAAGTAAGCTACCTTGCCTCAATTCCCATCTTCCTTCTAATGCTCACCAATTTTGGCAGTCAACGCAGTCAGTTGTATAGAGTAGACGAATCATCGAAAAAGCAGCGATCCCCCAACGTCAGGAAGTTTATTTTTCTCATCTTGGTGACTTTACGCTTCTACCAATCGGAGATCCATGCTGTACCTAATTATAGCACTGGTCGGAGTTTTGTTGAATGGCCACTTTTTGCTCTGGGTACTCGGAGTTCCGAGTACAGCTCAAGAAGCTATCTACTATTCAAAACTTTGGCTTGATGTCAACTGAAGTCACGGATATACTTGTTTATGTCCGTTTGAGTTTGAATTTACCATATCTCCGTCTTGAAAGCTATATTAGAAAATATTCAAGATGCGAATGAGAAAAATATAAAGGCTTTCCAGAAAGTTGTTCACTAACATCTTCATCTCTACTTGTAAACTACAACCCCATCATTCCATCTAACAGAAATCATGTCGCAACCACACCCTCTATTTAACCGTCTTAGTCAAGATGCTCCTCAAATTCCTCGTCTTGGGCTTGGACTAATGGGCATGAGCTTGATGTATGGCCCCACGGCCAGTGACAGTGAACGATTTGCTGTGCTCGACCGTGCCCTTGAGCTGGGCGCCAATCATTGGGACTCGGCCGAGTATGTATCTCCCACGACGGTATACATTCTGCCAGTAACGTACTAATATAAGATAGTATGTACAATGACAACGAGGAGCTAATAGGGAAATGGTTCAAGCGAACAGGCAAGCGAGACCAGATCTTCCTTGCGACCAAGTTTGGAATTGTGAAGAATGTCTTGGATTATTCCAAGGTGGACAGCTCGGCAGCATATTGCAGGAAGGCATGCGAGGAGAGTCTGAGAATACTCGGTACCGACTACATCGACCTCTACTACATGCACCGCGCAAACCCTGAGACACCTATTGAAGAAACTGTGCGGGCCATGGCAGAGTTGAAAGGGTATGTGAGGAAGAATAAATACATTGAAACAGATATCCGCTGACAGTATCGTAGTGAAGGAAAAATAAAGCATATTGGCCTCTCTGAAATAACAGCAAGCACGCTTCGCCGGGCCTGCAAGGTTGCGCAGATAGACGCTATCCAGGTCGAATACTCGGCTTTTGTTCTTGATATCGAGAACACGGGCGGCATTTTGGAGACAGCACGCGAGTTGGGGGTTACCGTGGTCGCCTACTCCCCCCTGGGGCGTGGGATCCTCACCGGAAATCTTTCTCAAGATGCCATCTCCAGCGAGGGGGATTTCCGCCCCATGTTCCCCATGTATGCTGAAGAAAATCTTAAGAAGAATCAAGTCCTCTTAGATCAGCTGGGAGCCCTCGCAGGAAAGAAGGGATGCACGACTGCGCAATTGGCCATTGCCTGGCTTTTGAAGCAGGGAGACGATATTGTTCCAATCCCCGGTACCAAGAGGATCAAATATTTGGAGGAGAATTTTGGAGCTCTTCGCGTGCAGCTGAGCGATGCTGAGGAATCGGAGATTAGGAAGATCATCAACAATGTCGCTGGAGGGCGAGCACCTGATTGGGCAATGGGAGCACTTGAAGCTGATACTAGAGAGGAGTAAGGCAAAGCGAACATCTTTTATGCTACTGAGAGGTTCCATGAGCCATTGATGCCAATCAAACGCAACTCATAGGTAGTCTGGACGTTGGATTTTAGTCGCGGCAACTGTCTGCTTTCTTGCTTACCACTCAGCCTCATATTGCCTGCACCCCTCCCATTGGTCAGCCTTTCTGGTTTGCATACTTGTCTGACGGGAGCGGAGGTCCAAGCTGTTGAAACTACCAATAAACCAATATAACCAACATGAAAGATCTTTGCAAACAGAGAATTCCCGATACATATATTGCTTTACTCTTTGAAGACCATGATACCTTTGGCATACAAGCCCACAATGATCCCTACGTTCCGCTGCGAGTCCCTCAGGAATGTCGAGCTAGTAGGGTAGTCGGTTCCAGCGTAGATGTGTTTCACGCCCTCAGCCTCGCTCCACTCGGATACCCAAGAAGTGGCGGACGCGTTCCTACAATATTCTTGAACCTCTGATGGTGCTTCTGCCAGCTTCTTCGGGAAGTTGCAGATGTGACGGCTCTCGGTAAACTTGGCCACGGTTGGTAGATGCGCATGCCCAGCGATTAAAAGTTTGTCGCCAGACGCAGCCAAATTATCAGGGAAATACGGGAGGTCGACCTTCGAACGGTACTCGAGGTTCTGGTAATCATGCACAGTATAAAATAATATAGTCGCCCTGCTTGATGACACCACTGCCAGCGTAGTATCATTGAGGAGATGTATGCCGTTGGGAAACGGCACGCGGGCCACCACTTTGGTCTTCACTTGGCCGTCTTGCAGATTGACGTAGACAACGGGCCCTGTAGGGAGACCGAGATATGTTTCGATCTTGGCTAACGGCTTGAAGTACCTTACAAGAAAGTAATGATCGTTGCTTACGAGAAGCTCCTCGGCATTGAGAGCAAGGACCGCATTCGGTCCAATCAGGTCTGGGTGCTTGATCGACCGAACGTGAGTAGCCACGAGGCGTTCGATGTCGAGCTTGAACTGCTCGATTTGAGAGCCTGTCCGGGCATGATTGGTGACAAAAAGGTTGGAAGACTCCTTGTCGAAGCCAAAGCCCACGGTGTGAAAGTCGAGATTGGCAGGGAAGCCGACGAGCTCAATCTTCTTCAGCCGGTCGGCGTCGAGAAGACCGCTGGTCGCGTAATTGTACACAAAAAGTTCACCTTGGGCGATTGAAGGTGAATGGAAGACACCCTGGCGATCAATTCGTTAACTGGCGCGCCTTTTACCCTGGTCTGGTCAATGCTTGCTTACCATCACCGTGTTCCAATTGTCGCGTCCGGCGTCGCAGGCCAAGATGGCGAGCCCTTTGTCCTCGAGAAGGAAGGCATCCTCGCAGTTTCTGATGCGATCCTGGAATTTAACATCATAGCTCCCGGTCGCATTGATCCGGGCCATCCGGTCGGGGTGATTGACGTAGAATGTCTTGACGACGTTGGCGCGCTCATACACAAAAGCGCACAAGGCAGCGAATGCCAGGGCGAACTAATCCATCAGTTCTTAGCCTCGACAT
Organism: Clonostachys rosea; assembly: GCA_026958235.1. Lineage (NCBI taxonomy): Eukaryota > Fungi > Ascomycota > Sordariomycetes > Hypocreales > Bionectriaceae > Clonostachys > Clonostachys rosea. Next base: position 949,422 of record CP110207.1, read on the forward strand.
TGAAGTAATATCTAGGGGATTGAAGCACTTACGAAGGCCGTACGTAGAGCCATGGCAGCGTGTGAGTATGGCAGAGAGGGGATTACTGAACAGCAAAACCGGCCAGCCTTGAGGGTGGCAAGACACGAGACGCGCCGCCTCTTGTTGTTTTACATATATGGATCTTCAGTTTCCCGCCAGCCAGCGGCCAGTGACCCCTATCAAAGTTTGGGCGTGCATAACCCCCGGCCCCCGAATCCTCAACTGTCTCACATCACCACTGGAACTGTTGGGTCTGAACGTCGCACTGCTCCTCACAGCTCAGCCTAAGACGGGCACCAAAGTCGGCATGCAGGTTTTGTTGAGTTTTCTCGGCAGCGACGATCGCTGCTATTTTGGTCCCCAAATTCATGCTCGCCGGGGAGTTTATCTTTCCGACCTAATCCCCACCATGTGGTATATCGGATCTTAATGAGACTGACCATCATTCCCTTCTGGCCGACCAACAAGCTCCCGTAGATCATAGAATCCCGTTGGATGAACCAATTCTCAATCTACGTCTGGCTATTCTAGAGTGGTACAAAGTGTGACATTGAAATTATCAAAGCTACCAGTTACGGACTTCAAGAAACAGAAGCTTTAAGGAAGGAAGGCAAGGTACCCTCAACTCAGGAGCTCGGAGCATGTGCCAGACATGGCTACACTCTAAGTACAATGTATCATAGTTTCCGATCAAGTTTTCCGTTTACTCATTCGGGTCCAAAGCGAAATGTCTAGAAACTGCCAGTATTTATACTCTGAAGATTATCTTGGATTCTGGCTAGGAGAAGCTGGGAGATTTCGAAGAAGAGGATAGATTACGAGGTGTAGAAGGTTTATACTAACCGCAAATATCAGTAGTGAGTATGGGATTTCAGAAATACCCCTTCTCGCCTTGGCAGCCAGGCCCTCCGCTTAAGAAACTCGGTGCTCTTCATCTTGTCCAGATATCTTGACCAGATAGAGGCAACGCTCTTCTCAAATACTTGACTTGTTCAGCACAAAAGACAAGTAAAACTCATCGCACCTTCTTTACACGGTCATCCACTTAGCAACTTCTCGGATGTGTTCAATGTCTTCATCGGAGTGAGATTGACTGAGGTCCTAGCCATCATCTACGCTAGAGATACGGCAGCTACTTTGGTGATATATGATTCTTTGAAATCTCAAAACTCGTTAAGTATCCTATTCAAGCGTAATCGCGGTTTTTCTTAAATATCCTCGAAGCTCACATGCAGTCCCGTCTTCCGCCCAGATCAAGATGATGAGTTTTATGTAACAGCAGGGACCGGCTAGATGCCTAATTTTGACCAATTCCAATGCCTACATACGTATGACATTGTAAAGTACTCTTGACGCCCGAATGCTTATCTCTCGTCTCCTACGGCCAGGCGCCTTCCCCTACAGCTTCGTCTTCCTCCACTACACTGTCACCTGAATCTCTATGAATCCAAACAGAGAAGGGGAAAGAAAATCTCCAAGTATATTGAAAACCCTCTCTCGCACGGATGCGATGTCGCCTTTTTTGCACCAGGATCACGATCTGCTTATGCAGCATCTGTGTCGTGATCACGAGTATGGGGAAGCGGGTCCGCGAATGACGACTGGTGGATTGGTCAATTAGAGAGCAACGCCCATGGGACCAAATTTTCTCACTGCTGTTGGAAAACCAGGATCTAGGGAGCATTTAACAATTTGTTACGTTTAGGATCTCTAATTTGTCCAATTGGGTGCCCAAAATTAGGCATTGCGGTGGGACAGCTAGTTGAGAAATAACGAGAAGCCTTCAACAGCTCTTGGCATGAGCCCAGATATTGCTATGATCCCTGATCTGTAAGGAAACATATATAAAGACCAAAAGCCGTGAAAATAATTAAAGAAATTTCTCAACGCTACCAAAACTCTGTCATTCTCGGCAGCCATTGACAGATCCAAAGAGTTGTCTCCTCAATGCCTACACCTTCCCTTGATACATCCATGGAAGCTGAGAGGCTCATTCCCTACACCGTAATTCTCCGAGCTCCTCTTCCCCCTGAAATTCATTAACATTTCCGGACGGGTATTGGAAGTGGGAGAATCTTCCAAGATGCACGTGTATATCCAGGCAGCCTCGCCGTGGCTGAACGAGCACCTGAAAACCTTCATCAGAAGACATGTGAAAGAAGCAATCTTTTATGATGATTTCGAAGACATCCCCAAAGATGTCAGCACCGTGTTCCAATTCTGCGATGGTTGGGAGCTCAATGAAAATTTCGCCTTGGTCAATTCAGTGGAGAAGGCTCTTATCAACGCGTACCCCAACAGCGACGCGTTGTCAAGGAAAAATTACTTGTCACGAGTCATTGAGTACTGGACTACCAAGAGGCCCGATAGCATTCTCGCTGCCCATTCTCCACTGACTGTGCGTCTGTCATTGGATTATGCCGAATACGTGGACGACGCATTGACCGCAGCAGACGATCTTGCTCTTCTTTACTCGCTTGAGGAAAATGAGGACAAAAATCCTGATAACCGCGAATGGTGGATCCTCAAGCCTGCGTTGGTGGATTGTGGCGCTGGTATCAGACTCTTCAGTACTGTTGATGAGCTTGCGAGTCATCTTGAACTCGCTGAGTATGAGACTGATGGAGAAGAGGAGTCCTCGGGAGAAGAGACCGAGAAATCGTCCGACGATGATAATGGATTTTCCCCATCCTTATCACTCCCGGGCCTCGACACCTTGGATGCTCTCATCACTGTGACGGGCAAGCTGAAACTTGACAACGGCTCTGATACCGTCTCCCGTGGGTCCAAAGCGCAACCGTACGTTTTCAAAGCGGGCGGCCGCATCCCTTCATCTGAAATGCGAGAGTTTGTGGCTCAGCGCTACATCACGTCCATCCTACCCCTAGAAAGGAGGAAATGGCACGTCCGGGCATATGTTCTCTCCATCGGCCGCTTGAAGGTCCACGTCTTCCGAGACATGCTTGCGCTATTGGCCTCGGAAGACTATGCTCCGCCATGGCTGAACCCAAGCCTCAAGTCGTCGCTCACCAACACCGCGTTGCAAGACGAGGAGGATTTCGTGTCCAAGGAGTCGATGAGAAATTTCTGGGATATTCCTGACGATCTGCTGCCTTGTGGCAAAGAAGGAAAGAATTGGAAGGAGAACCTGTTTGAACAGATCTGCAACATTTCAGCAGATATATTCGAAGCCGCCGCCAAGACCATGTCGGATCGCTTCATCACGATGGACAGCTGTTTCGAGCTGTTTGGTGTGGATTTCTTGATTGATTCCAACGGCTCTGCTTGGTTGTTGGAGGTCAACGAAACGCCAGCTTTCTATGAGCAAGGTGTGGCAGGTCCCATGTCTTTGAGACTGATGGAGTCTCTCATTTGCGTTACTTTGGAGCATATGGGCCTCGCTCGGTTGGACGATGAGCGGCATGCAGCCGCGAGGAAGATGATGGTTGAGGTGTTGGACCAAACCAATGAGCTCGGTAAGAGCCATATTCGGGAGATAGTTCCCGAGTAGCTAATGGAGCATCTGCGATCCTAGAAAAGTACATGTGCATACCACTTGATAGATAGACGCGTCGTATAAGATTCAATCTATAGAAAGGTCTAGCGTTACGGACGGGTACCGGATAGATGACAATATCACTTACAACCTTCACGCCAACGCCCATATTCGTTCACATCTTGAAATTTATAAAAAAGAAAGAAAAAAAATATAAGCTGGAGGCAGGCTTTTTGTTTTCTTTTTCTGAAGAAGCTTGCATATGCTTATTTTAGCAACGTTCCGGCTTATCCGCTGCTGCCTCGTGGTCAGCAGTAGCTGACTTAGCTACCCTATATCTCGGCGTAGTGCACACGTTGTGTATCATTAAATAGACATTGAAAGGCTTGAAAGAATGAATTAATATTGAACATCTCTTCGCCCACATAACTGTACAATAAGGTCTGCCACCAAGTGTGGCTTGTAACCAGAGATCACTTTTCCTCTCGGGATCTGCTCTTGGGCACCAATCGCAAAATGATTAAAGGTTTAGGAAAGTTTGGTCCTTCGACTATAAATAGAAACCTTCTTTAAAGTCTTACCCTTTTGAGACATGCCCCGAGTCAATCACAAACGCTTGGCGTTTCAGTAGTTTTAGATAGATCTTGGTCTTTGGAAGGCATCACATGTTTGTCTAAGCCCGCTCACACTTACGTAGGCCTCAAAAGACGGCGCAGACAACAGTCAGCAGGGCAAATGGTACTTCCAAGACTGCTCCTAAGGGCCGAGGGTTGATCCGCGGTGGTGAGATGAGATGGTGTAGGATCAGCTGACATGGGGCGGGGTTTGAAGGAAGCCTCCTGTTGGCTGCTGGATGCATGAATTCAGGAGCATGTCAGGACTTTGGAAGGCCCACTTAAGTCTTCTTACGCCAGCTGTCCCCAAGGTAATAAAAAACCGTGGCCCGCGTCGCGTGTTGCCCAGCAATCTGGTCAAGATCACCCACCCCGGAATCCCGCCCCCCGTGCTCAACCAGTCGCCAGGATGGAGGCCCAAGAGACCCCGCGTGATGTAGAAATGTCGGACCAGCAGCAGCAGCAGCCGCCCGAGATCAAGCGGCCTGCGATCCAGCTGCAGACGCAGCAGCCAAGCCTCAACGCCGTCTCGCCCAACTTTGGCGAACGGCTATTCCGCCTCAAGACTTTGGGGCAGGAAGAGATGCGGGAGTTTAATGAGAGGCCGAATGCCGCCATTTCCATGACCCCCAAGGAGTATGAAGAGGTTGCGAAGAGCCTGAAAGCCGGCTCGGTGCAATGGAAGACAGCCGCTCGCTGGTTGTCAAGGTGGTACGTTTTGACACAGGATGAGGATCGCGCGAGGCAATTTTTCAGAGCCTGGTTCCTCCTCAAGGATCAGTTCTGGGACAAAGACCAAATGACTGTCCCCAAGGGCACATTTACCATCTCATGCGCCGAGATCGATCAGTTCCGCCCGCTCTTTGACAGCATGGCGAGAGACCTGGAGCAGGCCAGGCCTGTCAGTTTTAACCAGGGTCTTGCACAAAACAATACACGACTACAAACGCACCAAGACCAGGGCCAAAGCACACATCAGCTACTGTCAGGTCTCCTTACGCCTCAGAGTGTTAGGAGCTTCTGGAACGACCCGGCCACACCGCAGACCCCAATTGCCCGGGAGCAAGGCTGGGGTTACTCAATAGGCGAAAAGTTGGCCATCTCTACTAATAACCAAGGGCAATACGAAATGGACGACAAGACTCCGATTGCCCCTACTGGCCAGTCCGTTCCTTTCGGGCAACCGCCGAGAAGTCATTGGCAGTTCGCGCAGGATTCCATGTCTCCTGTTACGTCTGAACGCCATCCGTTCAGCTTCAGCTCTATGGACGTTCGCGCTGCTCCTCAAGTAACGCCTCAGGCGGGCCAAGAACCAAAGCCCAAGGAGGACACGAGTCGAGAGAGCGCTTGATTGACTGCAAGCTCGGAGCGAGCATGAAACGGATCTTGTTCTTCTCAACAAACCTCTGATCTGACATTTAGAGAGACATCTTGTTCACTTATGGGGCGCCTCTTTTTCATTGAGTATACGCAAGAAAGAGCCTTCCCAAGCAACGCACAGTGGGGGATCGAACTTGTTACTACTATCCATTCTTATTTTTTTATTGGTTTCTTTAAGACTTTCAATATTTATAATCTTTCATTTTGTAACTATTTCTCGAGAAATCTTCTGTTTCTTCTGTGTATAAATCCAAAGACGTAGAAAATTGATGAGCCATCCAAGAGGAGAGAGCCAAGAAGGTAAATCTGAGAACCAGACCGGCAAACCACCTCCTCAAAAACTGAGCAATAGATGTGAAGTCGAACTTGATGTTTTGCTCTGAATGGAAGCACGTAAGTTCTCACCCCGGCAGTGTCAATATAAGCAGCATGAGCATGCAGCAATGCACTTCTACCTGGGACAGCCTTGCATAGGACCCTGTCCATCTTCCATAGATTTCCCCGCCATCTATGATTCATAGCGCGATCTTGCAGCTGTAGCGACGTATTTTTAGCAACGATGCGAGGCTAGGTATGGGGACTGACATTCAAATGCATATTTTGAAAGACCCTTGTTCATATCGAGTCTGCTGCTATGCATGTATATCACAACAAGGCGAGGAGCCAGAGATGAGGAGCATGAGATGGGACAAACATTTTTGCTTCCGTAGAACGGGAAACGTTCTGTGCCTAATCCATCTCGTCCTGTAGTTCTTATAAAATTCATCTGGGATAATGTTTCCTGAACTACCTACCTACCTGTCATCTAAAAGCTATCAGGTTCACTAGATATTTTGTAGAGCTACCACAAAAAATATCATCGAAGTGAGTCGATCGCCTGGAAGATTTAATGTCGTTCCTTATTATGTAATGTGATGAGTACATGGGCCTAGAAACGCTCAATTGTGACATCGAAGGAGAGAATGACCCCTTCGGTTCCAATGGCTATCTTATGATTATCGGTCACTTCCCATGATACTTCAAGTCCGGCCGAGACGTAGGGATATGCATAAACTATGAAAATTTGTAAATGCATTGAATGTCATTTCCTCAATAACACTGGCTCACGATGATGGGAAGGATGGACTTGAGAATGAATCCTGCATAGTGGTGGCGAGATGGCCGTTCACTCTGGTTGGGCAGAAGTCCGCACTTGCTCGGATGTCAATGTCATCTGAGGACGATCACCTCATTATCGCAGGGAATTGATTCGCCAGTACATCAACCCTGCTTCGTGGAATGAGGGGGCCGTGACGAATCGTCAGCACAGGGGGGACTTTCGGCCCCCCCATCCAAGCGAAATCACTTGGTAATTACTCAGCCCCCGGTCTCGGCGAGATCGAAAGAAAATCAGTCAACCCTGTTGCTCCTCCCCTTGGCTCAAGAAATTGCGACGGTATGAGGACCTTTGATATTCGAAATGATGATGCGGACACACCACCAGAGCCTTGACGACTGACTTTCGCGAGCACGGCGTCGTCAGATAGACACGCAGCTTGGAGTATTTAAGATGCTAGTGGTGAGATTCTCTTGAAGTTTCATCGGCGATGCTTCGCTCTCATGGGTAGAAGTGCCGTCATTGATCCGATGGATATCCTAGGATGAACTGCTGGGGTAGTTGGGGCTTCTGGCCAGGCCATGTATGTACTTTACTCTTGGCAGTTATCTAGCCAGTCGGATGTAAGCACAGCAACGATCCTTCTAGATAGGAGAAGACCCTGGCAAGAATTAATTCGGATAGACGAAGGCTTCAACATGGATAGTTAGCAAAGTCCGAGTGAAGATAGGGGTCAAGTCCATAACTGTTGTAGTGGAATGCCTTAGTTTTTTTTTCGATTCGAAGCACTCTCTGCGTCTGACTCCCTTTAGCAGATTTTTAGCCCGCACGTGGAATTATAGGCAAATGTAATACTCATACAAGACGGAAGCTTATATACGGCGAAGTATCTCGTCGTGATCATATTCAGAAAGAGAGGTTTTCCATAGTTAAGTGAGAGCTACAACCCAGCAGAAATCCACAAATCCACAAAGGTTACGTTGTCAAAGCCTCGACAAACTTCAAGCCGCTCGCCGATGAAATTAGAGATGCCATAATATTTCAAGGTAAACGAGAACTGATTATAGCGTTTACGTGGAACAAATACAATCAGATCGAGCAATAATAATATACCTCAAGCATTGGGTGTCCGCATAATGGCCACATAGTCTGAGATCAGTTGATGGAATGGGCAACAAGTAGCTTAAACTTTTAGACACTCGGCTATGAATGAGTAACAGAACCTCAAGAAACGTTTATAATCAATTGGTGATTTGGCATGTATGGTTCTTTGTTATTGTAAATCGGGGGGCATAAACTAGCATTTCATATGTTAGGCGCAGCCTCTATGCCTCCATCCAAGATTCCCAGATCTCCAGTCACTCCAGTCCTTTCCCTATTTCCCGTATTTCCAAGTGGCCCATTTACAAATTACACCCCTAGCACGTTGCCCAGCAATTGGCGGCCTGTGAAGACTCTCTATCTGTACGAAAACTTTTTTTTGAAAGGTTATTCCCAACTATTGTTGACTCGTGCCTTCGATGGCCTGGTTTGAAGTTCAATGTTGCCTGGTAAGTTCGCTTCGGATTCATTATATTCGCTCAGCTGCTGATGAATGGTTGTTGTCATGCGAATGCGGTCTACCGGATCGGTCGAGCTTGTAATGGTTCCCTTGGTGCCGCTTATCTGGGCGTAATGGCTCGCTGGCCCCGCGTATCCGTTGGCGTATTTGTTGGATCCCTTAGAGGTTCCAATATGTCGGCTGATCCATGTCCTGAATAAGACGGGAATGCATGGAAGGCATGCACATATGACGCTCAGGTCAATCTCAATAGCAAGCCAATTAAACATGATGACCGTGTTGACTGGGTAGTTGGAGGTTAGAAAACTGGGCAAACAGTTCGTGGGACGAAGAAAGATCCTCACTGGTAGGGTTCGACTTGTCTGTGAATGTCTTGATCAATGAGAATTTGTAGACACTTGTCGCAGTGATACTGTTTGACCGGAAATGTTAGTCTGTTGCCCGCTTCGAGTTGAATAGGGAATTGCTCTTACAGTACGCCGACCATGAACATGACAGATGCCATGATCTTCTTCTTCAGGGAAAGCTGGAGCTTATAAATGAGAGGAATTGGGAGAAAAAGAACCCCTATCGTACAATAAATTAGCAAGAGTCGAGTTAGGGACCGTGACGCATGAGGATTGACTTACATAGATCGTTGACAAGCAAAATGCTCCATCCCACCCAGATATAGACCGCTCCATTGATACATGTTCCGTGGGCGTCGGGGTGAATCTTCCTCCAATAATAATCGACCGGAGTACATTGAAAGAAGGCCGTGATAGTAAGCGGGAGCGACACGATGATGGTAGTGGCCAAAGTGAACAGAATTAGCCGTCGTGCCATATGCTCAAAGACTCGTAGGTAGAAGAGGATGTATGATATTCGTATCAGCAACCGTGAGACGACATAGATGAGGACCTGGATATAATAGCCCTAGTTTGCAATAATATTTAGCTTCAGGAATGCTCATTGACAAGGAGCAGCGATTGTCCCATACCCGGAATTGGTATTCGAGGTTCTCCCACGGAACCGCCCATATATCGGTGCCCCAACCGCCTGCCTTGACTATTGGTGTCGTATTAGTATGAAGCTAGAGTGAAAAAATGTCACAAGAAGCTTACGGGTCAAGCCATGAGCTGTGAACGCGATGCAGCATGTCTACCAATATTTGTTAGCACCAAGCGTCTGCGCGACGAGTACTTTGAGTATCTTTCCCTACCATGGCAGCAAAGTTGAACCAGTCATCCCACCACAGCTTCATCTTCATGAGAAGCCTTGCCAAGAAACGCAAGACGACGAAAATAGCCGCGAGCCCGATGAAGACAGAAAGGATGGGGACATAGCTGTGGTCGACTTTCGGGCTCACCCCACACAAGGTCATAGTAGTGTTGGTTGTGACTGGCGACGACATGACGCCCAGGTTAGCGGTGAACCAATCAAGGTCAGGGCGCGTGTTGGTAAGCGTACAGAGGGTATTTTGAAGCGAACATGTGGTCTTGATGCAGGCAGAGGCAGGGCTGGTACCCAGGCCTTTGCAGAAACAAGCGATGTCAGTTGGCGCGCAGGTGCTTGACTCGGCGGCTGATGCTATGCATTTTTGCTTTGGGGCCACATGGAATCAGTACGGATATTCGGCGCAAGTGCGTCTTATGCAAAACCTACAGCACATTCCGGCAGTCTTGCCGCAATCTCCTGCAAAGAAGACATATTCGACAAAGAGCGCCACCAATCGCGCTCGTCTTTCGAGGATAACGGCAGAGTTGCAAACAAGTACAACACTGAAAAATGCAAAGGGCCAAGGAAAGAGCGAGTAAACATCTATTGAATCAAGCGAGGGATCGGAAGGGGGTAACCCTACGCCCATCCCGTGTGGCGGCAAAATGGCACAGAGAAAGGGAGACACTTCGGGAGGTTTCATTGCGGCAGGGAGCCCGGCATGCCCATCCTACAGATCCAGCACCGCGGGCCAGGCCGGGGAAGGATGGACTTCCTCTTCTGAAAGGTCGAGATCGTATGAGCACTAGAATAGTCGTATATGCAATGTCACACACCAAATACGTCAAGTATCCAAGCATAAGGCCAGGGTTTGTGGTAGTACTCGGACCATTGTGATGACAATCAGTACCTCGTTCGGGCTTCTGATAGGACGTAATAAGCTGCCGATGTGACCGCGGCGAATATTGACCACTCAGGAACTGTGCTTGTTCCAGGATCATGTGTCGGCATTGTTATGCAGCCTGTTTTATGAATGCTTCCTTCTGCCGGCTGATGGAGCCACGGGGCAAATACTCTCGTTGGGCCCAACTGCCGCAGTTGCAGCTCGTGAATGTTCATATTAAATAGCTCCTTGGCCCTTCTCTGCAAAGTGTTCGCCATCTCCATGGCTAGCTGTGAATCAAACGATCCCTAGCTCCCTTCGGTTCTCGGCACAGAACCTTGTGCTTGTGTGACCAGAAACCCTTCACTCGGTCCGGGCGTTTTTCAACAAACCTAAGTACTTTTCCAGCCATTCGGAGCTGTCCCCCTTTCGCAAATTCCGGCAGCTGGTCATTTTCATATGACAGTCTGAAATGGGATCTGCCCGCGCATAACAAAAACAGGAATGGTATACTGGGAGCGGATCTGCATTCTCCCAAAGACAGACATAAAGGAATGGCACCTAGGACTATAAGACGATCTGCTTATTCTACTACCCTACTTGAGCAGAACTTTCGAGTGGCGGCTTGCGAGGAGGAGACCTCGGCCTGGAGAGGCCAACTTGGACATATGTCTACGCCGCTAACTGCAACAAGAACCCTAAGCTTAAAAATACCCCTAAAAAGCGGTCCGAGAAGCCGTTGTTTCCGATGGCAGAGGCGCTTCTCTCCTCCCCCTCCATTGTTCTGTAGAAAAGCGCCAAAGTTCCCCTCTCCCAGCGCGGGGGTAAGGTAAGCACACCATTCATAGTTGTTCAGCCACCGGAGGGGCATGCGAGCCTCTCCTGATCAGAAACACCGAACCCCACAGAGAGCAAAACGCGAAGACATGTGGACAGCGAAGGCCTGATGAGAGTCCGAGCTCCACCGCCAGGACTTCAGGGATAGGGTAGTATTTTCGCTGCATCAACAAGGAGCAGGGGACCTCGCCAGGATCCTCCATAGCGAAGGCAACGTTGGAGAACCGGCTCCTGAGAGGACAGGAGAGAGATCCCGAGAGAGAGAGAGAGAAGACAAGGTGCCAATGAGTGTTGGTGATTGTGATCACCAACGACATAACTTCCCCCGTCAAGCATGCGGCCAGGTGGCGGCCTCACAACTTGGCAACTTGGGTGCTCTGCTCCCGTTCACCGCAAGTTCACTCACTGTAATCACAGTAGGGTCACAGTTGGACACACGACGAGGATGTTGACGATCCAATGCGACTCTGATGGGTAGAGGGCAGCGTAACCATAAGAAATAGAGTCGTACTCTCTGCATCAGTGCATATTGCACGAGGAGAAGACCAAGCTGCCGGGTAAACTGGCGACCTCTTGCTTCTGTCTGCTGTTATCCTGGGGGGAGCCCTTGCTCCAGCCTCCTTTCTCCTGACGGGCTTGTGTCAAGTTATCCCCACTCACCGTCCCGCTTTGTTGACTTTCCCACATGCGTAAGATGTGCCGAGGAACCGCTGTTTGAAATAAGGACCCCACGCAAGCCACGCTGGCCAACTGAGGACAATTTGCCCCCGCGACACCTTTCCTAAACTGGCTCTGACTAAGAACCGCTATTGGTGATTTGGGTAATGAGCTTTGGTTTATTTCTCGCGGTTTAGGACGGTAATACGCCTAATTTTCATACTGAGCTTGGCATCGTATCAGGAGGCCGTTCGTCTAGAGCGGCTGAATGCGAGACAGCGGGAACCAGCTGCAAAGCACACGTGAGATCCCTGGAGATTCAAGAACTGCAATCATCACGCGTCTTGCGGAAAATATACCTAGCTGCTGCACAGAATCGTGTGATATCGGGACGTTTGACCCGCTCCAACTTGAGACTATTGGACTGGCCGCTAACCCCCACAAGGCGCGTTTCCGCGGTATCTTGAGTATTACGAGGATCTTAGAAACCAGGCCACTAGGCACTACATGGGGCGGTTGGTAAATACGTACAAGGACTTGACCCCTTCTCCCGCAAGCATACAAGCATAGCCCGGAGATACCCAGTAGTCACTGGGTTCGCTGGCTGGGGATGCAGAACTTTTGCTTGTGACGGATGGCAAATGAGTTCTTTGGTAAGATTACATAGCCAAATGGCCAATTTCAAGACGGCACGTACCTTAACTGATCGGAATTATGTAACCATTCTCGGAGCACCCATCAAAGGGATGGAAACTACCGTAGCACTCAACTTGGAGAAGGGGCCGAGCTGTTGGGACTACTTGAGGTGTGCATGAAACCGGCGTAATTCAACTGTTTATGCCCCATCCACTCTGTTCCAGAACCCGCTCTTGGCCCAGGTACCGGGATTGAAGACTTCCCAGTCCCTCTGCCCACATTTCGCCGCAGCCAAGTCCACACAGTGCTTGGCTAGCGTAGCATTGCCGGAGTGACTGGGTCCAGAATCCTGCTCCGAGCTTGGCGTTAAAAGTCAGGCGGAAATCTGCGCTCTTTTTGATATAGGAGGCGTGGGGATGAGGCCTGGGTGCGGATAATCTGGAGAGTCCGGTTGAAGAAAGCCTGGAATGGTTCCCGGCGCTCCCTGCAAATGGTATCAGCACTGAGGGCGTGTAGAGATTCTCTGTCCAACCATCAGACCTACATGCCATGCTGGGGCCCTGCCGGTGGGACCAGATTCGTCAGCCGAGCGGCCAGGATATCAATGGGGCCGTCATCGAGCAAGTCCGTGCTACAGGCGGCGAGAGGGCTCCCTGGATGTCGTGATGGGACCAACGGCGTCAGTAAGTTGGTTGATTGTGGGTAGGGGACCTCGAAAGTGCGCATACATGGTATGGTTCCTGCGGCCAACTGCATCAACACATCACCAACGGCCACGAGATATGTCCCGACTCCCCAGCCTGGCCTATCAGGACGTAGACTTTTGAGCGTGTTTAGCGTCGAGATATCTCTCGTGGCTCAAATCACAGGGATACGCTTCCTGAAGGGTGTTCGCTACCCTTGCAAACAGTCGAGCTAATGACACTTTGGGCTTACTGTTGGCCTGTGGCCACGAGAGACACAATCGAACGATCCACATGGCAGCTATCACCATTGATTTTACTGCGCCATACAAAAGGAGCCCATGTTCCTCTAGGTAGTTTTAGCTTGGCGTCACTTTTGCCTTCAAACTTGTTAATTTCGTTTCATGAGGCAGAATGGAGGTTGCTGTGAGCGATACCCATCATGAGGACTTCAGCCTGTGGGGTCAGAACCTGGCGGAAGCGGAGGGGCTCAAAACCTCCGCAGCTTTCGATGCCAAACTGACCTATCCCTTTGACATGGGTCATCCGCCATCTAGCAAACAGGCTTCCACGCCGACTGGCTTAGAGGCAGGTCATGATACGCACGAGCCAATTGCCATTTGTGGCATGGGCATGAGGTTACCAGGAAACGTCAGAACCAGCGAGCAACTATGGGAACTGCTGGTGAACAAAGTCGATACCCGGGGGGAAGTTCCATCAGACAGATGGAATGCTGAAGCATTTCAAGGGAAAGACAAGAGATATGGCTATTTCCTCGAAGATGTTGATCTTAGCAAGGTGGACACATCTTCATTCAAGATGTCAAGAGCTGAGATCGAGAAGCTGGACCCCCAACACCGTGTCATGTTGGAAGTCACAAGGTATGTTCTCACCAGTCTTGGTTCCATTTTTGTATGGATTTGCTGACCGTATTTCTCCAACTAGAGAAACGCTGGAGAATGCCGGCGAAGCTGGGTGGCGTGGAAAGCAGATTGGGTGCTACATTGGCACCTGGGGAGACGACTGGAAAGAGCTGCAGACGAGAGACAAACTCGAGGCCGGCTTGGCCTCTGTCCAAAGCCACTCCGATTTCATGATGGCCAACAAGATATCGTTCGAGTATGACTTTAGAGGCCCAAGGTAAGCTACTAGTCCTTCCGTGGAAGCCGCTTTTGAGCCTGCGAGCTAACCCCAAGAATAGTTTGGTAGTCAAGACGGCATGTTCATCAGCCCTTGTCGCTCTTCACATTGCCTGTACAGATATTCGAAATGGTAGCACCACATCAGCTATCGTCGGAGGAGCTAACATGCTCCTGACGCCAACTGGTAAGCATACCTCCTTTCTTTTTGCAGCAGCGAGACTGACCAAAGACCAGGAACGCTGGCCATGGAGCAAGCTGGAGTATTAAGTCCAAACCAGTCCTGCCGCACATTCGATGCTGATGCAGACGGGTACTGTCGGGCAGAAGCTTTCAACATGCTCTACATCAAGAAGCTTGACGCTGCCGTGCGTGATGGAAATCCTATTCGAGCCATCATTCGCTCAACCTCTAGCAACCACGACGGCGTGGGCGACGGCAGCATGTTCGCCCCTAGCCCCTATGGGCAAGAGGCAGCAATTCGCGAATGCTACCGCACCGCAGGCATCGAGGACTTTGGCAGGACGGCGCATTTTGAATGCCACGGAACTGGTACCGGAGTTGGTGACCCGGTTGAAACCGAGGCCATCGCCAATAGTAAGTACTCATTAGCCAACAATTGTCATGGTTTGGATCCAAGCTAATCTTGCTACTCTTCAGTCTGGGGCTCTAATGGTGGTATTACTATTGGCTCTGCTAAGGTAAATGACTTGAGACCTCCCCGACGAAATTGTGTTGCTAATTTGACTGGTAAATAGCCCAATTTCGGTCATTCAGAAGGTGCTTCTGGAATCACTTCAGTTATGAAATCAATTCTTGCGCTGGAGCATAAGACCGTTCTTCCCAACATCAAATTTAACAAGCCAAACCCGAAAAGTAAGCACATGTCCTAGCTGGCAACTTGAGGCCTGATTCTGACTTTCCTCGAACAGTTCAATGGGAAAGCGGGCTCAGAGTTCCAACTGATTCGACCGCGTGGCCGAAAGACCGCAGTGAGCGTATCAGTATCAACGGTTTGACTCTCTAATCCAATGACGATGTCTGTATACTAACCTCTTTTCCCCCATAGCCTTTGGTCTAGGTGGTTCAAATTCACATGTGATTATAGACTCCGCCGACTCCTTTGGCCTCGGATCTTCTGTATCGAACGGTGTAGCTCTCCCCCCGACTGAAGATTCACGTCCAAAGCTTTTGGTTGCTAGTGCCAACCGAGCCAGTTCAGCTAAGGAGGGAGCACAAAATCACACTCAGTATCTCGCAGCACATCCTGAAAGGCTTAATGACATTGCACACACTCTCGCCCTCCACCGAGAACATCTCCCATGGAGGACATTTGCAGTAACCAACGGGGTGGAACCCCCTGAGTTCTCAGCCCCTGTAAAGGCACCTTCAACCACACCACGGCTAAATTTTGTCTTTTCTGGCCAAGGTGCACAATGGGCAGGCATGGGAGCAAAGCTCATTGCGGACTTCCCCGCAGTTCGGGGCGACTTTGAGAAGATGGAACAAGCTTTATCAAACTTGGATGCCGAAGTGGCCCCTAAATGGAAGCTCAGAGGTATTTTCTTTCTTCTTGAGGCCTTCAGCCTCTTGACTACATCTCCTGTACTGACACGTGTTTTTAGAGGAACTACTCAAGTCGAAAGACGACAGCCTGGTTTCCAAAGCAGAATATGCTCAACCTCTGTCTACCGCCCTGCAAATAGTGATTGTAAACCTTCTACGATCTTGGGGAATTCTTCCGGCCTCCGTGGTTGGCCATTCAAGTGGTGAAATTGCAGCCGCATACGCCTGTGGAGCATTGACCATGGAGCAGGCTATCATTTGTGCTTTCATGAGAGGCTATGCTACCACTCATGTGACACGAGTTGGCGGTATGGCCGCTGTTGGGCTGGGCAAAGAGGATGCCCAGCCATATCTTGTCGATGGGGTCATAGTGGCATGTGAAAACAGCCCTACGACAGTCACTCTGTCAGGAGATTCAGATAAGCTCGATGAAGTGATCCAGGCTCTGAAGAAGGATTCCCCGGATATACTGGCAAGACGGTTACATGTCGATAAGGCGTACCATTCCCGTAAGTTAGAATCCCGCTCGAAACAAGTCTACTTTGGCCACCAGACTGACCGTCAATTCTAGATCACATGACGGAAGTCAGTGCTTTGTATGAGCGTCTGACACCCACCTTCCAGAGTGAAGCACCTACAGTTCCCTTCTTCTCGAGTGTTACCAACACTGTCATCCGGGAGGCAAAGGTCTTGGGAGCCAGCTACTGGAGACAAAACCTGGTGTCTCCAGTTCTCTTCAACACCGCTGTGCAAAATCTCCTCCAGTGGCAAGAGAAATCCACCGATGGCCTCTTCTTGGAGATCGGACCCCATTCAGCTCTTCAAGGACCTATTCGACAGATCCAAAACTTCCTTAGTACAAAGTCGGCATATTTGCCAACAATGGTGCGGAATGAAAATGACTCTGCTTCGCTTCTCCGCACTGCCGGCAGTCTCTTCGCCCAGGGCGTCAGCGTTGCCTTTGAAGCGGTAAATCCCGCTGGTAGAGTCGTGCCTGATCTTCCAAGATATTCTTGGCACCACGACACTAGTTTCTGGTACGAGAGTCGCCTGACGAAAGATTGGAGATTTAGAAAATGGGCACATCACGAGATTCTTGGCTCATCAATTGTGGAATGTTCCGCTTTGGAGCCCATGTGGCGGAATCTTCTCAAAGTCGGCGATATCCCGTGGCTTCGTGACCACATGGTGGCAAAGGATATTATTCTTCCAGGTGCGGCATACATGATTATGGCCTGTGAGGCAATGCGACAGTTCTCGAACGAGTCAACGAAGGGATTCTCTTTGAGAAATGTCAGCCTCACCACCGCCTTGGTCTTGCAAGAATCAACTCCTGCCGAGACTATCTTCGCCCTGCGTCCGGTGAAGCTCACAAAGTCTCTTGATTCAGTGTGGCATGAGTTCACGGTATCCTCATACAATGGGACCACTTGGACACAACACTGTGCTGGGCAAGTCCGCGTAGGTTCTGATAGTCCACCTGAACCCCGGAAGATCAGTGACCTGCCCCGTAAAGCCGATATAAAGGGTTGGTACACGACAGCTCAAAGCCTTGGAATCTATTTTGGACCGCGGTTCCAAGGTCTTGACCCCGAGCGCACAACGGCACACCCTCTTCGCAACGTGCTTGTTGGCCATATTTCCAACAATATTGCCGACATTGTACAGGAGGAGGAACCAGCGTATCCTCACGTACTCTTCATTGACTATTGCCTGCAATTATTATTGCAAGCCCCCAGCAGAGGCATCAATAGAAAGCTCCGTGGCCTGGCGCTACCCACATTTATCGGCAGCTTCTACATTGGAAAGCCACCTGCCGATGGGGAGGTTGCCGTCGAAGTATCCGCAGATATTGTCAAGAGGGGAGATATTCAGGGAAATTGCTACAGTGCCGCCAATGATGGGGGGGTTGTCGTCCAGCTCGAGAACGTGAAGCTCACCGCTTCGGCAGAAAGAGAAGAGACGAAACTCAGCGACAGCGTCAGGATCCAATGGAAGAGCGATCTTGATAACCAACAGCTTAGCAAGCTGCTTGTCTGCGAGAGAAACTCTGTGGAAGTCAGAAAGGCTACCATAGTGTTGCAAAAGCTCCTCCTCCTTAGCTGTGTGGAAGGACAGGCTCGTCTCGATGGCCTGGAGACCACTGCTACAGACCACTTGGAAAAGTTCCGCCAATGGCTTAACAAGGAAGTCAATACTGCTCATGCTGAGGGATACCTAATGGTTGATGACACGCCTCAAATGCTCGCGTTGTCTCCTTCAGAGCGTTATGAAACAATCGCCCGCTTAGAGAAGGAGTTGCAGCAAACTCAACTCGCCCCACTGGCCACAGCCATCAAGCGAATCTTAGACTCTATCAAACCAATTTACACTGGGGTGATCCCAGGTCTTGATGTGCTGAGACAAGATGACTTGCTTACACAAATTTACAACACGACACACGATTGGGACTTGTCTAAGTTTGTGCGTTTGTTGAGCCACCGCACGCCAAACCTTCGTATCCTGGAGATTGGCGCTGGAACTGGAGCTACGACAGCACTGATTCTTCCAAATTTGATCTCTGAATACGGTGAGCGTATGTTCGGCTCATACGTCTTCACTGATATTTCAGCAGGTTTCTTTGGAACTGCGAAGGAGAGATTCGGAAACCTGCAGGGGATGCAGTTCCAGACACTCGACATCGGCAGAGACCCAGAGGAGCAAGGTTTCGAGCTGGGGTCGTTCGATCTTATTGTTGCCGCAAATGTTCTCCATGCTACACCTAGCCTCCAAGTGACCCTGTCTAATACCAGGAAGCTGCTGCGGAACAACGGTAAGCTGCTTCTCCAGGAGATGCATTCGGCAACGAAGCCCTCAAACTACGTAATGGGTGTTCTTTCTGGATGGTGGCTTGGTGAAGCCGATGGACGCGCGGATGAACCGTACATTTCTCCTGAAAGATGGGACAAGGAGCTTACCAACACTGGATTTGGCGGCGTAGAGGCTGCTATTCTCGACGACGAGGAACCTTACTCAACGAACGCTTTCATCATCGCTTCTCCCAAGATTGACAAGGCCCCCGCCTCCAAGGTCAACATTCTTTCTTCAAAGCCCGATGGACCTGTGGCTGAGTCAATTTCAACTGCATTGAAGAGCCATGGTCTTGCAGTGGAGTTTGTCTCCTTGTCCGACCGAGCCCTGGAAGGTGGTATCATCTCCATCCTGGACCTTGAAGGCGATGCTATCTTTGACAACATCACTGAAGAGACATACAACAATCTCCGCGGCTTCTTGTCAACGTTGAAATCCAAGGCGCTTTGGTTGACAAAGCCATGCCAAATCGAGGCCACTGAACCACAGTATGCCGCCATCATCGGTCTTACTCGAACGCTTCGCAAAGAAGTGGGCATCAGTATCGGCACTCTGGAGCTCGACGAGATAGAGTCCGCAGGGGCTAAGAAGGCAATCTTTGATATCTATCAGAGGCTTCATTATGACCCTGTATCCGCAGAGGTCGATCCTGACTACGAGTTTGCCTGGTCGAATGGCGATATCCAGCTTCCCCGATGCCACTGGTTTTCAGTCACCGATGAGGCTTCCTTTAAGAGACAAACTAGCGGCCTTACCGTGAAGACACTCCAGATCGAAAAGCCAGGTTCTCTGAAGACACTGAAGTGGTCAGAAGCGTCATACCCGGAGATTGGGGCAGGTAATGTTCTCGTGGATGTTCGTGCTGTAGGAATGAACTTCAAGGTAAGTTGAGACACTCGAAGATTTTATCTGGATCAATTCTCACAAGTAATAGGATGTTCTCATCGCGATGGGCGTTGTGGACGGTGTTCTGGGTCATGAGTGCGCAGGAGTCGTCACGGCCGTGGGCTCCGGAGTTTCCGGACTCCAAGTGGGCGACAGAGTTGCCGCTGTGGTTCATGAAGGATTCACAACAACAGCACTAGTACAAGTTGACCATGTTGTCAAGATCCCCGACGAGTTGAGCTTTGAAGACGCAGCTACGATGCCAACTGTGTACACCACTGTCATTCACAGTCTTCTGAATCTTGCCCATCTTGAGGCAGGCCAGGTAAGATCACAGCAGCCACTGCATTCCTTCGCAAATTTCAACATACTAATGGTTGTACCTTGGTAGACCGTTTTGATTCACTCAGCATGTGGTGGTGTTGGTTTGAGTGCAATTCAAATCTCGCGACTAATAGGTGCAGAGATCTTTGCTACAGTAGGAAGCGAGGAGAAGGTCCAGTATCTTGTGGACAATTTTGGCATTCCCCGTACTCGGATATTCAACTCCAGAGATTCCAGTTTCAAGCAAGGTGTTCTGAAAGAGACTGGAGGCAAGGGAGTGGACGTGGTCTTGAACTCTCTGTCCGGGGAGCTTCTTCATGCATCGGTAAGTGGCCAAGCCGCCCACAACAAAATCTTTATGCTGGCACACTGACGGAAGTTTACGTAGTGGCAATGTGTTGCTGAGTTTGGTACCATGGTCGAGCTCGGAAAGCGTGATTTCATCGGTCAAGGTCGCCTTGCCATGGACACCTTCGAGGATAACCGTGCCTTCTTTGGCGTCGATATGAGCAAGTTCTACCAGAAGCGACCAGTACAGACCAAGAAATTACTGGAGCAGATGATCAAGTTCTACCAGGAGGGCCAGGCTCAATCAATCAAACCCATCAGGGCGTTTGATGCAGTTGATATACAAGAGGCATTCAGATTCATGCAAAACGCCCAGTATATTGGCAAGCTGGTCATCCGCATTCCAGAGGATGCGTCTGTTCTCGGGGCAGCACCCTTGCAGAGCAGCTTTACCCTCCGCTCAGACCGGTCTTATTTCCTTGCCGGTGGCCTTGGTGGGTTGGGCCGATCCGTCTCACTTTGGATGGCCGAGCACGGGGCTAAGAATCTGGTTTACCTTTCCCGAAGTGGTGGTAGCAAACCTGAAGATGCTGCTCTCGTTCGTGATCTCGAAGCCTCTGGCTGCACAGCACAAATCTTCCCGGGAAGCGTGGCGAATATTACCGATGTCAAGAACGCCATCAGCAACGCGAAGCTTCCCGTTGGCGGTGTCTTGCAA
The DNA here is from genome assembly GCA_026958235.1 of Clonostachys rosea. Taxonomy (NCBI): domain Eukaryota; kingdom Fungi; phylum Ascomycota; class Sordariomycetes; order Hypocreales; family Bionectriaceae; genus Clonostachys; species Clonostachys rosea. Next base: position 970,253 of record CP110207.1, read on the forward strand.
TTCTCGATGGTTCTCAGGGTACGTAATTGACATCAATTTCTACGCTGTACTGGCGTGTACTAATCAAAATTTTAGGATAACGCATTTGAGAACATCCCATATGAGGATTGGCAAGCGGTTTGGGGCCCTAAGGTCCAAGGTACTTGGAATCTCCATAACGCGCTCGAGGGCCAGGACTTGGACTTCTTCCTCATGTTCAGCTCTGCTACGGGTCTAGGAGGTATGCCGGGACAGTCAAACTACGCTGCTGCGAACACAGTGCTCGATGCCTTCGTCCAGGCCCGACAGAGCAAGGGGCTCGCTGCCTCTGTAATCGATCTGGGTCCAGTCGATTATGTCGGTTTCATGGTTCAGAACCCAGAGGTTGCTGCTAGGATGTCAGCTGAGGCATTCTATTTCATTCCGGAGCAGGCATTCCTGGACGCTATCAAGCTGAGTATGCAGAACTCGTCGGTTGATGTGAGATCAACGGATCCTCTTTCTGCGTCGGGTTTTGTCAGTTCAAGCCAAATCGGTGTCGGCCTTCGAAGCACGCTGCCTCTTTCATCGCCAAACAACAGAGTTTACTGGAGAGCAGACTCGAGATTCGCTCTGTACCGCAATATTGAAGAGAGCGGAGATGCTTCTGATGCGAACGCAGGCGGCGACCCAGACGACGGAGGCTTCGGGCTTTTCTTGAAGACGGCAGACGCAGAGCCGCGATCGCTGGCCCAGGAGGACAAGATTGCCGAATTGGCTCAGCATATTGGGTCCATGTTGTGCGACCTCATGCTCAAGCCTCTGGAAGATCTTGACGTGAATCTCGGCGTTGCTGCGCTTGGTGTTGACTCTCTTGTTGCCATTGAGCTGAAGAATTGGCTGCGCCGAAAGTTGGTACTGGAGGTCAGCGTGATTGAGATCATGAATGCCCCGTCACTCTTGGCCTTGGCTCGTTTAGTAGGAGAGGGATGGATGATTAAGAAGCGTGTTGGAACTCGGGAGGGTGACAAGTTTGTTTTTACGTCTTAATGATATTTGATTTATAGCTTAGCATAATTAGCATGGAGGCAATCTCGAATTACAATTCTACGTAGTAAACTGCATTTTTCTTGCTCCTCGTCTTTGCCCCAATACTCTCTCATGGAAGGTGAGAGAGGATTTGCTCTTTTGCTGTTTAATGTCTCATCCCTGGTTTGCTCCCAGGCGCGCCAGCCGGCAGGATTTTTCAATACATTCTGGCCTAGCCTTTTACGCTGCGGCAAACCAAACTGGCGAGAATCCCGAAGCTCCCAGAGATCCGGAAATTCCGGGCTGAAGGGCTCGTTTGTGGGAATCGGCCATGACATACGCCGAGATACGAGCAACGTGTTGGTAGGGGATGGGATCTAGCACCAACGGTCCAACGGTCATGCATGGCCCGCCACGCGAAGGATGTTCCCGGTGGGCAATGAGCGGCATTGCTGGCAGGGTTTGAGAAAAGCAACTAGCCAGGATTATGCATAAGACAGTGCAACAGCTACTGTGTGGCTCATGAGATGGGTTCACGCCCCCTCCTGTTCTAGATGAGGTGCTAATGTGCAATGCAGGGGCTGGGAACTGTGGGTTACAACGGCCAGGAGACTGAAACTGAACAGGACACGCTTCATCCACTTTGTTTGAAGTTACATCGCGTTCGAGCTTGTAGGGTTTAGTGGGAATAGCGGCATCTTCGATCCTGCGCACGCGCGGGCCGGTAGAAGTTTTGCCAGCATCAAGTCATTAAGCGGGTGTATTGATCTTTCTTGCGGATTGGGCCAAAGTCTTGTGTCTGCTAAGAACGAGCTACTCTTGACTCACAGATGGCTCAATAACTTTGTGTTAGTTTTCAAATAAATGCATGCACAGCATGCATATATTTGACAGCATATAGGGCAAGCATTATGATTACTAAACGATCACTGCGTCAATAACCCTGGAATGTCATTTGGCTGCAGTTGGTCGTTGGTTATTGAAAAAATCGGACAAGGATAACTGCTCTAGACCAGTCTTGGATATCAACCAGATCCCCCGCGGCAACTGAGATACGTATCAGACGAGCATGTTTCCTCAAATGGGCATCCTCCAACGTTCACTGGTAGGCTGGTGGATCTGATTGTCCTTTTGCTATGTAGTACTATGCATGTTCCTTGGTTCAGCTTATTAGATCTACGCTCCCAATCACCTCAACCATATACCCATGTTGCCATATTCAAGCGATCACACTCTCACCCAACCCCCAGGAAAAAACGTATGATAGACGCCCCTTGTTCTGCAGGTCCAGTCGACCTGCCAAATGGGTACAGCATTATGTATGAAAAGAGGATCTGATGTTACAACATTGTAGCCTGGTACCTCGCATTAACTGGCCGCTTACTCAAGCCGATCATCCCATCAGTTATATTAGATTTTGCGTTCTTCGCCCTCCCATTTGACGTGGCAATTTCCACTGCTCATCTTTCTAATTACAAACTTTCGGCATGGCTACTACATTCAGGACCCATCTCACCGGGCCGGCGAAATGGGCGGAGAAGACTCCAACCGCGCCCGCGTTCAAGGTTCCTCAATGGTCTGAGGCAGGTGAGTTCGGTGGTTGGAAGCCAGTCAGCTATGCACAATACTGGGGTGATATCGAGAAGTATGCTCGTTACGTGTATAATGAATTTACTCGGCAAGGCCTGAAGGAACGCGATACCGTGGGTGTCTGGTATGAAAATGAGAACCAAACAATAGAGCCAAGCAGTACAAGCTAATCAATCCATCTGATAGGACCTCTGGAGCCAACTATGTGGACATCGTGCATGTTTGGGCAGTTGCCAGAGCAGGATTTGTCCCATTGCTCATCTCTATACGCATCCAGCATCTGGGAGCACTTGATCAATTGCTGAAAGGCGGAGAAGCAAAGGGGCTGCTGTATAATACCGCGGTTGCCAAACCTGAGCTAGATGTGGTTTCTATACCTGCAGTAGATATCAAGACTTTGGATACGACCGCGGGAGAAAAGCCTCTTCCTGAAATTTGGTTTCCCTCAAACGAAGATGAGATTGTTATGAAATACCACTCATCTGGATCCTCTTCTGGAATGCCAAAGGTGATCCCGATGACGGCTCGTTGGGTCGATTTCCTTCTGGACAAGCTGGTCGATGCCCTTGGGTCTGATCCAAACAAGCAGGAAAACACATCCGCCAAGTAAGTCATCAAGGACCTGCATGCTATCGGATCTGCAGCTAATCATGAAGCCAGTGGCTCTGCCGTCCATCTTGCAGGAGCGATGACCATCATTGCTAGCCACTACCAAGGCCAGTGTATTGTGATCTGCAAAGAAATCAGCAGCAGCCGCGAAGAACTCAAAGCCTTGATAGAGGACCATGGCCTGACCCGCATCGTCCTGTTCTCCACATTCTTGGCCAAGTTCATTATTCAGGCTCGCTCTGATCCGGAACTCCTCAAGCTGCTTAAGAGCCTCAACAGAATCATCCATGGAGGTGTGCCTCTGGATGAAAAATACGCAAAAGAAGCCCGTGATCAGGGCATCAAGCTGAGGGATATCTTTGGCAGCACTGAGATCGGAGTGGCCATGATTTCCGGCGACGAGGGACCAAACGAGGCGTATTTGAGGCCTATCGCGGGCACCAAGTACAAATTCGTCCCTGTCAACGATGCATCGAACGAGTCCCAAAATGGCGCAAGCGCACCTAAACTGCTTGAGGTGATTATCACTGCTGAATCTGGGGACTGCCCGCACCCATCGTACAGGAACAAGGAGACGGGTGACTTCCACACCGGGGACCTGGTTGAGGAGGTGGCCCCGGGTTACTACCTTTCAAGGGGCCGCAACGATGACTGGATGAAGATGCAGAATGCAGCACTCTGCGATACTCAGTCAATCGAAGGAAATGCCCTGGAGGTGGCCGGTAAAGATCTCATTGGCGCCGCTGTTTGCATTGGCCTTAAGCGGCCGTCGCCAGTCCTGGTGGTTGAGCCTTTAGCTGATGGGGATGTCCCTTCGACTTTGACAAAGGATGTCTTTGAAAGAATCAAGCCCTTCCATGAACGAATGTATGCGCATGAAAGAATCGACGACGCAAAATTCATCATCGTTGCTCCCAAGGGTTCGCTCCCCAAGACTCCCAAGGGGAATGTTCAAAGGAAACCCGTTGAGAAGACCTTTGAGAAGCAGCTCGACGAATTATTTGGACAGACAAACCCTTAATGGAGAAAGAGAGATTTCACAGTCAAGTGGTATAGTTCGTATGATTGCCTGTTTTAATGGTAGTTGGGAATCCGTACTTCAATTCCCTTAGCTCTTGATTCAGAAAAGTTGTATCTACATACAGTAATGATGTTGTTGCTGCACAGAGTGTGTCTGACTAGGGTTCACCCACCAGTAGCTTAGATAATTTATTCCAGAACGCCTGAATGCCCATTAGATCTCTTAAGTTGCTCCTTTTATTGATGACGGTGACTGCGCCACAGCCGCTAGTGGAATGTAACCTCTTAAGTCAAGCAAGTCAGCTTGATGAGTCACAACGAACTTCATGTGCTGAGACCAAGCAACGCATATAACTAATTCCCCTGTGACCCAAAGACAGTTACAGTTGTATCCTGTCTGCCATACCCATTTTGCCAATATGGAAGAACTAGTCGAGGGACTGAGACAAGCCGGTAATATCTTGCTCCTGGTGGAGCTTGCGCAACAAGCCCTCAGCGAGGCGCAGAAATCAAGCTTCTCACCAACAGGGAAGATGGAGTTTCGCGACCTGCAACCAGTCATGGACAAACTGAAAGCAGCTTCAGAATCAGCAATGAGAACAAGTTTCTCGAGGGCAGACATTGGAAACATCTATCAAAGAGCTGAAGAATGCTTGGATATATCTGAACAGCTTGTACGGCATGCAAACGAGCAATGGAGTGAAGGAGACGACCTGGAAAGCATAGAGACAGCATTTGTCAAATTGAAAAGTCGGATGGACCTCGATCTTCTAACCTTTATCGAGTAAGTGTTTTCGGCTACTTGCCGGAATCTAGTTGAGGCTATCCGGAGCGAAGCTTACCAGGACATAGATATTACGCGCAAATGCCTCTGAGAGCCCAGAACGAGCTTATTAAACAACTGTCAAGATCTACTAATCGAAATGAAGACCGAAAGGAGGAATTTAATGGTGGACATAGTGGCCGCAAAGAAGGATTCGGATTTTCAGTTGTGGAGTGCCTTGCTCCCGTTGAGGCCCCCGGAGACCCAACCACGATCTTCTTTACGCTACTTGTTGATATTACTGATGCTCTGCGTCGTTTGGAGATGCATAGGGTAAATAAGTCTCCTCGTGTTGTTTTGCATGAAGCTCGGAGGTTTCAAGTTATCAAGGTTATCCTGAATATGCAAGGATATAGAGCGCCGAGTGACATGGAAGTGCGTGCTCGTAATGAACACTGCGCTGCGTTCGATACGATATTCTCCACGCCCGCAGCCGGTGAGAATCCATGGGCCAACTATTGCCAATGGCTTGAGTCGGACAAGCAACTGTATTGGATCACCGGTGCGAAGGAATCCGGCAAGACAACCCTAATGAAACTCATCGCTCATGGGCCTCAACATCCTCCGCGTGAATCGCCGGTTGGGTCAATACCCTTTCTCCGCAACTGGGCGAACGGAAAACCCCTGATCACAGCCACCTTTCTTTACAATACGCCAGGGAAGAACGTGGAGCTTACAATGGAGGGAATGCTTCGATCGCTTCTTTTACGGATTCTTACAAATTGTTCAGAGGCTATGGAAAAACTGAGTCCCATTAAATGGAAGAGTATTTGCCTCTTCGGGGACTCTTACTTTGTGCCTGGAGAGGAAAACCTTTCGGATCTACTGATCGATGCACTCAGTGCCCTCAAAGACAGTCACAGAGTCTGTATATTCGTGGACGGCCTGGACGAGCTAGATGGCGGTAATGGAGATGTCGCTCGGCTTTTCAGACGTATTATAGACAACACGTCAGCCAAATTGTGCGTCGTCAGTCGCCTGCTTCCAGCATACCGAGACATCTTGGGCAGCGGCCCCCATCTCGAAACTCATCACCTTACACACCGCCAGGTGGCGATGTATGTCGAAGAAGCAATGAAGGCAAACGAAGGATTCTTGCAATTCCAAAAGGACAATGCCGGGTCAGCAACTCAGTTGGTGGAGAGTATCACGACCAAAGCGGCTGGTGTCTTCGTATGGGCTCTTGCCGCAGCCAATATCATGCTTGATGGCTTCCATCATACAGACAAGATATCCGACCTTTGCAATAAGTTGGATGGAATACCACTAGATATTAGTAAGCTATATCAAAGTATTCTTAACGAGATGGAGCCAGAAAGCTTAAGGGAGTTGGCACAAGTATTGCTCATCATGGGGAGCTGTGCTGAACCGCCTCCAGCCATATTGCTTTCATTCGCGGTCGAAAAGAATCCGCAATTTGCAATAGAGCTGCCACCCAGAATACTGTTGCCTCAAGATGCACAGAATCGCATCAAAGAAATACGCAACAGGATTGGGAGGATAAGCAAAAATCTTATCATCTTTGAGAAATTAGAAGAAACACCGAACACCTCGTGGGTTGGCATATACAGAGCCCTTTATGCGGAGGAAAAATTCCGACAATTCATTCAACAGACTTCTCTTAAAGCTTTTCTTCAGAAGTCTGCCGGCGAGGACTTCGACGTCCATCTGCAGCTGTGCAGAGCACATTTGGCCTTGCATAAAGTAAGCGAACCTCGGACGAAGCAATTATTAAGGACGTATTTTCACGAGCCTTCGTCTGCTGATAAGGCGTTGATCTACTGTATGAGACACGCGTCTTGCGTGGAGCCTCGCCACAACTCTGAGATGATCGATGCATTGGACAGCATTGACATCACTGGGCACCCTCAATCCAGACAGCCATGGTGGCAAGTCGATAGCTGTGTAACAAAGTTCATTTGCCAACTGCACAACTTGAACGAGTTTCGAGTTGGAGGAGAAATGTGTGGCCCAAGTCTTCTCTCGTTGGCTGTCAAATGTGGTGTGGTCGAGTACGTCAAGGCAAAGATGCCAGCCAATTGCTTGGTTCCTCTCGAAGATGTGTACAGTTCCAACCACCCGAAGGATCCTTGGCCTCTTCTTCTTGATGCCTTGGATAATTCATTCCCAAATTCCAGAATGACTGAGGTCTTGCTGGAGGGGGGTGCGGATCCGAACCTCGAGCTATTTGGTCTGCGCTTCAGTCCTACTATATGGGGTAACTTTTTGAGTCATTTGTTTTGCGCAATCGAGGGTTCGGGAGTAGAGGCCGGAAGGTTGGAGGAGTATGAAAAGATGGTGCGCTTGATGATAAAGCATGGTGCCTCGCTGAGCACCGAATCGCTGGAGAGAGCTGTCTCAAACCAGCATCTGCGCATCAGCATTCGAGAGGATTATTTGAACGACCTCGTTCAAGTTTTCCAAAGTGACTTTGAACAGATCAGAACTAACCCTGATGCTCCACTTGACTTGGTAACCATGGTGGCTCGTGGCAGAGAGGCAGGGGCTCGCAATGAGGAGGCTAGGAACAAGCGGCAGTTGGGATTTCATGCTGGTTAGGTATGGGTTTTTATATGCTAGGTCTTCATATGCATTCCTTTCATCTCGGAACGTCGGTGATAGGCGCCAAAATACGTATTTTCTTGACGATTCACCTTGAGATCTTGGAAGCAAGGTGGTGATGGAGGATCAACGCTTGAAGTGAATGGATATAAACATGAATATCATTGGTAGGCTGTTGGCCCTAGATTGCGTGGCTACCTACGAAGCATTTCTTTGAGCCGTAACATTGATATAATTTATGAGTTCCTTAAAAGAGACTGATTCGTTCAGACTGGGCAACTTGTTCAAGGATAGCCCAGCCCAGTTGTGTCTCAGAGCCACCAAAATCCCGCCTTTTCCACACTTCAACGATGATATCTCTAGCCTTCTTTATATATCGCATCTGCCTCTTCTGCTGGAGCAAGTGTAACTTCTCCAGTATCAACGCTCTCTCAGCATCGCACTCCACGCCTATGCCAAGCGTTGCTACCATGAATAAAGGCCATAGTATTAGGTTGGACCGTGTAGATAATCGCTTAACAAGACTGAGAATCTTTGAGGATAGCCGTGTAACACAAGGGTCATATGGGCCTAGGTTATCCACGCGAGAATATAGATGAAGCTGTCCGGTTAGACGCTTAATTTCAATCGCAAGGACACTTTCTGGGGTATCTTCATCATGTATTGCCGTCTCATTAATTGGGGTGTGTTGATGTAATCGCCTTTCCAAGTAGAGACGCCGTTGTTCCAGGCCCGAGAGTAGTTCTGGGTCTACGTAATTTAGTTTGGAAAGGGCAGAAAAATCAGCGGCAAGGGAGTTGACGTCGGCCAAGATCTGGAAGAAGTCTGTGGAGCAGCCGGTAAGCGTCTGGAGGTTGACATCGTCACACATGACAGTTACTGGACTTCCGCTGCCGATGGAGGGCTTTGCATTCCAGGCTGTGTGCGCGTAGACCTCGTGAATGACAATGTATCCCCCAACGAAATTGAATAACGCGTCAATATCTGGGTCTAGTGAGACTCGGGTGTTGCGAAAATTCTGAACCAAAGACCTCGCGAAGTCGGAATGTATTACCCACGATGATGAACAGTCACTCATGATCTGTACATCTCAAGTTAGAAAAGCTCATTGGGCGGACATTCGACGAAATGGAGAAAATGGGAGGCTTACATCAAGAAAGATGAGAGACATGACTGTGGCCAGTACCTGTGCCTCCGAAGATTGGTCCATCGTTCCCTCCTCCATCTTGCAGGTCTCTTTTCTCAGCAGCCGTAGAGCTTGGTGGTGGTAGCCTAAGGCTACCGAGTCATATTCTCTGCTCCCAAGTATGGACCGTTCTCGGGCTGATATTGCCATGATGATATTGAATAGTGGTGATGACTTGCCTGTTGAGGCGGCAATACGCAGTAGGATAGCTTGGTAAGGATTCACTGATGGGTTCAGAACACATGTAGGTGCGATGGCGCCATGGAAATATGTCCAAAGATACACTTCCATCTTGGACATGGCTAGAGGATCCAGCCAGGCCCGTGGCTGTATCTCTTCATACGGCATATCAAAAACATCGCCGTCGTCTGTGTTGGGCCATTCTAGAGCTTTGATGTTGGGTGCATCATCATCCGGCGAGTCATCCAAGACCGCCTCTGGAAGCAGATGCGGGAGTGGCCTTGCACTGAGGTCCACTGAGTAGGCATGTAGAAACATCCAGTCCTCGGTGGAGCGTGTATCCAGAGGAGCCACCTTACTGCATGACTGTACATGCTGCCATCTGAGAACCTGGTTATAGCTGCAGCGCCGACCGAGCATCCGGCAAGGCTTGCAAGTCGGTTTCTGTTCTGAAGTCTCTTTGTCAGATCACGTCACTCTACAAGGAAAACACACGGGACCGAACAGGGACCGTGGCCGACTCCTGAGTTCCTCAACCTCGACTGGGAGGGAGTTGAGGAAGCCGGAGCAAGAGTCCTCGTTCAACAACATCCGCGAACAATATCCTCTCCACTATTTCTCTAGCACGCAGAACACTTACCAGGACATTTGACTCGCCTTTGGCGGCACTCATTGCACCCAGTCCGGGTCCTTGTCTCCCCGTCTCTCGCTCGTCTTGTCCCCATTGCGACTCTTTGTGCTGCCCCACCAGTGGTGCCTAGCAAAGTTGAGTTGGAAAACCCAGGGTATCAGACGACAGATCGTCGTTCTGCAGATGTGGGAAGGTCGAGACGAGCCGGCGAGGGATTTGGAGCAAGGGCGAGAAAAGGGTTGAGATTATGCCGCGCCGTCGCGGTCTGGCAGTATGGGGTAAGATAAGGCCAGTGGGACTGAGATAAAACGTGGGGAAATGCGGCCTGACTCGTACGGTTTTGCTTGATAAGTCAAGAGTTTATGCATTTATCCGCTATGAGAGATCCCAGCGTTATCGTTTGCGTCGTTTCGAGTTGCCTCGATATGCACGTCTTATTGCCGGCCAGAAGCTCCACCACATGATCTTGGTCCGATACCGCTACAGACCGCCATAGTATCATGCTTCATGATAGTCCGGGCGTAAATTGACTTATCTATCACTCGATAGCCATACTACCCACCGTTTATCAGAATCCAGAAGCCGCGCTTGAGGCACTCGTGTGTTGCATCGACCTGTCGCCCTTGGGAAGGGAGAGACCACGATACCGGAACGATTCGATAGGAGAACACTGCCCGCCATGCCCACTTCAAAGAGTGTGCTCGTCATTGGAGCCGGCACCTTTGGATTGTCTACGGCGTATCACTTGGCCAAGTCCGGGTACTCCCACATCAAAGTCCTCGACAAGAGCGAGTTCTTGCCCTCCAACATCTCAGCCGGCCATGACGTGAATAAAATCATCCGCGCCGAGGATGAGAGCCCCTGGTATGCCGATTTGTCTCTCGTGAGTACCCTCAACATTGTGACATTTCGGTATTAACATGTACTAACTCTCGACTCAGGAGGCTATGAAGGTCTGGACAGAAGACCCCCTTTTCTCTCCTTACTACCATCAGGTCGGCTACCTCCTCGCCAATTCACCCGCAGCACCCGAGAAGGCCAAAAAGACGCTCGCCAAATCTCTGAGCAACATTTCCAATCGGCCTGCATGGCAGGGTAAAATTAAACCATTGAACACCCGTGCGGATATTCGTGAAGTGGCTCCAGCTTTTGATGGGCCCATGGAATGGAAAGGCTACTTCAACAGCTTGGCCGGGTGGGCACATGCCACGGATTCCATGCACGCTGTATATTCAGCATGCTGCCTACTTGGTGTCGACTTCAAACTAGGTGTCGCTGTCGAGAAGCTGGCATGGAAAGGTGGGAAGTGCATCGGGGCATATTCCGCTTCCGGTGAGCTATACTCAGCTGATGTCACCGTCGTGTCCCTCGGAGCCTCAGTGGCAGCCGTTGTTCCAGAGCTCGCGCCGCAGATTACCGCAAAGGCCTTTGCCGTTGCTCACATCCAGTTGACGCCTGCCGAGGCCTTGAGGCTTCGGGGTATCCCTGTCACCTACGCCAGAGACCTCGGTTTCTTCTTTGAACCAGACCCGAGGACCGGTCTCCTCAAGCTATGCCCGTCTGGCGCAGGGATCACCAATTACAGAAACACCAAGGTGTCTTTGCCTCCTGTTGACAGTAACTACATTCCAGCCCATGATGAGGAAGCCATGCGAAAACTTCTTCGAGAGACTCTCCCATGGCTCGCGGACCGGCCTCTCATCAACAAACACATGTGCTGGATCGCGGATACACGAGATTCAGCCTACGTGTTCGATTATTTGCCCGGCAAGACTGGAGTCGTAGTAGCGACTGGCGATTCAGGAACCGCATTCAAGATGCTTCCTATCGCTGGAAAGTGGGTGAAGAAGGTGATTGAAGATGGGAAGCAGAGCGAACTGAGATGGCAGTGGAAGAATGTGTCTGGAAGCAATGACGATGTCAGCTGGAGGGTTGGTAAACCATATGACTTGAGCGAAGAACCACGAATCGTATCAAAGCTTTAAAACAGCTATCATGGTCTGTTATCTTAGGATAATTTTAGTTGAGATTATCTATAATTCTATCGATTTCGAGGTTTGAGAATTAACTTATAATATATTATCTCTTCCCTGGCCCCTGAAAGCGATGGATGAGGTGGGTAGAGGGGAAGGGGGGAACGAGTTATCTTAACCGGAAAGTTCAGGCGTTATAAGTGTCATTTCTAGTGCGAGAGTATCGTCGAAATAGTCAACCATTAAGTAATTATTAGGTACCATTATTTATTAATGCATAAAGCAATCAGCTATTGTGAGACAACAAGAAGCATTATTATGTGACTATCACAATACGATAATGTCGGGGTGACTCTTTGGTGCCTGTTTTTGTGACGGCCACTTGGGAATTATTGGGTTAGTAAGACAGCAGTAGTTCTATCTGTGTTTATACGCAAATCGAGTGGTTTCATGTAGTTTGAGTCTTGCATGTCGTTATCTCTTGCGAGATTGAGAAAACTATGTCTACCTACATATACTAAAACTAATTTAAACAACGTATGTATGGAGGAGATAGCCGCAGAGTAGATTCTTGAAACCTTGGTTTCATGTCTTTCTTGGCCCATGTCCTACTATTAGTGCGTGTACCTGAACGACTCCTTCTGCTTCCCATCCGTGATATCGCCGAATCCCTCACCGCTGCCTTCCTGCACGTGCTCTGGCTTGCCGTAAAGGCGATCACGCCGGCGGTTCTCAAACATGCAGACAGCCAGGTATGTGAGAGCAATCAGGATGGCAGCACAGAAGCAGCTGAGCATAGCAATTACGCCTCCTGTGTATTGCGGGGCTTGATTTGCACGGAATGTCTGGGGGCCGATCAGGTTACCTGCTGCGTATCCGATGTTGACGATGGCGAAGACGACGGCTTTCTTGGTTCTTCCTCCAGTGTTGGCCTGCGGGAGGGAGATGAACACAACATAGGGGGCTGCAATGCATCAGTGTGGTGCTCAATAAAATCGAAGGGGAGAGTGACTTACGCCAGTAAAGGTACATGAGATACAACCCAACCATTTGGGCGGGTATAACGCTCCTGGGGATTCCGTAGACCATGGCTGTTCCAAGCAGAGGAAACAGACACGCGATCGAAGCTACGATTGTGCGTCGGTTCGTCCACTTGCCCGCGAATGTGCTGAAGACCCAAGCCCCGAACGTACAGAACAGTCCGAATGGCATGGTCAGGAGACTGGCCTCCAGGGATGTGAATCCGAGGTTCTTGATGATGATGGAACCAAACGTCACCAGACCACCGTTGGGAATGTTGATGGCGATATTGAAGAAGAAGACAAGCCAGACTTTGATATCTAGAATAGCCTCGAGTGCCTGATCCCACTTCCACTTTGTATCCTTTGTCGCAATTCCGGTACGATTATCAGCCAGACGAGTGGTAGCGTAATACTTTTCTTCTTCGGTGAGGAATTTCGCGTTCATCGGGTTGTCGGGAAGTGTAAAGTAGAGGAAGATGGACCAGAGCACGTTGATGCTTCCAGTTAGAAGATAGAGATATTGCCATCGAGCGAGAGGGGCGCTTGTAGGAATTCGGCCGACGAGATAGGCGAAGAAGCCATTGAATATGGAAGAGAAGTAAGCAAACATGACTATTCATATTGTCAGTATGATCGTTGCTTCAAGTACCAGGGGGTTAGAGGTAGGTAACTAACTTGCGTTGCGAGAAGGCTGCTCGGCCTTGGTGTAGAAGGATTGGACAATGAGAGTCAAAGATGGAAAGATGACTGCTTCGGCCAGGCCTAGGAGGAACCGAAGAGCCATGAAGGCACCCCAGGTGTGACAAGCAGCGTATATGAGGGTCAGACCTGACCAGATCAAACCACCGAAGCAAAGAAGCCTCCCGGGTGGAACACGCTGAAGGACGTATGGTGTCAGGAAGAGACCTAGGAGTTGCTGGTTGATTCAGTTGGAATGCAAGATCTGATGAGTAGAGCACGGTATCGGTTGATGACAACTTACACCCACAGACAGGATACTTCCCAACCAACTGAACTCGGAGCCGGTGAGTTTGTTATTCTCGAGGAAGTCATACAGAGCCGCAGTCGACAGCTGAACCTTATCAACAGCAGCCAGGGTGGTTGTGAAGAGACCCAAGGGGATGAGCCACGCATCAATCTTTCGCTTAATTTTCTTTTCCATCTCAGGAGTCATCGGGGGGTAGTCGGCGTGGGCAGCAATGAACTTGGCTGCCTGGTTACGAGTCTCGTGGTCGTCCATCTTGCCATTGTGGACTGAGATGTTTGCGGTATCCTTTGCACCAGGTGTAACGTCGGATGGCCGAGGTTCCGAGTCTTTGGACTTGTCGGCAGTCATGGTTGGTTGGTAAAGGGGCTGATCAAGTTGGGCAAAGACCAGGGGTCTGGATGGATGAGTGTGGTGTGTCCCAGTACTGGCGATCGTGTTTGTGATGCAGAAGAGTCCTTATAAGTTAATTGATGGACGCGTATCTCCTTGTCGCCAGATTTTGTTCGCGAGATAAGCGGCGGAGATTGGGGAATGACCCATCCATCTGTTGCTATCTCCCCCAGATTCTATGCAACGCCAAGATCGAGCCCACTAGTGACCCCGGCTGATCACTCGCGTGGACTAATTGACAAAGTGCTATCTCTTACAAGGATCTTATTTGCCAATTGATAATAGAATGGTCTCGCCCGTGATATGTGTGCTGAGAGTGGGCAATCCGAAACGAGTTGACTTTGATATATGCATCTAACGAGAAGGATTTATCTCATGCATACCGGTGGAGGAGACTAGCACCAGATCAGAAAGGTGTTTGACAGTTACCGGGGCATTGGAATGGACCAAGTGGGGATGAAGCTGGTCTGTTGATACAACCGACATTCGAAGGCAACTCGAATCGAAGGTTGCCCCATCCGCTTATACCCGTGGCATCTACCCGGTAGCAAGGAGAGGCTCCGATCGACATCACAAGTTGCTGACGGGTGCTGGTTGTGGGGAGTGGTTTATCATTCTGATAAAGCGGAGATTAAAACATATCGTGGGGTTGGACTGTATACTCGCCGTGACAGATTCAAAAGGTGAGCACCGACCGTGTCTCCTGGGTATGATTCAAGCTTGGTGGTCAAAGACTGTCATCTATCAACTGTCTCTCCTCCCCATAAAGACCTGTCACACAAGGCAGTCTTCAAGATGCAACTTCCAACATCTGGTGTCACAATTGCCATCGGTAACAACGCCAACTTGAAGCATATCTCTAAACGATCCCGCTAATATTTGAATAGATCGAGGTGGCACATTCACAGACGTCCTTGCTCTGATCCCCGACAAGCCAGATTACTACTTCAAGCTGCTCTCGGTAGATCCTAGCAACTACCCAGATGCCACAATTGAGGGTATCCGGAGGGTTCTCGAGCACGTTCGCGGCCATGAGATCCCTCGCGGTGAGCCGTTGGACACAACTGGCGTAGCAGTCATTCGCATGGGCACGACTGTTGCCACCAACGCATTATTAGAGCGCAAGGGCAGCAAGTGCGCTCTTCTCATTACCAAGGGCTTTGGAGACCTAGGCGTCATCGGCGACCAGAGCCGCCCAAATCTATTCGACCTGAACGTGAGGAAGCCAGGCGCTTTATACGAGAAGGTAGTCGAGATTGACGAGCGAGTCACGCAAGAGTCATACGCCGAAGATCCGTTGGAACGCAGCTTCAACGAGCGGATTGACGGCGTTGAAGTCAAGCCCGGAGTCACAGGGGAGGTCTTCCGCGTCCTGAAACCTCTAGGTATGATAATATATTTCCTCTTCTCCTCAAGAAAATACGAGTTAGGCGCTAACTGATAAATACGACAGATGAGGCTGTTGTTTCCAGCCAGCTCCAGGCGCTGTACGACGACGGGTTCCGCAGCATTGCCGTCTGTTTAATTCATGGATACAACTATCAAGGTATGTCAAGCAGGCAAATGTCACGCGAGAGTCTATCACTAATATCATCTGCAACAGAGCACGAGGCCCGTATCGGCAAGCTTGCTTCCGCAGTCGGATTCACCAGCATCTCATTATCTCACAGCCTCATGCCAGTAATCAAGCTGGTTAATCGCGCACATTCCACAACAGCCGATGCGTACCTTACCCCAGTTACCAGGGAGTACATCGATGGGTTCCTTCGGGGCTTCAAACTAGGATCCGAAAATCACACTAGAATTGAGTTCATGCAGTCGGATGGTGGTTTGGTCAGTTTCGACAAGTTCAGCGGCCTTCGTGCTATCCTTTCTGGCCCCGCTGGCGGTGTCGTAGGATATGCTCGAACTTGCTACGAGACCACTGACCCCAAACCTGTGATAGGTTTTGACATGGTAAGATATTGTACATTGTTTGGAAGATGGGGAACTTCTCTGACAGCGTGTGACTTAGGGTGGTACCTCAACGGATGTTTCACGATATGGTGGCTCGTATGAGCACATTACAAATTCTGTCACTGCTGGTGTTCATATCAACTGTCCCCAGCTTGATATCAACACGGTAGCTGCTGGAGGAGGTTCTATTCTCTTCTTCCGCAATGGATTGTTCGTTGTTGGACCTGAGTCGGCTGGCGCTCACCCAGGTCCAGCTTGCTACCTGAAAGGAGGCCCTCTGACAGTAACCGACGCTAATCTTGTCCTTGGCCGCATTCTTCCCAAAACCTTTCCCAAGATCTTCGGGCCTAACGAAGACCAGCCCCTGGGCGCCGATGTTACCCGCCAAAAGTTTGCTGAGCTGACGGCAACTATCAATGAGGAGATTCGCGGCCAGCGGCCGGAGATGACCATCGAAGAGGTTGCCTTGGGCTTCTTACAAGTTGCAAACATCAACATGTCGAAACCAATCAGAGCTCTTACAGATACCCGTGGTTTTGATACAACTGCCCACAATCTGGCAAGCTTTGGTGGTGCAGGAGGCCGTAAGTTCATAACGCATAACAGCGAACTGGAGACAATAAGATGATGCTAATACATGCTGTAGAACATGCTTGTGATATTGCCCAAGCTCTTGGAATCTCTCGCGTCGTCATTCACAAGTACTCCTCCATTTTATCTGCATACGGTATCGCCCTTGCAGATATTGTGGAAGAGAGGCAAGAACCATCCTCAAAGGTATACGACTCGGAAACCGAGTCTCACTTTTCAGCTCGTCTGCAGGCCCTGGCAACGGAGGCCGAGAAAGCTCTTGCGGTGCAGGGAATTCCCAAGGACTCGATCCGCATGGAGAGTTTTCTGAACATGCGATACCACGGCTCCGACAGTCAGCTGATGATCCCTGTCTCTACAGGCGACCCAAGCGTGTTGGATGACTTCACGAAGACTCACTTACGAGAGTTTAGCTTCGTGGACAAATCAAGAAAGATCATTGTTGATGATATCCGAGTGCGAGCCAGCGGATCTAGCCATCGCCTGGAAGAAAGATCATTCCAAGAGGACCTCGAGAATGTTAAGAAAACAACGAATGACCTCGAGAAAGAAAACAAGAAGAGCAAAGTTTACTTCCAAGGTGGTTGGCAATCAACTCCCGTTCTTACTCTGGACAGCCTTAAGCCTGGCACCGTGGTCGATGGTCCAGCCATCGTTCTGGACAAGACTCAGACCATCGTTGTTACTCCCTCCTCCAAAGCAACTGTGCTGGAGCGTCACGTAGTTATTGACCTGGGCCTTCAAGGCAAAAAGTCTGTGAACGCTGAGGAAGTGGACCCAATCCAGCTGGCAATCTTTGGCAATCGTTTCATGTCCATTGCCGAAGACATGGGTAGAACTTTGCAGAGAATTTCCATCAGCACCAACGTGAAGGAGCGTTTGGACTTCTCGTGCGCAATCTTCGACGGTGAGGGATCTTTAACAGCAAATGCACCTCACGTACCTGTGCATTTGGGATCTATGTCTCGCGCTGTTAAGATTGCTATGAAGCACTGGGAAGGGAACCTGAGCCCCGGTGATGTGATTGCCACCAACCATCCTGCAGCTGGTGGAACGCATCTTCCCGATATCACACTTATTTCTCCCGTCTTTGACAAATCTGGCCAGCATATCGACTTCTTTGTCGCTGCACGCGCCCACCATGCGGAAATCGGTGGGATTGCCCCTGGCTCTATGCCCTCAGACTCTGTCGAACTGTATCAAGAGGGTGTTGCCTTCGAGCAATGGAAGATTATCTCGAAGGGAAAGTTTGACGATGAGGGTGTTCAGCATCACTTTGTTGATGTCCCCGGCTCGTACCCTGGCTGCAGCCCTTCACGCCGCGTTCACGACAACATTGCCGATCTCAAAGCCCAGATCGCCGCCAATCAGAAAGGTATCAATCTGATTCACAGCCTTTTTGAGGAATACGAGCGCGAAACCGTGCTGTTTTACATGCGCGCCGTGAAGCAGACGGCTGGAGTTGCAGTCCGGGACCTCCTCAAGACTACGGCGAAACGGTTCGAGGGCGAGATGCCACTGACGGCAGTCGACTATCAGGACGACGGCACGCCGATCAAACTGGCAATTTCCATCGACGCTGAAAGGGGTGAGGCGGTTTTCGACTTTGCCGGCACCGGGCTGGAGACTTTCAACTGTTTCAACGCACCCCTCGCTATCACCCACTCCGCTATTCTTTACGTCCTCCGCTGTCTCGTGGGCATGGACATTCCTCTCAACGAAGGTAAGTGTAGGTACATGACCGTAAAAACATTTTTACTGACCGGACCTAGGTTGTATGGAGCCAGTCATTGTCAACATTCCCGAGGGTACTATCCTCAACCCCTCTCATAACGCTGCTGTGTGTGCTGGCAACCCCCTCACATCCCAACGTATCACCGATGTCATTCTCAAGGCATTCCGTGCGTGTGCTGCCAGTCATGGCTGCATGAATATCTTGTCTTTCGGAGTGGGAGGCTGGGACAAGGAGACGAAGCAGTTTGTGCCCGGTTATGGTTACGGAGAGACTATCGCGGGTGGATGTGGTGCTGGGCCTGGCTGGCACGGATACAGCGGCAGCCATGTGCATATGACGAACACCAAGATCACGGACCCTGAGATCATGGAGAAACGAGTAAGTTTCATCGGCGGAAGTCTGCGAGATGCCTAGCTAACGATGCAACCACAGTACCCTGTCGTTCTGAACCAGTTCTGCCTGCGTCCGGATTCAGGAGGCAAGGGTCAATGGAAAGGAGGCAACGGAGTCATTCGCGAGGTAATCTTCATGGAGCCTTGTCATGCTTCTGTTCTCTCGCAACGCCGTGTGTACAGCCCTTACGGTATGGCTGGTGGCGAAGACGGCGCTCGAGGTATTAATTATCTCGGCCGAAAGATGAAGGATGGAAGCGTACGGTGGATCAACATTGGAGGTGGCAAAGAGATCGATCTTCACGCTGGCGATCGTATCATGCTCTGCACTCCTGGTGGTGGCGGTTATGGAAAGCCTGTTGAGACCAACGGCGTTGGAGTGAGTGGGCAAGTGAATGGGCAAGTGAATGGGAAAGTGAACGGACATGCGAATGGCTATGTCAATGGAGAATCCAAGTTCCAAGCTCCTATCCCGAGAGCCAATGGAAGCTTGCGTGAGTATGAGTCCAACCAACAAGCATCAAACTAGCATATCATTGGGTTATCATTATCTTTTAATGTTGAATGAACATAAAGTTAGACCATTTTTCTTTCTCTCTGATATCAGAATGGATATCTTGAACAGCCTGCGCCTTGAGGAGACAGATATTCCTGTGCCTTGTCTGATCTCAACTATAATGACATCACATAGTATACATAGATCATATTGATTTACAATACCTTACAATTGCGTTCTATAGGCATATCTCACGCAAGAGGAAGGTTTCTTTCTCATTCTAATCTGATATTTAGCTGTCTCTTCTAGTTATCGTGGCTACCCTAGAACAGGCATTGCAAGCTTCAAGAGTTGAGATTGGCCTTTTGTGAACAAGGGCGTAATGGACAATTGAGAAAATAGGCACCGAGAGTCTTGACTGCGAGCTTTCAATATCGCCTTCAAAATTTGTTAAATCTCTTGAAACAGGCCTTTCACTGTTAGACTGTGTAGTCACTAGGACAATTGACTTGTATTGACCCGTCGTCATGTGTTTTAAAAAATAGGTGAATCGTTAGCTGGCATGGATTTCCTCAAAAAGGTTGGGCTTCTGGGGGAAACTCAGCTTTCCACAAAATTACATACGAACAATACGAAGCAAACGAGGCTCAGACTAGACCATTAGAGTTTGGTTAGTTCACGAATAGCAATGAGATTGATCGACACATCTTTCTCAATCGAGCAGCTAGCGAGTCACTGAACGGTACGAGCAACGTCTCGGCGTACCGAGAACCCGGACAGTGGGCGTAGGCCAGCGAGGTCTCGTGCGGAGGTGTGAATTAGCTGATCGCCTTAGTTGCAGATGGTTAGTGTGATGGCTGGGATATATTGCGTTATTGTCATTAGGAATGTTATGATTGTCTCTAAGTTAGCTCTATCTAGAGACTAGGAACGGTGACGAATTATATAACTAGCTGAAAGATCTCCAATCAACCCTACCTCCACTCTTCCAGCTACTGCTGCAGCTGACACAACCGGTGAACAACCCGGGAACCGGAAACGACACCAAGCCCACTCGAAGGAGGCGCAGCTTGCTATTGTTCATTGTTTTGTTGAAACCTCAACCAACATTCACGCTAAACTCGGACTGTTAAGCCGCCAAAGGTTCGCCCCCCTGACGATCGTCAAGTTCCCGTTCTGTGCGTAGAACTATCTACTAATGCGTGAATACATACGCATCTACAAGCCGTGCAACTTCGCGCCCAAGGCCGAAACTATAGATGTATCCACCGGCTGTTGTTCCGTAAGCGTGAATTATGTTCTGCCCATTGATCACCTCCTTCTCCACTCTCACTTCAGGTAGTCTCAATGGTCGGATGCCTTCGAGGTCCGTGACGAAGGTGTAGTCACTAACTCGACCGGAAGGAAAGTCATTAGGTAAACCTGCGTGCGCCATCCCAACCAGCTGATTGTAGGCGTCGTCCATTAGTCACCGCTTTGACATTGAGTGGAAGGGTAAGCGTTCAGAAGCTCCTTACCTCTGTACGTGTGGATTCTGTCGATCTTCTCTTATTGTCAACAGGCTCCGAGATGCCCCCGAGGACCGCAGTGCCATCATGACGACCAAATATGTAGGTGTAGTCAGCCGCTGCGCGGCGAACGAAACTCCCGCGGAATTCAGATTTCACCACCGCCGTATATGTACGGTCTATGATGATCTTCTCATCCTGGACATCCCCAAGAGTCATTGAGCCTAAGCCCGACGCATTGATCAAAATGTCGTGGCCAAAATGGGAAAGCGCGCCAAGTGAGTTGATAGTCTCTATGCGCTTGAATGTAACCCCTGTAGTCTCAAGGCGGCTCCGGAGCCACGGAAGAAAGACTGCTGGAGTGAGGGTGAAACTATTGTACTTTACCGCCACATCAGCCGTCTGACCGTTAGGTAGCTGCGCTGGGTTCAGCTCCTGATATCCGGGAACGATCTCGTGATACCAAAGCTCCTTGGCTGACGTGGCCCCAACTTCATGAAGGTCTGTGAGTTCTGAGCACCTGATGGAGGATTCCGGGTCAGTTTTAGCGAGCTTGGAACAGTAGGCTAGACTGTCAAGCTGCATCTTCTGCTCAAGGGGAGTGCCTCCGAGAGCCACCCAGCCAGCGCATGCCCAGGGGCTGCACCACTGTTGCGTTGGGTCATCGCCAGGGAGATCCCGGGCAACTATAGTGATCTCATAGTTTCTAGGCAGTTGGCTGGCGATTGACATTCCAGTGATGCTGGTAGAGAATTTCTGTTAGCGATAAGGGAAGCAAAATATCATTGGAACGTAGGAGCTAATACCCAGCGCCGAAAATGGTTACTTTAGTCATGGTAGATACGATGATCTTTTGTCAACTGGTTATCCAAGGGTTGAGTAAGACTCCTTCTGCGAAAGGAGATCAAAGTTACTGCATTTTAAGACTTCATGACGGACGTGAGGAGCCAGCAGCTGAGCCAACGTGTGGACGCACGTGAGGGCTTAACCTTGCATCCGGGTATACACCCAGAAAGGGCATTGAGCTTGGAATCAACACCACATGGATGGGTGTGAAAATATCACGCTCACAAGACCTAACGGGGCTAGCAGTCTAGACGCTCCGTTAGGTCAGAAGGGATGAGGAATGAAACCGGGGGGGCAAAGGATTGGTTAGAGACGCATGTCAAGGGATTATCGGTCGGAATGTCCTAGTACATGGTGATGATGTACTGGTACCTTTGACTGGACGTGCTAATGCATTCCTCATTGTGTCGTATTGAAGTCCCAACAAGTGTCCACACAATTCATGCACCTGGAGTGTGTGAGAATTTCAAAGTACACCAAAGATCCATTGATGCTTTTGAATAGCTGAACTACGGAGCAAGATTGGAGCTGGTCGGCCGCCCAGCTAACGTGCATTGACCTTCGAGCTTTCGGGAACAGCCATCTTGGTCTAGCTTCAGTTGTTTAGGTGTGCCTAGAACCAACTCAATCAGCAATTTCGCCTACCGCGTACTGGGGAAAAGCAACCGACTTCCCGTATTTGGTTCGATGTAAGAAGGAGGCACTATTGTGTGTCATTAAGTGTCGTGAAGGATGTGCCTCACGGAGTAGGTGCCATACTTGGGTGGTCTGGTCCATCAGCCTACGAACGCAGATGAAGTGCTGGCAATTGTCGATTGGTCCATGTAATTATCCCACGCGCGTCGTACCATTGACTAGCTGGAGAAGAGGATGAACACTGGCACGCCGAGGGGTATCACGAAACTATCATGACGTACGAGTTGGGGGCTTGTCATCAAGACAAGCTGTTGTCGGGCATAGGAAGAAACGGGACCGATGTGTTTATTAACCGACTCCACGCAGTGAACTACCAAACTTGGGTAAGTTTACTGACATGGATAGCTTTCCCTAGATGAGTTGTGGGGTGGGATTTGATCTCTACCGGCTAAATGTGACTTTAAATCTGACATCAGATAACCGCAGTTGGTGACAAGGCACACCCTTCTTTGGCCCACAGCAGTTGAGACCATATCCTTGCTCGAAGATGACGACTTAAGGGGTTCTAGGGGTGAAATTGAGGGGGAGTGGGCCGGAGACAACCGTGAAAGTATCCTGCTTTTTTCCAAGAAAAGATCCCTTTTCGTACCCTGGCGCAACGGTAATATCATACCGAGTTAGAATCTCGGCAGTGACGCGGCGTATTTCCATCAACGCTAATCTCTTGCCCACGCATGCGTACGGCCCTAGTTCCTTGTCAGTTGATCGCTGGCTATTGTAATTCCGAGCCTAACCTAATAGGAATAGGAGAATAAGCATACCCATATTGAAAGGAATAAAGACAGACTTGTTCTTGATGAGCTCCTTGTGTTCCATCCATCGATCAGGGAGAAACTCTGTTGGTCTCTCAAAGTTGCGCGGATCTGCCAATGACAATTTCGCGTAAGGATATTGTCAGCCAGCATGGAAATGCCGTCGATTAGCGAGATTAACGGGTCACGTACCTCTGAAGACTGTATAGGATGGCACCTGCACAATGGTATTCCCAGGGATCTGGTTACTGCCGATACGGAGACCTCCTGGGGGCGTAACTCGCTGCGTGCCGGAAGGGACCGGTGGGTGCAGCCGAAGCGTCTCATTGATCACGGCGTCCAAGAGCTCAACATTGATTAGATTTGAGTTCTCCAAACTTGGGAGAGCGTCGAATGCATCCTGTAAGTTTTTGGTAAGATTTGCGTCATAAGCAAGCTCGTAAAAGATGTGAGTAAGAGTCGCTGCCACAGAGTCGCTTCCGGCAATGACAATTAATTGTGCGTCTCCGTGTAAGTTCCAATCATCTTTCTGAGTTTTCTTCCCCTGGT
Source organism: Clonostachys rosea (assembly GCA_026958235.1). Classification (NCBI taxonomy): domain Eukaryota; kingdom Fungi; phylum Ascomycota; class Sordariomycetes; order Hypocreales; family Bionectriaceae; genus Clonostachys; species Clonostachys rosea. Next base: position 993,735 of record CP110207.1, read on the forward strand.
CGTAGTTCGCCAACAACCAGGAGAAGATATCGGGCTGGTCTGGCTCGTTCTAAGACAAGGGTTAGATAGAATGTCGATAGCTCGGCTCTTGGTTTGTCCCACCCACCTTTCGCCTCTCATTAATTTGATTTTGAATCCAGTTCCAAAACTTGATATAATTCCAGTTCAAAAGCGGGGTCCTTTTCAGGAAGGGGAGCAGCCAAGGAAGATGGGCGAAGAAGGCAATGTTGAACATATCAGTTCGGATAGTTTGGAATATATATGAATCTTCGCCGTTGCGAATCATATTGGAGTTTTTATTGAAAGCCAGGTCCTCCATGACATCAAAAACTAAAAAGTCGAACCACTTGGTGATATTGATCGGTTTATTGTGGTCACGATCAATAACTTGAAGGAGCTCATCAATTGCCTTGGTGATTCGAGAATCGTACCCGAGAAGTGCTATCCAGGACTACGGATTAGTGATATTCCAATGAATGTAGATCTTCTGATGCTATGGCGAAGGTTTCTACCTTTGGTACTGAATCCTTGATCCCAGACTTTGCGGCGCCGCGCATGTTCCTCCTTGTCGCGAGCCATGAAAAGGGGGTAGCGCGGCTCTAGGAGTGTGTACCAAGGCCCCTTGACTGTTGGAGAGTGAGTGCCGTAGATAGCTTCAACGGCGGCTGGATCAGTAATCGACAGCTCCGACGGGCCTGGATGATGTGAGCTCAGGCTTGCGGCCGAGGGATGTGAGAGTTACAGGCGACTTACCAAGGCGCACGTAATCCCCATATTGATGGTGAATTTGTTCAACTTCCTTAAAAAGTTGGAGATTTCTTACGGAGCGAGCTGTGATGTAGAAGTTGCTAAGCTTGGCTAAGAAAGGACCTGGATATCTGGAGAGTCGATGGAAGAAAGCCCGATAAATAAGCATGCTAAAATATAAACCAACAAGGTAAGAAATGGCCACTTCGGCTGCTTCGGTAAACGGGAGCTGGAGGCGAGCTTTTGCAACCCCAGAAGCCATCAGGAATGCCATAAGATGACCAACGAAGATCTGGGGCGAGAGCACATCCCATTCCCCTATCCGAAAGACAAGTAGGTGAGCCGAAGCACCGCCAAGGCAGGCCGAAAAGCTCACGGTGTTGAATGAAAACATCTTCCTGACCTAAGTCAAATACGGTATTATGTGGTCGAACAGAAACTTGATCAAAACGCAGTCTGATCAGGATACGAAGAACCACGACTCAAAGAGGGGTCGGAAGGAAGATAGATAGGTTGCTACGTGTCCTGTAGGCTGTGACATAATGTGGCTGGGAATTCATCGAATAGGTGCATCTTCGTTGGTTGATTTGTATTGTCAACTGAACCTCGTGGATCCCCCATGCAACACAATACCTTGCCAATTTGGCTTGCGGTTGGTCGGAACAGAAGGCGCCTAGGTCGAAGGATCGTTTGCCTATTTGGGTATCGGCAAGAAGGGGGTGTCGTTACAAAGTTGTACACACCCAAAAGCTCGAGCCAAAGCGTCCACAGGTGGCCTCCCATATTGTCTGTCTCCAAATAACGCTATGATTAGGCAAGATCCATTGATGCTGATCCATTGAAGGAATCCTAGTGACCTCTACGAGTGTGGCGGACCCATTATCATGATGTATGCATACAAGGGATCCTTTCCCACCAACATGATGCATCTCACGTCATCCCTTGTGGATGGTGGGAGATCAAATCTAACACTATCTCATAACCAATAGGGTGTGTACAAGCCACGGAACTTTATAGCTCGCTTGGTGTGGTGGTAGCACGTTGCCGCCTTGACAAAGCCGAGGGCCAACAATATCAACACCCGCCTGCTAAATGCACCCATATAGATTTCCACGCTCGCACCGTTCGTAGCACTCGCCGATACAACTCTATTCAGTAAAGTTCTTCATCATCGCTTGTGGTATTATTCCTTGCGGAGAAATATGGCATTGGGAACAACAGCCTGGGATGTGTCTCCAGCATCTTGGCTTCAAAGAAGGACTGCCAGTATCCAGCTAAAGCAACATAATGTTTTTCTTTCCGTGAGTCCGACCCAAGATAAGGCTATCTGTCTTCCTCACTAATTCATTAATCAATATCACAAGCTTGCCCTTATTGGCTCCGACAATGTCCCCATTTCTAATGGCGCCGACATCTTAGAAGGAGATGAAGCCAACCACCAAACGAAGGCTTTCTCAACGGTACTTCAAGCCCACATGGGCTTCAAAACTTCTTTGCTGCCCGAGGAGGTTGGGAAGAACTCCTTCAGCGAGAACTGCAGAGCCGAAGTGAATGCTATTGACACATTCTTCCCTGGAGCATTGCCAGAGAAAGTCCGTATTTGCTTCGCGGCCTGGCTCGCCTTTGCATGCGCCATGGATGACATCCTCGATATGCTGCCTTCCGACTTGGGCCAAGCGGTCTTATGCGACTGTATCGAAATAATCCAAGGCCGCCCTGTAGACGTTTCGAATGGTACCCAAGGTATTTGCTATTGGATCAGAAACAATGGTTAGCTCTAGCTAATTTGCCATCCTTTTAGGACATGCCGGCGATGCAAGGATCCAACACCTAACGAGGACGTTGCATCAACATGTCACACGTCATCTTCGCCAAGACACATGTGATGTGTTCTTCCGCGAGGTATGCGGCGTCTTTTATGCGCATATTGATGAGTTCTTGATCTTGGACGGTAGGATTCCTCAAGACTTGGATACGTATATGTCGATCCGCAGTCGTACCATCTCTCTCAATCCCTTCTTCGAAGTGATCAAGCGCGAGTATTTCCCTGCAACTTGGCGGTCTAATACGGCCTGGGACCGGCTACAAGAAGCTGTCTCCTCTGCAGCTGGACTACAAAATGATTTAGTAGGCTTGGAGCGAGATATGAAGAATGACGAGCAGATGAATGCCGTTATTGTTTTGATGCGTAGTCAAGCTGGGGCTCGCTCAGCCGATGAGACTCATTCGCTCTTAGCTCAGTGCGTAGATACTGCGGTAGACGTGCATAATAAGAGGATGGAGACAGTATTCAAACAAGCAGCACGAATACTTGAAATGGCCGGGGGAGATCAGTTAGCGGCAGCGACGAGTCAGGTTGTGCAGCACATTGTTACAATGGCCCAGGGCCACCTGACATGGTGTGCTTCAGCGAAGAGGTACATGGTCAGATTGGATCACGATGAATAGAATAAAGCCATAGATCAGTTCTATTTCGGTAATATATTGAAGCTCAACGCCCTTTATTGATGTATTGGGAACACCCCTTCTCGTACAACTGGCACACAAAGTCCCAAGGGTGGAGGGGGGCGTGGCTCGGACGCACCAGAATCTGACCGGGCTAAAGTAGCCCGACTCTTTCAATACATATCCCTGTTAACCAGAGCGGGGTTGACGGAAGTTGTACTTGAGTTCTTGCTAGTGCGGCGTAGGGGAATACGGGATAAAAGGGTTCCTCGATGGTCGTCTCCTGCGTCCTCCAGCCATTCGAGAAACATGGTGGCAGGACAGTCGTCAAAATGATCAACCAGGAGACTCTAGTTCGTTCAAATGGGATATTTCATGGTCTTCCAACCTATCCTAGTACCCCAGGTACCCAAAACCTGACGGCTCTTGTGGCCGGAGCTACGGGTCTATCTGGCTCTCACATGGTCAAAGTGTTAGCTGCGTCACAGCGCTGGAGAAAGATTTACTGCCTGAGTTCGAGGCCTCCCCCAGAGAACTTCTTCGCTGATCTTGGAGATGGCAGTGGGAAAGTCGAGCACGTGGCCATTGACTTTCTTCGACAGCCAGCCCAGATTGCAGAATGTCTTAGCGACAAGATCGAGCACGTGTAAGTACTCAAGATGTGTTTGTGGTAGCTCCGGGGCTTCGCTCAACAATTGTACAGTGATCACGTATTTTACTTCTCGTATATGCAGCCACCTCCCAAAGGTGATGCTTTAGACCTCTGGGCACATGCTGATGAGCTCGCAAGGATCAACCGTAAGCCACCTTCTCCCTTGTTTCAGATTTTACTGACCTTCCCGCCCGCCCCTCAAGTGTCTTTATTCAAAAATTTCGTCGGTGGTCTACAGCTAGCAGGCTTAAAACCCAAGAAATTTATGCTCCAGACGGGATCTAAACACTATGCGTTTTACCTTGGCCCGGCGGCAATTCCAGCTTTCGAGTCTGACCCGCGTGTGACGATCGATGACAATTTCTACTACGCACAGGAAGATGCGCTCGCCTCTTATTGCAAATTAAACGGATCACAATGGGCCGTATCACGGCCTACATATATCATCGGAGCAGTCCGTGACGGGTCTCTCAACCATCTCATCGGCTTCGGAATTTACGCTTCGGTACAGGCGTACATGAAGCAGCCGCTGTTGTTTCCTGGAGACTACCGTGCTTGGGACCGTGAGCAGCACCAGAGTTCGGGCTTGCTGAATGCCTATTTCCAAGAATGGTTGGTTCTGTCTGAAAGCACCGCTGGTGAAGCATTCAACATCCATGATGGAGATTCATTCACTTGGGGGCGGCTCTGGCCCTATCTTGCTCAATGGTATGGTATCGAGTGGGATCCTCCAGAGACGGATGATTCCAAGTATCGAACTGTAAAGATGGCGCTTCCCACAACACCAAGAGGGTGAGTACACGAGTGAAACTTGCAGATAAATACTTATCAGTAATTATGTCGCTAACGGTTATCAAGATATGGCCCTCAGGCAACAATGAGGTCAACATTCAGCCTTCTTGAGTGGTCTTTGAAACCCGAAGTTGAGCAAGCATGGAAGGAAATTGCTCACAAGCATGACCTGGTGCTGAATCCATTTGATCCTCTCTACCGCGCTCGCATCTTCTCATTCTCTGACTCGGCCGTGATCGGGGATGGCGCAATGACCTTGAGTATGCGGAAGGCTCGCAATCATGGCTTTTTCGGCACTGTGGACTCTTATCGCTCCATATTTGACTCTCTACATGAGCTTGCCAGACTGAAGATGATAATGCCACCAGTTGTGGGTGAATTTGTCGAATAGATTTGGCAAGAGAGAATCCACAAATATGATCTCACCCTGAGAACCGCAAATCCGTAGCACAAGACTGTGCTTAACCATCAAAGTATCCTATCCCGGATGTGACGGTGCTAATGGCATATAAGTTCGGGATCGTGTTAGACATGGAGTCGGTATCTAGTGGTATGAATGGAGGATAGAGCTAGAAAGACCCCTTAAGCCAAGATGAAGCTTCAGAGCCTTGGTAACTGCAAATTATCTGGGGTGACGAGAATATTCTGTGCGCTTTCGTTGCTGTGAACAATGGCTACCACTTCGTAGAATTCGATATCAATTGCGACAACAGATGCAGGATTGTTTAGGATCTAGATCACTGCCAAAGTAGGACATAAACTATCACACTAGCCGAGCTCTTTCACTATCCTTCCTCCATATGCAAGACAGCAGAAGAAAATGAGTGGGCAAGTCTCTTCGGTAACCCATGCAGGAGTGTGTCTATCTATTCCCACACCCAGATGCCCTCAACCGCGAGATCCCCATATCTCCCTGAGAAAATCCTCCACTTGCGTAAATTCATGATCCGGCAGAATCTCATTCCACTCGTCCGTGACTGTCCAAAGACCATGTTTAGCACCAAGCATTACGGAAATTGTCGCCAGCTGTGAGAAGGACTCGACCTGGTCTTCTGGAATGTCAGTAAAAGGTACTCGGAAGAAGTTGTCGGTTTTGAGTTCCCCAGCTTCAAGATCTTTCTGTTCCAAGCTTTCAATTGTGAAGCGAGTCCCTGCAACTAATTTCAGCATAAAGGGATCTTCTTCAACGGTTATTATTGTCAACATACCACGGACTCTCTCCCCAACTCGAATGAGATCTTCGAAACTGATTTGATTCCCGCTAACACCCCCAACAAGTGGCCATTCGCCTTCATACTCAATAGCGCGGGCTACAACTTTTCCGATGTCGCGGGCAGCCGTAAATGTGATTTTATCAGTCAGTGAGCCTGAAAGCACGAGAGCACGGCATTTCTCAATGTCCACGGTCATAGGCATTGTCGTTAGATACTTGGAGATCCGGTGAGGGTGACCCAAATAATCCATCAATATGCCAACCTGAAAACAGCTATACTCAAGAACCTACCACTAATCGTTAACGCAATACTCATCACTCTAAAAAAGGAAAGCTCTCTTCGCACCTTTTTCTCCTTGTTCAGCTGCTGTAAATAATGTCGAATCTCCACTTTGCCTGCGTTCCACGGTGTGAGACTGAGATGAGCGTCTAGCTTCATGCTTCTGCTTTCTGGTCAGCTATTCGGAGTCAACAGATATATAGACTGGTATCATACGTTGCCCACTCAGCAGGTGCATAACGCCTCACCCCTGCTTTGATTGCAGCATCAATGAGCATCTTTTGAGTAGCATTGCCAGGGTCACGATGCACGGCAAAAACGCAAAGTAAGGTGTCCACTCCTTTTAGCAGTTGGACAAGCTCAGACTCAGATTCATATGAAGTCTGAGTCCACGTGACCCCTTGCAGCGGAGGCAAAAGTGAGGGATCCTTGAAAGTTTGAGTCATTGGGAAGTCTCATGATTAGAGGTCGGGGAGTCAGAATGAGGCATACCCTGCGAACCAGTGCAATAATTTCATGTTTCTGGCGCTCGACTATTCCGTCCAATATCTCCCGGCCAAGTTCTTTATTAAGTTTTTAGCATTGACGTAAGACCAAGAAACATGGTTCATGTATAGAACATACCACCTGCCGCTCCGGCGATTGCTACCTTTACCATGCTTGTGCTGTATAATGACCGATTCTAGGTTGCCTAGACAAACGCCAATGTTTTAGAGAGATCAATCCTTTTTATACCAGAACTTGACTTACACAGATTAGAACAATCACATATTGCAAGTTTCTCTGAGGCATGATGCAACAATACGTGTATGCTCCTCACGTAACCGGAGGTCTAGTGTGTCCGGTGGAGGATGAGTCTGTTACGTGATCGGACTGAAATTCCTCCGACTACGAGGATCCCTGTTCCTCATGATTTCCCCGCCATTAACACGGCTTCGAGACAATCATCTTAGTCTGAAGTTATACAGCATACAGGAAAGCAAAATATGGCCTCTCGATTTTCAAGAAATTTAATTGAGGCAGATGAGGGAACAAGGGTAAGTGACACCAAAATAACAAGATTTGAAACGGCATCTGCTGAACTGATGCCATGAAGGCACGCCGTGAGCGTGGTCGACAATCTCAGGCTGCCTTCCGCAAGCGCCAGGCGCAATTCAACCGGGATTTGAAGAACAAAAACCACCAACTGACACGCAGTATTGAAAGAGTGCTTGACTGTATTCAAGGCGACGAGCGCCCGGACCTACTTGGTGCCGTTTCTGACATGGCTCGCACAGCCGGGATTAACTCCTCACATGAAGGTGAACAAGGAGGAGAGGAGGGCGATCGTTCCGCCAACTGGTACATAAATGATCTGGCTGTTGGAAGCAATGAGGAATTGTATGATGAGTTCATACTTCAAAGCAAGCCTCCAAAGCCCCATTACACCGAAATGCGTCTAGATCCATTCCACTACATGAACATCTCGCTACCACCCGAGGATATAGTGCCATATCTCGGTGCAGGCTCAAATACATTTGCCGGTAGACTGTTCTGGTTCATGTTAGAGCACAGCCAAGTTCGGTGCGAGAATAATCACGAAGAGCCGATAGAATTCCATCAGAGGATTGTTGGTCACTCTCAAGCAATGGAAGGAGTGAGCTTATCATTTGCCCAAACGATGGTAGAGGCAAGGCTAGAACACAGGCGTACGGGATCTATTGCCGCAGAAATTGCTCCAGCAGCAGAGATAGACTTGGCTATGGTTATCTGCACAAGGGTGCAGGAAGAACATGAAAAGAAAGGAGACAACATGGCACAGTGGATGTCCTGCCAGGCTGTTGAAGAGCACATTCAAGAGATCCTCGGCGAGGATACGTTCACTAGGCTTCAGGTGGCCTTTTCAGAAAACGGGCATCCGTTTGTGAAAAAAGAGGTCGAGAAACTCTATTGCAAGCTATATGATACATTCGTGTGTTTTGGGGATGGCCCAAGGTGGACTATTGACACTGTCAACGAGCTTATCTTTGAGTGGATCATGTCGGCTTTCGAAGCAACAGAGAAGAGGTACTTGGCTTGGGATTTTAACAGGGAACCTGGTTTATTTTCTTCCTAACAAAGTGGTCTTTGGTGGATCGAATTCAACTAGGAAACAGATTAGACATTCTGGGAAATAAAGTACTCAAGCCCAGCCTTTTCGAAAAAGGCTTGGCAGGGCACGAGTATGGAAGGAAGACCCGAGTTACGCTGGATGGGAATCATGTGATCTTTTGTTGATTGGCAGAGCATGGCTGGGATACTCAGCCTTCGTTGGAAAGATTCCCGGCTGCTGCCTTTTCTGGACATGGCCAAGCCCCAATATATGCCCGAGAGCTAAAAGAAACAACAAGCAATATATGTGACCCTGTATCACACGTTAGTTAGCTCCAATTTTCTACGATAGCCTTTTCCAATAATGGCTTTTCCGGGTACATCTTCACCACTTTGATGCAAAATAAATCTTTTGATGATCAGATGTACAATCAGGCCGTAATGAGGACCTTGAAGTGCGGCGATCCATCAAGGGGTACGTCAACGCATGCCATAGAGCGAATTAATGCCCGTTGCCCCACGTGTCTACCATGTTGCACGAGTCGCGACACTGACGAGTACTATGGAGAGGCACGCGGGGGCTATGTTGGTTACGTATGTAGATTCGCGACTAGCTCTGCTGGACTTCTGTTCTACAGTCTGGTGCCTGGCTACTGACGAGTCAGGAGGCAATATCTTCTTGTCCGCATCGTCATCAGGCCTGTAGGCTTGAAGAGGAGTGAAATATGGATGGATGTGCAAGCTTCCTTTCTTGGCTATCACACGCACTACATTGTCCGAGGGAATGATCCGCAGCCTGTTTTCTGCGCCATCAGGATGGCATCCAGGGGCGGGAAGATAGACTGACATGGGACGCGTCTGGCGGAAACAAACCACAATCCACCAGCGGAGGCCAATTTCCAAGTCTGAGCATCGGCCCCATGCTACAACTAGTTGGAGCCGACGCCTAAGTTTGATATCCTGTGTTCCCGTGCTACCAAGATGCGTCATCCATGTTGGCTCGCAGGAAAAGTCTCCAGTTTTCCCAAGCTGTCTCTTTCGAACTTCCAAGTCTCATCTCATATGCTTTCTTTGCGAGCCAGTTCCTGCCTGTGTGGACGCGCGGCGTACATTCAGGTCTCTCCCCCGGCATGCCGTCGATGATGGGCAAGACCCCAAACACCTGTTCACAGATGGCCCAAGTAACCAACAAGCGCCGATATCGTTCATTACTCACTCCTCTAATCGTATTCATGTTTCTTTGGATTACACTGTGGTTTAGTTCTAGCATTCGAGTCCATTCTACCCCCCACTTCCATGTCGAAAGCGAATTCAAACCAGTCAACGTCCACAATGCGGATCAGAAATCAGTCCAAGAGCTTTGTGCCAGCTTTCCCAAACATGTCCTAGACTCGATACAACCTGTCCTACGCATCGGCCATACGGAAAACCAACACAAGGTTGAGGCGCAGTTTGACAGCGTGAGCAGTTGCTTCACCTCCGATGAGCTGGTCGTCTACTCCGATCTCGTCGAAGATGTTCGTGGCCATCAAACGATCGATTCTTTGGATAATATGCCCCTCGAACTGCAAGAGAATGATCATTTCAAAGGGTACATGTCACAAAAGCAGCGGTACAACAGCAACATAAGCGAAACTACATCAGAGCCTGTCCATATCGATGGCTGGGCCATCGACAGATTCAAATTTCTGCCCATGGTAGAGAGGATATACCACGCACGGCCCGAGAAAGAATTCTACGTCTTTTATGAGACCGATTCGTAAGTGTCTGCCCCCGCCCTTCTGATGTTTGCCCACTGGCTGCAAGCACATGTCGACTAATCGTACGTGACAGCTATATATTCTGGGACAACATGTTTCGATATCTCAAAGGCTTCGATCCGGACGACGAATTATACATGGGATCACCCACCGTTGGACGGAAGCGCACCTCTTTCGCGAACGGAGGGCCAGGCTTTGTGCTCAGCCGAGGAGCCATCAAAGCCCTGTTACGCCGCGAGGAGGGAGAAGATGGCTACAACACGGCGTCTCTTGTCGACCGATGGCTAAAGCGGATGGTTGATGACTGCTGTGGCGATGCGACTTTGGGATGGGCGCTGAACAGAATGGGGGTCGTTGTTATGGGTTTGTGGCCGATGTTCAATCCTCATTCACTCCATGGCATCCCGTTCAGCGATAAACATTGGTGCCAGCCGGTTCTTGGCCTACACAGAACGACGCCGAGCGACATGCGGACATTGTGGAAGTGGGAGTTCGAGAACCGAAAGCAGGATGCGCCGATTCTATACGCTGATCTTTGGGAAGTCCACCGCCCTGGGGAGCAGGAAGAGTTTAAAGACTGGGATAACGGCAATTGGAACGGATGGAATGCACCCTGGTGGAAGAACATCAAGTCAGCCGAGTCCTGCAAACGATATTGTCTCAGCGGAAGAGACTGCTTTCAATGGCATTGGATATCAGCAACGAAGCAATGCATCGGGATGAGCTCCTTTCGATATGGAGAGAAGGCTGTTGACACGGATCACCACCATTCGGGCTGGATAAGAGAACGGGTATCCAGGTTTCGGAATGATCATCAGTGCAGAAATATCGAGTGGGTGAAGCCCAGTCTCTGGAGGGTGTTCTCGGACGAAGGCAAAGCACCAATATATTAAAATATTAGCATGTTTGTAATTGGCGGCATGGAGTATGGAGTATGAGGTAGTGCTTTGGATCCGTATGAAGTTTGAATTGGGCGTGAACCAGGCGATATTAGACTGTGTGGTCTCCAATCAAATCTCGAGATGTCGAATCAGGAGGCACCGTAGCAATATGCACAGCAATTTTAACCCCTCCACATTCGTGGTTTGGCTCATTCATGGAGGGGCCAATTGAAGCTTCAATTTACGTGTAATGTCAGATCTGCACCGCGACCTCCCGTATATTCATTCATGAGCAGATATATGATGAGTTTATTGAATTGTTCTGTTCTTAAAATACACGGCCAAGATCTCCATTATAGGAGATACCTTGAAGAAAAGGCATAGCATAGACCCCAGGTGTCGAAGCCGCATTATGAAAAGACACTGGGGTACGCGGAATCAGCTCGGCAGGATAGTGCCACGGTTCTGGCTGGTGGCCAGCCAACATCCAACAAGCCCCATGGCAAGGGATACTTCATCGATGCTACGGTGGTGGGTGACGTAAAACCTTCAATGAAGGTATATACCAGGCTCATATTTTCGGTCCGTTTGCAGTGTTTTTCAAATTCATTTCGGAAGAAGAAGTTATGCAGGCGGCCGAGGAGACCGAGTACGGGCTTGCAGCCACACTGTTTAGGACAGACGTGACCCGGGTGGTCCGGTCTCACAGAGGCTCCGAGCCGGAAATATTTGGATAAACTCAAATAAGAACAGTGTCTTCCGAGATCCTTTGGGCGGGATGAAACAGTCCGGAATTGGAAGAGAGCGGGAGAGGCTGGTCTACAAGCATACTCAACAATCAAAGCTGTCCATCTGAATTGCGTGACGGTCAACCCTGACATTTAGTCTCGGGACACTCTAAGACTACATTTTGCAATCAAATAGTTTATATCTAGCCAATTTCTTGAATGCTTTATTTCTCAACTTCATTATTTGTCGAGGTTGTATCTTCACTTCCTCAGTCCACGATGATGGCACAACGATGAGCATTATTGCAACAAAAGCCCGCTCTTACGATTATATAGTAAGTCTCGCTTGAAACCAAACGCTCTGTATCGTCGATCACGATTTTCTCACTTGACATGTCGACAGTATCCAATTTATTGGATTTGCCACCCATACAATGAGGTATCCTAAACATAACTGAGTCTTCAGATATGGATTCTCGAGGTCATGTCGGCCCATTGCACTACTCCAATGATAAGAACAAAGGTCAATCTTCCAATAGCGGTCATGTTGGGCGAGCTCAAGTGGTTGGACAAATAACGTCACCTAAAGTCAATTCAATGACGACCGGCAAAGTCGGCAAATGAGTATCGGCCCAATTCTATCACTTGACCCGGTGCTCGCTCGACCCATTCTTTTTGAGATTTGCGTTGGGTGCCGAATTGACTCTCGCTTGACGTCTTCGAGATATTCTTATTAGAACATAAAGCTACCCCTTTTATCGCCTCTAAACTACGTTGTCGGAGATACGACACGCCCTTACACGAAGATTTTATCAGTTTCTCTCCGTGAGCTGTCCCAGAACGCAGAATGAGTCAAAGGTGAAGTTCTCGGGATGGTGACGTCGATGATGCTCGTGATGGTGTGTGGATCTTTGACTTCGTTCAACCCCGGATCAGCCGGAGTGCTTGATACAAGGACAACGAGCGGGATACCCCACACAAGCAGTCTCTTATTGCCAAAGAAAACGGCTAGATCTGGGAACCTACTTTACCTTACCCCCTAGCCAATTATGTGTTCAGGGAGGGAGGCGAACAAGACATTGGTGGAGCTTATCTCGATGTCTAATATAAGCTCTCGCAGTCTGCCACAACGGAGCTGGTCAGTTCAACGTACAGTGATAGGCCCGAATTCCACATTAAATACTGGAGAACCTGGAGAAAACATGTCTGCCTTATTACCGGACCCAACGTGGGGAGTCTGAAGTTGGACGCCACTCCCCCCCGAAGCCATCCTTTGTACGTCGATAGTCGGGCCGTTGGAGGTATCGTGAATGACGACATAGGCTTGACTATTGATATGGTTCTTTTACCTCATGATCAAGCGGTGGAGCTGACCGTTGCATAAATACCGGCCTCTCCGTTTAGAAACCATTTGGTCGAGGTGAAAACTTCAACACCAACCCTATCAATATCTGAAATCATGAAATTCCCAGGGTTGACGGTTTATTTCGATCAACATGATCCCAATTCGGAGAAGCGGATGGACGGGCATCGCCCGTCGCTCGCAGGCTTGGACTACTCCCCGCTCCCTCGAATCTCACGTCGATCTTTCATCATGGGCGTTCTTGTGTCCATGGGTGGCTTGATGTAAGATATGAGCATACTATTCCATCTAGTAGACCACTTCCAGTTGCTGATTTTAAAAATCTAGTTTTGGCTATGATACCGGTCAAATTTCCGGCTTTCTGGAGATGGACGACTTCCTCCAGAGGTTTGGAACAACCAATGCACAAGGCGTTAAAGAGTTCAGCCGTGTAAGGTCCGGTCTGATAGTTGCCCTGCTGTCAATCGGCACACTTATGGGAGCCTTGGTTGCTGCACCTATTGCAGATAGGATCGGGCGTCGCCCTTCCATCTCCTTTTGGTGTGTGATTGTGTCTATTGGCTTTGTAGTGCAAATCGCGGCCAACACTGCCTGGTACCAAATCATGATAGGCAGATATATTTCCGGTCTTGGAGTAGGTGCCCTGAGTCTTCTGGTGCCAATGTATCAAGCTGAGACAGCACCACCGTGGATTCGAGGAGCTCTCGTCTGTACCTACCAGCTCTTTATCACGATGGGCATCTTTCTGGCCGCCTGTTTCAATTACGGCACGTACATCCATCATCGAAACAGCTCAGCAAGCTGGAGGATCGTCATCGGCATCGGTTGGCTTTGGACTCTTATCCTTGGCATTGGCATCCTATTCTTCCCAGAAACACCTCGGTACAATTACCGTCATGGTAAAAGGGACAAGGCCCAAGCGACACTGTGCAAGGTATATGGTGCTACGCCCAACCACTGGGCTATCCACACGCAGATTGAGGAAATCGAGAGCAAGCTTCGCGAGGAAAGTGTCGTCAAAGGCAATGCTGTGACGCAGTTTGTGAGAATGTTCAGGGCTCCTCGAATGGGATATCGGATCGCTCTTGGAATGGGTTTGCAAATGTTCCAGCAACTGACGGGTAAATATCCCAGCAGCTGGCCTTCCATTATTTTATCTCGCTGACGAGTATCCTCTAGGTGCCAACTACTTTTTCTACTACGGAACTACGATCTTCAAATCGGTGTCAATCGATTCCTTCATCACTCAAATCATTTTGAATACCATCAACTTCCTCGTCACTTTCATAGGTCTTTACTTGGTGGAACATTACGGCCGCAGAAAATCATTGATCACCGGTTCTCTTTGGATGTTTGTCTGCTTTATGATCTTTGCGTCTGTCGGCCATTGGGCCTTGGACCGCGATGATGCATCTCGAACACCACATGCCGGAATTGCGATGATTGTCTTTGCATGCCTGTTCATTCTTGGCTTCGCGACAACCTGGGGGCCTATGATCTGGACAATCATGGCTGAAATCTATCCTTCCCGTTACCGAGCTAGGGCCATGGCACTTGCCACGGCATCAGTAAGTAGCCAAACAAACACATTGAATGATGCTTCGGCAGCTTACACTATCGCGCAGAACTGGCTTTGGAATTTCCTTCTTGCCTTCTTCACACCTTTCATCACAGGTGATATCGACTTTTTATATGGCTTTGTCTTCGCCGGATGCAATCTCATCGGTGCTGCAATTGTCTATTTCTTCGTCATCGAAGGAAAAGGTCTCAGCATCGAGGAAATCGACACCGCCTATCTCGAACATGTCAAACCTTGGGAGAGCTCCAAATGGGTCCCGCCAACCCCTGCCGAGATGGCAAAGATTCGGCGACAGGCTGGAACTGAAATCGCTGGCACAGATGAGGCGGCCGAAAGTTATCCAGTTGCGGGTGATGGAACAACCGGGGCAGTTAGCATGAATAAGAAAGCGGAAGAGAACGGTCTCGACCATTCCCACCATGAGAATGCGTAAGAAGGTGGATCAATTATTGAAGGGTAACAGGGCCATATTTAAACCAGGAAAGAAGAAGATATTCAGGTGGTGTGTGTATGTTTATATTTGTAGCTTACGAGGCTGGTCTAATGTGCAATCTAATACCTGATTGTGTCTTCACACCTGAGATGACACTTGTCCTGGGGACTCTTAGGCCTACGACTAAATTGATGCAAAATTTGAGATTTATCATCACTGCAAAGTAATTGCCATAGCGATCAGTTTCAACTAAGATCTAACCATAAGGAGTCTGTAAAATAATCATACATTTGTCTACGAAACTGGGGCCAATTATTACCCAGTTATCCCCTCGACGTTGAGGATAATCAGTCTTCTACTATGGTGATATCTTTGCCTAACATCACATTCAGCAACGTCCCAGAGAGGCAGGAGATGGTCGGCTTCAATCTGATAACCGCTGCCCCTCACGCGTCGCATTGCATCATGAATATTCGTATCTCAAAAGTGGGAACAATGGAACTTTTTTTTCCTGTAAAAAACCGTGAATGGACCGCATGTGAATACCACTCAAGACGACGTTGGCCCACAATGATTGGTCGCGCGGCAACTGAGGTACTCTGGGAGTTTTGGTCAACCGTTAGAAAGAAGCTTTCCGGGAAGCCTCCATCTAAATATAGTGACATGATTATTCACAGCGCGCTTCTACTATTGCGATAAACAAACAAGTGAGGCCGTTGGTTGGCCGAATGCGCTGGTGACAAGTGCCTTGGGTCGTCACGGCGTAAAGGGGTACCGGCATTGTCGGAGTGCGTCATTATTTGCCTCCGATGGGCAGCTATCCCGTTGACGGCAGTTGGAGGATTACAGGCATGGTACGGTGACAGTGCTTCAAGGTAGATGTTGAGTGAGTCAAGGTGCCTGACTGGGATGCCTCCTGAGCCACTGCACTTGATTCGCTCATAAGCTTAAAGCGTGAATCCCCAGTCACTAACGTTAGTGCCGACTAAGATTTTGGCTCAGGTTTGAGCTTGGGACGGCGTCCTCAAGTCCCGAGATCTAAAATCCTTCCTATAGCTTCCCTTGCAGATTCACCATCCGCCCGGCAATCTCGCCATCTTGCCAAGGATGGCCAAAACTTGAAGCTGGCTGTCCTCCTTCCAATTTCATCACATTGTCATGCTGACCATGCATGCCACCAATCATTCGCCCAACTTTAATCGGCCCCCGCCCCTGCCAAATCTGTACGCGATCTGCGGATGGATGAAAGAACCCGGAGCAAGAGGCGGGGAGGCGATTGTCTGTCTACCTTAGTGTCGGCGGTTTTATCCAAATGCCCAATGTGAGGATGATGCTTGCTCAAGTTGCCACGCGGCGGCCAAGGCTTCAAATTCTTATCGGGCTTCATACCAGCGTTGCCCTGTCGAAACCGTTGTGAACACAAGCACGGGGTTGCTCCGGTACCATGGAGCCCCAGTGGAAGCTACCATGTCTCAGGAGTGATCAGCATAGCCGGGAATTGCTGGTTAGTGCGCCCAGAAAGATTGACTTAGACACCTACCTGATTTGTTCATGATGCCATGGTCCTTCTGCATACTGTTACGCAGGGAGCTTTTGAACTGCCTGGCCCAGGCAGCACCGAATATCCCCATTCTCCAAGAAAATTGCATCCCTGCCCTTGTGCGATGGTGGAATTCCGATTGTGACCCTGATGGCTGCTGCTGCTCAACATGATTGGGGATGGTGCCATGTCAGGTGTCCATATCGCAAAATGTCACCCTGCCAACATTCCAAAGGGTCATACATTCCGAGGAACTTTGCAGCCTATCCTCCATTCACAAGCCCAGTATCAGGGTTATAAAGGCTCAGCCTTCCCTCCCTTGGTCGGCAGTCCCAGAAGGAGTTTTAGCAGCACAAACCTCCTCCCGACTACATCCCAACCTCTTCAAGATGAAGTCTTCTCCCTCAGTGTGGAGCGCAGTCGCCAGCCTTGTCGCTGGTGCACTTGCCAACAAGGAGATCCCTGTGGATGCTGAAAGGGCGGCAGAGTTGTACGACAATGGTGCTAGACATGAGCACATTATGCAGCTCAAGGCTGTAAGTACATCTCATGCGACTCCCTAGAAATGAGTTCTAATTATATCATTATAGAAAGTCTGGGCCGACCTTGATGCTCAAGGTGTATTTGACTCGACTCAGTACACCTCTTTCAACAAGGATACGGACTACGTAGCATGTGACAACGGCTACGCATCCTATGTCCCTGGAGATGCCAAGTACACCTTCAAGTGCCAGGACCTTGATCTGTACGATTTCAAGACACACGCAGAGCTTGGTAGCGCCTACGGTCGTGGTGCCGGGTCCTGGGGTTGGACCAGCCCAGAGGGGCGGGAGTTCGTTGGCATTGCCCAGGAAGACGGCACATCATTCTCTGAGGTGTCTAAGGAGGGTAAGCTGATCTACCTTGGAAGATTGCCTCAGTACACAACCGCACAGCCGTCTCTGTGGCGCGAGATCAAGGGCTACAAGAGCTATCTCGTCATCGGAAGTGAGGCGGTCGACCACGGTGTCCAGATCTTTGACCTGAGAAAACTTCTGGACGTTGATCCTGCGAGCCCCAAGATCTTCAGCAACGAGAACGACCTCGATGGCTGGTGGAACGAGGAGCTCCCATTGGGCAGATCCCACAATGTCATCACCAACGAGGAGCGAAACTACGGTGGCGCCACCGGATTCCAGCCCCGCGATGGTCCTCTCGCCGCTGGTCTCGTCTTCTTCGACCTGACGGATCCCTCCAACCCAGTTACCCTGGGAGGCAGTGGAGAAGATGGGTACGTCCACGATGCTCAGTGTCTTGTCTACCGCGGACCCGACAAGAAGTACGTGGAGCGTGATATCTGCTACGGCTACAATGAAGATTCTTTGACCATGTAAGTTCTAGCTCTATCTGACCACACTTAACAGCACGCTAACAATTTATCAAGCTACGATGTCGAAGACAAGTCCAACATTACCATCATCTCCAGGATTTCCTACGAAACAGCCCAGTACACTCACCAAGGTTGGGTCCTCGACCCTCAGTGGCAAAACTACATCATCCTCGATGATGAGTATGATGAGGTCGAAGTGCGAGACAACGGCGGCATTGCTTACCCAGTCTCATACATTTGGGACATCAGCTCTTTGGAAAACCCCAAGCTTACAGGCCAGTACACCGGCCCTAGGTCTGGTATCGACCACAACCAGTTCATCATTGATGGCTTTGCCCACCAGAGCAACTACGCCCTTGGTTACCACGTCCTGGATGTCCGCTCCATCCCTGATGACCCCACTGGCAAGAGCATCAAGCAGGTTGCCTACTTCGATATCCACCCTGAGGACGACAACCTCCCTGGAGGAGGAAATGTCACCTTCACCGGAACGTGGAGCCACTACCCTTACTTCAAGAGCGGTTATGTTGTCATCAACACCATGGACAGGGGTGCCTTTGTCGTGAAGAAGAGCAAGGACGCCCAGTGGTAATCGAAGAGCTGGACCATGCACATAGCGGCGGCTTCTATCGTATCCGCTTGGTACTAAGTTAGTCAAAGGTAGAGGAATAGCCTCCCATATTTAACGAATAAGAAACGTCTAAGATGGAATCCTATCTTTATTGCACATGCAGTGATGTAGATCACTAACAACAGTAGCGAGTAGTAACGATCCAACCAATAGCCTCTTGGGCCTCATCAAAGAAGAGCAAAGTCAGAAGCACTTACGTACATCCATTGAAACGGATTTTTCATGTTGTTGCTTCAAGAAAATCCGCAATATACCCCATCACAACAATGCCACCGTATACTGGCCTTATACCAAAACCTTAATTCAGGAGAACTTTAACTATCCCATCCATCCTTGGCATCCGACAATAAGTGGATTTCAAACCAGAATTAATAGAGACTGGGCTAACCTTGGATCCTAATTGAATATTCCATCAACGCTATTCAGGGACGGGCAGAGTCTAAAGAGAAAAATAGAAGGATAGAGGACTACTTTATAGACTCAGAATAATAGTATAGCCATCACATTCGATATCACCTATATAAAGCGACTTCAAATATTTCCATCGGCTTTTAGAGATCCTAGAAAGTTACCGGCTTCCATATCCGAAGCCATATTGTGCACTTTCCAAATAAGCGGGGGATAAAGAATTCCTCTACAACGTTACAACGTTACACTTGCTGGTGGACAACGCACCACGGCTGATAAGTATTTAGGCAAAACGCGCCCTGAAAGAAGATTGCGACTCATGATTCCGGGTTCTTCGTGGTGGTTCGATTCTAGTTTTGTGTACCAGTTAAAGCTATCGAGTCCTGCCGGTGATTGGGAAGACCTGGGCAAGCCATGGGTCGGCACATTCCCATTTCGTGGTACATTTTTTACCAACTTCCAATGAAAATCTAGTAACACGCAAGTCGGCTGATAGTACACTATGGATGCCATGTGTGCTTACAAGAGTCCGTGCGAAATGGGGAAGCACAGTCGTTTAGCAATATGTGTCTGGATGTCTCGCAAGAGATGCATGAATGAATCAGTATCACCGTGGTCTTCCAAACATCGCTACCTCTTCGTCAAAACGAACCATTAGATCCCACGAAAATCCAAGTATGGTATAGCGACTTAGCTTCGGCAATGTGTTGCCGATCCAACGCCGCTATCATTTGATCAACCAACATCCAGCGAGGCGACTGGTGCACTAACTCATACTTACCGGGTGAAAGAGCAACCCCGCAAAGCACATTTGGCAGGTTGTATCTCGAGTGGAGCGTCTGCATGGATTAGAACGACGAGTCTACCCGGTCGGAAAGCTAATGGCTCGTGAAGCGGAACCAATGTTGTGGTAGGACGACATAAACTTTTGAGGGGTCAATAGCTGGACTTGAGATCACGCGCCACCAACAGAGTTCTAGGCCATGGGGCTACGTATTTCAAGGGACCTTTTGGCGTTGCATCCGGGCAGAAATCTGTTCATGTTCAGTCAAGGGTCCCTTCGCGTCGGTATATGATTGGGGAAACACAGAACCCTTATCTTGAACCAGAGAAGAGTACTTGAGGGGAAGGCATCCTCTCTCACTCATAGGCACGTAGATAATAGATCTACGGATCACGCTCCTAGACTCCAACTACCTCACGGGCGATTATAGAGGCAAACAAATCAAAAATCTTTACCATGGCTCCTCCATCGCCCACCGTGGAGACGGTCGAAGAAGGCCCTTGTCCAGCTCTTGACGAGGAAAAATTACCTTCGGGAGCCAATGTCGAAAAGTTCAGTGACCAGATCCCCCATGAGCTGCTTAAAGAGCTCGCTCCCAACGGAGAAGAGGAGTATATTCTCGACAAGATCAACAACATGACCGAAGACGAGGCCCTCGCCATCATCGAAGAGTCGGTCAAATTCTTCGCAGATGACTGGAACTTCCCTTCAGAGATGCGTGACCGCATGAACCGGCTCGTTCAGGGCCCCAAGCTATACGGAGAGTACTACGGGAGAGACCTGCGGATTGATGCGGTCATGATTCGGTATTCATCGCCGTACCCAGGCGTACGCTCCGTAGTTGAGCTTCAGGATGAAGATGTGCCAATCGAGACAGTCCGTGCCTATCTGCTTGGAATCGGATGGGCTGTGATTGGAACGTTCATGGTAAGTGCTTTCGTTGCGCTTCCTCCCCTTTCCCCCTTCCCAATCCCCGCCACTCTTTTGCATATGTTGTTGGTCGTTCAGATTTTCTTACCTCTCACATCCAAAGGCAGGCAACATTCTTTTCGTCTCGCTTCCCCTCAATCAGTAAGTTGGAGTAATATATTGCGACGTGACGGCAATCTTCTAACTCCTGTATTACTAGCTTTGAACGCCCAGGTGATTCAAATTCTACTCTATCCATGCGCCAAGTTTCTCGAGTTTATACTACCAGACTGGGGGTTCACCATCATGGGGGTTCGCCATTCCCTCAATCCGGGTCCCTGGCACTTCAAGGAACAAATGTTTGCAACAATCACTTATAATATCGCCATATATACGACCAACGCCTACAGCATGATCCTGGTGCAGAAGTCTCCCATGTTCTACGGTCAGAAATTCATAGGCTTCGGGTACCAGATAATGCTGACCCTTTTCGTTCAGCTGATGGGTATGGGGTTCGCAGGGTATCTCAGGCGCTTCAGTGTCTACCCCGTCAAGGCTCTCTGGCCAACCCTGCTGCCGATAATAGCTATGAACAGGGCTCTCACTCGGCCGGAGCCAAAGGAGAACATCAACGGCTGGACGATATCCCGATACAAGTTCTTTTATATTGCTTTAGGATCTATGTTTATTTACAACTGGTTCCCAGGGTACATCTTCACAGCGCTCTCAACGTTCAACTGGATGACTTGGATCGCACCTCAGAACTTTACGCTGGCTATCCTGACAGGATCATCTTTAGGGCTGGGCCTTTTCAACCCTATCACGACTTTCGACTGGAACGTTGCCACTCAATCTTATCAACCGCTGTCACAACCCTTTTTCGCCATTGGCACTCAATATGTTGGCTCTCTTCTCGGAGGTGCTGTCATCTTGGGGATGTTCTACACCAACATGTTCAATACGGCATATCTTCCCATCAACTCATCCAGCGCCTTCGCCAATGACGGAAAGGTCTATGAGGTGCAAAAAATTGTGGTCAACAACAAGCTTGACCGGGAGCTATATCAGCACTACTCTCCCCCCTTTTACTCTGCTGGCCAGGTTCTTACCATTGCCGGAAACTACTGCTTCTACCCGGTTTACTTCATCTACATCATGTTCAACCAGTGGAAGACTATAGGAGCCGCGTACGTGGACTTCTACAAAGGTCTCCGCCACGGGAAGGGTAATTACGAGGGTGCCATGGACGTTCATAGCCGACTTATGAGCCGACATCCAGAGGTTCCGGACTATTGGTTCATTCTGATTCTCGTTGCTGCTGTTGGTGTCTCTGTCATCTTTCTCAAGATATTCCCGCTCGATACTCCGGTCTGGCTGGTCTTCCTCGTCATCGGCATCAACCTCGTCTTCGCCGTGCCGCTGTCCTTCCTCTCCGCCACAACCGGCACAAACCTCGGTCTCGGGTCGCTCATCCAGGTCATCACGGGGTTCTTGCTCCCCGGCAATCCAAATGCCTTTCTCTTCTCGCAAACGCTCGGTGGATGGGCGCTTGCAGGATACGGAGACAACTACGTCCAGGACCAGAAGATGGCTCACTACTGTCTGATCAAGCCTCGCGCGGTCTTCCGAAGTCAGATTGGAACCATCATCATCACCTGCTTCGTGGCCGTCGCAACACAGAACTTCATCTTGGAAAATGTCAAGGGCCTATGCACACCCGACCAGCCAAGCAAATTCACCTGCGCAATGGACGGGGCGCCTCTTTACAGCAGTTCGCTCATGTGGGGGCTCTTGGGTTCCAACATCATGTTCAACGAAATGTACCCAATCCTCAAATGGTGTTTCCTCATCGGCACGCTCATCTCCATCGTCTTCCTTGTCGGGCAGGGCTACGGTCCTATATACCTCCCTCGCGTCCGAGAGTGGCTCCGAGGTCGTCTTCGACCGCGAACATTTGGGATGCTGGAACGAACAGTCTTCCCAGTCGTAGCATCGCTGTTTTGGCTGAACCCGGTTCTGATAATCCAAGGCATACAGCATTGGGCCCCGTCCAACATGGCGTACAAGACTCCAGGATTGATTCTAGGTTATATTTTTATGTACTACCTACCAAAGCACAGAATGGCCCTCTGGGAAAAGTACAACTACGTTCTGTCAGCGGCTTTAACGGCTGGCGTCGCCGTGAGCGCACTCGTGATGTTTTTCGCAATTGGATACAATCCTGTCACTTTTTCCTGGTGGGGAAACACTGTTAGCAGGGCGGGTGTTGACGGGACCAATGTTGGTCGGTTGCCCATTCCCGAGAGGGGATATTTTGGCCCAGAGAAAGGCTCGTTCCCCCATTGACAGGTTCGCTTTTGGTTCAGGCATGCTGGTCTCCAGACTATGGAGGGTAGTTACAACAAGAGCATTTACTCCATAGCCTGCTGATAAGCAGCCAGAATATCACAGCCTTGACAGCTCATGATTGGTGACTTGCTACGCGAGTAACATGTTTCTATGAAAAGGATGGTAGGAGTGCATATATTCTCTCATTGTTATAAAAGTAGGTACTTAACCAAAATAACGCCTTCTAACAGCCATCTCGCCCTCAATAATCAGCCCTTCTATTGCTAAGTATTTTATTTAGCACTTACCACTGCTTTCTATTTTGTTTATTGTTGTTGTTGTTACCCACGCACTGAACTCAATGGGCGTAGCTGTCACCTACCTAAGCCTATTGTAAACTTATCCTTGCCACGAGGTCAGTTTACCTTGAATCCATCGGTGGACGCCGAGATACTGTTTCCATTCAGCTTATCAGCCATTCAGTGCAGATACGACGATATAAACGAATACGAGATATCTCGTAATTTAGCATCCACTGCTGACAAAGTCATGCTATGAGCACGTGACGTGTGCTAAGCCCTCATTGACGCCGTACCTATCTTAGTAAGCACTCACGTGACGAGACGCGTGAACCCAGCAGACTCCTCCGCCGGTACTAAGTAGCAGAATACAAATCTTTCGGCTCAGATACTTTATAATTGCTTTCACGTCAATGAAGAACCGTGTAACTTTCGAATCAACTCAGCTTACCTACCTAACTGAAGGAAGTTGACTGAAGGAAGCTGAACCTTTTTCTGTTTATTTTTAGAGTAATTCGTGACAGTAGAACTACAGTGACACGTAGGTTGGACCGATGGGGTATAGGGTAGGTATTTGAGAGGCGCGTGTCGAAAGTAAACATAAGACCTTTGCGAAGGGGATTATTGACTAGTAAGACCTCTTCAGTGTATGTAGCCCCTCGAATATTGCGTCTTGAGTAAGTAACAGCACCAATATAGATATACCTAGTAGTTGGGATCTGATAAGGCGTGTCAGGCAGAGCGTCTGACGCGATTGGCGGGACGAGTTCCGGCTCTGTCCTCCTGAATGTCAGCTGTGCATCAGCTGAGCCACGCCACGAAACCACCAACTTCTTGCTACCTACGACCTCGCAAAGCTCGCTCCGCTCAAAAGCCAACACCCCCGTATCCCATCGCCGCCAGTTGGGTGCCGCCCACTTGCCGGTCGTCGGCACTGACACTGCGACAAGGGTCTTGCTGGGCTTTCCGGCACTGCTCTCGCGATGCCCCACAATGACTGCCACCACCAGCTCTCCGACCTCGTCCACGACTCCAAGATCGACGCCGTCGTCAACGGCACCTGCACCGAACATGCCTACCACGAGCCGGGTCAATCCCTCCACGAGAGAAATAGGCGAAGAGTAGAGAAATGGGACCGTGAGGGGATGCTGGGCAACGGCTCATTTGGTGTGGTCTACCAAGAACGACTTCGGGGCAGCGACAAGGTCCGCGCGGTCAAGGAAATCAGCAAGAATGTGGCCGCTGGGGAGCAGTTGGATTATTACAGAGAGCTTGAGGCTATCGCAAAATTCTCCCACCATAAAGTACGCGCACTGCACAAGATGCCTGCACGGTTGGTTGTTACGGATCGCTGATTCAAGGTAGTACTTCACTGTTTTGTTCGCTCAGATGGCTGGTACGAGTCCAAAGACTCCATATTTATTGTCATGGAGTACATGGAGCTCGGCGATCTGCAGAACTACCTTACTCGACCTTTCCCGGAAGCTGAGGTTCAGCAAATCGTCGGTCAGTTGCTGGAGGGCCTGGAATTTATGCATTCCAGTGGCTTTATTCATCGCGACTTGAAGCCCAGCAATGTTATGATTGTCGATAAAGGCCCGGACTGGTTCGTCAAGATCACCGACTTTGGCATTAGTAAAAGGCGCCAGCTGGGCGTCACAACCTTGCACACCATGCAACGAGGCACTTTTGGTTTTGCGGCTCCAGAGGTGCTAGGCTTAGACCTAGAAAAGCCGGGCGGTTCATACTCGTTTGCCGTGGACATGTGGTCCCTCGGAGTGCTGACTTTTTACCTATTCACGAATTCAATAGTTTTTTCCAACTATGGCGAGACTTTCATGTACGCCAAAGGGGCAAGCAGTTTACCCATTGAGAAAATGACCTTGCGGAAAGTATCTAACAACGCCCAACACTTTGTCATATCTCTTCTGGCACCAACACCAAATGATAGGCCGACGGCCTCAGTAGCGGTTGGGCATGCATGGTTGGCTACGCCTGCAACGCCAGACCCAACAACGTGAGGCTCAAAGCTCCCATGCCTGAAAGCAAACTGCAAAATCAATGACTAACGAGGAGAGAATAGCTTGGGCGACCCCGAATGGAAAGATGCCAGCATAAACACAGCACCTTCTGCTACATGGAGCTCGGAAAATGACAATATGCCCCATGTTTCTCGTTCCACCATGGATGCACTGGTAAGGATGGAGACTATTGCCCGGGACACAGAACGAGATACCGCATCCATGCAAGCCATCACGTTCTTCGCCCTGGTTTTCCTGCCCGGCACGTTTATTGGTGTAAGATTGTTCCTTTTCTTTCAAGCGACAGGTTTGTGAGTCAAAACAATTCTCACGCAGAACCCACAGAGTTTTTTTAGTACCCCAATCTATGGTCAAATCCAGACCAGTGAAGCTCTTTGGGACTTCAACTGGGCGCTATTTGGCCTTTTTGCCAGAATCTGCCTCTCTGTGATGATCATAGTGGTTATTGCATGGTGTTTATACATCTGGTGGGCCAAGTTACGAAGATCAAGGCTAGCTAGCCAGCCCAGCAGCCCAGCTGTGCTGAGCACTTCTCTCACTGTGTTCTCTTTCCTTGCATTCTCTTTCATTATGATTTCTGGGGCTAAGAAGTATTTCAACTGTGTTGTGATTTGTTGAGAATTAACGTGCGGCTTAGGAAGTGTGAGCCAGCATCAGAAAATTTTGTATAACCCCGGCCGCAAACATCTGGCTGTTAGGAAATGCCCTAGATAATGATAGTATCAGGCTGCTTCTCAGATATGGGATTTCGTTGTGGCAGTGCCAGTAGCGCCTCAACCGGGCACCGCAAGACCGGTGAGCTTTGGCTGCTCCTACTCACGCTGTCTGAGGATAGCGAGAAAGCGAAGGCTACCCTCCCCCGGATCAGGAACAAGCAAAGAAGATACGTCGTTAAAAATCACGTTGACGCTAAGGCAAGACTTGATGGGATGTTGCGAGGGTTGCTGGACAGCTGTCTCGGACCTTTCTCCATCTCTGAGGGGAAAAAGACCTCCCATAGAAAGGATTACGGATTTCGCTTCGTAGAGACGCTTTTCGATCGCGATCGACAACTTGACCTGACTGTGACGGTGATAGAATCGATTAGAAAATGGAACCTGTTTTTTGACGCCAAAGTAGTTAAGATCCTTGATCATTTCGATTGTTGAATAATGGACTACTAGGTCCAAACTAGCAGCTTCAGTGAGCTTTAAATATGCGGCGTGCCTTTCCATTGCTGGTTTATGCACAAAAACCTTACAATCCTGGTTATTGGAAGGGATCATGAGGTTGGTCCTTATGGGTATTGTATGATGACAGGCTCAAGCGGAGGCGTGGTCTGCCCGGACTTTCACAGTGGGTGATTTCGAAATATGACTTGTTCATTCCTTTCAATGGACGACGGCGAACATGGCCTCGATATCTTATATATATTCCTAAAAGTATAGAGTTTCATGGGGATTCTGCTCGTCTTGACCTTAAATCACCAGCATTTGTGTTTGTCCTGTTTTCGAAGCTCTGTGCAGAGCCTCTATTTACAAGCAAGCAAGCAATCAACTAGTGTGCCCTCTAATTACCTCGTTCGAACAGCAGAAAGGAGCTCTTCGAAAGCTCGTGAATCGCCATTGTAGTAGTCTTTGGCGGGGTTGATATATTCTTTATATCCAAAGTTAATTCCTCCTTCGCTCAACTTAGGCGTAATCCATAGTGCCATTACGCTTTCATCGAATGCTACATAGCGGTAGTTTGACAATCGAGTCTCTTTGCTTTCTAGGGACCGAAAGCTCAGAGAGGAGTAAGTGTTATCGGCTTTATTAATGAACCCAAAGTGTCGGAGCTTGTCCAAGGATTTGCGTAGATTTTCAAACACGGTTTCCCACGTGCCAGAAAAGGTGTACGCTACACTTCTGTCTTCCGGAAATCCATAAGTGGTAGGATCGATCTCAACCCAATCATGCTTTCTCACATTCCATTCTTCTGATTGGCCGCGTTCAGAGAAGTAAAGATGCGTCGCTATATAGCATCTGTCGAGACGGAGCGTTTCGAGGGTTGTCTGAGCAAGTACCCAGTTAAACTGGCCATGGTGTGCGATGACAAAGTTTCCCAGGTTCAAAGTCTTGAGAGTCTTGAACTGGAGCCCCTCTCCATCGAAATACCCTGGTAAAACGCCCCAACATTCGTTGAAATAGAGAGTCAATGTTGTAAGGTGGTCAGAAAGCGGAGTCAACCAGTGAGTTAAGAGATATGGCTCAAACGTTTGTCGTTCGATGCAGTACACATCATTATCAGGCCCCTCCTCCCTACATTCTTCAGCAATCTGCAGTTCGACAGTAGTGAGAGTTTCGGTGACAGTCTTGAAAAGCTCAGACGTGGTGAATTCCGGGAGGGGGAGGTTTTGAAGATTCTCGATTCTGAGGGAGGCGATCCTGTTCGCCACGGACCGCTGAGCATTGTATTCTCGGATGGCCTCAAAGACAGCAATGAGCGTATTTTTTCTGTGGCCTATCTCCTCGACATCATCAAACCAGAACCTGTCGGTTTTTTCTGAGCCCAGGCACTTGTCTGAAAAGCGAAGCTCAACGGATTGGACATTTTTTATCTCGTTGAGGCGCGAGATGGCCGCGTTAAAGGAGGGATGTTCAGATTCACTCCAGTCCCTCATCGTTTGATCGAGGCGGTCCTCGTCCGGGGCGCTGTTGAAAATTACGCGTCGCGCTGTGTTTTTGATAGAGTTGCTGTCCAGCATGTTATTCCAAGTTTGGAAGTGCTCTTCTGCATCGTGCACCAGGTAGATGGTTCGGAATAGATGAGCCCTGGCCAGGGAATTCCACTGACGGCACACCAAGCGCGCTGTGGACAGTGATCGGATATCCGACTTCGTCCTCTCGGCGAGATCCCAATCTACCTCCGGGTGGATAAAGCCAATCACCCGGTCTAGAACCTCGACAGGCAGACTTTGTAGAACAGCCATGGCGTAGGGCGGGGTTATGTGAACCGCTGTAAATGCGAACTTGGGATCAATGAATGGAGATATTTTACGACCAGTTAGTGTGAGCCTGTGAGGGGCTGTAAGGGGCTGTAGCCTAACAAAAGGAGGTGGGGTTCCTTGTTTCACACGTAGAGTATATTCACGTTGAGTCTCAATCCTACATGAACAGGGATGACTATTCACCGCGTTCGATATTCATTTTGTACTCAATATGAATCGTTCAAACATGTTTCCTGTAACATAGGCATGCAATGTGGCAATCAGCAAGAAGCCCTGTTTTTATCCTCACGTAGGACTCATCATGAGCCAGAACAAATCGATCTGATTGGCCTTCAGGGCATCTTCTACGTTTGGTAGTGAACGCCTTCACATCCTACTGGTCTCATTTCACGACTGTGCTTTCTTCCTCCCGGACTCCATTGTAGCCTCCTTTTCTTGCTTTCATCTGTTTTAGGGGTTCTGTGATGGCGAAGGACTAGAACTGTTGCCAGGCAATTGCACGCAGTTTTAATTACTCTTCTAGTAATAAGTTCTCATGGCAGCTATTCCTTAATACCACGCCAAGTGCGCGTCGCAATTCTGGAGTTGGAGCACGACAACAAGGTAGTATGTCTGTTGATTCAGAGCCGACATCTTTTGGCCTAATCCTCCATCAGGTGTGACCGGTTTTCGCGGCTTGGATCAGTGCACTGGTGCTTGTGAAAGTCACGCATCCTGCCACTCTGGGCTATCACTACCACACCTCCTGGCTGTCAGTTATTGTATGTCGGCTGATGACATGGGTTGAGGTGGATGCCATGATAGTTGGAAGTGGCAGATCAGCAAGCTTGTAAAGGGCTTTTCTAATTTAATTGTTCTCATCTGCCTAACGCGCCAAGTCGAACCTGCAGGTGGCGGCGGCGCAGGATGCATCAGGCTCAAGTTTGCAATACACCCCAGGCTTTTGAGGGAACAACCACCAATTCCCTTCATTGGCGTTCCGTCAATAAATCGTCTAAAATATGGCACACATTGCTGTCCATATTTACTTTCAGAGGCATCGCCTTCTGGGTACCTTCACAGCCGAGTATCAGAACATGTAGCCTCTGTGTGAGACTCAGATGAAACGCGCAGCTCCTCTCAATAACCATAATGATCTCGGATTTGTCTTACTGACAGGATCGGTCCCGCCGGTGAGAACAATGACCGTAGCCAGTAATTACAGGGTTTCCACAGCTTGGGTTGGTGGGTAAACGAACAACCTAATGCGGGCTGGTCTCGCCTGAGACAAGATGAACTAAATCTCACCGGCGAGGCGCTATGAACACTACGCGGAACTCATTATTCGCCTGCACTGGATACTAGATTGGGAAAGCACTGCTTCAGCGCGGGGGCCATCTTGTAATTACTCGTGCTGCCGCTCGTCACGGTGGCTTAGCTTTTGTGGAAGGTTAGGCCCCTAATAGCTAAGACACATCTCAGCTGATCCGCTCTCGGCCTAGTTGAGATTCCCATGGATTTTATTCAATGTTTTGAGTCAATTCTCTGATGAAGTGCTTTGAAATCTTATTGGTGTAGAAGCGAATTTGCGTGGGGGATCATAAGGGTCTGTTTTGGTAGGCATGGCATCATGCTTGTTCTCTTGAATATACGTTCTAACTGCCCAATTTGACCTCTAAAATCGCAACCAGATCACGGGCCGATGAATCTTATGATGATCTTGTGTAAGATGGATTTTAAAAAAGAGTAGAGGCAGTATCCGTACACGTGGCCGGGGAATCCATAGTTTCCCGCCTTGCCCCCTGCCCTGATCACGCCCTCGCTCAGCTTTCCCATCTCGTCCAAGACAATTCCATTTGAGGAAAAGCCGAAAGCCCCAGAGAAAGTTAGCACTGCGATCACTCCAGAACTAGGAAACCGACAGGGTGACTAATTGCTACACGGCAAAGGCCCACAATACAAGCCGATCACATATAGTATAGCCCAAGGCTTGTTCAACACTTACCCTCATCGTATCGGAATAGTGAAGACGTATCAAGTCGCATCTACATGGTTATATGCTTGTGTCGAGTATAGCCGGATGCGTCTCGAGATGTTGTGGAAACAGCCGCCTCTCAGGCAATACATCGCGATCCTCCGAAGCTCGTCTACGAAACAACGCGCTTCGCTGCTCCTCGTCATTCTGTTCGCCTTTCAACTACGGCAGCGATTGGTGAAGTTCAAAGCGGCCGTATTGACCACCGACCCGAAGCGAGCGCCTCCAATTGAGGGCTTCGTCCCTGTTTCAGACCAGATCTATGTGCGAGAGCCCGAGCCAACAACCGAGGGAACGATAGTACCAGCCGACCATCCAAACGCTGTCGTGATATATGGCTGGGGTGATGGGTTACCAAGACATCTGGTGAAATATGCAGAGGGCTTCCGAGAGCTTTTTCCGCATGCAAAACAAGTTCTCGTGCTGTCGCCGATCAACAAAGCATTGCTCACCAAGAACGAGCGACGTGGCGATGGGATGATGCCCGTAATCGACGCCGTATTCCCCGAGAAACCGAGCTCCGACTTCAAGATCCTCTTGCACGTAATGTCGAATACGGGAGGGATCAACTATATTGCTACTCTCGATGCCTATAATCGACGGTACGGCGAGGCAATGCCCAACCGACTTGTGTGCTTGGACTCAGCCCCTGGAAGCTCCGATTTGACGATCGAGAATCTAGAAAGATGGTCGAGAGCCATGGCACTGCGGACGGCTAAATTATTTCCCTTGCCCTTTGTTGCGACACAGGTCTTGATGTGCATGATGCTGGTCTTGAATGGATGTGTACAGCGAATTTTGCTGCGGGAGAGCTCCGCAACATGGGGCCTGAAAATCGGACAAAGTGAAAAGTACGTGCGGATGGACACGCGATACCTGTATCTGTACAGCAAGGAGGATGACCTAGTCGGCTATAAAGACGTTGAGAAGCATGCTGCTGAAGCGCGGCAACGAGGGTGGCAGGCAGAGACTGAAATGTTCAACGGCAGCCCGCATGTTATGCATATGCGGCAATTCCCAGATCAATATTGGAATGCAATTTCGACTTCTTGGGATAAAGCTATCAGAGTTAGAAAGAGCTGAGCCAGGAGAGGCCAGTTTTCTGTAATGGTTCAAATATTTAATATTGGACAGCGTGTTTACTAGTAATAATTTCTTCAAAGGAGGACAGGCTCTTTGATACGTGTAACTGGATTTTCGTCTAAAGGGGCGTCGACGCCATTTTCCATACCTTTGATGGGAACCTATGAAAGCTGGCTTAGTTTATAGGTGTTCGTTGTCGTGATTCACTTGGGAAATTGGCGACCGCCCCAATGAGAGGCAGGGGAGGGTATTAACCTCCTATCAAACGGAGACTGACATGTGCGAGTGTGTGCCATGAGAGTAGTCTGAGGAACTAGGGAATCCTTTTGCTTGAAATTCTTTCAACCATCATGTAAACACTTTTCTACCGCTTATGCCCGCAATCTGTAAAAGGGGCGGGAGAATTGGAGATAATGCTCTCCATCGCGGTGACTAGGACACAAATGGTTCTGGCTGAAACTGTTGACCTACCAGGTATTGGACTCGCGAGAGGTGCATCCCACGAGTTTAGAGTGCGTGAGTTGGCATACCGCAAATGATCAATACATTCTCCACAGATTGTTCAGCTCGGTGGTATCGACATTTAAAAATGGCGGATGGTGGTTAGATCATGGAACAATGCATCGATGGGTTATGATGCCACATGGTAAAGCGTTCGATTATCCACACTTTGACAGGCCTACCTTCATGCGACGAAATTTCTCCCATTCTATCCCTCAACAAACCATCAGATTACTCAAGCTCCAAAAAAAATTAAAAATTGATGGAATTAGTTTTAGAGAATACGCTTCAGTTATCATACTGGACTCGTAGCCGGTTACATGTTCAAGTACTCTTCCAAGCGAATATGTGATACGCAGATAACGAAAGGATGCAGGTTTAGGTATGCTCTTTCAGCATCCTCAGTGATGATAACTGGTTATAGTGAGTGTTTGTTCTTTGGTTGATGTGCTGGCAAACTTGGGTCTCGCCTGCATGTTTTGCCACCATCAAGTCTTTTAATTTCAGCAGAGTGTCTGATGGTATATGCATAGTAAGTTGTGGGGAGAACTGATTCGCTGTGAGTAGAACATTTGGAATCCTGGCTGCAGTGAAGAGATTGCTGCAGGGGGAAAAATCAATGC
The DNA here is from genome assembly GCA_026958235.1 of Clonostachys rosea. Lineage (NCBI taxonomy): Eukaryota > Fungi > Ascomycota > Sordariomycetes > Hypocreales > Bionectriaceae > Clonostachys > Clonostachys rosea. The sequence goes on from CP110207.1 coordinate 1,026,177, forward strand.
TTAGCGAATTCGCATAGAATGGAGTGTGTTGTTCTTGCAGCTACACGGCTAGTCATGCATGCTGACTTGAAAGACAGGCTTGTGGAGCTCGAAAAGAAAATATACGAAAAAGTTTTTGGGACATGATTTGTCTATTAAAGCTGCTCACGATCCAGCGAAAGCCAAATATCTCCCACTCATCAATCAACTCATCAGCATTTCAAAGACCACCTTCTCTCTTCCACCCCACAACCTTTCAACCAACCGAAAAAATGTCTTCCACGTAAGGATATATTCATCAAATCATCATAGAAGTGCATTCTAACAATTCCTCATAGCGAACAGTTCACTGTCCCTCTCCCCACCGCCACCGGCCTTTCTCAGCCTGCTGGTACGTCAATTTCGAGCTATCTTTCCGCATTGAATCACTCAATAACATGATTCTAGGTCAACTCATCAAGGGTGCTGCTCACGATGATGGCAAGCTCCGCGATGCCGCCCTTCTTCTGGGTATCAAGCTCGACCTCGAGGCCGAGGTGCACCTGACCGCTCGTGTTAAGGGTGATGTTGTCGTTGGCCTGTACTAGATGTCACGTCCTTGGTGACGAGTAGTAACTAAGATACAAAAGGATCATTGGAGGGTGGCGGATAGAGAAGTTGATCTTTGATCGATCTAAAAAAAAAAAATCAATCTTATTCATATGTTGTCGTTTGACTCGAGTGCTTGCTGCTGAAATGAATCATTCCGTAATTTTCCACGCTATTTTCTCCTCGTTTTAAGCTTTGAATATTTGAAAGGGACAAAGTATGATTCTTGTTACTGTGTTTTGAATGAATGCCTTTCTCCTTTTACTTGGTAAGGTTGGGGCATTCGCACCTGCCGTAATAAAAACCGAAAGGATTACTACCTTTATCAAGTGGCTAATAACGGACGACCTAATATCTACGATAAATGTCCTGATGCTCGCTTGGGTGGTGACATACCACTCAGCCAGGCTCCATAGGATCACGGGAGGCCTGAAACCACGTTGTACTAACTCAGGGTTTTATGTGGATCAGCTGTTGATCTTAATTTGTTTGGACAGGGTACACACTCTCACCTAAAACGTGGTGACGCCACTTCGGAAGGAGAGGGCCATCCCGTAGAGAGTAATATGGTAAGATATTACCAGCTCGGTTGAACTGAAGCGGGGAGTCGGATGAAGTGAGAGTACTGTGTGAAAACAGCTCCATGATGTACTAAGTACGCATTTCGTTATTTTGCTCAGGATTTTCCTTTTTGAATTCATCCGAAGACCCGGAGGCGCTGGACGCGACTACGATTGACGTTGGTCCGAGGACAGATCGATGATCTTCGCCTCAGTTCTCTTGTGGCTGGTTTAAATCATGTTTTTGGACAAGATACACTTCAAGTTTCTACATTTGATTCTATAAAGACCTAACCAATATTCTATACTACGATGAAGTGTTGAACTGGAAAAAACCTCTCGCTTTTTCTGATTATTTGAAACGAAAATTACAACGTCATGATGCCTACTTGGTCTAGGACTCTATCAGCCATCATGGCATTCGCATTTATATCTCTCCTACCTATTGCGGGCGCTAAGAGAGCGTTGGAAAACCTAGGAAGAGGAGTGGTAGCGGTCCGTTCCTCCGAACAGGAGGTCTTTATCTCATGGAGACTGCTTGCTCTTGACGATGCTGATATCGGCTTCAACGTCTACCGCGCTAGTAACGGCGGCAACTCCGAGAAGATCAATGGAGATATTCTGACTGGAGGAACCAATTTTGTTGATAGTACTGCCGATTTTGGAGTATCAAATGTCTATCACGTTCGATCTGTGGTTGACGGCAAAGAAACCGATGAAAGCCATCCTTTTACTCTTAGTGGCGACAGCGCCGCTGAACCACTGGTGCGATTTCCAGTCAAAGACACTGGCCCTATCCGCTACCTCTGGGTAGGAGACTTGGATGGCGATGGCGAATACGACTATGTGCTCGATCGAACGACCGACAGGCAATCCATTGAGGCCTTCCATAGGAATGGGACACTTCTTTGGACTGTGGCCCTGGGGCCCAACAGCGAAAATCAGAACAATATAAGCCCTGGATCGACTGCAATAAGCGTTGGGCACTGGGATGGCGTCACTGTCTACGACTTTGATCAAGATGGAAAGGCCGAGGTCGCACTTCGCATCGCAAACGGCGTCACCTTTGGAAATGGCGAGACTTTTGAGAACGCTGACGACAATGAACAATTCATGGCTATCCTAAACGGCGAAACAGGGGCACTGCGTTCCAAGGAACGTATTCCCGATGACTTCATCGCTGACGGTCCGTTGGCCGCCCGCCTTGGTGTTGGGTACCTAGATGGGCAAACACCTCACTTAGTCGCCTATATGAAAAACCGAAGGGAAGACAAAGGGTTCAATCTCATGTACACTGCCTGGACATTTGATGGCGAAAAAATCAAACTCGCTTGGAAGTGGCTGCGACCCGAAACTGGTACCCTCAGCGATGGCCACAATACTCGCATCATTGACGTTGATGGAGATGGCAAGGATGAGATTCACGAGATTGGTTTCTCGCTTAACGGCGATGGATCTCTCAGATACAATCTTTCGGCTCATGGAGTTGTTCACGGCGACCGCTTTCATATTGCCAAGATGGACCTTGAGCGTGACGGCCTGCAGGGCTACGGAATCCAACAAGATAATCCTAGTCTCTTGATGGAATACTACTATGACGCTGACAAGGGCTCTCTAATTTGGGAACACTATGGAAGCGAAGTTGGAGATGTAGGCCGTGGAATGGCCGGCGACATCGATCCAAATTATCCCGGCATGGAGGTCTGGTCGTTTGAGGGAGTCTACAACGCTGCGGAGAACAAGCTCACCTCTGCTGAAGGAGCTGGTCCATGGCCGCATCTTGGTCTCTTCTGGGATGGCGATAACTTGATGGAGCTTTTCAACGATGGGAAGATTGAGAAATGGAACCCATCAACTCAAGGTGTTGACCGGCTCGTCACAATAGGACATTATGGAGGCAAGCCAGCCAATGGAGTCAATCCCGCCTTCCATGGTGATATTTTGGGCGACTGGCGTGAAGAGGCGATTGTTGTGAATGAGAATTACACTGAGCTGCTGATCTTCACGACGAATGTTGAGACTGATATTCGTCTCTACACGTTGCCGCACAATCCAGCTTATCGCAACTCTATGACTTTGAAAGGATATGTTCAGTCCCATCATGTGGACTACTTTATCGGGCATGGAATGGAGACGCCACCAACCCCCGATATCACTTATGTGGGCGTCTAAGAAATGGGGTTTAAGCTGGGTTACAGAATGTTGGTCACACGATAGAGGGAAGACGCTAGGTTGATTCTGCGTTATTTATCGAGAGTAATATGACCAATCTTTTACATAGTTAGAAAAGGTATCAAGTAAACGCAAGATTCTTGAGAACGGAGCGAACAAAGACATGACCACGCGTCTAGGCAAAGCGTAAGTGCGAACGTGCAGCGAACGGACCAAGCATCAGGATACTGCTCCGAAATGGAATAAATCCCATTACTGGGAAGTTTACCCTGTCTCTTCACGTCATTCACCCGAAAGCTGCATCTAACTATGGTACCGGCGTGCGGGGTCCCCACGGGGAAATACGTGACGGGGAAATACGTGACGGGGAGATTGTTGCGGTAGATTGACGTCCGTTGAATTTCGGCCGAAACCCCGAACATCTGGCTTATGGTCCATATCATGATGGCAAGCTAGGATCTTCGGCTGATTGCTGTATGCATATCAATCTCTACTGATGTCTTATACGGGTACATGCTCGAGTTGTTCAAGTAGGGTTGTTGATCATCCTGCCGTAGGATCAGCACTTCGGGTTGATGTTCATGCGACGGCCATTCCCGGGTTGTCCTTGACCATGATCCAATGTCGAACCTGGGTGTGTTCGAGGCCAATCAAGCAGGTACTGGAGGCATGTGAGACGCAAGCAGCTCTATCCTTTCAGCCAAAACCACCGCTAAGTCGTTCATAGCGCGCGACTACGGCTTTATTTCCTTCGAAGCGCGACCCTGCTATGTAACGTTCTAGCATCAGAGTACGCCGTTCCTTGTGTACTAGCGAGATGCAAATACTGCGTTATTCGTAATTGCTGTGTCTTGAAGACCAACTTCTACCCGTATGTCACCCTAACGGGATATGCTTAATGGCACTGTTATCGAAATTTTCCCCACCTCCAGCTACCACAAGTCCAAAGAATTTGATCGAAAAGGGCACATTATTTGTGATCTGAATCGTAAGATTTTCTTTGGCATACATTCGACTCTGACTTATGTGAATCATCACCAAGGGATCTTCTGACTATCAACGTTCTGAAATGTTCCGCCGGCCCCGTCCCTGGTAGCTTCGTCAATCCTTTTCACAAGTGCGGCCGCACTTTCCTCGACCGTGATAGCACCCATATCCTCAGGACTAAAAGGAAGGTCTTTAGTTGTCTCGGCAACCATGTCAGTCTTAACAAAACCTGGATTGAGAACCATGGTAATGAGCCAATCTTCGTCAAAGTGGATCCTTCGCATAAACCAATTCAGAGCCTGAAGCATTGCTCATGAGTTCAATGTTGATCGGCCAGCTGATTGACGCCGCACGCTTTGCATTGACGAGCCTGAAAGGGCGGGCTGTCGTGTTTATGACATGTGGCTGTCAAAGCTATATATTCATACCTGATACGTTATAGCTGAGGCTCCATAGACTGATTCAACCATCTAGACCATCATCTGCCCCCCTTTGGCCTCAAAGGAAACCTTACGTCCTTCATTATATGCTCGATTTGACAGGCTTAGCCAGAGCTGGTCCTGTTTGCCGATAATGTTCGCCTTCTAACAAGTTGCTCAAGTATTTGCTGTCAACAGCGGCATGGCTTAGATCGCGGATCGCAAAAGGGTTCCCAGATCCGAGCAGACCAATGAGGCATCAATCATTCACCCTTGTCGTTATCACGGATAGGTCTGATGGGCCAACTTTAGCGCTTACATTTTCTCGAAATAAGTTTAAATTATGCCCATTTCCATGCTATAGGCCCTGCAAGGCGTAAGCAGTAGGTAGGTAGGTGGCTGCGGGAATGAAACGATTATCGCCACACCTTTAAATCACCTACTGAAGCGAACTTATTCAAATTCAAATCTCCCCTAGATAGGGAAGGGCTAGTCCTTCTATTTATATTCGATAATTGGCACAATAGGTGATCACGTGTTAATGTATTCAACTGTGTCAGCGTACATAAAATAACATGACCAGACAGCCAACAGCCAACAGAGACCGTTTTCATTCTAAAGCCTCACCCAATTGAATTTGATCGAACCGCCAAAGCTTCCAACGACCACGGCTGAAATGGAAGCGCCGCCACTCAATTACACGTTACTGCGTGAAGCATGTATGTTATGACCGTATAGAAGAAAAATCGAACAGGACTGACGGCCAGCCAGGCTACTACGATAGCATGTATCATCTGTTTCACCGGCTCGGCATTCAATCGAACTTTGTCATTGCAGCCAAGTATGCACACACAGATGGCTCCAGCCGCAGCCTTTCAAGATCACTTGTCTTCGCTGCACTGCGCAAGGTGGTAGAGGCACACGCACGGCTTCGCGTTGCTTGTGTTCTCCGCCCGTCACCAAAGGTGGGAAGCCACCGCATGCACGAAGCCATGATCAATACCCTCAATCTCGACCAGTGCGTTGAATTCATCCCAGACGATGGACTAGGGGTAGACTCTGAGTTGCTCGAGAAGATTCATAATGAGTGGTTATGGACAGACGAGGAGCCAACGCGCCCTTGGTGGAAGATCATCGTCAAGGGAAACCACGTGGCGCTCATCATGCACCATTCTGTGGGAGATGGCAAATCCGGGGAAACCATCCACACTGAGTTCATGAACGCCCTGAACTCCATAGAAGAGCCTGCCGGAGAAGTAACCGATGCCGATAAATTGATCCATGGCGACCCATCCACGCTCGTGTTCCCGCTTGAGTCGACGAGCACCTCAGATGCCAAAACCTCCACGGCTGAAGCTGTATGGATACAAGTCAAATTCCTGCTAATGGCCTTATTCCTCGGCAGTCGAATTTTATTCAGTACACTGCCTCGTGCAAAGCCCTGGATTAGATCCGTCACGGCGATCGCAGAACCCGCCCAGCGTACGGTGACCCGAGTCGCCTCTTACCGCATTGAAGCATCTCGAATGTCGAGAATCCTCAGCGCGTGCCGTGAGAATCAGACAACATTCACGGCTCTTCTGTCTTCTATGTGTCTTGATACGCTTGCCAATAACTTTTACCCGAGAGCAATAATGGGCTGTTCACAATTCGTGTGCGATATTCGCCAGTTTCTGCCCATGGCAAAAATTGGAGGCGGTACCAAGGCTGGCACAGTCATCAATGCGACGGGAGGTGTCCAGCTTCAGCACTGGCTTGCACCATATCGACGAGCCGCAGTCAAGGCTGGCTCCTCAGTACAAACTAAAAAGGCTGCATGGGATCTCGCGAGGGAATACAAGGCCACTATGAATCAGTCCCTGAAAGGGGGAGGGGGTTTTATGGTGAGACTATGGAAATACACCTAGAAACGAGTAAATTACAGCCTGAGTGCTCCTTGAGAGTCGACGGGGGGGGAAACTTAACAACCAACCAATCAACCAATCTTTGACCGACAACAGGAGATGGAAATGAAGCGTGGAACGGCAGGTCATATGTCCAGAAGTGGCTTTGGGTAACCAGTGACTGCACCATCAGCAGGTCTTGGCGCTTGTGGTAAGTCAAGATGAGGGCACATCGTATACAGAGTAGGGGCCTTTCCTACAAGATGAACCACTTGGGACCATGCATCCCATCCATGGCTTATTGTGTCACTCCTGGCTCTTCCCGACGAAATTTAGCCAACAGGTTTTTCCACGGCCTCTTCTGACGTCTGTGCACCTTTTTCTTCTCTGCCCAATACTTCGCTCTCCGTCCATCACCAGGGCTCCAAATCATTGCGGGTCTGCCTGTCGGTTCTCCATTCTTACTACTACCTCGCTGCAGAATCCAATCGTTTAGGAGGAAACTTGTTTATACCTGCACCTGCCTTCACATGCTGCTGCTGCTCCTACCAGCCAGAACAACCCAGGACCGGATGGGTAGTTGCACAATCACCGCGGCGCTCTCGGCATTTCCGGAGTCCGGCATCATTCGGACATCAACGCCTCTGCATGCCTAGCATGTCGGAAAAGCGATCTGGTGGGTGCCGATCCCGATGGATTGGGACTATATAGCCTCTTATCAGCGTCGATTTTCCTCGAGGAGCAGGAAGAGGGAAACCATCTCCTTCTTCAGCAAGACACCTTCGAGCATATCCCGACCCCTCTTGCCGAGAGTCCCCGGGTTGTAAAGGAAGTTCACAAGCGCAAAGTCCCGACGTCTCCTTGTTGGTCGTGTGACATTCTGTACTGCAATTCGATATCGGGGAGGATCAACCCCAACAACGGCAACAGGACTTGAGATGGGTCACGTCTGCAATGAAGCTGAAAGTGTTCGACTTCCTATCTATCATTATCCACGAGGCGCTTCAATCTGCGACTCTACCGCATTCTTAAAGTCCTCGCCCCAGCTTTCATAACCTCTCAGCAACTTGTCTGACATGAGAGACCGCTGCAACCACGAGCCCAACCCTGAAAACGTCTCCCAGCCGTACGCCTCCGTCGCCAACTTACCATCGACGAGGCGTTCCTTAGCTTCGATGAACTCGAAGACCCTCACGTTGCAGCTCACAAAGGACGGCAAGCCTATGTACTCCCACGCCAGACGATACCCGGTGCGCCCATCATCCAGCTCAAACCGCTCCACCGCGCGTACCAGCTCAGCGGCCGTGTTGGTCTTCTTCGCGGGGTCCAGGTCCATGTGCACGTCGGCGGTAAACTCGACACCTCGGTATAGGTAGCCCGGCCTGGAGATGAGGGCATGTAGCTCCGGAACGTTAGTTGTGTCGTCGGCGATGGGTGGGGCGTGGGTGATGTTCGCGCGCGGTGTCATCTTGCACCACTCGGGCCAGGTCGATGTGTCCATGAGCTTCTGGATGCATTGCAAGGGCGGTGCAGCGATGGTGTTGGAGTGGGAGATGGAGAAGGAGGTTAAGGCGCCGTTCTCGCGGAATGGCTTAACCAAGAGCGGAGGGCCTGCCTTAGGCGGCTGGTTGGGGGGGATGAGTCCTTCGCACAGCGACATTTTGCTGTTTCTATCGTGTCGATTCGATACCCTTCGGAGGTGTCTTATGTTAAGGTTTGTTTTACCTCTTCTCTGGCACGGAAGTCTCTCGCAGGATTAGTTTTATGTTTTCAGGAATATACGGCATCGAGAAATGATCTTACTTCAAATTTGCTGACTCAGATTCTAAAATTGCTTCTAGTCATCATTTTGATTGTTGCCTATCCTGTCTTCGTATCAATTCACTAGCTTGAAGCCATCATCAAATTAGATGTGCTGGTGGACACCAGGGGAGCGCACGGTGTGTTGTTGTGAAGTTGGCCTCTGAATGACTCATTACGTCCTGCGAATGCTCATATACGCCCTATGCTCAGGTCCTTGAAGGATCATCAATCCAGGTTGAATGAACAAAGATGTGCTAATGATGACCCGTGAGAAGTTCCCACTCTTGTGCCTTGCCCCTACTATCGCCCTCCCCTGATTATAGGGTCTTTTTGCAGCATGACAGAGGGGGCGGATAGCTCTAGGTAACTATCGGGCCCTCCGACGCGGTAGCAGGGCCCAGTTAGAATGAGAGGCCCGGCAATAGCATGGGCTTTTGAAAAGGCCAATGACTCAAGAGCCCTCGCACTGATGATGGACGCTGAGGGCGAACAATGAACAGGCCCCATATCGTACGTGTGGATCACGATCATGGGCCCTCCAATCAAGGAAAGTTTGAGTCATTAGGTTGTCACTCATGCATTTCGTTAAGTGGTTGCACGGGGCTGGGCATCCAAACGTAACCCTGCTGAAAGCGTCCCAAGATGGTAAACGGATGCCTGTCACCGTGGCAGCACACGTAGCAGAGCGCTAAGAAAACTTCAGGCCGGCCGCCGCCGCGGCGCTATGGAGAATTAGGCGCGCGCCAAGGACGCTGATGCCTTTGATGTTGGTTCCTCGGATGGTGTCTATATCTCAGGGGCAAATGTCAAGAATCAAGATGATTGCCTCGCCATCAACTTAGGCACGAATATTACATTCACAGGAGAGCACTTGCAGTGGTGGTCATGGGTTGTCCATTGGTTCCGTTGGGGATCGCAGCGATAATACCGTCAAAACTGTTCGCATCTTGAACTCTCAGGTTACCGATTCTGATAATAGCATCAGGATCAAGACGGTTTATGGTGCCACAGGCTCGGTTTCTGATGTCCAATACGATAGTATCACTCTCGCAAATATCGTAAAGTATGGTATTGTGATTGAGCAGGATTACGAGAACGGATCACCCACTGGTACCCCCACCGACGGTGTTCCGATCACTGGCCTCACAGTCAGCAAGGTCACTGGTTCTGTTGATTCAGGTGCCACGAACATCTACATTCTGTGTGCCGCTTGCTCGGGCTGGACATGGACTAACAACGATGTTACTGGAGGTGAAACGTCTTCCAAGTGCACTGATCTGCCTTCTGGGGTCTCTTGTTAGAGACTTTCATCTTTCTGCATGGAGAGGAGCCGGTCTTCGAATCAAGCAGTTGAAAGATGAGGTGTACGTTATGGCTGGAACCATGACACGAAACTACAGAATCAAATTTCCTTATTTTCATTTCTTAGAATATTTGAGAGTGAAAAGGATAGAACTATGTAGCAGTTTGAATTGCCGGATAGAGAAAAATGAGACGTTGAACGAAGGCATCAAATACATCTGAGAAATTGAACCTCCACTTTGCCATTCGCATTGCTGAACATTTAACTCACCTACTCCTGGACTGGCAGAAATACCCCAGATTCTACCTCTTGCTTCAGTGGATGATACCTCCAGCGACTAAAGTAGGCTGCAGTTTTGCCGGTGCCGCCATTACTCGTGGCAAACACGCCAAGAAGTGTACCTGATTTCAGGCGTAAGTCATAGCCGGCGTAACGTTCGATTCGTGGAAATGAAACTCACCGTGAAAAGGGCCTGATCCGCCCGATACAATATCCGCATTGGCCGAGCCCATCCAAATTTTGTCATCGGGTTTATCAACTAGAGCCACGGTAAAATTGTATGTCTGATTCTCGTCTAGCGTAATGGTAAATCTGATATGTTTTCCAACCCAAGCCTGCGGGACGGTTATTGTTCTTGTGGGCGGGACCTCAATTCCGGGTTTACCCAGGGCCTCTGGCCTGAACCTGAACTTTTGCTCCAATTCTCCAGTAGAAGAGGAACGAGTATTAAGAACGCTGACGTCGATATGCTGGTACTGAGTTAGAAATACTGTAACTCCTGCGTCTTTATCAGCATCCTTGGGGTCAAATTCAAGATCGATTGTAAATTGAAAGACCGAGCTCGACTGCTTCCGAGATATAAATCCCATCCCCTCTTCAAGTGGTTCAAATTGGGAATCCGCAGTAAGATTCACTCTTGATGGCGACACCTGTAGCGAGTTGGGATGACCGGCCGGAGACACTTTAAAAAGGCTTTCTTTGGGTGGTCGCCAGAAGAGGAACTGCCTTGGAATTTGTGTCTCAGGATGGAAATCTTCTTCGTCCCCTTCATGAGCCTAGAAGCCGTCCCCAGGAAGATCTGTGTTATTAGGCGGAAGGGGTCCGCTCATTGTTCCTTGAATTGGATCGATGATCGGCCATCCACCCTCATCCCACGTCATTGGCGACAGGACAGTCTCCCTGCCCATAGGATATATCTCCCAGGCCGGGCCAGACCGAGTAGCCAGCGCCACGCACCACCAGGTTCCCGCGGCATCCTGGAAAAAGTCTGTGTGTTCCACAGTCTGAAAGAAAGCATCCGTATTTTTGGCAGTGAGCATAGGGTTTCTCTCATACCCCTCATATGGTCCGGAGATACTTGTTGACCGAGCTATCACCGCCGAGTGATTTGTTTCCGTGCCGCCCTCACCGATTCCGAGATAATAATACCCATCTTTGTTGTATATATGCGGTCCCTCGGGGTTTCGGTCGCCAGTGCCGTTCCATACGGTGAATGTCTCCAACATTTTGCCAGTGGAGATGTCAATTTGATGAATGAATATACCCCTGGCGACGCTCATGTAGAATTTTCCATCATCATCCCAGAAAAGATCCGGATCAATTTCCTTTTCCGGGTTCTCGAATCGAACCGGTCCGCTCCAAGCGGCGTCATCGTAGGGATCAGTTGTAGTGAAAAGAAGAATGATAGGCCCCCATCCATCATGCCAAGAGACGTAGCTGGTGATTAGGTAGAATGTGCCATCGCGGTATCGAAGAGTTGATGCCCATGTTCCTTCGGTTTGCAATGCACTGTTTCGGTATAACTCAAGTAGCTGGTCGCCGCGACTGATAGCATAGCTCGCGTGCTTCCAGTGGACCAAGTCTTTGCTAGCAAAAAGAGGGACGCTTGGAAATGTCAAAAAAGACGAGGTAGTGCAAAAGAAGGTATTATCCCATTCTTTCACAAATGTACAGCTTGGGTCGGGGTTAAATCCTGGCAGGATTGGATTCGTGAATGTGGTATTGGCTGCATTAGACAAGCGTATCACGAAACCCAGACGAGCTGCGAGATGTTCATGGTCAAAAAGCTCGAACGGTCGATATTGATAGAGTCTATCGAAATTTCCTTAGACCAGGACCACGCCAGTGTCTTATTTCACGAAGACAGGATAAATATTTACTCAATTTACCCACCAATGGGCCGTTGAGATATTTCTAGAGTAAATGAAATACAATAATAAGGCAGTACTTGAGAATCACCTTCTCATGCTTTGGCTAAATACACCGGGTAGGTATCCCATAGCGTAGATTGCCAGAAACAGTCTATACTAAACAAAAGAAAAGAATTAAAGTCTCGGCTATATCACCTTCCAAGCCACTTCCAAACCAGCTACCACACCCATACTAGATACAAAAGATTTATGAGCTCACAAAGCCTGGGCACTCCTTGTATGGAATACCAGGCTTGCAGTCCGGCTCACAAACAGTATTGTTCGCAGGGACGACTCCAGTCGCAAAGTAGGTGGCGACATGATCCTTTACACACTTGCTGCTTGAAACAAGCAACGCACAGTGACCGGATGCCTCTTGAACAATCACGGCCGAGTCACCATGCTGCTGAGAAGTCACATATGCGCTGGACAGTGGGGTCGCGTGATCATATCTGTTGGAAAGGATCAGGAGAGGCGCGGACGGCGTGTCTTTGTTCTTCCCGGTCTTGTCCGGCCCAGGTGCGCCGAATGGGCCTCTGAAGGCGTACTTGGCGTCGTACTTCCACCCAGAGCACGCCGCGATTACGCGAGTCCAGGATTCGGCGAGTGTGGGGGAATGGCCGACGATTGCTTTGGCGATATTGTTCGCCCAGGTGGCGTTGCGCAAATCCGGGTCGATGTAAGTGTCGCTGCAGAAAACACCGGAGCCGGCTTCGTTGTTGAGAGCGAGGTCGGATGGTGGATAGCTCGCGCCAGGGTTAACACACATCTCGGCGGGCTCGACGGAGTTGGCCAAGGAGGCCGGGGTTTGCATGAAACCAGTGAAGTTGCCTGTCAGAGCCAGCGCTAGAAGTTGAGACGCAGGTTCATACATCACGATGGGTTGGTACAACATTTGTCGAAGCACGTCGCGGACGGTATGAGACGTGATGTGCCGAACGCGGCCCTGATACACGACCGAAACAGGGTCATCATCGAGACTTTTCAACAGGAGGTCTACCTTGGTTCGGATATCCTTCGCACTCTTGTCTGTGTCCCCCTTAAGGAGACAGCTTGATCCGGCGTCGTAGCAAGTCTCGTAAAAGGTGTCGAGAACCCTTTCGGCATCGAGGAGGGCTTTGCCCATATGCTGCAATATGCTGGTTAGAAATCTGTACCCATTCAAGAACTGGGGGATCTTACTGTCTGGATATAATCATCCGCATCGACGATACCATCAATAACCATACGACCAACTCGCCCTGGGAAAAGACTAGCGAAGCTATTTCCCAAGAACGAACCATACGAGAACCCAAGGTATTGCAGCTTTGGAAGTTCGTCTGTGTTCTGGGATCGACGACACTTGAAAGTTTTCTTCTCAAGTTCATCCACGCGGTCGACAATCTCCAGCATGTCCCGGGCGACGGAAGCGGTAGCCATATAAGGGAATATACTGTCCGGTCCAAGCTCAGCACATAAGTTTGAAACCCCCTTTGCGGTTTCATAGAACATTTTGAGGCCGAAGGTGTCGGGATCTGCTGGTGACAGCCCACCCTGCTGAATTGCGTCAGAAGCCCTGGCAAAGTCGTTTCTGTAGCAATCAGCCGACGGCGTGCTCAAACCAACACCACGAGGGTCGAACCCGAGGATATTATAGTGCTTGTCCTCGTCGACAACACGCTGAAGATATGCTCCCTCGGAAAGAACGAATTCGGTGCCGGACCCCCCTGGGCCGCCGGGGTTGACAAGGATAGTGCCGCCAAAACTGGGATCATCTTCCCGCACGGTGGCTGGAAGGGTCACAATGGCAATGGCGGCTTTGAGCGAGGTGCCATTGCCCTGGTCGGCCGCTTGCCAGTCAAGGGGGACCTCAAGACGAGCACATTTGTAGCCGTTGTAGCAGTCGTTGTATTGAAGGTCGGATGAAGGCTGGATCGAAGCCCAATTAAAGGTGGTTTCGTTAGAGTCCCTGGTCTGCGGTAGAGCCAAGATAGGCTTCAACAGAAAGCTGTAAAGCAGGGCTTGGCGAGAGACGGATTTGTACATGATGGAAGCACTGAGAAGAAGATGTGATGCGTTGGAGATGATTTCAACTGCAGATTGAAGAGAGTCCAGTTCATATTTATAACTCTTCCTCATCCATACTATCTTCGACTTCGTTACACGATCATAGCAACGCAACATCTTCATTGAGAACGAGTGTCAGGGTGTCCCCAGATGCCAGTATTGCATAGCCAGGTTCCACCGTTGGCGAGATTCACCAAGTGGAGGATCGCCAGACTCTGCCATTGGCTGCGTCGCCAAAATTCGGTTGATCTTCTCCGGAATGGGCAAATTTTCCCCTGGCCAGCAATAACCAGCGGCCACCTTTGGGTGCAGCTCACGCCTCAAGGTGCTTACTTGGCCCACGCGTCAGAGAGCACACAGCCCCAAGGTCTTATTAGTTTCATTATCGCCCGTGTAATAATACCAATAGCCGATGAAGCCAATCTTTGCCCTTCAACCGTTCCCCACTATCATCCATGTAAGAACAAAAATAAAGCTTTTGGCGAGGAAGTTTGAATTGAGATGTCAGCTGCCATTGAGCTTGACAAATGTTGCTGACGCCTCCCTCCTATACATGATGTTGGTCTTCGCACATTTCAGTGTTTGACATTGAGCTACAGCGGATTGTTTTCTTTTTCGTTGCCTTCTTCCGTGTCCGGGCAAAATCTTACAGGAACGCCGGCATGAATTTCTTCCAGCGTCAGCTGATCAAGTTCATTTCTAACACATTCTCACGCCCACTCTATTCTCCAAGAGTTTCAATGCAGGGACTTTGGCCAGGAAAGACACAAGGGTGGACAATCGACTTTAATGATAAATAAAAGTGGCAGACTTCATTCAAGTCTAGGTTAGGAGCTCTGGCTGTTGAGCATCCTTGGCTAGATCAAAAAGTGTACATGGACCCAATCATGGTTATTTTTAACCGTACAGCGGTGGGTATCAAGCGTACGGGCTGCAGCGTCATGAGTTAGTAGGTCAGGGGCATATCAAAAGGAAATCGCGGGAGCAGGACCGTTTGTGGGAGATCTCCCGCTCCTCACAAGCCGGAACTTGGGCCTTACGGTGTGAGGGTCTTTTGAGAATGTCACTTTGCTTATCATGGCTTGAGGTGGAATCCTTCATGTACAGGGAGTCATGTTCAGCTCTCACCAAAGGCACCATCGAGTGCTTACCATCACGATGCAGGTCAGCCGCTAGAGCCCCTGCGTCAAATTGCTGTATGTAGGTCTCATCCCGTGAGGCAGAATAGCGATTAGCGTCGCATCGGATCATTGAGACCGGCGCCTACACCTGCGACAGTTGTGCTTGGAGGCTGCTTACTGGCGCAATCTGATCAGCGAAGGATTTTAGTCCTCGTAGAGAAGGGACCTTGGAGGCTTTGTGTCACAATAATCTTAAGTTGAGGCGATTGATTAATTAATTGATATTAACCCTCGGTAGTCGAGAGCAATGGCAGTCCGTGTCTACTCACCGTTCTCCATCATTCGCTCGTTTTAATTGATACGCCTCCAAGGTGATTCACAATGGTCCAGCTCTCCTTCGTTTCTACTGCCGCGGCGCTCCTGCTGGCGGCCTTGCCCCTTGTCGCGGCCGCTGAGCCATTGCAGAAGCCCAAGCAAGCTGCAGTACTCGGCAGCTTCACGTCGCAGGGCTGCTTCAGCACCGGCCAAGGCCTCGAGAAGCAGAAGAGTGTCAATGGCACGGTGAACTCGTCAGCTTCATGCGGCGCCGTATGCCTGGAACAAACGAAGCTTGTCTTTGCCATGACCGGCGACGCCTGTTATTGTGGTGATAAATACCCAGCCGAGGTCGACATCATTGACGACGCCAAATGTACATATAAATGCAAGGGCAACAAGAAGGAGGCCTGCGGCTCCAAGTCGGACAAGAGATACTCTGTCTGGAATTCGGGTGTCAAGCTCGATGTTGAGTACGCAAAGAAGAAGACCTCCAGCACGAAAACAGTCACGAAATCAGCGACGAAAACACCCACAGCGACCAAGTCTTCCAAGTCTACCAAGACTTCAAAGTCCACGAAGAAGACTCCTAGTTCGACAACCACCAGTCAGAATGAGACGACCACGAGCGACAGCATCGTGTCTACCAGCTCCAGCGGTAATGTTCCATCAGGTACCAGCGCTGCGGCACAGACTTCGAATACTTCGGGCGCTGTCTCAAGACCCATGATTGGCGCTGGAGCCGCTATGCTGGCTGCTGCACTTGCTATCTAATATGTCATTTGATTAAATAGTTCCGTTCCTTCTTGTATGAGTCACAGTATTGAGTGATTGACCTTCAGATAGGCAATTGGTGATGCAATTGAAGCGCAGGGCTTTGATGTGTATTTTTCAATGGAAAGGACAAAATGTAATGCGTAGTAATTGAATTATTTTTATGGCACTTTGTTCAAATGTGAGAGCGGCGCAGGAAATTGGTGAGATACGCAATACGAGAATGAGGACTTTGAAGCCTTGGACGACCGAATGCAAGAAATTGATTGGATTTCTCCAGAGCTGACACCAATAATGACTACTCAAATGCCAGGACGATCAAAAGGCACCGTTGCAACGCTACATTTGAAACGTCATGTTCGATCGTGACTCATTGCCGCAGGATCCAACCACCGCCAGCAGGACCTAGCTCTATTTACGCCCTGAACTCCATGCCCATATTGGCTCGACACGCAGTCACATGACCCGGAAAACAGTAAAGTCCGAGCAAAGCTTGCGATTAGGCTCTGAAGCCTGTTGCTGACCGGCATTCCTGTGCCGTCGCCTCTTACTAAAGTCCTAGTGGCCCGCTCGGCCGTCATCATGCAGTCGGCAGACTCTGGTCCTGGTCACTCCTCGTTGTCACTGAAGGCAAACGGACAGAGAAACGGTCGCGGTACCCGAAGAAACGTATCTGCCTTGCCAAGACCGCCGTGGTGGTCGTCTTCCGTCTGGTCGGTCCTGTGGCCGTCCAGATCCTGCGCCGTAGGACTGATCCCGCCGTCTCCATCAGATCCGATCCTGAAAGCCAGGCCAAACCCCTCTTTTGCCGCCTTCACATGTACCTATGCTGAGCAGCCCAGCAAACGACCGCCATGTCCGGGTCGCAACCAACCCCCGACGCCAGCCCGTCCGGCGACTCGCCAGACACACATGGTGCTGCCGCCCAGGGCCTGAAGTCCAAGCGGATCCTGGCCTGTATTTTATGTCAGCAGCGCAAGATCAAGTGCGAGCGCAAGTTCCCGTGCTCCAACTGCATCAAGTCGAACGCCCAGTGTGTCCCGGCCAACCTGGTCCCCCGGCAGCGGAAACGTCGCTTCCCCGAGCGGGAACTTCTGGAGCGTCTGCGCCGGTATGAGGACATACTGCGGAAGAACAACCTCAAGTTCGATCCCATGCACAAGGAGGACCCTCACACTAAGTCATCCGATGCCCATGGTGACGATGCATCAGATGCCGGCTCTCCAGAGGCTACTGCCGACTTCCCCAATTCTTCGGATCGATTACCCGAAGCAAAGTAAGCTGTTACTGATGTCTTTGTGTTAAATCCTCTGCCGAGTTCCCATTCAGCGACTAACTCATCCTCTTGCAGGAACTTTTGGAATGCCATGCGCCAAGGGGTACGGCCTGCCTCTCCTTTTTGTTCAATGCTCGTGTGCTAATTATTGATATAGTTTCACGAAGTTGACCATATCGGCGAAGTAGCCGCTAGAGAGGCATGGGATGAAATATACGAGGATAACGACCAGATCCTGTTCGGCATTCGCAAAACAGTCATCGACATTCCCAGCCTGCAGCCGGAGCCCGTTCAGGTCTTTCGGCTCTGGCAAATTTACCTTGACAATGTCAACCCATTGTTGAAAGTAACCCACACTCCTACACTTCAGCCATGCATCATCGAGGCTGTCAGTAACTTTGAGAAAGTCAGCCCTGTGCTCGAGGCTCTCATGTTTGGAATCTACTCCATGGCTATTCATTCACTTACTAATGCCGATTGCCAAGCAACGTTTGGCTCGTCGAGGGACGATCTCTTGCATAAGTACCAGTACGGGTGCCAGCAAGCTTTGGTGAAGTGTGGATATCTACGAACGGGGGACCGAGACTGCTTGACGGCTTTTTACCTCTACCTGGTGGGTGCCTTGCCTCTGTTTCTGATTACTGAAGCTAACTCCTACTATAGCTGTCTGTCTCCAAGGCCACAGATCCTCGATGCCTATCATCAATGCTCGGCGTTGCCGTGCGAATTGCTCAACGCATGGGTATCCATTTGGAGGCATCGAACTCTACATTTCCCCCACTAGAGGCTGAGATGCGAAGGCGGTTGTGGTGGTCTCTGATTCTCTATGACGCTCGAGTTGGAGAAATGGCCGACCACAAGAGTGCAGCTCTCGCTCCCACGTGGGATTGCCAAGTTCCACTGAGTCTGAACGACTCTGACCTCAGGCCGGAGATGAAAGAGTTCCCAGCCATGGAGCCAAAGTCGAGCGAGGCCATCTATGCCGTCGTCCGCAGCGACATTGCCAACTTCTATCGCCACACATCATCATACCTAGACTTTAATATCCCAGCGCTCAAGGCCGTCGCCAGCGTCGCAAAAAACGACGGCCTGGGCATCGAGACGTTGGAGAAGAGGGTGGAGGAGAAGTATCTCAAGTTCTGCGATCCGGAGAATCCCCTCCATTTCTTAACCATATGGACAACCCGCCTGAGTGTGGCCAAGGCGCGACTAATTGTCCACTACTCCAAGGCATCATCAAACTCGCCCCCCACAGAGGCGGAGAACGACGCCGCCATTCTCCAGGCCATCACCATGCTGGAGAGCGACACGAAAATCATCAGTCTCCCTTCAGTGAAAGGCTTCGTCTGGATGGGCAACCTCCATTTCCCTCTTCCCGGCTACATCCATCTTGTGTACGCTCTACGGCAAAATCCTCTCAACCGGCATGCCGAACACGCCTGGCGAGCCATGAGTGAGAACAGCGCGATGCGCCTGAGCTATAGTAGCGAGATGCGGCACAAGCTCGAGACCAAGGCCAAGAACCCTCTTTTTAGAAATCTAACGAAAATCATCCTGTTGACGTGGGATGCCCGTGTGGCCGCTGAGGAGGCCTTGGGGCGGACCGTAGCACCACCCGATATCGTGGTGAGGGTGAAGGCGATCCAAGCTGCGCGTCTAGAAGGCGAATCCCCACAGAGCCAGACGGGATCCATTGATGTGGATGACATCAACATTAATGATATTATGATGAACATGCCGGGAGGGTTGGGGATGGACTGGCAGCTCGACTATAACCAGATGGAAGCAATGGGCATCGGGATGCCCGACCAAACGAGCTTCAATTCGAACATCAACCAGCTCAACTGGGCGACGATGGGCTGGGGTATCAGCAACCAGCAGAATCGACCGGGGTGATGTCGATCCGGTAATGAATCCCTGTTGAGAGATTCAATTATATAGTGTATATCAGTGTAGTATGACACTCCCCTCTAGGTAGACAATCTCCTAAATAGAGAGCGAGGGCGATTTCCAGAACATCATCAAGCCATTTACGCGTGATACAGAGACATAACTTGCGTGCCAGGGAAACAAGTGGCACATGACATGATTGATATCCCATGCAGGTCGTGTTGCCAAGCTTTCTAGCAGGGAGGCTGTGCTGACCAGCCGCTAATTATTAGATTCATGCTGCGAGTCTCGAGCCAACAGCAAATCGATCTGGCTGGCTAGTGCCATCAATATGTGGAAAGGAGGTTGGGACGACCTATTCTGGTCATCATCATCATCACCATCGAGTCTTCACCCTCCGCCCATTCACCACTTCAGTCCGCGGCTCCCTTTTCAGCGCCAACTTGTCGACTAATTGTCGCATCTGTGTAGGTGTCTTGTGGGCGAGTTGTGCAACCCCCTCACCTCGCTTACCGGCTCTTGATCCTTGCTCACATATCGGCGGATCCAGGGAGTGAACGAGAATGAAGAAATTAAAGAAGATCCTCAATGCACGGCGCGGTTCCAAAAGCGACGCATCGCTTGTTGGACGGGCACCTCAGCCCAGGACAGAGCCGGCAGCATCAGACACGGCCACGCAAAAGACATCCCAGGCTCATTCGCCTGCACGGCCTGGTGCGCAACAGCTAGAGATGCTCCCATTTGAGATCCGGCACCATATCCTTCTCGCTCTTGGCAATATCGAGGACCTTTCCGCTCTGGTGCATGCATCCCCAGTCTTTCACGAGCAATACGCACGCCGCCGAGGGTTTTGGCTATGGAGATATCTGCAGGCACGGATGGGCGACGGTATCATTGACGCGTACACCGCAGCCCTTTGCAGCAAGCCCGATTTCGACTGCAGCCGCCAAAACGTGCAGGCTTTCCTAGCGGCGTACTATTTGCGACGCTCAGCAGGGGTTGAAGAATTATACAAAGAGGTTAAGGCGGACGATCTCGCCGCCATGACAAGATTCTACATCAGCGTCGTGCGGCCTCTAATACGTGAATACACCCTCTTTACCCTCGAGGAAGAGACGGTTCTAAGAGAAGTCGAGAGCAGGAGGGTTATACGGGCCATGTACCGCTTCCAGGTCTTCTGCTCCCTTTTCGGTCTTCCGCGTTCCGACGCGAGACCAAAGTTCACGCAGGACGAGCATCTCGCCCTCCTCAGCCACTTTGAACCGTGGGAGACGGAGGAGATTCTCTGCATAAATGATTTCGCGGACAATACATATGAGCGCGTGTTTGAAGAAATTGATGAATTTGATTTCCAGCCCGTTAAAAAGTCCCTGTCTGGCCTAAAACAGTTTCTACAAAGCCCTCCTGGCATCCTCTCCCTCGGTGTTCCCGGTAAGAACTCCTCTCTATGTCATGATCAATTCTTTTTGGATGCTAACATTTGTCGTTGAAAGTCGTCCGCCGGGGTTACAAAATTGGTCTGGCTGCTTCAGGGTTGACCCTCTTATTATCCTTTCTCAAAACCGGGGAGCCGGAGAAGAAGTGGCAGATGTTTACGGCCATCAAGGATACCGTCTTCATGGACGAGGACTGGGTATGCGAAGCTACAAGTGATGCCGTTCAGCAACGACGGCGTCAGACCCAGCCTTCAGATCGAGATGCTGCGCAGGACCGCCGTGAGTCGATGGCCTTTTCCCACGATACTGTAGATTCGCCTCCTCTGGGATGGACTTTGATATGGAAGGAGACCTATAGTAACATTTATGGATACTACGTGCCCTCTAGCTTGCGGAGGTGGGGATATGTGATGTGGGATGCCTCACGCATGGCTGAATCTGGTGGTGTACGGGTTCTGCATCATATGTGGAAGGAGCACTACGGTGATGAGTATCACGAGAATGTAGTTGATCCCAGAGATAGCTTGTAGGGATAGTGCAATAAATTAGTCCTTTCTGAGCATCTTTCTTAGATCTCGTGACATGGCCTAATAGCGCATCCTGTTTAGAAGGAAACAAGGCTTTTCTTCTCACAAGAAAGCCCTTTAGGCCGGCAGGATGTAGCCTATTACTCCGAGGTCTCGGGATAGGTTCTTCACTATGAGATTCATGAGAGTACACTGCCTGTGTTGTGAGACTCCAGCAGCTTGCTGAAGCAGGAACGAACCTCTATGGGAGATGCAGATGTCGAGGTCGAGGTATGTTTATATAGGGTGGTTTTTGAGCTAAGGGACATGACACATGAAATAAGAAGCCGACTTTCAAACCTGCAGCAGCAAAAACTCAATTCATTCTTCACATGAGAACTTGACATACTGCCGTAGACTTTATTTCCAGGGCAACATGCATTTTTATGACTAGCGCCGTGCTCGACTTGAAAATATCACCACAAAAATCGAAATGATAACGGGGGCAAAGCCCAGTAATTAAATCGCGTCATGATGAGATGACCAGGGGTTAACGGCACTTGGGGGTCGGGAGCTAGGGAGGGAAGAGAAGCTATAAATGGGAAAGGCCGATGAAGAAATTGCGATGCATGTCAGTCCTTATCAACCAGAACCGTGGGCCCTGCTCGGAGCACGCGTGAGCACTCTACGAGATCGTGGGTCGTGTTCATTTCATTGCATGAATCGGTGAGTAAGCTGGTCCGCTGACCTCTTCCCAGCAATAAGGATTCATGAATCGGCAATGAAAGGAAGGCAAGGGTCCTGCCCTGCCGTTGCCCGTGCACGAGTGACTGACGAACGTTTTATCGGGTCGAGTGGATAGCTCTCTTCAACCCCCATCTTATACACCGGAGGTAGCGTATTTTCTGAGTTGATCGTATGACGCTCAGCACGGCGTTGAGCCTGCCACCCTTGTCCGGCAGGGATTTCAAGTCACGATACATACATGGAGGTTCGGCATCCAGCCAACCAGCGAAGAGTTGGCACTCTAGACCTTTCCCAAAAATGATTTCCTCCGTCTCTGACGTATTCAGGGCTCTCTGTCCGTAATAGTAGTAATACATAGTAATATCATATATCTTTTAATTGTATCTCGCTGACCGGTTTTATCTTGTTTTTTGCCTCTTTTTGGGAGTTCCTTTTCTCTTTTGCTTCCCCTTCTTTCGCTTTATTTTCAGCCGTTTAGCAAGTGATTTAGGCCGACACAATGATGTTTAAGGAGGCCAAACGAGAAGAAATTGTCGGTTTTTGCAGGAAGAGCTATCAAGAAACCGTGCGCTCGGGGGCCCTGCTTCAACAGCAGGTCACTCTCGCCTAACATCTTACCAACCACGTCATACATTCCGATCCATACTGGCGCCATGAGAAACATCAACTGAAAATCGAGACATCAAAAAGAGCGGGTGTTTCTGTCTCCAATCGCTATCCGCGACGAAGAGACCTCGCCTCTGTCACCACCCCCCATGCGATATACATCCTAATCACAATGGCGGCTTTCTCGGAATTATCATCCGGCGCGCTCCAAAACTTCTCAGGATGCGTGGCCATGCTCGTGATAGCAATCATTTTCATTGCTTTGCGATTTTACGTGAGGTCAACTCTCCGCCAGCCTCCTTATTTGACAGACTGGCTGTGCTTAGTGTCATACCTCGTTTTCGTTGCCTACGCCGCCGTCATCTTCAATCGTAAGAGATATCCAAAAGTCAAGAACAAGGGGAGAATTATATCGTCTAACTAACTCTGAAGATATTTTCAATGTATCAAAGACCGGTGCATTTGAGGGGAGCGGCGTGGTTGCCGGATCCTCAGATATTGGCGGGTCTGAAGCCAAGGCATTCATGAAGGCAAGTTTGAACTATGCGTTGGTCACGGGAATCCAGCCATCTTGGAAGAAGAACGTAACCAGATTGCTGACTTGAGAGATAGATGGGTCTCGCTATTGAGCTGATATTTACGCTGGACATTACCGTTGTCAAACTTAGCATCCTCGCTTTCTACTGGACACTATTCGGCGTGGAGAAGATTCAGAAAAAGATCATCTGGACGAGCACCGCCATATGTCTAGTCTGGTGGATCGTCTTCACCTTCCTAATCATCTTTCAATGCAGGCCTATCAACTATCTATGGGACACTTTTGGACAAGCAGATACTTGCATATCCACGCCGAAGCTACTGCTTGCCGTTGAATTGACCAATCTCTTCATTGATGTCGGGATTCTTCTGATCCCAGTCTATGCCGTAAGACACCTGCGGCTAGATAGGAATCGCAAGTTTTCCTTGCTGGGGATTTTTTTACTGGGTGCTGCGTAAGTGTTACCTGGTCATCTCACTTTAAGCGTATCTAAGAATCTAACATGATGCAGTGTCTGCGTGACAAGCATTGTCCGTGTCACTGCCATATGGAATCCGCCAAATGTGATGGCTAACTGTGAGTATCCATACGCTCTTCACATTTATGAACCAAACTAATAATATATTCAAGTCCAATTCGCCAAGACGGTGCTATGCTCTACTTTGCAGCTCGGCATGGCCATTATCTGCGGCTGCTTACCAACATTAGGACCATTGTTCACCAGCGCAGGCACACGAGCTAGAAGCTGGTACGATTCAGCGATAACGAGACATGCAGCTACGTCCTCCAGTTACAAAATGACGGATGGTCCGACCGGACTAGACCGGCCGTGGGCTAATGTTGGCGGCAGCCAGTACCGCAACACAACGAGGAGCTGGGCAGGGCGAGAGGAGGAGAGCTCTGACTCGATGCATCACCTTGATCCGTTGCCGCCGTCCAAGATACGGGTGCAAAGATCTATCGAAATATCGAAATAGCATGATCATATATAAATTTATAATGTACTAATGTAATGTAATGTAATATAATTTCAATCTTAGAAATCAAGTCTTTAGATGCGGAAACATGTAAACCAAATTCGCGAATTCATCATTTCATGTCATATTTATTGTCTTGTTATGTCCCTTCCTCAAATACTCTTCGCCAGAGAACTTTCCCATCAGTAGGATCCATGATGATCGCATAATGTGTCTCTTCGTTCCTGATCTCCGGGTCCCTCACGAACTCGCGAACATCAGCCATGCTGATCGCCCTGGCCGATTCTCCATTCTTCTTCTCAAAAGCATCAACACTCTTTCGCCAGAGCTCGTCGAGGTGGCACTTGCGGTCGAGGGAACACGCGACAATGTCGTCCATGCCCATGATGGTTGGGCCCTGGGCAATCTCTGCAACTGCGTCTTTGAGTTGCGAAGGATCCTTTTCGTCAGCGACATCATGGTTATAGGAAGTCAAGAAGGTGTCAGAGTCTCGCACGGGTCCCCGGCGATTGTCCTTGTCGACAACATAGACCTTCTGGGGGGTACAAAAGATCAGATAGGCCGAGGTTGACGGCGACGTCGTCAACTTTGACAATAATGATCGCACATCAGCTTCACTAAATTCATCCAGTTCTCCGGTCGGGGATGTCGATTTGGACCTTTTCTCCTTTTTCTCTCCAGGCTTGTGGTGTTGTTGCGCTGGAGGGCCAAGCAGGGTCTGCCTCAGCAAACTGGAGATGGAATGCCGGAATCCCAATACCACCATGGCTTGATTATAACGGAAAGCAGCCTGATCCCACCAAGTAGACGAAGCGTGGTGAGGGCGAAAGTTGAGGCTCATGCTCAGACCCTTCCTCACACCTGTCAAGACGCCCACATACCCGAGATATGTCAAAGAAGTGGCAATGACAGGCCCGCCACGGTGTCGCACAAAGTCGAGTTCGACCACAATATTTCGCAGCCTGTCCATGCCCCAATCCAAAGTCCGGAAATGAATCATCCGCGACGCACGCGATGATGATTTCGACGAGGCCCGTGTCCTCGGTGAAGACTTCTCCTCGGCGACGCGGACACCGCCGCTGGTGCACCCCAGCAGCAGATCCAGCAGGACATTGAAGGCGACCAGGATGTGCTTTGAGATCCCCGAGGCCCTGGAGATTCCAACGAGCTCCTCGGTCTCTTCCGGGCCACGGACGCGGCGCAAAAGGGCCGGAGATATGTTCTTGAGCCAGTTGCCCAGCTTCTCGCCTGCCAGCTCCACGAGAAGCTCGTCAAAGAGCTCATGCAAATTGCAAGAGTCGATCTTGGGCTGGAAATGCGGCACGATGTGGTCGTACCGCTGGCGGGGCGGCAGCGACAGATCCACCACGAACTTGGGGATCTCGAGTCCCTCTTCCGCCATCTTTACGGTCCGGGGATGCAGTTCTGGCGATGGAAAGGGCGACGTGAGAAATGGAGGAGATGAGAGGAGGTTTGATGTTTGTTGATCCTCATTGAGGCACTGCCAAACCTAGACACAGTCTGACCGAGTCTAGACTCCCGCCCTCTCTTCAGCCACACTTGGTGCCGACTCAGTGGATTATCTTGGTACGCGACATGGCCGTTCATAGGCCCAAGTCTGTGACTAAGCAGTAAATCAATGCAATCAATGCAATCTGGGCCTTTGGAGAGGCGCCACAGATCCACGGACTGTCTCACTAACGCGAGTCATTCGTGCCTGGGCCTGTCGGCTGGAAGTAAGCTTAAGAGTCAGGCTGGCTTGTCTTCAATTTGATTCTTTCGATCTGCCACCGCGGGGACAGGAAGAAGAGTCGCGTCCTAATCAAGACCGTCGGATTACGAGACTCTGAAACGTGTCACGCGTTTCGATCAATTGACCAATTCCCCTTGCCTACCCTAGACCCGCACTACCGCATAAACACTCTAAGATAATTGCAAAAAAAATAAGTAGAAAACTCTCTCAAAAGAACAACGCAGGCTTTATATATATGTTCTTCTTGTGTATCATTATTTCTGATCTTAACAATGACTGTTGGTGGTGGATTTGTTGGAGAGACACTTCGAAGTGATGCATTGCATCATCAATTTGTTTCTGGTAAAGAGATCATCACACTCTTGGCATCAACGTCATTTCGTACGGCTTGGACATAACAAACTAATGATAAAATCCTAAAAAAAGGCAAAGCATACGGGGACGATATAACTTCATTCTCACCTCACAACTAACAACTATCCGACGTCGTGCGAGATCGGCTTGAGATGGCATCACGAGCTTTTGCGTGCGTATGATGCAATGTGACAAACCCCCACTTTGTGTTGCAACAACACCAAAACTAGACCCTCAATGACACGCTAAGAGGTAGATAGAGTGCTTCGGATAACGTAGCCAAGGAATAATGCGGAGGAAATAGAAGATTAACGGCGCAAGCCCGATGGTGGCATTGGTAATGTGTGCCTCCTCGATTGCATATAGAAGAATGAACCCCTCCTCCATCACTTATCATACGCATCTCCTCAGTCCATATAGGCGCCTTAGCCTTGATCAATTTCGTATAATCCGTATAATCCCATCATGGCGGACAAAAGTGAAACTGCCAGCTCTGGCAGCAAGAAGCAGATCATCCTCAATGCCTTTGTCATGAACACACCAGGCCACCTATCACCCGGTCAATGGCGACACCCGAGGAACAAGACTGACCAGTACACCAAGCTGTCGTTCTGGACCGAGCTTGCACAGCTCCTTGACAAAGCAAACTTCCATGCAATGTTCATCGCTGATACCTTGGGCCCGTATGATGTGTACAAAGGCCCTGCCAATGTCGTTCCCGCCCTCAGTTCAGGGGCACAGTTTCCAGTCAATGACCCCCTCTTCCTCGTGCCGAGTATGGCGGCAGCGACAAAGAATCTCATTTTTGGCGTCACAGCCAGTCTGACATACGATAAGCCGTACGCCCTGGCGCGACGTCTCTCAACGGTCGACCATCTCAGCGAAGGCCGTGTCGCCTGGAACATTGTCACGTCGTATCTGGATAGCGCAGCACGCAACCACGGTCTCAAGGAGCAAATCCCTCATGATGAGCGATACGCCATCGCTCATGAGTATTTGGAGGTTCTGTACAAGCTCTGGGAAGGCAGCTTCAGGGATGATGCAGTGGTAGCCGATCGGGAGACTGGTCAATATATTGCCAATGACGCCGTCCGCCAGATTCATCACAAGGGCAAGTACTTTGAAGTGCCGGGCCCTCATTTTTGTGAACCCTCTCCGCAGCGCACCCCGTTACTATTCCAAGCCGGTGTTTCGGAAGCTGGCAATGGCTTTGGCGGCAAGCATGGCGAGGCGATCTTCATTGGCGGACAAACCAAAGAAGGCGTCCGCAAGACGGTGGATAACTTGCGCAGCATCGCTGTCAAGGAGGGGAGAGACCCCAATCATATCAAGATTCTTCTAGGCCTCGGTGTCATCGTGGCTGCAACAGATGAAGAAGCATATGCCAAGCGGGCTGAACATCTGAAGTATACCGACGAGGAGGGTGCTCTTGCACTGTTTGGAGGGTGGACAGGGGTTGACCTTTCCAAGTACGATGATGATCAGAACTTCTTGCATAGCGACTCGCCTCGGATTCAGTCCATGGTCAGGAGGTGGGCCGATACTGTTCCAGGAACAGACAACCTGCCATGGACAAAGCGACGAATTATCGAGTATCTGAGCCTTGGTGGCCTTCAAGCGAAGGCCATCGGTGGCCCCAAGACTGTCGCTGATGAGCTGGAGAAATGGGTCGAGCTTGGTGGTGTTGACGGGTTCAACTTGGCCCATATCACCAACCCAGGAACCTTCGAGGACATCATCGAGTACCTTCTGCCAGAGCTTAGACGTCGTGGGCTTTTTAGAGAACGAGTTGAGAAGGAGGGAGCCACAGCTAGGGAGGTCTTTATTGGCACAAAGAAGCTGCCTGATGACCACCCAGGAAGCAAGTATAGATGGCGAGCTGGCCAGGAACCCCCCGAGTACTAGTATGGATTATCTAGTCAATTGAGTTGGCCAAGTAACCTGGTTGCCGAATATGTCCATGGTGATAATTTGATTTCCTTATTCCACAATCCAGAAAGAGCCACAAGAGAATACATAATTAACAACAATTTTAATCCTGGGTCTTTCGTGGGGGTTAGATGCTCTCCTTCATTAGCACAAAGCTGAACTCGGGAAGCCGGAAGTCATGCTTTTCTACACCGTTAATCTTCTTCTTGACAGTCTTGAGTATACACCCCTTGACTAGCTCACTATCCTACGTGGAAATGTAGTCGACTATAAGTTCCGGTTTTCAAATGTACTTGAGGCATTTGGTGTTGCAGCAAGTGTCAATTTTGTGGCTGCCAATTCTCTCATCTTCTCGGTGTTGCGTACTGTTTGGCTTCAGCTCAGGTCTTGAAGTTTTAAAGCCTAGCCCAAGGCTTTACTAGGTTGTGAGAATGTATTTACGCCATTCTTCCTTCTGGAGCATACGTACTTCAAAACCCAGCTAACATTGCCGATTGAATCAAGAGGGAAAGTGAAGCGCTACAGTGCCTTCGCAACAGAGAAAGGCTGCTGATAAGAAAGTAGAGAGCCACACACGACGCGAAAGATAAAAGGAGAGTGGAAAATAAGAGACGAAACACCAAGAAGGGCCGTCATTTGATACTAAAGACGACGGTTCTCTAAGGTGGAGTTGAGGAGGGAGCCAGTTAGACCTAAACGGGAATGTTGCAAGCTACAGCAGCGGGTTTCATCTCACCATGAAGAAGGGACTCTGGACAAAATAACCAGTGAATCTTCTTTGAGATTTGGTCGCAGTGAGAGAACGGAGTTGATTATTTTGGTCTTATCGCCGATGCAAGTGGCTGCTTCAAACAACTTTGCTCCTCGGCACCTTATCGTCAACAGTCAACCTGCCGTTTTAATAGGGACTTTTCGTTCTAGGGAAAATGAACAAGGACAGCGAAGGCGGATATCGGCCGTTGCCGGCGTGTCGCTAGATGAGTGTTCGTTGTTGATGGAGACGGAGAGATAATGACTTGAGGAAGAGGCCGGACCACGTAATGGCGCGCCCACAATGGCCGCGTTTGGCAGGTGTATAGCCTGTAGTGTGGCAAGACTGGAATCTGTAGATAGAAGCATCTGAATGTCTGTGACTAGGTATGAGGATAAAAGTCTATTGGATTGAGCAGTGGGGAATGTTCAAGCTTACATGTTAGCGTCTCGACAACCTGTTCCCTTTTTGAAGATGCTACGTTCGTCTGGAAGCTTTCAAAGAATCTGTAGCAGTGATAATTGGCGCGCAGGTTCGACTGCCATCCCATTGATGCCGAACATCCGGTATAGAGGGGATTCAGTAAGGCTTGCAGCAGCTGAAGGACCCTTACCCATCCTTGAGCCAATGCCGACCTTCCTATTCAGGCGTGTCTAGCTACATCCAATGGAGAATTAGAGTCCCTCGAAACCACGGGAGACGATTCAGAGCTCTAAGTCGTCAATGCGACGATGAGGGGCAACGTGAGCTTGACGTTTCGGTTCCTGCTCCATCCCACATCATGCGTCTCCCCATCCTGTAACGAGTATAAAGATCGGCCATGTCGCTCTAAAAATTAAGCTCTACTTACCTCATCATCCTGACCGTGTAGATCGGCGCACATCCTTATCACTCGATATGCTGTCCAAGATCGTTGTCGGGGCCGTCGCCGCCTTTGCTGGCAGCGCGATCGCTGACTCTGTTTCATGTCCTTCCAACTCTCCACTCAGCTGCTCGTCGTCATCTTCCACTGACACATGCTGTTACAACACCCCCGGTGGGCAGATTCTTCTCACTCAGTTTTGGGACACGAACCCTTCCACTGGTCCTTCCAACTCTTGGACCGTTCATGGACTTTGGTAG
The DNA here is from genome assembly GCA_026958235.1 of Clonostachys rosea. Classification (NCBI taxonomy): domain Eukaryota; kingdom Fungi; phylum Ascomycota; class Sordariomycetes; order Hypocreales; family Bionectriaceae; genus Clonostachys; species Clonostachys rosea. The sequence goes on from CP110207.1 coordinate 1,056,201, forward strand.
GCTTCGCTTTCGAGAATGAAATCAATTAGCCATGTCGCAGGACTAATATCGAACAACTAGGCCTGATAAGTGCGATGGCACCTACGAGGAGTATTGCGACAGCAGCAGGGAAGTGAGCAATGTTACCGCGATCTTGAAGTCGAAATCTCCTTCCACCTTGTCGTATATGCAGACTTACTGGAAGGATTATCAAGGTAATGATGAGTCATTTTGGGAGCATGAGTTCAATAAGCATGGTACTTGCATGAGCAGCCTGGAGCCCAAGTGCTATAACTCATATCAGCCCCAGGAGGAAGTTGTCGATTACTTTGAGCGTGCTGTCCAGGAGTTCAAGAACATCCCGACTTACGACTGGCTCAGCGCTGCCGGTATCGTGCCCTCCACGACCAAGACCTACACGCTTGCGCAGATCCAGAGCGCTCTCTCATCCAAGCATGGGCAGAACGTTGTCATTAGATGCAGTAGCGGTGCGCTGAACGAGCTCTGGTATCACTTCAATGTCAAGGGTTCCGTTCAGACGGGCACCTTTGTTCCCGCAGCCCCTGTTGGCTCGGGCTCAACTTGCTCATCAACTGGCATCAAGTATCTGCCCAAATCCGGCTCAACCTCTCCGACTTCCACCACCACTAGCGCCGGTTCTGATCCCACTGGGTCGCCCGGCCAGCTTTCTGGAACAGGTTATGTCTATGTGACCACTAGCAGCGCTTCTTCTGGAGGGTTCCTGGTCAGTGGCGGAACTTGGTATAGAAACGGGGGAACACCTGCGACTTACACTGCAACGGCCAACTCCGATGGCTCGACCTTTACTCTGAAGACCAGCAAAGGAAGTTGCGCAGTGCAGAGCAACGCTTTGACCTGCAGCTCTTCAGTGTCTTCTCCAACCTCATTCGGGTATGATGGCACCTACTTGACATACAGTGGCTCCAATGCCTTCTATGCCACCTCAGTTCCCTCTGGGACTACCCAGGGAACAATTTATACTGCCTCCAAGTCTATCTCTCTCCAGCTTATCTGGACTGCTACATAAATAGTTGCATGGCTATTGAGAGTGTCCATTCAATGAAAAATCAACTTTTTCCTTACCTTCCCGGGCAATTTGATGCCAATCGTGACCCTGGGGAGACAATAAAACCCCAGATGGATTATTCGTCAAAAGCTTGTTTTTGGTCTATAGTTGCATGAAAAGTATATATAGATCCTTTTTGCGTGTCGCAGAGAATGTTTCTTATTAACGAATGTAATATAATGTGACTAAAGTCTTCCTTCCCCCATTATGTGCTAGTAGAAAACATCACTTTTCGCATCCTACTGATCTAGAGTATCATAGATTGGCGAAAAATTGTAGAGTTGCCCTCCGCTTCCTTATTCAAACTTCGCCATTTGTGGAACACCCGGAATAGGCTGAACCCAGTCTGCTTTGCGGCTCACCCAAAACTCCGCGTCGGGCTTTCTCTTGGTATCAAATCCATCAACTGTCCCAGCTTGAACAAGGGAGAAGGGCTTGAAGTCTTCTTTGTCGGTCTGCTTGGCAATTATGGTACCGCAGTCCGGGCAGAAAGAATACTCAACGATGATTCCACTCTCTTGCTTGAAGCTGCCGGCCTTGGGTGACCCAGAGGTCCATTTGAAGTCCTCGCGCGGGACAAGGAGGTTGTAAGTGAAGGCAGAGCCGGTGAGCTTTTGGCATTGGAGGCAGTGACAGACAGCCTATACAATCGTTAGCTCTTGCCGCCTCCTATGCAGGAGATACCGTGAGGGGCTGACCGTTTGTTTCGGTTCACCAGTAAAGGAGAATTTGAGCTTATTGCAGATGCAACTTCCCGTGAAAGAGGCCATTGTGAAGAGTAAGAATATAATATGTCCTGTAGATTGCAGCTGTGAAGGGATAGATGTGTCTGAGTAGCGGAGTGAAGAGCCTCTTAGGATGAGGCAGATCCTTGATATATATAGTTAGCAGAGGCCACGATGATGTTCTGTATTCTACTACGGCTGAGACTAGAGATCATAAGCGGCAGCGCCACTCTACGGCTGAGTGTCCATCATGCGTGAGATATGGGCATCCATTTTCACCCCCATCGCGGGGCGACCGGGTCTAGACCCAGGTATGTAGATGTAGGGGGGGGATTTGAAAGTTTTGGCTTGAAAACGGCTGATAATGAGACCACGCTAGTTGGTGCTTACTATTATTTTGAGCTGTGAAGACATACCGAGGCCACTTGCTCCCCGCAGCTGAACTGGAAACTTTATCACGGCCTGCCATAAACCTTCGCCGTTGGGTCAGGCCTCGTTCAACTGCGCCACGAACTAAAAACCCTTCAGCACATAGAATATGTAAGCGCCATTTCGTGGGGGATGTTATTTACAGAAAATTGTTAGTGGTCGACCCGACCAAGGTTGCCACAGATTCTAATATACCTCTCGGTCTCCAATACCAGCTCTGGTCTTTGGTAGTGGACGTGTAGGTGGAAGTAGATTTGACTACCTTCTTTGAGTTTGCCTCCCTCCATCCCCGATTTGGCTCTGACTCAGAGGCTATTCAGAAAACACCGCTTTCCCCTCCTGATCATGTGATGGCCAGGAGTTTTCTGCTCACGGCAAGCAGCGTCGTAAGTATGACGATATAGAGAGCTTGTGGAGCCATTCAGCACTACACAGCCAATTGTTAATGATCAAGCCTCCAACTACGAATCTACTGAATGCCTCTAATCCCCCGTGGAAACATTATGGGGCTCCTCCAGACGAGAAACAGCAGCTTGATAGAACAAGGTTAGTCCTGCCCCGACACATTTAGGATTTTGAGCCAGGTCGAATCCACGTGATATCAGCCTTCGCCACGATGCCGATTTACATAGCATAGGTTGGCGCCCTTAGTTGGGCGATAAGAATATATTCTGAAGGCGTAGCATCCTAGTCTAGAAGGCTGAATTTCAAAAAGTCTAGCCTCACTGTTACCCTGCAATCTAGTTGACGGAGGTATTCAGCTGCTTGCTTCGCCTTACTATGTGCTTACTACCTGCGTCGTGGCAGAGTGCCTTTTTGCCCCTCTTGCTTATGGAGTGATTTTAGCTTGATGATGCTGTGACTTTAACTGCTACTGGAGCTAGTTGAGTCTTCAGTTTCCAACACGCCTCCCGTAAAGTCATTCCCAAGCTATCAAAAGGCAGACATTCAACTCCAATTCTCACCTAGGCTTGGCATCGCTTACATACCGATGCTCAATTGATAGGCATAATATCTTCTAACACTTGATACCGATACTTTAGTGAGTATTGAAGAAGGCCACGTCTAAGTTATCTTCTGGAATTTGCACACTCCTTAGTTCTTCTATTTTTCATCTTGTTGAGTTCATTCACTTGATCTTCTGTTGTATTATCGGGCATCCCTGCTGTATCCACGGTTGAGTCACTAACAAAGTCACTGCCGCTTCTATCTCTACCTCTTGCTACTTAAACGTTACAGAGCCAATGAAAGCTGACATCGGCTAGCTCATCATAAAAAAGGTTTCTATGTTTCCCATTGGGGATTTGAGTTTATCCCACTCACTTTGCGATGGATACCGTATGGATATAGATACTGTAGCACTACACGACGGAATTTCAACAGTGAATAGCTTTTTCCAAAAGTAATAAAAGGGGTTTGTTTTAAGTAAGATATAGGTGGCTGACCAAGGATGATTATATAGAACGATGTCCTCGCATGCTTTCTCTCTCCATCGCCACGGTAATCTAAACTCTTCTCCTCCGGTGGTTGCTGAGCATCTAAGACTTCCATGCAGGCTTCTTAGCCGCTGGAGTAGGCTTGTTGAGTTGATCCTTGGCGTACTTGACACGAGCCGCCTTGGCAGCCTTCTCGCGGTCAATCTGCTTCTGGTACTTGTCTGCTGGGTTATAGCTTATGGTCTTCTCCTTGCCAAAGATCATATCACCCATCCCTCGCTTACCCTTCCATGCGGGCTTCTTAGCTGCTGGAGTGGGCTTGTTGAGTTGGTCCTTGGCGTACTTGACACGAGCTGCCTTGGCAGCCTTCTCGCGGTCAATCTGCTTCTGGTACTTATCTGCTGGGTTATAGCTGATGGTCTTCTCCTTGCCAAAGATCATATCACCCATCCCTCGCTTACCCTTCCATGCGGGCTTCTTAGCCGCTGGAGTGGGCTTGTTGAGTTGATCCTTGGCGTACTTGACCCGAGCTGCCTTGGCAGCCTTCTCGCGGTCAATCTGCTTCTGGTACTTGTCTGCTGGGTTGTAGCTGATGGTCTTCTCCTTGCCGAAGATCATATCCCCCATTCCACGCTTGCCTTTCCATGCAGGCTTCTTGGCTGCTGGGGTAGGCTTGTTGAGTTGGTCTTTGGCATAGTTAACACGAGCTTGCTTCTCACGGTTGAGTGCCACCTGATGCCTTGTTGCTGGGTTGTAGCTGATGGTCTTCTCTTTGCCAAAGATCATATCACCCATTCCTCGGGGCTCAAGCTCAGCGTCTTCAAAGTCTCTCTCGAACAGCTCGTCGTCAAAGTCGCGCTCGAACAGCTCGTCGTCAAACTCCCGTTCGAACAACTCGTCATCAAATTCGCGCTCGAAGAGCTCGTCATCAAAGTCTCGCTCGTAGACTTCCTCGATATCAGCCCTCTCCAGGAGAGTGAGATCGTTGGTGTTCTCGTCAATTCCCAAGGCCAGTCCCTGGCTAGCAAGGCCAAGCCAGACCAGTCCGGCGAGGCTGAGTTGCTTGTAGCTGACCATTTTGATTGTAGGAAAATATGAAAAAGGGATAGAAAGATGAAGAAGAAACGTCGTGAAAGAGAGATAGCAGATAGAGAAACAAAATTCAAGCTGACAAAGGTGATATGTAGAAATGAAGTGTTGAGACTCAAGGAAAAGGTTGTTTTGTTTTTTTGGGGATATTCTGAGCAATCATTCTGAAGAAAAACCGGGAGAAGAACCAATTATAAGTAACTAATTATAAGTAGAGTCTATTCAATATAGCAAGAGACAGGATGCTCAAAATAGAGTGAAGGATTTCTATGTGGTTCAAAACCCGGCAGAGAGTAAGACAACCCCCGCTTATCCCTTGCTCCGTGCTCAGTTGTTGCGGAGCTCTGCTCCCTGCAACCAAGATTCAAAATCAAATGCCGTCGGACTAATGCTATTACCGTCATCCTCGGCATTTACCGTCTTACATGTAGCAGATGGGCTACCAACATAGTCGACCTGTGTTTGGGGAATGCAGGGCTTCATACTCATCTATATTATTGCAACATGCTCTACGTTATATGTTCTTAGTAGGGAGATATTATAGAGGAAATACCTACTTGTTGATTAATTTGAACAGCTTCGAGCTCCTCATGTCAGGATTTAGTGTTTGTGATCCTTGAGGGTTGCATCTCATTACTGCAAGGGCCAACTGTCAGCTTGGTATCAGCAGGGGTACTGACTTCTGAGAAATACCTAATACGGTGGCATTTCGCGTCACCATCCTGGGGCCCAGCAGTCATGACGATCGGGACTGTTCAATGGGATAAAATTACCTACCCAACATAGAATCTAGACCGAGAGTCTGGACCAAAGTCATGAATGATATGCCGGAGACAGTAGGGATTTTTCCCCAAAGCGACTTGCCTTATTAGATGATTGTCTCCAAAGGACCTAGTTATAGATCGCCACCACTGTCGGCGGCGGATTGCGGTGAGATCTATGTCATAACACGGAGATTGTGTTAGATGCCAAGGTAAGCAGATGGCCTAACTAACTGGAGTCGCCCTTTGCTTCGGGTCAGGTCTGGTCATCTAACTTTCGGCTTGCTGTTCTCTGATTCGGAGCCGCAATTACCCGATTACCATTTGTCTATTCACAGCGCATCTTGACATCATCTCGAGCTTGGAACAGGGAGAAACACCAACGACTCTGCTTGCCGAGGATACTTGATTAACTTGAGGAGGAGGATGTATCTCAGTAGCGCGGCCGGCTTTCTAGGCAGTTTCAACCAACCGTTTCTAAGGCCAGCTTACTTGCCTGTTCCTTTTCTCTCCCTCTCTTACCTTGATGAAACTCACTTGATGGTAGCCTCCAGGAACGCTCCATCCTCCGAGCAACACGGCTTGGATAGAGATATTTAATCGCCTATCCGCAGTAGCTCTATCTCCTAGCACAATCTTCAGAACTGTAGCGTGTAAGATGTTATCCGTCAAACTGAGGCTTACGTTGACCGAATTATGTGTCACATAATATAAATGGCGCGTGGAAAAATAATAGAAGTAGATTGAAAGAGCTATATTCTAAGCAGGAGGGATAGTTAGTCTCAACTTCATGATCTCGGACTTCGATCATTCTTGGCTCAGTCGACAATAGTTTCTGACAGAGTAAGTAAATTAATTTATGAATGTTCTCATACAAATAAGTTGCGTTGTAGATATTTAGGGTAGGTTACATTCCAGTGGGAGAAACTTTCGCTACGAGACTTATCTCACTCAGTATTTCTCAAAAAGCTGGCGACCTAGATAACAAGAACAGAGTCTCTTGACCTTGTTACGGGAATCTCTACAATACACCATATAATGATCGCCTACTTTAGGGAGGGGGGTTGTACAGTGAGTACTTGGGGAGATAACTAATGCACTATGAAAATGTGAGAATCTCTTTTAACTCCCTGCTTAGCGCCTACATGGACTACAAGAATGTCAGCTTAGCCTTTCCTTCCTTCAAACTGCTATTATTCGCGCTAAACTTTGTAGATCTACTGCAATCTCAATATGCAACCCTTCGACATCCAAGCCGGCACAAAAAAGTTCGTCGAGTGGCAAGAAGTCCACGGCTTCGCAACCCTCTCCAAGACCAACGACTAAAGCCGCTTCCCGGCGACCATCAAGGGCCTAGACCTCGCCCGTCGAGCCTGCCGCTTCCAGATGATCAAGATCGTCAAGGAGGTGGACGAGATCGAGGAAAAGCCCGGCCTTGTGGTGGACGAGCTGTGCGGCGAGGTGTATCAGAGCCCCAAGGCATTGTGCCATCAACTACATCGACCTGCCTGTTGAGGAGAATATAGACATCTTTGCAAAGACTGAGTGGGCGACCAAGGATAAGCTAAGATGGCAAGCAGGAGCTAAGACATAATTTGTAAAAATCGGCATGTGTTGGATAGGGATTGAGTAGCTTGTTTAATGCATTATGGTCCGCGTTATGGGCCAACAAACGTTCGTCCATCCACCTTCGAGTTTATCTTGTTCATATTTAACTAATTATTTCGTGGGTCTGTACAATAAAATCCTATACTATTCAGTAACCATGCCTCTGAGTGAAGCAATATCCATCGTCTTCCTGGCCATTACCCATCAAGTCTTCGTGATAATACTTCCCTCCGCCCAGATAGTCTGACTTATCCTAAATTCGGCTGAGATGCGCGCCCCGTCATCAACTTCGCGGTCTCAACCATGATCTGACGTATTTGGCTCCTATCAGATGGAAATCGCTTCACATAGCGATCTATGTATTCCACCGCGTCCAACAGATACTCCTCTTCCTCCTCGTTGGCAGCCTCATAGCTAACATAAAGTGGGCCCATAAAATTCTCTGCCACGATAGACTCCAAAGATAGGACGTAAGGGAGACATTTCCAGCTCTCGCGACAACGCTCTCGCAGACGTTGATCAGCTGTTCCAGCGTCTGAAGATCCAACGATCACGGCAGAGTCATAGAGTATGCGAAGAAGGCCGATTTGAGCCGATATGGCCCCTAGATATACCATGCCATAATTCGGAGATCTGAATTCGTACTTCGTCCCCAAGGGTGATTCCGGGTCCGGTTTCTCGACCATGGCGCCTTGTTTCAAAGTGCTGTTTTTTGCTGCCACTACGATTCTCGCAAGCGCAACTTCTACTTCGGATACCCTGCGACACAAAGACTCGATGCCTAGCTTTGTTTCGGTCGTGTGGCTCTGATTGCTGAGCTGGTTGAACTCGAGCATGAAAGCATGCAGTTGCTTGCTACATTCGACGAACTCGAATGTATCGTGTTTTGAGAACGGCCCCATGTCCACCTCGCTCGTGAACTGCTCTATACCTTGGTCTATTGCCACCTGCCAACTGGGCTCATTGAAAAAGCTGCAACTCTCTCTCAGGGACCAGTCGTTCAACTACACAACATAAAGGCGTTAGGTGCATCGTCACATGATAGGAGGCCTTATTATGACTTACTAGTATGCTATATAGCTCATTCGCCACCGCGACATCGAGGTGGTCTTTTAGCTTGGGTGGTCCCTTCATCTTAACCACCTGTAAGATGCCTTTGGTGTGCACATTAGACGGGGTGCCTCGTCTGAACAATCGTTCCATGCGTTCTATCAGCGCCATTGCCGCCATCGTTTCCGGCTTGACAGCTTCATTTGAAAGAAGTGCCATTCGCAAACTTCGTAGCGCCTTGCCATATTGGGCCAGTACGTGCAGCTCTCCTTCGGGCTTATGGCTCCGGAAATCAATCAAGGCGGAGCAGAACAAGTCTACCGAGTCTCGTAGGCACTTGCTCTCCGAAAGACGAGCCGGAAGCTCCGGCAAATAGCTCATGCTCAGCGTAGTGATCCCCTGCGGGCCGCGCTCCAAGGTACTGACCAGCCGTAGGGCGATGTGATCATAGCGAGTCGTTGGGTTGGGCCGGGGCTTCTGGTAATCCGACTGATAGATGCTGTGAAACCAAATGGGACGATGAGACTTCTTGAATGTATTCTGCCGAGGCTCTCCTGTCGAAGATTGGCCGCCGGCGTTTGATGCCCTCGCGCCACGGGGTTTCTTGGTAACAAACTTGACCAGCGATGTTGGCCCCGGGCAGGGCGAGTTCATAACGGCGCATCGTGTGCACGTTGGCCAGTTTTCGTCACACTGGCAAGAGAAAAGTCCGGGTTAGTAACACGTACTGGAGGTCATGCCAGGTCACATATTATTACTTTTAGTTTGCGGTCCTTACAAGTCTGGCATCCTCGTGATCTAGGTCCGCTCGGCATTTCGACCAACAGGTGTCAAGGTTGGCAAAGCCTTGGGTGTGATCAAAGAGTCATACAGAAGTTTATGATGAATAATAGGGGTTTCGGATTGGTGAGGGAAAGCTGACCCCTGCTAACCCCACTCCGCTGATTCGTAAGCCCAAGTGTGGGTTGACAGAAGCGTCATATACAGCTGTATTGTAGCAAAGCAAGCAATGGATTTAAAAGCAATTGTGATGATGATGGAAGGAAGAAACTATCTACTGTTAGGTCTGACGGATTGTTCGCCTTAGTTAGTTTCAAAGTTAGTCGACCGATAGGCTCAACTGCTTATCGATATGCTGATAACCGATAACCAGGATCCACACCAAGTAGAGTACAAAGAAGTTCAAGACGCTATGTTAGCCATCCTCCTGGTTTGATCCAACTTTTTAATAAATTGGTTTGATCCTTCGCGCTGGGCTAGTTTTGTTAGTGAGTATGCAATGCCTCTCCATTTCAACACGCTTATTCACAACACATCAGCCAACGCTTCAGTCTAGTTCAGTCCACACTCCTTCGAGTGGGTTTCCTTATTACAGTCGCCGCTTTGTTGATATGTCTCACTAAAAGTCTAAAACGACTCGTCGCAGAGTTCCCCAAAGAAAGAACACACGAAACAAAAATGAGCTCAAGCGTTATTGAGCTACCCCATAGCACAGATGGAGACTTGCCCGGCTCGCACGAGCCGCCATCTTCCTATCCTGTTAGGAATAAATATCATATATGGGAAGAGAACTCTATTCTATGAACATGTTCTTGCACAGGTAGAGTTTTTGTATCTGGAAATTGTATTGATTTGGTTAGCTCATCAGCCAAGCGAGAACTCACTTTCAGCTATCACAAGCATTGCTACCCAATACGAGGTGAGGTTAAATCATCAAAAAGATGAAAGCCTTGATTCCACTGGTGGTGCAATGTTTCCTTAAAATTGCTGCTTTCAAGTAAGAAAACTTATGGATAACAACTCCCGTGAGGACAGGGTGCGTTCCACGCATACCCACTTCGCCTCGTATCGCATTCGGATGCGTATCGGATTCGGAGTCTCGTAGTCCAGCGGGCTCTAGCAATATCCGTAACGACGGCTTTTTGTATTTACTTATCTTGCATAGCTTCCTATCTTAATCCTTAGATTACTTTCCGTATTCGCACAGCTACCTTTCTTTGCTCATTTCGCTGGCTGTCCTTCGGTCAACTTGCTGTTTAACAATGGCGATATCTAAAACTCCCATCGGAACCGACCATGATAGCGACCCTAAACCGGGATTGTACAAAATTCGAGAAGACTTGGAATTAGGCGACGTCAAAAAGCTGCGTGTCGACGACGGAGTCGATGATGGGCAGACGATTGTTGTCAAGACCGAAAACGAGGACGTCACATCCACGAGCGACATCTGTCCCCCTAGCCCAGCTCAAGATTCCACAGGACCAATTGATAGCGATGGCCGTGTGTGGTGGGATGGCGATAACGACCCCGAGAACCCGTATAACTGGCCAAGCTGGCGGAAAATTACAAACTCTGTGCTGATCAGCCTTCTCACTCTGATGACACCTCTGGCGTCCTCCGTCTTTTCGCCCGCAGTCCCAGAGCTGATGAAGGAATTCAAGAGTTCAAACCAAGAGCTCGCAGCATTTGTTGTCTCCGTCTACGTCCTCGGTTTTGCGATTGGCCCCTTGTTCCTGGCCCCTTTGTCAGAGATGTATGGGAGATACTGGCTGTATAATATTTCAAACGTCGGCTTCGTCATCTTTACCGTGGCGTGTGCTTTGGCGCCTTCCCTTGACTCTCTTATCGTCTTCCGTTTCTTTGCCGGCTGTTTCGGATCCACGCCCATGACCAATGGTGGTGGAAGTATTGCGGACATGTTCCCACCAGAGCAGCGAGCGGGTGTCATGGCAGCTTTCAGTGTCGGTCCACTGCTGGGCCCCATCATTGGGCCTGTAGTGGGAGGCGTTCTCTCAGAGAAGAAAGGCTGGAAATGGGTCTTCTGGGTGGTAGCCATCATCAGTGGTGTCATAGCGCTTGCATCATTCTTTTTGATGAAGGAGACTTACGCACCAGCCATCCTTCATAAGAAAACAAAGAAACTCCGGAAGGAGACGGGGAATGGGAGTTTGCGTAGCAAGCTAGAGAGCGATATCCCTAAAAAGGAACTATTCAAAAGAGCCATCTTGCGCCCCGCAAGACTGCTCATATTCTCCCCCATTTGCACCATTTTTGCAGTTTATATCATGGTTGTATACGGGTATCTTTACCTTCTATTCTGTTCTATTCCATTCGTCTTCCAGAAGAGTTACGGATTCTCCGCTAGCATCACAGGGCTCGTCTACCTCGGACTTGGTGTCGGCTGCTTGATTGGTATGGCTATATTTTCCATCGATAGTGCGATAGCGATGAAGAGGAACAAAGAAACCGGAGAGGCCCTGAAACCCGAGATCCGCATGAGACTTCTTCCTTATTCAGCGGTTATCTTTCCCGTTGGATTCTTTTTGTACGGCTGGACTACGCAGTATGAGGTTCATTGGATCGTCCCAATCATTGCGCTGGCCATTATTGGTGTTGGTAAGTTGGACTCTCTGCTTCGGCCCACCACTAATGATTCTTCAATGATGAGTTCGCTAACATGGGTCCTTCAAGGGAATCTGGGAGTTTTTATGGCTGTCAGCGTTTACCTTGTAGATGCATATGAACAATATGCGGCGTCGGCACTGGCAGCAAATACAGTGATGAGGTCCATTGCAGGTGCCCTCCTCCCCCTATGCGCACTCGACATGTATGACAAGCTAGGCATGGGATGGGGAAACTCCCTGCTCGGATTCTTGGCCTTGGCTCTTGTGCCCATCCCGTTCTTCATCAAACGCTACGGAGAGAAGCTCAGAAACAGTTTCGACATGAGCAGCATTTGATTTACGTGGCTATTTCGGAACCAGGTAAAGCCAGGCTATTGGTAGCGACATCTCCTCGGTAATTTCTTCACATCAGCCCCATTTCACCCAAACTTACAATGCACGCCCATTTTGGTTGCTTTAATTTATCTTCCTTTCGATTGAAACTTTTTAAGTTGTATCCTCTCATTTTCTGGCTAGATATCGCTGGTTTTATCGTTATACTGGTCTAGGCATATTGTTGATAAACGGACTGAAACAGACAACTCTTGTTGGAATCTCTTAATGAAAATAAGACTCTAAACCTAGCAGAGTTTAGAATGGTGCCATTTTATTCTTGTAAAAGTGATTACTGGGATACCGATCTAAACGGTAATGGTTTTACTTCTTGTTTTGCTCTTCTTATGCCACTAATATGCAAGCCAACAAATTTTCAATGTGAAGGATGGTAGCCAACTGTGACAAGATAATCCGAATGCGAATCCGGCCGTATTCCAATCCGCTTTGCCTATCCAATCAAGTTGCTCTCTTTTATCCACTCCGCTCATCTGCCCCGCCCAATGGAATGAGAGGTGGTTCATAAAGGCCTGTTCTTCACGCTCGCGAACGCGAATCCGACACCCACAACATCCATATCTCAGTCCCGCCGCAATGAAGCCACCATCCACCCGCCTGGGCCACAAGAAGTCGAGGAACGGATGTTTGCGATGTAAGGCGCGTCATGTCAAGGCAAGTGACTGACCCTTAATTCCAACTGCACCGTCACCTCCAACTAGAGCTGCATGGCTGACCTCGTACCGCTGCCGCCAGTGCGACGAGCAACGCCCCTGCAAGAACTGTGTTCGGTTCGGAGTTGTTTGTAGCCTGGTGCTTACAGAACAGAACGGCACCGTGGCGCCAGCTCCTCACAGCCCTCTGCCGGCAACATCATCACCAACACCCACGTTCTTGACTCATAATGAGTCCTCACCGGCGGCATCTCCTGTCATAGTAACAAGCATTTATGATCCCCATGCAGCGACCCATGTTGCGTTCGCGCCGCCTCCTTCTGTTCATACATCAGGATCGGATCATGTAGCCGTATCCCCTGGATGGACACAGGGAGAGCCGCAAGACTTTTTCTCGCCTAATTGGATACAAAGTCTACAGCTTTTACACCATTACGATACTGTTGTGTACAAGACTCTGAGCCGTGATCAGCGGACTGAGTCCCTATGGAGATATACGGTGCCTGAGATTGCATTCACCAATGTAACGGTCCCTTTACTACATTCAGCATGGACCCATTAGCTGAACACGATGATTATGTAGGAGGCCTTATTACAGGCGGTACTTGCCTTGTCTGCACTGAATTACGCCATCCGCAACCCTGACCAGCACAGGGAGTTCATCATTGTATCTTCCCGTTTCCAGAGCCTGGCGCTCCAACATTTCTCCGCCAATCTTCATAACATCAACGAAGACAACTGCAAAGGCTATTTCCTGCTATCAACCTTTGTGTTTCTCTTGACTATGTGCTCAACCGCAAATGCTAGCATACTCGGTAAAACCATCTCCCCGACAGATGTTGCGCAGTCGTTGGTACTCCTGCAGGGGATAAAAACAATCATGTCTGTCAAATCCATGGATCAGTGGAAAGCAGATGGCCCGCTCTCGATATTGCTGGACGAGGACAGTATCTCCGAGCCGAAAGAATCGGGCCCCTATCTTGAGCGCTTGAAGCAGCTCTCGGACCTTGCTCGGAAACTGGAAGGGACCCTAGATCCAATCAATGAGCAGACATCTTGCATCCTCGCCATCGAGACCCTCCGCTCTATCCACGTTAGATACGGAAACGACAGCCCGTCATCTCCACGGCGGGTGTGGGTATGGCCAATGACACTAACACAGATGTTTATTGATCTCATCAGCCAAGGACATCCCGTGGCTCTGATTATTCTGGGCCACTTCACAGCCTTGGTTCGCCCATACGAATCTCCAGAATGGGTCAATCGCGGATGGAGCGAGGTTGTCTTTCAGGCGGCAGAGAGTTCTCTAAGCCCGAAATGGAAGAAATGGATCGAGTGGCCAAAGAAGTCAATTGAAGAGAGAATCAACGTTAATGATATGCCGGCTCCTGAAAATTTCGAGGAAAGATAGCCATCTGCACGCACGAATCAGGGGCTAAGACCTGGCCAAGAAGTTCACATGCCGATTGTACATGTATGATCAACACGTGCAGTATGTTGATACCTTATTAATTCTTATCATTTTTTCCTGATATATGATCAACGAATGTTGGAAAGCGAAGCTGGCGGAGAAGGATCAGCGTAACTTACACTGGGTTCAAAGCGAGTGGCATTTGCCAGAAACGGGCATCATCGCTATCCGATATATCCAAGTGAGCTCTCTTGGTTGTTGCTGGTAATGCGCGCCGCCCTCAACTAGACCCAATCGGTTAATATGAACGACAACACCAATCACACAGCCATTCCCTTCGTATTGACAGAGGGAAACCTGGCCTTGGACCTTAAGTAGTAATGCTGGCAACGCCGTACATTAATCCCCCAAGAGAAAACGTCAAAGGCAACTGGGCCGGCAGACACGGCAACGTATTTTCATCTAGACAAACGTAATGTGAATTCGATGCAGGGCCTTTAGATGGGATGTACATCTATAAAGACGCCTCGTCCTCTTATATGTTTGAAACGACTTAGACGAGCATTCATCTTATTGAGGTCATTTTGGTATCTTTCTTCATACAGCTTATTCTTTCGATTAACTCCAATCAAGTATGGACGAGGAAGCTGCAATCAGAGCCCCGTCTATACCTGACAGGCCGATTTCAGTCGTCCCAACCAAGGCTGGCGAGGTTATTCAGATTGGACCTGTCATCTGTCGGATTATGGAGGACGGCTCGAACACCGGTATGATTCTCCCTTCAGTAGTGCCATGAGTATGGGGACGACTCCAAAGGCCAGAAACAGACTAACTTAACCACCCCGAGCAGATAACCGCATTGGCGCTGCTGAATTCACTGTCCCCCGGGAATGGACAGGCCTCCCGCCCACTGGCACGAGATGCACGATGAAACGTTCCTAGTCACGGCGGGGACGATTCGTTTTCATGCACCCGAGGGCAAGACAGTTGATGCCCAGGCAGGGGACTATGTCGTGGTGCAGACGCGTGCACCTCATACCTTCTCCAACCCTGGTGATGTGGAGGCTCGTTTCTTCAATACTTTCACTCCTGCTTACTATATCAACTATTTCAAGCTGATGGAGAAGATGTTCAAGTCTGGTATACCGATGAACAAGAATACAGTTCAGCAGGCAATGTCGCACTTCGCCACGCTTCCTGCTGATGTGGAGAAGATGAAGGTGAAGCCGGCCAAGGGGGCTGACTGAGCACCATCTCGTGAATATCGGAAGTCAAGTGCATTAGAGAGTGGTGAACAATGTTTTTTAAAACGAATGGTTTGATCATCACCATGGCAATACAATGTGGAATGAACGCGCTTCTGTATTGTCCAGTGATTGTTTGTCATCTCAACATATTAGAGTTGTCCCATGTCTCGCTCTATCTATGTCACATCATCAATTACCAACATCGATATATCTTTATAGATTGGGTCCAGATCCATATGGGCATGATGCATCTTCTCATCTGGGAAATAAACGTATCTCTTTCCAAAGCTCTAATACGCCTACATTTCAACCTGATTTTACAGAACGAGAGCAAAGTATGGGATGGATATATTATGCAAACTAATTAGTTGGGCAGTGTGGTTGAGTGTGCCTCTCCTTTGGTTGTCGTAAATAGGACGCCCAGTTCACTGCTCTTCAAGGACTCCCATTTCATGTCATCTACCATTTTGATGATCGAGTTTCCATGAGCGATGCACCCTGCTTTGTCTTTATCTTGGATCCAACCCTAAGAAAAGTTAGATCTAGTATTAAAAAACCGCATAGGAAAGAAATCTTGCTGAACCTACGTAAATGGTTGGCCAATGTGTAATGTGCGTACCAAACTGCGCAGCCACTCTTTGCTTCTCTTGATCACTCAACGGTCTTTCTGTCAGATATGCATTCAGAAACGCCGGCATGAGCTCCCGTCCGCCACGAAGATGATCTAGAAGCCATGCCTCTCCAGCGAAATGCGCAACATCCGTAACTCCATTGCCAAGGCGCGCCACTTCCCAGTCAATTACGGTGAGTCGAAGACTCTCTGCTGGAGCTTGGTCGGCAATACCAGAGACGAGAATGTTCCCTGGCCAAAGGTCCCCATGGCAGACACATAGCTCATCTGTCTCCAAAAGAGCTCCATACTTGACATTAAGGCGCTCGCCGGGGGCTGGATCGTAACCATACCTCTCCAAAACTCTGGAAAGATTATTGAAATTCCATCTGTACATTCTCCTAGCTGTAGGGTGTTCAAACTTGCGCTTGATTTCCTCTGAAATCGTTGAGTTATGGAGTCGGGCTAGCCATCGCCCAATAGACTCCCCAATCATCTCAATATCCAAACGAGGATCCTCGTAGATAGTGTGTAAGGAGTCCCGACCCATGTCATCTAAAATCAGGACATGAGAATCTTTGTCATAAGAAGTCAAAGTTGGCAGCTGAACTATGTCGTCTTTCTGGCCCCCAGAAGCCAACAACCTTGGAATAATATCTAGAGCATGTACTTCCAGACCCATTCTGTACAGTGGAAAGGGCGTGGCAGGCCTTCCAGCTAGGAAGGGCTCGGCATGCTTGACGATTTTGTCCTCTCCGGAGAGCGTAGTCATACGCCAAAGGAAGTTAGACGACCCTCCAGAAATTTGCGAAACATGTTGATAGGCGATCTTCTTTGAGTCAAGATACTGGATGAGTTGGCTTGTGGTCGTTATTGCGGTTGTGGATTCCATTTGATTCTTGTCCGAAATGCTCCTATCTTCGTTTGTGAGTGTGGAATTGCGTCTGCATGATGAGGAAGTTTTAAATTACCGACGTGGACTTCGAGGGGATATGTTTCAATTTTGTGCGCAACAGGTAGAATACCGCCCAATCAGGCCCTGTTACAATGACTCACGATGATGTCTTGTCTTGTGTGATCTCACGTGAGGTGACTCTTTAACTTGCTTATCCACGATGATCGCACCGATTTCTACATACTTGTAACCGTAAGACAATAATTCAATCTGCCGTTCAGGCCTTTCCCCTTTCGATTGTGTTAGAAGTACAAGCATATAAACAAAGGATGTAAATAAATTGGTAGGATGGGCTGCAGGCATCCTAGACTTGCAGTTGGGCAGCGCTGATGAATGAGCCCCTCCCGATAATCCTTGCAAAAACATAACGAATGATAAAAAATTAGGAGGGGACAAACTCAAATTCCTATGACAAATATGAAAAAACAACCCTGAACTTCTCCTCTGATATGGCACTGGCGAGTTTGGCAGACAGTTGATCCAAGATCACCACCGAATTACGTCCGTTCGTAAAGCGAACATTACTCAGCTGGAGGGCTTCTGGTTCCTCGGCTAGGTTCTCACACAGCCATTCCAAACTCCTCTCTTCAATAGAAGCATAGCCTAGTCTCAAAATATTCAACTTGTGGGAGCAAATTTGGGATACAACGGCGTCGAGATTATAGTTGAAAGTCAGAACACCGTGCTTCGTCCAACCTCCGCCACGCAATCCAAAACGGTCCATATTCAGGCTGCAATGATGTAGGCTGGGACTTGAAGTAGCAGATCTAAGTAGTTTGTCGACAAAGCCTTGGTCGAGCGTAGACCGGAATCGTCTCGTATAGGGAGCCTTTCTGTGGCGGAAAAAGGGGCCAAAGTGGAATGTTTCGATCCTTTGAAAGGCAGCGCCCAGTCCTTTCCAGTCGAAATCCTCAACTTGAGCATTTGCTATTAAATGACCGGATAATGGGAAGCAGTCTATATATATGTGACGAAGAACAGCCCCTGCTTCGTGGCAGGCGATTGGGAGATCCACGAGAAGCTTACTCAGATTGAACACGCTTGGTCCATTTGCCAGTTTCTCTATGCTGTCCCAGTCATGCGGCGCGTCCATGAATTGGAGGAACTTGGACCGGCTTGCCAATGGCATCCATGATCCGGGCACACGAGGGGGATACGGATAGCTGACGAGATGCAGGGAGAGTGGGTGATTGAGCCTCGCGAGGAGCGATGCCACCGTGGACACAAAGGTGTTGTCTGAAACAAGCCCTGACTGTGCTTCGTGATGCTCCTTGTACGTCTCATATGATTCTTTGAGAAGGTCCTGATATGATCTTTCTTCGTCCGACAAAACGAGTTTGGTATATGGCCCGACATTCCACGCACGCCGAAGCGTTGAAAAGTCAAGGGCATCGGATCCCTCTTGGTCCCCATACGGCGAGCGCGAGTCACCCGCTTCCTCTTCAGACCGCCCGTGGGTGTCGTAAATACTCTGAAGTTCATTCAACCGGAAGTCCTTGTATCGCTGAAGGCTATTGGCCGTCTCGCTTGGCCGATAGGTGAGACAAATTTGGACCCCTCGAATGCCGTAGAGAATCAGAGGATTCGAGCATAGATTCTTGGCACGCTCTAGAGATGCCTGGTCGAGAGAAAGGCGTAAAATCGGGCAGAGCAGTGGGCTAGAGGCGACATTCAATGCCCAGCAGGCCAGTCGTGCATTCTTGATAGTGCGATATTCGTCACTGCCGAAGAATGAACTCAGGGCGGGTAAATCGATCTTGCCATTTCTGTTGCCATATGGTGGCTCGAAGACTGCGAATATTTGTCGAAGGATGTCCAAGGGCAAGTCAGCGATCCCGACAGCTGATGTGATATCTTGGCTGAAGCCCATCATTTTGCCATACGCAATGTTCTTGGATCCCCAAACAGTGGCTCGGATGGGATTTTGAAGAAGAGGAGAATGAAAGACAGTTTACGTCACTGAGACGGCGGAAATTTATGCATACGGTCACCCTCTGGCCATCTGCAGGGAGACACATCAAACTGCAACCATGAACCACATGATTCACCTTCCGTGATATTCATTGGAGAGCTCGGGACATCGGCTAGGCCACCCATCCGGCCGGATAATGCACTGGCGTGACCAAAGGGGCCCCTCACGGCAAGCTAATGCTGCGTCATCTGAATCATTATGCGCCGCCATTCAAAACTGGAGATCTCCATGGCTGAGATGGCTGACAGCTGTGTCAGCCAGGCCTCTGCTCAAGTCCATGCTAAAACACAAGCCCCTAATTGCCGCATCTATTCCATGCTATAGTCTGTTGTAGGTGGTGTCTAAACCTCCCATCATGAACCAGCAAGAAGATATGCGTATGAACAATTTAGAGATCGTATACATAAAGAAATAGAGGCATAATGGGGCTGCATGACCACCGGATAGGCTCTTTGTCGCCGGGGTCCCCAGTCAGATTTTCGGCATACAAGGAAAACAACATGCCGAATACGGACCCCAGTGTGTATGCTCATGCCAGGAAGGTGTCCAGGGCGGTGCTAGGACGCCAACGTCATCAAAGTATGAAATGCTTGTTGCCCAAGAGGGGGATGTATCGAATAGGATTAAGGGTGTACAACATAGTAAGCCTAATACCACGGGCAGGGACATGCATGTATGCCTAAAAGAAAGCCCAGCCCAGCCCAATGCGCAGTACAGGCTGTGTATCTCTTTGTTGGTGTCAGTGACAGGCTATATAGTCAATTAAGCACAGCAATCAGCGCGAGCGCGCTCCGTTTTTGCTGGTGTAGTAGAATTGGCTCTGACACTCTTACCACTACTTAGACGTCAGCAAAGATATTTTACTTCTAGCAAAGGACAAGCGGGCGCAGACTTATATGTCTCACTCTCTATCTCGACGTTGCAGGGTCTCTTCGATCTTGTCTTTGCGCTGGTACGAATTATCATAATGGATGGCCTCTCTATTGCCGGGAGTGTCGCCGGCCTAGTCTCTCTTGGCATTCAAGTGACTCAAACGCTTGTCGACTTCTATTCAGCGTACAAAGACCAAAACTCAGATATCGCCTACGCCTTGAGAAAATTGTCGAATCTTGGCGGAGTGCTCGAGAGTCTGCGCGAACAAACCAGCCGCACATTCCATGTTGACGAAAAGAAGTTACTGAGCAGCATTGAAGATTCGGTGAATGGCTGCGAGCTACTCATCAAAGAGCTGCAACATGAGACAGAGAAATTCGAGAGAACCGGAAGTACCCAAGTCGCTGCTCGCACAGCTGCTTACAAAGCGACTTATCCCTTCCGACGAAGCACACTACTCAAGCTAGAGGAAAACATCGACGAGACCGTGGCTCACCTGTCGCTAGCACTTCAGGTACTAGGGCAGAAACAAAACAGCTCCGTCCAAGACCACATTGAGGAAACAAAAGAATTACTGGCGCTGATTCGCTCCGACCAGTTATCGTCGACAATCCGAAAGTGGTTGAAGGCTCCTGATACAAGTAGCAACTACAACCAAGCTTGCGCGAAATGCCATGTAGGAACGGGGCTTTGGTTTGTCAAAGGTGCCATGTTCGCCTCATGGCTTACGGACCGCAACTCATGCATATGGCTCACTGGATTTGCTGGATGCGGAAAATCAGTACTTTGTTCTACCGCTATACGGCACGTCTATCGACACCGAAGGTCCAGTCAGAAAATAGGGATCTCATTCTTCTTCTTCGCTTTTGATGACGATTCCAAGCAAGATGCCTCATCTATGCTTCGTGCACTTATACTACAACTCTCTAGCCAATTAAGTGGCGAAAACAAGTCTCTATCTCACTTACATGACACCTATAGCCCTTCGATCCCTCCTAATCAAGCCCTCTTAGACTGCTTGCGCCAAACAATCAAGGCTTTTGATGATGTTTATATCATGTTGGACGCACTGGATGAGAGCCCTCGAGATAAGCATCGAATGGACGTGCTTCAAGCGTTAGTAGATGTCTTGGAATGGCAGGAGCCTGGTCTTCATATTCTCATCACGAGTCGTGACGAAATCGACATACGTGAGGGGCTGAATATTCCACAGTCCCAGGTATTGCTCTTGAAAAACAATTCCATTGACAGCGACATTGCATCATTCGTCTCGAAACGGCTCCGGGATAGCAAAAGGATTGCTATTCAAAAGTGGGCAGAGCATTTTGATCAGATAGAAACCGCACTTACGAACGGTGCGAACGGCGTGTGAGTGAATGGTCTCTAGATGTTGCTTCAGAAAAACCTACTGACTATCCGTAGATTCCGCTGGGTAGAATGCCAGTTCTCAGCACTCGAGTCTTGCCCCAAGTCCAAACGCCAGCTTGATCGGCTATTGACATCATTGCCACGATCCCTAGACAAAACGTATGAACGAATGCTTCTCAACATCGACAAGGAATGCATTGAGGACGCAAGGCGTGTCCTGTCCCTAGTGGCCTGCGCCAAAAGACCACTCACGGTTCTAGAAATAATTGAAGCTCTCGCAGTAGAGCTTGGTGACGCACCAAAACTGAACCCAGATGGTAGGCTTCTCGACGGAGATGAAATCTTTCGTCTATGTCCAGGCTTTCTTGAATTGGTCGCCTCCAGTTACAGGGGAGAGACCACCGTGCGGATCTCGCATTTCTCGGTCCAAGAATACCTCGAGTCGAAGCGAATGCATCCAATAGTAGCAAAGTTCCAAGTACACAGACCAGATGCTCATGCTGAGATAGCCTCGATCTGTCTGACGTACCTAATGGACCTCAAAGCATCAAATGATAACAGTTTGACTCAATATCCGCTGAGAGATTACTCCACGGAAGCTTGGCATCAACATTATCGCGATGCAGACAACAACCTACATCAGGTCGAGCACCAAGTCCGGAAATTTTTTCAACTTCCAGCAAGCGTCTCCAAGGCTTGGGCTAGAGACTATTCAAAAAGTGAGAGGCTGGTTTCCCCTGTGTTTTATGCCTCCTACCTCGGCCTGACATCACTTCTATCGCATCTGCTTGAAGAACGGCGATCTATTTGCTCCGTGTATCGCAAGACGTTACCGGAAATTGATACTTATATCAATGCACACAATGGGCGACACGGTACAGCGCTGCAGGCAGCATCAGAACAAGGTCACGAAGCAGCAGTTAGGATGTTGCTTCGAGAAGGCGCCAATGTCAACGCCGTCAATCCACAACATTCAATTTACCGTCGTGCCTTTCGCTCCAGGACGGTGTACATAGCCAGTCTTTACGCAACTGCTTTGGAGGCTGCATCGGCAGAAGGACACGAAGAAGTCGTGAGACAACTGCTTAATCACGGTGCCAGGATAGACATCATGGAACAGAGTGCGTTGTACATGGCGTCCAAAAATGGCCATGAGGCAATAGTTCAGTTGCTACTACAAAAAGGCATTGAGGCCGACGCAGCAGGGAGATTTAGTAAATCCCCTCTCGAGGCAGCATCGTCTGGAGGGCACCAAGGGGTAATGCAGCTACTTCTGGATCATGGAGCCAACATTAACGCAGCAAGCAAGGATCGGCAAAACATGAACGGGCAAAGCGCTCTAGGGGCTGCATCTTCGCGAGGCCTGGAAGCAACGATCCAATTCCTCCTCGAAAGAGGGGCCGACGTCAACGCAAACAGAGGAATAGCATTAGAGGAGGCGCTAAAGAGGGGTCATGAGGGTGCTGCCTGGCTCCTTCTCGACAAGGGGGCCAGAATCGACATACAAGACCAAAGCGTACTGGCCTTGGCATCCGAGGGTGGCCACGAAGCGTTAGTTCGTACATTGCTTGACAAAGGAGTTGATATCGATGGAGAAGAGGGCGATGGCAGGCCTTTGCAGACCGCTTTGAGAAAGGGCCATGAAGCAATCGCAGTATTGCTTCTTGAAAGGGGGGCCAATGTCAACGCACAGGGTGAATATGATGCAACCGCGTTGCGAACTGCTGCGGAAAGAGGTAACAAAGGAATGATGCAACTACTGCTTGATAAAGGAGCAAACGTCAATGCACCAATCGGTGGGTGGTTCGCCGAAACCACCCTTGACATAGCGCTGAAGAAGGGAGACCCAGCAATCATTCAGCTCCTCCTCGATAACGGAGTTAATATCAATACTCCCGATAGGAGTGCCTTGCGGGAGGCATGTCGTAGGGGCGACAAGGCTCTGGTCAAGTTATTGATTGATAAAGGAGCGCGTATCAGTGGGATGGGCGGTTTTACACCGTTGGAGGTGGCGTCAGAACAGGGACACGACGAAATCGTCCAGCTACTTCTCGACTGTGGAGCTGATGTCAATGTAGAAGGCGGTGCCCTGGATGCAGCATCATCACGAGGTCACGAAGCCATAGTCCGGTTGCTCCTTAGAAATGGAGCCAAAGTCAACATTCGAGATAAATTACGTCCTGGGGCGCTGTACATGGCATCATACAAGGGCCATGAGGTAATAGTCCGGCTTCTCCTTGACGCAGGAGCCGAGATTAACGCCTTGCACACCTTCGGTAAAACTGCTCTACATGTAGCATCGAAAAAAGGTCATGAGGCAATAGTTCGGCTACTCCTTGCCCGAGGTATTGAAATCAACGCGAAGACTCAACATGGGGAAACTGCGGTGGGGGAAGCTATAGCGGGGGGGCACAGAGCCATAGCTGAACTACTTCTCAGCGAGGGGGCCAACATCGACCTGAACGATAAAGACGATAGGTTAGTATTGATAAATGCATCACGGCATGGATACAAGACAATTGTTGGATATCTCCTTAGCAGCAGGCCTGCTAACAACGCGCAATTACCTGATCTATTGGGTGATGCCCTGCACGCAGCATCGGAGAACGGCCACCAAGAGATAGTTCAGCAGCTCATTGAAAATGGGGCTGATGCTAATTTTGAAAGTGGGCTGGATCGTCTGACTTCCCTGGCCGCTGCTTCAGCAACTGGCCATGAAGCAATAGTCCGACTGCCGCTCGACAATGGAGCTAATATCAACCAAGGAAAAGAAACTGCGCTAGAAACAGCAGCAAGAAACGGCCACCGGGAAATAGTCCAGCTCCTCCTCAGCAAAGGGGCGAAAATTGACACACAAGGGGGAAACAACGCTCTTTGCTACGCTTGTTCAGAGGGCCACGAAGAGATAGTCAGGTTACTCCTCGATAAAGGGGCTGACCTCAATGCGCGTAGTTCTGACGATGGTCGCAGTGCTTTGGATGTAGCACTGGCTGCAGGCCACACTACAATAGTTCGGGTACTTATTGACAGAGGTGTTGATATCAATATCCGATATCCTGTTATTCGATCTCCTGAGGATGGGTATCAAGTGCTCCTAGATGCGATTGCAATGAGATAAAGCCAATAGCGATTCAAGGCTTTAATCAATCACAAGGTAATTAAAAGTGGTATAAGTCTAGAGTGAAAGTAGACTAGGTAAACAAGTACATTACTCTATTGTTAAAATTGACTTTCTGAAACTATTGATCAGGAGAGGGCACAGCCCAAGTGCTTCGATCGATCGTCAACCACAGGAAGATTAGGCAGCTTGATGCATACCACGTGTGTCATCTTTCATTGGCAGGTCCGTGAGCCTGACTAGGGAGTCTAGATCTCTAGGAGGCTGGACCTTGCGTGAAGCCAATCGCGCCCAGACTTGCAAACACCAGAGAGCCCAGCAGGCGAAAAACGCCGGTCGAAGCCAGCCCTTGTTTCGAGAGGATAATACAGTCCACAAGTCCCAGGTAGCCGCCGATGACTATCAGGAAGGTGTCGAGGGTATCATACCGCCGCTGGGCGTAGAAGACGAACATCAGAATGCCCAGGCAGGCGGTGCGAGCGCCACCAGCCTGCCAGACGGGCCACGTCTCGGGCACGTCGGTGATGCGCTTTGGAAGACCGTAGTGCAGCATAACGCTGGCCGTGCTGCCGTTGATGATGGGCCAGATGGTGCCCCAGCACTGAGCGGCCGCAGTGAAGAGCGCGGGAAGATGGCGGTATTGGAAGTCGCCCAACATGATGAGCGCTCGTGGTGACGGATGGGAATTGGTGGACAACGAAACTGGCGAGAAGATTCCGGGGGAGGGGGGAGAAATTGGGAGCGGCTTCAAATGTGTGACTTCTTTGCGATCCTATGTTCTGTGGCACTCAAGCTGGGCGGCATAAGTGTAGGCCTTCAGCATCAACAACTCGATAGCTTTATACTCTGCACATGAGTTGATGATTGCCAAATATGGTCTGCGCAAATTCGTTCCTATTTAGGTATCGGCAGGGACATAGATGGCCCATGTCCCCGCTCTTTGATGAGATAAGATCAAGCTGACATACTACCGTTCGAAGGAAGCTAGATTCTATTTGCGGCTCTGGCTCAAGAATAGACCAAAATGGTGATCTAGAATATTCTAGGTAAGGTATGTGAAGGTAGTGGTAGATGTGTGAAGTGCTAGATCTCCAATACATAACTTTGGGGCTGCAGCAGTTGTGCTCAAAGTACCGATATCATGAAACTTCATCCCATGGTTTAAATAAAAGCCATCATCCTAAACCCAACGGGAAACAGATTAGAATGTTGGAAACTAGTGTACAGTTTTGAATCGCTAGCTTCTGAAAAGGTAATCTAGTAACGATGCAATAATATGAATCATACTTTATTTATCGCTGCTTATAACAAAAAAACCATGTCATTATTAAATCAAACTATGAGTTTGAGCTATTTCACAATATATTAGTCGAAGTTCGTCTCAAAAAGTCTGTCTGTCAACATTGAGTAGTAGAAAAACACGTCAAAGTTTGTTTAATCATGACGTCAATATGTATCAAGTAACCATGCACGTAGGTAGGAATAATAAGTCCTAGTAGATGATGAGCATGGCACAACTTCTACGCCACCATACAAGAAAGAGGCCCAAGAGTTCGTCTTCTCATATCCTAATCTTTATATACGATCCCTAGATGGTCCGAACTGTCCCGACGGTGGCTCAGCCATGCTTTGTATCCGGAAACTTTAATCAGCTTGGCCACAGAGTTCAAAGCCCAAACCCAGCGGCTATGACGTCGATTAACCGTAAGTCCATGCGGTACACACCCTCGACAGTCAGCTTATCTCTAAAAGCTCATCAGCCGCCCTTCCCCTCGCGCCATCTTTTTCCGCCACATTTCATCGAGGCATCCTTTTCTCATATTAACCACCGTTACCATGTCTGAATATACATCGACGCGCGAAGGGTTCCAGCGCGCCATGGAATGGAGTCTCTCAGGCGATCCAAACGAAGCCAAGGCTTACGCGGAGGCTCTGTCCACGCCCAATTTCTACCAGGTCATGAATGGGAAGCGCTTTGCGTTCGACACCTACGTTGAGGACATCGCGCAGTGGCGGGCCAAAGCCAGTGACTATAAGCCAGTCGTGTACGTTCCGTTCCCCATAATACATCACTTCTCGCTGTGCTCACTAACCGCAGGCATGAATTTCTCCGTGACGGCGATCTCCTATCGGCTCGCATGACAGGAACAATCAAGGTTGATGGCATGCCGACACATTTCGAATGTTTCATGTTTGCCAAGGTGGACAGGGAGAGCGGGAAGATGGAGTACTTGAATGAACGATCTGTCTGGGGACCTGCTGGTGAATCTCCTATCTATGGTGTTTAATGTATGTATTGCCTTGCTCTCTAATCGGCGTGAGAGGTCAGTTTATTTATCGCTTATCAACGACGAATAATCTGGATCCAAGTCCAATTCAAATCTCGACATGTAGTTGTGCTCTAGCATCGAGACTAAATGAAGGGATGTGTTCAAGCAACTTCGTATTAGAAGCCACCTCTGCGCCTGACAACTGATGACTGCTACGGACTTCTAGAGTCATACATGAGATAAAAGATTTGGGCATAGCAAGTATATCAAATGGTTAGGCAATACGCCATGAAGTATATATGCCACCTATTCAGAAGAGCTCAATCTTCAACACCAGATCATATACATCCATTGCCAAAGCTAGATGCACTGGGAGTACCACTGGTTTGAAGCGGGTCAAGTTCCCTGACTGTAGCAAGTGGCTCCGGTCCAGCCCTCACCACCACACTACCCCCAAATTCCTGCACAGTTCGTGCCAGTAGCAGTAGGCTGGGTCTGAGCAGTAGAAGTTGTTATCGTCTGACTACCACCGCCGCTATCTCCACTGCTTCCTTCGTCACCGCCAGAGGAGCCAGCAGAGAGGGACACGCTGTATCCAGTGGTTGTGAACTGGGCGTTGCTACCTACAAAGGGCTCTGTGCCAGCGCCGATTGAATAGAGACACTGAGAGCCAGAGTATCCCTGGGTCTGTGTGAGGTACTTGATAAAGCCGTTCAAGTCACCGCTGAAGTTGTTCTGTGCAGACTCGGCGACAAAGCTGAACACGGTCATCTGACTATTCGTGCCCTTCCAGAGCTTCCATGATGCTCCGGCAATAGTGACGGTAGCGATAGATGAGCCAGTAGCGCTGATGGGACCGGCACCTCCTATAGCGCTCAACCATATCATAATCTCGAACTCGGGGATGGTGCCACAGTCAGCGTTGGAAAAAAGATCGTAGGCAACATTGGCCACGACTCCGGATCCGGTGTAGCTATGAAAAGAAATAATCAGCCTTATGAGAGTGGTATAATTCTCGATTTCGTGTAGCGAACTACTCACGTCCACTGCCATTTGGAGGGGATAGATGAGATAGTTGAAACTCGAGCAGCAGACGCGCTGAGCACAGCATTGGGATACGACTTCACACTTGTCCCCCCACCGCCCAAGACCAGGTTGCAGACCACTTCAACAGACTATTGCTAATCCCATCAACAGTAAGGCACTGAGAGCCGCTTCCGCTGTCCTTGCCCCAAAGATTGTTGTAAATGGTGTAGCCGCCAGTCTCAACCGAGTCCCACTGACCGCACAAAGTCGTAGCTCGCTTCTCCAGAGGCTCTGTCTTCGTCGGCTCGACATTACGGATGTTGGATGGTGCCGCAGCCGCCAGTGCTGTGATTCCAACGAAAGATAGCATGAACTTCATTCTGGTTGATTATCACGGTTCTCGCCAAGTGTTGGTTAAAGGATGGATTTGGTGAGTAAGTGTACTTCTTCAGGAACGGCCTAGTCCCGTCGCTCCAGGAAGGCAGATGAGCAGGAAAACTCACATCGCGTGGATTTCATCCGATTTTATAACAAATTACTTTTCTTTTTGTTTTCCTCTCCAATCTTCTCAAGCATTTGCTATCCATGTAAATGCGAGTAGGTGGTCCGAATCGGGAGACGGGGATTCTCCCTCCAGAGGCCAGGACGGGATAAGCCGTTCAAGGTTGGGAGATTTCCGTCAATATCAGATGAATGTCCCCATCTAGGAAATTATGAACTCCAGCAGCGGTGGTTTCCAATCTTCTTACTGGCTCGAAGTTCTCCTTCCCAGGATAGGATAGCACCACTTTCTAAACCGTAGCGCCAGCCCTGGCACATATGACCCTGTCTACTCGTGCCTAGGTACGTTTCTAACTACTAAGCAGCCGATTGGGCCTGCTTACAAGATGCGAAACAGATACGAGCTGCTACCCTGGTGTTTCAGGAAGGCCTTAGAACCTTCTCGCCGACTGATGAATCCCCAAGATATCTATGGTGTGATAAATGAGCTCACTAGACTTCGAACGGTCAGCGTGGTCCGAAGTACTATTCAAGTGCGATGATCCTATAGAAATAAGGCCACAGCTCGTTGTCGAAGTTACTAATCTTCTAGTGAGTCTCCCCGCGACCTTGACATCGTGATCATCGACGAGCCGTCCAAGAACTATCGCCCTCCTGCTGCTGACAGGTTCATGAAGGGCGCCTGGAAACAGACCCTCATTTGATTGATGGTATCTACTGGAAGCATGTGGTTGGCCAGCTCGGGTATGCTCGATGGCATCGAGGCGACCAGCAACAGGCCATTTCGTACAAGTGCCAAGGAAGCCCATAACAAGGTCAATTGGGTTGATAAGGGCCCGTGAGCTCACCCAAGACGTACGAGGGTAAATCCTCCCTTAAGCCAGCTGTGTGGACAGCCGGCGGTGGGTGATGCGGCTCGTCAATGCCAGTTTGTGTCTATTTATTGCATACACTAGTGTTCGCTACTTCTTAGGCATTGATATGGTTGTAAGCTTCTGCCATGCAAACTCCAACCACAAGTTGGTAAAGTTTGCGATTACAGGATATGAGCCTGGTCCACAGGATTGTCAGGATGATACCCAGCGTTGATGCAACATCGCTATGCATGCAACACATCAGCAGCATAACGCGAATGTCTTACATGGCGTTATGCCAAGCCGTTATGTTAGTAGATAATCCGTATAAAAAATCAATAGACGCTATTCAAACATAAATGATCAATAGCTCATGTATATTCAATAGACGCAACTGTCTTAGCTCTCGATCTTTACACCAATACCAATACCACCCCAAATCAACCTATTCCACCCTCCACCATCTCCTTTAAACTCACCATGGCATCGGCAGCCCCCCAATCGACTACCCAACTGTCATCTCTAAGCTCGGGCCTCATCTACACCCTCGCGGCAAGCCGCTTTGCCGCCGGCGCAGCCTGCGTGTTTGTACCCTCTACCATGTCCGGCGTTATGCAAATGGAATCTTTGCCTGGTGTCACCCTTCTGACCCGCACCTTTGGTGTTCGTGAGGCCGCGGTCGGCGGTCTGACAGTACTTACACTCAATAAACCTGAGTCTACCAAGGACCTGCGCCGTATCATTTGGACAGGCATTGCCGTCGACACCTTTGACGTCATCAGCTGTCTGATGGTTTTGGCATCGTCTGACGGCACAGCCATGGATTTAGCGGCTGCGAAATCGACGGGTGGAATGGGATTCTGCTGCATACTTGTGGGCTTGTACGCCATCAGGTCATTGGGATCACTGTAGAACCAACGGGTAGTTTTGAAAGGGAAGAAAGGATTGGAAATGCTCGAACGTGTTATCCCCTCATTCTCTCTTCCTTACATGTATCATTAACAGTAGTCCACAAGTTAAACCCCTTCCCCCCCCCCCCCCCCCCACAGAACAGGCTCCGGGACGCAATCTACCCTTGATACAAATTTCAATCCATTTGAATAGGCTGAAAGTGCCATTTCTTCTTATTGCCTGATCTATGTTGATATGATTTAAAAATAAGCGGATGATTCTTCATAGGCACCTGTATTCAAGAGATCAATAAACTCACGGACTTACGGACTCCCGAGCCAAGACCCACAACCATTCAAATCCGGCGCCGGGATTTGCTCCAACGAAATCGGTTTTATGAATCCCGGCCCATAAAGGCCGGCACGTTTTCAGGTTCCAAGCATCAGGATCAGATTCTCAAAGTACATAAATGCGGCCTTATCTACAAAAATTATGAATGCAGAAACACACAATTTAACACCCGTCATTGCTAAATTGACTACTCTTTTACTGCTCTTCACAACATAAACTTGTCTTGTTACATTACGCTACAGTAGACCTCCACAAACGTCCACAATGTCTTTAGGATTCTTCACCATCCTCCGAGCTCAGTATAAAAATCTACCAATCTCCTTAAAGAAGGAAGATTGCGCAGGGAAAACCTATGTTGTCACAGGTTCGAACACAGGCCTGGGCTTCGAATGTGTGAAGCATCTCGCTTCCATGGGCGCCGGGCAGATCATTATGGGAGTGCGCAATACTTCGTCAGGAGAAAAGGCGAAGGCTACTATCGAAAGCCAAACCGGGTGTTCAAAGAGTGTGATTCAGGTTTGGCACATGGACCTCTCCAAGCTCGAAACAGTGAAGTCGTTCGTCGACAAAATCAAAGGATTGGACAGAGTCGACGGCATTGTTGAAAATGCTGCTGTGGCAATGGGCGAATGGGTCGTTCCGAACAAGAAGGATGGTCTGGAGATGAGTGTGGCAGTGAATGTGATCGGAACTATCTACATGGCGTTGTTGTTGATCCCCTTTCTCCGAGAGATGGGGAAGCAGCACGGGGTAGTTGTGCCTATCACCATCATCGGCAGCATTGTGGCGCTTTCTCCAGAAGCTAAATCATGCTATGACAAGCTCGGTTCTGGCAGCATTTTGGAAGATGTCGCCGATCAGGCCAAGTGGGAACCATTGTTCCACCATTTGTAAGTATTTCCTGGCTTCTGGTCACCAGCCACTAAGCATTTGTTTACCGACTTGTTTTCTAGCTATCCATTCTCCAAATTTCTCTTGTACATGTTTTTGAGAGAATTGACCAATCGTACTCCCGTCACGGAATCCGGCGTCATCGTCAATTTCGTCAATCCCGGAATTTGTTCCACGGAACTCGACCGCAATGCTCATGGACCCGTTGGTCGACAAGTCAAAATGGCTCGAATGATCATGGGCCGCACCGCCGAGATGGGGAGTCGTACTTTACTTCATGGCCTTGCTGCTGGAAGTGAAAGTCACGGAAAGGTGCTTTCGGAGTGCGAAATTAAGGAGTGAGTATCATTCCTGACCCTAGTGGATCGATTGAGAGAGCTAACATAAGTCCCAGCTACTTTGTACCCGATTGGATGAAGGATGGAAAGGCTTTAGCAATGGGCAATCGGATTTGGGAAGAAGTCTCTGCTAAGCTTGAGCATTTGGACCCAGGGTGCATGGAAGCTGTTGTAAATTTCTAAGGACCCCTGGATGACAATGCAGCAAATCCCACGACTTCAGACCGAGTTCTAATTTAGTCTATTCCCTTATAACACTTACAACAGTCACAACATAATCAAGTATCAGTTATATCTTCCTTAAGCTTAAGACATCTGGTGGGAAACTTCCACCAACACTGCCAGTTTCTTCCCGGTAAAGGGGCGATACTAGATCAGAGAATAGGTACATGAAGCCAAGAAGAAATACCACGAGGCTATGCATGCCAACCGTCTTACGCAGTTGAAGGCAATGCCGACCATCCATCGTAATCATGTACAGCAATGCCTGCAAAACTATTTTGCCCTTGGACCGCGGTAGCAATCTCATTCAGGTCAGATTGTAGCTTACTGACGGGCTGCCCATAATACGAAAGGTTGTCCTCTGGCAGCTGAATTGTTTCTACGGCCAGCCAGACAGGCTTACCAACCTCGTTTCCGGCAGCCAGGCCAGGAGCAGCAATATCCAGTAAAGCAGGGACCGTGTTGCGGTAGGTCATAAAGGTCGCATAGTCGAGCAAGTTCAGCATCCAAATATCCACGGTCTGGCCTGCAATAGTGCTGTCGAGTGTGTTGGCCCAGAATGGGAGATCGGCTGCGACAGTAATGCCTAGTGATGAAGCAAGGGATGTGACCTTTTGGGCAACTCCCTCCCAGCCCTCGATATACTTGGCTTTGTTTGCCTCCCAGTCGTCCAGTCCCCAAGGCTGCAGATACATAACATGTCAGTATGGAATAGATAGGATGCTGCTCTCTATCTTACCTCTACGTCCATGTGAATACCAGCAAAACCGGAATTCGTTATGGCAGCCTCCTGGTACTGTTTAATCCAATCGAGCTGAGATTGTAACGATGGTGTGCCAGTGCCGACAACCCATTGGGGGTTCCCAATCAATGCCTCAACCTTGATGCCTTTGCTGACGCACTGAGAGATGAAACTCTGCCAGTCGCTGGTCTGAATATCGGCATTGACCTGCGCGAAAACACGTTCAACCCCTCTTGATACCGTGGTATCAAAAAATTGCGCGACCTTTGCTGTGTCGGAGATGATCGTCGACTCCCAGAGCCATGTTCCCAGAGGTGCCTGGGCCTCGTCCCGCATCGCCGGCGTCGGGGTGGAAAGGCAGCTTGCTGCCAAGCTAAGAAGGAGGGAAATTAGCATCAACATCTTCAATCGTGCGCGAGTATGTGATCTGGTGATGACGGACGCAAGCAACGAAGATCGATGCCGAGGGGCCAGTCAGCCGACATATGTACGACACGCGTTCGATGAAACCAACAGATCGATCTGTTGATGATGATGACGGCGGTAATTAATCAGGGGCATCTTGTGGATCTCGGCAAGTAAAAATAAATCATCGCGATCCCTGCCATGGCGATCCCTGCCGCGGCATGGCCCCGTAAGTTGGCTTTTCCATAGGACGATCAATCATGATCTTCAAGCAGTCATCTCTTTACTTGCGTTGATTTCTTCCAATAGAGAATATTTCGGTATCAAGTAGCATAAAGGGATTACAAAGACCTCCAATATTCTATGGCCCGAAAGACGTAAGCAACCAAAATATTTATTCATCTGTTTTCAAATCACGGCCAGGAACTTCAAGCTGGTCAATGCAGGGCATGAAACACTTGACACCCTGGGCCCTCGACAACAAACAGTGAGCTTAGCACAAGCTGCAGAAGTCATGGCTTAGAAAAAAACTGGATCACAGGAGGACATGATAAATCCTCGCTCATTGATAATAGCGCACTCGCCACTGCTGGTCACGGCGGGGAAAATATGACCAAACAATAGCTCCAGCTTGAAGGTACCGGAACTGACTCGCCGCT
Source organism: Clonostachys rosea (assembly GCA_026958235.1). NCBI lineage: Eukaryota > Fungi > Ascomycota > Sordariomycetes > Hypocreales > Bionectriaceae > Clonostachys > Clonostachys rosea. The sequence goes on from CP110207.1 coordinate 1,089,516, forward strand.
TCTTACTAAACCTCCCATTCTTGAAACGCAGTGCCACACTTTTATTTTTAACTGCTTATAAGAAACATACCCTCTGTCAAGCACCCTCAAGCATCCCCCCTTACTAATCGGTAGTTCTTAAGAGTATTGTATCTCAAGAAAAAAATCAGCCAAGTCAATTTCAGATATGGCTCGGGTTAGGCTCACTGATCCAATGAATGTACATGCTGATCTAGAACCACAACTACCTCCTTCGGACAGCTATGACAGTAAACTCGATCATTTCGTGAACCCATTCTGCTCAAATATCTTAGCATCGCTCATGGCTCCTTGTCTTGGTGCAACATTCGCCGAGATAAGGCTCCTAGATTTCTCGCTTCGAGGAGTAATCCTGAAACGGAAATCTGCCGGGTGAGATATAACGCCAGGAAGCACTTTCACCGTGGGGTCGATTTCTTGGCCTTGTTCATCAGTCGCTTTAGTAATGTCGAAGGCAGCCAGAGTCTGAGCGGCTACTAGGTATACCATTGAATCAGCAAAGTATCTCCCAGGACATATTCTACGTCCGAAACCGAAAACTACCTCCTTCGGATCCGGCTCATTGTAAGGCTCGTCGTATCGTTCGGGGAGGAACTTATCGGGATCATGATAGGTTTCTGGGTCGTGGGCCATCCCATGAACTGATGCCAGCAGAATGGCACCTTTGGGAATCAAGTAGCCATTGTAGATCTGGTCTTCGTCACTCGCATGTGGCACTCCCATCCCAGCAACCGGATGCCACCGAAATGCCTCTTTGACAACTGCCTCAACATATGGCAAGTTTGGTCGGTCCTCAAACTGTGGCAGCCTATCCCGGCCAACGACCCTATCAATCTCCTCCTGCACCTTACGGAGGATATCGGGAAATTTAACCATGGCAAGGAATAGAAAGCTCAGGGTAGAGACAGTAGTGTCTGACCCTCCGCCATACATTGCTCCGGCCGAGAATTTCACTGCTGCCTCGTATGTAGCACTTGGATCTTCACCACACTGCTCGAGCGCCTTGGACACGTAGGAGGGTTGGTGGCTATTGGCCCGCATCTGCATTTTGACGAATTGATATGGCTTCTCTGCCGCTGCCATGACCTCTTCTCTCCATGCACCGCCTATCTTTTTGAATGAAGTGCCAGGGAACCAGTCGGGAAGATAGTGAAGAGCAGGGAACATATCAACAGCCCAGACTCCGGGCTGGGCTGACTCGTTGAAGATTGACACCATGCGCATGACTAGACTCTGGACCGGATCGGGGCGAGAGACGTCAATCGAATATCCATACGTCAACTTAATGATGAAGGAACCGGCAGCTCTATGGATTGTGTTAGTTTGGGGGTTGCCCGGTTAATCGTAGAACCCAAATTGAAGATGCTGATTGAAGGAAGACAAAGCAGGAGGACCTACCTATGTAGATGATCAATGAGACCTTCTGGTTGGTCCATGATATTTTCAAGCATCCAAGAAACTTCATTCTCTTGGTCCTTGCGAAAACTTGCAGCTATTGTTTTGGTCCCCATTTGTTGATGCATAAACTTGCGATGGAGACGGAGGGTCTCATTATAGGGCACCGCCGAAGTAAAATTAACGAAGCCAACACTACCAGAATCATGCAGGGTCAATTTGAGACTCAAGCGATGTATGAGGGAAAGGTTTTGCAAGTGTGGAAACTCACAGGCCTCCGGCAAATTCCATCCAAGGACGGGATGAGTTGATGAGGGACTGTTTCTCGAGAAGGTCCAGGGCGACTTGCTTGTCGTGGATGACGACAATAGTCTGCCCCATGGCCTTCAGTGAAAATATGGGGCCATATTTCTCTCTATACTGAAGCCAGTGTTCGAAGTCTGGAATGTCGCCTTTGGGCAGGTCAAAAACGCTCCCAAGAAAGGGAATTGCTGGCGGCCCGGGGGGGGGTCTAGCTAATGACAGCTTCCGATACCATTTGTGAATGACCACAGGAAGGAGCAAAGCCCCAATGGCGGCAATATATGGGATGGTATCCATCTACACTGTTGTCAAGGACGATTTGTGTGTTTCACGCCGTGATGCTCAACCAGAAGAAGAAAATCACTGATGAGAGGAATGTGAGATTCCATTCCAGTGAGCAACTACTTGCATGCTCATTAGACGTCACTTTCCCCTCAAGCCTGCATGGATTGATAAAAGACCTTTTGTGATTTGCTTCCAAACGACAAGGGTTACACCCTCTCACTCACGTATCGGTAATGCCTCGAAATGGAAACCTCGGAATTAGGCTGAATTTTCTCATCACTATTTCAGCGGGTCAGCTGCCGAGGCAATAGGAGCTTTCACCAGAGATTGGTACATGGCTCTTCACAAGTCAATGGTAATCGAAGCTACTCTCGGTCTTAGTCGGGATGCTTCAACCCTCATCTGCAACCACACCGCAACCAAAGTCCCAACTCAACACCAAGAATCTGGCTCACCACCGGCAGAGTCAATTGCAGCCTAGTGCCCGACCACCCATTACGGCAATGCAAAAAAGCCACAATTGTCTCTGAGAAGCTTCTTCTTTTACCCCCCAAATTCTGACCGGCGTGGATGGTCCTACCAAGCGACTGCGTGGCCGAGAAAGTACAGATGTCAAAGCCGATGGAGAATTATTAATCATTTCCCCGGGTCTCTTGTCAGCAGCAGGCAGCATGGCTGCATTTTTATTTTATTTTCTACAGATGGAGTCTGGAAGATGTTGATTAGAAATCAAGATGCTCATCAACTAGGGTCGCACATCAACTATTGAAAAGGATCACGTGCTGCTTATATTGAGGACTCACAAGCGCCACGAAGCACTACGCTTTTATTCATGTCCTTTACTATACATCTGTCCTCAAGATATTCAAGTTCCAAAATGTCGTGTATCGCCCATTAATTTCCAATTGGACAAGACACACGCAGCGAGTTTCTACAATGAGTAGCGAAATTCCAAAAGTCATCACGCGGCAGCTGCCTAACGCTGTCGTCTACGACGTGTCGACTCCTGGGTCTGTTCGCATTACTCTCCCACCGACATCCACCTGGTCTAGTGGCCTCCACTGGCATGAGTCTCATACCGAGTTCTTGAAAGTTGTCAAAGGCAGCATCCGGGCTCGAGTAGGCGATACATGGAAGGTTATCACTGCTACCGACGGCGAACAACCGGAGGTTAGAGTCGATCGCTTCGTATGGCACGAGTGGCAACGTGCTGGCCCTGAGGGGGAAGTCGTCGTTGTCGAGCGCACAGATCCGGCTGATGAAGAGAAATCTATTTTCTTTTGGAATCTGAACGGAGTTATCCTTAACCCGCCTTCATTACTCAACAGATATGCTTGGGCACCATCATTGGTCCCTCGTTTTGCGCGCGACATCTTTCAGGACTTCTGGATCACTCTCAACTTGTTTGTCATTTTCTACCATCTAGACAACTTTCCGGCGTTCTCGAACGCCAAAAACCTGGTACCCATCATCGGGAAACAGTTAGACCAGGTGGCCTCTCATGCAATACTCTACTTAGCTACGTGGATTGGTTGGCTGCTTGGAGTCCAACCGGTGAGACGGGTCTACACGCCATCCGGGGTCTACGATCGTTGGTGGGGTGCAAGGAAAACAAAAAGTGTCAAACGGGAATAATTTATCCACGGTTGCGAGTTCTCAACTACATAACTCGTCCAAGCTGGGCGTGAAAGGGACATGATGTGCAGCTCATGTACGCTGGCACCTGGGAACCTCCATCCTACAAGTACCAAAATACCATTCCTTTATAACTTCACGTATTTATCGACTGAGATAATAATTCGACGAAAATGACAAGTGCTTGGATTGCCTACCTTAAAAGTTCCTACGAATCATAAGAGCTTTTTTTCTTATTCTGCTTCAGTCGTCACCGTTATAATCCAAATACACCCAGGAAGAAAACTCCCAAATTCAAGATAAAGTCTCATTTTCACCCTCTGGGGTGGCTGAAGAAACGTGGCCGTATACCTGAGCCTACCAACTTTCCCATCTCATGGTAGGTATTCTTGAGTAGCATTATACTAGTTTCAAAAATTTATTCAACCAAAGTTCTCCAGGCTGGTGCCAATCAATTAACTCACGTACTCTTGTCGTCTTTATCACGCTCCCAATCCGCCGGTTCTCCATCGAATCCGTCTTTATTGGTATGTCGGATTGCGAGAGTTTGAAAGGCGGGGGATATGGCAGGTAACGGCAAGGCCATGGAGCCGAGTAATACATTGAGGTTCACGGTTTGGATCGTCTACTGTCTGCGGTGCACATCATTCTTTAGCTACCTAGACATCCATGATCAACAGGAAGATTTAATACAAGGTTATGGTGGAGAGGGCGAGAACCAGCGCAGCAGACATCAGTGTTTAATTGTATCACCATAGGCTAGCGAATTTGCAAGCCACGAACAGGACCGATCACCTGCAATTGTCACCCACGTGCAGGATAATCTACGAATCTACCATTGCGTCCAGATCCTCCTAGGGTCAGTTGCCAAAAGGAATCATTCCAACTCGTATCTAGGCCTGGACAACGCATCCTGCGTGCATGGGGTGAAGCAAAACAGGCGCCTACCTGAACTAGATACGTGATCCCATTGGCTTTGATTCGCTGATCCCACGACCACATGGCGCGTTCGAAACGACCCTGAAACTGGGTGGGGGGAAATTGCAGGAGCTGGGGCAGCCCCTGGTCGGCGGTTTTGCTACATCTCCGGCCTCTCTCCTGCTGGGATGCCTCTTCTTGATTTTCCCATGTTTCTCCAGGTTTCTTCGTCAACTGCGACAGTTTAGTTTCCTTTGCGTGTTTTGAGCGATGCGTTGCAACGGGTTCGGGGTGGTCTCGTGGCTCGCTGCGGTGCAGCTCTGCGCCGCCGCCAGCAGCCCGTGTAAGCAAATTGCCGACGACCAACTCAAGCTGGCCTCGAGTCTCGATCTTTCTTTCCCGAGCGATATTCGGTACCTGGCTGGGTTCGATGCCGAGCTCGCGTTCCAGTGTGTCACGTCCGTGGCTCTTGATGCGCAAGATGCCACGGACATGCTGGCTTACATCAAGAAATACTTTTCCTTCCAGAGCACGCTGGCGTACCTCAAGAACCCTCCGAAATCGTATCAGCAGCTGCCCGTTGACGTCATGGGAAGACTGGACGCAATTGGGAAGAATATCAAGGACGGATCATACAGCAGCCAATACGCGCTTGAGCTTGATATCCAGGCGGTCATCCGAGACGCACACGAGGGTCACCTCAGCTACAATGCAGGTGTAATTGGGCTGTTCACCTGGTTTCTTCCCGACGGGCTGGTCTCCATCTCGTCTGATGGCCAGGAAATCCCCGAGATCTACGCCAACTCAGACATCATCGGCAAAGTCAGCAATGCGTCCCCCATCGTTCAACTGCAAGGCCAGTCGCCGTTCTCATACCTACGATCATATTTGGAGCGCACGACTGCTGCCATGGGCCTGATTGATCCGCATGCCGAATGGAACCAGTTGATGGTGAACTCTGCGAACCAATTCTCCCGAACAGGTACCAGCGGCGACAGCTCGATTGCCTACGACTTCTTCCAGTCCACGACCATCTACAATGGCAAGTCGATACAGGGGAAATTCAAGAATGGGACCAATTTCGAGTGGGCGTACAAGGCCGGAGCATCGATCAATCTCACCGATTACTCGTACACCAGCGCGAAGGGAATCAAGAAGGGCAGGGTCACCAACGAGAAAACCTCCAGTGTCAAGACTCTGTCCGTGAACAACCTCATCCCCGAGTCGATCAAAATCACCGAGGTCGAAGGCGCCCCCGGCAGTCCTCGCTCCAATATTCCATACAGAAGCTACCCAAGGAACCCTGTTGTGGTGCAGTCCAATTTCTCTGTTGGAGGAACCGTCTCTGGGTATGTGCTCGAGGATGAGTCGATCGGTGTGCTGAGCATTCCCAACTTTGCTGCCAACAGTCTCGCAAACGCGGCGACTTTCAGCGAGACTGTCAAGTCGTTTATCAAGCAGGCCAAGAGTGCCAATGCCACCAAGATCGTCATCGACTTGTCTGGCAACGGCGGCGGCACCGTTTTTCTCGCGTTTGACGTGTTCCGCCAGTTCTTCCCTCGGATCCAACCAACTCCATTGTTCCGAGCTCGTGCTATACCCGAGCTGAAGACATATGGAAACCTAATAACTGGCCTCATCGAGAACAAAGATAACGTGTTGGACAGCACCATCGTCCAACCTGTTCGTAATTTCTACAACAATTCAGGGTTTCTCAACAAGGGCTTTACCAGAACAATGGGTGGGACGCCGTGGAAGTCGTATAACGACTTCTTTGGTCCCATCAAAAGCAGTAATACGGAGGATAATTTCACAAATAATGCGCAATACGACTACTCGAGCAAAGCCATCGCGGACGAACTTGGATTTTACATTGCCAACTATGGCGATAATGCCATCAGCTATGAGCAGCCCTGGAAAGCTGACGATATCATCTTGCTCACCGACGGGTACTGCGCCAGCACTTGCCACACGTTCGCGGCCATGATGAAGACTGATGCCTCCGTCAAGACGGTCGTCGTCGGCGGGATCCCTCAGAGCGGACCGATGCAAGGCGTGGGCGGCACCAGAGGAAGCAACGACAGGACCTTCTCCTACATCAGCGGCACCACAGACACGATCAACAATATACGCAGCCTCGCCGGCAGCAAGTTCAACACCTTCCTTGGCAAGATCGGTGTTACCGCTAATGATATCACCAACCTTCCTAGGCTGCTCAGCGATGCCCCGTGGTTCGTGGACACGAGGGCCGCCGGCGTCAACATGCTTGATTCGATCCTGCCCAAGAGCCCAGACATGCCTCGCCAGTTCGTCTACGAGGCTGCAAACTGCCGGCTGTTCTGGACGGGGGACATGGTGCGCGACATTTCCGTGCTGTGGAAGACAGCTGCCAAGTTTGCCGGGGGCGACAAGTCCGTCTGCGTGCGGAACTCGACCAATGGCCCTGGCTCGCAGGTCAATGATACGATCATCGAGAACCCGGGATATTCGTACAATAAGACATGGGAAAATGCCAACTCGACGAGTATGTCGACGACCAATTCATCCAATGACGAGAGCAACAACAGCGGTAATGGCGGAGGCGGAGACTCGACTACCAACAAGCCAGGCGGAGAGGGAGATAATAATAATGGCGGTGGCAGTCAAACTAATGTTATTAATGATAATGGCGCTACGGTGAACAGCGTTGGCATGATGACCCTGGCCTGTGCTTTCTTTACTCTTTTCTTGGATTTATAAATCACCCTGCAAGGGCGTATCAGAACACGCAGATCAAGATTCTGCTCATATAGAACTTTCATAGAATGACAATAGAGAACTATCTACCTAATGCCGCTACATTTCCAATTCTTTTGGGAGCATGCACATCGTCGGTACAGTTGATACGGTTACAAGTCACAGCTCGCACGCAAACACCACATTTAGATTCGAATGGCCCCCTCCCAGCCTTGGATATGTAACCGAAGGTTGATAAATGGAGCTCATAAATACCGGCATGGAACTCAGAGGTTAGAATCTCATACATGGCATCCGAAGTTAGGATTCAATTCTAACAAGCTTGCCATTTCCCTTTTTTCTTTTCATCCTTCCATGCTCATAAATGATATTCTTTGCACCATTTTTTGCAATCTAATACTCTCTTAGGCTTTCTTTGAACTCTCTTGTTCAACGTGTCGAGGTGCTTCTGCAAACATTAAATCCCAGTACAAGGGAAAAGGTTGAGTTGAGTCTTAGTTAAGTTGGAGCTTTCGGCATTCCATAACCCCCCTAGAACGATAAAATCTATCTATGCAAATATATCTTCTCAAGATATGTAAGTATCACTTCTTGTGTAGTGTTACTCAACTTCCCAACTCTCTATGCGGTGAATCATATCCATGGATTGAAGCCTCCAGAGTTCAGGGGAAACTTGCTGGTCTGGGACCACTCTTACTCTCATCCATTGGCAGGTACAGGTAGAAGATATTGCCCATGGATTTCCCCATTCTGGGAATTTCAAGAGCAACATAGATTAATTTCAAGTCTGTGGGGACTGGGAGGTTGCCAATGGATAGTCGGTAAGCTTATTTGATTTTCTATCAGCCAAGAGACCTGAAGCAGACTAAATTCGAGCATACATGGAGATCATTTGCTGATCACTGCTATGTTAAATAAAAAAAGCCCTAGTGTCTAGCGGAGGAGCAGTTCATGCCCACAGTAAAGAGCCAAGTTCACCCCTGGGCCCAGGACATCAGCAGATGTGGGCGGAAGGAGTTGTCTCCTTCTAAAAAAGTCAAGCTTGTGCGGTGAGTCGTTGTAAGATTAATATTTACACAGCCTCAATCGGATGAGTAAGTTGATTAGGGGTCCGCATCTGGTCCATCCAAGCGCAGGATACGGTTTTGGGAGCACTGGTTGTCGATCGTGAACGATCCCTGGAGACTCGGTCTTTGCAGGTGCAACACCGTCGTTCCAGAGACCCATAACGATACAGCCACAACCTATTATCTAGCCTGTTCTAGGCATTCTCTCGGACAGTCGCTGTGCATTATTTGCAGTTAATCGAGTATTTGGGTTATGGTAAATACAAAATTGAATTTTCAGGCTTTCTATTGGCTTGAATGCGGAGGAGAGCAACGGCGGCTCTTTGATCCACCTACCCTAAAGTCTCGGCAATTGAATAGGCGGCACGGGGGCTGACCAGCTTCACCATGCCAGAGCGCTCGATGCATCTCGGAAAATTCTAGAGAATAGAGAATAGAAATACATCATGCAGGGATGTTGTAAGCATACAGGCGCGGACATCAGCGCACCGAGTCAAAGTGTTGTGATCGACAAGAGATGAAACGATAACCGAGCGGCCTCATGGAACAGGATACAAGCCGGTGAAAGTCCCGCGGTTTAGTCAGGGAAAAGCGGCTTTTGGAAATAGATAGATGGGATTTTTTATCGCTAATGGCCTAACAGAAATGGATTTACTGATGTGAGATTCAATTTTAGCGGATATGCATGGTTTAACCTAATCGCCGTCGTGATCTGCTTGAGAAGTTCCCGAGGCCACGGCAGACGGTTCTGTCTGTGTATTATGTAATCGGCAATATGAACAGGCTCAGTGCTACTGGTGGAGTAACAATGCAGGCCAAACAATGGCAATGGCATGGCATGAACTGGGGCATCCATTGATGGATAAGACCAAGGTGACAGATGCCGACTCCGGCTTGGCTGACCTTCTGGAGCTTCTGGACTCCTGGAGAGGCCAAGCCGCTAGCAGGGGGCAGGCAGACCTGAGGCCTTGGACTTGGCTCTGCGTACAGAATCTATTGATTTGACGGCATACGCAGTCGATACGCTGGATGGGCCGTTTACGCTGGTGCTGGAGGAGTCGGGTGAAATGGACGGGCTAGATCTGAGGAGACGACTCAGGTCTGGGCTGGTACTTCCGAGACGGCGCCTACGTGTACGCCAACAATAATGCGGTGGCTAAGCAGGGACTGCAGTTCTCAAATACGATGTCGCAGAGAATACGGTGCGATAATCACGGTGGCAGGCGAGTTCACTTGCCTTGGCCAGCGGCTGAACACGAAAATGCTGCACCTCTGCACCATTTCATCATGGTGTCTGTAACGTACCTACTGTACCGTACCTGCGGCTAAATGGTGTGTGCGCTACGAGTAAGGTATGGAATGATGGCTGCCCGTGTGGGAGCGTGACTGGAGGAAAGGCCCCGTGTTCCGATCATGCTTGATTTAACCTTGTTGGAGGGCGGGATTTTTTGGCGGGCGGCAGGGCTGGATGGCATGTGGGTGGGCACTGGATGAGCAATCAAATGCCCTCTCTGCTGCACAGCCTCAGACAAGCTGACAGACCTGGCGGCTGGTGTCTGATGAGGAAATTGGAGGACCAGATGGATTTCGAGGACCGACCGGATGATCCCAATCCATTGTTGGCAAAGGACCGCCTCATATTTTCCTTTTTCTTTCCGCCGAACTGTGGCATCATGTGAAACAAACCATGCAGCCGAGAGCCGATGCTGAGAATCGCAGGTCCCTTATCACTGATAACGCCGTACGGAGGCAATCCCTGTCTGTAGGCACTGTATCTGCTGTTTCTGCACTGGCGGCGGGCATCCATCGCCAAGCATCAGTGGCATGAAGCTCTAAGCTACCTGCTGTGATGGCGTTATTCCCCTGGACTCGCTGGAATGCTGGCAAGCCGTTGAGCGACAATTCCTCAACCTTCCATCCAAATGTTCCATCCTTCCATCCATCCATCACCTCTCCCCACTGATCGCAAGCTCGTTTCCCAGCACCTCCGACGACCCCGATCAGAGCGGGCATGGGCCACTGATCGACGTCGGCGCCATGGCTGGAGGGGCCTGGTGCCAATAATACTTTGCAATGCCCTCGTATTGTGGGTGCGGGTGACATCAAGAAACCGTGTTTGTTTTGATGGGTCACACGTCATACTGTACGCCCGACCCCCGCAGACAATCAGACAGCACAGACGAGACAGGCTCAGGCAAGACAGCAGCCAGCCAGCCAGCCAGCCATATGGGGACTGGGCCTGTGGCTTGGCGGCGTGGTCAGACATACGCTGACTCTGGTCGAGACTGGGAGAGCGGGAAACCCAAAGCCTGTAGGTAAGTTTGTTCCTCCCTGCCGCTGCTGCACCGTCCCGTCCCTTGGCGAATTCCTCCCTCGTCATGCTCCTAAATAAGACGATCCATCCATCCTCTTGCCGTTCGTACCCACCGGACGTCTCTTCTCCTTCTCCATCCTTCGCTCTCGTTTCTGCTTCTGCGTGCTTGTGTCTCTCGCTCTGTACTTATCCTCTACCACTGGAGGGCATCCACCGCTCGCTTCCTCGACGACAGAGAACGGTTAATTCGCAGCGTTTCCTCTGAGGCCGCTGCGGAAACCCCACTGAATTGGACTGTGGTGAATCGAGCCCATCGCCAACCTAAAATCACCCGCGCACAACCCACCAAAAATGAGTCCACCACGATCGCTTGGCGCCCTGCCAAAGGGCCTGCTTGTGCTGTGCATGTCGCTCTTTCTCGATATCCGCGTCGCAGCACAGTATTATAAAATCGGCACAAAAGGTAATACTTTCCGAGGACCCGATCGGCTGCTTTTTTTGCCTTCCAACTCTAACGTGTTGTCTGTCGCAGACGAGATCAAGCAATCCGCACGAACACTCGCTTACGACCTGATGCTTCAATACACCGGTAACCAGACTGGCATGATCCCGGGTATTCTTCCTGGACCACCGACCGAGCACAAGGGCGACTACTACTGGTGGCAGGGCGGCGCCATGATGGGAACCTACATCGACTATTGGAAGCTGACGGGCGACACCAGCTACAATGCTGTTGTGACCCAGGGCATGCTGCATCAGACTGGCGACAACGGCGACTACATGCCCGAGAACCATACCCTTTCGCTGGGCAACGACGACCAGGGTTTCTGGGGCATGTCTGCCTTGCTGGCCGCCGAAAACAAATTCCCCGATCCGCCCGCAGATCAGTATCAATGGCTCGAGTTGGCCCAGGCTGTATGGAATACTCAGGTTAATCCTAAGCGTCACGACTCCGAGTGTAATGGAGGATTGCGCTGGCAGATTCCTTCGACCAACACTGGCTACAATTACAAGAACAGTGAGTGGAATCCCAGGACTTGGACCTACTTTCCGTTGTCCGCCATTGTCCTGCTAACCCTCCCCTTCCGTAGCCATTTCCAACGGCATCTTCTTCAACATGGGTGCCCGACTGGCTCGATATACCGACAACGCGACATACGCTGAACATGCCGAGAAGACTTGGGATTGGCTGTGGGGCGTAAAGTACATCGATCATGACACATGGAATGTATATGACGGAGGCCATGTTGAACACAACTGTACCGACATTGACAAGCAAACCTTTTCCTACAATGCGGCCGTCCTTTTGCAGGGGTCTGCATTCATGCATGCTTTTGTAAGTTTCGCCTTGATTGACTTGACATTTTCAATGCGCTAATTGCTCGGATGTAGACCAAGGACGAGAAGTGGAAGACGAGGCTGGACAAGCTCCTTGACGCGGTTCTGAAACGATTCTTCCCCGAGAACGTCGCATATGAAGCTAGCTGCGAGCCCGTCAAGGGCACCTGCACTCCTGACATGCTCTCGTTCAAGGGATACCTCCACCGCTGGATGGCCACCGTCGGCCAGGTCGCGCCACACACACACGACACGATCAAGGACGTGCTGCGCAAGTCTACCGAGGCCGCCATCAGCCAGTGCACGGGAGGGGATACGGGCCGCGCGTGCGGGTTCTACTGGTCGGAGCGGAAATTCTACCCGGTATCGACGGATCGCACGACCGGCGCGGGAGAGGCCATGAACGTCCTGGCGGCGGTTTCATCCTTGCTGATTGATGACGCGGAGGAGCCCGTGACGAACACGACGGGCGGCACCTCCAAGGGCAATCCCAATGCTGGTGAGAAGAGTAAGGACCCGAATATGAGAGAGTTCAAGCCCATCACGGCCGGTGATCGGGCTGGTGCTAGTATCCTCACTATTCTGTTAGCACTCGGCAGTGCTGCCTTCTTCTACTGGATCACCGCTACCTGATTGAAGATACTGCTGCTTCAGCGGATCAAAGAAAGAAGATCACTCCCTGGGGTGCAGCCAGACACTCACAGAGAACTGTGAATAGAAGAAAGCCGGGTGTCGCTGGATTCTACACAACGGACGGCTTACCGACTGCATTGCGGCCGACGTGGCCATGCCACGGCCGTACAACACCGACGACAGAGTGCCCGATTTTGATGCCGACCCCGATTCCCACATGAAGGTTCCATTTTATGAGCTAAACCGCGCGGGAATATTCGAGCCCCATGTGCCGAAGAGGCTTCCGTCGCAGCCCCGGCGCATGTCACAACCTGGTCCAGCTCTATTGCAATGCATAGACTTAGAACTTCCTGGACTTCGCCCTCGCATTGGTGAACTGCAGCATATTCTCACACTGAGACGCACCCATTGCAGGATGCTACTCTTTGATCTTCAATATTTGTTAGATATTATCTAGTCGCATGACTCATTTGCATTGTCAAATATTCACCTGACTATAAAGTAAATAAAGCATGGAATATCATAGTGCCGCCTAGTAAAATTCATACTTTTCATGATGTGACTTAACATGTGATGAACCTAGAAGCTATGCGGGGTCCTTCAATCACCATTTGGAGAGCTTCAAACCTTGTCTCGACTTGCCGGTGCATACATACCACACTCTTCATGTGAGGAAAGCTTGCATTGGGAACTAGCCTTTTTAAAGTCTCCGTGAAGAACTTCGAGATTGTTCAAGATGATCACATGTTATAGTTTCGATATCTCCGTTCTGGCCAAAACGCAGCAATGATGTTACCAGAGGCGGCAATGGACACTTGGATAGTAAATCAATTAAGCCAGACAACGGGATTATTAGAACCATTGAGAGGGTTGCAGAGAGTATGAACTACAGTAGCATGAACTACAGTAGCTGTTGCAGTGGTACAACTACGGCTGAAGATAATCGATCATATTGACATTGGGCCTGTCTGAGGTGTGGGTTTCGTACTACATGTACCCGGCTGGACCAGAAGCTCATTCCCTACAATACTAACTTTATTGTGAGTTAGTTCCGGGTTCCTGCGTTCTTTGATTCATCGTTAACCCACCTAAAGATCCTTATCTTCAATGACAGCTTCAACTGGTGGGGACGACGGTATCACCGGCTTGGCCGCGCCGAAGTGTGGTAGTGTGGTCATTAAACTATTGAGAGGCGGCGCCTGTTTCAAACAAGGCTATCCCGGATGTGCGTCCAGAACGTGGCAGACTAGGCAGACTATTGAAGAAACTAGCCGAGCTGATCTCTAGCGTCAACGATCAGGTCCCGATCCGAGATATTGAGAGAACCGAGATTGGAGCCCACCAATGATGAGTTGGCCATCACCGATGCGTCCCAATAGTTGCTCCTGCAGGATGCAGATCATAATTGAAAAAACTGGTCTGGCGGAAATGTAAAAAGCAGACCTCCTTCCTGACTGCCCTCTCTTGCCTGACTCTCTTCATCTCTGTATACACTCGTTTAGTCTGAGAGCACCAACACCAAGATGGCGCTGTACCTTACCCGCTCGCTTCTACTTACCCTTCTCTTCAGTTCAGTAGCCAGTGCAGGTAGACGGAAATGCGTCCGTTCATCCACTCTTTCCACCCTCTCCACACCGCTGGACTCGGCCACCAGCGCCACGCCAACCACTAGCCATATCAGCGTCACTCTTTCGACTCCAACGACTCTCTCTACCGTCATCTCGTCTTCTACCCCTAGCACCTCCGAGGCTATTTCGCCAACCACACCGGCAACTCCTTCTGCTACTGAATCGACCACGCCAAGTAGCAGTCAAGAAAGCCTGTCAACGCCCTCAAACCCCAGCTCCGATACCGCGACCCCATCGGGGACATCAACACCAGAGACTGGCATCTCAACCCCAGCAACAAGTTCTGAAGCTGCCACGCCGACATCGCAGACTACAACGCCAAGCACACCGATTGCATCAACGACTCCAGGGACTGAGATTTCGACTCCATCTACAACTGAGACTCCAGTCTCGTCAACGACTCCAACGACTGATATCTCAACCCCATCTACATCTGAGACTCCGGCATCGACCACACAGACACCATCTACATCAGAGATCAGCACTCCTTCAACCACTCCGTCAACTGAATCATCAACTCCCATATCAAGCACGGAGACCCCATCCACCTCATATGCTAGCTCTGTCGCTTCTACGCCCGGAACCCCAACCCCAATTTCAAGCACTGAAACGCCATCTGCACCAGACTCCAGCGCCATCGCCAGCAGCACTGAAACCACACCATCCGTGACTCCCACCTCAAGCACCGAGATCTCATCCACACCAGCTGCCAGTTCTTCCACAAGCGAGCTCTCACCCACGTCAACACCAGAGGCCACATCCACCGTACCTGAATCTTCCACCCCTTCATCGACTGTGCCGTCAACCACATCCAGCCCACCCCAGCCGACATGTGACACGGTAACGCCCATCAAAAACGGAGATTTTGAGACAGGTTCCTTGACCCCATGGAGGCTCAGCGGCAGCAACACCGTCCAGACCACGGTTAGCTCCGGTGGCTACGCCGGGACCAACTTCAAGTTCAACACATTCAACTTCGACTACCCCCAGTACCTGGAGATGTATCAGGACGTCCAGACCTGCGGGAACACCCGGTTCTTCTGCACGTACTGGTGGAAGTGGGACAAGTACTACTCCGTCAGGAGGGGGGGCACGAACTACGTTCCCTATGTGCGCATCTGGCAGGGCAACACCGTGATTGGAAACCGCTTTCCGGAGAGTGACGCCGATACGGGGGTGTGGCTCAGAGGTAGCTTCGAGTTCACCACGCCTACGGATGGGACGTCGAGGATCTGGATTACTGCTGAGAGTCCTCAGAATCCCGGGATTAATAGGAGGAATGCGCTGGCTTTGGATGAGATTCAGTGTACTGCTTATAATTAGGCGCATCAAAGGAAGGACATAGACGTTCAAAGGGAATAGATATTTAGAATGATAAGAAGTAATTATGAGGAAATTTTGGGGTGTATTGCTCCGAGGATCTTTTGAGTAATGATAAACGTAATTTGACTTGAGCACATAACTTGCACCTTGACTACAATATTGGATGACACCACCGAAGGAACCAAGATTAAGAGTAATCCGGGGGCATCGTATTTTGGCGCCCTGGCAGGTTGGGTTGAGCAGTAGAGGCGGGCCGAGGAGTCGATGTGCTTTGACGCTGCTCTCCGTCGACAAGCGAGTATCTGGGTGGTTGGTTGGACGGAACGTCTTCAATCGCGATAGGGGCGTGAGTGACTCGGTCTGCCTTCCGCCGGGCTTTGCGATCGATACAACCCCATATAAGATAAATTCCTCGCCAACATCTATCGCGTAATATGATCAACAAATGGCATGGAGGCTCTGCGGCTGGGAAAGTAAACTAACGTGCCTGCGCCTAGTATCCAAATGTACAGCATTCTCTCTTCTTGCAAGCTTGGAGGCTGTCCATACGGACTCAATCCGAATTGGTAGCCGATAAGCAACAAGACAGCAATGCCAATTATGCAAATTATGAAGATAATGATGTCCATGCTGAAGGTCAACGGCGCGGAAGGTCTGGGAATTCGTCTCGATCGATCCAAGGTCCCTACTACGTCAGATACATCAAGAATCAAGGCAATGAAGCCCTATAAAGGTCAGCTTGGTTCCTTGTATTGCTCTTACATCGTACATGATTGTAGGAGCTGATGGGGGAAAGGCATCATATGGGAAAGAGGAAATACCCCTATTATTCCTGGCACACTAAAGCCAGCTATCTCCGGCCACCTGACCGAGAGTCTTATACTGACGACGATAATCACGATGTCTAAAAGCGCTCCGAGAGATCGCTTGATGCAGTCAACAAAACCGTAAGCCCGGGGAACACGCGGCCGGCGTCGGTGGCGTTGAGGCTTTGGAACTCGCTGGACTGTCGGATCGTACGGTGGCGGGCGCTCCGTGACAACTGCATCATCTTCTGCCATCGTTTCTCTGTTGATAGATTTTTTATGTAGAAGCGGACAAGATGGATAAATGGAAAGGCCCCTGAGGTTTGAGTTGTGCCCCTTTGCTTTTGTGGAAGGAGGATAACAATTGTGATTTAAGAGTCAGACTATGGTGCAATCCTTCGTCATCAGCTATTATTCGTATCAACCTTGCGAATACAGAAGCACTTTATGCTGGTGAGTGCCTGGCAGGGATATTTGACCAATGGGTGAGGTCTAGAAATACGGTTAGGCACACTCTGGATTTGGTGGTAAGGCACAATTTCGGTGCTTACGCCGCTATTGGGAGTCACATGAGGCTTGATTCCGTGTATCCTTATTCAAATTCTAATGTGTGCGTATTCAGCTGCTCCCTTGTGATGGTGACGAGGTAGGTACATAAATGTTGTACCGCATCTGCTTGGCTGTTCAAGATGGATTTCAAAGTACATTGACCATGCCAAAAAATGAAAGGCTGGTTGATGGAATATGGAATACCTGGCAATAGATGAATGTGCAGTTGTGTAAGCTTTCTAATCATAGGCCAATAAACTAAATTACCATGGACTATGAACACACCAGCTTCACCATTACCTGATGCTTCCTGAACTTAGATGTCGTATCTATAGTCCTGTGCCTTGTCAGCATCACCGCCCATGTCAACAGGAGCGCGGGCTTCTGGCTTCCCATAACGCCGGTCTCGCTTTTGGTTCTCCCTATAGAGCAAAATGCTCATAGCTATAGCTGAGACGGTGGTCGCGAGGGCAAGTGCACTGGAGACTGCGTTTCCAGTTAAATAGCATGGTGCGTCTTGCTTTGGATGTAGCAACTCCAACCGCATGAGTGACAGCAATTACTATTCCGACACCAACGCCAGCCTTGGTATCACCCGCAAATGTCGATGTGATCCATGTTAGAACGATTGGGAAAGCCATGTAAGTTCCCTATAATATCATCATTAATTTGGAGATTTGTGAAACACGAAGGTTAACCCACAGTAACTGCCAGGAAGCAGCAAGCATAACGTGCGCTTCCTTGCCTCAGAAGTCCCAGCAATAGATACCCTATTCCAGAAATCAAACCACCGAGAGCAATAGGGACACCGCGTATCCGGAATCGGTCGGATAAGGTGGCAGTAATGAGAAGGCAAGCGTAAGCTGTGCCATAAACAGGGGCGGTCATCAGATTGGTAACTGAGTGATAGCCGAGATCCTCCACGATAGGGAGAAAAACAGCGGCAACGGCCAGAGATAGAGAAGCCTGGAATGAATGAGGCAAAATAGATATAATCGGTAGTCTTTGAATGCACTGTACATTATCTCAGTATGCTTGGCTGTGAACCTGAGAATCTCGGCGAGCAACTTACTTCTTCACTTGTTCCATATTTATTACGGTGTCAGCATTTTTTGTGAATCTATTCCGTCGGCTCAGAATGATCTCATGTTCTGCTTCAGTGAACCAATGAGACCTCTCAGACTCGGGGCGTCCAGGCAGTATCCAGAGTGTGAGAACTCCAACGACGACTGTGGGTAACCCTTCCACAATGAACAACGTCTGCAAGGCAGTGATAGCCATTTTGCCCTGGGCGAGACCACCCCGTATGCAATCAACCCGGATAAAACGCCGCTAACGGCGCTCATCCCAGCATAGGCAGCAATACGCAGAGAGAGCTCGGATTTCAGATACCAGAAGCTCAGATACAAGGCGCATCCAGGTGCAAATGACGCTTCGAATGCTCCAAGAATCGAACGGCGATTAGACCACCTGGGTTGGTGCAAGCGGCTTGCAAGGTGCTTGTTGCCCCCCAGCCAATAGCGCAGAGTCCGAGCCAGGTCGATGGCTTGAATACTTTGAGTATGAGACCTCCCACCGTTCCGAAGGTAACGGTTCCAATATAGAATGAGGCCGAGGCGACCTGATACATCGTACTGCGGAGGCCAATATCCGTTGCGAGACCGATGTTTCGAGCATTTCCCATGTTGGCTCTAGAATTGAATCATGGAAGTTAGTTGACTGCTCAGAAACGGAATAACGGATACCTGATAATACAACATAGATGACACTTACCTGTCGAGGTACGATAACAAGTAGAGCAGCATAATCCACGGGAGAATTGTGCGATCTAGCTTGCGTACTAGGCGCCTCTCAGCATCTGGATCTGGCGTCGGGGGTACCAGATCTGCATCCATCTTGGACACTCTGCTGTCCTCAACCTCGAGGATTCCGCACGCACGGTTTCTCTGTGTCATTATCACCACTCATTGTAGAGATTTTGATATTGTGTCAATATAGGTTTCCTTGGAGTATACTCTTCTGAAGGGAGGAGAGAAGCTGGTGAAGTGTCTAGAAGTAGGGAGGCGACTCCTTGATTTATATGCTTCCTATGTCTATAAGATCCGGGGTAACTTGAAGGGCTCCATCACACACCGCTTCAATGAATGTAGTCCCCACGGGGTAAATTGAGGTTGGTTCCTTTCCTACAGGCAAGCTGAGCGGCAGTGTCCGAACCCCAAGACGGACATTCCCCGTGGGACGAGTGACGGTGGCGGAGGTTCTCCATCACCACCACAACACCTGAGACGTAGCCTCTTTGAGCCGGGGGCTAACGGACTTGGCCCGCGCGAAGTTAACTGGTATTCCTAAGCATCATAATATCAAAAGCGCGGAGAACAAATATGCCCTTGATTAAGTGAGATTCTCTGCTGTTCGGATACGACTAGACACTAATACCAATATCCTGCTCGTCTTCGGTGGCAGTCGTCATAATCATGTCGTTTGGACTCGATGCTTGGTATCAGCCGCCTCCAACAGTCAACGCTCAAGAATTGACGACTCTCCCCACGACATTCCGGCGCTTGGGTCTATCCGAGCATTCTCAAAACCAGAAGAGAGGCCGCCCACTGGACAGCTTCTTGGAAGGACCCTTCGTGAGAGGGAACTCGCTCTATCTAACTGATATACCCTATGGCCGGATTTTCGCAGTCGACCTCCTTACGAAAGAGTGCAGTTTAGTTATCGAGTATGACGGGGAGCCAAATGGCCTTGCTTGGCATGAACAACGTCAGCAGATTATTATTGCAGATTTCAAGCAGGATGTTCTGGCCTTGGATGCCGCCACTAAGAAAATCTCAACAGTCATGAATCGATTCAACGGAGAACGTCTCAAGGGTCCCAATGATTTGGTAATTACCCGCAGCGGTAGTATCATATTTACGGATCAAGGCATGTCTGGTCTACAGGATCCCACCGGAAGAGTCTATCGCATCCAGCCAGATGGTAGAATTGATATTCTGCTTCGAAACTGTCCCTCTCCCAACGGCCTTGTCCTCGATACGACCGAAACCACACTATTTGTGGCCATGACTAGAGATAACAGTGTCTGGCTGGCACCATTGTATGGCGACGGAAGCGTGCAGAGAACTGGACGTTTCTCGATAAATGGGGGTGTTGGTGGGCCTGACGGTATGGCTACGGATGAGGAGGAAAATATCTTCGTTGCTCATTCGACCCTTGGGACTATATATGTTCATGACAGACGCGGATTGCCAAAAGCCCGCATCTGTACACAGAAATATGGTTATGGAAGTACTAATATGACCTGGGGTGGTCCGGATGGGAAAACACTTTTTATTGTAGAAAGCGAATCTGGGTCAATCTTGACAATACTATGGAGTTGCAAGGGCTTGATATGGATGACAGGCAGAGCACAATTGAAGCAGCACACAACTGTTTCCATTAAAGTTCGCCGAGGATCTATTCATCCGAGTCCACCGCAACAACAAAAAACTTCAGACCGAGTTAGATGAATAGCTTGCACAACAGAAGATCTCAATTCAGCGTATAAGTCTAGCCCACAAGATCAGGAGCTAGCATGCAACGCATCCGTTATCCCATGACTAAAGATTTGGTATCTCGCACTCTCCATAAGTCTGATGGATAAATCCAATTCAACCCAATGGAATAATAGGGACTAGAAAAGCCAGCGACCTAGGAGATAAGCATATAATCACCGGAGCTAGGCAAATGATCTTTTAGATCATGCGGTGGTTACTTCAGTCAGGCTGATGTCGTCCACGCCCACCATACCTCCGTCCTCGTAAGTAGCATCATTACACATGAATTGTATGCTCACTGTGATGTCCCCGGTAGTCGAAGGTGTGTAAGGAAAGGTGATCAAATCGAAGTTATAGGGGTCTCCAAGATCGCTGTTACCAACAGTCACTCCCCCCTTCTCAACCTCATCAATTGACGCCCACAGGCGGCATGTAGTCGTTGTCTTGGGGAGGAACAAGAGAGTGTAGTAAGCCTCGAAGCGGTACTCGGTTCCGCTTACCAGGCTGACCGTCTGGGACATGGTTTCGGCTATAACATTTCCCTGCCAGTCTGTGGGGTTTCCCATGATGCTATTTTACAGGCAAGTCAGTTTGTTTCTTCTTTGATCAATAGAGGATCACCTTACAGGAGCCATTTACCGCTGCGGGAATGATATGGGATGTATGGAGTCGCGTATGGCTCATCGTCGTTGTTCGCAGGCCTGGATCCACCAGTACCTTGTTTTGAGATCCACGGAGCAATGCCACCGCCATCAAACCACTCCCACCCGCCATTAATGATGAGATTTGCAGGGCCTGTAGGCGTGGGAGAGGGCTCAGCAGTGACGGTTGGGGAGGGATTTTCCCATTCGTAGCAAGCACAGGCACTGCATGAGTATTTGATACACTCATTGGCTGAGGAGAAAGGAAGGGCTAAGAGTAGTAGGACAGTGGAGTAGACCAACATGGTGCTGGTGGAAGAAGTTATTCAGTAGAGCTATACACTGTCGTTGAAGAGAGCTTGTTGAGTCAAATTACAAGCCATTGCAGAGTGGCGTCCTGCTCTTTTATAAGTGAGGGACTCGGTACGTAGGCAGTCAAGGTATAGAATACACCTTATTTCCAAATCAAGTCAGACAACGACATTATTCGCATAGTTCTAGAACTCCCTGAAATTATTCCATCATCTGCACATTGAAGGGCAGCCGATTATCCAGGAATCTTGCCCAATGTAGGTTTCAGTGCGAGCTGCGCTCCCCACAGTTGACTTGATCCCAGGCAGGATACCCATGATCCTGCAATAGCATTTTAAGCCAATCACAGTTCAGTTTGAGTAGCATCGCAAAGAATGCTCGTGTTCACAGAGCTCGCTAAAACAAAAGCTGATATCGTGGTGCCTGTCAAGGTCGAGCCCCCTGGAAATATTGATTCAGCCTCAACCCTACCAAACCTGTCTATGAACGTCCGACCCTGGAGGATAAACAATATCGATTCAGCCCCGATCCTACTACAACAGTCTGCATAAGGAAGCTCCAATTGTCTCCCCGGCAGATTGTATGGTTGTGGAGCAGTCATTCTCATGGTCTAAGTCAAAGCGGTGTAGTCCGCGAAGAGGCAGATGTGAATTTTCATCATGTGCTAAGCGAGCTACAACACATGACGATGAAGTATTCCTTCATGTAACGTTGCTTTCTAAGGTAGTTTTCCTGGCTAGAGAGTCTGGAAATGGAAGTTTGAGGGCCAGAGTTTAAGTCACAGTCTGTCTGCAATGTAGACTGTTGGATAGGCTCGTTGCGAGGATAAATTTGACAGTAAGTTGGCGGATACGCTGAAGTGGATGCCCAAGTGCATTCACCACCGGCTTTGCCCTTATCGACTCATTTCCAGGGATGTACTTCCTGAAATGATAGCCGAACCCGGAGGAGGTTATATCGAGTTTTAGAAGGGCTGGAAAATAAACTCCGTCTGAGGCCGTTCCTGCTGTAAATATCATTTACGCTGTGTAGTAAATTTGCCCAAAGTAAAACAAAACCGGGTGCTTGAATCTCTGCTAACTGATAAGACAGATGGCCATCAATTGATTTCTTCCTGGTAAAGGGGGGTCGCTTTTAAAAAGAATTTACATCAGAAATATGAATCTGTTTTGCAGAATGTGAATTACCGGTCAAAATTCATTGGACATCGAGACGAATGTATGTGGGGGGTTCAACATAATGGGGCCTGATGAAGTATGCCTGTTTCATTAACGCCACATGAGAATATAGAGCGAAGATTCATTGATCTTAATCAGTCTGGCAACCCTTACCCGGCAAAGGGCTCCCACAAGACTGTGACTGATGTTTGACTAGGTACCTATAAAAAGGCTAAGGCATAAGCATATTGGGGTATGGGATTTACTACTGCATGGAATCATTCCCAGCATCAATGTCCTAATTCACACGGCATTCGTGTCAGACTGTGTTAGAATATTATATGTTCCATGTTCTTTTTTTTTCCACACGTGGTGCTACGTCCATGCCTACATGTACCTTAATGTATGATGTTGGCGGTTCCTTGGTACATGTAATCACGAAGGCGGGGTATGTGGTTTTTGGCAAATTGACTCATAAGAGTCATAAGAGTCATCCTCGACTAGGCCTCGTCATCAGCAAACTGCATTCATGGGCCTTACTGGGAAGTACTGGTGCTAACTGACACCAATGACCCTTGTAAGATCGCCGTGTGTGACTCTGTGGGTGGACAGTCAGCACTACACGATTGGGAGCCTTCCAGGCCAGTATAGGAGCTAGCAAGGGGCTGGATTTCTCTTGATAGATGTTCATTGCCCCTCAATCTCCTGCATCTCATTACATCACCTTCCATCATTCTCACTCGTCTATTGCCATAGCTGAGCAATTTCATCGCGAGTTAACGGAGCGTTCGTTTCGATGCTTCCCAAACCAAGCCTAGCCAGCGGCTGCTACATTGTCACTGATAATTTAGCGAAATATCTGCCGCAAGTTGAGGCTAAGATCCACATAACAATCCTGGATTCGATATGCCAGACCAATCTCACACAAAGCTTTGTCAATCCATCGCAGAGCCAGGTGGCCCGGGAAGTCAAGTATATATTCCCCCTTTACGGCGAGGTGTCTGTCGTTGGTTTCACTTGCTGCGTCGGTGATCGCGTGATCAAGGGCGTAGTGAAGGAATCGCGGGAGGCACAGGCAGACTTTGGCAAAGCCAAGGCCCAGGGTAAGACCGCTGCGTTATTTCAACGATCTAGCAGGGCCTCTGATATATTTTCCACGACTATTGGGAACCTCCCTGCCGGCGGGGAAGTGCGCGTGGAGCTGACGTATCTTGAGGAATTGAAACATGATGCTGAGATCAATGGGCTGCGCCTCACGATTCCCACTCGGATTTCTCCCCGGTATGGATCTGCTACTTGGGAAACAAAAGCTCCTGGGGTCAAAGAGCGCGGAATGTCAATTACAGTCGATGTCGAGACGCCAAGAGGCTCTGTGATCAGATCCATCCAGTCACCATCCCATCCTATGTCTGTCGCCATCGGCACATTGTCTACCGCGCCGCAGTCGGAGCCAGCTCTTAGCAAGGCGTCCGCTAGCTTCTTTCAATCGTCAGTCGGCTTGGATATAGACGTCGTCATTGATGTAGTGGCAACAAACCTCGCCGAGCCTGCTGCATTCCTCGAAACTCATCCAACAATCCCCAATCAAAGAGCCCTCATGATGACCCTGGTCCCAAAATTCGATCTTGCTCCGATAAAGCCGGAGATTGTGTTTCTTTGCGATCGAAGCGGCAGCATGAGGCCCGAAATAAAAAATCTTGTGGCTGCTCTTCATATTTTCCTCAGATCGCTACCCGCTGGAGTTAAGTTCAACATATGCAGCTTCGGTACAAAACATACCTTCATCTGGGAGCGATCAAAAGCTTATGATCAGGAATCCTTTGAGGAAGCAAAGAAGCACATAGAGTCATTTGAAGCCGACTATGGCGGAACGAACATTTTTGATCCTCTTGAGGCTACTTTTGAGCAGCGATATAGCGACATGAATCTCGAGGTGTTTGTTCTTACTGACGGTAGAATCAATGACCAAGATAAACTATTCGACCTCATTCACAAGTGGACAGCCAAATCCAACCAGAATATACGTGTTTTCAGTCTGGGCGTTGGGTTAAACGTGAGCTCTGCTCTAGTTGAGGGAATGGCACGGGCAGGCAACGGCTTCGCGCAGACTGTCCACGTTTCAGAGACGATGGACAAGAAAGTCATCCGGATGCTCAAGGGTGCCCTACTTCCCCATATCAAGGATTACAGCCTTGAGATCAAATATGGCAAAGTTGATGCCCAAAATGACGAAGACTTTGAAATCATCGAAAGTGTTTCAGACTCCCTTTTGGTTCATTACAAGGATGATGAAGAATGGGTCAAGGTAGAGGGCCAGACTGTAAGGGAAACGGATCACCAGATCCCGAAAGGCGATGAGAAGTCCGATTCAGGTCCTGCTACTGGACCGATTCAACCAAAACATACAAGTTTGCCTGTAATACCAGCCCCAGACTATATTCAGGTTCCAAGCCAAATCACCCAGGTCTTTCCTTTCAATCGTACCACAACGTATGTTCTGCTGTCAACTCAAAATCAAGATTTGGAACCAAAGTCGGTCATCTTGAAAGGATCTTGCGATCAAGGGCCTCTAGAGTTAGAGATCCCCATTGTCCACCTTTCTGGGAAATCGTCCGTCATCCACCAGATGGCGGCTCGAAAGGAAATTAGGGATCTAGAAGAGAATCGAGGTTGGCTTTCTGTAGCCAGAGATGATGGCGGGAAACTGCTGAGAGAGAAATTCCGTCCCGGCTTTTCCAACATGGCGAAAAAAGAGGCTGTTCGATTGGGAGTGCTATTTCAGGTCGTGGGTAAATGGTGCTCGTTTGTAGCCGTGGAGCCGCCGCAAACTAGAGACCTTGTTGGATTAGAGAAGGAGATTGGTGAAATTGAAATTTCTCAGGCGTCGACTGATGAGAGACCCGTCGCCAGCAGCAGACGTTCGCTGGCCCGCGACAGAACGCAGATCTCGGGCAACGTCGGCCAAAGGGGATTTTGCGCACAGATTGGCAAACGGAGTGCTGTTGGGTTATCCAGCAAGGCGCCCAGTTCCTCTTTCACAACACTCTCATCCCGTTCGAAACCGAAAGCCACACCATCGAGCTCCGGAAAAGATGGGAACAGCCAGCCGATAGATAATGATGGTAACAAGGTAGACAGCGCTTACTCCAACCACTCCAAGCTTCAAAGCTTCATTGCTTTACAAGGCTTTGCTGGTTGCTGGGACTGGAGCAAAGAGTTCGAGGAAATCACAAAACTCAAATATGATTCTCTTCTCAAGCCCGATCTCCCGGTCTCCGTTGCAAATCATGCGAATAGTGGCGCCATCCTGGCCACACTTTGCGCGATCGCGTTTCTTAAGAAGCATTTCATCGAGGAGAAAGAAACCTGGGATTTGGTGGCAGAGAAAGGTCAAGATTGGCTCAAGGATCAAATCGGAGGTGAGGTTGAAGGGTTAATGCAGAAGGTCTCCGATATGATTTAGTTCATCGAGCTCTCCGTCCAAGGCTTTCTGGCCCTGAGATTGTATTCTGCATGTAAGCTGGATGGCTAAAGTATAGCGAAGTATGCAATGAGTTAAGCCTTTGCTATTGATGTGATCAGGTCCTTAGGGCCAATATCTTTGTTTGGAGGATGGCCCTTTCTACCCACTCCTTGGTCTAGCAACCTTCTTAGTGCTAGCTGAGCTCTATCCAACGAAACATGGTGTGGCGTCTATTGTAGCGAAACCGGGATTCTCTGGTCCGAGCGGCTTTTGGCCAATGCCACCATTGCTAAATTGAGGCTTCAATAAGAAAGCCTAAGATTCTTCCATATCTAGAGCTGTCAATCTGCAGCTGTCACAACAATTTTGACAGGAGGTGATTTTGATTGAATTAATGAATGGCGGCATGCTGTCAGAATTTTGCTAAAAATATAGGCTAATATATGCTTCACTGGCTCGGTAAGAGCTTGTTCCGTTCATAGTCTACCGCGTTGATGAAGGTATACTAAATTTTGTATTAGCACGGCCACCTCAATTGCCATATCCAAGCAAAAAGAAATCTTACCTCCATAAATCTTGGCCTTCCAAACTGTGCATCCCCGATCCAGTTTCCTTCATTATTCACTGGTCGAAGACCCATTTGCTCAAGTGACTCCCACCAATCCACCCAAGATCGAAGGGTTTTGGGAATGCTAAACCCTTGAGGGTCCCTCATGAAATGAATCTCCAGGAGAAGTTGCCCGAATGGCATATTTCCATGACTATCCTCGCTCTGGATAAACTCAATTAGAGATGTTAGCGCGTCAAACTCCGCCCCCTCAATATCCATCTTAATAATGTCGACATAAGAGTGGCCATTCATCCTCATGACGTCTTGAACCGTGTACATTGGCGGTTTAGCGTTCTCATCTGACCTGCCAATACCGGCTTTCATGAAATAAGCTCGATCATACTGATCCTCCCTGATTTCTTCGGACCACGACACCACGCTGAAGTCATAACCCCAGATTTTGGCATTGGTGCGCTCGAGTAGTGAAGCCTCGAAGGAGGAGTCATCACTGACTCCAAAAGAATATACGATAAGTTCGGGGGCGTGATTACTCGCAGATGAGGGGCCGGGTGATATGTTCTCGTATTGAGACATCCCGCAGACGACTTTCCCACCGTCGCCGAGAGTACCTACTCTCTCCAAGTCGTGTGGGCAGAAGAAGCTCGGCCTGGCGAAATCCCAGATATTGTAGGGATAGATGTATCCATCAGGAAATCGTTTGTGCACACCCACCTCTGTCAACATCGTCTGACGGTCTTGTGTCGATTGGTGCCATAACCTGTCGGCATGTGCTAACCTATCGTGCAAGGAGATGTGAACATTTGGACGAGTGATCCGGGAATTGGCTCCGTCATAATGTGGTTGACTCGCTCCGAGAGACCCGAAAGAATTTGTCAAACGGTTCACGGGCAGGAAGAATGAATTGGAGGAGAGCTTAATTAGAAGCAACACCGTAGCAAAAATCGTCGTCAATGCAGCTACCCTGCTTGGTGCAGTCATATACGGCATCTTGAGTAAAGATGAAAGTATACACGAGATGAATATATATATTTAATGCAATCGTACAAAAGAATTTTTCATGAAACAATGGAAAGGATCTCGTATATGCCTACGAGTGTGGTCTCCTTATACAGGTTTGGTCTGATACTCAACCTTGGCAAGCCCAAGCAAGGGAGGCTATTGTCCCCGCCGCCACTTCAACTTATAGCTGGCTTCTTTCCAAAGACCCCTCTTCTCTCCCTTTGGTTCTATTGATGGCAGAGTAGAGATCCAATTGACACTAGTTGATTTTTACTTTGCCCAGCCTACAGGAGGTGGCGGTGGATCAATAGAAAAAATGCGAGCTTGGGCTATTCATGCCGCCGCAATAAGTAGAAGGACATCTCTCTGATCCTCTTGTATGAAGGGTATTTGATCTCCTGACTTAATAATAAAGAAACTGCCTATTCCGCTACAGTAATCAACAAGCAGCGTCTTTCTCCCGCCCTCGTTATGGATGCTTACACGCCGACCCTGGTGGCTCTTTTAATTATTCTCGTTGTTGTATTTCTTCGCCAGAAAAAACCCAGCAGCCCTCCACTGTTGATTATTACGCAAGTTGAAGGTGAGAAATCGAATACTGTTGGAGATGAACTCGTCACTTTCCGCGCCAGATTTCTACAGATCTACTCTCTCGCCATTGCTGCGGATTGGTTACAGGTATATTATGATACTGTCCTCTAAGTTTAATAGGGTACTTAATCATGCATAGGGATCTTTTACCTACAGCCTTTATAAAAATACCCACCAGGTCACCGAGACGACAATCGCATCGCTTTTCATCACGGGTTTTCTCAGTGCAGGAATTGGGGCATTCTTCGCTGGCACCTTTGCTGACAGGTTTGGTCGAAAACGAGCCTGTTTGTCCTATTGCTTCTTATACGCAGTGTCTTGTCTGCTGATAATGTCTCCAAATCTAAAACCACTCTTCATTGGGAGGGTTTTGAGCGGTCTTGGCACAACCATTCTATTTACGGCCTTTGAGGCTTGGATGATTGCCGAATGCAATAGGCTCGGGTTTGGGGACGATGATGGGATATTGAACTCCATTTTTGGGACCATGTCGGTTCTCAATGGCTTCATTGCCATCACCTGTGGACTGGTTTCTCAGCTTCTCGTGAAACTGACTTCTTCTGAGAAGGCACCCTTTATAGCCAGTATTATCTGCCTTGTGCCAGCTTCATATCTTATCTCAACCTCATGGGTATGCACTCATCCCGTACTGCAATGTTTATCCTTGTGCTAACCACGAAGATTCCAGGTTGAGAATTATGGTACAAAGAATCTTAGTTCACGTGTGCCCTCCGATGGAACATTGTCCCGACTATGTACTTCTCTATCTTACATCTCACCCTGGCGAAAAATAAATGCTAACGCATCATGGAAGTGCCGAGAATCTTTACTGTGACATACGTGACAACTTTTCTCGAAGGGTCAATGTACATCATGGTGTTTTCCTGGGCAGGGATTCTCATCTCAGACGATGAAACCTCGAATAACTCAGTCAGCCTCCCGTTCGGTATCATCTTCGCATCATTTATGTCTTCAATGACCCTTGGCTCGTATATCTTCAAAATCGCGACGAAACACGACAACCATTCACTTCAAGTCTCTTCACATGCAATCCAAATAGCCTTGTCATTCGCTGCATCCGGTCTTCTGCTTGCTGTCATGTTTGAGCGGGCGATTTTCCGATTCTGGGCGCTATGTCTATTTGAGCTTTCGCTTGGAATATACTTCCCAGCAGTCGCGTACGTTAAAGGTATTTTGGTTCCAGAAGAACACCGGGCAAAGATTTACGGGGCCATGAGAGTTCCAGTGAATGCCTTCGTCATGTTTGTCCTCTCCAAGGTTGAAGACAGTAAGTACGCAATGATTTGACGTGGCAGACATATTCCTTGGCTAACTCCAACTGAAGCGGACGAAAGCCGCGAAGACCGGCTTGTAGTATGCAGTGGTCTTCTCTTGATTGGCATCGTGCTAACAGCTCGATACATGCATGCTTTAGAGGTACGAGGACATTGATATCTCGTGAGCTTACGCTTTAAATGGGAGGGATCATGCATTCAAAACATGGACTCGTATTTTTCCGCGGCTGCTACAGGCGTAAAAAGCCTCGAGTTATGAGAGCTTCAATCTAAGCTAAGACAAGCAGCCATATTCCCTGACGCGTTCGTTCCAAAGTCGAGCCACGTCCTTCACTCGTTTCTTCTCAGCGATCTCTTGTGGCTCATCCGTGTATTTGAGTCGAACGGAATCAATGTCTTCCTGAGCCAAAAAGACCCTCTTCATCTTGTGCGCGAGCTCCTCATCTCGTAGGACCATTCTTCTAAGCCCAAACTTTTCAATGTCCAAGTACCATCTTCCAAGGCCTCGATTGACCGTCATGTGGTGAATGCTCTCCTGAATCTTCACGGTCGCGTGAGAGGTTAGATCTGCAACTCTGTCAGGAAACGAATCATTCCCCGCGGACATGAAGCTTCGGACGCTCGTCTGCCTCGTCCTGAAAAATGCCTTGATGGACTCAGCTACCTGTTGAACAATTTCATGGCGAAGCTCGCGTGAAGCTCGCCCAGCGTCAGTCGGTGTAAGGCGCAATTCTTCCATGTTCCGTGCCAGGATTCGATTGACGTCGTCAAGGCTTGTATAGGAGAAGAGTCTCGCACGATGGCGAAGAAAACAATCCCACGTATAAATACTTTCTCGCCACCCGTATTGGCAGCCGGAAACATCGAGGGCGAATCCGTCGCCGCTTGCGAGCTCAAGATAAAGGATGTCATGAGCGTCGGACATTGGCGATACATGTTTGGAAACCGTGACCATGGCGATGTCCTTTGGCTCCACGCTCGCTACTAGAATTCGAGTACAAAGTGCTGCATGATCGTTAGCTCGGTCAAAAAGTCTAGGGATTGAGGGACAAATGGACATACGTTTGAAGATGGAATCGATGAGAGGGCGGCCAATATCAACGACTTCGGTGCATTTGTTTCTGTGGAGGATGGCTCGCTTGACATCAGTATCAACATTAGCTGGAACCGCAGAACCTAGAAAAGGGCGGAATATGGTCTTCCCAGTCCATCCTCCATAATCAAGAGCGCTGCGAAGGTCCGGGAAGCCTATATGAATGACTCTGCGATCCTCGTCTGAGCGAACGAAGTTGTAGTCTCGGTCGTAGGTGAGTGCCTGGAATTCGTCCCAAATTAAAACGAAAGCTCTAGCGGCGCGTATGAGCCGACGGCGGTCGTGACAAACCTTCTTGTGGTCTTCCCAGTTTTCTTGTTGGCAGCGCTGAGAGCAGTATCTGGTGCAGATGTTGCCGATATCTGTCGCCTTGCAATTCGCGCAGACCATTGAAGCTCCGGGTTCGTGGCAGTTTTCGCATGCTCGCTGGCCATCCACGCAGGAATCAGGCAGTCGTTTATGGCCCGTCGGGCTGGGGTAGTCTTCGTTTTCCATGACTGACGGTTACGCTCTTGGACAAAGTTCGCATGCGCCTTGGCTGGGGCGAACGAAGGGGCAAGTGAGTCGTGAGAGCAAGGTTCGAGGATTTGGAGATATCGTATGGTGATGGGAGAGTTTCTACAAGATTAAGAGGATTAATTTGGAATAGGTGACGGAAGATAACGGCGCAGATGTGGGAAAAGTAACAGAAGTGAGCCGCGGGTGAGGAATGGCTGAGAGCAGTGAAAGAGACACGTTAACGCAAGCAACGCATCAACGCATCAACCCAGCAAGAACTGACTCGATTCCTTCGTAGGTGAAGGCCTACTTCACCACGAGGTCGAGTCAGACATCGATGGCAGCTTCGAGCCTCCATGAACCCTAGGGGCGTATGTTGCTTGCATCGTCGTCAAACCTCCAGCTCATGTCGGTTCACATACTCCGTTGCAACTCCTCTAACCCTTAAAGCTACCTATAATCCTTACAGAGGACCATGAATATGAAAAGTTCCTCTGGAATTGAGAACTATTCTTAGTGCTACTGGTCATTCGTAGCACAATAGGTGTTGAACCTACAAGGGTTGAGATTAACACCCAAGCATCTGCTTGCTTGATAATATTTAACTTGCTTAACAATATTTATGTGCCTAGCAACATCCATTTGCTTGGCAATATTAGGCTTGATCTTGCAGCCACAGGCCCTTGTACAATACGAAGAGGCTTGGATTTTTGATGCGGCCCTTGTTAATCTAATCATCCTCTTCGGACGACCAATATCATTCTTATTACAGATCAGATCGTCACCGGATAACTGCACATTCCCTAACTTCGTGCCCGGTTTAATGGTTTGTTGGCAGGCCTGAAAACGACTTACCTTCCTAAAATGAAGCGTAAGCCAATACGCATAGAGCAAGCGTTCCTACAAGCTACACCGTTTCTTCCATACTCTATCTACACAAAACTAGAGAAAGAATGGCGGAGATTGGATAATGGGGTCAAATTGACAAGGGTAGGCCTTCGTAGCCCATCCAATTAAACCGAGCCGTTTCTACCAGGCTGCACAATCCTTCTTTCATTCAAGCTAAGGGATCCTTGACCGGTGCCCCGCTGCTCTTCAGACCTTTCCAGACCTTGACGGGAGGATGCTCATGTATGAAGTGATTTATATGACACTCGATGAGCAATCATGAAATTATCGAAAGTTTTGAAAGAATCTTCTGCATAAACTTTTGTTGTCAAAATAGTTGAGATTGTCGTCTTCAATCAGATCCTGCAGCCTTGTCCGCCACTAATGAAGGGATTTGCGATCCTGGGCCTTGTCAGCTCAGCGGCCTCACAGCTTGTCAGCACAGGCGCGTCATTCAAGATCAAGGACAATTACTACTATGTGTCACCATTCTCTCAAGGGAGGGCTTTTGACGGTTCCCTAAACTCCACATCGCTTCCGCAAGCCTTTGGTTTTGCGCCTGTCACTGTGGTAGCCGACGACATTACACAGTCGGCTCTGGGAGAATTGTTTGGGAATTGGTCGACGAAAGATGATGTTTGGAACTCGGAATTCCTCTCTGCGGTCTTTGTCGCTAACCACCAAGGCAATGGCTCCTCCAAACAAACAGTGTATGCTGGGTTCGAGGACTCGCTAGTCGTCCCTCTCGCTAAAGAGTCAGCTATTCCGTCGGGCCCCTACTTTCTCAATGTTGCATCTGGAGAGCTATACCAAGCTTTCCGCCTCTACCGAGACGTTGTTGGAGCTTTCAGCGCTGGAATTCTTCAAAGTCCGAAGGGCGGCTCGTTTCAGCAACTTTCGGCGCAGGTTCCAGCCTCTGACGCCGTCACTATTGGCGTGCCCTCGCGCTTATACTTCACACCTTCTCCAGAAAAGCCGCTTGCTGGCATCCGCCTTGGCGTCAAAGAGCTCTATGATCTTGCTGGTATGCGCAAATCAAACGGAAATCGTGCTTGGTGGCGTTTGTACCCAGCAGCAACCAAAACCGCGCCTTGTATCCAGAGCCTGGTCGATGCGGGTGCTGTCATTGTTGGTTATAACAAGATGTCGCAGTTTGCTAACGGTGAGCAACCGACGGGCGATTGGGTCGACTATCATTCTCCATTCAATCCTCGTGGAGACGGTTATAATGATCCCTACTCCTCATCCTCTGGTGGCGGTGCCTCGATTGGAGCCTATGAGTGGCTTGATATTTCCATTGGTACTGATACAGGTGGCTCCATTCGTGGGCCAGCTGGGGCGCAAGGTGTGTTCGGGAACAGACCCTCCAAGGGACTAGTTACGCTTGACGGCGCAATGCCTCTGAGCACGACCCTTGATACTGCTGGATTCATCGTCCGAGACCCTGCCCTTTGGGATGTTGCCAACAAAGTCCTCTATGGGAAGAACTATACCTCGTATGAATCCTCCTCAGCAATCAAATACCCAAGCAAGGTGTATACCTACGGTTTCGATGGCGCCCATTCCTTGATGACTAAATTCGCCAATGATTTGGCTTCGTTTGTTGGCGCTGATGGCCCATCTACCTTCGATTTGGAGTCTGCATGGACCTCCACAGGCCCTGGAGGCGACCCATTAACGGTCATGCTTCGTAATACCTACGCGGCATTGATAGGTCTTGAGCAGATCAAGTTGGTCCGTGATCCCTTTTACGCCGACTACGCAGCCGCCTATGACGGCCGACGACCTTTCGTCAATCCTGTCCCCCTGATCCGATGGGCATGGGCTGAGGCTCTACCAGAAGGGTCTTACGAAGCTGCCCTGCAAAACAAGACTGCTTTCATGGACTGGTTCAACAAAGAGGTGTTGCCTCACTCAAGTGATGAGGCTCAGTGTTCGGAATCTATTCTCCTCTATCCGGGTATGGATGGCACTCCCACCCCCCGAAATGAGTATTTTGAGGAGCCTGGGCCAGCCACGGGGTTCGGCACGAGCCGAATTAGCGTCTTCAGCGAGGTGCCCGATAACGTGTTTCCTCTCGGCGAGGCGGCCACAAACAGCTCCATCACTGGAAAGGATGAGCTTCTGCCAGTTACAGTGAATGTCCTGGTGGCGAAGGGTTGCGACGGGATCTTGCCTCGGCTGGCCAAGGACTTGGTGGAGAAAGGTATCTTGAAAGTCCCACAGGCTGGACGAACCATGGAGGGAGGAGAAATCTTGCTGAGAAGAAGCGAATGGTAAAACACGTAGTTGATAGTATCGTCACAGAATCGCATATCACTCGCATAAGCATTCCTTCCATTCTACTAGCATTTAAAAAATTGACCAAAGGCTCGAAAATATCTCGAATCTATAAGATTTGAACTCTCGTTAGAACCTGTTGTCTGTAGCTGTTATTGGGACTATGCTAAACGACGTCAACTAGCAATAGCCTTCTAACCCTCCTTATTACACGCCCAGGAAAGTATGCGATCAATGGTTCCATGACCGTCACCCTAGTTGGTTTGTTCGATATCTATTGGGACTGCGTCTACATCTATGAGGTAGCATTCTGGAGCATTCCAAAAGCTTAACTAAAACTCCAGGGTTCTTTTCTTAGATGGGTAGTTCCCAGGACCTCCACTCTTACCGAGAAGCTACCCTATATCCAATCACCTCTCTCAGGCACAACTACGATAGTGAACAACTATATTTAGTAAATAGAAGGCATATCGAAGAACATTCTGTGATTTTTACGCCTGAGTAACATGAACGCCTAGATTATTTGATTTATCAACAGCTTCGGCTCTTAGACGTTCGCTCTGCTTTTATATCTTCGCGAACTTCATTCAAGATGATGAGATTACAGTAAAACATTCCATTTATCAATGTAATGGAAAGTTAAACTCTTCCCTTTTTCATGATAGAAACTCACCCATTGAAAAAAATCAAGTACTTTATATGAGAATATTTTTATTCCAAAGCCTGCCTTTGCGTCTGGCAGATTTTATCTCCTTTTGCTCTTCGACGGTCCCTGACGGAGATTTAGCCGAACTGAACCCGCGCTGACAAATGTCCGAACTCCTGCGCCGGATTTAAGGAACATCCCAAACCCGCAGTCGCCCCTTTGCCTGAGATCCCCAAAGTTGGGCATGATGGTAACCGATCCGGTCTTTCAAAGGCATCGCGCAGTGCTATCTTGTACCAGATG
Source organism: Clonostachys rosea (assembly GCA_026958235.1). Lineage (NCBI taxonomy): Eukaryota > Fungi > Ascomycota > Sordariomycetes > Hypocreales > Bionectriaceae > Clonostachys > Clonostachys rosea. The sequence continues at coordinate 1,124,740 of CP110207.1, forward strand.
TCGTGGCCGAAAGAAGAAGGTTTGTCTCCCCGCGATCGGGAAACTGCAAACACTAACGGGACATCATAGTGTAATCGCATGTTGCCTTGCAATAATTGCTTCCGACAAGGTGTAGAGTGTAATTACTCTCACCGCAACGAGAGCCACCTCTTTAGACACGAAAAGCGGTTCCATGAATTGCCACCTTTGACAGCCGCGGCTGACAAAGATGATGAGGCCACGAGCCATGGCCCTGTGCAGAAGCATAAAGTGGGTGATCTTGGAAATCTTGTATCCTACCTATGTATTATGATTGTTGGCTTACAACAGTACGATAGGACCTATGGATGTCATGGTCGTCTGACCTCGTAATACATCACGTAGATGTTGAGCTCATAATTCCTTGTCCCGCCAGCAGTGTAAACTATCTGCTAGAATCCTGTATATTTGAACCTAGATACCATCACAATTCAACTGCCGTCTTGAGTTCTATGCTGACATCCATTAGTTCCTATTTTGTTCAGTTTACGGTCTCAATACTGCACAACTCGCCCGCGAGCTATTGATCCCTCATTCCTATATCCTGAACTTCTGCGAAATGACTCTGTGAAGTTTTCTCTCATTTATCTTGGCGCACGCATGTACGCGGCCCAGCTTGGATGCACAAGGGGGAAGCTCCCCTCTGGCTCTTGTCTCCAATTCAAGGTTGCTGCCATAGAAAATATCCGGCAAGCCGTAGAGGGCCGTGCAATTATATCTGAAGCTGATATCCTTGCTGTTCTATTCATGACTATGAGCTACAACAAGGTATTCGCTCCATCCAGCGTATGGACGAGATGAAGGTGACTCGGGGCTAATCCATACGATGTTGCAGCATCTCGACAACCACAGTGAGTGGACCGCTCATATGGACGGTATTAAGAAGATGATTTCTCTTCGCGGAGGTTGTGATAACGGACAACATGGTGAGCTCATTAGGGATCTTTACGCGTGGTGTATGGAATACGGCACGTCATCGTCGCTTTGCGCCAGCTTTGCACAGGATATCTAGGCATCGCCGTATGGGGCATTGTAGAAGAGCATTTTCAGGGAGCAACTATCCACTATCCGCCCTGGGCGACCGAACAGGATTTAGTTTTACGCTATGTATCAAATAAACAGAAAAGAGTGTGATATCATCAGCTTATAAAGCAACGGGACAACTTCCAACCATGCCTCAGCCACTTCATGCAAACTGTCGGGATAGATATTTCAGCGAGGCGGCTGTAAGTGGAGACTGTCGGCGTTTAGTGGGGCGTCTTACCTCGAGATAGGCGGCAGATCATCTTTGAGCTGTGATGAGAGCTGTGAGAATAAATCTATAAAATGGTTGGCTGTACCAGCAATGTTTATTCTAATATCTCATCAAGAAGGATTTCAATACACCAAAACTATTCTTACACCTTATAAGACTTGAAAGAAAAGTACAGCCACTCGCAGTCTTTATACAGCATGTCTACCTCATCCTCTCTTATCCATCTCCCTGGAATCGCTCTGGTAACCGGCGCAAGTAAGACTGCCATAAATCCCGAAGAATGGGAGAAACTTGTACACTAACATACCGAATCCAGGTCAGGGTATCGGGCGTGCCACTGCACTTGGCTTTGCTGCCGCTGGTGTTAGAGGTCTTGTCCTTTCCGCCCGAAACGATACGAAGCTCGAAGAAACCGCTGCCAAGGCGAAGGAGCTCGCGACCAATCCCAGTTTTGAGACTCTTGTTGTCGTCGGTGACATTTCTCAGGAAGATGACATCGTCAATGTGATTAAAAAGGCCGTTGAGAAGTTTGGCAAAATTGACTATGCTGTTAATAACGCTGGGGTACGTCTCGTCCAATACTTCTGTATTCAATGTTGTTTCTTCGTAAACTTTTGGCTCTTCTAATGCCCAAATTATCTCTTTAGTATATTGCACAAAAGTTCATTCCTTTTGCAGCCGTATCGACTGAGGAGTTGGACAAAATGAGCAACACAAATGCACGCGGCAGCTTTCTTTGCACTCGTGAAGAGATCAAGGCCATGCTTAATCAACCCCTCAAAGATATAAAGGGATTGACAAGCACAACTGCCTCTGCTGAGCGTGGCTGCATTGTCAACGTCTCATCCGCTACTGCGCTTGGTGCCATGCCGATGAGCGGATCTTACATTCCTACCACTTGGAGCCGGCTGGGAATGACCAAATCAGCAGGTATGTCTTGATGCCTTGGTTATTTCAGATAAAAATTTCTCTCTTGACGATAACAGAGAAGAGATTCTAACTAACTCTCATTTGATAGCTGTCGATCATGGTGCTGAGGGAATTCGTGTCAACTCTCTCCTCGCGGGATATACAGTTTCCGATGGTTTCATGTCTCACCCTGACGCCACGGCGGAATTAGGAGCCTCGCTGACCAACTCCAACCCCATGAAAAGGCTTGCAACCCCAGAGGAAATTGCTGACGCTGTCATCTTCCTCTGCAGCCCTCTCGCTCGTTACATCACTGGCCATGGACTTGTGGTGGATGGAGGACACTCCTCCATGATTTAGGGTCAAGCGTTAGAGGCATCTGCGTGTCACCACATCGTTCTCTAGATAGATTAGGTAGTATGGAAATTTTCAATTTTATGACTGCTCTATTAGATGCAACGTGAATGGTATTTTGCTAATATTTCCGGTAATGAATGTAAAAGAAACCTAGAGCATTGGGGTGCTTTAACTAAATATTGGTGCATATCACTCGGCTGGGTACGTGATCTCCGGGTTCTAATTGGGGTTTGTCTTCGCCTTGTACCTCCAATCCGATGCTCCGCTTCTCGAGTCCTCCAGCATCATTTTCTCTCCTAGTGTCCTCCGCTATGATGCCAGCGTGACCAAGATACCGGTATCTGGTTCCGTAACAACAATGCCGCCATCGGCTGACACCCATGCTTGGTCTGAGCAGCGATTATCCAGCCACTCTTGACGCAGCCCGAGATGCGGTGCTTGGAGTCGTGAGCATATGGCATTGACGCTCTGGCCTCTACGCACACAGCCCGGGCTCATATCGAATGCTCGGTTTTTGGCAGTCTGAGAAACCACCTCGATCTTCACATGAGGTGAGGTTTTGCTGTAGTCAACTCCGTTCAAGTCGATTGTCTCATTGTTGAAGAGTAGGCGGATGCAAGTAAGGCGTTTGAATGAAGTGCCTAACGAGATTACTTGCAATAACTCGTCCACTTGGCCGATTATCTTCTCACCACAAGAAAGAATCTCCAGCCGCTCAAGATTTCCCGGTAGACATTCCACCAATCGCGGCGAACCCTCGGCTTCCAGGGGGACCTCTTCAGCGTTATCTTCGCCGTATGCTGGGTAGGGCTGGCTGTCTAGCATGCCAGTTAGAGGCTGGTATCCGATAGTCAACGTCTTCAATGTAGTCAAAGTGCGCAGCTCAAAGCCCATACAGAGCTTATCCTTTTGCGCACCCCACCCTCTCTTATCCCGATCATCATCGAAATTGACATGGAGATGCTCGAGAGTTTTGGCATGTGGCCGTAGGGCAATCATGAGGTCAACAGGCATCATCTCATCGAAAACCACGCCGTCCACCTGTCTGATGTATTCAAATGATCGAAGCGACTTGCATATAGCCAGAAATGGAGCAATGGCCGTTGCAGAGGCACGGGATTTACGGAGGTAAATGTGCTCTATTGAACAGGACCCTGGTGGAACCTCGGCGATGGCTTCCACAACCTTATTCTCGATGCTGACCATAACACATTCATATGAACGTAGGCTGGGTAGCCGGAGTATCCATTGCGGCTGGAAGTCCCACTCAACTTGGCCGCTTCGTGCCTCGTGATAGATCTCGGTCACGTTAGAAAGCGGACTGGAAATTCGCTGGCCTTGGTGAAGGGCTGATGTCGATGGATATCGCGCTGCTAGCTCAAGGATACGGTGGAAATATGGTCGGTCTGAGCTTGCTCCGAAGCAAAAGTCTTTCAGCCCAATGCAAACTATGACCAACATGGCATATATGGCTTGTGAATGCCCCTTTTCGAGCTCAGCAATCCATTGCGCTTGATCTGCATCGGACCCTTCACCGCCATCAGGATCCAGGCTCATTGTCTTCGTGATCAAGCCCTTGTACACTTCCATCTCGTCACTTGTAGGGCCAGACTTTGCAAGAGGACTTTCAAACTGAGGCCACAGCCACTCGGGTATGATGAGTGTTCTGACATGCTTGGCCAGCTCAGGCTTGACGATTGTGATGTACCGGAGAAACTGCAAGGCCCGTGTTCGATCAAGAAGTGTGCTGTCTGATGATTTGTGCTTCAATCTGAAGACTTGCACAGAGAGTGGGAGGGCGACAGAGTGAAGCTGCTTGCATGTATAGAGAAGGGGGTGAACGGATTGGATGCCACCGTCTGCAATGAGATGAGATAGGATACGGGTCTGCAACTCCGGTGGTAAACTTAACAGTGAGGCGTCCATCTCTGGTAGAGGGCTCCCTATTTCTGCAATTGAATGAGGTGAGGTGGTGCTGTGTTTGTGATCATCCAAAACACATGTGCTTGGAGGAGGAACAAATTCAGAATGAAGACAGCAGAAAAGGGTCCAAGTGGGGTCAGACGGGCGGGGATTAAGTTAGTCCCTACAGTCCAAAGCCAGATACAGCGCACTGTACATTACGCAGCTGCTGACGGAGGGATAAGCGAAACCACACCATCCTCTTCGTCTTGGTCACATTTGTGATGTTTGATGCTTCGGTATATGTAAACTCGACATTGCCTATTCGAACCCCCTGTGAACAGAAAAAGAAGAACAAGATCTCGTTTCTCTGAAGAAGAATGAGTCAGCATCTCGAGACATGATCTCACCGTACTTGGTTCAGCTCATACCCCGCTCCCAGCCCCGGACATGAAGCTCCCCCAGGCTCCATAAATTCCGTCTTCTCACCGAAGCGAAAATGAAATTCATTGACCTTTTTGATCCCTTAGGAGATGTTTGATGGATGAGAGAGTTCGAGTACAAAGTAAAAAAAAACGGCAATGAAGATGCCAGACCGGCATCTGAACACAATACAATGAATACTGGGGCATGTTTTATTAGTCCACTTGATCCCTTGTTTAATCGAACTGGAATTTAAGAGTCAGCCGCATGATGACAATCGTCTTTGCCGTGAGAGACTAACACTGGTCGCCATATGTTTATATACATTTGCGACAACGGGGGGTTTCATTTCTCCTAGAAACGTTCACATTCAACCAATCCAACTGACCTCGAAAGTCCCCGTCAATTGATCGATGCTGAGTCCGCCATCGCCACCTATCTAGACACTCAACTGTGGCGAACTCTGGTGGACACTTTGAGGAGATTCGTCTACAAGTGATCAGCCAGCATTCCAATTTCCCTATTACTGAAGCTGTTAGATGCCGATCACATGTGACTTTTACAACAAATTGTTCACCCACGAGGAGCCCCGCCAAGCTTGGGCAGAGCGGTAGAGGCATAGAAGAGAGCTACATGGTACAACTAGGGGGCGAGATCGCCTTGCCTGATGAGCGCTGAACTTCGCCCGGAGTTTCAGATTAGTATCTGTGGAATCGATTCATTGTCTGGCAGAGTGTACTTTGGCCCAAGCAAAACATTTTTGTCTCATTACTCAATCTCTAAATCCTAGCCTTTGAGGTCCCCTTCGTCAGGAGACATGTTCGCTTTATGAATGAAGATTTCCGCCCTCATTTCATTATTACTTTAACCAAAAAAAAACATTTAATAGCTTATATAACAAAATATTCTGTTTTATTTAATGCGTCTAATCTATCAGGATGAATTGCATGATCGTGATATACTCAGATTTCTACACGCAATATCGACGTTGGATTCATTGAAAGAAAAATACAGAAAGGTCCCTCACCCCAGGAGGGGGAATCGAGAAAGTCCTTCGATAGCGTAAGGTAACATCAAATGTGACACGTGACCTCGCGCGGGACGTGGCCTTTTTCATGATTTCCACGCCTAGGCCAACGCAGATGATGCAGAATGGCTTGCACCTATTCAACGAGTGGCAATGGATTGGTCATTATCTTACCTTAGGACTGGATTTGGCTCCCGATTTGAAAAGAAGCGCCGGCAAGAGGAGCAAGGGGCAATAGACCGATAAGTCCCGCCCAAGGTTTCGCCCGGCCTGAACAAAAGTTGCGTCTGCTAGTGGGACAAATCTAAGAGCTCGTTCTTTTTGCTGAATCCAAATGTTCATGAGCAAATTCTCCGGGAAGCATTTGGTGATCAGACAGTCCACTTGGATCTTGCTTTCCGCCATCCTTTCAATGTGCTCACCAATAACAAAAGGGACCTGACAACTAAACAGCAACGATATCGTCATCATATGCACGCAAATATTTCTATCAATCTGGAAGGTCCCGGATACATATTATTAGATGTCCTTGATAGACGTGGGCCTCAAAGATGGAGGTGGTATAGTTGCGTCTGCCATAGACACCACCCTGATCATCAACTCTCCCACGGGGGGAGGGAAGCGCCCTTGCTACAACAATGAGAGAGCCCCAGCTAGACAAATGTCTTGAAGCCACAGGCTTTTGCGTCGAATATCCAGGGAAATGGCCAGAAAAATGTTTCATCGGCGTCATTGGCTGGCTGTTGACTTGCCGACAAGCGTAAGCTCCCGCCTTCTCATCTCAACTGTCAAATCTACGAGACTGAAACCGTTGATTGCAGATACTGGGAAGGTATGCACGTCTTGTGTCGCACCAACACAATCCACATGGCATCTTCAGTTTTAATCTAAGACGTCCACAACTTCCTAACATTGAATGTTCTTTCCATGATGACATCGCTTGAGCTCGTTTGGAGCCTAGAAGACCTTACAGTTGAGAAAGCGTTTCTAAGACCTGCTGCAACCGTGCATAGCGATGAATCCAGCATAGAGTACCCATCGGTAACATTCCCTGCTCTACAACATCTTCGAATTGCATTCAAACCGGTCATTCGGTCGGAGAAAGCATTTGGCATCCAGTTGGGGCATAACTATAATGCCCAGCAGAGACAAAAGGAAAGCGAAACGATCCATGAATATTTTCTTCCGAAACTGGATCGCTCGTTAGCCCGAATCGCCCCGCCGACTACAGAAATCATCATCTCCTGGTCAAATTAGGGCCTCTACAGTTTATTTGACCTTGAGCTATTTGAGGTCCAGGAAACAGACAAGACCCGAATGCATCAGCCAGATATTGGAGCAATGGCTTGTTGGAGGGAGTTACCCTCCACGATATCAAAATCTACTCCGGGAACTGTAGACCATGAGCGGGTAGCAAGAAACGGCTACTGGCTGCACGTTGCGGAGCCCGACTTGGAGCATCCTCGTAAGTTGCTGTTAACGTCGCAGGACAACAACGATCCAATACGATATGCTGACCTGACAGTTGATGGATATGATCGGAAGAGGCACGAACTGTATGGTTTGGGATCTACAAAACGTAAGTTTCCCATCCTTGTACCAACGAAAAGATATCATCGCTGATGCAATGTTATGGGGCTAGTCCGTCTCTACTCTCGGTCAAATGGCCAGGTTACAGACCCGGACCGCGATTAATATGAAGAAAGGGAACCGAAACAGTAACCCGGATCTAACACCCCGAGATGAAATAGCTGGAAATAAGAAGCCTCAGCTCGCGGTTGCTCGGATCTATGGTTCTCCAGGCGGTAGGTCTATTAAGATGTAGGGTTGGGTGGTTTTCCGATTTGATGGAAGAAACTGCGTGCCACTCAAAGGAAAGAACAGTATCTTAGATGTGTTAAAATCTCGCCAAGGTGTATATATATTTCTCTTTTTCTATGGCATTGATTTAATGACCTTGGATCACCATACGCTAAGCTTCCTGCTCTGTATCATCACTCTAGGCAGAAGCCCTTCTCCGTCGAAGGCTGAAGTAAGCAAGATTTCACCGAAGCGCTTCTGCGTGAAACGTGAGACCTAATGACATGCCAAATACCTTACTCTAAGACTAGCTCTGTATTTCGTAGAAAGTGTAGGAACTTATCGCAAGAGTCATGCCATGTTCAGCAACCGCCGAGTTTATCACTGAGCGGGCCGGACTGGGCGATTAAAAGGGTAGTGGCCGAACGTCTCGTTTCATCAGGTTACCGTGAGTCATATTTGGAAGCAGTTCTTAGTCGAGACTCATGTGGCATTCTCTCAGCCACCTGAGAAGACCTTTATTTTGACGTATTCTGATTTTTCAGCTCGTTGCTATTCTCTGCTCTTTCTAGGTATCTTGGTTTTATATTTTCTTTATCTTCCTATGTAGCCCAGAGAAGACGGAAGTAAAAATGATACAGAGAACCAAAGTACCATAATGAACGACTGCGCCACTGCTAGGCGTTCATCGAATCATAAAAACGCAACGTCTTCTTCATTCTCTTCGCCTCCACTTTGTCTTCAACCAACCCATCATGTTGTTTCTACGAATCTTGACGGCTCTCTCCGCCACGCTTGTCGTCGCTATTTTCCCTATCTTAAATGAGCAAGTGTATTTGGATGAGGCTGGCATAACCAGCAGCACCGTGATCGGAGACAGAGTTTCTCGGCTTCATAATGTCACGTTTGGCCCAGTACCAAAGGCTGAGCAGATCTACGTCACCGATGGTTTCGACATTGCTCCATTTCCCGCCACTACGTATGATCAACTGCCCTAAGTTCTGGAAGTTTGGGCCGCCCCCGCTAATCCTTCCGCAGAAATCAGCGTCTTTTCTTCCTTTTGTCCGGGCGCCTCCCATCATCCAAAACTAAGCACATAAAGGACCTCGAGGCTGCGCTGACTAAAGCAACCTTGAACATAACTATGAACCGCCTTGATCCGGATGGCAAGCCCGATGAACCGAGTTCTAATGTCATCCCGCTCAGAGCGTTTCGCGGCAGTATGGGCACTGGCCAATTGTCTATACGGCACACGAATGGCACATACGTAGACTATCTTCCTGGGCCTGGGGAGAGCGAAATATTGGCTGAGTTCATCATCGTTGGGATGTTTGTGGGGACGGGGCTACATACGTTTGACCTTGTCGCTCGACTGGGAGATGAGAACAATACATGCCTATTTGCCTTCTCGCACACCCAATGGTTAGAAAATGATTTTGATTAGCCAAATATCTGGATTTCTACATTCATAGCATGATTAACAAGTTCGTGTCTGTTGACCTAAGTATTGCTCGGCCCATCGATAGCTCAGACATATCTAGTAGGATAGTTTCAAAGTTGTGTTAGCAACGGGCATTGTGAATAGAGAGGGGAATATGGCGAGTAGTCTTTCAGATTACGCTATCATATACCCCATGGCGGGCGAATGGCTTTATAAAAAGACTCGAAGAAAGTTCCCGGGCGGAGTTCCAAGTTGGAATATGATCTGTAGAGATAAGGGTTTGGGGTACCATTAGCTAGATATACCAATGCGGAACCGCGAGCTGCTTCACCATGGAGGCGAGCTATACAGGCAGTGTTCAGAAGAAGCTTCCAGAAAGTGGAGCTTTCTTCCATAGTCGTAGCTACAGCAGGTCGCTTCCCTGCTTGATGGGACTTTCTGTTCTCTCTCTTCTTCTGTGAGGCGGCAGGTGTATCTTTCTCGCTATCGTCAAGAACATGTAACCACAGAAGTTAACCATAGGTACATAAATCGCTATTCGTGGGTCTTGCGGTGCCTTGAAAGCGACAGATATATTGAGGATTTGCTGTCCGAGAGACTGAGGTAGGCTACTAGTCAGCCCAGACGGACTGCACCGTAGCAAATTGCTTACAAACCTCGGTCCAGGTGTTCTCAACGATACTTTCCAATTATTTGATAAAATTACCTTCAACTCGGAGCACCATTATTGCGAAAAGAGGATTCTTAAGTTATTTTTCAATAATGTATATGAACAATACATGTGGTACTCTGACAGGAAGACAGAACCATGGTAATGGATGGGACATGGAAGATTGGTGGTGTTGCCCCTTCAAACGGCCGTTCATCATACATATTCAGGTATCTAGATTCACGACAGTGTAGGAGTGCTAATCGCAATAACCTGAATTATCTCAAACACCGTCCTTCAAGGATGGCTATATTAAGTTTGGCAAATTGTTATCCAACCTGTATCTAAAACACTGTCTTCTGCAAGAATCATGAAAATGACTCAATCTCTCTACAATCCTAACGAGTAATGTGACCGTTAGCACATATCGGATGGTCGTATCTCATCGCACCGCCAAGGCACGAAAAGACGCCACAATAGAAGTCACAGCATCACCACTGTACCCAAACTAAAGAATGACTCGCCGTGCATGCCTTACAAAGATGAGACCCGAAAGTGCTAAGCCTACTTCAGCCAACATTAAAGTCATAAACTAGCCAATGGCTTGCTGACCAACGAGAGCCACGGCCGAGGCCCACGCTCTATTTACGAGGATAAGTTCGAAATACACAGTGCAAACAATATATGGTACTTTATTAAATCTAAGAGCATTCTTAATGGCCTCGCTTTTGTTCTAAAGTTTACATTAAATGGTTTTGTACATCACAAGAAGCGAGACCGGTTATTACGCCAATGCTGGGGCTGCATGCGGCAGCCACTCCTTTTATTCCGAAGGTATCCATGCATCGTAGCGGGCGGCAGGGTCTAATAGTTCTCTCAGGCGCATCGTCCTAGCCCAAGCGACCCCTGGCAACAGCGAGGAATCGGCGGACCATTTGGCTGTGGGTACAGCTAAAGCATCAGTAATTCACCATCGACTGGGCAAATCCATCTCGGGGGCTTCCATGTGGGAGGAAATCACACGCAAGGTAGCCTTCTGGGTTCGATAATTCAGGTCTTATCTAGCAGGCTAGTATATGCCCGTCTCTCGATAGTAAAGGGTCATCCATGTTGTCTTCGGAGAGCCTTGCAATAAAGAGGGAGAATTCAGCAAGCGAAGTGAAAGGACATCAGCAATCTCCTCTGCTCGGCAGCAGACTGTCAAGCCAACTAAAAAAGCCATAGCTGAAACCCTCCGAGTTGCCACACGCACAAAGACATCGTGCTAGCTGAAACTTGATCCAAAGCACCTCATTCGCCAGCTTCCGCTAAGCCGGCTCTTTTTGAACTTTGCTAGCGTAAAACTACTTGGAGCCTTCTTGGCAGTAATAAGCAACAGGGAATCGCGGCTAGCAAATACCAAAATACAGAACGAACAGGAACGGAAGAGAAAAAGGCCACAATTCGTGTCATTGGGGAGGAACGACTGATGCTCAGGGAAGCCTTGGTTTCTGACTGCCACTTCCTTGGCCGGTCGTTAGATGCGTAATATAATGCGGGATAGAAGATATGATTACATTCTTACCATCTCGACTACGACCTGTCACGGTTTCACCGAAGGATTCCAAGATTGGGGGCATTCTTGCCGAAATCTTCCTTGCCCCCGTTCTTCTGAGTTGCCTAATCGGCTGAGAATACAGCCACGGACCCGAGCGACCGGATTGAGTTCCCCCCTGAACCTTTCGTTTGCATGTTCTTCATGCAGCGTCGCCCACACCGAACCCAGAAGTAAGGGGGAGCGATTTCTTGAATGGCTATATGTGACCATCTTTCAGCTCCTAAGCGCCACAGAGTAATTGCAATTATGATAATTGTTTTCTGTGCTTTGGAACTTTTCCAAGCACGGGTATTGAACGGAGTTACCGCTAGGGACCGTCTTGGTACAGGCTAGATCTGCAGCCATCCAATTCTATTTATGCGGTAGGGCTCTTAGATCGCAAATATGACTCGATTTAAGCACTCGTAACTGGATCTGGGGAAGCGTAGGAATCAGGGGGCCAACGACCATCTTGGCGTGGTACACTAAAAAGGACCAATGCCAATGTTATTCGACCTGTGGTGAAGAAGATCTCTCTCGCCCCAGTTGCGAGAACAAGGAGATATCCCTGCACTTGGAAGGGCGGTCGTGTGTAAACACACTATTCATATTATTCACCCACGTCGTAGTTAAAAACGATGGGGTCCCACTTTCAGGGCACCAGGTCGCCCTTTCACATAGACCTCCAACAACTCTGCCGCTGAGGGCCTTCACGCCCAAGAAGGGTATCACGATGCCTCGAGACCGACGGCACACGGTTCTGGCGGCCACGGCCTCTATTCTAGTGGTAACTTCAGCGGCGGTCTTCCCCAGAATTTGGCTACGGGTTCAGCGACGGGATTTTGGCTTCGATGATGGTAAGCTGCAAATCAATCATTATGGAGGTGTCAGCGTCGATCTTCATGTTAACACTTCCGAACTCTTAGGGCTGGTTTGCTTTAGCTGGGTATATAAATGATCTGGCGATCTCCAAGTTTCAAGGCTATCGTAACTAATTACTCTCCAGGCGTGCCTCGTGGGGTTTATGAGTGCCGTCATTTTGGGTAGGTCCCCGTCATCTCTCATCAGTTTACAGCACAGACACTTATGTGACAACAGCAACACATCATGGATTGGGCCTCGACATTGGCGAAGTTTCTACAACCGATAAATCAAAGTTCTTGATGGTAAGTAATGGACCATTCCAAGCTGTGAACAAGTAGTACTACGGCCCATAACTGGTTGGAAAGCTAACAAAGGACTACCACCCTAGCTCAACGTCGTCTTTTCCTGCACCTTCAGCTGGGCCATTGCGACGGCCAAGATGTCCTTCGCCGTCTTATACATGCGCCTTCTACCGAAGAAATACCTTTTAATTTTGAACAAATGTCTCATTGGATTCCTTTTCTGTCAAGCGCTCGAGGAAACCATGATTGCGATCTTCATGTGCGTTCCAGTTGGCTCGGCCTGGACACCTGGTAAGAAAGGGAAATGCATTGATATCCGGGTCTTGTGGTGGACAACGGTGGGTTTGGCCAAATTCACTTCCTATCTCCAGCTCGTCTCTAACATGATCGTTCGTTTCAGTTCGCGTTTAATGTATCTACCGACCTAATTCTTTTCATCCAACCAATCCCGACAGTTTGGAAGCTCCAGATGCCCAAGGGAAAGCGCATTGGCGTCAGCTTCATGATGTCGCTCGGTCTTTTGTGAGCTTCTATCCACTCATCATGCTTCTTCGGTTTAGTAAATGGCTAACTCGGCCTCAGGGTCTGCATCATTTCGATCGTTCGCATCATTCAAACAACATCGGCTGGGTCTAACACGACGCGTAAGATTGACCGCCCTGATCTACGGCTTGATATGTGAACATTTACTGATGCCAACAATAGAGAGAGTGGTAGACGGAGCGATATGGTGCGAGACGGAGATTTCGGCCCTCCTCATTTGTTCCTCCGTCCCGACTCTGAAAGTTCTAGTACAGAAGATCCCCGGTTTCTATTACGTCTTCAACAGCATTACCGAACGATCGAGCCCCTCGAAGCTATACATGAATCGTGGCCAAGAAAATAGTAGGTCAATTCCGTTGAGTGCCCTCGCGGAACGAAAGCATGCACATCCCAAGGGCATGAGCCAGATTATCGATGAGGTGTCCGAAGAGGCAACCATGAGCAGGGAGGCCTTTCCTCCCGCTCGCACCATCGACAGTACGGAAGAAATCTTCCCCAACAAGACGAGCACGGACGAAGAAACAGGAAGACGCAAGTACGGGTCCAGGACAGTCTCGTTGACAGGGTCGGAGGAACAGAGCAAGCATCTCAAGGCCGAGGAAAGGGGCCTCTGATAATACAAAATTGTTATCACTTGACTTAGATTAATTATAGATTTAGACGAATTTTCACAATGCATGGGAATCGATTACGACATTGTTTGCAAGCGAAGGATAGGGTTTGGGCGATTTCAATTACAATACATAGTGATGATAGAACTCCAGGGGTTTTCATATCAGCTCATACCAGTTCCACTCAGAATCCCTCGTCGTGATCGATTGCGTCAGGCGAGGGGGCTCCATACCAAGCTATCGAATGCATAGCCTCAAGCGGAATTATAACGACTCATTTAATCTTGGTTAGATCACAGCCTGATGCTCTCCACTTGGGTCTTCAATATTGGCCATAGATCGCAGTTCCGTGTGTGAGGTTTAGTATCCGTCGACAAGTTCAGTGCGGGAACAATCTACGCCGAGTTAGATTTACCTAGAGGGGAATGATCGGGTCGAGTGCTCACACACCGTAGCTGATGAAAATTGCGGTGGCTACCGCCAGACAAATCTCGCTTCTTAGCACATGACTTGATTTACCCGCGGTAGATGCGCTTGAGACGATCCAAAGGATCCTTTGACCTGATAGTAAGAGGTACGGTGTTTCTGCAGTGCGTTTACTGAGAAACTGGGGCGGAACATTATGACTATTTGTTGGTGTCCTGAAGATGCGAAACCAACGCCAGCACCATTCTTTCATCCCCTAACTCCATTCAACATCCATTATTCACAGCCCGTCTGAGTGAGCCATAGGCATGGAGGCTTGGCCTGCTCTGAGCTAAGCCAGGCCTACACGTGAACACAGGGGTCAGGCTTGGCTCGCATGCATTTCTTGTTTCGGATTCGGATACTCTGGCCCAGCTTTTCACAAGGCACTAGCCAACAACCACCTGAGTAATTTCTGGTGGCAATCATGTAATGTCAGTTAGTCCGGATCCTTTGACTTGTCCATTGAGTCTAGTGGCTCCTTCAAAGGTTCAGCAACAAATCGACGGTTTTCTTGGCCACAGGCTCATCAAATTCTCGACGTAGTCATAAGCACGTTGATCTCGCTGTTTCTTAAGAGCCGGCAACAACCTTTTTGCTATTTCCGTCCGCTCTCAGAGTGCCTGGGTTCGCTAACCTAAGGGTCGTTCTTTCAATCGTTTATTCCTTCATTCCTTTGAACCATCCTCACGCCATGAAGTTCGCTCTGTTGGCGTTTCTAGGCCTAGCCGCTGCAGCACTTCATGTTCGCGGCAGCGTAGGGGATTGTGCCAGCTTCACCCTGACCGAGAAGTTCTCGGAATTTAAAGTCGTCTCGGTCAAGAGCGTTGAGAGCACGATTGCCTACCAGGGCGCAAGCAAGTCCATCTGCAATGTCACCGTCGTGACCTCGCATTCGTGCGCCACGGACCATGTCTACAACTATATCTGGCTGCCATTGGAAGAGTGGGATGGGCGTCTTGTTGTCATGGGTGGTGGAAACTTCGCGACGATGGATTCTGCCCAATTTGGCCCATTGATTGCCGGGGGATATGTCTCGGCTGCCACCGAGGGCGGTCTCTCATTAAACGGCACCATTGACCCCGGGCTCGGAGGTTGGATCGCCAAGGCGGATGGCACTGTCAATCAGGGCCTGTTCAAGAACTTTGCCTACCGCGCCCTCCACGATCTAACTCTCATCAGCAAGGCCGTCAGCAAGGCCTTCTACGGCTCGAAGCCTAACTACTCCTACTACAACGGTTGCTCCACTGGCGGCCGTATGGGCTATGATGCTGCTTGGCATTACCCCCAGGATTTCGATGGGATTGTCGCCGGTGCTCCCGTGCTGTACATTCCCGACCTTGTTGCAGGGGACATGTGGCCACAGGTCGTGATGCAGAACACCGTTGCCCCTCCTCAATGCGTCTGGAACCATTATCTTACCGCCACCATCGAAGCCTGTGACCTCGACGACGGTGTGGCTGACAAGCTCATCTCCCGACCGGACCTTTGCAAGTTCAACCCGAGCAGCCAGGTTGGAAAGACCATTGACTGCACTGATACAGGCGGCCAGGTCACTATCACTGAGGGATATTCCAACGTTATCCGAGAGACCTACGCCGGGCCCAAGTCCCAGAATGGAGAGTTCATCTGGTACGGTCTCCCAGTTGGTTCCCTCTTCCAGGCCATTGCCTACACGTACACGCAGAAAAACGTCACCTACCCCTACCCCATGTCGCTTGCCAGCCCCTACATCAATAAGCTCTTCCTCCAGAACTCCACCTTCGACATCAACAGCATCTCATACGATGAGTTCGAACATATCCACAAAACTGCCCGCGAGCTCTATTCTTTCAGACTGGGGGGAGACGGCTCGGACCTGACCGCGTTCAAGGCTGCTGGCGGCAAGCTCCTGTCGTACCACGCCCTCAACGACCCCATCATCCCCCACGACGGCACAGTCCAGTTCTGGGAGCGGGAGCAGCAATCCGACGCCAACGTCGCTGACTGGTACCGTCTCTTCATGTATGCTGGTGGCGGTCACTGCGGCTCGAACTACTACCCCGGCTGGGGCAACTACGGCTTCCTCGTCAACAACCCTCTCCCTGATCTCATTGACTGGGTTGAGAAAGGCAAGGCCCCTGATGTCCTGAGCTCATATGTGCCATCTAATACCAAAACCATCGAGCGTGGTGTCTGCTCGCATCCTAAGCGTATCACGTATAAGGGCACGGGAGACATCAACTCTGCAGATAGCTTCCACTGTGTTTAGATGTGGAACAACGCATTGGCAGTAGAATCCACAATAACAGGCCACTTTTGGTTTGAGGTTGATTAGCATGTAATATGATTCGATACATGAAGTAATGCATAATTCTCATGAGTAAGAGTGTTCCGCCCAACTTTCATTCATTGTGTTGAGATGTCGTGTCCAACATCTTGCTGTTTGTTTACTTTATACTCGAACTCTCACCAGCTTCCACTTAACTTATCTGTCATCCTACATCCCCCACATATTCCCCTTTATATGCCAGATTGCATGTCTACTTCGGAGAAGGAAACCGTAGCAGTGGTTTCCTTTGGTATCTTGTGTGCCGCTTGGGGGTTGAGGTTACACTCACATTGCGCAAATCTGAGGGTAGAGTGAGCATTGGCTCCCATTTCATTTAACATATCATAAGATGTAAAACTTTCCGGAGATGAGAATCATTCCGTTAGCTCACTATTAAGGTAGTACGCAATTACGGGTGGCATTATTGACGGTCATCCATAACAATTCCGGTGACGCTCAATAAGAATCATCATAATGGTAGTTCTGTATATATACATACGCATAAAAATAGCATAGTCTAGTTCCTTAAGAATTCGGTTCGTGTTTAGGTAGGTAAGGTTAGATGCGCTGAGGATTTGTACCGTAGCCTTCAATTACCTGTCTCATGTATCTCAAGGTTGAAAAATACACACACTATCCTCGCACTACTAAATCCGCTCTTACCTATATTTAACAGGGAGATTAGTTTTGTATCCCTCTTCTGGTTTTATTTATTATTATTGAGACATTTTTTCTTTTCCCCCCCGAGCTTAATATGAGACCTTCAGCTCTAGGGTAGCTAAAGGGTGAAAAACCTTTAGCCATTCTTGAAAAACAATCATCTCAAACGTCTACATTAAGCTGGTCTCTGGGTTATAGCAGTAGTAAAACGTTGTTGGCATAATATTGGCTCAGCATGCTCAGGGTTGCTTAGGTTTCACTCAGCCACAGTTCCGACGTCACTTGGGAGGAAAAGCCAGAGAGCTAGTTCGATTGGCCTTTGACTGACCCCGCGATGATAAGATTTTCCAAAAACCCTGAAAGGTTAAAAAAGCCATGGAAAGGTTATCTTTAGTAATGAGTCATACTGTGAGCTAAGATTCCTGACGGCCTACTATAAACACCCTCATGTCTTCTAATTCAAACTGACACAATACATCACGCTTTCCTATTCGAACAACGCAACACATCATTCTTCCCTAATCACTCCCAAGACGAAAAGAAGAATGCCTTCTCCTTCCAAAATGGGCGCAGCGACTACTGCTCGCAAGCACGTAGGAAAGAAGAGATCTTCGCATGCTAAAGCCTCCCCGCCCCAAGAGATGGCGACACTTTCCCAAAGCCATTTCATTCTGGAGGATGACCCTTGCCAACAGGGCGGGAATCGCCAGAGCGATTCATTGCAGCACGGTGATGCTGCTCCCGATTTGCATTTAGCAGTTCCAAAATCGACGGATGGTGATGGATTGATGGACAGCTCTGGATCGGATTCAGACCGCGCATCACTGGAAGAGGTTTCAGGGTCGACGAATGATGATGAAATACCGGATACCCTCGGGGCGAATTCGGACCTTGCGTCATTGGAAGAAATTACAAACTCGATGGATGATGATGAATTAATGGAATATATTAGGTCGGATTCGGACCTCGCGTCACTGGGAGAAATTCCTGACTCAACGGATGCTGATGGATTAATGAATATCCTCGAGTCGGATTCGGACATTGAGTCACTGGAAGCGGAAATCAGGGCTTTTGATGCTGTTGTTAAGGATTTTCTTCGGGCGCACTATGGGTCATGACCCTGCGAATACCATATGGAAGCAGGAGAGAGAAATCTGCAACAAACGAGAAAAGAAAAACGTTGTTTGAGAGCGTGCGCGGTGATGCAGTAGCACGACCTTACATTTCATGTCATTTTTTTTGGGGGGGGCTGCACTTACTAGTATTACCATTATGGTACTGTTGGAGTTTGCTCTTTCTCCACGTTTGTGAAGGATCTGGAAGAATACCTAAACAAAAGATAATCGGAAAGAGTCTCCTTCAGGCGTTGGCTCACCAAAGTACGGCACCTTACTTCTTAGTTGGAAGTTTGGTACTCCAATATTAGCAACGACAGCAACCACAATAGCAACAATAACAATAACCACAACAACAACCACGATGATAACTACAAGTTAGAGTCGACTTGATCACTAAGGCCGAGATGAAAGTTCTCCTACGCGAGTACAAGGACAAGGTGTGAACTTCGGCTATAAATATGGGAAGTACAGGCATATATGAATACTTGGGTCGGATCATGGACACCTGCCTGACGAGTCTCTCTTGCAAGTCAGCCAAGTACGGTAACACGTCTCAACAATGGACCAGTAACCCGACGTACGACCTGGGCTTTACGATCACGCGCTTGCACTGGGGACGAAGAACAGGGAGGAATACCGCCGTTTGTGTGTTCTAGGGTGGGGGATGAAACGCGCAGCGATTTCCAAAAGCTAGCACTTTAATGATATGGAGAGAAAGTGAAAACAAGGACGGCAAACAACCATAGTGACAACGACGACAACGAGAACGACGACAGCATACGACGGCGACGACGATAGAGCTGGTGGCGGTCTCAATTGATGACCTCGCTTCGGCGAGTAACGACAGGGAGAGGCAGCGATACTGGCGGACCTTGAGACAAGATCGTCCCAAACAACATCGACGAAAAGACCAGCACCAGTATCGGCAGCAACAACGGCAACAACCACAACCAAGAGCTCAATGGCGGCGGCTGTTTCGGCAGCTTGAAGTGGAAAGGCTGGTGTCGGGGGTGAGTTGGCCCATCACCAAGGTACCAGATGATAACGGCAGGATTAGATGGCATCTGATGGAGAGAATGCCGACACCGCCTCCGACTTACTGTTGCTGACTAGGTGCAACTGTGTACAAGTCACCTTGGCCCCTGGCTTTATCGCTACTATGAATGAGGGTCTAAACCATCATCCACAGTACCATTTCTTAAGAAATACACCACGTCTTGATTCCATTTCCCTATTAGCAAAACGGGCAAAGGGATCATAAGCAGGTGTAGTTAGATCCAGGGCCACAGAAGAGGTCAGGAGATGGGAACAAGCGCAGGCACCCTCTCAAATTCAAGTAAAAAAGAGTCGTCCCACCGCTATGCTAGAGACGATACGAAGAAACTGTCAACACTGGTGATAAGGGGTGGATTGGGCTTGGCCTGCCCAGTCTTGGGAGGCTTTTCTTGGGATCTCGGGGCATAGGCTTCCTAGAGCAAGCTGTTAATGCTATGGCTATGCCAAGTACTGGGCATTAACCACATGGAACCCTTTTTCCATCATCAAGAATGGTCATCGGTACTTGCTTATATCATCGTGGAATGCTTTCACTAGGACAAATAGGAGGACATGTTTACCCCAAGGCTTTCTCAGCACCAAGTTTGGATGAGTACTGGCTTGGTCCTATGGTCGAGGCTGATGGGGGTTATATACTTATTCGCACCGAACGGATGATTTCTAGGAGATTAATTGACCTATATACCGACTTTGGAATTATTCAGGGCTAATAAGATGTCTCCAGAATTTCGTACCAGATCATTGAGGGAAGAAATCATAAGGACGTTCTGGACTTTTAAGGATGCTAGAGCGACTTAAGGACATCAGCGCTACGAAGTGACACGTTCATAACCTGTAACTGAGAGTGGGTGCTACCCCCTGGATTGATAAGTCGAGAATCATGAGATGGACACTTCAGCAAGTTAACTGTCTCACCAAGCTTATCTCAGAAGGCCTACAGGTTGAATGAATTCGCTATATTAGCCAATGGATCCAGCACTATGATCCTGCCCAAAATTTCTTGTGGATGTGAATACTGACGGCGGTGTGAGCCCTGCTTCTTCTGTTCCCGGAATCATTCACTTTCGAAGGTTGGAGGAAAAGGCTGAGAAAGAGCCCGCCAGCTGGCTGAAATCGTCGCCTGTTCTGGAGATGTCGACTCTGATTGGCTAGACCTAGTGAGATCTCTATTGAAAGGCCGTTCTGAATGGAATTTGGCAGGCTTAACTCCGACTCTCCGAGCCTAGCTCCACATTGGATAATTTACGCCCAGCCAATCTATTTTGACAACGACAATTAAACATCGACGTTGAAAGCCAACGGGTAATATGGGCAAAGGTTTTGTATTCATTGACGGCACTAAGTCGGATAGGTCTACGAAGAGGGCTGCCCGCAGCCATGCAATGAGGGAGAAGAACGTTGGGAAGACGCATCACCGTGGTTTGAAACCGGCTCAAGGCAAGCCTGTCCTGTCAACTTCGCAAGGACATGGCGATAGACGAGGCAACTCGTCGTCATCGCATCGCTTCCCTGATAAATCAGATCCGCTCCTCCTTTACCGGACGCTGCCTCCGCTTCTGTCAATGGAATTCGCGCCTTGGAGTCTCGAGGTAGTCAAGACATGTCAGTGTATTACCCGATTGCTTTTAAAAGGATAGAGAAAGCTTACCAGTCAACGCAGACTTCACATCGGTTCTAATGGCTGTGTATCCCTCGAAGCTCTGCCTCTCACTGGAACACATCAAGTCATACTGGATTCGCATGATGTTTTTAGATCAGACTTGTCAGTCTCCCTATCGGATTATTCAAAACAAGCAAACACTAACCACTATCCTCTAGCCTACCACTGCTCCCTTGCTTTAATGTCTATATTAAACTCTTTTGTTTTTGGCAGGGAGCCCGTGTCATGGGAAGCCACATACCACCTGGGTCAAGCGGTGGCCCTCGTGAATGAGAAGCTTGATACGCCAGACGCTCTATCGAATTCGAGCCTGGCAGTGGTCAATTTCCTCGTCATACGAGATATATTTAAAGAAGACGAAGCCAGCGCAAAGATACATCTAAGAGGTCTGCAGAAGATGCTGGAACTGCGCGGTGGTCTCTGTATGGTGGAGGACCGCACTCTAGCTTTGAAAATAGCCAAGTAAGTCCCGCTACAGATCTTCAAATGCTTCGAGCTTGTTATTAAGGCTAATTAGAACCGACATTGATTTTGCACTTCACTACGGGACCTCAGTTGTTTCATTTCGGGATCGCATGCCCCAGGCTGCCAACAAGTTAGGCATGCCTACATGTAGCCTTGTAGGCGGAAGCTCTGCCTTCTCTACCCCATGCTTGGCAGAGGCAAGCCCAGATCTAAAGGAAATGATTCATGATGTAAATTGTCTTGCGTTTTGGTTCAATAACGATGACACCTGTGCTGCTGACCCGAATGATCTGCAAGAGATCATTGTATCCGTCGGCTACCGTTTGGTTCAATTTGACTCGTTGGGTAGTCCTCCCATGGAAGGTTATTCGAACTCGGTATACCATATTGGCCTGATCGCTTTTCTCACCACCCTATTCCTGCAAACTGGAGGCAGGAGATTTCTGAAGTATTACCTCGTTGCTCGGCGTTTACGGGACATTGTCAATCGAGGGGAACATGAGCCGGACAAGAGGCCTCTATTATGGCTACTCTTCATGGGTGGAATATCAGTCTTGGAAGAATCAGACCGCCCATGGCTACTACAGCGCATAAAGGAAACTACTCAGTTGTTAGCTATTGAGAGCTGGACGCACATGCAGAGCATCCTGTGCCGTTTCCCGTGGATTCACCACATGCATACTGAGCCTTCTAGACATCTATGGGAGCTAGCAGTCCTAATATAAGAACACCTGTTCAAAAAACTCCTTTCATTTCCGAAGAATGACCTACCATAGTGGTTAAGAACTCTGGGGCGTCTATTGGTGTTGGGCATGAGATTATCTTCATGACAAGTGAGGAAGCATGGAACCAGTCCATTTCGTGACAATGCGTGTACTGAGTTTTCAAGTATTGAAAGTGTGAAATCAATCGAAGTTGAACATCTCCTGGGGGTTCGCTCACCCATTAATTGTCCTGGGATGGTGTCTTCAACGACCCGTTAAGATGGGAGACTGGGCTAGTACGTGACGCCTTTAATATCCCAGCCATAGCCGTCGGCCATGTTCTTTCTTTATTTGCATTCCGTACACGGATATCACCTTCAATACTAAGTCGAAAGAAATTCTGGTAATAACAACCCTTCAACCATGTATGTATATTGGCCACTTAACTTAGAGGCGGAATTTCACATTTTTTCTCGTTCGAGACCCAGGAGTCGACCCAATAAGTTCATTTGCTGTTCCCTTCTTCTAACTGACTCTTGGATGGATCGAAGAGACAAGATCCCAACAAAAGTGTGTGAGCGCTGCCGCTTACGCAAATGGAAAATGAGGTACAATGAAGACGTCTTTACATCCCTCAAAGGGGGCTTTGCTCTCCGCCAATTGGGCGCCTCCACGTGATGTGCATGGATTGAGCATAGCCACCTGACACCGCACATAGGAGCCCATAATCTAAGCCTCTGCGCGATCATAAGCATATTGCCAGTCGAGTAACTTTATTCAGCGTACATAGCACAACGGAAGCAACCTGGCCAAATGGAGGATTCGATATCAGATCTAGCCCGCGACTGGGAGCTACAATACACAATCCAACCGGGGTATACTGTTCACACCAAGTATATTTCGGATCCCGCCAGAGGCATACGGCGGAGGGCAATTGAGGAGAAATGGGAGCGAGACGACGCCAAAGCCCTCGGCCGCGGCACATTTGGCACCGTCTGGTTTGAGCGATGCACTTCAGGTCCCAGCGCTGGCCAAGTTCGAGCCGTAAAGCAAATCTATAAGAACTTTGGTCCCATGTCCGTCTCTACCAAGGCTCTGTCAGGGGAACTCTCAGCCATCATGAAATTCTCTCACGAATTGGTGCTTACACCTCCCCCCCCTCAGTCCGTATATTTGCTTACCCTTTCTTAGTACCGACATTGCTTTGTTCAGTCATTTGGGTGGTACGACAGTCAGGATTATCTCTATATCGCCATGGAGTACCTCCCTCGTGGCGATTTGTCGAGATATTTAGAAAATCGTCTTCCAGAGGCCGAGGCTAGTTTGGTAATTCTCCAGGTCCTGGAGGGAATTGAATTTATGCACAGGAATAAGTTTGCTCATCGGGATTTGAAACCAAATGTCAGTTCGGTTCGCGGAGAGATCTTGGAGGAATGGTTTTGGAACAGCCAAGGGGCTAACCAAGTAAGACAGAATATTCTCGTTCAACACGCTGGCCCAAATTGGTGGGTGAAGATTTCCGACTTTGGTACGACTAAACAGATCGAGACAACTGTCCTGCGCACAGGCGTCGGGACCGAGACATATCAGGCGCCCGAGGTCCGTGGACTCTTCACGACAGCTGACATAGCGGACTACAGCGAACGGCTCTTCCCCCTTGCGGTGGACATCTGGGGAGTTGGCGCCATTGCCTTCAGAATGACCACTGGGCGGATGCTATTCGGTGATTCGCGAGACTTGTTTTCCTATGTTGTCCAAGGTTCCGCGTTTCCCATTGAAGAATCTCTCAGTGCAGAATGCAATGTATTTGTTAGCAGCACGATGAACGCCTCACCAAAACAACGACCAAGCGCGACCAAAGCTTTGACGCACCCGTGGCTCAAGCTAGCTTCCTCTATCTCAGCAGATTTACATGAGGAACTGGTGACTCCGATGGAAGAGGTCAATCTGGGAGTCGAAGATTCGGGTGTCGAGGCCTCAGCAGAGTGGCCAACTATGTCAATCGGCGTCGATGAGAAAACGGAGTCGGTTATCAAAGCTTCGGGCACGTCCAGATCTAGCACTACAAGTATAGGCAAAAGTGCCAACATATCAGCCACAAGTTGGATTAATGTCCGATCAGAGCCACCGAATGATGAAAAGACTCCCCCTGGCGACGGTTTTAAGCTTCAGCAGAAGGAAGCCGGCTCCTCTTCTTGGGCCACGAATGCACAGCAGACCTCCGAGATTCCGAGGCTCCCGCGTTCCCAAGTTCTGAAGGTAGGCGATAGACAGGACGGTACGATAATCTCCGCCGCCTACAGCCCTGACGGGGAAGCTCTCGCCATCTGTATGGAACACGCGATTCACATCTATACTGTGGGAGAAGATGGGCAGTTCAACGAAATGGATAGCCTAAGAAATCCCGAATGGCAGCTCATAGAATGTATGGCAGTGACTGACCGGCGAATTGTTGCACTGACACGCAATCTTCGCGGCGGTCGGTCACTTGAAGTGTGGCACAAGAAAGACGGATATTACGAATCCGAACAGAAGCACCAATTGCGGATTGACGACCTCTACTTGGATGCATGGGCCCTTTCGCAGGATTCGACAACCCTCATACTAGGCGGCCATAGAATAAACCGCTTCCATAGCAAACATGAGTCTCATATACGCGCGTTTTACTTATCCGAAAGAAACGAATTGAAACGCCTGGCGTCGTTCAAGCTTGAAAACCGGGTTGGCTGGATTGTAGTATCTCCGGATGGAGGACAGTTTACACAATACATTGACAACACCACTTCCATGATTTGGCAGCGTGTTGGCAGCAATCCGTTTGTGCGTCACCAGAAGCTACCATGGGAGGCGATCAATTTCTCGGCGGACGGTAGCCTATTAGCAGCGAGGAGCCAGGATGGGAAATTTGTTATCTTACGCAAGAGCAAGCTCGGGCCATATGCGGAAATGCAGCAACTATTCGATCAGGAATCGATCGTGGCTGCGTTTTCACCTGATGGAAGATTCCTGGCAACAGTCCTCAAACAGCCGGAGGTTGGGGTTGTCATATGGGAGACGAACATGCACGGAAACGTGTTGTCCAAGAAATGGACGTTGCTTAGTCAAACGAAGGTATCATCGGTTAGTTTCTCACCAGACGCACGACAACTAGTGACGGGATCTTTTCATGGCTTGGCAACAATCTGGCGCCTCTGATGCTGCACTAGTACTACCCAGCGATCCGAAAGCGTCAGACGCAGTATGAGCAATGCCCAAGGGAATTTAGTCCAAAGTGTTCATCCGTTTGGAGTGACTTAACAATTTGCCTCTTCATAGGCCCCATTTCCCTGAGGAAAGAAGAATCCTAGTTATGTCTTAATACATTCCACATGAATCCGAATTCCCAGGTTGCCTCGACTCCAATCTGAGCCGCCATAACCGAGAACCTGACAAGGATGAAGGGATTGAAAGAGTGTGTCCAGCACCACTCTTCTCCACATTTCGATGAGTGTCTCCAGCTGGGCCAATGAGAGAAGTTTTTCCCAATTGGGATGAAATAATTTCGGGTATACAGGGGTATCTGGCCAATGAGACAAGTCATTCCTAATCGGGCCCCTTTGCTGAGGCTGGTGTATAAAGACTCGTCGTTTCTTTCTCGAGGTGTTTTGACGACTTTCTCATGCCCCATTGCTAAATCCTCCTTTTGTTCTTTAAGTTAAGTCGATATAATATCCTGCTTTTCTTCTCCTCTTTTGTTGCCAGAGATGGAAACCACCAACGACGCAGCACCAAGCCATCCCGCGAAGTGGGAGAAACAAAGCAGTGACGATGCTACGACGAGCCAGAAAGACGATCCAGCCGAGGGAGGTGAGGAAATAGTCTACCCTTCTATCTTGGTTCGCAGTATCGTGGTCTTGAGTTTGATGCTAGCCACTTTTTTGGTAAGTGATTCAAACCTACGGAGTATAATGCCCTTAGCTGACTGCTAACAATCTCCCTACCGCAGATTGCTCTTGATATGGTAAGCCAAAGTTCCGAACGCAATAACTTCCATCGATCTAATACGAGGTAAAGAGTATCGTGGGCACTGCCATCCCCAAAATCACGACCGAATTCAACAGTATGGCCGACGCTGGCTGGTATGGAAGGTATGCATTGAACTCCCTCTCATCTACTTGCTCGATAAACCCATGGCCCGGATGACCCTGTGGTCCTGAAACCCTTGTCCCTGTCTATCTTAATGTTTAAAGTATCTAAATGATTGTTGAGCATCGCTAACACGGCTTATATCACACAGCGCCTTCTTCCTAACATTGGCTACATTCATTGCGGCATGGGGGAAAGCCTACAAGTACTTCTCCTTGCGAGTTATTTACATCTTGGCCATTGCTATCTTTGAAGTTGGCAGCCTAGTCTGTGCCCTCGCCCCGTCGAGCAAAGCCCTCATCATAGGGCGCGCCATCCAAGGCGCCGGGGCCGCAGGCGTAGCAGGCGGCGGCTATACCATATCAGCTTTCGTCGTGCCGCCCAGCGTGCAGCCAACAGTGGTAGGGCTTATGGGCTCCGTCTTCACCGTTGCCAGCGTCGCGGGACCTCTCCTTGGTGGTGCCTTTACCTCTGGCGTGTCGTGGCGCTGGTGCTTTTATATCAATCTGCCCATCGGTGGAATCACCATGGGCTGCATGGCTGTTTTCTTCAGAACTCCATCGCGCGCTAAACTGAGCCATAAGGTATCCACGAAGGAGATTCTCAAGAACTTTGATCCCCTGGGGCTTGTTCTCATGTTCTCGGGTGTCCTCTGTTTCTTCCTCGCCGTGCAATGGGGCGGCGTGGCAAAGCCTTGGAACTCCTCCGAGGTCATTGGACTTCTAGTCGGTTGCGTAGTGCTCTTGGCTCTCTTCGCTATTAATGAGTGGTTCCAAGGTGATCGAGCTCTTATTGTCTATCGATTGCTACGCACGAGGTCTATCGGCGGTTGTTCTGGTTTGATTTTCTTGTACGTCCCTCCTCATCCATACTCTTGGCTGTTTCACTTACATCAAAAATAGCCTGAACGCAGCAAACATTGCACTGCAATATAATCTCCCCATCTACTTTCAAGCCATTCAAGGGGATAGCCCTGTACAGAGCGGTATCAAGATGATCCCATCTATTTTGTCCACGGGTAAGTTTGCCCATATGACGGTCTGTGTTCAACATTTTTGCTAATCATATCTCACCCAATTCAGCCATTTCTACCATGGTCGCATCAATCGCAATCGGCAAGCTTCAATTCTACCAGCCGTTCTTGATTGCCTCGGGGCTCATCTCTACGATCGCCGGTGGCCTTATTTACACCTGCGATATCAACACAGGCCTGGGTCCCATCATTGGATACCAGATCTTATACGGAGTCGGTACAGGCCTCGGGGTGCAAACTCCAAACCTTGTAGCCACCGTATCAAGCCGTGTTGAAGATGTATCGATCGCAGTGGCCACTGTTTCCTGTTAGTTCCTGCGCTCAATTATCACTCACAGAGCAGCCTGACCCATACTGACACTATATTCTTGCTCTTACAGTCTTCATGCTCCTTGCAGGTGGCTGGGGCGTAGCGGTTTCTGACGCTATTCTAAACAACCTCCTTTTGCAGAAACTCCCCACCTATGTTCCTAGTATTGATCCTCATGCCGTTCTCGCCGCGGGCGCTGAAGGAATAAAGGATGCGTACCAGGGCCAAGACCTTGAAGGTGTGAGAAACGCATATATCGAGGGCCTCCATGGTGGATGGGCTCTTGGGATTGCCGCTTTTGGGATGGTCTTTCTCTGGGCTTTCGTTCCAAGCTGGCCGGGAAGACTGGCGAAATCAGAGAACCCAAAAGTCAACCATACATAGAGAATTGATACAGGATGGCAAGCCATATAGTGTTGGAACGTTGGGATAAGATTGTCTCGAGTCAAATGAGATTATGGGTGGAAAGGACACAACGTAGGTAGCAGCTGAAGGAAATTGATGATCGGGAAATTTGTAAGATACGTGTTGGGCAAATCATTCTTATAAGAATATTAGATTTGAAGAAGGGAACAAGTTTGAGCATGTGCAATTCTTCTCGAGTTTTTTTTGGGGCATGTCTGACGAATTAATGCACTTTATGGTTGCTGTTGCACTGGCGAATTACAAACCGCCACAACAACACAAACAGACGGCGCGCTTCCCATGTTGCATGTGATGGTATGCTGAGCTTATCTAAGCCGTGTAATGCCGTCAGGGAAATAATTGAGAAAAGGGAATATATTAAACGCCTTGCCTGGTCCTATACCCCGCTCAGCCACCTTGGGCTGACAGCTGAGAATGAGTAAAACTCTTCACATCTCAGGCATACTCCCAGGAGGATTCTTGGTCTGAATTCCACTGCGACCTATGATTTTGGTCACCAGTCGTGATGGATCCCATTTCAATTGTTGGCTTGATCGGTTCGGTCGTTTCCATCGGCGATGTCGTCGCGAAGAGCATTCGAAAACTCAGCGACCTCAGGAGCCGCTATCATAATGCCCCTTTCCAGATCACGACCTTGGTTGGCCAACTTTACATTATCCAGGCAGCAGTTGGCCAATTAACGCAGTGGAAATCGTCCGCCTTCCTTAATGAATCACGGTATCTTGAGCTGGCCTCGCAGATAGAGGCCTCGCTTGACAGCTTTTGCCCTCTCATCTTGGCCCTTGGAAAATACCTTGACAAGTTTGAAACAGTTTCGGATTGTGACTCCTTTCATACGCAGAACAAGTTACAATACATGTGGAACGAGAAGGACATAGATGTCTATTTAAGCATGGTCGACCGACAGGTAAACGCGCTGAATCTCTTTCTCCAGGCTATACAATGGCAAGTCTCGCCCAGACTATCTAACTTTACCAATCTTGAACTAACGAGCTTTTAGCAATACGTGGGCTGAGCAAAAGTTCAAGGTTGGACAAAACGACAGCCAAGATATACTGGCATCAGCCAGAGACTGCACGTCCTCGATTGCAGGGCTCGGTGACCATAGGACCAGCGTTTATTCAGATAATACAAACGCTCTGAGCATTCAGTTCGACTTCGATGCTGTCATTTTGGGCTCCAGGGTTTATCAAACCGCTCATAGATCACATTTGAGACAGGCAATCAAAGCTAGCCGTCCAGATGGGTCAGTCTATCCCGTGGAAGCACCATTCGAGAACGGATCCGAAATGCTATTAGGGCCCATCCAGGAAGAGTCGGGCGAATCCACGAATAGTGATTGGAGCAATGGCCGCGTGCCCTTACGCTCGAAAGACTCTCCTGCAGTGCGACCCGGGCAAGGATTTCATCCTGGAAGCTGGTTAGAGGTTACTCCATGGCGGTCGCGACGTAAGTCCATGCCTCAGAAACAAACCCATCTTGTGGAACAAAAGCCCGACGACAAAATATTGATACTTGGGGCTTCACAATCTGGGAAGACCACATTCCTCAAACGCATCCAATATTTCCTTGATGAGGAACCCACCAAAGAGGAACGTGCCGTCTGGGCAGACACTATACGGGCACATGTGATTCATGAAACTCTGATGGCGTTGGATTTTATGAAAGAAGATGGTACTCTCCTACAATACCCAGACATAAACAAGCCTCACATTGCGACTCTACGCAATCACGAGCGCTGCGAGTTACGAAACGTTGAAGCCGCCATCTTCTCCCTTTGGAAAGACAAGGTTTTTCTGGAAGGATTTCACTGGTCGTACCGCACGCAACCCGCCAACATCAAACAGCTGGCAGACCGAATCTCGAGCTTGGCTGATAGTGCCACCACGCAGGATATCCTCCAGGTATTTGTCAGGACCACAGGCGTTCACGAAATCCCTATGCACTACAATTATCGATCCTTCCAGATCTGCGATGTGGGCGGCAATAGATCACAGCGGAGGAAATGGATCCATGCGTTCCCAAATGCTTCGGTGATCATTTTCACGGCTGATGCGACGTCCTATTCAAAAGTGCTGTGTGAGGATGAGGATGTGGTTCGCGTGGCGGAAGAATTGACATTATTTGGTTCCATTGCAGAGGACCGCCGGTTTGCGAACAACCGCCTAGTGCTCATGTTGACTCACATGGATCACCTTACCGATATACTAGTGCGTGTTCCGGTAACGGATTGCTTTCCCGATTTCATTTCTTCACACTTGCCAAGCTCTTCAGATTACCAGAGGGACTACCTGGCCTATTTGGAGAACCAATTTTCGAGTAGAATTCCGGATACCAGGGACCGAAAGACTTTTCAGATTCTTCGGGTGGATCTAATCCATGATGGACTTGAAGATGTGGAAAGTATTCTCCAGACCTTGTTGAAGATACGGTCTCATACAACATTTGATCAAGCCTATTCAAAATATTCCGACTCTCTTAATGTGATGGTGGACACTGTTATAGAGATAAAGCATGAGGCCAGAACTAGGGAGTAATAGTCATTCGGAATGCCACAGTTTAAATCAACGCGGCTAACCGTGATTATTAACTATATTGAGATTCGAACGATCTTACATCCGCAAGATAATATATAGGTATATGTATGAAGAAAATGATAGCCTGGAAAACTTTTAGATACATATAGTGACTCTTCCTATTCAGATATAAAAATCTAAGAAGGGAATACCCTGTGGTTAGATTTTGTAGGCCCTGGATAATCACAGTATTAGCCTTACGCCTTACCAAAGTTGCAGCTGGTAGGTGTCGAGTGGACTCTAAATTCTAGCACTGAGCCGCTTCCTTCTGTTTAAATCCCCAGTGAGGTATGCATTTGAACAAGAAGCGCTTGAATAATGCATGGAGGGAGGCGGACAACGGCCCTGTCAAGTTTAGAAGCATGAGTAAGGTGATCTACGCGTCCTCCATACAGCCGTCATTGTGTCTGTGGGGGCACAGGCGTGACGTGACTACAGGGATCTGACTCAGTGGAAAGTTTAACGCCCTGAGAGAGCTTAAATCCGTAATATTATAGGGCTCACCTGGCCATGTCGCGGAACATTTAATACAACTGGTTAAAGCTTAGGCTTTGTCTACATGAGCGCTCCCCTGATGAATGAAACACATAAATGTATCTATAAAACTATCTATAAAACTACCAATCCCCAATCCCAATATTTACTAGCCATGTGATAATGACTTCAGGCTGACGTATTTCGCTAACATTAAAAGAATCCCCGGAAGGCAACTCTTACGGACTTGGGCTCACCCAATGATTCCCGATATGTAGTCACCAACTAGGTGAAGAGGTGCTCTAGGGTAAGCAATAATAGCCCCAGGTTGCGCCACCGGTCTCTAGCCTCGGCACAGCCACATTTCACACGAAGCCACAAAAGGTGGCCGGTGGCTTGGATGGCCTGGCCAGTGCAGTTGGTTCGGAAGAAAGAGTTGGTCAGGTGGACGACGGCACATATGTGCCAGAAGTATGGTCCTTGTTTTATGAATTGGCAGGCTTGAGTCAGCATTTGGTTTCTATTTACAAAAAACTTGTGTTGGCGGGGTATGTAAATGTCTGCCTGCTTAGGCGAACGGTTGCCTGATCTCTCGTGTTTGTTAAGCCAAGCCGTTTTGTCAATGAAGGCGTGTACCATAATACGAGGCCACGCAGGACGGCCACTGTGACAATCACGTCTGTGCAGCATGTCCGCTAAGCCCAGTTATCCCCTGTTAGCGGTCTATTTTTAGGTGCCACCAACAGTCTTCACAACCATCAGTGTCTGTCATCATGGCAAACCAAAGTTCAAAATTGAGCAACCCCGCGTGTTGTACATTCCCTTTAAAGAGCCAGTCTGCGAGGCGTGTGCACAATGGTGGGCACTTCATCGTACAGGTCGTATTGTCTGAGGTTATCTCAAGTTTCCTGACATTTGTTGGCTGATAACCCTTCGTTGTCTCATGATGGAACTGAGCACATATATTTTGTATGCACCTTATCTCAGCTGTAAGCTGCTTGGCCATTGATGCAAATCGAACACGCCTTCAAAATGTCGTCTCCCGCAACTAGAAGACCAATGAGGTTATTACTCGTGACATTAGGCAGCGTCGGCGAGGGTGATGCAATAACTACTTATTGCAATCACCACTTTTCAAGACGGAAGGCCGATGAAACTATACCTGGTGTCGGAGAAAATGTGGGCAATAGAGTACAAGGCGACACGGAAGCGGAAGCATTCATGTCGGAGAACCTTTCTGCACCCCCTGGCGGCTCCAAGCCGTTATCTGAAGAGTTCATCCGGGATGCTGATGCTGTGCTACTCGTGTATAGCGTTACGAGCCGAAGCACGTTCCAAAGAGTGCGGGAAGAGTACGACGCGATCGAGCGACTGCGGAGAGAGCTCGACCCAAGCCGGCGTTTTTGGCATCAACACCGAATACCACCGATGCCCATGATACTAGCGGGCAGTATACCTGAAATGGGAGATTCGAGAACGGTCTCGACAGAGGAGGGAATCGCTCTTGGTGCAGAGCTTGGGGTTAAGTTCGTGGAGTTCACTGTGGCGGACCAGTCTCCTATCGAAATCCTTTTCCACGACCTGGTCCAGAACATACGAGATTACAAACTGTTAGCTCAAATTGGGGACCAACCGTGTTCAACGCCAGAACCTATTTCAGTCTATAGTGTACGCACGGCTGTCAAATCCTGGGCTACATCAGCTATCAAGAAATTGAGGGACAAGAAGTTGAAGGGCTCGGTGCAACCTCACCAGAGCGAACACTATACCTTGGTGGAAGCCCTCTCGGCCGACGAGGTGCATATTGCTCGGCGATTAATCTTAGGCGGCGTGGATATACACACACCCGATTCTGAAGGGTTTCTTCCGCTGCACTTGGCGGCAGCCCGAGGTCATAAAGACCTCGTCAAATTGCTGCTTGATAGGGGCGCCCTCATTGACCGAGTTGCCCCCATGAGCGGCACAGCGTTGAGCATTGCGGCGGTACGTGACCAGACTGAGGTCGTCGAGCTTCTACTCGAACATGGCGCCAGTCTGGATATCCCCGCGGACTATTACGGGACCGTGCTGCAGGCAGTTACCAGAAGACGGCATCCCAGCATCAGACGGCGTTTTGAACTGCCCAGCCATAGACGATAAACAACAATGCGGTGTGAAGGAACAGATATGGTCAGCTCAACAAACTCCTTATTGGAATTTGAAGCAAATCCTTGTCTTATCAGTCGGGGAATTAATTATGCTCAACCCAACGGTGGGAATTCTTGCCCAAACCTCGCGATTGCCACTGAGAGAATGGCAGAGTGAATAAGGAACCACCAGTTGGCAATTATATGGGTGTTGTAATATGAATGGTGTAGTATATGGCCCGGAACTTAATTAAGAACATTCTCCAGGACACATTTACTTGTGTCCTTAATTCAACATGCCTATTTCCTTGCCTCCCGTGAGTTAAATACACATCAATTTTTTTAAAGTAGTCTTTCTAGATCACCACACGGCACTTTGTGGTTAGTAGGATGTATCTATATCTTGAATACCTTGTCGATATTTGGTACACCCTTGGTGTCCTAAGATTAATGGCTGTCAAAGCCGGAAAGTGTCAGCCGGTTCTGGCTACCCAATCATCAACCTCTCAAGCACTGTACTCAACAACAGCATGACTTTTGCCCATGAAGATGATGATAACCACCGCATGTAGAGAGTGGTACGGGATAAAAGAGACACGCCTGGATTTCTGACTCTACAAAGCAGGTATGAGTAGATACATTTTATCTAATTTAGAAGAGGTAGCTTTGAATATTGATTATTACATTGCACCCCTATCTGTGCGTAGAAGAAAATCCTAGTTGAATTATTCATCGGAGAATAATCTGGAAAATTCGACAAAGTCCTCTAGGCCATCCATAACTCCTCCCGGATAGTTCAAGTAGCCAGTTAGATTTGAAATGTAAAGCCTGGTTTCGACGTGATGGTGCCGTGTACGTCGGAGCCGGTCAAGCGCGGTTTGTCCATTGAACTGCAATGTGGCATCTCCGCCCTTGCGAACAATCATGTCGAGTAACCAAGATCTTGAATTTATCTCGTATTGCCATCCAAAAAATATGAGTCTTGCCTCTTCCATCCGGCTGGTTTCTCTGTCTATCTTGTCACAAACAGCGTGAAGAACTGGGCATGAACATATTTCTTCATGCGGACGGAAATTAATATCAGCCCCTGACTGGACCAAGTGGTCGACGAGAATTTCCACATTTTCTCAGTTAATTATATATTTGAAATCCTCACTGTATAAAATGAACTGATAAAGTAATTTTCCCATTTCAGTGTGATCCCGGCACTGGAAAAGAATACTCAACACCTCTAACCAACGCGAAGACGCAAGTGAGGTAAGAAGGTTTGAGACACTCATGCATAACAAAGAATCGAGAATGTCGCAGTGGAACTTGCTCGACTCAACCCCAAGGAGCTTGATTACATGGAAAAATTCGTCCACTTCCAAATACTTGACTCCCCATTTCCGAATAAGAATCTCCAGGATTTGGCCAATGGAAGACGATCCAGTCCAAGTTTCGCCCCTTCCGTGCGCCTATAACCGCTCTGTTCATGGCCAAGATGATGTAGAATAAAAGAGACTGCCTGAACCGGGGAAAGTCTAAAGGTGACCTGCCAGTCAGCTATGGCGTCTAGATAGGCGAGCAGGACGTTCATGAATGTCGTTGAATGTCGATGCTGAATGCGGAGGTTGACGTCGAGAGAACCACCATGATCAATACAAAGCTGTAGCATTTCTACCGATTGCAATTCTGCCATGGTTTGAGCAGCAACAAGGACGGGAACGTCGAATATAGATTTTCCCTGAGATAAAGTCCCTTTCACATTCATTTGAGCGCCCCTGTCTATTAGCAGCGTAAAAACGTCCATCGCTCCGACTTTGACTGCTGCAGAGAGTGCATTCATCCGAAAGTCGCCAGTTTCGAGTCGGTTAGGGTTGGCTCCATTGTCGAGGAGCAACTGGATAGTTTCGGCAGACGCTTTGTGGACGATGGCCGGCACGAGGCAATGGTCTGCCACGCAGAGGCGCTGCACTTGGCCAGCAGTGCCTGATGTGAAAAATGGGTGCAGCATCTTCGCATGGTCAATCTGCAAAGCCTTCAGGATACGAGCGATTTGCGAAGCTGCCACAACCGGGTTGACCTCCCCAACGTCGACTTTAGCTCTAAGCTTCAAGAGGAGCTCAAGGGTATCCGATTTCATCTTCTTGGTCGCAAGGTGGAATGTGAGGATGTTACGAGGCCTAGCTGGTTTGCTAGTTCTCTGCCATATCGTGACAGTGCTAGGTGATGCATTGTAAGTACCGACAGCCAGCTTGATTGTCTCGTTGAACCCGTGGATACATGCCAGGCGTACGATTCTGTCACGAGACTCTTGAGAAGAGTACAGCCATGGCTCAAAGCGCCGACGAAGAGCCTTGCTACACTTGAGAAGCCGTGCCTGCGTCGCGTCGGTATCTCTTGAATTGATGTATCTGAAAATATGAAAAATAATGTCATTCGGCAGGCTTTCCAGAAGAGAAGCCATTTCGTTGACGGTGGGCGCAGCTCCTCATGAAAGAATAAAGCAATTCGGCCATTTACCTTTGCCATGATGGTCTATCTCTCATTTATTGCCCATTTCTAAGAGGTGATGCCTGGAAGACTCATCATGGCTCACCTTTCTTAAACAGGCGGAAATTCCGAGTGAGTCATACACTGTAGTGTTGTGAGGCATGGCTGTGAGATGAGCTGAAAGCCGAAATACGAATAGATCTAAAGTCGCATAGTTCGTCTTTTTTATCTTTTTTTTTTT
This sequence comes from Clonostachys rosea, assembly GCA_026958235.1. Classification (NCBI taxonomy): domain Eukaryota; kingdom Fungi; phylum Ascomycota; class Sordariomycetes; order Hypocreales; family Bionectriaceae; genus Clonostachys; species Clonostachys rosea. Next base: position 1,160,642 of record CP110207.1, read on the forward strand.
TTCAATTACTGATTTCCAGGCGATGCTTAAGTCAGCCTGTATTTCAGGCGCGTCCCTCTCCCTCGTTATGTTTAAGTTGATATCTTATTATCACAAGGTATACACAACTAAAAGCATGGTTCAAGTATAGTTCGCTTTGATGCAGCCCCTGGTACAATGTATAAAAAAACCGCTTTCAGCTGATGTCCTCAATCGTTTCTCAGACTCGGATGGGGCCTTTATCCTCTGGATACAGTCCTCACGCGAAATGTGGTTGCAGATGGCAAACTAGTCTGTGAATTGTCTTGAATGCACCGAGAAATGTATGATACATCTCGACCGGACACCCGATGGGATTCGGCAACAGGAGAGAAGATGCCCCGTCGACCCGATTTTCCGGAGACTTTGAGCCTCCTTAAGCCAAAGCGTCTCGCTCTTCTGTGAGCACTTTGAATCAACTTTGCATTTCACATCCAGCTCTCAATAATCCGTTTTAACAGTTTTAATCGTGGTTACTACTTATTGCGTTGCAAAATGTCTAGCAAAACGAGCATTCGACTTGGGGTTTTCATACCCGGAGACACGCAGCTTCTCGATCTCGCCTGCGTCGATGTCTTGCACATGATGAGCAAGGAGTATCTTTCACTCCTCACTCTACTGCCTTCGCACATTGCAGACATCGCGCCCAGTGTTAGCATATTTTATATTACCGCGCCTGCGGCTAACGACCAGATGGTTGCATTGTCGTCCAACATGACAGTTCGAGCAACACACGACATCACTCACCCTGATGTGCAGCCTGGGAAACTCGATATTGTCTTGGTTCCTGGCCCCGATCCGGAAGCTAAATGGGACAAGCCCATCTTAGACTTTCTGCTCGGCCACTCAAAGAGCCCAAACACCGACGTCCTTAGTGTGTGTACTGGAATTTACCTCTGTGGCGCTGCCGGCTTGCTGGACGGCCGGACAGTGTGCGGCCCAAGAGGCTTACAAGATGCACTGAAGAAGATGTATCCGACAGCAACATTTGTTGGCGAGAAATACAGATGGGTCCAGGATGGAAATTTTTGGTCGAGCGGTACGCAGTTTCCTTTTTCCATTCCTCTGTACTCGAAGTTGTCCCCATGCCTCTTTTCTAATGGTTCGTAGGAGGCATCACGAATGGGAATGATTTGGTTGCAGCATATGCTCGTTCATCGAAACACTTTCCCTCCGCAGTCGCTGAGTTGGCTTGCAAGATGGCAGACGTAGGCGACAGGCCCAAAGAGTTTGCTGAAAGCCAGGTCGGCTTTACATTAGGCATTGTCTGGAACATCGTCTTAGGTTTCTTCGCAAAGCGGCGCTAGACACAGCGGGAACTAATGCCGAAGGTCTACGTCAGCTCGACTTTTAGTACCGGAACAGCCCTAGAAATATTGATGCGTTCAGGACTTTCATGCTGCCAACAGATGTCAAAGCCTCGCTGAGGGATGTGAACGTGGGTCCGGATATAGGCCTCTCCATGTGTTTATTATCCGCTATTTCAACCCGTAGTCGCTGTAAGACAGGCTGACTGGCTGAGAAAGTTGAATATCAAGTTTCTATTGGCCAAATCACGATTACCAGTCCCATCCTGATCCCGGCCGTTTGTCAGAACCGAACTCGGACGCGAAGCAAGAGTCATCACCGAGCCTTCGAATCCTACTACTTCAGTACTACCAACAAAGGAAGAGTCGTTTCACCGCGACTCATGGCATCCAACTCGCACCGTCGCCGGAATGGCCGTCCGGCTGCTTGTGACCCATGTAGATCTCGAAAAGTCGCGTGTGATCACACACGACCAGTGTGCTTAAGATGCCAGAGACGGGAGCAGAGCGCCCGGTGCGTCTATTCACAGTCTACTCCTCGGCCTCTTGGCGTCCCGTCGCGGAACCCATCGCAGCCAGACACGCCGGTTTCAGCCCTGTCCTCCATCTCGCACTATCAACAGCAGTCGATAGACAATCCAACGAGGATAGGCACTGGGTACCTGGGGGAAATCAGCTACAACAGCGTCTTGAACGAAACAATTGGCACGCTCTCGCTCGCCAGCGGGCCAACGCCGACTTATGGTCGCCTGGACCGCTTGACGCGCCAGTTCGTCTCATTTGAGAAGCTGCCGGCTCCTTTGAGAGAAATGGCCATTTATGTGTTGCAGACCCTACCAGGACAGGCTAACGAGCAGATGGTGTTCAAAGATCCCTCGTTTGCGTCAACTGGGTTTATGCATATCGCGGTGGACCGCATCATCGCGTCCATCAACTCGCTATTCGAAACCTTCGCCGCCGAGGACGAGGTAGTCACGCTGAATTCTATCGCAGAAATTCTTTGTCATAACACTGCGCAACCTTGGCGAGACGTCACTAGCAGTTCCAGTGAGTTTCTAGATCAGTTCTGCGGTCCGAGTCTCAGGTGGGAAGCTCTCGGCATTCTCTGGTTGCACATGAACCGCGTGTCCGATCCCGTCGACTCTCCGCTCACTCGACGAGTAGCCTGGAAGGACGGTAAGGAATCCCATGAAACTTGTCGGACTTCTGTGGACTACTGTATCGAGATATCTCGATATCTCTGCGATGGAAACGACGTGCTTGTTGATATCTGCCGCAGACAATCGGCCTTGCATACCGTCGTCGACGGCGACGGCACGTATTGCTCTTCGCTCCTGCATGGCCTCAACGTGACCATGGCGACATATCTCGGGCTGCACGCCCAGCAGGGTTCGGCGGATTACAAACCTTCGCTGTGCTCAGAGTATAAGCGTCGCCTGTTCGCGCAAACATTCATCAGCGACAAGCTTTTTGTCTGTTTCACTGGGAGGCCGCCGCTGATCAGCCGCCGGTTCTGCAAAACGCCATTGCTCCTGGATCTTTCGGATGAGGAGCTGGCCGCAGATCCTATGGCGCTTGAACAGGCTGTTCGGGCTCTAGATGCCAATGGGTGGAACACGAAGGGGCGGCTTTATTCATCGACACTCATCCGGGCACGGTACCTAGGATCTTTCATCCGCGACGAGTTGATTGAGATTGCTCTTGGAGATCCCAACCTTGTGACGATTGATCAGTTGTTGTAAGCTTTCGTGCTGCTCGTTAACCAATACGTGGACTAATACTTTGCCTCATAGGTCACTAGAAGCAAAACACTCGGCGTTCGACAATCAACTGCCAGCGTGGTTTAAGTACTCACCACAGGATCTCGAGCAGCCGGATTCGATGAATGATCAACGCTTCGGGAAGATACTTCTCAGATTAGAGCACGTTCAGAGCCTATTTCTCATTCAAAGGCTTCTTCTTCGGCACGGATACCCGGACTCAGGGGACTTGCTAATAACGAGCTTCGACATGCTGGCCATGACGCTCTGCTTGAACCAGAGAGATCGGTCAGCTGGTCAACGTCAAAGACATGCTGGTTGGCTGGTGAGTAACGCTTTCCTGGAATCCAAATTCATTCTGACCTTCCTTCTCTCTCAGTTCATCTCATATGCGGTCCCCGCCGCTGGTGTTTTGTGCGTGGAACTCCTCCGTCCAACGTTCAAGCGCTCACATCCCAAAGACGCACGATTGACTCGCTCAAGCATCATTCAGAAGCTAAGCCTTGTCGTTGCTTTTCTGGACTGGATGCGGCCCTCGGCCCCGAATGGGACCCTGTGCGCTGATTCCAAATTGATTATTCAGAGAGTGCTAGACGAGCACTTGAATGCGCCTGATGAGAGAGTCGGGGGAGAGATGTTGGAGTCAGTGGACTGGGGATATCCCATGCAGCTGGACTTTAACTTTGACCTACTGGATACTTTTGATTGGCTTCGGCCTGGTGGTGAAGAAATATGAGGTGGACTGTGGTTGAGAACAATCGTGAAGGTGCATTTTTGTTCATCGGAGTCATCCCAAGCTTATCCACGATGCGGCGACCCGTTTAGCTAGCGATGAAATGACTGTTATATAGGATGTTCGGTTGTTTTTTTTTTCTCAGCGGGTGAGATAGATAGAATATACTACATATTCTTATCACGAAAGCCAGGTTATTATCGTTTGTATCAGTGTTTGTTTGTAAAGGGGTTGAATTATCTTCATATATCTGTACAAACGAACACAACATCAAGCGTGCAGCCACTCCACAGGCTGAAGCAGCCAGTGCATGAAGTTTTTGAATATCGGGAGGCGCAACCTCTGTCCCTTGGACCGACGCTGGAAATTGAAAATGGTCTCTCAGTAGAAAGCTCGCTAAGTTCAAAACGTAATATAGGCTCTAGTATCAATATGAAAAGGCATCGTTAGTTGAGAAGTAAGATGCGGTGCACGTCAAGCATACGTTGCAATTGATGCGTGTGTCTATAGAAATATAATATCATCATTTTCAGAAGGAAAAAAAAATGTACAGTATCATTACCAACGTGCCGCGGCCTGTGGTCGCTCCTCCTCGTGGAGCTCCTCTGAAGAATTGTGCATCTCAAAGCTTCGCCTGCTTCCCCGAGCCACATTGACCTTCATCTGTTCCAGTGGTAGCTCCGACACCGAGGTTCTTCGTTCTTTCGTATTGTTCCCGCTCCGGATATAGCTTGTAGGGGTCGTAAAAGGTCCCTTCTTCCTGATGTGGCGGAACAACGGTCGAAGAGTCGGAATGCTCGCTGCCATGATGACGACGTTTTGCTCGATAAGGCCCCAAACAACCAAGATCACAACATTATACACTATTAACCGTCAGTCAAGGTCAACCCATTAAGGGAACATTTGACCTACGTGGATCAACTCGGTCATTAAACAGAGGCAAATACGTTGCCTTGACGACGGTAAAGATTGCAGAAATAAGAGTCAACCCAAGCATGACAGCCATCTCAATCTTTTGGTGCAGCTTCATCTGGAGCTTCCAAAATGCTGAAATGGGAACCACCGCGAGGACCAGGTCGGTAAAGGCGGTGACTGCGCTGACAACATAGGAGGTGTAGTTGAACACATTGGGGTCCCAACATTTCCCCCCTTCGATCGTCTGGTCCCACGAGTATGCGGTTGGCTGGCACTGGACGAAAATGATGATAACTGAAACGAAGGCAAGGATAAGTTGGACGACGACCACTCCTCGTAAAAATGTGCGGGACACGGTTTCGGTATGTCCGACCAGTCGTTCGATGAGGATCAAGATAGCGACATTCGGAAGACTATAGGCCAAGATGTTGAATGCTGAACCCTCTGCATGTTAGCATTCTCGCTCCCACGCTCCGAAGGAAAGGAAAGGGTCTTGGCTCACGGTACCCAAGGACTTGCAGCTTCTTCGTCATGACCATTCCAGCTAGACCCCCTGGTTGAGACTGTACCTCTGCCGTGTGTTTTCCTAATCCCAGATCGACAGATGCTTGAATAAGACCTGAGGCGACAATACTGGCCAGCTATTTTAACTTGAGCTCTTGTTTTTTTCTTCTTGTAGATGTGGAGATCCTTACCAGTGACAAGAAAATCATCAAATCATCCCAGCCAGGCCGCCGAAGCACAAACGTCGTTGTATAGATCTTACCAAAGACGGTCAGAATAGCGAAGCTCGTGAAAGTCCAAGCGACGAGACTCAGCTCGAGCTGCTTGGACCCGCCGACCACAGCCTCAGAAGTGTCCATGGCAATAACTTGGGAACAAAATGGGAAGTATGCTGCCAGGAAGAGCGTCCGAACGGTTCATATTTGACAAAGGCGGGGCCTTTTCTTCGCCTGTCATCTGTGCCTTAAGAAAATACCACTCGGCCGGGAATTCCACAATAGTATCGTAACAAGGGGCTATCTGGGAAATTTCGGATGTTGATAACAAGGGGCAGATGCTCGATTGTTGGTCACGGACCCCCTTATGCATTCGTGCATACGGATTCTCGGAAGACAGTGGCTCGGGATGAATAAGGCTCCAGAGAAGGCTTGCTTCAGATGGGGAAGGATGAAGTAGCATTGACGATCTTGAGTTATTATGCAAACCGTACGATATTGCAACCTGTCTATCTCTTGATACCTACAGGAGCATGAATCCACCATATGAATCGAGGTATCTTTGATTATCGAGCTATCATAGGACAGGTACTATGATATAATCCAGTAATCTGCTCGCCACCGGGCTCCCGGGTTCTTCCCAGGAGACATTTGCGACGAAGGAGCAACTTCTCGCATCCATGTAGCTGCAGGTGGGTTATAGAGCTTGAAAAAAAGAAAAGAAAAAAGACCCATCTTGCCATCTTCCAGCCCAAAATGGGAAATTCTGTCAAGAAGAGAAATTTAGTGGAAGCCTCATTCTGTCGAGTTGATGTCATCGTATCATCAAGGAAGAGGAGAACTTTCGCCCTGCGTATCGTGCAACATTATATTTGGCAACGCTATCAAAAACAAAATCTTCGACACGGCCACGGGCCGCGAGACGGACATGTCTTGGTGCCAGTAGACTGGATCCGTCTCACTGACCCGCCGTTCACTCGTGGATCGGGCTGGTCAGGCCAGGATAATTTGACCAGGTTGAATGGTCCAACTTCAGGTCAAACCCCTGGTCAACGGTCCACCATTTTCTCCTAGCGTGAGACGTTCAAGGTTACCACAACCGACACAATCACATCATAGCCTAGGATGTCCGCTTACCGGAACGTTCAGTAATTGCTCAGGTCCGTTCTTGGTTGCGAACCATTCTTCTGCAAGGTAACAACAGCGGGATTCGGATATCCAAGACACCGGAGACGACAGCCAGCGGAGCAGATGCAGGCGAGGCTGAAGTTAGGGGCCCTTCTCGGTACCGCATCTCCACCTATAATAGATAAACAAATCCAACAGTCACCATTGTCCCTGGCACCCGACCAACCCACCAACTAGCACCGATTTGAACCTTACTGGGGTCAGACAATGAGCTGATTGCGGAGGCCTTAACAGACAACCGTCTATGTGTAAGACAGACGATGGATGGCAAGAATGGAGATGGAACTGGGTCCATTGGGGACTCTGACAAGGCTAGTTAGTGTAGGAAGTGGATTGACCATACACGCGGCCGGTGATGGATCTGACATGGCATTGGAGCTGTCGTTCGGACAGGCATTGGTTCGATGGACATCACGACTTGCAGCATCGGCAGCATGTACCTACCAGGGTCAATGTGCAGGAGCCGAGGGAACCGCATTATAGTTCAATTACTATTATGGGCAAACGTTCCACTTCGGTAAAGTAAAGGAATTCCACATAAAAAGCATTACTGGGTTATTTAGGTAAGTAATACATGGTTAAAGACCCAAGGCGCCACATTCGTATCTCGCTGGGGTTCGTTTCTCGTCCTTCGTTTGTCAAATTGATACTGAAACGAAATTATCGCCATGGCCCCCTCTGATATTGTTGAGCGCATGCAGGCAGCTACCGCTGCTCTGGCAAATAACGAGACCGGTTCTCGGGAGACTCTCCTGAGCCTCAACCGAGAGCTTCTTGCCGAGCTCGAGACTCCTTCCGAATTTCTCCAGCGCGTCTACTTCGCCACGGTAGGTGACTAATAGTTTTCCCTGTTTGGCTTGCGAGAGAAATGACTAAATTCTCGGTAGCACTCCTTGTCCGGATGCCTGGAGATCGCTGTCAACACCCAGCTCTTCCAGCATGTTCGTGATGCTGGTGAAGGCATCAGCACGGACGCTCTCGCCGAGAAGACAGGCATCACTGTTCCCGTTCTCGTGCGCATCATGAGGCATTTCGTTGCCAATAGCGTTGTCAAGTTCTCAAAGTCCAAGGGGTGGCAGCCAACCGAGCTCTCCAAGGCCCTAGCCGCCGAGAACTATCAGCACAGTATCTTATTTTGCCAGCGAGCTGCCGCCACCTCCTTCAAGGGCTTCCCAGAGCATTTCAAGTCTGCCGGGTACAAGCCTCCCGGTCTCACTGATGGGCCGTTCCAGTCTGCTCACAAGACTGATCTCCCATTCTTCCACTGGCTTGGTGCTACTCCTCCATTCGTCGACTACTTTGCTTCTTTCATGTCTGTGTACCGTGCCGGCCAACTAGACTGGTGGCAGTTCTACCCCGTTGCCGAGAGACTCACCGAGGGATTTGACAAGGCTGTGAGTGAGCACTTTGTAGTCGATGTTGGTGGTGGCCGTGGCCACGACCTCACTTCTTTCGCCAATGGTATCAAGCCTGCTCCGGGAAAGCTTGCCCTCCAAGACCAGCCCGATGTCGTTGCCAGTGTTGAGAAGACCGACCTCTTCGAGATCCAAGCCCATGATTTCTACACTCCTCAGCCCGTTAAGGGCGCTCGAGCTTACTTCCTACACTCCATTCTCCACGACTGGAGCGATAAGGATGGAGTCCGAATCCTGCAGAACCTCAAGCCCGCTCTGGCCCCAGGCTACTCGCGCGTCCTCCTCAATGAGATTGTCCTGTCCGAGGAGAAGCCCTCTGTACCTGCTACCTCAATGGATATGATGATGCTGGGCCACTTCGGCGAGTCTCGCGAGCGCTCTACCGAGGAGTGGGCCGCCATTGTCACCGAAGCTGGCTTTGAGATCGCCAACATCTACTCCCACCCTGCTTCCCCCGAGAGTGTCATTGAGCTTACTCTCAAGTCTGAATAAATATTACCGTGCATTCATATAGCCAAACACCACTAGATAGCGTTGATAGTAGCAAAGAACATACATTTCGTCATCGAGGGCACACACGTGTTTGACTCTTGCCTCATGACTCATGGCTGTTCTATTTCGCTGCAAACAATGACAAAGCCAAATAACATGACTGGGGTGAAACGACGGAAGTCTCCTCATATTGTACCCACAATGTCCACACATGTCCACATATTTCCGGGTTTAATTTTCTTTGTTTCTGATCCTACTCCGTCTTTGGCGTCACGCCAGAGACTTACCCTACAGCTGACAATTCAAAATGGCCAATCTGGTGTTCAGCGTCTCGTTCCACGCTTCTAACACTACCTACATCTCTAGAAGGTTCAATAACTCGGTTTTGGCATAATATGTTAAGGAACCTTCACTGAAAGGTATTGGGTGGACTTAAATCTTTTACTGAAGTTATATACAAGTAAAAGGAGAATGTTAGCTCAAAATAGATAACTACCAGTTTTCATCAGATGACCATTGCAACTCACAAGTATTTCACTACATGTAGACTCTTGGTAATAAAATCTGTGTGTAACATCCTATTTGTGGCGAAATCTCTTGTGCTAAAATAATCCTCGTAAGATCTCATATAGCATGATCGTACAAGCTTGTGGACGCGTTCAGAACATGGAGGCCTCTTGTACCCTTATTATCGGCTCAACACCATCAATAACAACGTCCATAACACTGCAACGTCAGCAATCCTATTCGTCATAGAAAGGTACGTCCGCTTGTCTTTGTTATTTCTTTGGAAATAACATTCATAGGAACAACCTCTTAGACTAGCGCATATTCCGCATTTCCCGTATTTTCCGAATCTACGCCATTTACCGATCCACACTGACAGGAGAGACGCTACATATCGTTTTTAACAAATGTACAGTAATAAGTATAAGCACAACAAGACCTCTATATCAATTAATATGACTCCTTCAACGCCCTCAATCATTTGATTCAGTTGCTAATATGTCCTTTTCCCTCACCCCCGCCGAGTTGTTACAAGTCACGATGATGCTGAAAATGCTATTTTTGTAGCCGACAGCCAAATCCCACGCGTTCCGGTTCCCGTAAACTGCAACCTGGCGGTTTTCTATGAAACCTACGAGTTCCCTACATCCAATGACAGGTAAGAATATCCATTATCAAATAAGAGTAAGAATCTTGCCAACGCAAATGACATTGTTGTTCGTTGTGTTGACTTTAAACCCAACATAAAGACGGTAAGAAACCAAGCCTAGAGATGTCGGCACTAACAGCTAGTTTTTCAGTTTTATTATGAATAAAACTAATCCATACCCAGATGTTTCATCATACTCAGTCTCTGGACTTTGCTGTAATTACTGAGGGGAAAATTGTTTGGTGCGTTGCCTATACGATCTACTAATCTCGATCTATATTAACGATAGAGTTATCGAGTTCAAGAATCCATACCTACGGTTTTAATTGGGCATCACTAACCAGAGTACCTGCTAAGCCTGTTGTTATTGGAGACAATGTTATGGGTGGATCACGGGTTTGGCGGAAAGGACGTCGAATCTAACCTATACGCGGGAAACCATAGTGATCTTGGGTCAGCGGATCGCAGATGTGTGCTCCCTGTTCCGTCCGCGGAAAGCCCGCGGATGCTCCGTCTATCTTTCCTTACCTACATAATGGACCCCGCGTTTTGCCTGCCTAAGAGAGATAAATTTTATGTTTTAAGTCTAAACCTTTATCAGAATATCGTGATCTTATATCATGGAGAAATTATGAGTAGTGTACGACGTTTTACATGAAGAAAAAAAAATCAAGATTTGTATGTTGCAACCTACAGATGATATTTTGGCCGAGGGTCGTCATCCTTGGCCTTTTATCCATATGGGGCTCAGTTATCCTGTGACTTCCGGTCATGAAACCATTTCTTATGCCCTCTCCTACATCTAGACCAGTACCGAAATTCATCGTTTGCTCTACGTGCCCAGGGTTCTTGGTTCTCGAAAGCCGTACCGAACAGGGTAGATAATGGCAGGCCGGCCAAAGACAGCTTGCAGCCAATGCAATTTTAGCAAGGTGAGCTTCGTCATCACACAAGAGATCTATCTGTCTTCTCCGTCATTGATTAGCATGCGCTTAAAACAAACCATTGCTCTAGCTTCGCTGCTCAGGCGAGAAACCGACATGCTCCAGGTGCTTACGTCTCGGTCGTTCTTGTCAATGGATAGGAACCCGCCGTCGAAATCGGGGTTCAGCATCCCACCAAGGATTGCCAGAACTGGCTTCTGACAGTTCTGCAACTCATGTAACAAACCATCAGGGCACCAAAATTCCCTCACATCTTGTATCTGGTCTGGTGGATCATTATTTTACCAACATATACAACGCGAACTTGCTTCTCCACCGTCCTACATTTCTCCAGTCCATATTGGATGGATCCATCGAAAGGCACGTACTTCTCAGCGTATGCGCCCTCGGTTCAAGGTACGATATATGCCCTTATGCCTGCATTATTGATATACGAGACTCAAAAACTCGGTAGATTTGTTGATCAGCAGCCTTGTCTACATGATGATGCCCAGTCTTGGGCGGAAGAGGCACGCCGGCTTGTCTTTGCCCAGGTCGATCGCCCCACTGAGGAAAATATCGTCACATTCATTAACCTCACTTTTTTCTGGTATAGTAGGGGCCAGTGGCAGCGTATGATGGTATTTGAAAGCAATGCGCAGTGCACCTGGCGTCTATTGGGACTCGAAAACGGGCGTGCCAATGGAGTTACCACTGTCAAGGCTGAGTTGAGTCGGAGGAGGTTCTGGGCCTGCATTCTGATTAAACAATTTATTACTCGGTCTACATCTCCGGAGCTTGATATTCACTTACTTGGAAAGGTGTCTCTTCCAAGTGACGACAAGCTGTTCCAAGAAAATAACATTCCCCAACATCAATTCACCCGCTGCGACCCTGACAGAACACCGAACTTCTATAGTGAGCTTATCGAACTCGGAAGCTTATGGTTTGGTTCCCATAATCCAGATAAATTGCAGCCTTATTGACATAAGTAGGGCATCAGCTTGTCGAATGGCATGCAATGATGAGCTTGATATCAACACCAAACTCATCAACATCCAAATGATCGACAGCGAGTTGAAAATATGGAAACGCCTGGTCCATCCTGACTTTGGCTTTGGCTCATCCGTCTTGCCAGCGCCATCAATCACTTTCAGTCAAAGGGTGTTCATAGGTATCCTATACCATATGATTGGCTGCGCAGTACATTCGTCAATAGTTCCCTTGCTCTCTCTGGGCGTACCCATAGAAGAGCATGGCTATTCTCAGGCGGTATCAGCACAAACAGCTCTTATGCATGCGCGCTCCATATCTTCTCTTCTTGAAACTAACCATGCGACCATTTCACAAGCTCCGGCGTTTGTTGGTTACGCTGCATATTGTTCTTCAGCAATCCAGATACCGTTTCTCTGGTGCAGAAAAGAAGGAGTAAGACAAAGAACGTTGGATGACATTAAAAAGAACATGATAGTCATGGAAGCTATTGGTAAACGATGGAGACTTGTTTCGAGACTTGTAAGCTCTCCTTTCCAGTCGAACCTCTTTGGTGATTATGCATCTAATGGACTCTTCTCAAAATAGACTTCTTTCATCCCGGCACTCTATCGTCACCACCAAAGTATGGCGTATTATCTTGCTGATGAACCGATGGCATTGGATGTATCAGAGCTAAATAGACACAAAAGTATCCCTAAGCAAGCCAGGATCTCAATACTGGGACACAACGAAATTGTTTGGAAGAATGGCTCAATCGACAACGGCACTCTTTTTGACGACTTGGGGCTCGGTTTTCTCGATGAAACGGAAGACCAGACACAGCCAGAAGCGCGCTTATGCCCAACAGAGACAAGTGATCTAGATAATACAGGTGGAGCATTCTGGAACCGCCACATGAATTCGGAGTCTCAAATTCAGGATCCCATGCGGAACGACGTCGTTCCGGAGTGCGTTGATGTATTACAAGAACATCAATGGCCAAGCTCAGTACTCTTGACTGATGAGGACTGGTTAACGGGATTTGACTGGCATGGCTCTGAATCGATTACTCCGACGAACTTGCAACCCATTTAGTAGATTTCCATATGGTCGTCAGGCACGCAATGCAAGGCAGAGTTTCTGCAATCTCTTTGAAACACACATTTCGGAAGGGCCACTGAAATCAATGATAGGCTACTTGAATCACAACACCACCGTAATTGCTATGGCCAGCAACTGGAGCTGATTTTTAATTCATAAAAACGCCCACTTAGGAGCTCTGCATGAAGTTGGCAATCTCGGCGGGAACGTCGAGTACATGACTTATTCTCACACAGCCCATCCCAAGCCTGCTCAGCCCTTTCATCTGCCAAATTATTTCCTAGTTGGTATCTTGACTGATAAGAGACGCCATGATGAGTGGTTTTATCTTGAGATCAAAAAGGATGTATTGATCTAATAGTAACAACTCGTAAACGATGTCCACAAGAATGAAATGAAAGACTTGATGAGGTTGAAGGAGTTCGAAACCCTTGTCCGTCGTCACCTTGGTGATTCCTATTATTTAGATCCATCCCCTTGTCTCGTGTCTGTGCAGGCGACCATCCACTGCTGAAGTATTTGGAACAGTATCAGTAAATTTCAACGATTATATGTTTCTGGGGGCACAAAGAAGTCATCTAACATACCGGACAAAGGTTAGATTATGATTGTGACTGCGAATTGCATTGGCTAGGCTCATCATTCCCTCTAGACTTTTGGGTATACCAATGAAAGAAACGAGCTTAACCAATGCTTCGCGAATTCTTCTGACGAGTTTAGGCAGGGCTGCTAGGTACTGAAAGAGTGCCCCAGCCGCAGTCTCGTAATGATTTCCGCTAGTGAGAGCAACCACCTGGAGCTTAATAGTAGTTCCGAAGGATACGTAGATAGAAATGTTATTTATGACTTACTGCGATAATATACCATTTGTCTTCGCCCAATCGTTGCGACCAGATAGGGCATTAGAGCGGATACAACTCTCCAGTTGAGAGCTCATGTTCTTTTCCCAATAACGATTAGAAAGTGAAGTGAATGGAGAAATCATAATGTTAGAGAGATAGGTTAGCGACGCGAGGTTATCATAGGAGCCGGTAGTCGTCTACTGTTTCACTGAGACTGGATGCATGAAGGTTAAATTTCAGACCATCAATCGGTATTTGGTGGAACCATTACATTGACCTGCGGCAAATTCCCATTGTTCAATCCGGACGGCCCGGTTAACAGTATCGTACGATAACTAGGTACAGTAAACAGCTTTGTCTATGTTCCGAGTGGGAACATTTAGGGCGCCGAACGCAGCATTTCCCGGTAGTCGGCATATTGCATCACCTTTTCCCGAATGCACTGAACCTTCTTTCCTTTACTCTCCATCAAGTGGATGTGTATATATGGAAGTCAGCCCTCATAAGTGGTTTGTAGGAATAAAAGGCTACACATTGATTAATAACTAGCAACATTTGAAAATGTCTGAAGCCGCCAACATTTCCACTGTCGAAGACGGATCTCACTCTTTTCTCTTTGAGAAGAATGTGAGTATCAAGACCAAGGCAGGTGGCATGATCCGATGCAACGTGTTCCGCCCAAAAGTCGAGAACCTAGAGGCCAAATATCCTGTTCTTGCGACTATCGGCCCTTATGGAAAGGATGTACATTATGGAAAGTAGGCAAGTCCGCTCAAGCTTAACAACCGAGTTGCTGCTAAGTCATCATCCAGCTTCAACCCTCACAGTTACTCGGAGGTGCCTGCTGCCCATAAAACCAGTCACTCTGTGTGGGAGACCCCAACACCTAGCCACTGGACTACTAGAGGCTACGTGGTTGTTCGAGCCGATGAGCCTGGAGCTGGTCAGTCGCCAGGCCATCTAGACATTTTGTCTAGAGGAACCATCGATGCCTTCGTTGATCTTATTGAGTGGGCAGCGGAGCAGCCGTGGAGCAATGGCAAGGTTGGTCTTTTAGGTATTAGCTACTATGGTGTCACTCAGTGGCACGTAGCAGCCCGGCAGCCCAAAGGTCTTGCTGCTATTGTCCCATGGGAAGCTGCCTCTGATGTATACCGCGACGCGTGTCGTCATGGAGGTATTTTATCCAACGGCGGCTTGGGCCTCATCTGGGACAGGCAAATTGGCCCCTCTCAGTACGGCCTTCCTGGCAAAGAGGCACGAGGCTGGGGTGATGAACCCATTGATGGTCCATTATCGGACGAGGAGCTTTCTCGTAACTCAACAAAACTCACCGATTCTGCACGCATATTTCGCTTTGCTGATGACGAGCGATTCGCATCCGTCAACTTTAACTTGGAAGATATCAAGGTTCCGGTGCTGAGCGTTGCGAATTGGGGAGGAATTTTATTGCATTTACGCGGTAACGTTCAAGGTTTCATGCATTCTGCGTCCGAACTCAAGTATATTCGGTTTATAGTAGGAAGACATGACCTGCCTTTCTACTTCCCTGAAGAGCTCAAGGCTCAGGAGAGCTTTTTGGACGCTTTCCTTAAGAACGATGATCGAGAGGGTTGGAAAGTCAAGGGCAAGCTCCCACCGGTTGACCTCATTCTCCGCAAGGGCAATGTAGGATACAACGACCCAAAGGCTGAGAGCCAGTTTCAACGCAGAAAGGAGGACGAATGGCCGATTGCCAGAACGCAGTACCAGAAAATATTTCTCAGCTCGGACAATCTCTTACAGTGGGCTGAGCCAGATGATAATGCACCTCACAAGCTCACATATCGAGCATTTGCGGAACAAAGTGAACATGAGTTTGTATCGTTCTCTTCAGCACCATTTGAGAAGGAGACGGAAATCACAGGCCACATCGTTGTCCACCTCAATGTGTCGCTCAGCCCCGACATCTCCTCGCCTACTCCTTCCGATATTGACCTTTTCCTGTCCCTGCGTCATCTAGATGCTCCTGGAAACGAGGTTTTCTATACAGGTACGACCGGAGAGGCAGCTCCAATTACCAAGGGCTTCCTTCGGGTAAGCTTGAGACAGACAAATCCCGAACATCGGCAACACAGATCTTGGCTGCCTTATCGAGAGTACACTTCTTCTAGTGTTCTTCCTGTCATTCCTAATGAGGTGTATGGAGTGGATGTGGAGATTTGGCCAACCAATGTGGTTTTGCAAAAGGGAGAAAAGCTCGTCCTCGACATCGGCTCCCGTGATCTGGCTGGCACTGGATTCTTTACTCACAATGATACTAAAGACAGGTGAGGTTACGGTGACTTTAATCTCTGTATTGGCAGCTAACAATGTATAGATCTAAGACTAAATTTAAGGGTTCTAACCACATTCATTTTGGGGGAGACTATAAGAATTATATACTACTACCTATTATTCCTAGGAAGAAGTAGTGGCTACTAATGTATCTAGTACAGTTTGGAAACTGAAGCTCGATTGGTATATTATCCATAATCAGATTGTATCTAACAGGACTACCAAAGCCAAGCAAAAATCTCACTTCTGTAATGCTACCGTCACCTAATCAGCACGGCGGATCGACAGGGGTTTAAGTGAGGATTTCGTAGGTACCTTCACGATGTTGCCCTATGAGGTCTTGCGTCTGACTTGTGCGAGGCATTTTGTGATATTGTAGGGGTGGTATCCTTTGAATGCCTTGCCAGGTGGCATAAAATCTGCCTCGCATGGGTTGATCCTCTCAGATGCGCAGTCTTATCAAAATCTCGCCCCCAAAAGCGCGGGGTAAAAAGCAGTGAGTACGATCCATTTCTTGCACGCAATGTGGAACGTTTCAGAAGTTTAACAAATTCTACAGTGTCGACGCTCGACACCGGCAGCTCGAATTCGGAAGAAAAAGGAGTAAGAGATCCGTAGGAAACACAAGCCATGGTCTTTCGTGGCCAGCTGTGCAGGACTTGCAGTGGCCTCGACTTCGATAAGGACCACCTACCCTTTGGTAAGAACATGCTCGCCGAACGTGACTATTTCGAGTTCAAAAAACCACTCAAACTCGGCCCTCTTGGAGCGGTGAGGGTGTGCGGCTGCCCACTCTGCAAGCTCGTCACGTTTGCCACGCTCGAGATCCAGCGAACCGAGAACTTCGTGCTCGACGACAGCAACGAAGTTGAGCTACTTTGGCTCCCGTCCGAGCGCTGCGGCATATTTGGCTTTTCTTTTACGCCGGGACGCATTTCCATGGGAACGGTTTTGTCCTCCGTCCAGTTGAAATCTGAGCCGGCCCATGCCTGCCTGTCCGGCCTTTACATGCCGTTGAAGCAGTCGCAGATTGACTTCGGGAAAGTGAAAAACTGGCTAGCAGACTGCGAAAAGAACCATTCCTCTTGCTATTTTCTTTCAAGACATCGAGAAGCCGCGATAGGGAACCTCTTCCCGAGGTTGAAAGTTCTGCGCTTCATTGATGTTCACCAGCACTGTCTCGTTGAGGTGTGCGAATTTACTCGTTATGTCACGCTCAGCTACGTTTGGGGGTCTGTCTCCACTCTTCGCCTTTCAAGAATAAACCTCCTTCGCTTATTGCAACCCGACGCGATTCGACAGGCCTGGGATCTTATACCGAAGACCACTCAAGATGCCATTACAACGACACAACTGGTGGGGGAGCGTTACTTGTGGGTGGATTCTCTTTGTCTTGTGCAAAACGACCCTAAGGATTTACGGCATGGCACGAACGTCATGGATCTCATGTATGAGCAATCCATCCTTTGCATCGTGGCGGCCTGCCGGGGGTTGGCTCGGGAAGCCGTAGGACGGCACAGACAATAGCTGAGATAGAGCCGGGGCTTCAACTAGCTGTATACACAGATCCTTGCTACCTTTTGCAAGATACAGTATACAGTTCGCGAGCTTGGACGTGAGTATCACCCCACATCTGTCTCTTTCAGAAAAACTGTCCGATGTTAATATCAAACATTGAAACAAACAGACTGCAGGAACAAGCTCTATCACGGCCATCACTTTATTTCGTCAACGACCAAGTATACTTTCGCTGTCCCGGCCGAGGATATTCTGAGACAATGGTAGGCTTGGAGCAGTCCCCATATAAAAGCCTCCTCATCGGGACCCTCTTTAGTATTATGAGGTCCGAACCACTCTCAGGCTTCAAGTCTCTCCTGGAGCTCTACAGCTGGCGCGCATTGATGTACCACCGCGATGCAAACCGTGCCATTGCTGGTATCAGGAGATGGTTCGGGGAAAAGATGCGAAACACATGTTTTTTTGGAGGTCTTCCTATTCACGCCTTCAACGAGTTTCTCTTGTTTTATAATGGCCATACTTCGCTGCGCCGCCGAAATGGATTTCCCAGTTATTCCTGGTTGGGTTGGATAGGCCAACTCACTTTCTACCCCACATGAGAACCGTTCGGTAGGACAGAGCAACAAGATGATGATGCATGGCTAGAAAACTGCCATTGGATCATCTGGTACAAGGCAAACTTTGGGAGGGCTACAAAGCTTGCGCCAGGTCGTAACTTTGCCCGCGTTATATCAAGACGTCCGTTTGAATCCTTCTACCCGGGCTTGCCGTTTTCAACCTCCCGCACCGAGCCCTCCAAACGTGGCCGGATAGTCCGTATTCGCTCTGCAGACGGCGATGTTCTGTGCTTTTGGACTCTCTCGCCCTTTTTCCAGCTCACCCGTATTGATGTCCTCCGTGGCTCGGCGTACCTGTGCACCCGCGACGGTGAGGCTGTAGGCAGAGTTTACTTACTAGATGGCTATGAGGAGACCTTCTTCTTTGTTGACCAGACAGTCTTTGAAGTCATCCTACTCAGCACCCCGAGTTGGCGGTATCACGTTCTTCCGGATCCACGTGGTGAAACTCTCCATTTTTTTGTAATGCGTATCGAGACACATGATAGGATTAGTGAGCGAAGAGGAATCGATTGGCTTGATTCGGGAGCTTTAACCAATAGTCTCGGACCAGGGCTGTCATGGAAAGAGATTTTTCTTACTTGAAAGCATGAACTCTCGAGTTTGAAGCTTGCCATATGGTCCCGACGAATGCTTGATGAGGCATTTGTTCTAGAATTGCGCAATACTTGGAGGAATAAATCAGACTCGGTTCTCTGATTAAATCTACTTTGCCTTCTAAAATCATTTACTCGATTGATTAATAATTTGATCAATCAAATAGTGAAACCATTGTCACTCTGACTAAAGAGTATCGTCAACCAGAACCAGTTGTTGCAGAGAATGGGTAATTGAACTGGTAACCTCGGAGTCCCTTTTTTTGTTCATAGTGGTGGAAAGAAAGCCTTACAATATCGAATGTTACATATCGTCTGCACCGTGTCGAGTGTACACATATTCTGATATGGGCGTGCAGCAACTCAACCAATTCCCGAAAGCTTGCGCAATGCCGCCTATTGAGGCGTCAGTGGCCGCCATACGAGGGGCGCAACGTAAGTGCGCATTTTGTCCTCGTTCTTGCTATCTTCATTGTGTACCTCCTCCTAATTTCCTTATTACTAGAAACCAATCACGTTACGTTTCTCTTTATACAGACTTTCCTGCGTTCACAGTCACTTTCTGATATATGTCTTAGGGTATACTTTGCAACTGATTACTCCGTCGCCGATTATATAACCCTCAACGTTGCTCTCACATGTAGGCAAAAGGCTCTTAGGTTATGCTTTTACTTCGCTAATGGGGAAACCAAGACTTTTTCGACGATCAGATCATGATTCAGAAGCCTCCGAATATATCAATGAACACGAGCGAGTTCAAGTCTGCCTGCCAAAAGAACCTAGAGACGGCTCTGCTAAGTCTTCATCTTCACATTGGGCCCACCATGGAGCTGGTTCTTGCTCTGACTTTAGGAGTTTGTGGAATGCATCGTTGATTATACACATGGGCTGATGGATACTGCCAGGCAGTACATGCAATAGAAGTTCTCAAGCCTCACTGGGCATGGTTGTTGGTGACCACTGCATATCAAGCGTGCTATTCCCTGGGCTACCATCTTGCAAAACCCGACAATGGGGACTATTGTGGACTCTCCAATGAGCCTGGTCTGTTATTCTGGGTTGTATACTTCCTCGAGAAGACGCTCTGCCTTCGTCTTGGGCGGTGTTCTAGGATTCCTGAAGGTGACATCTCTCTGCCAATGCCAGGGGGTCAAGCTGGTCTAAACTACGCACGATCCATGATCAAGCTTGCGAAGCTGAGCAGTAAGATATACGAAAGTCTCTATGGACCGTCCGCCATGGCCATTCTTCTCGACAACGGGGTGCTTCCCGTCAAGGAGCTGTCCCAGGAACTTGATCGACTATCGGCTGAATCACAGGAAGCCATTGTGAGTCTATACAGCTAAGATTCATTCTCTAATTTCTGTCATATTGTGTCATGCATTTACCAACGTTCCTTCTAACAAACTATTTCAGCGCGAATAGAGTCATAACACTCCAAAGAATGAATGGTCTGAACTAATTGAGTTCATGTCGTACTCGGACAAGGTTTTACTCTACTCCATGCAGACTCTAATCTACCGCACTGAAACAGTGCCTGCCAGCCCAACAGGAAGCCTTACAACACAGTGTGTTATTTCTGCTCGCAAAGCCCTGGCCTGTCACCAGACATCCCCTGTCATTACTGCCAGTAGAATGTCTGGTTTCCTTTCTTCATATATGAGTTGGTGAGTTTGAGGCTCCATCTTGGTAGATGGCCATGTATGTTTCTTTAACATACCTACCTCACCCTAGGTTTATCATGCTGCGACCTTTCACGCCCTACATTGTCCTGTTTTGCAACGTCATAGAGACTGGGGATCAAGAGGATTTGCAACGCATGCACGACTTTGTCAAGTCTTTGGAATCCTTTACTTCGAGTTCTGCCGCGGCTCGCAATCACCAGCGCCTTTTTCAAGTATTCTACAACGTTGCTCTACGTTACACCCAGTTGAAGCAGAGTTTCGGTGCATCCCTGTGTAGTGACGAAATACAACAGGCCCATGAGATCGACAGCTACCTCAATGCCATGGGATTTTGTCAACAGGGCGCAACGGGTGAGGCAGTGGGTGAACCGGCAATGGCTTCCTTCTCAAGAGAAATAGCAGACGCCGATCAGCCTATTATGCATGTACCGTCGTGGTTTCAAATCAGTCAGCAAATGATGGGGTTGATGGACAATGACCCAACGACTTTTCATGCCTTGCATAGCGCTAGAGAATGAACCCCAGTGGCAACTCTCTCTTTTACTCACATCCTAGAAAAAGTACGGCACGCGTCGGTTAGCCAGGGTTAGGGCCTTGTGTTTCCTTTACGTGATATCTACAAATTCTCTAGTTTTTGGCAGCTAGGAGCTAGTCATTGAATTGCCTTGATTAGATTGACGTTAGTAGTAACTGGAACGCTATTATAATGATAGTATAGGCTCTCTCATCGTCATTACTAGGATCATTAAGAAGCATCGTTTCGTCACAGATAATTTCAAGAGCGACTTAATGAATCCTTTTTGGGCTTTATATCTCTGCCATCAAGTGAATTAATCCTCAGATCCATTGTGTTTACTAGCTACTTCCTCTGCTTTATAGGTATCAAGCCCTATTCCATTCCATAGGAGCCTTCAGAATTACTGGATTATATCGAGGCGTCTGCAGAGGACAGTTAGTGTATGTAGAAATAATGCTACTAAAGTCCGACTGTTTGCCTCTTCGGTTAAGTCAGCTACTTTGGAAGGGGAGGAAGTAGCATCTGGGCAGAGATGGATTAAGCTAAAAGCAAGTCTCTGTTATCATTACAAAGGGAAGGTGTTTTTCAAACGGCAATCAAGAGTAGATTGTTCTTTTTGTAAGAACATTCATTTGCCAAGCACCTTCATTTGCCGAGCACCTTTATTTGCTACAAGGATTGTCATAGTCGTAATCAATCATGAACATAGACGCTAGAAAAGCCACGATGGTCGCTGCCCCAGCTTGTATCACGTCGGTGTTTTCAACTTATACCACGTCAGGGGTTCCAGCTTTCGAAAAGGATAGAAGAAATCTCCCATAAGTAGTTGCAGCCTGCACCACCCTGAAAAAAGGAATTCCTCCCTTCTACGTTACGGTTTTTCACACAACAAATCTGCCCACTGAGCGCATATTCCCCGACCACAACTATGGCTCGCGAAGCCACCACCCTTCGCCGGCTACTCAGTCAACGCAAACCAGAGGTTCCATGCTTTACTACCGCTACAAAGAATACCACCAAAGGTAGCTGGCCGCTTCTCCATGAGGGTAATATCACCATTTGGGAAGAGTTCAACCTGAACACACTCAATGACAGTTACAGCCATGTCCTTGACCTCCCGATTTCAGACCCCCTATCCGGTGTTCCCTCAATCAACCAGACATTTGAGAGCCTTACAGTCAATTCAGATCTTGATGTCAACAACTTGATTGGCTGGAATGCCAGGATGATGGAGGCAACCTTTGACTTCGCCCGCACTCACATTGGCCTGAAGCAGGGCTCCCCCTCATCTCACGTCTATTCAACCCCTAATAAGTCAACACTTGCCAAGATACCCGGCTACTCAAAAAGACTTCAAGTTGACCACGTAATCTCTCTTTCAGGCAACTTGCCTCAGAACCTTGTCGTTGGCTTGGGTAGAACAAGCAAAAAGTGGAGAGGTGTCGACATCACATGTGCAATAGATCAAGGCCAAGAGCCTACTAAGGAGCAACTCTGGCCGTTAAGACAGCTATTGGTGATCTGCAGGACTGCCAATACACGATATGGCTATATACAAACTAACAAGGAGTTTGTGGCTTGCCGGTTCAATAAGAATGCAGGTGAAGAGTGGAAGGTGGCCATTGTATCAATCCCAGTTGGCAATTTTGGAGAGAGTGTTCTTACGGCTGATCTGGCCCTGTGGTGGCTGTGCATGCTTGCAGCATCGTCAAAGCGCAACTCGGAGATTGTGGCAGAGGAGGAAATGGTTGAGATTGATCAGTGGGCATGGGATGAATTCCAGGGATCCATGGTCCATAAATACTCGAACTACTCGGCGCCCGAGCTCTTCCAGATGCCACCGTTCGAGGCTCAGGGCAACCCAGCCAATCCGGTCTTTGGTGTCAACCCCCCGAGACCCGAGCATCAAGGAATGGCAAACCCAATCGATCATGACGTGGTCCAGTATCTCACCAACCCCGACAACGATCAGGCTTAGCTCTATCAACAGGGCAAAGACGCGAGCAGGAATTGTGAAGAGTCAAGCCAGGATATCGGATACCGTAAGACGGGAAGAAATGTACAGAGTCCATGGGGCTTTTGCTTTAGCTTCGTCGTTGAGTAATGTCTCCTCATAGTCGTCCCATTTCACATATTAGATAGCACAATTCACAGCTTCTTCACACCTCCGCATCCGACGAACCTGCTTAGTACATCAATTATAGTCTGGAAAGAAAATCGTAGTTGATCTTTATCTCCTACAGTACGCTCCCACAAACTAACAAACTAACATCCTAAATTTAGATTCCCTCGACCTACTCCTTCTTCAACCCACCATACATAATCTCTAAGCAGTCAGAACCACGCACGTCATGTGTCAGGTATCTAGAATCATTTTTTTTTCTGAGGAAATATATGACCATCTCTAAACACCCAGTCGATCGAGGTAGTAAAATGATTTATGCGTTTCAGGTCTGCCGCCGTCTTCTGGCTGCAATCATAGTACCATCGGGGCGGCTTCGCTTGGAGCCGTCTACGGGACTTGGAAACCCCTTGAGCAGGCTTTCCAGAGCCGCTCTGCTTTGTCCCGACTTTTCCCTTGATCGGCCTCGCCTTCCCGCTGACGGTGGAATCCTTCCAGTCATACAGTCTTGGGTCAACCAAAGAATAAACAGCTTCACGAGACGGGGTGCTTCTCAAGTTGTATCCGCCACTATATCCATAGGTGCCAGGAAGTGCCCTGAATGATATTTTGGTCTTTTGCTCCGGGTGTTCATCATTCCAGATCCTCGCCATATCGTCAAACTCCAAGAAGTCGTTGAGACTGAACTGGAAGGCCTCATACTCCATAGCAGATATCCATTCAGGAGTCAGGTGCGGGTTGAGTTCGGGGGTCAAGAGATAATGCGGCACGGTCATTGCTGTGCTGAAGTCGGAGATCTTGCCTCCGATCATCTGTCGATCTGCTATGTCGATGCAAACAATACCAAGCTGCTGCAATCCTACCATGTCGCGGAGGATCCTACGCATGTCGAGGTTGCGCATATTCTCCATGACGGGGCCAAATTCTTTGACAATGCCTCGGATGGGCGGCGGCCTGCCGTCTCTGCCCAGGAAGCGCGAGCGCATGTCGTCGGCTCCGGGGCAGTAGAAGCTCCCATTCAGCTCGACGTTGCTGAACTGGCTCAACATGGCACGTTCGTGTTCCTCGTCGAGCAGCACGTAGCCGAAGCACTTGACCGCCAGCTCTTCCCAACCGGCTTCGCGGAGGCGACCAAAAGCACGGCATTCGCTGGTGAAGGGCTCCGAGTAATTGTAAAAAGCAGTGTTGGCCTCGAGATCATTCTCGTCATTGTCCGGGCCGCGGCCCAACCAATCTTCATCCCAGCAGAATCGAAACTGCATGCAATTGGTATCAGCTACAGAGGCCCTGCCATAGATTGGATGAGACTTACCAGTTTCAATGCATAGATCTGGCCCAGGATTTTCACTTTGAGGACTTGCGAATGCAGACCATCTCCGAGGTACTCGAGGAACTCGATCTGTTGCGGGCCCTTGAAGTCGAACGGCTCCAGCTTGGGACCGTCGCAGCGTGGCAGGGGGACCAGATCAGCTTCAGATCTGGGCCAATCCGGATACATGGTAACGTCGGAGCACGGCTCTTATATGTGAGTTTGTAAACAAGGCCATTTGTTCGACAAGGGAGAGCTTTCGTGCCGCCCTTTTATAGCTTTTACTCTCTGTCGCGTCTTTGTCGTGAAGCTTTGAATGGTCCATGAATTCTATTAATCAGCAATTGATGTGAAGGTGGTACGCGCAGCCCAGAGGGTGCTCTCAGCCATGCTCGCTGTCAACACAAGGAGACCTCAGTAGATACATTGAGCAACAAAGAATTGGGCGCAATTGTACGTAAAAGTAGAGCCCTTCTCGCGCTGGTCGAGCCGCCACCGATTGACTACATACTATTACGGGGGTGGCGTGGGTCGAACTTTGTCTTGGATTTTCATCATGCCGTTCTATATATGTTTTCTTGGTTCTGCCAAGGTCTGCTGCCCATCCAGCGAACTTGCAAGTGCGGTGGACTATTTTAAGCAGTCATCAACAGGTAGGAGGGTGGCTCTGACGATGTAGACAACAAAATAATAAAACAAAGCTGGGAAATCAACTGACAGAGTGCCAAGCCTAGCCAGATTTGAAGAAGGAAAAAGAAGAGAAAACCAAGGGGATTCATGATGAAGGAAATATCTGAATGGGAGAATATGAGTGCAAGACGAGGGGTAGTTGAACCTTGACAAAGACAGTAAAGCCGGTATCTGCCTCGAGTTCATTTATATTAGGATAGGGCAGCTGAGCAGTTATACAACATGCATTTTCCGCTTGGCCAATTCCCCAGACTATTTGCAGATTCTCCAGAAGAGCTATGGAGCTAATCATTAGGGTTGTAATCGTATTAAAATCTGTATCGTGGCACTCTATTTCATCTTCTAATCGTGGACATCACCTCCCTCAACCAGCTTTGTCATTTTAGACAGCTTGACAGGGTTGGAATACAACGCCTGCAGTGCAACGGCAGCTTCGGGTGCGCGCTCGGGCTTGAGGGGGTTGCTGCTCTCAGTATTTTCCCTTTGAAGCCCGTTGGGAACCTTCATATCCGATCACTGTCGGTGAGAAGGCGGCTGGTCTTATCAAGGGCGCTGGGTGTATTTCGGGATAACGGCATCTCTAAGTTGTCAGGCATCTACCTTACATGTATTACTTACAATGTGTATGACATGTGTCTCGCTCCATTTGGTTGTAGCTCAGGATAACACATCAATCTGCTTATTAGTGTCAGGTTTGATCTATCTAGAAGGTCTTAACGAAGCCATCCTGTCGGAATTCTCAACAAAGAGTAGCAAACCGGGTACAAACGCTGACATTGCAAAACTCCTCTGAACAGCAGTGAGAACTCTATTATAACTTGATAGTATGGACTGTCTTATCGTTGTTGCTAGAATCATTAGGAAGCATCACTCCATCGTAGATACTTTCAAGTGCGACTTTCTTCTTTCTTTTAATCACTTTAGACTTATATCTCAGCCTATGGATGATGAGCATTTCTGAACAATATGATGTAGAATTAGGAATCCATGGAAATCAAACAGTATCTATTATCCACAAGACTTGTCCTCTCATGTGTTGTTAACTATGGTCAAAAAAATTGATATTGATTTTATTCCAGTGTGAATATTCGCTGATTCTTGCAACAACCTGTACTTCATGGTGATTGGTATGTTGAGTCAATCAAGGCCAAATATCTGAGATGTGGCGCCTACTTAAAAGACGACAGAACCAAGCAGTAGTATGCTAAATCTTTACATGATTATTCATAAAAACGTGTATAAGTAATATCCTTCTCAAGTAGAGCGATACTGGCCGGTAATCTCACCGATTGCTCGATCAATATCGTTACGTCGAAAGATTCCCAGATTTTGCTCATCTTTGGGGTCCATCTCATACCTGACAACCTTGTCCCCAGCGAACAAAGCCGATCGGGGCAACAAGGGATGTTCCTCGTCTTTGGCTTTGACCTTTCCTGCTTCGTGGCCTACCGCCACGAAAAACTTGTCAAAATACTCGGCGTAGGTGAGGTTTTCGTCCCCAACCAAAATAGCTCGCCCGGCAACCTCGTCAGCGTTTCTCAACGCCCCAGAGATTGCTTCAGATAGCGACTGGGCCGAGATGAAATTGAGCCCACCTCGTCGGGCAGAATGTGCGGGTAGGCGCTGCCAACGTGGACAAAGTACTCAACGCCGGCGTCACGGGCGAGTGCTGCCACCTTGGGCACGGCTATTCCGTTTGCTTGCTGGAGGTATGTCCCTGGGTCGACGTCTGCTGGTACATGACGCGCATCGGCACCAGCGGTGAAGACAACGGCGTTGAACCCAGAGAGCTGGTCTTTGGTGAAGTCTCCATGGACATAGTCGCCTCTTATACAGGGCATTGAAGAAAGAGAGGAACTGTGCTGGGGCGGCGGCCTGCAATAGTCACTTTGTGGCCTTCGGACTGCAAGTGAAGGGCAGCATGGCCGCCTATCTGGCCGGTCCCTCCAATCACAAGGATATTCATGCTGATAAGAAATAACAACTCTTTGCATTCGATTTAACAGGTCATGTTCGGTCTACATGCAGCTGGGGCATGCCGCAGCTTAATGAGGAAAGCATCAAAGCTTTCCGACCACTACTAGTCCCCACCAACTGTGTTGATTACCAATCTTCTTATTCGTGATGATCTGGGAGCCCTATTGTACTAGCATCTTCATTTGTCTCTTGTTGTTTCTCTAGTTCCGAGTACTGATGTTGGTGTACTAAGAAAGTATCAACTTTGAGTCCATCTAGTTACTATCCAATGTTCGTGGCAACCGAAAGTAAAACATTTCAGTATATTTTGCGTTGGAATATCGTAGCTGCCTGGAATTCTGCGTGAAGAGCATCCATAGGCTGTCCGGGGTTTCGGATATTTGTTGTACTTGTTGCAAAACCCCGGCCGGGCTGATATCTACACTCGGCATCCGGCGGCCCGGCTATACTTATGCAAGTGGAGGCCGTGTGTGGGCAGCGAAGTGGATAACTCCATCTCAAATCCAATCACCCCTTTTTGTCTGGCGATATCATCATCGCGCTCTATTCCATACTTCGTCATAGTATCCTCAGAGGTAGTCAAGCAAAAATGGGCTGCCGACTGTGGTATTCCCTGTGCAAATCGAGAACGCACAACTACTTCTCTACACCCTTATTCGTCACAAGTACTGCAATCACGGATGTGGCGATACGTAGGTTAGAACAGCTCAGCACACGCAACCAGACATGCCACCACAACGCCTCTCAACAAATGGTTGCATCTCATGCACCTTAGATTAGCGTCAACTACTACCTTCACAGTCTACGCTTCCCCCTTTTGAAAAATGCGAAAAGTTTCATGTGCATTCTACGTTTAATCAAGATAGGATGTCTATAGTGAATGGTGGCAGTAGGATGCTCACGTCACTAAGCAAGGGAAGGCGACGGAAGCACGCAGAAAGCAGTCATTCATTTGTAAACTCGTAGAACAGTACAGGAACCTGCAAACCTGCTACGGTTAGCAGCATTTGACTACTTTCAGTCAGGAAAATACACTGAAGACTCCGAGTTTATCTATGGATGCCCCATGTGTGGAACTCTCTTCCATCATATAAGCGCCCTTCTACAGCATGTTGAGAACGATGCTTACAGCGAGTCTTTAGCAAGAAATCAGTCGTTGCGGAAATGGAGAGTTCAGTGTGGCTGGGTACATATTTAGAGAACTTTGTCAAGAACTGAGGGGTAGGCCTGTGGCTTGTGTGGCTTTGCTGGGAAGCGGTTTTGCGATGTTTATGTATGTACGTCATTGCTGTCTGCCCATAATCTTTCCCGAAACATCTCTTTGTCCTCCTCCACATGTACGCCTCAGAGGCAACGATTTCACGAACATAGTCCCTATCATGCCATGTACACACGAGCGTACTCAGCCAACAGCCCTAGGCAACTCACTTAAGGCAAAGGAGAGGCAGGAAACCCACTCACCATGAATGACGGCAAGCGGCTCCTCAGCGAATTTCAAAATCATGCCAATAAGTACAATGAAGAGCCCACGGCCCTGGTTTCAGTCAGTAATCGCATCATCGATACGCTCAATCGTGCTTTCCATATGCACTTGGTAGATGGCGAGGATCCATCATATATATGGATTGTTTTATTGAAATTCCAGCTGCCACGTCTGTGATGGTTCACCTGACACGACCCTTAGCCGAAACGATTGGACTCAACAATTCGTCCGCTTTCGAACATGAGTTTTTCTTCGAGTGGTCTATACCTAAGACATAAATACAGCATCAGGTCCACTTGCAGACATTGAGAGATCGTGGACTCCGATACAGTGACTTTCTTGGCCCTGAACTTCAACATATCAGCACCTATGAAATGCGGGATGAGGTAAGCGTACGACTCAAGAGCACCTGTCCCAGGTCTGACCCATGGGACATCGGCATAGGCCTGGGATTTTTTGCTCGGTTATTCGGGGCCAGAGCTCCCAGCAACTGGATCGCCTACCAGCTGTTCCACGACTGCGTATCCACGAAAATTATTTGCGACGACGTAGTCAGTATGCGGGACATGCAGGGGCGCCGCGCCTATGTCGGATTCGACTTCTTCTCCGATTTGGAAGTAGGCATTGACACTGCTCTGGTCGATTGGTGGACAGCAAGTCTGGATTTTTTTGGGGATTACTGCGAGTTCGAGGAGTGGCGGGATGAGATGGAAGAGTTCATGGCTTGGGATATAATGAACTTCTCCGAGCCCTGGAAGGATTGTATCGAATCTGATGGAATGTGGTTGCATGAAACGGCAGAGGATATGTTCTCAGCCAAGCACAAAATATTGAGAGCAGGTATTGAAGCGAGAGCTGGACAAATTGGTTTGTAAAGCGCTTCCTTTATCCTTTGACTGGCAATTGGACGGAGCGCATTTAAAATCCATCGCAATCAACACGAATCTCGCAATAGTGCAAACAGGGACAGAACGTAGAGAATCGTCCGAAGAAAACTGCGAGGAAGGCAGTAAAGATTGACCATACTTTGATAGCCGAAAGACACCAGGTGGCAGCCATACCTTTCGCGAATTTTGTTAGTTAATGGGACCAGACTTTATCGGAGAATGGGGATCAAGATTCAAGGGAAGCGGAAGAAGGAAATGGTAGAACGAACCCGAGTCGTAGAGCTTGGAAATACCCAACACTTTCTGTAAAAGCAAACACGATCATTATAGATATGACTGGCTTAAGGGAGTCTGAGATGGCATGATCAAGTTCTAGTGACCTGATTACACGAAGGAGTTCAATCTTATTATAAATATTTCTACTCAATAGTACATAGACTATTAGTTATTCGAGAGAGATATTCTAATAGGTTTATAGGGCTACTTTATTCCAATATCCAGCTGCTATCGCTTACTACTTGTGACATTTGAGAGAGCCGACCCAGTGCTGTATAATCTCGTTAACCTTATCACGGGCCTCGATCTGGATCCAATGGCCACTGTCAACCTCAAACTTTTGAAGGTCCTTGAAATTCCTTTCCATGCCCTCGGCAACTTGGCACGGAACGAATTGGTCCTTCCGGCCACAGATGAACAGACTCGGAATATCAATCTGCCACGAGCCCCCATTGTTCTGCCAGGCGATGTCGTCCTCCCAATCGAACCTTGCAGTACGGTAGGGGTTGAAGAGACCGACGGGCAGGTCAGAGTGGCTGGTCATCTCACGGACGTAAATGTCTTCCATGTCCTGGGGCAGGAAAGGGGCCACCTGCATCTGGTCGAGGAGGTCGAAGTTGAAACCGTTCGTGTTATTGACACCAGGCTGGCCATCGGCGGATGTTCCTTCAAAAACCTATAGGCAATATATTAGTAGTGGTAGAGAAAACCAGCCCGGGACTCAGAAGATTGCTTACAGCCCGGAGCATATGCCTGAATTTATCGGCTCCCCGAAATCGTTCCTCCATTCCTGGCTGGCGCAGCTGGAGTACATAGCCCTGGAATGTTCTCTGTCCAGCCTCGATTGCGTCGGCAAGATCCACGTACTCGGGCGCAGGAGTGAAGAGCGGAACCGCCAAATTGATAACGGCACTGAAAAGTTGGGAATGGCGCACAACGAGTCCCCAGACCGCCACAGCACCCCAGTCATGGCCGACAACAATCCCCTTTTCTCCATCCTCCAGAACAGTCTGGAAGAGCTCGGCGAGATCCTTAACGACATTCTTTTGAGCGTAGGGTTCAATAGAAACGGGGCGGGATGACTGCCCGAATCCAAGCATATTGGGGGCAATGACGCGGTATCCCATGGACGTGAGGAGTGATATCTGGTTATGCCAGCCGTAGGCCACGTCAGGCCAGCCGTGGACGAGGAAAGCCGTCCCAGCATATTTCTTGTGGTTGTCTGGTTCCACTCTGAGGTAATGGTATGTATTGTTACCGATGAGGGCATACTCGTCAGTGTAGTCAAAACCAAGACTAGCTGTGAGTCCGAGGGTGGACATTGCCAGGGAGGTGAAGAATGAGAATCTCATGGTTTAGTAACGAATAGAGGGTTCGATTTGATTTGAAAGGTTGAGAATGGAAGAGACATTTGATGATTCTGGGAAGGGCAACGTGACTTTATAATGTTCCTAGGTTTTCATCTTTTCTGGAGATTTTGGTACAACACGTAGATGCTAGTACATCCTGAGGCGGTCTAAGCCACGACGCCGGTGTAAGATGAGATGGGATCGGCGGCGATGCATTTAGACTCAGATCCTCCGCGCGCAGTTTGAGCCTTTTTGGGGATCCAAATCACTCTTTTTTTTCGAGAGTGACCCACAACCTCCTTTGCGTTGTCGAGATTGGAACTATAAGCGAAGTCGAGACCTCTGCAAGCACCCGGATAGCCCAGATGCGCAAGGGCATTTTGTATGTGAAATATCGGTGTTAGACTCCCATCTTGTACCATCCTGACCCCTGAAACCACCTCATCTAGGGAATGGCTGTAGAGCTTACAGCAGAATTTGCAGCTAAATTTGCAAAATTTGTATGGAAACCCGTTCAAAAACGTATTCTAAAACACCAACAGGTTAGCATTTAAGCCTAATCCAGGATTCCGGGACCCCGCTGCAAGCTTCGTTAAACATATACTTTCTTACAGGGTTCTTGCTTAATTTTAAGTCCTCTACTTCGAATATGAAGGCTTACTAGCTAATCTAGGGAAGGTGTGCATTGCAGAGTTGTGCACGAAGAAATGCCGAAATTCGCACGAAAGCGCGCTCGCCCCTCTGGGCCGGTGTTATAGAGTTGTTTCCTAGTATCATTTGGTAAGAGGACTTCACGAGGAAAACTAAAAGACGTCTACAGCCAGAGAGATAAGAAGTACTGAAATCAATCTCTAAGATTTACCTTCACTTTTGGTCAAAAGTTAAATCGAGATAATCTCATCATACAATATTCCAAGACCAACCAACATATGTTAACTTCACTTTTGCTTTGACGAGACCTCAATCACCGCCCCCGCTGCCCTAAGCCTCTGCACAAAATCCTCTCCCAAAATAGCAGGCGTCAGGCAGCCTCCTTTTATACCACCCTGGAGGGACTTGGAATAAAGAAGCGATGCTGCAGCCTGGCTCAGGAACAACGCTGTGGTATGGTACGATCCGGACGGAAATGAGAAACTGGCGGTCGCTCGCTGCGCATCATTGCCATCTGCGATTGCCAGAGCCTTCATCTCAATGGGGTGCGTCGCCGTTTTGCGGACATCAGGTCCCGATCCTGGCGCTGGCATAAATAGCTTGAGCAGGCGCAGCGTCAGGATGTTGGACAGCAAGGTGGTCACTATCTTGACTTCAAGCATCTTGAAGAATCCTTCCACCTTGGAACCGATACTGTCGTACTCGTTGTACTGAAAGTTTGGGCCTGGCCCTTGGTTCGCGGCCTGGAGAAGACCCCAGGTGCGATAGACAATGGCTTGGTTTTGAAGTCGAGCCATGGCGTACTCCGACAGCAGGCCGAGATCAGAATCCTCACGGATGAGTAGCCCATTTGCCTGAGGATGCACTGCCGTTCCGTGAATGGGTGATACGATCCATGGATTGGGAGGGGCTGCAGGTTCTTTGGAATCCTGCTTCTTGGATACACCGCGCATCATTCCTTCAAAAGTGCCCCCGCTAGGATTCGGGCTGTCAAAGATATGTATTAGCTTCATACCTCAAAAGCAAAAAGAACGATCCGTCCATACTCTTGTTTTGTATTAGCGAGGATGACTTCCTTCGTATCTGCTCCAAACGCCCGTTTCAGTTCTCGCGCGGCTGCCCAAGATAGGAGATCTTGAGGTCCGCTATACAGCGAGGAGGCGTGTATAAGCTTTCTCATCTCAGTTGACATCCCATTTATCTGTTGGTTCAAAAGAAGCTTACTGCAGTTCCTTGGGATTCGGCCTTTTCATGATACTTTTCAATCCATCCCTTGAGATGTGCAGGTTCTCCTGCGCTGAAAGCTCGGTTGGTTAGCTGGGCACCGAGAGCGACCGCCGACTCACTCACGCGTCAACATAGTCCGTCTTGTGTTTAATGCATGCTTCAACCACGACGTCTCCTACTCTCCAGTATGTCACTATGCTGATGCATACTTTGGTTTGTCGCACCACGGCATCTACCTGATCCGCCTGCTCGAGATCAGCAATCTCAATATCTGTAGAGGTATTAGCAAAGTAAGTACAATCGGACTCGGTCAGGGGCCAGCGTACCTGGATGTGATCCCTCTGGCCTTATCCCCCTCAATTCTGCAGCAAGGTCCTGCAACTTCGTTTTTGACCTCCCTGCAATTGCCCACTTGAGGTCGCCTGGGAAGTTCTTCGCGACGGATTGTGCTGTCAATTTTCCAGTGTACCCGGTTGCTCCAAGCACCACAAGGTCATATTTCCGCGACTCCGCCGACTCTGCCATTTTATGGTTTGCCTATGAAAAGGAATCACGTTCACAGGGTCAAGATTCCCCGGCTGCAAAATAGAGGATGTTGGTTGTTTAAATTGGCCTGTCTCGGCGCGGTGCAACAGTTCCCCTCCTCTTACTAATCGTGCAGCCAGAGACATGTTTCGCCGAGCATGAATCATTAGTTATGACGTGACTAGGATGGCGTGCTGTTATATTTTCGATGTAAAGGAACTTTGTTCCCATTGTGGCCGGTTCAACTTTGCTCCGCAGGTCAAATCCCGAAGTCCGCAACCAGAAAGGGTTACTCCGTCTCTTTGGCATGCTTGATAACCTGAGACACAAGGGATTGTTTCTACACTTCCAAACGCCTTATAGGCTAGCTCTACCCCGGCCAGTTCCCATTCTCTATATCGTGTTTGCTGTGTCTAGGGCATCTAGCGAACAGTTAGCATCTAGATGAACTAATACAAAAGATAGCCAGGCCAATTTCCCTACTTTTAGGTTTCTATTTAACGCATGCTTATTTAATATCCAGTTC
Organism: Clonostachys rosea; assembly: GCA_026958235.1. Lineage (NCBI taxonomy): Eukaryota > Fungi > Ascomycota > Sordariomycetes > Hypocreales > Bionectriaceae > Clonostachys > Clonostachys rosea. Next base: position 1,194,457 of record CP110207.1, read on the forward strand.
TTCGAAATGCATATCCTAATTGTATTAATCTAAAACGAAATGCTTCCTGTGAGTCTTCCGCTGCGTGTTCCTTGCACAAAATGAGGGATCCTACTATCGAGCCATCACGTCCGGCACAAAAGATTTGACTTCTAGTAGGATCACATAGCTATAAATATGGATATCAGCTCCAGTAAAGGTCTGACTTATAAAGAAAGACATTAAAATATGTTTCTAGGTAAGAATAACCTGATATGCATAACATTAACCCAATTAGTGATGAGATGGATGGCTTCACCTGCTGTATTTGAATGCAGCGCCCTAAGACCTCCTGGGGCCTAGTCTTAGCGCCTAGAGAGGATGCTACCTTTCAAATTTTAGCACGGACGTCCGTCGCGCCTTCTCACGAACAGCTCCACCACTCATTCAGAGCACCAAGACGCGTCATCTTTGCAACATCGACTTATCGGCACTGGTGCCTTCGATAAACTTCGAACTTATCCAGACTCATATATATCACTGCTTCCGTAGGCCGACCCAGTGTTGCCATGGATACGAAGTCACCTGAAATGCTTGTTTTCGATGAAGACGGAGATACACTGATCATCCTTCCATACATCACATCAGCCACCGAGGCAGCCGACGACCAAAAATCAAATAGCAATGCGGAAAAGAATGGAGAGAAACAGCCAGCAGACGGCATACTCGAGACTGTGCGCATGAAGGTGTCCAAGAAACATCTAGTGCTTGCCTCCCGCCGTGCGCAAAAACTCTTCCTCGGCCCTTGGAAGGAAACAGAGTCACGAGGCACAGACGGTTTATATCATTGGTTATTTGAACCATTTTTTACTCCTGAAGCCTTTGAAATCGTACTGAACATCATACACGGGCATACAAAAGGGGTTCCTGATCAAATTGGACTTGCAACCCTTGCAGATATTGCTGCAGTGGTGGATGACCTGCAATGCGAAGACGCTGTTTGGTTCATTGTCAAATCATGGATCCGCCTACTACGAACCCCGCTTCCCCAAAACATCTGTGAGGATCTGGTTAGATGGATACTGGTATCCTCGGTTTTTGATGAGCCATCTATTTTTCACCACTGCACCAAGGTGGCCATTCGGTTCACTGGTAAGCAGTTGGACACAACTGGTCTCCCCATCCGACCCTCCATTATTGGTAAGGCAGCGCGCATCTATCATCTTCACCTCTTGCATGCATCTAATCTAATTCATAAAGATGGCATAAAAGCCGAGAGAATAAAAATCCTAGATGCATTGGTGGCGCACTTGGAAGATCAACGAGATAGGTTGAGCCGTGGTACGCTAGGTTGTCATCTCGAATGCAGATCGTCCTATCTTGGTGCGCTCATCCAAGGAATGCATTCCAAGGGTATTCTCCCCATCTTGAGTGTCGATTCTCCGAAAGTTGATCCCTCTGAAGCCCCTCATCGAGGATTGAGTGTTTCAGCAGCAATAGCTAGCATCTACGAAATCCCGTTTCCCAATGTTTATATTAGGAGCAGGACTAACACTTCGAGATTCTCGCTCCACGAGTGTGAGTTGAAAATGTCTCTTGAGCTGCACCTGAAGGCGGTGGAACGCGTAATTGGCGGTTTAAATTTAAATGAATTTGTGCGTGAATGATATAACGGATTGCTAATTAGGTATATTCACGAATGTAGAAGTTGATATATTCTTTTACATTCTTTAATATATATAGTACATGATTCGGTGATTGACTCAGCGCGTAGTATCTCGACTGTCTCCTCTAAAACAAGCCGGGAGTTTAAAGTGATATTAATACCGCTGTAGCAATAATAATTTTTTCACGGATAATAACAATGGTATTTGTTGGAAAACTTACTTCTACTACAACAGGGTGGCAAGAACCACGTTGAATCTTACTTACATGAGGAATTTGGCAATTATCGTCCAACAGGCAACGTGCCAGAGTGGTTAATGGGTGAGACTTGAATTGACTCCGGTCGCTTATACTCTAATCTCATGACTTCGGTCGCACAGGTTCGAACCCTGTCGTTGTCGGTTTTTTTTCCCATGTTAGGCTAGTGAGAGCCTTGCTCCTTTTTTTGGTGTGGGTTTTCTACCAATGCCCTCAATCAACCAACCACGATATTATACACTTATCATTGTCCAGACGAGAAAAGAAATAGTTCATCGCTTGCTAGCACATCAGCCGTACTAGCCGTCACTACAATGTTGTGATTCACATCCTCTTTCAGCTCAGTTTTTCAGTATCAAGGCTCCTCTAAATACCAATCATCCAACTAATCTCCCCGTGGTCCTTTCTGTGGTGCTTTTATACTGGTAACAATTGACTCTTCGCTCGCAGTATTCCCAGAGCAGACTTCCGTCTAGGTACGAAGTACGTTTGTTTCTTCTTCGCTATACGTCACAATTTTCGAGTGATTCTGAGTCTCACGAGAGTTCTAGCTTTCGGCTACCAATCAACTATCAACAACTTTAAAACTCTCGCGTCATTGAATTATTCCAGGTTTTCTGACGTCTCTTTTCGTCGTACCAAGCATCTTGCCGATGGTTGGGTTTCTGGAGTTAGTTCCCTTTAAGAAGTATTCGGGACATTGGTGGGCTTATAAAATCTACCCCTTGTCAATCCTAGCCTTAAAGTTCATGTTGAATGATATGACCATCAGGGAAGATGCCAAGGTCCTCTGGGACCGGAACCTCTTTCTTCATTTTCAGGCCTTTGTGTTGGGGACACTACAGAACAGTTCTGGGGAGACGCTACTTCTCTTCTTCAGCGTCTCCTACGTTATGCAATATCACTCGATGCCGATTGTTCTACAGTGGAAACAACAGCCAAATCCTTCAAACCGACTTTGGTCAAGGCTTTTGCTAGTAGAGCAGATAAGTATATAACCCTTTCTTATTCTCTAACAATGGATATGGAATAACTATCGTTCCCTTCTTTTATGGCGAAAGAGAGCGCATTAGGTCATTAAGCTTAAGAAATCAGACGGATATGCTAAGAAGCTATATCCCTAGGAACTACCTGCTAGATCCTCGAATAACGCATGATGTTCATCCTGAATTTTCTTCAATTCGTCCTCCGGGATGAGAGTACGCAGAATCAATGGTCGGATGAAAGCTTCAAAGTCAGCCCTTGTGGGATTAGACACCCGTTGCTGGACTGGGATTTCGGGAAATCGTTCTTGCAAAGCTCTGGCCAAGCGGCACCTCAGCCAGTAGGCTGCCAGCTCCTTGTTATGCTGAGTAGCGTGTTGCATCACCTTCTCATCTCTCTGCGCTATAGCCATCACCTTGACCTTTTCAATCAGTTCCGGTGTACCAGAGGTATATAGGTTAGTGATCTTCAGGTTGACACCTTTCCCTCTCTCGTCAGCCCAAAAGTACTCGATCTCATCCGGCTTCCGGTGGCGGGGGCGAGGCTGCACATATACGCGCTCGCCTTGACGGCGAGTTTCGTGAATTCGAGGTTTTATCTTGTTTCTGGCACTCATGCGGGCTTTGCATGTGGAGGGCGGCGCGTGGCTGGACAAGAAACCGCACGAAACGCGGAGATCTTTGTGTTTTGGTGTGTCGGGAAGGTTGGCCTTGGGAACTGGGAGCAGAGGATTCCAAACTGACTCGTTAGAAGGATTGAATGCAAGTCTCCAGAGTTCCTAAAATAATGATATGTTAGACGATAAGCACCTTGGATTACTTGCGATGGGTCGAGAAATTGTTTTGACGGACATCTTTGATTTCCACCATGGGTGCTTCATGCGAATTATCATCGTCTTGCTTCATACCAGATTCTGGTACTCGACCCCATGTGTAAGATTTATACGCAAGCACTATATCATCTCCGGTCTGGCGTAAATCATCAGGAATATCCTCATACTGAGCGATGGTTGGGAGGGCCATGTCGCGGGGAGTGGGACTGTAGACAGCTTCAGAAGCGATTGCAAATTGAACGGAAACGTAGGTATTAAGAGGAGATTAGAGAATCCAGAATATGGCAGAGGTGAGGTGTAGCAGAGGAGCCGGGCTGCGAATTAGGCATCACAACTGGCGAAGTCAAGAGGATTGAAGATGTCACGAGATCTGAGTGCCTTATCGACAGCGACCAACAGCCCTGTGCGGGAGCTAAATTAGGGGCTCCTTCTGCCGCGCTCCCCTGTAACTTCGTTGCCGAACCCCTATAGCGGCACACATCATCCCCCAAATGCCGACGCCTAGTGACAATCTGAGCCACTGGCAAATCCCTCTCGTTCCCAAAACTCACAGTTACCAGATTCAACGCCTTATTCATTCCTTGATCTTAAGATCCTTGGGTCTTATATTTTTGGAACCTCGATTTTCTTCACGGTATTGGTAAATATGTCACCCCACGATTCACTAGTCTCATGGTGGTCTATAATATTGCAAATAGCGCTCGTTGAAACAGTCGATGCCGTCGCATAACTCGACTGTTTAGGGTAAACCGATTTGCACGCACAATGACGCAGGGAGGAGATCGATCACAGCGACCAGGGTATATTTAAAAGTGTTCGGCTCTGCAAACAACGTTGGGAGTTCTCCTTGGTGAGATGCTACTGCAGAACAAAGAAGGATCTCTCCGAGCGAACCTCATGACCAGCATTGCAATTCGTTTGCCGGCGTGATTCCCCGGCTCGCCTCTGCATGCTCCCTTTCAGCTTTGCAGTAACTTACAGCTACCCCCAGCACCGAACCACACCACCACAATATTACGAAGTAGTGACAATCGCCTTATGTAACGGTGCAATGTCCTTCTCTAGGGGTACCTGGCCTCGAACTAACAGAATATGAAATGATGCCGACTGTCGTGGGTTGGTGTGATGCTATCCCTGCGTCCATGTACAGTAGCGCCTCCATAAGCTGACTCCATAAGCTGACAGACTGTCAACATCCAACAAGGACCAGGGTATAGCTCTCCACAGCCAGTGATGGCATCATGGCATGATAAGAAGTTCAGCAGCCAACGGCTCGTTCCATTTTTGGAAAGTGGACTCTCCCTGTATCTCTTAAGCCATAGCATGTAGCACAACGGCGAAGCACCGTTCGTTCTGGAGCGATTGGCTTTTCAATTGCCTTCTTTTGACGTAAGGAACCACCAAAATGGCCGTCAAGAATCGAGTGTTCCTATTGGCACCGATAGTCCTGGGCCTATCGATACTCTACGTCTTCCTATCCAAGGGAGGGACAGAGCCAGCTGGACCCGTCCTGCCTGGCCGGAACAACACCGCTCTCTTCATCACTACCGAAGCCAGCGGACTGTCCAATGTGCACCTGGCGGCCACCACGTCGCTCCTGGAGAAGCATCCTTCCGTCGAGATTCACTTTGCCTCGTTCCCCAAGCTCCGTGAGAAGCTGAACCGCATCTCCTCGGCCGCCGAGGGGAACACTCGGCCCATTGAATTTCATGAGCTGCCGGGGCTGGACATGACGAATGCCGTCCTGCGAGAATGGAAGAACTTTGACTACCTGATCTCGCCTCCTGCGTTCCGTGGACTGAAGAAGACACTGAGAGACTATGGAGTCATCTCAACTTCTTGGGAACCCGAGGAGCACTACGCGATCTACAAACGCCTCCTGGAGATAGTCGAGGAGGTTGACCCCGCCATTATTGTCCTGGATGCTGTCTTCGCGCCCGCTGGGGACTTGGTCGCCAACGTCAACCGGCGATTCACATTTCTGAGTCCGAACACGGCAAATGAGCTCTTTGCCATGGATCAACCATGGGGCGCCGGCTTTTGGAAATACCCTGCGTGAGCACAATTCCCATTCATGTTTCTTAACCATGGAGCTTCTAGCTAACTAGATTCCCAGCCTCGCATCGGGCTACCCATACCCCGTTCCCTGGAACCTGGTGCCGTCCAACATCTGGCTGCAGATACGCATGATCGTCGGGCTCTTGACTAATCCTCGCATCGTTGCTATGCAAAAGTATCTAAAAGGGCGTGGGGTAAAGAACCCAATCCAGCCGGGCTTCGGTGTCCCAGGAGTCCCTGCAATCATCGCAACATTCCCCGAGGCTAATTTGCCCCTTGAGGTGATTCCCGACACGACGAGGTTCTGTGGCCCCGTCGTGGTAGATGCCGCGACCGTCGAGGAGCAGGACCCGGAGCTTGCCTCGTGGCTGAATCATGGCCCGACGATAATGGTGAACCTGGGCAGCCTGGTTCAGTACTCCCAGGAACGAGCGTCGATCATGGTTGAGGCCATTAGGATCGTCCTGGCTTCGGCGGAGAACAGCCAGGTGCTCTGGAAGTTCCGCAAGGCAGATAAGTATGGTGATGAAGTGTTCGATCAGGTGAGAGAATACATCAGCAACGGGCGGCTCCGGGTCGAGACGTGGTTGAATGTTGACCCCATCTCATTGCTGCAAACGGGCAACATTGCCGTCTCGGTCCATCACGGCGGCGCTGGTTGTTTCCATGAAGCTATCTTGTAAGTTGACTTCACTACCTGGATTCCTCATGTTTTCAAGGCTTTATTTACTGATTATGTGTCTTCAGTGCTGGCGTTCCTCAAGTCATTCTCCCCCTGTGGTTTGATCTGTACAATGCAGGCCGCACAGTAGAGTATCTTGGTATCGGCATATGGCCAGGGCAGGAAGTAACGCCAGATTGGGAGGCAGAATCACTGGCCAAGGGGTTCCTAGAGGCACTGGCAGGAGAGTCGAGCAAATCCATGCAGAGCAAAGCCCGCTCTCTGGCAGAGACAGCCCGCAACTACGGGGGCCGCCACGCTGCAGCAAACTACATAGCGGAGGCAGCTGCTCAGGGACAAGCGTCTGTAGAGGTGTAGAAGCAAGGTTCCCAGTCGTCGAAGCCTTCTTTCTCCACTGCAGTGAAGATTAGCCTTCGTTTGGAAGCAAACCGAAGTCCCGCGGGGAATTTGGGAACAGCCATACGTACGTAATATCACACTTTTCACTCGGTCTTTGCCTGCCCCAGTTCATTACATATATGTTATCTTGCGGATTCACGTACGTTATTCGGGTGGAGATGTAAGCACTACGCAGTTTGGGAGACCTCAAGGGTCTCCATGCAGGGGAGAGTCCCCCTGGATGTCGCGTTGCATGACTTTTGACCTGATTCGGTCTGCGAAATCGCTCTTGGGCTAGGAGAATTATAACGGAGAACTTATTATTCGCGTGAAACTGCCCAAAGAGAGCAGCCCTCACATTTTCCGAGTACTCCACCGTTTCCAGTAGACAGGTTCGCCCGTCTCAAATCCGCGCCGCTTGGCCACTCGCTTAGACATAACTTACTTCCCATGCAGCAAGGGTAAGGGATGTTCAAGGAAACTACCATTTTAAGGTGCATATGCACAGATGAGGCAAAGGCGTGTAGTTTCAAGGACTTAACGGGGAAGGTTTTCCCAGGTGCCGTCCCCAGTCCCCTTGGCAGTTCGTTCCCAGGTGATATCCCGGAGACCTGGTTCCAAAGAAGTCGGGTGAGGAGAATTCTCGCTCATAAAGTAAGTACCGAGTGCTGTGCTCTTTTCCCCGTTTCGTAGGTGTGTAGTAAAGGTGGGCATTTTTCCTTTTGCGAACACTCGCACCACTTGCAACTCTCATGAACCGCTCGCGTCAAATAAACACCAAATCGCTGCTGGCAGTCTAGTTCGGTGCCAATCATGGCTCTCCCGCACGGAGCCGTGGAGTTCATGGTGACGGCCGCTGTGTTCTATGCGTTGGCCCTCGCCGCTCTGGGTTTTCGACTGTGGTCCCGCCACATCCAGAGGGCCGATCTCGCCTTCAACGACTACGCAGTTATCTTAGGCATAGTATTCTGTGCAGGCTCGATGGGGATGCCGTTCGCAGGTAGGATAACGCTCCAGTCCTTCATCATATTCTAGGCTGAGGGAAACACGCGATGTCACGAGTGCTGATCAGTCATAGCCTGCATCAAAGCGGGATTAGGGGAACATCTTCAAGATATCATGACCACGGATCCTACCAAGCTCACTCTATTTCTCAAGGTGAGTAGTGGTTTCTCATCAGTCGATTCAAGGACCATCAATGCTAACGGCCGTGGATAGCTATTCGTTCCGGGACAGCTTTTTTGGGCCGCATCCAATACCTCCGTCAAGTTTTCGATCCTGTCGCTATATCTCCTTATCTTTCCCAGCCAGAAGTTCCATCGCCTCTGCTATACGGTCATGGTCCTTTCTATATTATATTTCATCAGTGTCGTGCTGGAGGCCTTCCTGGTTTGCAAACCCGTCCAGTTCATATGGGACAAGAGCATCGAAGGTGGAAGCTGCAAGGGCGAGAACATTGCATATCTGGTCTCGGGCATCACCAATTTAATACTCGACGTCATCATTGTTACAATGCCGATGCCACTACTTCTTGGTCTCCATATGTCGATGGCCAAGCGCTTGAGCATAGCAGCCATGTTTGGCTTAGGTATCGTGTAAGCCGAGCCTGTCCTCCTCGAAGTTGAAATGGCACTGACCAGTGTTAGCATTTGCGTACTGTCGCTATTACGAGTTATATGGATCTGGAACTGGGATCTTACCGATCTCACATACACCGTCGTTCCGATCGCCATCTGGTCAGCCCTCGAGCCCGCGTTGGGCGTGGTCAATGCTTGCCTGCCGACTATGATGCCAGCACTCACCTACATGTTCGGGCCAGGTGTCTTCGGTTTCTCTCGAAGCGGTAACAGTGAGGGATTGAGTGGCAAGTCAAAGGACGCATTACCAAGTCACGAGTCTCGTGGGAACTTTTCAAACAATAGGAAGCCGGTAAATCGAGACTTTGAGCGGCTCGAAGACGAGTTTCCTCTCACGGATATCCATGTCGATTCTTCGTCCAACTTCACAAACCACAGCAGAGGTGGTATTACCGTAACACGGGACTGGGAACTTAAAGAGGCGCGCTCGGAAGTTCGAGATTAGACTAGCTGGCTCAACTAATATGACTTTCCTCTTGCCGAAGGTGGCAAGAGGTGCTCAATACATCTTCTCCATTTACTTTCTCCGTTTACTACCAAAAGAGACCATATCTTTTACGAGACAGACCAAGACATTTAAAGTAGACTATTTATTGTCTGAAGTCATACACTAGCATATTCTTGCTGCTTATTATTCCACAAACCAAAAGCTCATTCTCCTACAGGCTAAAAGGTTCTTGTGCCATGATAAGACCCTCTCACTACGTTACGCAAAACCACAGGGTATAATGAATTGTCGAAGCGAAGCAGACATCATCACTCCAGACTAATCATTCCAAACATTCATCCAATACTTGCTCTACAGTTTTCTCGAAGTACGCTGTAGAAATACCTGGTACTCCCTATCGCATCCAGAATACACTCTGGCAATGGTATGGCTCCAGGGGGCAACACGCTCCATTGAAATTTACACTCGGAAAGCCCAAGCCTACTGAGAAACCCTGAAACCCACACCTCGTAAAAAGGCCGCGAGGCAATTCCCAGCTTCGACTTTAGCACCAGTGGATATGGGTCATAACCCCCTTCTTGCCATAGTTGAAGGGCGCCGCAATGTAGAACAGGCGAACGGACCAGAGTCCAGGAACAAACCAAAGCTGATGCATACAAAGGGTGACTCACCCTCTTTTTCGACGCGGCCCTAGAAGTGAGCATACTCATCATGTAGCTGACGTGTTTCACGGATACGAACGGGGTTTTCCTCTTCTGTCGAGAGACCGAGATGAATATGGCGGCCTTTATGGATTTTGAATGGCTATTCCGCTTAGAGATTGTCTCCAGGACTTCGGTAGCTTAGCGGAGCTATAATCATAAGCGAGACAGTTTGGATTTTGAGGTTTGAAGAAAGTCCCACATCTAGAATTTGATGCCAAACATATCTGCTAACTCCGAGGCTGTCATAGAGTGAAGATGGTTGAACATGAAGTCGTCAATTCAAAACCAGGGATAAGGGAAGTCTTCATTATTTTGTATAGAGCGAAGGAGAAAATAGCTTGAGATGGTGGCTAGACATAGGTGATGAAAAGTTAAGTTGTGGGAAGAAGGGGATGAGAGCAGGAGGCGAAGGCTCTTATTCATACTTGGAGTCGCTCGCCACGTTAAACTTCAACATAAAACTAATGATGCCTCTGTATCATCTGATACTGAATCAAAAGATCCCGCCCAGCCCCAGGACCAATCCCCCGTCCTGAGTAAACCGCACCCAAGCTCCTCGGCCCGCGATAGCAGTTAAAGCAAGCATTCACGACCCGAGTAATATCATTATGCCAACGAATCCCCTCCCCCAGTTCCCTCGCAACCATCTCGCACCGAACGAGTATAGCCCAACAGTACTCAATGTACGTCTTCAGATCCTCCGCGTTGTCAGCGTGGAAGGGATGATGCGGGACGCGCAGCCGACTCTGGGGGGCGTCATAGTCCGCTTCCACCAGAATATCGTTGACGAGCTCGGGCGGGAGCTGCGTCTGGTTGATCAGTCCCGCCCTGACCTGGGCGATGTCAACCGCAGTAGGCAGATGGCCCTTTGCTTCGTATTGGCAGTCCAGGAACTGATCGTAGGGCATGAACCCTTTCGACATGAAAGGATATTCGGGGGAGATATCACCATCGTCAGGCCCATCATCCGTCGTTCTGGGGACTGGGCTCAGCTGACCTCTCTCAAGGCCAAAGAACAGCCGGTGAGGTAACTGAGTGACATCAGCCGTCCATCTGTGCTCGGTTGCGTGGATCACCATGCTCTGGTATGCCTTGGAGTGGCGGTAGTCCTTCTCAGGAGCAGGATACTGAGAGCCCTTTCCCAATTGGTCGGGGAAGTAATACAGGACGTTCAGCACAATGTACGACATCAGGGCGCTGGTGTGCATCCTCCTCCAGCTAATCTCCTCGGATGGATTGTAACAGCCTATCTTGGTGCACCCGCACCTAGGTGCATTCCACCACGTCCGGATACTTGCCTCCGGGTGAGAACAGATCCGGAGAAGTGTGCCCATCTCCCCACGCATCAGGAGCGTCTTGGCCACTTCCGCACTGAACAGTGCCGGGCCGTTGGTCTCGAAGAGGGTTCGGCACTCGTTCCATGTCGTGGTGTGCTCGTGCAAGAAAGCCTCCATTTTACGCTGGTCAATCGGAAGCACATGGCGATAATCCATGCCGTCATGGCCGCGTTGATAGAGCATTTTTTCAAACTCTCCCCGGTCTGCCGGGTTCGGAAGAAGCTGCCACTCAGGCTCGCCCATCAAATAGAGCTTGCAACGAAGCTCGCGGTCTCTCCGCCACGTCTCAATAGTCGGGTTGATCTTCTCAGCCACTCTATCGCTAATCACAACATCCTCCGGTGATGGTCTCTGGTCCCTCTCGGGGAATTGCCGACGCTCTTGTCTTGCGCATTCGCAGATCCTCGCGGAAAGAGTATTGACGAACTGGATGAAGCTCTCCTGCCGGTTATCGAGCCTTCGCGGGTGGAAGTTTGTGGCGCCGAAACAGCACTCTGCCTCGAACTGCCACTCAAGGCTCGACGCCAGGCTCTCCCAGGGGATTCTATCTGCCTGATGGCCCATTGCGATTGACCAAGCTGCGGTGTCTATCTCGTTGTCAGCGTTGAAGTGGAGAAGCGGGGTGAGAATCTCACAGTGGATGAGCGTGAGCGGTGTGTTGCTCTTAAGACCAAATAATTGGAGTAGAACGATCCCCTACATATGAGGCCATTTCAAGCACATATAGACGCTGAATCTAGTGATAATATTTTGAACCAAGGCAACAATTATTCGGTGATCAAACAGCCAGTAAGATTGGATATATTGGTTGCTGCCTAACACGAGCGCCCCGCGAAAAAAGAATAGCTGGTGCCTAACGCAAAAGTCTGTTGCAGAATTTTAATAGCCTCCCCTCCCCCTTCCTTGAAGGAACAGCGAGAGAGACCGATCAATATCGGTGCCTCGTGCTGTAATCCTTGGGGCTCACCACCAGACCTCTGCCCTTCTTGGCTCCCCGGTAAATCGTCTCAATGATGTCGATGAGCTCCTGCTTGTCTTCCAGCACCCAGTTCAACTTGTTGTTGTTACCGGTGCCGAAATCGCACATCATGTGCTTATTGCGGAAGAAGAAGAGAATGGAGCAAGGGTCGTACAGCTCGTACATGGCGTTGAAGTCGGGGACCTGGAGCGCGGTTAGGAGTCTGGAGAGTAACAGGTGATATGGCGCGACCGGTGAGAGCATACCTGATCGATATCGCAGAGGTACACGACAGCAAAGTTCTTGACCTGGTCGGCGATCTTGTAGAGGACCTCATCCTGGAGCATACAGTCCTAGCAAGGAGAAAAGTCAGTAAGCGGACAGATAGCTGGGCTCCATACAAGGAAGCGGGCTGGCTCTTTATCTTACCCGGTCATGATCACGTCCAAATCGAATAACGACGAGACGGTCCTCTTCTATAGTCAGACAAACAAAAGCGTTAGCCCAGCTCATGAATGCGGATGCGCCGCGACAACAACAAGGAAAAGTGCAACGAACCTGACAGGATGGCTTGGTCCACGTGCCATCCTGAGTTGAGGTGAGGAAGGACTACTGATCCCATGTTTGCGACAGTTGTGTTTGGTCCTCGGTGTGCTTCAAAAGAGCGAGATGCGCGAAGTGCAGCAGCCAACAAGCTGAAGATGATTCATGCTTCATTAGAAGCCTGAAGATGAGCAAAGTGCCCCGCACTTATCTTATCTTATCCCCCGCTACTGTGGCGGTGCCGAAGTGTGGCTTGCCGTGTGGCTTCCCAAGGGGAGGTTGATGCACCTAACCCTGACCTTTCTTTATCTTCAGGTCTGGGGCAGGTATTATCAAATCAGAATATTGAGACTAATAACGGCTGCATAGTCAAGATGAGGAAGTGGCATTTAGAACTACAATGTTATTAGGGTATATATCTCCGCATCACAAAACACCACCGATGCATCCATAGACAAACGCTTCGCCATATACAGCAAAAGAAACCCCTCCAAATAAATGAACATCTATCCATATCCCATCAACCCCTCCGGCGTGTCGCCCGAGCTGGCGCCGGCGCCGGCTCAAAGGCGTCTTCATCATCGGAGATCTCATCATCGCTAATCTCAAAGGGAGCGGCACCGCCAACCTTCCTCTTGCTCTGCGTTGCTCCAGCCTGACTCTGCGAGAAATTCAGCGTAGTCTGCCGAGTTCGCGTACTGCGGGTAGGTGCGGGTGCGGGTGGAGGGGCCGCCTTTCTTGTAGTTTTCTGCCTCGTTGTAGTTTTGGGCGGCGGTGGTGCCACATCTTCATCAGACTCCATGATGACGTCTGGTTCTGGCTCCTCCTCCTCATCTTCGTCTTCGACCTGCTGTGTTCCCCTACGACCACGTGTAGACCGAGCTGGCGCTTTCTTCGCCGGTGCCTTCTTAGCTGCTGGTGCTGCTCTCGTGGTTCTGGAAGTTGTCGCGCGCTTTGTAGTCTTTGGTGGCGGTTGGCTCTCCTCCACTTCCATCTCATCGTCCACTACTTGCCGTGATGCCTTTGCCCGAGACTGTCGGCTAGACTGTTGAGTTGTCGGAGCCATACTCTGACCTGCATCCTCGTATGTCCAGGCATCCGGTTCGTTCGCCCATTCACCATCAAAATCACTATCCCACGTATCCGGCTTCGGCTTCAAGACACGTCTCCGCTCAGGGATGTTTGCCGTCACTGCACCCATCGCCATCTGCTGTTCCATCCTAGTCTTGTAGATCTCCATCGCGCTGCCGAGATCCTCGTCATCCGACTCTAGCCCAAGCATCTGTTGAACCTGGCCAGTGAGATGATCTGTTACAAAGAGTTCCATGGCATGCTTGTCGTCCTTGGTCACGAATCGGTTGACAGCATCTCCAAACGGACCTTGGGGGAGAACCTTGAGAGACTGCGCCTGGAGGAACTCCGTCACGAGAGATTCGACCTTGACGGCGTCGCTACTGTCGTTCAGCGCCTCGAGGGCCTGGGTTGGGTTTGTCGCATTCGTTTTGCCTGTCCGTGTTGGTTAGCTCATGTTTGGAAATAGAACGAGACTAGGGCCAGCATACGCTCTTGCTTCTTCTTTCGGTGGAAATAAATCACGTCGTTGGTGTTGGCCACCCTTCCCGCAAACCGGTTCGAGAAGCGCTGGGGGTTCTCGCACTCGAACAGGCCGCCCTCCAAGGCTGAGAACTCTACTTTCAGCCGAATGAGTGGCAAGGGGCGATCCTCAAGAGCCTCGTCGTCCGTTTGGATAGCCTCCCAGTCCTGATTGGCCTCCTCGATCATTTCGTCAACCACCTCCATCAACCGCCGTGTGACCTCTTGTTTGTTATCCTTCTTCTTGTCGAGGCCCTTGAATCGCTTGTCCTGGGAAAGCACCAGTTCTCTCGTGACAAAGGGGCGTACAGACTTGAGTGGGATCTTTTCCATCTTGAAGTTCTTTCCAGTCACACTCACGACAGCCACGTGTTTCCGTACAGCCTCTCCGGGCACCAACGAGGTGGCGACCGACGACCCAGGCTGCATTACATGGATCCCCGTCTCTGCGTTCTGAGTGGGATCAATCAAGCACTCATGCTCGTGACCCCAGACGACCAGATCAAGCCAGTCAGGCAGGGCAGTCTCGGGGAGGTACGAGGTCGCCGTGTGGGCATGATGGTTCTGGTGCACAGCCAGGAGGTTGAACCATTCGCGCTCCTGGACGTTGGGGTGGAACCATTTGACCTTGTTGTCTCGAAACGTGCGAAACATGCGTTCGTCGCGCACATTGCTCAGTCCGAAAAGTGCGAGCTTCGTGGTACCCTTTTGTAGCAGAATCGGCTTCGCTTCGATATTATCGGCCTCGGCCACCCGCCCAAAGTAGTTCAGAAGCCCGCTGGCCTGGAGGAGGTCGAGAGAGCAGTAGTTGCCCTCGCCAGACGGATCATCGTGGTTTCCGTGGATCGAAAAGACGGGAATGGAAATGTTGATATCGGGATCTTCGTAATTGACGTGCGTGAAGGCACCTTCAAAAACTTCGGAGGCATCGGAGAGGAACTCGAGAGGACACGGTCGGTTGCCAATACAGTTCTGTCGGAGAGTTCGCATGACTTGGTAGAGGGACTTGCGGGACGGTTTGTTTTCGTGGAAGAGATCGCCGGCGAGAAGAACCATGTCAACCTGTATTCAGCGATATGTTAATGATCTATTGGGGATGGTCGACGAAGGGAAGGTGGGCTTGGTCTGACATCCTCGGTGCGGGCAAGGTTCATGATCTCGTCAAACGTCCGCCAGCTGTCGTCCTTTCTGATAGCATCTCGTTCCTCGTAGCCGACATGGTTATCTGTCGCAACCAGAATGCGGATGGTGTCCGCTTCTACAGGCAGGTTAGACCGCAATGGAGCACGTATTTGAGCTGGTAGAAATACCTGAGGTGTCTGTCATGATGGCTTAGAACCGTTCTCCTCTCTTCCCCTTCAATTAGGCGAATGAAACGAGGGCATGAAATCCAGACGAAAGCTTATGCGGCCAACTTCGATCAGGCGCCAGAGGTCTGAGCTTGTGCAGGCAGAAGACGCGGGGCGGAGTCAGCCAACGCGAAACGGCAATCGCGGAATCACGTGCTCTCTCTATGATGGTCAGCACTGTCGTCATCGACGGCTTGACGTGCACTTTGTCACATTATATCTGCTGTTAACCTAAACAGAATATCACATACGTTGGTAATTGAGATTAATGATTCGTTGATGACTGTGGTCATATCTGTATTTGAAATAAGAACAGCCGTTCGTGAGGCCGTCCTTGTGGTAAACGAGAGGAACAGGGAGATGTATCTGTTCACCCATCATGCTGCTCTCCAAGATAAAAATGCATCCAATCTTAACAGTTTAGCATAAAAATAATGAGAAAGAGAATGGAAGACGTTGGAATATTGCTCTACATCCAATCATTGATAAAAACCGCCACCAAAACGCCGTTTAATGAGAGAAGAAACAAATCGCTCTGCTAGAAAAGAATAAAGAATGAAGTGATGGTATATGTAGTTTCAGATGACAATGCCACGCTGCTGCCATCCACCCTTGCCCTTCCAGGCCACCAATAACAAGACGCAGGCTGCCAGACAGCTGATGACCTCGGCCCAGAATGTCGGCGCATAGCACTGTTTTCCGTAACAGAAAACATCGTCGTCGCTGCCATCCTGGCTGCCAGGGGCATTCTGCGTCTCTCGGGCCCCGGCTTGATACACTGTCGAGTAGATGAAGCCCCAGAATACCGACCCGATGGCAGGCATAGTGGCGATGACGCCAAAATTGGTAGCAAAATTCTCCACTCCCCAGATGATCGTCACAATCAAGGGGGTCAGGCTGAAGATGGCTCCATAGCCAGCACCAATAAGGCCAGAGACGATCCAGAACCGCTCGGCGTGGGTCTGAACGACACCGGATGCGAGAACCAGTAAACCAGAAGCAAGAAGGCCGGCAAAGAAGATGTAAAAGGCAACACGGGAGACGGAAAGGCGTCCCAGTGGCGAGGAAGGACGCACAGCACCAACCTGGGCATGCTGGGTGTGTGGCTGAGGAGCGAGGAGGTCGGTGAGGGTACCGATGAGAAGGCGGGCGATGGTACTCGTAACACCAAAGATAGACACATGTGTCGCGGCCGAGGTCGGGCTCGACACGCTGATTGTATGTGGAGGAGTGAGAGTACCCAACACACTGCCCAGAGTGTTGACGAACGCCTCGCCAGGCCCAATCACCAGGAGGAAAGCCAAAGCGAATATGTACATGGTGTGGTCTGATAGAAAGGCGCGAGTCTCGGCATTAAGAACCCAGTTCTTCTTCCACGTTACGTTGTCCTTTGCGGAATCAAACGGATCTGCATCCTCGTTAGGCTCCGCGGAGGCCACACCACCGTAGCTCTGAGACCGGCTCAAGAAAGAGCTGCCGTTCAGCAGGCCGCTGTTCTCAAGCTCTTCGATGGCCTCTTCAATGAGGTCCTGCTCGTCCACCACTCGCAGGGTAAAGCTGCAGATAATGCCCATGACGAACAACAGCACGGCCAAGAAGATGAAGAACCGAAAGACGTCCACATCGCCGTGCGAGCCGTCAGGGCGTCGCTCATAGAAGACGTTGGTGCCTGCTTGGCTCAACCACATGCCACTCAGGCCAAAGCACGTAATGGGCATCGCCAGCGCCAGGCCACGGTACTTGCCCTTGCCGAAGTTCTTGGCCACCGTCGACACCGATGAGATGTATCCAGCACAGGTAGCTGCGCCAATGCACACAAAGGCAAACACCATGAAGGGATACGACCCATCGCTGGCGCCTCGGGGCTTGCCCACAGAGTTGTATTCGAGGTCGAGCTTTCTGTAGATGCCGGCGGCGAGACCGTAGCCGAAGGCGAATAGGATGGCGGAGACGAGGGCAAGAGGTCGTGCGCCGTAGCGGTCGCATACGTATCCCAAGACAGAAATGGGCATGTACAGTGCGATGGAGCAGGCACTGGCAGCACCATTCACCTGGAGCTGGCTGTAGTGTAGTCGGGACTGGAAGAGCGGCGCATACATGGAGAAGACCATGCTGGAGCCAGCGCAGAGGGCCATCATGTTGGCCGTCATAAAGGCGATTAATCTAACGGCATGCTTCTTGCGACGGTCGCGACGTCGGTTGAGGTAGTACGAGGCATCGGAATCGTATGTGTCATCGTCTTCGACATAGCCGCTTAGGGTCGACTCTTGGTCGGAAGGGACTTCTCGAGGCTCATCGCGGAATGTCTGCTGGCCATCTCGGTCGACTGGCGCGGAGTCGGGCATCGTTGAGCCCTTGCCGCCGGGGGTATGAGGGGTGATGGCAGCTTCTGGGAGGACGGTGAAGTCTCCGATTCGGTCGGTCTGCGAGGCGAATACGACGATACAATAACGGGAGGGAGACGGGTCAGCTGCTCGACGCCAACAAGGATGTACGTGAGGTTAGAGGTAGGCGGCAATGTCTAGTTTCCGGCCAGCTACGATGTGAGAAGAAGAAGAAGAAGCAGCAGGTCGGCAAGATGGCCGGGCATGTCAATGGGAGATTGCGAGAGATGGCGTGCGCATGGCTGGGGCACGGGCAAGGGTGGATGATGCGGAGGAACATTGAACTGTCACACGGCCGTTGCACCTGCTGCGACTCACTAAGCGCTGGCGATGTCGGCACCTGATAAGACCAGCTACAGCACGCGATAACGGACCTCCATCTGAAGGGAACTGGCCATCGCCTGGCGTCGAGTCATCGATGTCGTCAGGCGCCGGGCGGCATCCAGATATTTTTTTACAAACAAGGCCGTCCTGCGCCCTGGGAATTAAACCTCGCCGCTGCAGATTCTGCTCCCTTTCGTGGAATGGCCGTTGCTGTTCTAGTCGCCTCAGAACCCCAAACGGGCCAAGTCGATGCATCTCGATGCGCTGCCGACGGCTACCACCCACCCGTCCCTCTCAATGGCTGGATGCCTCCTCACACATGCTCTGATGCATTGGATTCCAGCCTAATTCCCATCTCGCGACACATCGCAGATGCGCAAACTCGGTTACCCCACACCAGGAGAGATGCCTTGTGTCTGCACCCACCCACCGAAGTCAGCTATTCACATGGCTCGGCGAGCTTGAAGATACAGACCCATCTCTGTCTGGCAACCAAAGCTGGATACCGAAGCCCTCGCAGCCTCCACCAAGTTACCTTGGTATCAAGCACGCAATTCGCGAGGTCGCCTACCCTGCTACGCATTCCTTCCGAAGGCTAGGCCGATTTCGCCCTCTGGCTGAGGTTTGATCGGCTGATCATTTGCATGAGCTTTTTTGGCTCATCATCAGTTGGATTACAATCAGTCACGTTCGGCCAAGTGGTCATACCCAATATCAGCCTCATTATCCGTTTCACCATGGAATTCTATACAATGCGATGCTTTGGCAATTACTGATTAACTGTGTAGCAGCAAATGTTTGTGCGAGTTCTAGCGGTTACACAAGTGTGATGCCGCTAATGAACCCCCAGACAGCGACCAGTTCCCCTGTAGATCTGAATCCAGGGGGTTTAATGGCCACTACATCCGCTGTAACATCAACCTGAACCTTCTAACCATTGGCCATGCCATCGAATATCTGGTGCATGATATGAACGGATATGTCTTGTAGCAGGACTCTTGGCCCAGACATGACGTGTGCAATAGACATCAAATTCTATTGCAAATATTCTCAAATAAAAGTGATGTCGTCCGCTTCAATTCTCAGGGCCTTCTATATATTATCACAGGTAGTTACAAACGAAGTTTGCGATGGCCTGTGCCCATGAACTAAGGAGTAAGAACATGATCTTTTTTGCTATTGAACATATGAAATTATACCAAATTTATGAGCTCATAATACATGAGGTGTGCCCATTACCCTTCTTATACACTTGAAACAACAAAACCAGCCAAGAACGCCAAAAGTCAGTCGTCCAGCGTCCTAATCCTCGCTGAGGTTCCCTCCACCATGTCCAGTCTGCTCTCTCGCAGTCGATCAAATATCTACTGACTAAGATTTGTCACTGTTAGGTCAGCTCGAAAGCCGGCATTCGAAATCGGGGCAAGGGGTGACTTACAGCAATGCCAGGGTCAGATCACCGTGGATGCGGGCCTTGAGCTCAATCTCAATTTCCAGGTTCAGGTCCAGGCGCAGCTTGAGGGCGTCGTCCTTGCCGCCGCTGTCCTGCTTCTGTACCTGTTTCTGTTGTTGTTGCTGTTGTTGGAGCTGCTGCTGTCTGCGCTGGGCGAGCATCTGCTGCTCGTGCTTGGGGGTGGACGGCTCCTCGTCATCGCTCTCCGTCTCGGAGTCGTCTTCCTCCTCATCTTCATCCTCGTCGTCATCTTCTTCTTCGCTTACATCATCCTCATCGTCATCTTCGTCGTACTCGTCGCTATCTTCATCGTCATCCTCTTCGTCATCGTCATCTTCCTCTTCTTCCTCATCGTTGACTTGAGGCTGAGGCTGAGGCTTCGATGTAACTTCTTCCTTGGTCTTTTCTGCAGTCTCCGGCTTGGCCTGTTCTTCGGGCTTCACGTCCGGCTTCTCTTCGAGCTTCTCCTCAGCCTTCTCCTCAGGCTTTTCTAGAGAGTCCTTGGATTTCTCTTCGGACTTCTCTGCCTTGTCTTCAGGCTTTTCTAGACTGTCCTTGGACTTATCCTCGGGCTTCTCTAGTTTGTCCTCAGGCTTATCCCCAGGTTGCTCTCCAAGCTTCTCCTCGGTTTTCTTTTCTTCATCCTTCTTCTCGCCGGGCTTCTTTCCGTCACCCTTCTTCCCTTTGGGCGTTGGCTCAGGTGTAGGGAAGTTCTCTCCGCCCTGTCCCGCATTCTCCTGATCGCCCTCGGTGTCTTGGAAGTCGGCGCCCGAGTCGTACTCCTCGTCGTTGTTCCCTACATTCTGGCCCTTGTTGTCGAGGGCCTGGTTGTCTTGCTGGGGCTTATCAAAGTTGTTTGAGCCGGGGTTGCTCTGGTCTTGTGGCTGCTTATCAGCTGTGTTATTCGCTTGCTACAATGATAGTGTTAGCTTGGTGTCAGGTGTGAGGTTACTTTCTACTATAAACCTACAGATGCCATGTTGTAGTTGCCTTATCCTTTGGTAGGGTGTGTGTGCCTAGGAAGCTCGATGATAGTGTCTTTGAACAAAATTACGTGAAGAAATTAATATACTAGATGAATATAACGCTAGATGCATGTATAGACCGCGCAGGCACGAACGCCCTTTTGTGAATCCTCTCGACCTGTACCGGTGGCCTTGATTTCCTCTTACAGGGTGCCCAGCAGTGACGCAACCGATCCTCCTCCCGCGCGATCAGTGATATCAGACCCTGCGGCAACCGGTTTAGCCAGGGTCGCCAAACAACGGGGTGGAGGGGAGGGCGTGTTCGAAACGCGCCCGCCTCATCACGATCACGTCCTCGAAGCTCACGCAACACACCAAAATTCCTCAGCTTCCTCCGGTCTTCTATGACGCCAGACAGACCGGGATGCTGGAGAGCGAGTTCCCATACCCCCGCTGTTTAGATGACGCCGGTGTGGGCACAGATCCCTGCCCCCTGTCCAGCCCTGTGTGCGCTGAACCTCCTGCGGAATGATCAAAGCTGCAGCATGCAGGCAGGCATCTGCAACCCTCTGGCCGGGCAGATTACGCCCCAGACTTGGTAGAGCAACGTCATGAGCTGCTGTGGTGTCTGGCTTGGGAGAAGAAGGCGGGTGTCTAATCCTTCTAGAACGGGGGTTTCTCAATGCCCATCAGCTAGCTCCTCTATCGTCAGAATAATTCAGTCTTTTCAAAGCAATTTTTTTTATTCAATTAATCGATTTCACGTCCTTTCCCACAATTTACTGCTTTAAGTAGTATTTCTCTGCCTAGCCTGCCATCATGGTGATCGGGCTCCTCATGCTCACGGCCATTCCCACCGTGGCCGGAGTGGGCAATGCCATCAGCGCCCAGCAGCGGCAGCAGCAAGCAGCCAAAGACCAGGTCAAATTCCATCTCACAGCGTTGATAAAACTCGGCGGCGAGTATCAGGAGGGGGCGTTCTGCACCCTGGCCGACAACCAGGTAAGAAATGGCTTACACGGGACAGGTTGGTAACAAGCTTACACACCAACCACCCAGATGTTCATCGACCTACCAGACTATCCCGCGCCCGGCCACCGCTTCCACGGCTGGTACTTCAAGTATCCCAGCGAGGAGGGCCACCTGGGGCTGGTGAGCAGCATCTCCGTGGACCCGCCGGCGCTCAACTGGATATACATCGACAAGGACACTGGCCAGGTGCGGCACGGCGCCAGGAAGGACACGGTGGACCACGTCATTGGGCCGTGGTACTGGAGCGACGACGAGGAGTTATTAACGCTCAAGGAGGACTACGAGCCGTTTGTGGCGAAGCGGGAGGAGGGTGGGCAGGGCAGGTTCTGCGTGTATTGGGACCCGGAGCACAAGATGGAGGACTGCCTGCGGTTGAGGCTGCGGAGGAGAGTGCAGCAGGGGGTGAATAGCCGGTTTGTCAAGAGTTAAAACAGGTGTTATTTACGGTCATTCCCCAGTCGGTCAAGTGTACAATTAGTTTCTACAGTAGCGTATATCAACGGTCAACAATATGCAATCAGGGAGAACCGGTTTTGTTGCAAATGCGGTGGGTGGAAGACGCGTAATTGCAGCCAAGATTCTAGACCAACGGCGTTCCCTGAAAATGCCAGACTTTCTGTTCTATTCCCAGAGAAGAACAGTCTCTCTCGGCCTGCCTTGGTCCCCCTGCATATGAGGCGGCGCTTACTTAGTTATGGTGTCATAGCTTCGACACTGGTGGAGCTCGACCATCCACAGCCGGAGATGGGATGGAGTGTGGATGGACACACTCGAGGCAGCCAAGCGACAGGGGCTTGAGATCCGGCCAGTCACTAGCTGTAGCAAGGTCAGTCCGGTCACTCTTGACAACCCCGTGGGTGTGGCAAGGTAACGTCTTGCCCTGTCCGGATGGTGTGGTTATGCCCTCATCCACTGCGGGCAGCGAGCGATCGATCTGGCTATGACTTCATTCGGTATCAAGGGTCCTGCAGGGAGGAAACAGGATATGATGGGGGTCATGAGCAAATGGCGTCTCATCACAATACTGTGTGCTTGGAATAAAACCGACGACTGCTCAGTTGCTTCACACTACACAAACTTAGACCATATCAGTCGACCTACATCCTGTTTTACTTCTCTATCCCCTCCACCACTCGCAAATCCAATTCATCGCTTAAACGCACTAGCACATCAAGAAAACTAATCCACAATGGCACCCCCTACCATGGAGAAGCCCAAGGAGCACGTCGATGCCGCAAATGAGTCGGCAGACGAGGACGCCAGCAACAACAGCGCTTCGGCCGAGGAGACCACTCCTCTTCGCAAAAAGAAGACCCGCAAGGGCAAGAAGGCGCTCCAGAAGTCCAGCGGCTCAAGCAGTGCTCTAAAGGGCGTGGACTACCAGCGACAGCAGCAGCAGCAACAACAGCAACAGCAACAGCAACAGCAGATGCAGCAGCCCCAAGAACAAGGCGGCGGCGGCAAGAGTGACACTCTGAAGCTGCGCCTGGACTTGAATCTGGACATTGAGATCCAGCTCAAGGCGAGGATCCACGGTGACCTCGAACTCGCTCTCCTGTACGTAATATCTGCATTCACTCTCTTCCCTTTGTTCCTCTTCATCCAGGCCCCTGATTTCGAGCGCTCATCTCTTCATCAAGAGACGTGTAAAAGTAAATCACCCTTTCCCTCATCCTCGCGACACACTTTGGCCAATCATTCTCTTACGTGAACCCTTTCCACAGCACTGGATGAAGCAATCAACACATATATATCCAAACCCCAACAGTCAACAAAACGTGCAGCCGCGTTTTGAAACCTCGGACATTTCATCAAAGGCTAATAATACTTTTCCGCTTCCTTGCCGACATGCAGAAACTGAGACCCAAATCATGCTGTTTGCACTGAGATGCTGATTAATTCGAATTACAAGGGAAGCTTAACGGAGTTAATTTGCGGGATGCTTCAACCCGACGGGAGGACACGGTTTTATTATTTATTTTGGACTGCGCCCAGTGTACTTTATTTTCTTTGTCGCTACGAGCAAAATCTACGGTTTAGAGATGACTGATAAAATGAAATTGGATTCACCTCTGCGTTGTTCGTTCATCGCGTGCTTCGGTTATGTCATCAGGTGTGTGCGTACAACAGCCGTGTCTCAGATGACCAGCCCAGCTGTTGAATGAGAGGTCTGGGTGGGTGTCCCGTCAAAAGTGACAGAAGCCCTCGTGTAACACACAGGATCCGCAACGTCGTGTTCCCGTAGGTCGAGTCCAGCTCGAGTCGCCTTGGCAGATCACCACAACGCCCAGCCTGTGACATCGCCAACTCTCAACCAGAAACCAGCTACACGCACCTTGTTAGGCTCTGTACTGCTCAAGCTCCAGCTCAAACTTCCCCACAGCGGGTTGAGCTGCCGCTGTGGAGATGTTAGGTTCCAAGCCGTCTCAACGGTGCCGGTGTATCAAGCAGGGAAGCTAGGAGACCCCTGATCCCTGTCCTGCATCTGTGCCTTGGTTTGCAGTCTTCTAAAGCCGTCTTAGTGGGCTGTCAAGAAAACCAGCTGGAGGATCTTCCTCGATCGCCAGTCCAAAACTCCGATCACGATCACAACCAAGCCTCTACCCCTGTTCAAGGTAGCGCCAGTGCTCAGTCTCATTCAAGCAGGATGACGGCATACACTCCCGTAAACCACGAGCTTCTCACACCCAAACCCCTCCTCATCCTCCATACGACAATCCGGATGTCCTTCCTGGCCCTGCTCCCACCCCCCCGCCCAGACCAGGTCGATCTTTGCGATTTCAATCCCAACCTCCAACCCCAAGACCATGGTCTGATTCTCCTTCGCCCTCGCTCTCCCCCTCCCCCTCTTCTCCCGACAAATCCAACAATCAAAACAATCACTCTCCCGATAGCAATAATCACGCCCCCGCCCCCCACTGCCCATCCGGAGCTGACATGACGTCCAACCGCTCTTCAGCCCAGCCCTCTCCGTCGCGGGGAGGCTCAGCAGGCGAGCCGGGGCCCTCGGCGCCCGCTCCCGATCGCCAGACGCACTCGACGCACATCTTCGAGGTGCCATACCGCAAGGCTGCCGAAGCAGACCGCCCAAAACAAGCATCTAGACCTTCCTCCCCGCCTACATCCTCACAACAACCAGCCTCTTCATCGCCATCATCCAGCAACAACAAACCACCACCCAAGATCACGCCCATACCAAGAATCGTCCCCACGGGGTCCCTACGATATGACCCGCCGGGAAGCGAAGACCCCCCGCCGCCCAAGCCACGACATGAGACCCTCGCGCAGGGCCTCGAGGGCAGGTACGTCGACGAGTTCGGCAACGTCCTAGACTGGGACGGCACAGTCCTCGGCCGCGTCGAGGGCGATCTTCCGTCCATGGTCGGCCGTCCCGTGTCTCAGAACGGGGAGATTCTGGACACGGACGGCGACGTCGTGGGCTACGTCTCGGACAACTACATCCAGCCGGAGCGGCAGGAGCTCGGCAACGGGCTACAGGTGGATGGGGAGGGCAACATCTACAACCAGGACGGGGCGGTCATCGGGAAGCTCAACGAGCCGCCCAACAAGGACGCCAAGAGCTCCTGGCCGGCCAAGCAGAGGGTTGAGGCTCCCCCTCCGCCGCCCAAGCCGGCGTCTGCGCCCAACCCGTCGGAGATATATCTGGACGTGAAGTCGACGTTTGACGGCATCCAGATCATTATGAAGATACCCACCATATTTAACAGGGAGCACGACTGTGCAGAGCATGACAAGGAGAAGACGGAGGAGGAAAGGGTGAAATATGAGGATCGCCCTAGGGAAAATGGCGATAGCAGCCATCAGTGAACCAATCTGCGGAATAGCATCAGCGTTAAGGGTTTAGGCGTTCAAATGGGTTCGGGCAGGGAATACATAGAAAAGCTCCAGAGTTCCTAAAATACGCATATAATTAAAGTCCACACGAAGTGCGTTCGCATGCACGACATTGGAGCGGATGTAACGAGGCCAAAGCAGATCCCACGATTCGTAATAGCGCCTCGCAAGTCTACGGGGCAGTGGGGTGGTCTGTGGGCAATGGCTGCATGATCCTTGCGTGGAAAACCTGTTTTGAAGTAGGCCTCCCAGCCACGTTGATGTCAAGGTAGCGTAGGAAATCTCGATCCCGCCCACCGGATTCTGGGATCGACACTCCGCGAGCCAAGGGTATGCCTGCAGCGGAGAACCCTGGAAAGCTTCCTGATATCATCACTCGGGAGACCCCTACTCTGAGGTCCTTGTTTGAGCCCATCTAGAGCCGACCTAGAGTGATGTTGTGCATTAGTTTGTTACGGGAGTGAGCGGTGGCGTCAAAGACGGCGTCATTCGAGGGCGAAGGCTGTTTCTCCTTGGTATTTCTTCCCAGAAACTCATTAAGATGACGTCTAAGGAAAGCTTAAAGAGTTGAAAATTGTGAAGCACATGCTTATTGGACGTGTAATGCGATTATGCTGTGACGTCTGAAGGCGCTGAGACACTCGCTGCGTGAGTTTTCAGCTTGTGGTTGAAGCTTGATTTGAGAACCAGAAGCATGTATATAACAGTGTCCGTAGCTCATACCGTGAATCACGAAGATCCTATACACCACCCAGTTCTACTATACCCAAGTAGAACACAATACCTTTGAAAACACCAAATACCATGTCGAGCCAAAATCCAATGTCCATCCCTGGGGGATGGAAAAAAGACACGCCAAGAGAAACACCTAGAGACACCCCGGCACAAGAGAGGTCCGATCCAAGTACGTGACCACGCTATACAGTCTTAGCTTTAGAAACTAACATTGCTCAGCCGAAGCCATCCCTCGATCCGCTACGGGCCTTGTGAGCGACTCCGGACTAATAATCGATCATGAGGGAAGGACGATTGGCAAGCTTGCCGAGTCCGAGGATGCCCGATCATTGGTCGGCAACACAGTCACAGCTGCTGGAGATGTCGTCGACGACGCTGGCGAAACCGTCGGACGCGCATCTCTTGGAGATGACAAGGAGAAGGAATACACTACTGGAAAACAAGAGGCCACGGAAAGCCCCAAGGTCCAGGAAGAGGACGCAAAGTCTACCGGCGGCTTCTTCAGTTCGGCTTCCAGCCTCGTCAAGCAAGGCCTTGGATCATTCAGCCGTAGCAAGAAAAACTTGAGTGACGCCGGACAGGAGGCAGCTCCTGATGCTCCAGAGGTCGAAAAGGCCGAAACTGAAACGCAAGCAAACAAGTCAGAGGCCGCTACATCACAGCCCGCTCTATCGGAAGCCGGCCAGCCAAATCTAGTCTCAAGATCCAAGGCTGATCTAGACGATGTCCCACCTAAACCTGAAGATGATTCCTTCACCGAAGCTGATGACCCCAATCTCAAATACCCTCCCCCAGAGAGTGCCATCGCACCCTCGGAGGCTCCTGAAGATGAGTCCCGCACGGAAGCTGGTGAATCTCAAAAGGGTGGCCAGTCTGAAGTCCCCGACGTCCCTGCCTCACAGGTTGGCGGCGCTCCCTCAGAAGCCCCTGAAGAGGATGTACGCACCGAGGCTGGTGAGTCCCTCAAGAGCGCGAAGTCCGGAGCCTCTAAGGCTCCTCCCTCTCAGGGCGAAGGCGCGCCATCAGAATCACCCGCAGATGATCAGCGCACCGAAGCTGGCGAGTCTCTGAAGGGCGGCCAGTCTGAAGTCCCCGACGTCTCACCCTCGCAGGCCGGTGATGCTCCTTCAGAAGTCCAAGAAGAGGATGTGCGCACCGAGGCTGGCGAATCTTTCAAGGGTGCCAAGTCTGGAGTCTCCCAAACTGCTCTGTCGCAAGGCGCTGATGCTCCTTCAGAGGTACCTGAGGGCTCCCAAATAGGTGACAAGAGCCAGCGCGATGCCGAATCTGAAGTTCCAAACCTCCCTTCAGAGGCTGGGGACGCTCCCTCGCAAGTCCCAGACGAGCTTCGCACTGAAGCCGGCGAGTCTCGAATTGAAGGATCGCAGGACGGTCCCGTAGCTCTCGAAGATCGCGAGGATGATCAGAAGACACTGGGCGGTAAGACTGATGCAAGCGCCGACAAGAGCCAGGTAGCTGGCACTGATGTCCCGGAAACCATCGGTGATGAGCAAGCTCAGGGAGAAGAATCCAAAGCAGGTGAGGAGCAGGCTCTGGGAGAAGAATCCAAAGCAGGTGAGGAGCAGGCTCTGGGAGAAGAATCCAAAGCAGGTGAGGAGCAGGCTCTGGGAGAAGAATCCCAAACAGGCGAGACACAGGAGGGAGAGGAGGGAGAGGAAGCTGAGAAACTTGACTACACCATCCTCAAGGGCGCCAAGGTGAACAAGGTTGGCAATCTCGTCAACGAGAAGGGCGAGATGGTCGGCCGTGTTATCGAAGGCAATGTCAAGCAGCTCCTTGGAAAGAAGGCAGATGAAGAGGGCAACATCTGGAACGACTCCGGCAAGATTGTCGGAAAGGGCGAGCCCATTTCTCAGGCTGAGCGCGATGACCACAAGGACTATGCTCCATTTGAAAACTTCCCTGATGCCGTCGTTGAATCTGACGGCCGTGTCACCTCCAAGGGTGAGCAGGTCGGTATCGTCGTCGAAGGCGACCCCAAGCGTCTTAAGGGCAGCAAGGTCGACGAGGACGGTGATATTCTTGACCGCAACGGAAATGTTGTCGGCAAGGCCGAGGCAAAGGAGAAAGATGTCCCAGAAGAGGAAGAGCCAGAAAAGACTGACACCAGCTCTCTTAAGAATGCCAAGGTCAACAAGGTTGGCAATCTGGTTGATTCCAAAGGTGAAGTCGTCGGCAAGGTTGTCGAGGGCAACATCAAGCAGCTCCAGGGCAGGACATGCGATGAGAACGGCGATATTTGGGACAGCAGCGGCAAGATTATAGGCAAGGGCGAGCCTCTGGCTACGGGCGATCGTGATGAGCAGAAGGACTTTGCACCATTTGAGAATTTCCCTAATGCCATTGTCGAAGCAGACGGTCGTGTGACCTCTGATGGCGTCCAAGTCGGCGTCGTCGTTCAAGGCGATCCCAAGCGCCTCAAAGGCAGCAAGGTCGACGAGGATGGAGACATTCTTGACCGAAACGGCAATGTCGTTGGCAAGGCCGAGTCTTGGGATGAGCCAGAAGCTGAGGCTGAGAAGGTAGTTGACCGCTCTTGCCTCGCCGGAAAGCGTGTCAACAAGAGAGGCAATGTCGTTGACTCATCTGGCGTCATCTATGGCCGTGTCATCGAAGGAAATGTTGCCAATCTTGTTGGCCGCATGTGCGACAAGGAAGGTAATGTGCGCAGCGAGTCTGGTGACATTATCGGCAAAGCTGAAATTGTTTCCGAGGGCGAGCGCGAAGGGTCCAAGGACGGTCCTTTTGCAGAGCTCTCGGGTCTTACTGTCAGCAAAGACGGCAAGGTCGTGACCGCAGCTGGAGATGTGGTAGGCAGACTTATCTCAGGAGATCCCAAGGTTCTCGCCGGACGATCAGTTGATGAAGACGGTGATATCATGGACAGAAATGGCAACGTCCTTGGCAAGGCTGAACGATGGGAGGAGCCTGAGGTTGAGAAGAAGAAGGATCCTCTCGCTGGCCGACGAGTGAACCGCGAAGGTAATGTTGTCGACGAAGATGGCAACATCATTGGCAAACTTGTCAGTGGTGATCTTCAAATCTGCTCAGGCAAGGAGGTTGACGACGATGGCGATGTTGTCAACGCCAAGGGCCACACCATTGGCCATGTATCTCTTCTTGAGAACATTCCTCCTGAGCCTGAGCCGGAGCATGTGGAGACTGAAGAGGAGAGAAAGGCTCGTGAGGAAGAAGCCAAGCAAAAGGCGGAAGACGAAAAAGACAGGAAGCTTGCTGGACAGCTCGGCGGATGCATTGAGCAGTCCCTGGACAAGATCCGACCTTTGTGCAAGTTGATCACAGACAAGATCGACAGCGCAGAGCGTACTCCCAAGGAAGACCTTGACGAAGAGGCTCTGGTCCGGGAGGTCAAGCCTTTGATTGAGGAAGGCGGCAAGATCTTGAGTGAGACCAACGGCATGATTCGTGGTCTTGATCCTGACGGCCGCATTCAGCGTCAGGCCAAGCAGAGATCGGGAACTAGGGAAGCTACCCCAGAGGAGCATCATCTGGCAGAGCAGCTGAAAGAGGTATGTTGAGACGTATCGAACACAAATCCGAACTGAGAACCAACTAACACATGTCATCAGCTCACCGGCACCGTCACCCAGACAATCGACAACGCCAAGCGCAAGATTGAGGGTATGCCTCATGCCAAGAAGGAGCTCAACCCTCTTTGGGGACTCTTGATGGAGCCTTTGGGACAGATTCTCGCCGCTGTTGGCTTGCTTCTCAACGGTGTTCTAGGCCTCGTTGGCAGACTGGTAAGTCCATCATTGTATCAATTGATATAGCCATTCTAACATCTCGTGTAGCTGAGCGGTCTTGGCCTTGCTCCCCTGGTTGATAACATCTTGGGCGGCCTCGGACTGAACAAGATTTTGGGCAGTCTCGGACTCGGAAGTGCGTATGATGCGCTGCTCGGAAAGGACAAGAAGGATGGTGGTAAGAAGAAGGGAATTCTCTTTTAGAAATGGACAATTGGTTTGCGTGTTATTTTGAATTTCCAATAGTGTATGGCCCTGTATTTTAATCTGCTTTCTTTGGATCTTGCAAGCAATTATAATGACTTCTTTTGCTTAAAAGTTCTGCTCCAATGTGTCTAGGTTAAACAGCCAGTGAAGTCCACCAATAACTGCATGAAATCCAGTAAATACATAATGTGGGCCTTATGCGTCAATCGCACATACCACTTTATCAGTATTCTCCCCACCATAAAGAGCACCAGAAAAATTCTCTGACTTTGCACTCTTCTTAGCCTCGTTCATCAACACAGCCTTTTCTGCTGTGCGAGCTGCTTGTCCTCTCCCGTGAGCGACAGGTGATGCCAACAGGGAGATCTCTGCGACCTCCTTAGGGTCAAAGACATTAACCATGCGGCTCTATCTGATCCGTCACGGCGAGACCGTGGACAATGTTGCTCAGCTCTACTCGGGCTCGCGCGACTGCGCCCTGACCTCGCACGGCGTGTCCCAATGCCAGCGCCTCGCCTCGTACCTTGCCGAGCGCCTGCCAGCCAGCAGCGGAATCCACATCTTCTCGTCCGACCTGCAGCGCGCTGCCAAGACGGCCCAGTCCATCTGCGACGCGAGGGGGAAGGATGAGGTGGTTCTGCAGCTGCCTGAGCTCCGCGAGCAGCACTTTGGCAGTGGCGAGGGCACCAAGTACACCCTTGGTCAGCCCTTGGTGGGTGTCGAGACGCAAGAGGACATGCGGGCTAGGGTGGACAGGTTCCTCAAGGATCAATTGCTCCCACTTTTGACTCCCCAGAACGATATCCCCGTTGTCATTGTCGCTCACGGCATCCTTCTTAGTGTTCTGTTCCGTCGTCTCGGCGAGCACCTACCCCGTGGTGCTGTCGCCGTGACCAAAGAGGCCGAGGGCGGTCACCCCCCCTTCGCATACATCAACGACGTACCCGCGCTCGTTGTATGGAGCAACACCGGCTATATTGAAGCTGAGGTGACCCCTACTGCTGCGGCAGATTGGTCGTCGGTGAAGCTTCAGATCGAGCGTATCAATTCGGTTCATCACCTTACAGGTCTGCACAAGACCCGCGGCGGCATTGGCAGCGCTGCCTTCGACGAGAAGCAGAAGACGATTGACTCGTTTCTCGCTCCCAAGAAGGCAGATGTTTCCGATGCCCCGCAATAGATTCCCAATGGTATGTTTTATCTTTTCTATTTCTCGAACACCACCTTCCCCCAAGCATTATGATGAAAAAGCAATTTATTCACAGACCTGTTCTGAAAACAATCATGTGGAAACAACTTTGTCCAACCGCTGTCTGACATGCTACCCTTAACACTTTTTTCCTCTTCAACTACTGTTCATGTTGCAGTGGCTAACTGTTTAAAAAGATTTAGTGCATCCATTCCTCCAAACTAGAAAGGGACACGGCGTTGTATTGAGATAAATTTTCATAGCGTTTTGTTAAAATATAGAGGAAATTTAAAATATTCTAAACATCTGTACTTGACTCATCCCGTCCCGTGAAAACTTTATGCAACCTCTTGCTCAGGGCTTGGCCGACTGTTCGATCAGACATGACCCCGTCCTTGTTGGCGCTCTTCCTCACTGCTTCCAGCCGATTTGCTCCTCCGCTTTCCAAGCCGTTGACGAGCTCAGAAACAGTGCCAAACTCAGCCGCGATCCCGTATGCTACAGGTGCTGTTACGCGAGAAATCTCCTGTAGCATGCGAATATAGGTGTCCTTGGGGTTGTCCCCCGAGCGAACCTGACCAGACTCCATGCAGAATGCCGCATTCATTGTCGCCTGGTCCTTCTGCTTCCGGTACGGTATTGTAGATATGTGCTGTGTGAGCACTGTGATCCACTGCGATGTCTCCAGCGGTATCGTGGTGTGGTGAATGAGAGCATCGTGCATCACCTGCAGCTGCAAGAGCGCGTCCTCGATCGTCTCCTCCGACACATATTCCGCAGCCGGTGCGTTTCTCCGCCTGCTACTGGAAGGAGCAGCACCTTCCTGCACGCGCACGCCGGAAACGAACTGCCTGTTCCGAGTATTGCGGTTCTTGCGCATCCACACATGAAGGCCTTCGATGAGATAGATGAGTTGGTGGTTTGGGAAGTGTTCCGTCATCTTGGAGACATGATCATCCAACCCGCCGCTGAGGGCGAGCTGAACGAATTCGTCAGCCAGTACGATTACAGCAACATGCTTCTCGTTCTGAATGCGTCGAGGGACAGGTTCCCAGTGGCCCAGATCTTCGTTGAACCGACTGGTGACTTTCCTCCTCCACTTGATAACATTGTCCACTGGGCTTTCCCATGTTGAGAATTCCACGTCCAGTGCCTTCAGAAGAGGCTCCACTTGCGTCCTCGTCGTCGGGTTCAGGTTCGCCGACAGGTCGACAAGCATTTCAGGAGTTGAGATTTTCTTATCCGTGCGTATCTTGTTGACCTCGGCCAGGGCAGCCGCTCGTTCCTTGTCGCGCGATTTGGCCGCTTTATCTTGCTCCCTCTCGCGTTGCTTCCGGGCCTTCTCGGCAGCCGTGGCCGCTGCTTTCGTCTCACGCTCCCGGGCCCTCTCAGCCGTAGACTTTGTAGGTTTCGACGCTTTCGAACGGCTCTTCGAGGCGAAATTGTCGCTGTATGATCGGTGGAGGGAGGATCGTTTCCGGGGAGCTGCTATCAGCTGGGTGATATCAGGTAGTTCATCTTCATCCGACTCGCTTTCAAATCCATGGACTGACGAATCAGAATCTACTGAAATTGTAACCTCTGCCGTAGCCTTCTGCCTCCGTACGTCTGGCAATGCATGCGATCCTATCTCGGGCGCCGAGCTTGAGATGGGGTCCCAATCCCGTCTCGATGCCGTGTTCGATGTAAAACGTGGTGGGCTCGGCGCACTGCTAACAATTTCAATGTCTGGAAAGCGAGCAGCCTTAGGTGCATTTTCCTTGGCACATGTCTCGCGGGGAGAACTGGCAAAGGGGTCCGACGACTCTACATGCTTAGGTGCATGTGACAGTGGTGGATTGGAACAGGGTATGTGCTGTGGTATCGGGCTCTTGAACGGGTCTGGGCTGCTCTGGAAACTCGTCCTAAATGATGTCGTGGGTGGGTTTTCGATGGTCGTTAAGGGCAGTCCCAGCTTGCTCCGTGCGGTAGGTGGCCGTTCCGGGGAGCTCAATATCTCGACAGGACCGTTGGCAGAGTGAGAACATTTATCCTGATTACCACCCGATGGCGCCTCCTTCTGGGACGAGTAGAACGGGTCGCTGTGCTCCAGTGTCGGGGGATCTTTCGGGTTCACCCAGTCAGACACTCGTCTTCGTTTGTTGCCGTTGCTCGTTGACTCGTATACTCTTGGTTCGTCATTGTCGCTCGCACTGCCAAAATCATCACTATGAATGTCGATGATTGTTTCTTGGATGATCCGCTGCCTCGTTGCGTCCGCCGTTTCGATCGAGATATGGGTCAATTGTTGTTTGGATGTGGTATTGTGTGTCTGATTTGCGTAGGAGCTTTTGTCGAATGAAGGGAGTGATATCAACTCGTCAATATCAATTGTAGTGTCGAACTCGTCGGATAAGCATTCCAGATCCACCCCATGCGGTTGGCTCACGCAGGGCTCTGTCCCTTGACCGCTCGGGACGGTGTCATCGACAAACAAAGGAGGCGACGATGACTTCAGGGGCGGTGGCGGACTTGATGAGATCAAGTCAATGACTTCCCGTGCCATCGTGGGTCGTGGACGCCTGGACTCATGGAGGGAGTTGGTCCATGGTGCAGGTTGACGCTTATCGGATATCAACCACCACTTCGCGTTCTTCGTTTGCAACCAAGAGCGGGACACTTACACGTCGTCACGTGATTGGCGCTAGACTTGGCAGTGCCTTCATAGCTACGGACCTACCCTATATCAACACTCATCGCCCAGACCTCCAATGAATGGAATTCTACATACTTGGTGAGCTCTATTGAATATTCGAATGGTGGGGATGGTCTCAGATGACATACTTGATTAAAGTGGTGGGCACGTCTCAGATCAGCTATGCAGACCGTTGCGAGCCTACGGCATCGGTCTCAAATCTACACATCACGTACTTGTGCTGGAATTCTACCCTAGCCCGGCGGTGAAGAACTGCATGTTCTACAAAAAGCAAATAGTTTGAAACCGAAGAGACAAATGTCGTAATCGAGTGACCCTGGACCTGAAAAATGCTTAGATTGTGACATACTGGAACCATTTTGAAGTTTGCTATTATGGACGTCCGTCACTGATGGCATCGTGATGGCCTCTACAAGCTTCTACACACTGCTAATTTGGGTAGTTTGATGGATGGTCTGTGTGGTCACCACACAACAACGCTCCAGCCACCAGCGCTAAGGTGGCGGGTATCCAGGGTGCCGGAAGGCCGGGACGACTTGAAACGACGATGGATGGTTTGGCAAGCCTCCCCATTGCCAGCACTTCCTTTTTGATGGCTTTAAGCTCAGAGGCCAACAGTGGCGTGGAATAATTGCTTTTTCTTCTGGTCAGCACCTTACCAGTGTGTTCCCCACACTAAAAAAGAGGACGAGGGAACGAAACAAGCGTGGTGAGGGTAGACACACTGTGCGCCGCACATTCCTCAAGACACTGTGACGCTCGGTATTGGACAGGAAGAGGAAAAAGGGATGGAACCTTGCCATGCTGACCCAGGGGGAGGAATCAAACGTTGGCCGACAGGGGAGATAAACGTGGGTGTCGTTTTTTGTCAGCCGGGCCAAGTAATCTGAGGACCTGGACTATTGTGCGAGCTTCCCGGAGCCGTTGCTATTGAGATAGCACTCTTGGATCTACTATTAAGCAGTAGCTCGTCGCCAATTGCCCGACGCGGGTCGTGGGTGGCTGGGCGTGAATACCCAACACGGCGAAGTGATGGGTTAGTGCCCGGCACCGACTCAGAGCGCGCACGAGAGTGTCTGTGAGGCCCTCCACAATAATCACAGAACAGGTCCAATGGTCGGGAGCCTTTCGCAGAGCCAAATGGGCGCGGGCCCCGGCTGGTCCACGCATCCACACGCATCCTGGACGCAGGCTAAGCCCAAACAGGTTTGTGCGCCAGCGGTTCCTGGATTGAGGATCGAGGATAGGCGCAGAGAAAACATGGCCAGTCCTTGTAGGCCGCCGGCATAGTTGGTTGATGCTATCCGCCATCAAGATGAGTTCTGATCGTCGTGCCCCGATGCTGGATACGGCTTGATGATGAATGGCCCAGCGCGCGCTAAAGGGCAAGCGAGTAGGGATGGCCCATGGGAGGAGCCCAATGCAGAGCGGATGGACGTGTCTTGGATCATGGATGGTCATCATGCTGCTGCCGTCCAGCCCAGCAAGGGACGAGACGACGATAATGGAGCTTGGTAAGCCGTGTCCGTGTCTATTGATAGGTAAGGCGAGCATGGGCAGGGTAGCTTGAGGTGCAGCCAGGACTGGCAGGGTCTGGAATAAAGGGCTGCATGTTCGCGCCAGCCACTGGCTGGGAGGCTAGAGCACCCCCTAGAATGGCACTGTGCTAAGTAGATTCTTTTCTTCTTTCACAGCTCCTCGGGGGATGCGACCCTGGATCTGGGAGAGGACTAGCATCAGACTGAGCGAGCGTCTTGCTGTGTGGCTTTCTGGTACCTTATGCACCCGCAGTTTAGTGGCACAGTGGGGGCCATCAACGTCCGTGCACCAACCCGTTTAGCGAGTGCTGGAGCATGAGGGGACTGAGACGGCCTGTGATTGGCTGGGAAGCTCTCCTTTCGGTGAAGTGACCACCTAGGGTTACAGCAGAGGAACTCAGTGAGCGTGACAGTCTTTGGGTCCGGAGCTGGCCCAGCGTTACAATGGCCATCTCTCTGCTTTTGCTGTCATATGGGGGGTCGCTCGTGCATGGGACCCCAACACAGGCAGGTACCGACTGCATAGTGTGCACCTAGGTATGTTCCGTGTATGTGTGGTTATCAGCTCAGTCCCGAGATGCCATCAATTTGCTGCCACTGGCCAACCACTAAGATGGCATCCAGCTCGCTATGTGCACTGTTCATTCTGTGACTAGCGGCCATTAGCAGCTCCCTGTCGGCCAGCTGGTGGGGACCTTGCCAGATGGCTGCCCCTGGATTTTTTTTTCCCTCTAGCACTGTCAAATCCCATCGCATCCTGGCCGGCTCCCCTTTTTTTGCTTCCCCCCCAACCTTGTCCAAAAGTCCATATTCGGGTCGCTACATTAGATTACATACATACGACCGACCGGGTACTCCCTTTCCCTCCTGGCTCAGTCCCTTTCCCAGGCCCAGGTTTCGTCTGTACCTATCGCCTTTTCGAGCAGCCGGGAGGAGTCGCAGGAAGTATTCCTTCAAACACGCGGTCCCTCTTATTGATTAGGTTGCAGCAAGTCTCACGCCGCTGGCTCGACGCGAATTTAATTAAAAATCACCCCACACGTTCTATCTCATTCCCACGGGCCACTCCCAAGCCCAGAGACGACCCTGAGCGGGCCACACACCTTTTGCGTCGACACCCTCCTTGATCCGCCCCTTCCTCTAGTCCAGTCCAGTCCAGTCCTCCAAACCACCCAGTCGTCGCTGCTCTGAGATCGCGCATTTCAAGATCTCGACGCGTCAGGTAGCAAAGCCGCCTCTGCAGTCTGGCACCGACAAGACAAGGGAATCCCATCCGACAATAGTCCCGCGCCGTCATCCATCCCCCCGGCAGCGCACTTTATGACTGTCTGACGATACTCCAACCACCCTCGGGCAGGGATCGAAGCAATCGCGAACGTACTTGGTTTCGCGCCTCGCCGCTGCCATTGAATGAACGCCCTCCACAACCGTTCCTGAATCCCCGGCGAACATCAGTTCGGTTGCCAACATGACGACGAATTCGCCTCCGACCTCCCCTCAGCAGGGCGGCGGACAACGACCTGCCAGTGCTATCGCGCGACCAGCGAACAGAAGTAGTAGCCGATTGAGCATGACAGGCGGCAAGACTGTCGCTACAGGGAGTAGGGCCTCTGATGAGGAGAGCCGGACCGCGGTCAAAGTTGGTACGTGTTGTGCTTTCCGTCGCATCGCTTCGCATCGCGTGGGTGCCTGCGCTGTAGGAACTTTTCAAGGGATCTCTGTCTTTGCTAACACGGTCTTTCTTTCTAGCTGTCCGCGTTCGACCGCCGTTGAAGCCAACGGACCCCGGCTACGAGCTTATTCCTCAACGCTTCCAACGATCCATGGTGCAGACCACCTCGAATACCAGTCTGGCCATCGACTCTCCCCAGGGCAAGAAGCTATTCGTCTTTGATCGCGTTTTCAGCTCGGATGTGAACCAAGACGGCGTTTGGGAATACTTGAGCGAATCCATCAGCGCCTTTACCCAGGGCTACAATGTCTCACTGCTTGCATACGGACAGTCTGGTGCTGGTAAATCCTATACCATGGGTACCTCTGGTCCCTTGGAGCAGCATGACGAAGAGATCATGGGTGAGTTTTTAAACCAACCCCGTAATATATCTATGCCCCTTCTGACTTTTCTAGGTGTCATTCCCCGTGCCGCCAAGGCATTGTTCGAGACGCTCGACGTCAGCAAGGCTGCCGTTCCCGTCAAGCCTTCCAACCGCAGTTCCATGTCCCACCTCCGAACACCGCGAGGATATGGCCAACAAAACACACTTGGAGACGCCGATTGGTCTCTGAAGGCAACATACGTAGAAATCTACAACGAGCAGCTGCGCGATCTTCTCGTTCCCGAATCAACCCCTCTGGCCGATCGTGGCAACGTCGCGATTCGAGAAGATGTAAAGGGCAACATTATTCTCACTGGCCTCCGTCAGGTGGATATTACCTGCGTCGATGATCTCATCAATGCGCTGAATTTCGGTTCTTCGATTCGACAGACTGATGCTACCGCCATCAACGCCAAGTCTTCCCGTTCGCACGCCGTTTTTTCACTGAACCTTGTGCAGCGGAAGAATAAGTCTTCTCCCACCTCAACCAACGAAAGGCGCTTCTCGGTACCGATTGAGTCCATGACGGGCCAAGAGGTCACCGTCACAACCGATAGCAAGTTGCACTTTGTGGATTTGGCCGGTAGCGAAAGGCTCAAGAACACTGGCGCTCATGGCGAGAGGGCCAAGGAAGGTATCTCGATCAACGCCGGTTTGGCCTCGCTTGGCAAGGTCATCAGCCAGCTGTCGTCGAGACAGGCTGGGTCCCATGTCTCTTACCGTGATTCAAAGCTCACCCGCTTGCTGCAGGATTCGCTGGGCGGAAATGCAATCACTTACATGATTGCTTGTGTGACGCCTGCTGAATTCCATCTTAGTGAGACTCTCAACACTGTTCAATACGCTCAGCGTGCTCGCGCTATTCAGTCGAAGCCCCGCATCCAGCAAGTTGAGGAAGGCGACAAGCAGGCCATTATCGACCGAT
This sequence comes from Clonostachys rosea, assembly GCA_026958235.1. NCBI lineage: Eukaryota > Fungi > Ascomycota > Sordariomycetes > Hypocreales > Bionectriaceae > Clonostachys > Clonostachys rosea. Next base: position 1,233,027 of record CP110207.1, read on the forward strand.
TGAAGGTAGAGATCGCCTTCCTTCGCGAGCAGATCAGCAGCAATGCAAGCCGTGGCGAGCCTAGTCCTCGCCGTCTGAACTTGAACACCAACGAACGTTTTGATCGCCAGAGTGAGCGGGAGGCCGAGCTCCAGAACCAGCTGCTCGACACACAGGAAAATTACACTGCGCTCAGCCAGCGACATGCCAAGTTGATTTCTGAGATGGCAAAGGCTCGGGAGAATGAGTCGAGCAACGAGGCACACGAGCTGGGTGACACTGCGACGGACCGTCTCAACCGATCCAACTCTTTCGCCCAGGCTGTGGAGCAGGTTGTGATGGAATATGAGAAAACCATCCAGTCACTGGAACACTCCCTATCGAGCACAAGAGGAACACTGTCTACCACCGAAGCCAGTCTGCTGGAGAAGGAGAGCAAGTGTGCGTACGCTGAGACCATCAACACTCAGCTCCAGGCCCGACTTCAGAAGCTCGTGGACCGTGAGGCCAGCACGGAGAACTACCTGCATGATCTTGAGACCAAGCTCGATGGCCATACCAATGGCGAGGAGAAGAATGCAACAATCATCATGCAGCTACGGAAAGAGATTGCCCGGGTCCGTGAAAATGAGGCTTCTTGCGAAGACTACATCTCGACTCTGGAAGAGCGCCTTGCGGAGACTGACCAAGATTCTGAGCTCATGCAACGGGAAATTGATCGTCTGGAGCAGGTCATCGAGCGTCAGCGCAGCTTAGGCAAACTTGATTCTCTTCTCTACGACCTGGACAATGTCGAGGAGGCCAAGCAGCCCGGACCCGAGCCCAAGGAACCCACAGCCAATGGACCTGCCCGCCGACGAAGTAGCACTGCCGGTCATTCTAGAGCTCAATCGCATGTCAGCCGCCACAGCCAAACTCAGGATCCCATCCCCGAGGATGACGAAGGCGTTGAGGGCAACCAGGCAGCTCAGATTCCTACTGTCAAGGAGGAGGTTGAGGAAAACCCTCGGGTTGAGGCAAGTCCCGCTAACGGTGAGTATGATGATGTTCCAAGCTCTGCCCAGAGCAAGTTTGTGGCCGATAAGCTGGAGAACGTGACCCAAGAGCTCTTTGATCTCCGCGTGGAACACGAAACCACAGTGAACTCGTTCGATGACCTTCATCTCAAGTACGAGGAAGCTATGCGCAAAGTTGCCGAGCTTCAGGATGCAGTTGATGAGGCACGCCACAGTAAGCCATCTCGTCCTCGCGATTCAATTATTTCCGAGGTTGCAGGTCGTCCTGATTCTTTCTTGTCGGAGACGAAGACGAACGATTCAAAGCATGGGCTTCGGTCATCGGCTTCGCGATCGCTCTCCTCGGAATTATCATCTGCTATGGACTCGCCTGCCACCGCGGACACATCTAACGGTGACGTGTCATCGGAGGATGAGACTGCCACAACCAAACCGGGTGGTGCTTCGTCGGATGATATGACGGAGGGACCTCTTTCTCCCGCCTTTACTGAGCGGAGCAACCAAGAATTCGAGGCTGAGATCACCCGCTTCAAGACTCTTGTTGCTGAAAGAGAGGCTGCTGAGAAAGAGCTCGCCAGCAAGTACGCGGAGCTCGAGTCTAAGCACAGCGAGACTCTGGATATTGTGGAAGAACTCAAGACTGAGGTGCACAAGGCTCGTGCTATCGAGGCCACTTCTCCCCGAACACCCACCCCTATCATTCGCCGCAAATCAAGCCAGAACCTTCTCGTCGACCGCGCCCAACGCTCATTCTCCTCGCTTCGCAATATCGCCAATGAACACCTCAAGAACAGCCCCGAGGTGTACCAAAACTTCGAGGTTAACCTCAATGCAGCTATGCATGAGCTCCACTCGCGCAGCGAACGTATCCAGGAGCTGGAGGCCGATATTGCGTCGACTAAGAAGGAGATGGAGGCCAAGATGACCATCATCTCGGGTCTTACTCGTGAGCGCAGCAGTTTGAAGGCAAGCCCTGTCGATATGTCCATGGTGGCGACCCTTCGAGACCAGCTCGAGCAGAGCGAGAACCAGATTGCGTCGCTTAAGGAAGCTCATGCGTCCCGCGAAGGGCATTTGGAGAACGAGCTGGAAGCTCTTCGCAAGGCCATGAGTGGTCCCGGGGCCGATGACACCATCGCCAATGCCACCAAGATCGCACAGCTCGAACACGAGGTCTCCCAGTGGGAGCTCCAGCACAAGGCAGCTCTGGAGACCGCGGCATCTAAGGAACAGGAGTTGTTGTCGGCGATCAAGCAGCTGGAGGCACAGGCTGTGTCTGTGCATGCTGAACTGCAACAGGCTCGCTCTGTCCCAGCCGGTCAAGACGAGGCTGCCAAGGAGGTAGAGAGGAAGCAGGAGAGTCTGATCAGCTTCCTCCGAAGCGAGATTGACGAGTATAAGGCCATCATTAACAGCAATGCTACCAAGGTTGCCGAGCTCGAGACTGCGCACGCCACTGCGGTCTCCGATCTTGATAGGCTGAACAAGGTGCACGCCTCCGTTGCAGCTGACCTGGAGGCCTCTGTCAGGGATCGGGAAGCTGAAGCTGCAGAGGCTAACCGCCTGGAGCAACTTGTCTTGACACTTGAGGAGCAACTCACCGCCCACGAGGAGGCTGCTAGTAGGACTCACCAGACACTCGAGTCTTTGCAAGCTGCTCACCAGCAGGAGCTGGCGGATGTGAAGTTACAGGAGCAGAAGGGTTACGAGGAGCAAGTTGCCGTCCTTATGAGCGAGCAAGCTGATACCGTTCGATACCTCGAGGCGGAAGTCTCTGGAACCCGCGAGGAGCTGGTCACGCTCGCTCGCCAGGTCGGTACGGCTCTGGGCATGGAACCTGAGCCAGACAACCTCCGTACTTGGATCGATAGCCTGGTGGCTGACCGCGCGGCGCTTGGTAGCGAGCGCAAGAGGGCTGGCGAGATGGAGAAGCATGTGGCCGAACTCTCAACCATCAATGATGGTATCCTGAAAGACCTGGAGAACGCCAAGAAGTCACTGGCAGACATTGCACCCACCAACTCGGGTTCCATGACAGCGACGGTCGAGGCTTTGAAGGGCAAGCTGGCTGAGATGGAGAGCCGCAACGAGAAGAACACGCGGATGATCGAGGAGCTCGAGGAACAGCTCCAGAGCAACTTTGATGAGGCACAGGTCACCAACAACCGCATCAGCACTCTCCAGACCGAGCGTGACTCACAGCTCGAGGAGATCAACAACTCACGGTTGAGGCTGCAGGCCGAGCTCGAAGCGGTCAGAGAGGAGTATGCCGCTCTGCAGGTAAGTGTCATGAAGACGCAACATATTGATCGTTACACCACTGACATGTATCCGCTCCAGGCCAAATATGAAGAGACCACTAGCGACATCAACCGATCTAGTGTCCAGTCTGCTGTCAGGAAGAGCGCGTCCCACACTTCGCTCCCTTCGCCACCTCCAGTTATCCCGCTGCCACCTCTGCCCAGCGGAGCAAGCGCACCGGGCACTCCCAACCTCAACGGCCACCCGCCGAGCTCACCGACATCCACCCGTCCACCAAGCAAGGACAACTTTGGCGCCCTCAGCGCCAGCCAAGTCAGCCAGCTTGCGGAGGACCAGGAGGCTCGCATCCGCACCATCAAGAAGCATCTAGATGCCGAACGTCAACTGACGCAGACGCTCGAGGAGGCCCTTACCGACTTGGAGAAGCAGTCCAACAAGGTCAAGGCCGACTGCGAGGCCTGGAAGAAGCGTGCCAGCGAGCTCGAGCACGAGGTCAAGGAGCTCAAGGAGAAGCCAGCCCAGGAAGCCCAGGACAACCGCTGGAGCTTGCAGGCAGTCGAGGAGGAGCGCAAGAAGCGCCAGGCAGCCGAGGCAGCTCGCAAGCAGCTCGAGGACCGAATGAACGCCATCAACAAGACGAAGAAGAAGAAGGGCAGCCTGAACTGCTTCTAGGAGGGGCTACGCTGCATCTAGTCGGTCGTCGAGTGGGAGAAGCCTACTCGGCGTGGACGGACAGACGTCTCAGCGGCCCCGCAAGCATGTTCTGGACCGCCTGTGTGTCTTTTGTTTCATCAGCATCCGCATACCCACTTGCCTTTCCTTCTATTTCCTGGTTCTGATTGCGGTGTCATTTCCTCGTTGGCCAGGAGTTTTTGAGCGGGTAAAGCAGTTCATTTTCCGTCACTACGCAACTTCTCGATATATCCAAAAGGCTGCGTGGCAATAATCACCAGTCATCCACTCAGTCACCCTTTCCATCCACCCACACCTACACTTATATTCTGTTATTGCATGATGAGACCATGCATCTACGCTGATTCCCGTTTCCTTGATAAGCTTACTTTATTTTTCCCGACATTTTTATTTCTATGCGTTTATTACGTCGTCTCATGGATATTCTCCTTTTACACTATATTTGTTCGCCTCATACCTTCGCATCAAGAATATATTAAAATCTTGTTGTTGCCTGTAACGTGTAATTTCTATGGGGGGGAGAGAGAAAGAGGGGGAGAGAAAAGAGGAGGCAGAAGGAGAGAGCTGAAAGAGGGACGAGAGAGAGAGCGATGAATCTTACGATTATATCCCGCCACCCTGTGGGCATTGTTGTGACAGATAGATAGTCTTGTATCACTTATTATTGCTACCGAGACCAATACGATCGACGAGCCTTTTTTCTGGTTTTCCTTTTTTTCAGATATTTTTAAAATAATTTCATCAAATCTCTCGAACATCTGACTTGTACCTCTCTTTAGTTAATACCGTCATGTCCGTTTGTGTATGTGAATCATGCTTCAGATATCTCCTCCGTCCGCCGTCTGCGCGATCTTTCCTTCCGCCGCCGCCTCGACTGCTCCTGAACCCGCCGTCTCGGAGGCGGAGGCGGCGGTTCATCAAGGTGCTCCTGCTCCTGCTCCGAGGGCAGCACCTCGGGGAACCAGCCGTACTCGCCAAAGTCGATGATGAACTCGCCCATGGCATCCTCGGTCACCTCGACATCCTCGGCCCGCAGCGCAGCGGCCTGTCGCGCCGCTGACCCGGGGCCTCTGTTCACTGGTCAGCATGGGATCTAGAGATACTAGAGGGGGCCGAGCACGTGCCTATGAGAGATGAGGCCCTTGGCGTTGATGACGCGGTGCCAGGGGACGTTTGCGCTGTGGAAGCGGGCGTCGGAGTCGGCGGCGGGGAGGCCTTTGAGACAGGCGCCGACCTGGCGAGGGCGTTGGGCTGGTGAATAATTAGTACATTGAAGATAAGGGGAGAGGAGGGAAAAGGATCAAGCTCACGTTCACCGATGAGAAAGGCGATCTGGGCGTAGTTGGTGACTCGGCCGTGGGGGATCTCCTGGACGGCGGTGTAGACGGCGTGGCGGAAGGCGGCGACTAGCTCTGGGTCAGACATGAGGATATTAAGATTGGTTTTATAGGTATTGATGAAGGCTACGAGATGATATTGAGATGGTGTTTCTTGGTGTTGAGGCTGAGGGTGATGACAAAACAAGGGCGTGAGTGAATGCATGTAGCCGGACGTGACGCCCCGCTTGATGCATCGTTCACAGGTTAAATAGGTGTGAAATCGGGAGAAGAGAATTAAAGATTATCTATCTGTGAGTCAATTGGGGTTAGTCCAATCGATGTTCTAGCAAATAATTCACATGATGAATTCAATACATGAACAAAGGAAGTTATACATGAATGAATGAAGCTTGACACGGGGATGCATATCCAGCTCCAGAAGGGCACTTCCTCCAAGAGAACTGATACCCGACATGCCACTCGGTCAATTACTTCGAAGACGGGCAATGACTATCCTGGCTTTTGTATCCTTCGCAAGCCAGCCGCCCGTTCTCGTTACTCATGAACCCGGCTGGAGGTTCCGATTGTCAGCTCAATACGATCCGTGGGAGGGGGACAGCATTTCACTTACGGAGCCAGATGGAGGTATAATCAACCGTATCATTGCCTTTGTAGCATTTGCAGGTGACAGAACCAGGATTAATACCGTAGAGTGCACACCCCCAGCATGAGGTGTGGAAGTTGCCGCTGGATCCAAGGTCAGCATGTGCCAGTGCTAGCCAAGGGAAAGCTGACAGAGAAAAGGGCCCTTGCTGCCAGGGGGTCTACTTACTCCCTTTCCCATCGCAATGTGCCCCCTCGGCTGGCGATGCAGTTGCTCAGGTTGATGCTGGCGCACCGGGTGCTGCCGTTCAACTGTCGGCAATTTGCGGACAGCCGGGGCGACTTGGTCAGGCCATTGGTCCTATCAAGGGCTAAGCCCTCGCAACTCAGCATAAAGGAAGTCTTTGTCGAGTTTGTCTCCCGGCGGGCGGCGAATGTTTCGTAGGGCCGCTCGAAGGAAGCTTGGGTGCTGACGGAGGTCGTCGTGAGCGCGGGAGGGTCGTCATAGTAGGGAAGCGCAAGGGCTTGGCCTGAGAGTTGGATCAGGAGGAGGATAGACTTTAGGAAGCTGGCCATTGCAGTCGATGTTTTGAAGTTGCTGACTTGGAAGTCGTTGAGTGTGATCCAAGTGATGTCGAGTGGCCGGGAGGCAAGATACTTATACACATGCAAGCAATTTAAATTAGATACGCATTCTCATGATCACTGAGTGATTCTAGGTCGCCTAGTGCTTCGGAGACATCCAGGGGAGGATGAGAGCCTATCATCTTGCCAATATCTTAGTGATTCTAAGCTATGCATAACTTGGGAGAGGGACCTAACAACAGATGACAACACCTCATCTCATTTGCTTATCTACCCCCGAGGCTCTTTTGGATTTGTCGGGCCTTGGAAAAGACCGCATTCACAGATCTGTTAACTCTCCTCTGTTTGTGAATGTAGGATTCTCCTAACATAGTTTTGAATGGTTGCTATCAATCCAAGGTAGGGTTTATACTGAAATGTAGTTGAGATGACCGGCTTCGTGATAGTGATTTATTCAAATGCAAAAGTCCTAACTTATACGCAAGCAATTTAAGCGAATGCTCCGTCCTCCTTGTTCCAAGAATTTTGCTGAATTGCCGAGCTAGGGTGACACGTATTAAACCACAGGACAGGAGTTGAGCCAACCAAGTGAGCATTTATGTTGCCAATCTATTTTAATGCATATGCCGGGGCTTTGTATCAGCTAAATATGCTATGTACCTATGCCCGATTCTAAGATGCTGGAACCCAACTTCATGCCTGGCTTAATATAAACCGCACACTGCAAACAATTGCAATCTGTGCGAGCTTCTGTACCCTCTAAGTAATATGTCAACAAGACAAGGTGATTCACTTTGAACAAAGCAGGTGGCTCGGTTTATTCTTAACACCGATCCAGCGACCTGCAGGTCTATATCCAGATACTTTTCAACCCAACTCGTAGCGAGGGTAGCTCACTAGGAATTGAAGATGGCAAGATTAGAGTTTACCTCGCAAAACCTGCCGTATCAAGGTGCCGAGACGCATTTCCAGAGTCCCAAGCTGTTGCTGCTCTAGCCAATGGGCGTGATAACTGAAGATGGATCATGTAGGTGCCAATACCATCAGCTCGCGCTACCAGTGTGGTCTACATGAACCATCGGCGTTCATGGTTGGGCCATGGGTAGTTTTCACTCTCCCATCATGGCTCAACCTGGTCGTTTGAAAGGGTGTGCCTCGGTGCTGAGTACAAAGTCATCCAGGCTGATCAAGTCTGGCGGCGAGAAGATTAAGTAAAAGTACTTGAGAGTTTCCGCCATCCAGAAGCTCTACAATGGAACCAGTTAGCAATGTCAATACTTGTTGGTTTCTTCCCATACGTACCTCCATCGAGTCTTCCTTGACGGTTTCGCCTTTGACTCGGACGTTCTTAATGGCCGAATACGCCAGCTTGGTCTCCGTCGACCGCACAATGCTCTGGAACATCTCCCATGCCATCTCACGCAAATCATCCTCGCCCGTCATACGGTACAGGAGGAAAATGCTCTCAATAGCCTCGGGGCGCAGGATGTAGCGCGGATCGCGGACGCTCTTCCAGCCTTTGCCGATCTGCTGGTCGCCCTGCGTGCGCCAGGTGTGCTCGTCCCACTCGCACTCGTCCAGGGTCTCGCACGGGAGCATGGTGAAGAGCTCAGGCATGAGCCCCGTGGGGAACTGGTTGTACGCCCAGCCGCAGCCCCTCGTCAGGCGATCGCCTATCGAGACGTGGTCCTTGGCACCGAAGACCTTGCCCCCCAGGCCAAACATGCCGCCGGCGAAGCAGGAGAGGTGCTGGCCGTCCGGGATGAGCCTGATCTTGTCCGTGCCGAGCCTGGCGTCCCCGACGAAGAGGATGTCCTCGCCGTTGGGGAGCATCGGCCGGAACAGGAGATGCTCCTTCACCACCTCCATGGATCGGAGGTACATCTTCTTGTAGGTCTCGTCCACGCCGCCCAGGAGGACGTGCATCTTGGGGAGGTACTCGTACAGGGAGTCGGCCTGGCCGCCGATGGAGAAGACGGAGCTCCTCGCGACCTCGTTCTGGAAGTCGACGAAGACGGGCCACAGGCCGGGGATGCCGGTGTCCTCCTGCATGCGCTCGAGGACCCGCGTCACACGGTCCGTGGCGTCGTAAAACTTTGGATCACCCGTTAGCTGGGATAGCCTGGTGAACTCGAGGCAGAGCGAGGCCGGCGACGCGACGGGGTCATGGACACCGGCAACCTGCCTGCCCTGGCGGGCGTTGTCGAAGTTGAGCCAGAAGCCCGGGAGGCGGTTGGGGGTGTCGAAGGCGACGTAGAGCATCTCGCCGACCTCGAGGGCCTTGTGCAGCATCCTCTCCTCGCCGCTGAGCTCGTACGCGCTGATGAGGCCGCCGAGGTGCCTGATGGTCATCTCGAAGAGGTTGACGGCGGTGTCGCGGGTCTTGGAGAAGTCGATGGCGGCGACGGCGTTGCTGGCCTCGCGGAACTCGGCGTCGAGGCCCATGATGAGGAGGGTGTCGAGGGTGTCGATCAGGGTGGCGGCCCAGCCGCCGAAGCTGGTCCTCCCGCCGCCCGAGACGGGCTTGAGCTCGTCTCTCAGCCAGGCATGATCCCGGTAGGCATTGTAGCTTCGCTTGAAGACGCGGAGGACGTCGTCGCGGCGCGGGTCGGGGCGGTCGGGGTTGGTGAAGGCGGAGCGCGGGGCCTGGACGGCGGGCAGCTTGCGAGGCTTGCCCTTGGGGAGGCTCTTGATGACGTCGGGCGGGTAGAACTGTTTGGCGGCGGACCAGTTGAAGCTGCTGGGGATAAAGTCGGCGGGGGGCGGCACCCGGGAGAAGGAGGAGAAGGAGGAGGAAGATGAGGAGGAGGAGCGGATGAGGTGGTGGAACAGCACAACCAATAGGGCGACGCCGGTGAGGATGACGAGTCTGGACGCGCGCCGCCGGACAGCAGCCATGGCGGAGACCTTAAAGGTTCAATGCGTGGAGGCTCGACCTCACAGCGGGTGGAGGGTGGTGGCCAGAGGGGGGACGGGCCCTGTCGCTCGCTATAGTGCGAAGGGGATAGCGGGAGGCGGCTGCTGAACTCAAAATAACTACCAGGAATCAGGGACCGGAACCTTCTGGCCCTCTCCACTGCAGCAGGTCGTCAATTGGACGCTCAATTGAAGTTGTTTGCGGTGGAAGGGATGAGGACAGGAGCCCGGCGATGGGAGAGGCCACCTCAGACATCCGACGCTCAGGTCGTGCCGAGTGTCTTGGCACTCTCCCAGCAGCTGTCCCGTACTGTCAGGTACATCTAGCCCAGCATGGACGAGACGAGACAAATGTCCCTGGTGCGATGACTGTACCACCAGCCCTCCGCCGCTGGATTGGTGGTTTCCCTGGGCTTGTCAGAGCATCGCTCCACCACACCCCCGCGACCAGCACGGCCGTGGCTGCGGATGGAAGGCCGGTGTGAACGCTAATGAATTGGCCCGTCGCGGGTTATTTTTGTGTGTGGGGCGGGTGAGGCGATCATCATCATCGTACAGTGTCAGTTGCGCTGGACTGGACATCTTGAAGTTGGTGTTGGTGCTGCCGACATCTCGTGTCCCGTCACATAGCCGGTCGGTGGGAGACGCTCGTGTGCTTTGTGCATGTATGTATCATCCGTCCATTTTTGCCTCTTGATTGACATGTACGCCGCCGTTGTGAATGCCAAACCCACATCATCCTCCCGTCGTATGGCGTATTTTCATGACATGACAAACTTAATTTGGTGTCAACAACCCCACAAATTGCTAGCCCATGAAGGAGAATATGTGACTCGCTTGTCGGGGAAAATCAAGAGAAACGTATTACCAAGTTTAAAAGAAAAATACTCCGTAAACCAAAGTATCATTTCTATCTAACCCTTAATCGGGTGTTGAACCGGGGTCTAAGTCTAGGGTATCGCATCTCGTCTACCGCTCGCTTCAAATATCAAGCCCAGCCTCATGCGCCATTTCCGTAATGTAGCCAACCAGCTTGGTGACAATGTCTGCCTGGATGGGCACCCGGTGGTCGCCATCCCACTCTATCAACCGCGTAGTCCCCGTCTTGCAGTAGTTCTTGAGCAGGACCCGGTGCTCCTCCAGGCCCGGGTCCTTCAGCCCGTGCACGTGTAGGGTAGGCAGGCTCAGCACATGCTCGCCCTCGTTGGTGGGTGCCCAGTCCTTGAAGTCGATGCTCTGCTGGCCAATGTCCGCGACGTGAGCGACGGCCGGCAGCTGCTTCTCCGGGTCCAGGACCACGTAGGGGGCGCGCCCCGCCAGGATGACGCCGAACTTGAAGCTGGTCCGCGGCTTGGGCGACTTCTCCTGCGCCCAGAGCAGGCTGCCCGCGATCTTGGCGCCCTGCGAGAAGCCGAGCACGCCCACGAAGTCGCCCCTGCCCGGGTCCTCCCTCATGGCCTTCTCGATGACCGCGAGGATCTTCTCCTCGCCCTGGGGGTCGAAGGGGTCGTCGTCGTTCCAGCGCAGCCAGCGGTAGAAGGGACCGAGGTCCGCAAAGTACGGCAGGATGGCTGGGTGGGCGTGGGACGTCCAGGGCCCGTTGACGAAGACGAGCCGGCACCTGTTCTGCAGCTGGCGGATGATGATTCGGCACTGGATCTCGAAGACTTCGGCGCTCGTCCCGCCGCCGTGGAGGCAGAGGATGCGCGGCAAGGAGAGGTCGTCCGCCATGGCTGGGGTTGTGTCGGCTGATGGTGCTTGGAGGATTGTTCTAAACCTGCTTCTTTGGCAAGGGTGGCAGGCCGCGCGGGTGCTTGGGAGGGAAAGGCCTGCGCTCTAATGCCGGCGAGGACCGTCCGCGAGAGGTGCGTTGGGGGTTGCTGCTGGGTTGGTGGAGGGAATCGAAATGGATCGCCAGTGAGGGGCATATTTCCGTCACTCGCTCACCGGCCTCTCACCGGGTTGTAGCCGCACGGTGGCCCGTGGCGCTGACATATGTCAACGGTGATATTCATGGTGGATGCCGTAGCACTGCTTGACCCGGGCACTAGCAGGGCCTTGGATGGGTTGTACAGAAATTAGACCAAGCCTCTGGCTGTTGGGTGAAGGCTGTATTGATGCTGATATCATGGTGCGATATCAAAAAAACTACATCGGCTTCTTGGCGCTTGGTATACAATTTTTCTTTGCTGTGTACCAAGTTCTACTGATTGGCCCCCAACCGAGACATGTCTACATGGACGGAAGGGCTGCGTTTTCACTCTCCCGCCCGCACGGAGACGATGTTACGTATTGATTTCCTGATCGCACATGCAGGCACTGTATGTAAAACACTAAGAAGACAACCGCTGTGCCGCGTGGTGGTCAGAAGTGATGCTGACGAATGGGTGTTGCTTTCGATCGCAGACCAACTCCGTGCATGGGGGATGGGCGATCCCTCCGTCGAGGCGAGGGAGCTGTCTAACCACCACGCGGCTTGACAGGACCGCTGGGCGAGCAGGAAACAGGAAAGATTGGCACACTGCCAGTTGGGTTGGATGGACCCTGAGACGAGACGACCGGGACTTTTCCTGTATTTCGGGTCTAGAGGCTGGGCGGTCACCAGATGCCTGTGGGTGCAGACAGCCAACTTGGAAGCAAGCCAAGCTGCTTACTCCCAGCTCTGCCAGCGCCGCCCACTGGCTGCAGTGGTTTTACAGGTCTGTGCGCCTGTGCATTTCTCTCTGTTGGGAAAAATCGTCTCGTCGCGGAGCTTGTCATCTGCTCAAACAGCCCACAGAGCAGATTTGCCACCAGGGGCTTATTTTTAGCATCCGTCGCTATTTCTGAGGGCCATTAGCAGGGCTGCATCAGAGCCGCGTCGCGACCCGTGATGTGAATCTCCTGCCATACATACATGCGCCTCTCATGCTGGACGGGAACTATTCTGAGAGATGTCATGACTGACTACATAGCGATTGGCAGCACCAACGGAGATGGCGCTGCTCGAGGGTGAACAGGTGGGTGGAAGATGATCGCGAAGCGGACGGCACTGGAGTCGAGGAGCGTTAGCAGCATCCAGGCCTGTGGTAGGTATGCCCTGTCAGTTCTTAAATTACAGCACGCGAGGCCTGTGAACCGCTAGACTGGGAGCCTGTGAGATGCTGGGGCCCTGTGGCGCAACCGGACACGGCCTATCAGGTGCCGCCGTTGCGGGCTACACCAGCCACAACCCACTGCTCCCACTGTGCCAGACGGCCTGCAGCCACAGCAACGGACCAATGACTCCATACTAAGGAGGACCCACTGCCCAAGGGTCCATGATGACCTTGAACCGTCTGACAACGGCAATGCCCATCACAACAACCCAGCTCACGCCGCTCCATCATGGAGTTTCAGGCGTCGGTGGTAGGATTGTCCCCAGAGACTGCTGGCTCTCTCGGAGTCGCCCATGACCTGGCAGCCAGTCGTGCTACCCACAGCCTTGGGTGGGTCGCGACCAGGTCTGATATTCATATTCATAATCCAGCCCGTCGCTCCCGTCTTATTCTTTCTTCTTCTTCTCCATCATCATTGCGAGTGTTGTTGAGCGACTCTCAACCAGGTTATGGTAAATGCTGCCCACGGTCCTGGCGACTGTTAGATGATTTAAGGTAGCACTTCTTTTCTTCGGATTCAACTTCGCATAGTCGACGATTCTACAACAACGGATCCCAGCAGCAGGGACTGCTCGACTTTTAGCCTTTTATTCTTTATTTCTTTCTTCCCTTTTTATTTAATTAATACTTCGTCTTTGTTGATCAAAGCCGAAGACAGAAAAGAAAAAGATGGCACAGGTATCTTCAGGACGCTTCGAGGCCATGCCTCAGTACAGACAATCACAGAGACACGTCTCGTTCGCACAGGACCCAGCACCCGTGTCGCAAATGGTAAGGCTCACCCCAGATCAGAAAATAGCTTCACCGCTGAGACTCTCTCAGACGAGATCGGTCTCGCCTATCCAGCAGCAGACCTCCAGATTACGAGCATTCGGCCACTCGTCGCTGATGCCCACCGGCTCCTCCAAGACCAAGACCACCACCCGCCCCGAGACGTCATTCCCCTTCAAGATGCCAACGGGATGGGGCTCCAAGTCCAAGGCTGCCGAGACCGCCGTCGAGGGTCCTCCTCCTAGACCATCATTCGCCCCCTCGGGACGGGCGTCGACCAACCCTCGTCCCTACGATATCCAGCAGGGACCCGTGGCTGCCATGTCAAACGAGCGACAGGAATCAGTCAACAACAGGATCAGAAGCCAGCAGAACTCCGCAGTCTCAATTCCCCAGGATTCGAGGAGACAAAACTCAATGGGCGCCGCTCCCACCACCAGACAGCCAACTCTCTCTTTCGCTCCTGACCGAAGGAGGCAGCAGAACACCTTCTCCCTGAACCCACACCTGGGCAGGCAAACATCGTTCGCCGCCATGAACCCTCAGTTCATCAGGCAGACAACGATGCCCATGAGTATGCCCTCGAGGAAGGCCGCACAGGACCCTCCTTCACCCAAGAAGGTCGAGAAGGAGAGCCGGCCTGAATCTATCACACCAGAGCTGGAGAACTACAAGCTGTACGACAACAAGTGGGACCTCACCTCGCCTACTTACAACTCCATCACTACCAGAGCCTCTACTGGCATCCTGGGTTCGACTGCTAGGAGGACTTCAGAGGTCCGCAAGCGTGCCACCACTGCTGCCAACGCTCGCGTCCCCCAGCAGCAGGAAGAGGAAGACCCCGTTGTTCCCGCTCCTCTTCGCACCAGCGTCCGCAAGACCAGGATTGCATCTCGCAATACTGGCTTCTACGGTGCCCCAGAGCAGCCCATGCCTTCTCCTCGTCTCAACAACTTTGACGACTCTGACTCTGACTCTCTTGGTGAGGACGCCGACTTCACCCCTGCCGTCTACTCGAAGCGCGCCTCAGGGATCAAGGTCATCCGACCTCGCAAGAACACCTTGTCGGGCCGTGTCAAGCCACCCCAGCCACTGCAGCCCAAGCCCAAGTCTTTCCATCCCGGCAGAGTCGATACCCTCAACTCTATCGCCGAGGCTACGTCGGCCCTGGAAGAGTTCGAGTTCGACCCTGAGCCCGCGGCCTACCGAGACGGAAGCATCTCCATCACATTGGACGACGAGCTTGAGGAGGAGCTCCGACTTGTCCGAACGCCATCGCTGCAGTCACAAACCGATTGGCGACAGCGCAGAAACTCGGATGCGTCAGAGAACCCTTCTACTGTGTCCATGCCCTCTACTCCCACTGACCATGGAGACCATGCCACCTTCCCCGACAACTACGGCCCCGATAGTCGATCCTCCAGCCCATTGTCCTTCCAGGATGAGGAAGGCCTCGAGCCTGTTGTGGTTGACATGGACCACCTTTCTCCCGTCACTCCCCTCATGCTTGTCACCCCCCGGCCATTCGGCGCTGGCGTCGTTGGCCCGGAGGTGCAGGAGGTAGAGGACTTCATGGCACAGAAGTCACCCGACATGGAGCCCACTCTCCCCACGCCCCGACCTCTCATGGCCCCCCGAGGCTCGAGGACATCCAAGACCGAGAAGAGAATGCCCATCTTCTTCGAGCAGTCCTCCATCGACACCCTCCGCCGCTCTATTGAGCAGCGAAGCTTCGGTCGTCCCACCGGGCGACCCAACCGGGGCCGTTCTCCCCATGATGAGGACGAGCTCTTCCTCGAAGAGGTGACTCCCGACAACAAGGTTAGAATCGGATCGCAGCATCCGGTCCCCGTTGAGGACCAATATTACTCGCGCATGTATGGAACCTCCGAACCATCTTCTTGCTTTGACTCTGACTCTGACTCAGAAGTGGAAGTAGGTTTTGAAGAGGGGTCCATTTGCTCCAGCAGCGAGGCCTCTGAGCTGGACTACAGCACCTTTGATTTCCCATGGATGGACACGCCCGCTGCCCACGTGGAGGAAGAACGCGGGAGGCCCCTTGTTTCCCGCAAGCCCGTGCCTCCTAGCGTCGAGCAGAGAATGGTAAACGACGCCATGTCGGTACGATCCATGCAATCTGAATGCTCCTATGCCGGCACCCCCACCGGCACGGGAGAGAACGCCGGTCGCTTCCCCATCGACAGGCTCGACCACACTGTCAAGGCTCCTGACTTTGACAACTCGCTCATGGTCAACGGCCATGTCAACCCCCTCTCAGCGCACTCGATCCGGTTCCACGAGGGCGATGCCCCCAAGGTCAACAAGAAGGCCATCTCCCCCATCAACACCCAGAACCTGGCTCACCTCCAGAACGACGTCCCTCACAGCGCTCCCGTTCACTCCAGCCCCCGAGCGGCCACTCCCAGCGACGCCCATCTCGAGGCGCTGTTCAGGAGCACGACCCCCACCATCATTTCCCCCAACGTGATCGAGGGTCCTTCACTGAACCTCAAGCAGAGGACCAGACCCTCTGCTCGATGGACTTCTCGCTTCACCCACTTTGGCCAGAAGACCCTGACCCGCAAGGCTAAGCAGATCACCCCTCCCACCGATACCCTGGAGATTGAATGCTTCAAGGGAGCCAAGCTCCTCCAAGGCTTCTGCAACCAGGGCGTCGTTCCTCAGGGAGCTGAGAAGCTGCCCGCTGAGCTCATGGCCGAGCGAATGATCAACATCCCCCAGGAGGTCATCCGTGGAGCCATTGGCTTGATCATCTTCAACACCTTCCGTGGTGGCATCAGCTTGGCTGGTGGATCCGGAACCGGTCTCATCGTCGCTCGTCTTCCTGACGGATCATGGAGTCCGCCTTCTGCCATCCACGTGGCACACTTCGGTGGTGGTCTCTCTGCCAGTGTTGACATGTTGGACAGCATCTGCGTCATCAACAGCGAGGAGGCCCTGGCCGAGTTCATGGGAATGCGCGTGGTGCTGGGCTACAACGTCCCTATCAAGGACGGCCCTTGGGGCCGAGGCGAGACCATCGACCCCAGACTCGCCAGGAGCCACAGGCGAAACGAGTCTATGGAGAGCGACGACAGCATGGGCTACACACCCTCCTTCGAGCTCAACAACGGCCGCATGACCCTCAAGCCCCATGAGGCTCCTGAGACCGCCCCCATGTACATCTACGTCGCGTCCAAGGGACAATGCGTCAGCTGCAGCTACGAGGGAAGTGTCTTCACCGAGCGCAAGGACGTCAACCACCGCTACTACGGTGAGGTCATGAGCGCCGAGGGTATCCTCCGAGGATACGTCGAGGTCCCCGAGGGATGCGAGGCCATTGCCGCCCTCCAGTCCGCTCTCTGCGCCGCCGAGTACGAGCCTATGGTGCCCGAGCCCATCGAGCAGAGATACCCCCAATCGGCCGCGAGGATGACCATGAGCTTCCCCGACGACAACTAAGTTTCAGACTGGCAGACGTGGTTGCCGAGGTGGTGCTTACTCTTCTACTATACATACTTTTTTCCTTTATCTTTTTTCCTTTCTTTTCTTTTCTTTTCTTCTCTCACACCTTTCTACGACGACGAGGGATTCTTTCCAGATTCTGGCAATTTGGGAGGGAGTACTACAACAACATATACCCTCGGAGTCCTAATGACTAACCCTCCTTTGTACGCGGATCATGAAAACGCACGTGTTTCCTTTATATACCCTTGAGGATATTCTGTATTTGATTTCTGGCGAAAGTTTACAAAAAAGGGGGCTACACCCCGTAGAATGACCTTTAGTATTTCGATAGTGTAGTTATGTCAGGGAATGTGTGGGATGATGAATTTACTTTTCGTTCTCAACTTGATGGTCTTTAATGCGATGTGAATAATGTGAATGGGTTAAAGAGTAGATGAGTGTAGGAGTACTTCTCAGATGATCAGCAGGCAGCCGTGTAATCAAGAACTGTTGGTGGGACCACAGGCAATAATAACCTGTGAAACATCTTGTTGTTTACGTCTACCTGGACATATCTACGACATCTACACTCGACACCGACTACGAACTACAATAAAATCTACGTCAAAATGGCCCTCCCGCCCCGCGAAAGCACCATAATCGAGCCAACGGCCCCCCACACCCACACCGTCGTCTTCCTCCACGGGCGCGGCGACTCGGCGGCCAAGTTCGCCTCGTCGCTCGCGTACTCCCCCGCTTCGGACAGCCAGACGCTGCTCGAGGCGTTCCCGGGTTTTCGGTGGGTGTTTCCCTCGGCGCCCATCGAGGCGACGGCGCTGAACCCGACGGAGCGGCGGGCGCAGTGGTTCGACGTGTGGAACGTGCGGGACCTGGCGGATAGGGAGGAGCTGCAGGCCGAGGGGCTGAGGGCGAGCGTGGGGAGGATACGGGAGTTGGTGAGGGCGGAGGCGGGGAGGGTGGGAGGTTTGGAGAGGGTGGTGGTGATGGGGATTAGCCAGGGCGGCGCGACGGGGACACATGTGCTGCTGAGTCTGGGGGAGGGGGAGAGGCTTGGTGCGTTTGTGGGGGTTTCGTGCCGGATGGTGTTTCCTGGGCGGTCGCTGGGGAAGACGAGGGGGATGCTGGGGATGGAGAGAGAAGGTGATGGGGAGGTGAGCGAGGCGGTGAGGAGGACGCCGGTGATGCTGCAGCACTGCGTTGATGATACCGTGGTGAGGGTGGAGGATGGGAGGGTGCTGAGGGAGACGCTGGAGTGGTTCGGGGGCGAGGGGAAGAGGGTTGAGTGGAGGGAGTATCCCGACGGGGGGCATTGGTTCAACTCGCCGGCTGGGACCGATGATATCGTTGAGTTTCTGAGCAAAGAGCTCGGGGTGGCTCCGGCCGTGGTTGGTCCTGCGCCGTGATATCTGTCCGGTTGGAGGAGAGGGGCGATGTCATCATACCTAAGATACCGGACTCTGGGTCTGAAACATGTGATCTTCAGGCCCAAAACACACCAACTCACAGGCAAGAGGCGTCAAGATGCGCACAGTGTCCATGGGAAACGGAGCTGGTGGGACGTGCTGGAAACTGTGGGCGAGGGAAGAGGACAATGGGCGTGAGCAGCCAATGGAAATAGATGATAGACCAAGTGTATGCATGTGTTATTAACGATTGGCAAAACTCCACCGGCCTGCGCAACTGCAATTTCGAGGTGGCGGCCGTTGCACGAAAATAGATCCTGGAACTTGCTCTTGAACTGGACCCAGCGACTTTGCCTTGGCTGAGTCCTCGAAGTGGCGGGGAGATACATAGTACATTGGCCGTCATCATGTACGATCTAAGTTGGTCGACAATTATCGCTGCATTCAGCCAGGCGAAAAGGGGGATGACTTGGGACTAGTAGTGCCTTCACATACAGGTAGAGTTTGACGTGGCTGGTCGAACAATGGGCAGGTCGTAAAAAGCTTGATGTGATCATGTGCTGGAGGCTGTTCTATTTTCTGACTGCTGTTGGGGTGGTGGCCGGCTGAGTCAAGAGGCTGTCAGCCAACTCAAACACGAAGCCGATGGTTGAAGCTTGCTTTCGAGGTCTGTCGCCCATCTACAGCCACCGACAACCAGCAATTGCCACCACCAGTAACGGGCAATACCAGCAACGGGACAGGCGCTGGCGGAGATTGGAAGCGCAAACGCAGATCTGCCCTAGGCTGGAAGGCAATTAGGCGGGTAGCCGCTGTCTAGGGGGCTGCGATAGGGCGCTGGGGCTGAATGGGAGCGCTGGAGCTAATGGATGCACCTGGCCGCTAGTGGCACGGCTAGCGCATGGCCCAGAACCGACCGAGTAGAAGATGGACATTCGCACAGATACGGTGGTTGCGAGGCTGATTGTGCCCCTTGGCCAGTCCCGGCGTCATCCAGGGCTGTGGCCTGGAAACAAGCTTTCTTCCTGGCGGAACATTTGCTACGATCCAAGAGCTGGGTGTGTTGGTGTAGCCCGGATACGTATTGGCTGCCCTGGGATAGATTCTTGGCCATGCCAGTGGGCATAGAAACAAGCTCGGGCAAAAGACATGGCAACGTGCAGTTTGTCTCGGACATGGCGCTGCAAACGAGACAAGCCATGCCACTCTCTGAGACCCGGAAGCCATCTTGCCAAGATCTCTCCTAGCCTGATGTCACACATGGCCCGAAGCGAGCCATGAGTAAGTAATTAGGTCATGCCTAGACTCGGAGCACCGCATCGATAAGTGCCGTAGGGCTCGAGACGTGTTGTGGGATATCATCTTTAATTCTATTCCAGTCAGCACCCCTTGCTAACAGACATACCATCGTCGAGTTGGCTAGCCCAGCCCGGCACATAGTCGCCGGGACTAAGTAGTTGATTCGTGGAGTGCTGGACACAGAATGTGATATGAGGATGGAGGGGCTCGATGTTGGTCTCTAGGCCGCTATGGACGGGATGTAGACGCATCCGTCTAGTGAGACATCCAGCGACAGGTCAACAACGGTGTTGGCCAGCCTCAAGGGACACATGGACGCAATTCTCGATGGCGTGACGGAAATCCGAGGGTTGAGGCCTCCGGCAAAAGAACTTTGCATGCATGTGCACTGTGGCAGGTACGGAACGGCGGCAGGAGGAATGCAGGCGCATCATGCCTCCGGGACTGCGAGTGGGCGGACGAAGCAGATCCCGACGGCATACAGCTAGGGAACGCTCGCGGAAATGATTAAGATTTACTCGACGCTGGCACGCTTTATTCAAGCTGAAGAGACAGTTTGTGGAATTATCGAATACCTACTGTCTGCTGAGGTCCACCTGTCATCTTCAGAGCCAGCGCGCTATACGAGCACTAGGACACGTTAAGCCCAAGATAAAATCGACAATATTGATTTTCGTGCGGCTCGAGGTACCGGGAACTTCACGATTGGACCCAGCCCACCTCCCGACGACACAGCTGAGAGGAACGTGCCGACTTGGCCCAATTGGCTGCCCTTGTCTCAGCCCTTTGGCTTTGCTGGCCGCATGTGGCTGCAGACGGCACAGCAACCAGCGAGCATCACGGTGCTTCTGCTCTCGGCTCCTGCCTGCCCATCCCTTCTCCGGATTGATCGATGACCGGTACGTAAGCCCTTACGCACCGTCTGCTGCGATGAGGCCATCACGGGTGCCCTCCACCAGCACCGTACCGAAATGAGGGACCTGTGGCCCTAATCTAATCTCATCTTCCCAATCCTGCCGTACCTATTTAGTCCAATGCGCTTGATTGCCAAAAGTACCCTCTACTTGTCCTCTTCAATGGACCGCAAGGCTTTGACCGTAAGGCATGTACTATGGCCAATGGCAGCTGCTAGTGCCGTCTAGGGACCAGCAGTGCTTCATCTGTCGAATCACGAACTGCCCAGTGCACTGCCAATTGGCGCCAACTCGCTGTGGCAGCAGAGGCTCAGGGTGAGCAGCGCCCCACCGTGTCCAAAGTGCGAGCAACTGGCAGGCAGACCAGGTCGTCGGTACGCGGGGCATCTATCTGACAGTGCTTTGATAGCAAAGCACACTGTACACAAATCTTGGTGCGCTTCCCTGTTTTTGTGAAACCTGTCACACTGTGTCTGCACGGTGCTCTGGGCGGCCGTTCCTCGTACTGGTACCCGCGGTTCCCGTTGGCGAAGGTGGCTAACCCTCTCGCGTCTACCGCCTTGGGACCCCCACAACAGCACTCGATGGTCCGCTAACCTGCCTGCAATGGCCCATGCCGGCCCTCCCTGCCCCTGAACGGGCCCCGTATCTCAGGTACTTGCCTCGCTGCGGTCTGCCTGCCAGTGCCTGGAGGTATTTTCTATGCGGGCACCCACTCGCTCTCCTATCCAATGTACTCGTAACGCTTCCTCTCTCCTTAACCTGGTCATCAAATTAATTAACACCTATCTGTCTGCCTCCCTGTCGGGACCAATTCGCTCTTTTTTTTTTTCTTCTACGACTTCGTATTTATTCTTCCCGCCCACGGGTCCTCCGCTACGCCAAGGAAACCCCCCCTTCCGACGCATCCTTATTCTGCTCTCTTCCTTGGGTGCGAGGCCCTTCCTGGAGGCTATCCCTATTCCTGACATCTGCTTCACTCGTCACGAAAACCTCGTGTTTGATCAATCCCTTGATCGTGCCACTCGCTTAGCTTAAGCATACTCCACCCTGATTTGCCTGCATCTCGTTCTCACCAATCCCCCTTTGATTCTTCCATCTCCCCCCCCTTCAATCCATCACCTCTCGATCCTGCATGCGTTCACACTCTCGATCGACTTCGATCGACACCCGCCTCGCTTCGCAGTCCTTCGACACCAGTGCCCGGAGAAATCGACCGCTCCTTGAGGCACAGACGCCGCGAAGCCCCTGGCAACGATCTAGCCCAAGGATAATGGGAGCCAACCTCCCTGGTTCACCACGGGTTCCCAAGATGCGAAACTCCTGTACGCGGGCCTTGCTGGCCGCCATATGCCTCCTCATCATCCTCGCCCTCACCCTGCGGAGCGACCGCGCAATCGACATGCGTGCCGAGATTCTGCGGAAGACGGGCGTCCACTCGACGAGCAACACCCCCGAGCAGAAGCCCCTGGATCACTCGACCATGCCTCCCCAGAGCCCGACGATGGACGCCGGTGTCGAGCCCAAGAGCGACCACGTCATGAACTGCGATATCGACATGGACCACCTCAAGGAGGTCAAGGACAAATACCACCTCGACGACAAGTTCCAGTACATGAAGCGATATGTCCGCTTTACTCGCGAGGAGGGCTTGGAGCGCAAGGTCATGACCAAGCTGACCCAGAACCTTCTGCCCTCCAAGTTCAAGACGGTTGAGATTGGCCAGCACTACGGTCGCCAGTCCTGCCCCGAGCCCCTCGATTTCCATGTCCCCAAGTCTGGCCTGCCATCCACCGTCAATGGCTCCGACTTCATGTATGGTGTCTCTACCACCTATGGCCGATTCATGGACCCCGGCACCACCCCTATCAACGAGTGGATTTTCTGGCTCACCGACAGCCATGGCAACTCCAACGGCGGAAAGCTCCTTCTCATGCTGCTCGACGCCAGCGACGAGGAGCTCCAAGAGGTTGCCAACCTGCTGGGTGACGTCGGCATCGATGTCGATGTCTACCACAGTGACTCTTCTGTCGAGATGGCTGTCCGCTACATTAACCTCGTCCCGACCCTCTACACCCACCGTGATGCCAAGCAGAAGAAGTGGTTGGTGACCTGCGACGACGACACGTTCTTCCCCAGCATGCACGGCTTGATCGAGAAGATGAACAAGTTGGACTACACCCGCGAGATGTACGTCGGTACCTTGTCAGAGGACATTGGAGCGGTTGAGCGTCACGGCTCCCAAGCCTTCGGTGGCGGCGGCGTTTTCCTGTCTCTCAAGATGGCCGAGAAAATTACGGAGCTCTACGAGAAGTGCACTTCCGAGCAGAAGATTCTGGAGGCCAATTCTGGCTGGGGCCCCCAGGGTGATATTCTCCTGCGCAAGTGCATCTACGAAAACACCGAGACTCGCCTGACCAACTTCTGGGATCTCTGGCAGCTCGACTTCTTTGGCGACCCAAGCGGGTTCTACGAGTGGGGCATCAAGCCTCTTTCTCTTCACCACTACCGTGGAGGCGGCTGGCACACGGCCAAGCCTGGACAGTACACCAAGATTGCCCACATCTGCGGTGAGGACTGCACCATGCTGCGCTTCCAGACCGCCGATGACTTTGTTGTTTCTGGGTACTCTGTGGCTCACTATCCCCAGGGCATCACCTGGGACTGGGCCCAGCAAGAAGCCACTCTCCACGCTGCTCCCGAGGACAAGGGCTGGAATCTGGACTACACGTTTGGCCCTCAGCGCCCTAACCTCCATGGCACAGGTCGCAAGATTGCCTGGGAGATGCAGGAATCCGATGTACGCTCCGACGGGTCCGTCCTCCAGACGTATACGAGAAAGAAGGACGACGCCCGCTGGGTTCACGCCGACCAGTCGCCCATGAGCAACATCGATGGTGTCATCGAGCTCATCTGGGTCCCTGCTTGATCCACCTCTCGATGATACCATGATAACACGGTCCGATTCTCGTCACACGACGAAACCCGCTAATCGGTCCAGGGCGCCAAAAAATGTAATGAGGGGGCCTATAGTAGACTCCAGTCGAGTCTCTCGGCGATATGGTCTGAGCTCAATGTACCCATAGGGCTTTTCGCATCGGCATTGGAAACTTGCATCTTCTTTTAATATTTCTGACTTTCTTGGTTTGGAGCATATCTTGAAGCCTGGATGCACATCACGATTGATGTTTTTTGTTGCATCGTACGGTCCAAGGAGATTATTTGGGCGTCTGGTGTTTTTGGTTGACTGGGCGAAGACATGATTGTATAGAGAACGGCCGCATGCTTCAACGGAACCACCTTTTTATTCTCTCGTCTATTTTATTACGGGCTTCATGAGGTCGGGAGGGCTTTCACTTCTTGGTATTCGCGATCCCGGCTTTGATCAGCATACCCGTGTCCCGCTCATCGTGAAGAGCACTACGGATGATACCCGCCTGCTACAACGACTAGAATGTTTCTCGCCGGCCCAGGAACAGCATGCCGTGTACAGGGGCGATTGGTCACTTTTGGAAGACGATTGTCTGCTATTACCATCACGATCCGAACTCTTTGGATATGAGGACCGGGATTTCAGAAGCCTTGCCACATGTTGGACATGCAAACGATACCAGCGGGAGTTTGCATATGGTCGACCACGAGCCTGCTGGTTTCTTGGCGCAAGGACTGCTGGCACAGGCAAGCTTGGCAGACCATCCGCTTCATGCCGGCCATGTAAATTCTGCATACTTTTCTTGCTCGAGAAGCGGATCTGGCGAGCTGCAGCTTTTTTTTTCCTTTTCTTTTTTTTTCTTTTTGTTAGGTAGTTGGATGGAAGGGACACGACGCAAGAGCTGCGAAGAGACGGGGCGGGAGGCCCTTGTATCACTCCTCCCAGGACAAAGGCAAGACATGAATCTGATGTATTTTAGTCTGGACATTTAAAACCAAAAAGATACTTAATTCGATACCTGAGCTTCTGTTGTGAATGCCTCCCAGCCCGTGGCACATGTAGAAAAGGTATGGAAGGGAATGACATAGGTGCTTACATAATACATCCAGCTGGCCTTTTGTGCAGTTGATTGGTGGGAGCAGCCGTAGTGGAGCACAGCAGCAGAGCAACAGGCAGTGTCAGTGCTGTGCCTTTTGCCCCGCCGTTGGAGCCTCGACTTACCTTAGGGACCGACTCAGGCATGACCTCATGGAGCCAGTCCCACCTCCCAGAGCAGTGCTTCGCTCCTCCAACATCAGCTTGGCTACATACTATTCACAGGGCTCGAGCCCGTCGCTACGATGGCCGCAAGGTGAGTTGCATCCCAAGCAAGGGCTACATTGATACATCCTTGCGATTACGACCTCCCGCTTTCCCGTCGTTCTCTCTGGGGACGGAGGGTGGGGGCAGACTTTGTTTTGTTTGGAAGATGAACGATGATTGTCTGTTTGTTTGCATCGCTGACCGACCCGACGTTGCCAGCAACATCCTGTCCTTACCGTTCCGACGGTCGGCACACCTATCTCTTGCGTCGACCATCCGGCAGTACATCAACACCAAATATGACCAGCACCCCGACATGTTCAAGAGCGACCTCGAGGTGATAAACGAGCTGCGGCAGGAGGCCATCAACGTGCGTGACCCGCACTCGAGCGGCATCGTCAAGCTGTTGAAGTATGCTGCGCAGCTGGTGTGGATCGGGGGCAAGTTCCCCATTGATGTACGTACTGGGTTTCCTTGCTTTGTTTGAACCTGCTTTGGCGCAACCTGGTTGCGAACGACGAAAACACCAACAACAGGAGACGGATGGGCTGACTGACTGGATATCACTAGATTGGCGCCGAATTCTCCTGGTACCCTGCGCTCGGGTACAACACCGAACGAC
The DNA here is from genome assembly GCA_026958235.1 of Clonostachys rosea. Classification (NCBI taxonomy): domain Eukaryota; kingdom Fungi; phylum Ascomycota; class Sordariomycetes; order Hypocreales; family Bionectriaceae; genus Clonostachys; species Clonostachys rosea. Next base: position 1,258,248 of record CP110207.1, read on the forward strand.
CTATTGTCCGCAACAACCTCAAGTTCGAGCTGATGAACATCCTCTTCAACCTCGCCGCCCTCTACTCCCAGCTCGCCCTCAACACCCCGCGCGGGAACACCGACGGCCTCAAGACGGCCGCCAACTACTTCTCCCTGGCCGCCGGCGTGCTCACCCACATGAAGACCACCGTGCTCCCGGAGCTGCGCATGTCGGACCCGCCCGAGGACATGGACGAGCACACCCTCGAGTCGCTGATACAGCTGATGCTGGCCCAGAGCCAGGAGTGCTTCTGGCAAAAGGCCGTCATGGACGGGTACAAGGACGCCTCGATCGCGAAGCTGGCCACGCGCGTGTCGGACCTGTACAACACGGCGTGCGAGACGGCCGTCAAGAGCCAGGCAATCAGCAATGCTTGGATACACCACATGAGCGCCAAGCACCACCACTTTGCTGCTGCGGCGCAGTATCGCGCCGCCTGCGACTGCCTTGAGAGGGGCAAGTTTGGGGAGGAGATTGCGAGGTTGATGGATGCGGTCGCGTGTGTGGCCAATGGCTTGAAAGAGGCCAAAGGCGGGCATTTGAGCAAGATTGTCGTCGATGATCTGCACAGTCTCAAGAGGAAGGCCGAGGATGATCTGAAGAGGGCGGAGAAGGACAATGATATGATCTATCTGAGTATGCCCCTGCTATCTTTCCCGTCGGAATGACGATATGAATTATCTAACACGACACCAGACGCTGTTCCACCCAAATCAGAGTTGAAGATTCTGGAGCGCGCCAATATGGCTGTTGCGCGTGTCCCCCCTCAGGTAGCCAACCCCTACCAGTACCTGGGTGATCAAGCAGAGTATGGTCCGGCGCTGTTTGCACGACTTGTGCCCTTCGCCGTGCATCTTGCCATCTCCATTTACGAAGAGCGACGCGACAGGATGGTGAACCAGAGCATTATCCAGAAGCTCGAGTCACTCACTGAAGAGATTCACAACCTGCTGGCCTCACTTGGCCTCCCTGGCTCCCTGCAGGCCATGGAGAAGCCCATTGGGCTACCACACTCTCTGGTCCAGCATGCTGAGGATATTCGGCAGGCCGATGCCGTCCAGCGGGTTCACAGAAGCTTTGCCGACATCGACAAGCTCCGGTCGGCGGATATGGCCATATTTGACGAGGGCAAGGAATCTCTGCTGGCAGAGGAGGAGGAGGACCAGAGGCTGCGACGAAAGTACGGCACGGATAGGTGGGCGCGGGCAGACTCGGTCAATGACCCCAAGGGAGCCGAGCTCAGAACTGTGGCCGCGGAGATTGAGGGCTACATCGCTAGCAGCACGAGCAGCGACCAGATTGTGAGGGAGAAGTTTGCGGCCATCGAGAGGGTGCTGAATGTTCTCGCGGGGCCGGACAGAGTGCTTATGGAGTTTGTACCGGCGTCGCGAAGAACAGACTCATCGGAAGCGGTGAGATCGGCGGTTGGCAAGCTGAGGAGCGCGTACAGCGATGTACTGAGGTTGGAGAGCCGTAGGAGGAAGAAGGTGGAGACGCTGAGGGAGAACGTCAAGCGCGATGACATCAAGCCCGATATCCTCAAGGAGTGTGCACGGCTGGAGAGGACGTACCCGACGGCTACAATTGTGCCTGCACACTTTGAGGATTTCTTCGACAACCGCCTGGACAAGCTGTACGAGCCAGAGGTGGAAGGGCTTGCCAAGGAGGATGAGGAGCAGGAGAAGGTGCTGGGCGTGATTGAGCGGGCGAACAGGGAGTTTGAGTCACAGAAGAGGCTGCACAACGACCGTGGCACCAAGGAGCGCGAAGAGGCTCTGCAGAAGCTGGACAATGCATACTTCAAGTACAAGGAGGTAGTCAATAACCTGGAGGTGGCACGCAAGTTCTACAACGACTTGAACAAGATTGTCAGCCAGGGCTTCCGAGATAGAGTCAAGAACTGGGTGGCAGAGAGACATTTGGAGGCTAGGCGGCTGGAAGAGTGAGTTGGAACCCCCATTACCCCTGAGAACGAGGGCATCTCCCATGGGCCGCTGCTAACGATTTTTTTTGTCACAGGGAACTCAATATGCCGTCACTTGGGCACTTGTCCATCCACCAGCAAGCTCAGCAACGTCCACAGCAAGCGGACGACTCGTATTATGCCAGTCAACCGGTAGTAACACCGGCGCCCCGGCAAACGGCTCCTCGTCAGAGCAACCCTCCTCCAGAGCTAAGCATACAATCATGGGCTGGTGCGCCTGCGGTAGATGGAAACTTCCAGCAGCCGCAGCCGATGGCACCACCAGGTCAACCTGTGTGGAACCCAAATGCTGGCATCAAGTTTGGAGAGGGAGCAAGGGGTGGGGGGATCCCGCAACAGCAACAACATTTCCAGCAGGCCCCTCAACCGCACCAGCAGCAACAGCAACAGCAGAAGACATGGAACCCAGATTCTGGGATTCGGTTCGGTTAGAGACGGGAGGAAGCCTTCCAAGGCATGACGGGAGATGTTTCAAAGTATAAAGGCACGACAGCATGGATATCTATAGAGCATATTACGTTATGGTGAATGGTTACTTGTTGGAGTTGGAGAAAATGATGAAAGAGAGAGGGTATTTCATTTACATGATAGCACACTGGAGCGCGTGAGAGATGTAGCAATTCAACTACCTGGGGGTACTTGTCGTTCTTCAAGCCAACCAGACAGCTGCAACAAATGGCTTAGTTGCCGCATGAATTTCCCGATACCAGCCATGGAACTTTATGATACTGTTCCACAGTAACCGTTGAGAACTTGAGTGCGGTTGGGAGCTTTTGGATGCAGGGATCCCCTGGCAATGAGGATCGTCATAAGGTGTCGCCGTATTAATAGCTCTCCCGCCTTACCTATTCTCCGTTGCTGTGCATGGAGTATTTGGGAAAGAAAGACACGAAAGACAGGAAGAGATGGCTTGAATAATTCACGGTTGACGATAATACTAGAGTCTAATTAATCGGTCAGGGTGCATTAGGGATCCTCATTTCGAACACGAGCAAGCAGCAGCTGCGGTGAAGTGAAGGAGCCAGACATTTTGCTTGAAACGGATCTTTGGTGCGCCAAGACACCAGGCAGTTATTTCGGGGTCGGCATTGACCTCGATGAGGATGGATTGGCAATGTGCTGGAGACCCTTTGTTTTGTCGGGCGATGGATGAGTTTTCCTTTAATATTCCCATATGTTGTTTCTCTGGGGCACCCTCATTCACTCTTCTTCTCTTCACCTTGCTTGATTTTACTTGAGTTTACTTCACTCGCTTACTCATTCGTTCACTCACTCACTCACTCAGACACCACGATGCACTTCTCCATCATCTCCGCCGGCCTCCTCCTCCTGGCCCCTCTGGCCTCCGCCGCCTCCAGTTCAGAGCCCACGCAGGCGCCAAAGGAGTCCCCCAGGCTCGGGTACCCGACCTCGCAGGGCTGCTTCAAATCGTCCAAGGGCCTCAAGGACGTCGGCATGGAGGAGACCCAGGTCTCGTCGGGCGGGTGCCGCGAGGCGTGCCAGGCGCTCAAGAAGCCCGTCTTCGCCCTCGGCGGCGGCGTGAAATGCTTCTGCGGCGACTCGTACCCGCCCAAGTCGGACCTGACGGACGACTCGGCCTGCAACTACCCGTGCCAGGCCTACCCGCTCGAGGCGTGCGGGGACATTGACGGGACGGCCTTCTCGGTGTGGAATATTGGGGATAAGATCAGCGTGCCGTTTTATGACGGCAAGGACGAGGATTCTTCTTCGACGGCCTCGGGAGCATCCAAGACGGCGACTTCGGCTTCGGGATCCAAGACTGCCGTGAGCACGAGCGTCATCACCGGCGCTGTCGAGTCCGAGACTGGGCTGGCCACGGCTGCGAGCGCGAGTGGTGAGACGGCCTCGTCGACGGAGAGTGCTGCCGTTGCGACTTCTTCCGTCCCCAGCTCTGGGGCCAAGTCGATGATGGGAGCGGGTGTGGCCATCTTTGTTGCTGCTCTTGCTGTCTAAGTGGGAACGTTTTGACACTTCTTCTTCTTTTTTTTCTCCTTCACCATCAAGGCTCCATTTCTTCATCAATCAGTTAGAGCGAAAGAGTGTGTTCTCACACCTTGGGAAATACGGAATTGGCGCTCTTGGGACATAATAAGCCAGGTACATAATGTACTTACTAGAGGAAAGACTTCTTTCGAAAATAGACTGGATTGTATATGCATGCGCTGAAAATATTGCCTCCTCTAGCGGGTGGAGGAGCGTGAATTTCGCTCGCTCGCCGTCTGACTCACTGCACACCTTCATCACTCATTTTCAGGGTCGCCATCGCGTCTTGGCTTGGAATACACCGGTTCAAGTGACATACTCATGATACTCAGAGATATCCAACGGCTGTGATTTCTGGACATCGAAGATTCTGCGGGCACGAACCCACTAACTAACGGCCGTCTTCGGCTGCCGGCGTGTGTCATCTCGCCCGATCACGTCGCGCTTCATCTCAGCCCGTCCTCACCCACTCACCCATTTTTCACCTCACTTCGACGCGGTCTGGACGCGTTTGTATAGCACTTCTCACTGACTTCTCACCCTCGGACGATAACTGCTTGCTCGAGGATAAGTAGGCCTACGCACGCCGTTGCACTAGCGCGTACTTATCCCTCATCTCGCTTCACTCATCTCATCACTTCGCTTCTTCTCACCTTCACCAACCACGTCTCCCGATATCGCGGGGTGATTTCATTGCTCTGTATTCATTCGCGCTTGTGCCTCTCAAGCAGAATAATTCGCTATTAAACAACAAACCGGCTGCTGTACAAACCTTACGCCTTTCCTGGCCGCCATGTCTGGCCCAGCCTCAACACCACCTCACGACGTCCTCGTTACAGGATCGTCCGGCCATCTCGGCACAGCGCTCATGCTGGCCCTGCCCTCGCTCGGCTTCAACCCCCTCGGCATCGACATACTCCCCTCGGAGACAACCACCCTCGTCGGCTCCATCTCGGACCGCGTCTTCATCTCCTCTGTAATCACCGCCAACCCGTCCATCCAGCACATCGTCCACGCTGCCACGCTGCACAAGCCGCACGTCGGCAGCCACTCGCAGCAGCAGTTTATCGACACCAACATCACCGGCACCCTCGCCCTCCTCGAGGCCGCCGCCACTCTGGCTAGGACCGCTACGTTCAAGAGCTTCGTCTTCATCAGCACGACGAGCACCTTCGGCGCCGCCCTCAGCCCGGCACCCGGATCCCCCGCCGCCTGGATCACCGAGTCGGTCAGGCCCGAGCCCAAGAACATCTACGGCGCGACCAAGTGCGCCGCCGAGGACCTCTGCCACCTCGCGCACAAGCAGCACGCGCTCCCCGTCGTGGTCCTGCGCACCTCGCGCTTCTTCCCCGAGGACGATGATGATGACGAGCGCCGCGCCAGCATGGCCGGGGACAATCTCAAGGTGCTGGAGCTGGCGTATCGCCGCGTCGACGTCGCGGACGTGGTGGAGGCGTGCCGCTGCGCCATGGAAAAGGCAGAGGACAAGGGATGGGGGCGGTACATTATCAGTGCGCCGCCGCCGTTCGCCAACGACGAGGGGACGCTGAGGGAGCTGGACGAGTGCCCGAGGACGGTGCTGGCAAGGCTGGTCCCGGGCGTGGAGGAGGTGTTCGCGGCCAAGGGGTGGGCGTTCCTGGGGCGGGTGGACAGGGTGTACGACTCGAGCAGGATGGTGGAGGAGATGGGGTGGCGGCCGAGGTACGACTTTGCCAGCACGGTGGAGAGGCTGCGGAGGGGGGAGGAGTGGAGGAGCGAGCTGAGCTTGAGGGTTGGGAGGAAGGGGTATCATGCTGTGACGACGGGCGTGTATACGAAGCGTTGAGATAGGACTCTGGTCTCTACTCTGGTGTGTCACGATGAGAAGTGATATGTACCATTCGTGTGAGAGAACGTGGGACAGAACAACGAGAGGGGAGTCTAGTCCACACAAAGAGTGTACGAGTTGAGTAAAAATGGCGAAGGGGTTCGGAGGAGACAAAACAATGAGTGTGTTTTGTACCTCGTGGCAGTTTCACGAGGATTGTGTAGTTCATGAGTTCATATGAAGGCCAGCCCTAGGCAGAACAGGATCAACCACACTTGGAACATCCTCTTTAATATATCTGTCTGAAATTCACATCATTCTATAACATTAGTGACTCTATATTTGGCTATGTCAGTCTCATTAGCCATTCCACGCCTGGTCCTGCCACAAGGTTTCGTCCTAGACTTTGCTGTCTTCAGATGTATCCTTGGTTGTAAAGGGTAAACTGCATAGATTCGCTCCTCCAACTCAGACATTTTGTGTAGGCATTTAATTTGCAAACAATGTTTGTCTGCATGCCTAGGCCAATCAACTTCTATGTCTACGTGGCCGATCTTCACGATGAACTATGCCGACATCAACTCCTGTCGTCTTGGGGCAGACTGTCTCGGAGCAGACTCTTTCTCCTTCTGCAAAACTTGCCTCCTTTTCAGCATCATGCAGATGGAATACATGACGGCCGCGACCACCATACTAGACCCCGACATGAGCTGGACTCCCAAGTATCCCCCATCCCTCACCTGAATGAGCACCCCGGCAACAGGAGGCCCCGTGAACGCCGCCACACCAGCAACGAAGAATCCCATCCCCGTGATCGCCCCGGCCTTCCTGGGATCCTCGACGAACGAGCCGAGCACCATCGGGTACACGGCCTGGATGCACGCGGCCGCGGTGCCGAAGAAGACGGTGAACGCCCACAGGCCCTTCTCGCCCGACACGGCGACCCAGCAGAACCCTAGCAGGGCGTTGAAGAGCGCCATCGGCACCATGAGCACGAGGGGCCCGTGCCGCGAGCCTAGTAGCGAGACGGTCACGCGGCCTATGACGCCGATGCCGTTCATCGTGAGCAGGAGGTAGAAGCCCGTGGACTGGGAGACGCCGACGACGGCGCGCCCGTAGCTTCCCAGGTAGTAGTAGCCGATGAAGACGGACCAGAAGAGGAAGAAGGCGCCGAGGAGGTGGAAGACGTGCGCCTTGTTGCGGAGGACGCTCCATTCGATGAGGGAGCCGGCCTTTCGGGGGACTGTGCAGGGCTATCGGTCGTGTCAGCATGTCTCTTATAAGTTACCAACAGAGGAGTAAGTGAACACACCTTGAGGAACGGCGCGCAGATGAGCGTGATGGCCAGCTGGACGAAGCCCATTGTCCGGACCGTCCACGCAAACCCATGGCTAGGGAGCATCTGGGCAGCCATGGCGGAGAAGACCATCCCACCCGTGGCAGACCCGATGGTCATGAGCCCGAGGGCGAGGGCCTTGTGCCTGTCAAAGTACGTCCCGGCCAGGGCCACGGTGGGCGCGAAGACGGAGCCGAAGCCAACGCCGACGCATACGGCGTGGGAGAGGAAGATGTGCCAGTACTCGGTGGAGAGGCTGAGCATGAACATGCCCAGGATGTACAGGAGGCTGCCGCCGGCGAAGACGACGCGGTAGTAGCCCGCGTCGAGGGCCCGGCCGGCGACGATGCCGATGCCGAAGATGAGCAGGAGCTGCGTCGAGCCGATCCAGGCCACCTTGGAGTCGTCGCCTATGCGCAGCTCGTAGACGTAGTAGGTCTGGAAGGCGCCGAAGGCGTTGACGAAGCCCCAGGTGCTGAAGATGACGAGGTGGCCGAGGAGGGCGATGGCCCAGGAGTGGGCGGTGTCCTTGGCATCTGCCACCTGCTTATCCTCGTTGAGGGACTGGACGGGGGCGAGGTCATGGTCGGCACGTGTGGATTGGCTGGACTGGTCTGAGGGCAGAGCCTCTGGGTATTCTTCAGGATCGTGAACAGCCATCACCGGAGACGAGGTGTTTCCCCACACACTGAGTCATTAGAAGTATAAGGAAACAAGACTAGATCTGAACTGCCATCGGGTCCCCCTTCCCCGAGGAGGACCATTGGGCTTATAAACTATCTATCATCAGTCATATTGGCCTGCAGACTGTCAGGCATGCTTGGGGTAGAAAAAATGATTGGGTTTGGGGTAGAAATAACTGGGGAAGAAAAAAAATATTTGTGGACTTTGGCCGGTCACGCAGGTGGGAATAACCTCGAGACGGGACACTCATCCATTAAGCGGCGCAACATGGACCCTGGCCCCCCGAACCGCCCCGAGAAGATCTATCCGTGCCCATCGTAACTTCTTCTAGCGTGTTGGGAGTGGAGGGCTTGTTCCTGGAGGCGGGAGGTTGAGCCCCGCCCCCCAGGCTCTTGAAGAGAGATGGTTCATTGTCTCTGAGCCTCCATGTTTAAATGTAAACTTCATAATCTGGCTTTGCTTAGTCTTAGAGAGTGAGCTTTCTATAGCGGACCGTATTTTCGGTATCTGAAAAGGCTAGGTGGTTGTGGCTCGCTTTAGACAGACCTGAGGCAGGAATGTTGTCCTTCCTTAACATTGTGAAGCCCTCTTATTATGTAGCCACATATGCTTAGGGGGCTTCAGTGATTTTATGGATGGAAAGTAATAATGTAAGTCTTCATTAGATTTGTGGAAAACATTTCGCATATCTTACAATTCATCAACAGTATCAACCTTCAGCACGCGGCACAAATCTTCATTACCCTTCGCCGCCCGTGGTTGTTTCTCCTGGAGCTCCCCTGGAGATTTGTGTATCTTTAAAGCTTTGTCTGCTTCCTCGAGTAGAAATATCCGTTTGGCGGACAATTGACGTTCTCAAATCTTCCCATGAGACTTTGTGACTATTAGAAAGAAATAGCATGAAAACTTCCACATAACAGCGGGGGGGTACACCTTTGCTGGTGGTCTAACAGTCTACTAATTCATCTTCGCTCTAAGAATATGGATCTGGCCCCCGTATGCGGAAATAGTACTGTGCCGAAGCTAGAGGAAGGCGGCAACGTGGACCTAGTATATATCTGAGAGGTGGCAAGCAATGCCTAGGCGGGGCTATTAGGGTGCTCATTCCATAGTTCCCGTGGGTCTAAATTAGATGTTGACACTTGAGGTTGGCAAGGTAATAAAGTTCGATGCAGAGCCTAAGGTGGCGTGGAATGTACACACCTTTCGTGTGATCGATATGGACGAGGAATGTGACAAGATGATAAGCGAGGTATGCCATATGGTGTCGTAAAAGGAGGCCGCAAAAAGTGTGGCTCATGGCCTTGATCTGTACTATCTGGGGGTGGTGTATTTTCTACATTCTTTTCGGAGAATTTTTTAGGGAAGATAAAATAAAGAGGTAGATAATCATTATTGCCATAGTTCCTGAGGGCCGTTAGTTCTTGCTTGGCAAATATTGGATGAACCGGACTATTTTAGAGAAAGCCTCGGCTGTTGTCGGGTTTGAGCTAAGATGCTGGAATAGATAGGGGCTTGGATTATTTGTTAAATTCGTGTTGAACATATTTCTCACTTTCTGGGATCTCTTGAGCAGTATTAGTGGATTTAGACTTGTAGACCTTCTTGAACTCATTTCCCGATGTTCATGTTCTGGTGTGTGGAGTAGGTAGTTTGGCTTTCGCAACTGGAAGCGGAAAATTCTAAGCTGGCTGGCCGTAACGACTAAATATCAATCTTCAACGATCCTGTAAGTTATTATTAATCAGATTATAATCTCTGTGGAACGCCCAAGTCTGATCGAAAATCAAGGTAGACTAAAACCCGCTTCAGCTATCGATGCATCATCACCAACCTAGCGTGGATCATTTGATACATGAAGAACTTGAATTCTTGACCATGGCTTGGGCAGTGTGTTTGCCGTGGTTTTTGGTAGATATAGTGAACTTTCAAGTTAACCGTGAAATAATCACTTATTGTTTCGGGTGGTGGTTGGTGCTGCGTCGTTCGGATGAGAAAGTTTTCTGCCACGGCGCTGTTGGAAGCATTGGTGATATCGGCTCCGTCAGCTCATCATGAGTTTACACAGTACTCATACACCGTCTTGTTCAATCATGCATGAGATATGGCTGAGGCTATAGGGCAACATGAAAGAGGCTCGACAGCAATTCGAAACCAGTTTATTCGCTTGTTTTGCGGATGAGGCTGAATTTAGAAAGAAACGTCTTCAGGTGACTCTGTAAATGGAATTACAGCTCAGCACTCGCCTCGAGAAAAAGCAATTACAGAAGAGGTGGACACTTGGGATGCAGGTGGCTTCCGACGATGCTGCATAATGGGGTAGACATCGTTTAGCCATGAAAATGGGCTTGATGTCATACGATATTCTGTCTGGTCAGCTGGATGAACATGATAGCTTTTATCCTTCATGGAATTTTTGTCGTCGACATATTGTAAACATCCCAAGACCATCAGTTTCATGCTACTCAAAGCGAAGCACTGTTCAACTAATCTTAGGGCGGGGGTCTGAAAATGATTCTGATATCCACATGCAGCCAAGACAGAGTAAGCTTAAAATTCTTATTCTTATTCCTCTACCCCTGGTTCTCTGCAAGTATGGGCACGCCGTAATCATCACTTTGCGTTGATCCGGACGATAGACTGTGTGAAGGGATAGAATTTATGGAATTTTTCTATTTTAAGACAAGAACCATGAAGCAAGCTTAACGACTTTCATTTAAATCCCTTATTTATGGTCGTAAGCGGATCCAAAATCAATGCAAAACCAAGTGTACAGTGAACAATGCACAAAACCAACACCCCTCATTATGTCCAGTGGCCGTTTACATAAATAATCTCGTAACAATAAACTCAAGTAGGAATTCGTCTCAATCAGCACTCAGCGGCGGAGCCTCCTTCTCTGCCTATTGCTCTGCACGCTCAAGGAACATAGTTGGACCCGTCGTCCTCGTCCATGAGCCGTCTCCGCTCCTCGAGCTCGTTGTTGTTCGAGTAGGGCGGAGGGTCAACGCCCGGCCGCTGCTTCGGGTTAGGGGGCAGGCCCTGACACTGGCAGTTTCCGTTGCAGGGCTTGGCCTTCTTCTCGTCCTGGCTGTGCGTGGCGTGATGCTCGAGATAGAACTGGGCGAACTTGAAGACGTTGATGATGAGGACGATGAGGACGATGGAGCCGAAGATGATGGCTAGAATGGGCACGGCTTGGCCTTGTGCATGCTGGCCATGTGCCGCGTGAGGTGGTGGAGGCGGTGGTGGTGGCCCGTGGGGATGTCCATGTCCGTGGCCATGGCCATGGGGAGGAGGTGGAGGGGGGCCGAATGGCGCTGGTCCGTGGCCCATGCTGGCAGCTTGTGCGTGTTTGGTATATGGCAATGAAGAGAACCGGCTCTGAACTTTTGAGATGAGACAGGTGTCGAGTGTTGGGGGTCCGGGTGCCAAGAGTGAATCAAGATAATCGGACTGAACTGTCGGCAGTGATGCAGGATCCAGGGGCATTTGTAGACGAGGTAGGATGGAGATTACGCAAGCAATGTCGTCCCAGGAAGAGCACTGACACCTGCTTCTTGGGGCTGTGCAGTTCGGCTTCAGCGTTGCATGGATGTAACACGGAGGTTATCAATCAGCGTGGATGAAGGCGCGATGAGTGCTGATAACATGAACACCGGAGATGCAACACGGGGGCGCACAAGATGAAGAGGAAAGCTTGAAATAATGGTTAATTGAAATTCACAGACTCGAGATTGATCGATTGATAAAGCCTCTCCCTGCACAATGCACAATGAGAATATTTCGATCGTCGCCCGGCCCTGGCCATGAATCGCGGAGTGGATGATGCCGCGTGGCCTCTGCCGTTTTTGCCGTGGCTGCTGTTACCCACTCCGTCGTGGTGCCGTCAAATACGGGAACGGAAGGTAAGGCAGGGAAACGGTTGCTTTGGTCAGGGGACCGTGTCGATTATTACTTGATAGCTTTATCATCCCTCCTAGAGCGCAAGGCAAGACTTCACTCTTCTACGTATATGATTCCAGAATGAAAAGTCTAGGTTGATTTAAACAGCTGCAAGTTTCATTCTTCCATGTATATGGCAATGTGGAAACGCATCTCAATCCCCCTGTCGTCATCCGTTACATCGCCGTCTCCGCGCTTGTAGTAACTAAAGACTGCATAGCCCATCCACATGAAATCACCGTGAAACGTCTGAGCTGGCAGGGACCGGCACCTCAGTTGGCACCGTCAGCTCCACTTGTTTCGTGATGCCGCCCCGTTTGCCGGAACGGCAGGGTGTTCTCTTCCGAGCTGGCGGTGCCCCCCGTGTGCACGAACACGTCGTTCCGCGACGCCCTGGTGCCGCTGTACACGGCCGACCTGTCCCTCTACCCCCTCCAGATGTCGCTGGCGTCGCCCGGCCCCAAGTCATGGGAAGGCTGGTGGTGATGGCGACGAATGACTCGTGCATTCCCCATGCGGTCCCTTCTTTGGGATCCGTAGCCTCGCTCTTTTAGAAGTGTACACTTGTTGATAATGTCCCAGCAGGCGGTCGAGGAGGAATGTAGAGAGATGCAAACCTTGGGGATGGAAGTGCAGCGAAGAATTCCGAATACTATGATGAGTATGCCACCTGAGAGCAGGACAAGCAGCCCAGTCCTCTTTACTTTGGGAGCTGTGCCGCCCACAGCATCGGAACGGGGATTATGAACAGATAGAGATCAGTCATGAAGAGGATCGACCATATCCAGGCAATGTACGAAGCGATGATGCCACCGAAGCCTACGTAGATGCGGATTCTATAACCAGCAAGCCCGGCCTGTGGGCAAGTTTACTAAGGCGTCAAGCAAGCCACATCCGATAGCACGCACCGTGAGACGCATGTAAAAGGCACACATCGACGCTTTGGCCATCCTGATCAATGGACATTATAGGCGAGGATCGTCTCGGTGAGCAGCAGAATGAGGCAGGCCAGCATCAGGTCCATCGTCCCGGCCTAGTCCGACCTAATCCGTATGCTTCACTCGACAGAACGTTCGGGAAAAGAGGACAAAAACGCAGGTGGTGAGATAGGAGAAGGCCTCGATGATGAACGGATCCGTCACCATGTGTTTTAGTCCGTCCCTGTGCTGTTTCTTGCGGAGGAGGATCATATATGCAGGATGGATACGGGACAAGCGATGAAGACTGGAACAAGAAACCAGAAACCGAGGGTTACATGCGATCTCTTGCCCGGAACGAACTGGTTGGCTTTCCGGTCCAGATATGACGGCATCGGATGCGTTCATGCAGCCTGCCCCTGATCTCATGGATGGAGTGGATAGTGTAGATAACCAACTTAGCCGAAAGCCACCTATCCTCAGCTAGCGTTTGCCCGTGTGGTAGTTTGATGCATGATAGCATCTTCAATCACTCAAGTTCCCAAGCAAGGAACAACATGTCTCTGTCGGTAGCGAGGATTCCCGCTGAGCAGAGCATCAAGGATCCTGAAGTCGGTAGCACACTCCCACAGGTGCTACATCCCATCTGGACAAAGAAACGAGGAAAATGAAGGCACCGTGGGCTTGTTTCAAGGGCGCAGTGCATTAACATCTTGTGCTAGCCGCCAGCCACGTCAGGGCAGTCGTCCTGGGCGGTCTCGGGGCACCAGCTTTTGGCAGCTATCCAACAGGGGCCCCACCGAAGAGCACCGCCCTGGGATAGTTGGGAAGCTCGGAGCATGCCTAAGAGGGCAAGCAAAACCGGGGGAGGAGTTGGGATACCGCGGGCAGGCCGGCTCGCATGTCCTAGCGTAAAGAACAAGTAACCCTAACCCTTGAGCTTGCGTACTTGCCCCTCAGCCTAGTTTACAAAAGAAAAGCTTTTTCTTTTCCCTTACTCAAGGGTCAGGGAATGATACCTGATGAAGAATGTTTCGTGAACCTCTCACACGTGGGCGGCACCCCTGCTCACATGAGTCCCCCTGGCTTGAAGCGCAGATCAATGTCACTAGCCGCGGGATGATCTTGTTTAGGTATTCTTAAGAAAGATCCTCCATAGTTCGAGAGCAACGCCTTTCGTGTCCGTGATCCCAACTCCCTCGGAGCATTGACTTATTCCCGCACGTAGGTGGCAGGGACACCCGAAGCCATGATCCCCAAACGATGAGGTATTAATGATATCTGTTCTCCATCACACCCCGCGATTGTGCGTGTTCGCAAACCAAGGCATCCAGCTCATGCGCCCCGGAACTTTGGAATGGGATTGCGAAAAGCCAACAGTACAATCACGTCATTGAGGCGCGGCTACATTCCTCATGTGTAATACTTCACCTAGGCACCATGGATAATGAAATGGGCACCACGAGGTAGATTGACCAAGAAAAAGTGAGATTGTACAGTGATTGATGATGACAAACCGTTGCGCCCGCCCGTTATGCTGACCACCCAGGTTTTCCCTACAAAAAGTTTACAAGAGAAATAGGCAAACATAAGAACCCGAAAATAAGTCTAAAGAGCGAGGGCTGCTATTATTAAATGTGTATGTATGATGATGGCCTCCCCCCCTCGAGGGCGGCGCCCCTCCCGCTTTATCTTTCCTTTGTCCTCCCCTATGCGTATGCGTGTCTTGTGTGCGTGTAAAATTAATTTATATCACTTTTCTCGGCTGACCAGCAACCTCTCTATTTTCTTTCCGAGCAACGTGCTCCAGACATCGACCTTCCTGTGCCACCAGTTGGCGGCATACAGGGTGACGGTGAGCATGAAGCTCCAGCCAATGACGTAGCCGATAGCCCGGCCAAAGGTCTCAAACAGCCTCGGCATGATCCAGAATCCCAGACAGTGCAGGATGGGACCGTGGACGAGGTACAGGGAGAAGCTGACTTTGCCGAGGTACTGCGGCACGCGGCTCTCGAGGATCCTGCACAGGACGGGGCTGCGGATGACGCAGGGGAGGAGCATGAGGGCGCCCATGGAGTGGTAGAACATCCAGCCGGACAGGGGGATGTAGTATCGGGGCACCCAGGAGGAGAGGAAGATGTAACCGGGCGTCCATTCGGCGCCGGCGTCGGGGTAGGAGAGCAGGTAGAGCGCGAGGAAGAAGAAGGACCAGCGGATGATGTGTGTCCGCCGGCTGGGCTTCTGGAAGCGTTCTGCGCTGGAGTTGCCGACCAGCGGGAGCAGATCCTCGTCGTCTAGCTGGGGGTTGTCACCGTACGACATGAGCCGGATGTCGATCTCGGAGAGCATCGTGCCTCCGATGAACGCACCCATATCCCACCGACCGAGGATGATGCTGTAGATGGAGAGGATGGCGGCAAAGAAGAGCCGCCACTTGGCCTGGATGTTGGCAGTGCCAAGTAGGAAGATGTAGATGAACATGGATCCGCGCAGCTCCATGGGGATGGTGAAGGTGTGGGGGTCGTAGCGGGGGTGATAGTGGCCGTAGTTGAACGGGTTGACCCATTCGATGTACATTCTGGTGTAGTTAGTGAAGGCGTAGTTGATGCTCTCGTACATGATGGGATGCTCCTCCCAGGTCCCGCCAAGCTGCACCCAGAGGAATTCCTCGCGCTTCGGGGGAGGCTTTTTCTCGACGGCGGGGAGGGGTAATACAGTGCCGTTGGTAATATTCGTCAAAGTAAAGTTGCCCATTCTTGTCAAATTGAGGAGGGCGAATGGAGTCCCGGGCCCGTGTGTGGGCAGCTTGGGGAATTTGGTAGTTTCGGGGTCAGCTGGGTCCGCCTCATCCTCCTTGTCCTCCTCGTCCTCGTCCTCGTCCTCATCCTTGTCAGCCTTATCCTTGTCAGCTTTGCCCTTGCCAGCCTTCTCTTTATCCTCCGTCTTCTCCGGCCCAAACGGGTGACTGGTCGCGGGGAGTGTCGTGTCTGGGCCCGCGGGGGCAACTGATGATGGCGCCTCTTCCAACACCTTGGTCTTTTCCGGGACATCTGGTGTGTCCGACTTGTCTGACGTCTCTGACTCGGATGGCTTGTCCGAGGACTCAGACTTCTCTGGCACCTCTGGCTTCTCCGGCTTCTCCTCCTCAGGTTCGTGCTGATGCACCGGCGTTTCCGGCTTGACTGGCTCCGGGGGGATAAAGTCACGGGCGACAGGTTTGCTGTCCAGTTCCAGGTCATCCTCTTCAAACGTCGGCACCACGGTAGTCTCGCCGCGGGGCAGACGAAGCAGACGGACTGGGCGAGGAGGGGCCGGGTCTCGGTCCGGTCCATAGGTCATGTTGTACAGAGTGCCGTTGATGACGATGGTGGTATTCTTCTCCGGGATCTTGGGCTTCTCCTCCTCATCCTGGGGAATGCCATAAAGCGACGCAGGGCTAAATAAAACGGAAGACGAATTGAGACAGAGGACCTGGGGCCAGTCGGTCTTGTTGTGGAGCGTCTTCCAGTCATACAGGGTAAAGTAGTCCGCCAGCTCGGATGTGCCATTGACGGGGACCGTGTCGTTGGTGTTGCAGGTCCCGTTGATCTTCCTGAAATTCACAGTCACGGTGCCGTTGATGTAGGCCGAGTCTCGCCCCTGGTAGATGGAGACCTCGGAGCGGAAAATGCCCAGCTGGGCGAGGACGGCGACAGCCAGCATGCTCAGGGTGGGGGGGAGCAGCAGGCGGAATGGACGCCTCAGGACCGAGGAGGCGAGGCCCTGGTAGACGGCCTGGTACCGCTTCTCGTGGATGGCCCTCAGGATGTGGCGGCAGAGGACATAGCCGGAGATGGCGAAGAAGATGGCGACCATGGGATGGCCGCGATGCAGCAGGCAGATGATGGGCAGCGTGGACCAGTCGTAGTAGGGCTCAGGCGCGCGGGGCGGATTGGCGCCGTAGCCCAGCATGATGGAAGGGGTCCATGGCCACAGGAAGTGGTAATTGAAGACGATCAGACAGGCGATGCCTCGCAGGCCGTCGAGACACCTGATCTTGTCTCTGGCGTTGCGGGCCGGGGCGGTCAGGCTGGTGGGCGTGATCTTCTCGCGGTCACGGTAGGGGGCCTCACTGGCGCTGCCATTGCCGTTGCGGAAGAAGTCCAGCGAGAGCCTCAGTCGCGGCTCGGATGCGTGCCTCCCATGCGCCCCTCCTCCGCGGGCCGCCTTGTCGCCAGGGACGGCGAGCATGATGGGAGACGCGGCTCAATCAGTGGTGCGAGATGGACTGTCCTGCTGTGCTATAGCGGGCAGCGGCTGCGACGACACATGGAGACAGACGAGGCAGCGGCCAGGGAGATCGTCTGGCTGGGGCTACTGGGCAAAAGGGTTGGGGACTGATGAAATGGAGAGAGTGTCGATTCGAGGTTTGATTATGTCAGTCGGCCCAGCAGCACTCAACGGGCAGCGGATGGGATTGAGTGGATTGGATTGGATTGGACTGGATTAGGGGGGTTGATTTCTCCTTTGCGATGCGCGTGACTTTGGGTGTGCCACATTGCCCTTCAGTGGGTTCAATTGGTCTGGCCTGGATTAGATTAGGTGGTTTTTTTTTCCTGATGGTCTGGTGGTGGCCTGAAACCTGCGTTCCCCTGGCAGGAGGCACTGCAGCACCATCTCCCAGTGGCGCAGCGCCTGTGCCAACAAGGGGAGGCCACCTACATACCTCAGCGGGCCAGTTACCTACAGCACAGGCACAGCACAGGAGAGGGCTTCGGCAGTGTACGGGCCAGTACCTGGGTGGCTGCCTTAGGGCTGGGCCTCTAATTGGTGGAGCGCTGGCCAATCCTCTGGGATCTCCTCCATGCGATGCAGCGCGAGGCCTCTCAAGTCCCTCCCTCACGCGCGTGAACACGACCAACGTTCTGGCTGATCCCTCTAAAAATAAAATCCAACGCCCAGCTGGCGGGCTCGTCGGTAGATTCGGTAGGCACATGCAGTGCTCACTTTAAAGGGGGGCCCCGCAAGCAAGAGGGCTCCATTGCAAGCGGGTACCGGAGCTGCGAGCCTGGAAGACCTACCAGCTTGTACAGATGGATGGCCAGCCCAGCGCAGGCTCGTCTCCCGCCCCTTGGCCGCTTGGCATCGCGCCCGATCTGAGGCAGATGGCCGTGATTGGGGACATTGGTTAATTGACTCTTCGCTGGCGACGAATGCTGGGTTTTACCCGGCTGCCATCGCCCTCAGCCTGCCTGCCGCGAGCGCCCAGGCACCGCGGGAGAGGCCGTTGCCAATGCTGGTGTCTCACTCAACCCTGAAGCCACCCCGACCTCACTAATGCTGCCACTATTACCCGCTAATGCTGGGCCCTACCCCTATAAGGCCACCTCACCCACCAACTGCCTCTCCTCACCCGGCGGAGTCTCTCCCCCTACAGCAGGTACCCCTTTCGCCTGCTCGGTACAGGCACCAGCCAATAGCCGCAGACTGATGCTGCACCACAAAGGGGCACCACAGCTAAGCTTCGGTTCTTCTCCCTACCTCTTCCTGATGGAGGGCAACCCTACGTGGACATCTCTGCCCGCTTGAGGGATACGTACGCCGTTTGCACCAGCGACGTAGGATTCGCAAGCTGACGCTCTAACATGACGCCCGTTGTCCCCGTATCGCAAACTCGCATCGTGTCGATTCCCTGCCTCGGCCACTGCCTCGATCGTATCCAACGCAGGTACCCTACATGCTCCCGTCCACGATCCCGGCTTGCCCTGGCCCTGTCTTCTTTTGGCATCGGCTGCCAGACTAGCCACTGGGCAATTCGATAGAGTCAGACTCCTAGCGATGCAGCTAGCCATGTAGCCTCCTGCCTGGGCAAGCAAGCGGTAAGATTTGACCCCACGTTGTATTGCTTGAGGGACAGGCCCATTGCGGGCGAGTCTCTGTTGAGAAGGTGATTGCAAATTGTCCGGCATGGCCATTGATGGATGGATTCGGGATGCCCGGATGCGAAATTCCCATCACCCTTATTTTTATCTGGATTCTGAACCCCGCGCATTGTCTTCGAGAATGCGCTGCGATGCACTGAATTCCAGACTTGAGATTGCCGATCCTCGACATGGATTCTCCTCTATTCAAGTTCTAGACCGGTACGGAGTACATACGCCCAGCAATGTATTATTTCCTGGCCGGTTGGGCACCCAAAAGCAAGGGATGAGAGATAAGCAGGCCAATAGTAGCTCGCTACTGCGTATGCATATTTCTTCCGTCCTTGGCTATTTATTACTCCCCTTGAAATGGCTGTCGAATGAACACCACAGTGCAGGCACACAAGCACCTCCGATTCGGTGCTTCGGCAAGTGGAGGAACAGCAAGAATGGAGAAGGGTCTTAGCAGGGTCTTTGAGAATGCGGCAAGGGGAAGAGGGCTGCTGGCACGATGTCTCTCCACTTGGTGGAACGATGGCCTTTCCTTGTTATCACTATCTTATCGTTATCGTTATCGCTATCGTTATGTCCGTCTCTCACTGCTCGGTCTGGCGAATTTGCCGTCAAGTGCTTATGTCCGTCACTGCGAAAACGGACTTTTCACGCCACCCATCACTCCCGTTAGGAGCGAGTCTCTTTCACTTCAATCCAGAAGAAACATTGAATTGAACAATTACGTCTCCAATCCCATCGCAAGTGCCTACGACTGTACTGAATACCGGAAATGGCCGTCATGGAAGTGGAGGAACAGCCCGAGCAACGTGCAGCTACCCTAGACCCGGGTCCTCCACGTCGACGGAGACGGCCTGCGCTCTCATGTCTTGAATGCCGCCGCCGCAAGATCAAATGCGACCAGAAAAGTCCATGTACGCACTGCTCCCGACATAAGACCCTCTGCGCTTACCGGGATGATGTTCTACCCATTCGCCGCCGGAGGACGCCAGCGTCGACGGCGAGCGCACCATCACCGGATCCTGTATCTCCGTGTAGGGCTGCACTCCGGACTCCAGACCAACAGTCCCTCCCAAACGGCAATACATCTTCGGACAAACAGAGGGGATATTCCGCCCCTCTGGCCCAGTCCCGTGGTCATGTAACAGTATCTGGAGGATCAAACCTGTTATCAAACCACCGGGCGCCAGCTCACAGCCCAGACATCCAAGGCATGTTAGAGAGGATACAGAAGCTCGAGGAGTCTACCAACTGTCAGCAGCATAATCATCCCTCAAAACGCGCAATTTTCTGCGGGAACCACCCGGACCCGTCCACCATCGACGAGCCTGGAGATTGGAAGCAACTCTTCACCAAACCTAGGGACATGGGCAAGGGCGGCTGGGTAAACGGGGCTCAGGAATTCGACCTTATTATCGCCTGCTGGGTCGCCATCGTTTCCCGGCCTTCTGAAACCACATGGAGCAAAGATCCAGATACTCACGCCATGGTCTGCCAAGCCGGGGACATTCTTCGACAGTGTAAGAAGATAGCCAAGACGGTTAAACGGGCCCGGCCGACGAGAAGCCTCCTCTCGTCGTCTAGCTTTCTTGCCCCGCCGCCCCGTGAGATATCAGATACGATGGTAGACCTGTACTTTGCCTCGTTCGAGTCGACACACCGGATCCTCCATTTCCCGACCTTCTCAGCTGACTACCAAAGGTACTGGGACAGCGCTGATACCGCGCCGGCAGAGTTACGCCTGGCTGTTCTGTTGGTCATTGGGATAGGCTCGAGCCTCCGTGACCACGGGACTCCGGACGCTACTATTGCCAACGCGGAGCTGGTCCACCATTGGATATATGCTGCTGAGACCTGGCTCGCTGGTCCGCTGGAGAAGGATAGGGTGAGCATCGCCGGGCTGCAGGTGTACTGCCTGACAATCTTGGCTCGGCAGGTGTTCGCGATCGGCGGCGATACTGTCTGGATGTCAACTGGTTCACTTATCCATCGGGCTATGCAGCTGGGCCTCCATCGTGATCCCACAAAACTCCCTGGACAGCGTTCTCTGACCCTCCAAACTGAGATCCGCCGCAGATTATGGGCCACGATACTCGAATTAGTAGTGCAGGCATCACTGGACTCTAGGATGCCACCTCGCATCTCCTTTGATGAGTTTGATACTCGCCCGCCTTCCAATGTCGATGATGCGGATATGGATGAGACGACATCCGCCCTCGAGCCGCATCCCAAGGCTCGGTTCACCGACACATCAATCCAGATTGCGCTCCTGGAATCCCTCCCCAACCGTCTCAAGATCGTACAGCTCCTCATGGGTCTCGGAACCGAGCACTCCTACCCGCGTGTCCTCGAGCTCAGCTCAGAGCTGACATCCGACCTCCAAAAGAACACCATCCTAATGAGGAACACGGAGCGCAACATATCCACCCCCTTCCGCCGCAACCTCCTCGACTACCTCCTCCGGCGCTTCATCATCCCCCTCCACTTCTTCTTCAGCAACCAGGCCCACGCCAACCCCATGTACTACTACTCGCTCAAGCTCAGCATCGACACGGCCACGGCCATCATGACCCCCGAGCCGGACGACGGCTTCGCCCGGCTCATGGTCTCCGGGGGCGGGCTGTTCCGCGAAGGGGTGCGGCTGTGCAGCATGGCCACGGGGCTCGAGCTGCTCCTCCAGGCGCAGGCGCAGAGCCTCGACGGGACGCTGGCGCGCGTGGGCGAGTACCGCGAGCACCTGAAGAGGGGGATCCGGGACATGGCTGCGCTCTCCGAGGAGAGGATCCGGCTGGGGGAGACGAATGTCAAGAACCACATGTTCCTGTGCATGATCCTCGCGACGGCCGAGGCCATCGAGAAGGACCTGCCGGTCGAGCTCGAGGTTGCGCGCGGTGCGAGGGACAGTCTGGAGCACTGCCACGGGATCCTGATGACGAGGGTGGAGAAGCTGTCGTTGGCGTCGACGCCGGACACTGGGCTGGGGGCGTCGGCGGATGAGATGGAGTTTGGCGTTGATGGGTACAGCTTGGGGCTGGACTGGGAGACGCTCATGGCTGATCAGGGGTTCTTTGGTGAAATGGTTCCTTGAGTTTTCCTTGCAGGGGAGCAGCTGTGTTGTAATGGGTTGAGGAACCGGCATCAAGTTACTAGGAAACTTGAGGAGATTCCCAATTATTCATTGTGTTGAGATGTCGGGTTTGGCATCTTCTATTGTTTGATTTTATACTCGAACCCTCTTCCGAGGCGATTCCCGCCTGGGTGTGCGGCGTTTAACTGGACTAATTTCGTTGGATAGAACGATGCTTCTTACAGTATATAGGAATACACTATCCCCCCCTCATATATCTAACTCATGTTGCGGTGACATTTGGAATCTGAGACTCTACGGCGTGGCGGTAACTTTTGCACGCGTAATGGTCAGTCTGAGTTCATGTTCTCGTTTCTTGATAAGAGTTAGAAAGCGTGTGTTATTCTCGCTCTGATAATACATATATTCTAAGGTATAATACAGTGTTTTCAGCGAAAGCTGCTGTTGAAGCAACAATCAAAGGACAGGGCTTCTATTGAAGTAGCTGTTGGAGCCGCATTAGAGCCTTCCGTGCGTCCCAGATTCACCGCCGACCCCCTCACTCCACATTGTTTTTGATCTTGTTGTGTCCCATGCAAGTGAAAGCACAAGATGGGGGCAATGGTCAAGATGCCTGTTTAGTTGCAATAGCACCTGGCGCCTTGGGCAGCGTTAGCGGGGCATGAGCCGCAAAGATCGCCCATTCCCTTGACGCAAAACATCCGCTTGGACCTGGGGTCTCGACTGCAGTGCCCGATCTAGAGACATGAATCAGCAAGGGGAAGGGAAAGGATGTAGTGGAGCTTGGGGGAAGTCAGGGAGACAATACCTTTTGGACCTTTTCCTTGCGGAGGAAAAAGTCGCGCTGCTCGATGTACTCGTCGCGAGCAACGAGGTACTCCTCTCGGGCAAGCTCGAAAGCCTCGCGGCGGGCTAGGTTAGGGTCCTGGGCAGCAGCGAAGCCGGCGACGGCGAGGAGAGGGATGATGGCCTTGGAGAAATACATCTTGAATATTGGAAAGAAATAGGTCGGAAGTTGGAAAGAGACGAATAGAAATTTGAAAAGAAACGGAGAAGGGAGAGGACGCTGATGTATGATGCTGGATGATCAAGACTTTGATCTGACACAGGAGTAAGAGGTTTATATACTTCGAATCTGATATAGGTTTCTCCCATGAGCCTCTTATGCACGGCTGCTCTCATACCATCTTGCGGCTCTCTCTGATCTGTGCACGAGTCTCAATTTTGCTTTGCGCGCGCGCGACTCCTTTTGAACCGCGCGGGAGGATCATGTTTTGCCGACCATCCCTTCTAGTTGTTTGAGTTATCCTAGCTTTTTTCCTTTCATTCCTCATATGGCCCCATCCCCACCCCGCAGGTATAGATTAATCCCCTGAAATAAACAAAAATAGGTATTAATGGTGCTCTTAGCAGCACTCGACAGGATGCGCTTGGAACTAGCTAGATAACATGGAACTAGCTAGATAACATGGAACAAGCTTGACGACGGTCTATCGTTATTATAGGAATCAGTCACCTTAGGCAGTATATTTATAAATACTACCTGCTGGAGGATTAAGTAGTAATGTAGATCCTGTTAATATACCTTTTTAATCTTATGCGGATAAGTTAAAATAAAAAAACCTTATGAGCAGAATACAGAATCTGATATTTTCTCTATATTATATCTACCTCTATTTTACAATGTTCTGTGCACAAAGCACCAAGCAGTCAACGAATGACGAGAACAAAGTTTATCTCATTTTAATATTAGAAGGGTAAATTAAGTTTGAACATCTCGATCATCTTTAAAAGAAGTCCTTAGGCAAATTGAAATTGGTACTAATGATAACGCCAACATACATTATTAGTTCTATGTGAAACTCCCACTCAGTCACCCACTATTACCCGGCCCATTCGAATCGTCCTCATCTTGAATCGGATGACTCGGGGTTTTCCCAACCTTCTGCTCTTCTGGTAACTCTACCAACCCGTGTTGGGGTGGAAGCTCCTGCAACACCGTCTGCTGTGGTTGCTGCCTCCACCACCCATCCTCATTGCCACTTACTAAACCAGGTAGGTAGCCACTAGATTGTGGCCCCAGCAACCTGCGGTTGTCGTACGGCCCTTGGAACTGGTACGATCCGACTGGCGGTGACTGCCAAAACCCACCCTGTTGCTGCTGCCCATGCAGCTGCATCGGTGGCGAGCAGTAGGGTGGCGGTGTTCCATTACCCGATGTGTTCAAATTCGTGTAGCTCCCGAGGAACGGTGCTGCCGCTGTTTTGGGGCTCATCCAGCTGGGCGGCTGACCTGATGTGTTGTTGTTTTTGGCTTTCGCTCGCCTCCGGAACCACATCAGGCCGAGCACAATCATGACGAGACTACCGACTACGGCACCGATCGCAATACCCGCTGTAGCTCCAGGGGAAGGAGCTCGATAGTTGGCTCCGGTCTCTGCGGGGAGGAAGACGCTCGCGTTTTCTTTGTTTTTGCTTAGCACGGCCGATGAGAGGTTGGTCGCCGCGCACCCGTTGGATTGGCAGGGGTTCTGGGCACAGCATCCCATAAAAGGGGGATCATTGTTCGCGCAGGTATAGAATATGTCTTGGGGGGCATTGCTGAGGCAGCCCTGGGCCTTGAACTGACTGTAGTGTAGTTTGTCGAAGGTTGTGTTGCGCAGGTTTTCCGTGGGACAGTTGCCGTCGTCGGTTTTGCAGGGATCGAGAGTGCAGCAGCCGATGAACTGGACTGGTTTGTCTTGGCAGACGTAGAATGAGCCGCCTTCCTTGCAGTCGACGCTCAGTCTGTCTATGATCTCCTTGGCTGGTCCGACCATTGCTGCAGCTGTAGTACCGCTATCAAATGGTAAGTGGGTTGGATATGGAGAGGGACAGAGGAGTAAGATTAAGTCTCCAAGTTGATGGGATGAAGGGAGGGGTAGGTGGGATTGAAGAACCAACCGTCCCAAGTCTGGGGTGAGAGATCGGTCGAGTCCTTGGGGGGCAGGCGAACCGAACTATTCGTTGCAGGGATACTGCCAACGGGAACCGCCGGCGGCTAGTTTGGGCTTTCTTTTTCTTTTTGGAAAGGAGGCGTGCCGGCCTTCTATATTGGCTGAGAGTAGTATATATGATCTGTCTGATATGACGAGCTGACGGTCGAGGAGCATGTTCGCCTCTGGCTTATCCCTTGCCATTCATGTGCATCGGAGATGCGTCCGCTTCCGCTGTGTGGCGATTAAGCCGCATTAGGGCCATGGTAAAGTTATGCAGTTGGTAAGGCTGGCGGCACCGTCAACACCATGATCTGGGAGAAGATGCTGCATGACGCAACGTTTCCGGTAACCTGCATATTGCCCCCACCGTCTCACAGCGCTTGTTTCTATCTTTGGGTCCTCTCCTCCGTAGCTGAGGGCTGAGCTGAAACCAGGACCTAGCTTACGACACACCTAGCGTCTAGAGAACCATATTCCTTCTGCTGGCTCTGCCTTTCCTTCGAAGTGACAGAGATCGCATGCCACAACCAAGGCAGTCGTAGCACTGCATGCAGATTTCCGCTCTAAACCTCTGAATGACGCAGCGCTGAGTTGCGAAGGAATGGCTGGGCTGAACACCGCCACATGCAGGCCTTCGTATTTGGGCAGCTGAAGGTGGAGATGCAATGTGATGGCCGTGCATACACGTCTCCTAACTGGCTGCACTGAGACATTAATGTCGGTGACCAACAGCCAAGCTTAAGGATTCCTGTTTAGGGCGGTGGTGTCAATCCTTGACAACCAACAGAAGTACCTACCTGATTTCATGTGCTCGGCCCGCAAGAAAGGTCAGAGCAGAGTTGATTAGATTTAATATCGAGTCTCTGCAGGCCTTTTAATATAGGGACTGGTTGCTCCTCTGAGCCTTCTCTTACACCTACTATTTCCCTCCCTTTATAGAGTTTCTCAATAACCCGATTTAGTGCTGAAGTGACGAGAGCAAGAAACGCCGCAAGGAAAAAGTCTGGGGGTCATATTTGACCTAGCCGCTATGTGTATTGATTGTACGAAAAAAAAACCAAAGAAAAAATATATATATATACTTACCCTGCAAGCTTACTAGACGGCCCATCCATACCTTGACATTGATAGCTAAAGCTATAGAGTTACGTCGCGGTAACTTATTTCCCGTGAAATCTCTCAAAGATAATCAATGCTTGCTTAATAGTTTTAATGCCTGTAATCTAAGAGACTACGCACTATCGTAACCTCACATCTATCTATGAAATCGTCGCATTGTAACCATACTAAGACCATTTTTTACCTTGACCAACAAAGTTTATGAAGCGAATCCTCACTACCCAACATACCATTATCTATCACTAGTACTGAATTATAACCCCCCAGTCGTATCCCTATTGCCGACAAGATTTATACAACCTTGAACAAGCCAAGGGACCAACCCACCCTACTTCCGCTGCCCGCTTCGCTTCAGCAAACGCTGCCGCCGTTGAACTAACTAGACGCTCCTCGCCTCTCGATATCAAAGTCACGCAGCTCGGTAACACTGGATTCAAGGCTAGGATTATCGATTGAGTATTATGAGAGTTAAAGATACCTTTAAGACCTTGGCTTTATAAATTGATAAAGTTTATTATTTTAAATAATTTAATATATATTATTAGATTCAAATAATATAGAGTTTGTTAATATTAGTTAGAAAAATAACTATATACTATAGATATATATCTTTTCCTAGATTAAAAGAGTTTTAAACTTAAAAGAATAGCTTATTGTAATTTATATGATAATTCTTTTTAAAAAGCTTAGAGATGAATAATTTTCCAAGGCTAGTTTGTATTAGTCTGTGATTCCTCAAGTGGCGTGACTTAGAGAAGAGCACAGTTGCTAAAAAAAAAATAGAAACTTTCGCAAATGTAACAATTAATAGGATATCTACCCTTGTGAAAGAGAATGCTCTCTCAAATCTCGAGGCTATAAATTGGACGAAACTAATCAGCTGACTGACTGTACTGTCCTCCAGGCTCTTGCCAACCTTGTTCATCCCCCAGAAGCCAAAAGTTCGCTGCTCAAGGTTGTTTGAGAATGTTCAAAGCTTTCTCCAAATCGCTCATCTTCTTCTTGATCCGGCTGCGATTCCTCTTCATGGCCTTAGACTCACCAGCGATTCGGTCAAGATCACCGTTTTCCAAGCCCAAGACCCAGTCTTGCGTAAACACCTTAAGAGGGCTTCCCGGTCCATTCAGCAGATGATAGTTCACAGCAAGCTGGAAGATGTTGTCGATGTAGCGATCTCGCGTCAGGCTATAATAAGCTCGGAGAATATCATGTACCTCTTGTTGCAAGTGCTCAGAATTGCTCTGGGCCTTGGTTACACAGGGGATATCTCGCAAATTGACCATATACTGGACCTCGCCGTACTGCTTAGTGTCCTTCCTTGCTGTTGAGTAAAGAAAGGCCATCAAGCGCTCGCCTTTCATCTCTGCAAGACTCTCATTGAAGCGCTTATTGAGCGTGTATGGCTGTCTCTGTTGATCAACGTGGATCAATAGTTTCATTTGTTCTAGAGCTCTTCTATAGCCCGGCAAGAGACCGGTGAGAACCTCTCTCCACAGCTTTTGATAGATTTCTTGATCTTGACAGATCTCGGCCAGTATAATTTTGATGAAGCGATGGACCGTGAGAATCACTCTGTTCATATAAGTCTCTGTAATAGGCTTCCATTTGCGAGATTGTTCCGCAAAGGCCGCGGATACAAGGTGGGCGTTAAATGTTCCGAGATCGAGACCCCTGGACCGGAGGTAAACATCCTTGATCCATGTTGCCATATTGTCGTCTGGGCTATTGATATCGCCAGGAAAGGCAAGAATATTGCCAAGCTCTGCCAATTCCTGTTCTGTACCATTGTCAACATTCGCGCTGTTGACAAGTTCCTGTATAAGTCGAATATGCGAATCGAAGGCTGACTCTTCTGCTTCACTAGCGCCAGTTGACTTATCCCCAGAATCCCAGTCCTCAGTTGTAAGTTGTGGAATGTGTCCGGGGATCTCAAAGTTTCTTGAATGAGCTCGCTTGTGAAACTCAAAACAGAAGATCTCTGTGATATTCACGACTTGTGTGATCAAACGCAACTTCTCCTTTTCGAAGATCTTACTTGCGTTATAGTCCGCCGATAAGGCTGATCTGACGTGGTCCTGGAACTGCCCGGCCATTCGACTGAGAAATGTGCGCTGTTCTCGCTGATTCTGACGGGGCGGTCCCAGCTCGTCCAGCTCGTCGTTACAAATTCTTAGCTGTTGGTCGATGTCCGCCATCATCTTGGGAAACTCCCTCGTAGAGATATCCAACAAGAGGCACCGCAGCTGTCCTTTGAGCGCTGAGATGCCTACTCTATCCCTCGGGAGCTGATTCCATGGATGATTTCTGAGAGTCTGTTCAAGTTGATCATACTCGACCTTTGAATCATCAGCACCGCGATTGCGAACAATATAATAGCCCAGCGTGAGTGGCCTTCGCTTCCCTCTGACGAGATTGCAAACTGCATCTTGAGCACCCTTTTCGGTGACTAGATCTGGCTTGGTGAGAATACCGATGGTACGCTCTCCATCCTTGTCGAATTCCTCGGCTAGTTGCAGGATCTCTTGGGTGGCAATGTCAACATTGCTCGGCAAAACAGCCAGGATGATCGTGCGCTTGTCTTTCATGTACTTTCGGACGAGGTTATTCACCATTTCCATGTCGTTTTTAGTAGTTCCGTCTCCTGCAACGCGGAATATTCCAGGAACGTCAATAATAGTAAGAAGATCCTCTTGAGGACCATAAATTTCCACTTTCAGAACGTCTTCACTGAAGATAGCTCCTTGACCATTTGATAGGTCTGATCGTAAGCCCATTTGTTCGTGCGCCTTTAGGTCGAATATATTAGTTGGGTTATATAGAATCGCTGCTGGCCAGTGTTTAAAATAGATCTTACCTTCTTCATTATATCAGTAAAATGCAGTCGAAATTCTGAGCTGCTAGACTCGGTACAGCAAAAAGCCTCGAGGTGCTTCCGATGGTCGTCGGAAGCATTAGGCCCTGGAATAATGCTAATGTCGACTCCCTCGACATCTTGGCGACGGGAAGAAATCTGAGTAGCATGGCGGGTGCAGAGCGTCTGATCTCGAGGAAAGGGAATCCCAGTTACGTTTTCTAGAAGAGATGATTTTCCAGAGCTTTGATCTCCAACAACGACAAGCTGCAGGGGTCAGTATTGAATCCAGATGCAGTGAGTACGCGTCAATGAAAGAAATTGAATGCCCTACCTGCGGTAAGGCTACGTGTTGAGCGATATTGAGATCGCGAAGCCTGTCTATCCTGTCAAGCAGCTGAGGGTCAGATAACTGAGGGACTTCTTGCAGAACAGTCATGTTGAAAGTCAAAGATTGGAATGATTTCAGATTTGTAAGGACTGTTCGATGAATTTCAGAGGTTTTGAAAGATGTACTCAAATGCAATGAGCTGAAAACAACTGAAGGTGTTGAAAAAGATATGTTTACAAGTCGGAAAGGGCTGTTGTTTTATAGGCATCCGAGAGGTACGGACACCACGCGGGGACGGGAGCATCAATGTATCTTAACCCTCAGTTTTGCCTCCTGTATTCGGAAAACAAAATGAATTGGTTCAATTCGCTTTGGGCTAGTATTGATGTCGCACCCTTCATTTGCAGCATTACTGTTGGTTGCAGTGCTATGAAGCTTGAAGCCTATTGGCTATTTTTGAGGCTATCAAGAGCACTACCTCCCTCTGAGCGTGGCCAACGCACAAGCACGCCTCACACAACCGACGTTTTTCATTGGTCAGAATTGAGGTCAACCAGGTAGTGAGGCATTAGGCATCATGATCCAACAAATTCTTATCCCATTGACGTTCTCTATTGGTTCCTTTTGAGGCTAATCCCCACTGTGTGGCAATGAATTGCATATCAGGCGCATGCCGAGAATCAAGGCTTACAATTAAGCCCAGATTGGGTGACATACATAATGTCTGTAGATTTCATGGCAAAGTTGAGACCTTAAAAGATAGGGTCAGCACCACACTGGCTCTACTGGTTCGACTCAAGTTCAACTGGGAAGTTCAGACCTTGCTTATCCCCTCCTATAAAGCGACCCCGTACTATTGCCGACGCAGTCCTGGGTTATCAAATAGTAGCCCGGGACTGCAATTAGCTCAACTTCTTTCCTTTGGTTCTTCGATAAGGAGGCGGGTCTCCTGCACCTGCTAGCAGGAGATCCTCGCCTACCTGAGATCTGTCAAGCAACGCGCCTTGGTCCCTTAGCAACGTCAATCAGGCCAACTCCTCTCCCTACAGAAATAGGCTTAATCCCTCAGAACTCTCGTCCGAGAACTCCTGGGCCTTCGTCGACAACGAGTATGCGATAGATGATGCGGAAACGTCTGAGCACTTTTTCCAGAGTCTCTCTTCGCATTCGACTAATGCTGACGCTGCACCTGAGTATTTCTATGGAGACGACAATTCTGAAGCTGTCTCTACAGGGTCGCGAATTGGCCTACACTCGCAGCGAGACACCTACTCAGGCAATACGACATCTAGCGGAAACAATTACACGAATAATACACCATTCTCCCCCATCCCGGATGATCGCCATCCATGGGGTCCTTTTCAAGAGGATACCATCACCCCAGGTATGAATTGTGATTCATTTCCACAACCGCAAACACCCCCGGCTACTCACTTACTTCAATGTCTGGAGTGTGGAAAGACCTTCGGGCATTCAGCAAGCCTCAGCCGCCACAAGGATACCCACAACAAAGACAAGAAATATTGGGAATGTTCTGTTAAGGGCTGTAAAAAGGCTGGAAGGCCTTACAGAAGGGATAACTTCAGGCGACATTGTTTAAAAAAGCATCCTACAGTAAGCTTGAGAGACGTTGGTCTGCAACAATGACTGTATAGTAGATTTTAATTCTTCTCTTATTCCATCATCTGACTTCAGCGAAGAATCTCTTAGGGTTGAGATTCTATCTCAATTGTTGTTTCATGGGGAATAATAAGAAGAAAAATCACTCTAGCTATTCATAACTTATTGCTACATCTTTCTCTCAGGATGGTCCTAATACCGTGTTGTGCGATTCTCATTAATGCCGAGGAGTATGTGAGCCCAGTTGCCTGGCAAATAAGTGTGGCGTCACATTTTTGTGTGACAATTGACTTGTCAGGCATTGACCTTTTCCAGGATCTCAGTGCTCCTTTGAGCCTGCAGCAGCCAAGTGAGCTAGATAGCTCTGCAAGTTGCAATCCTATGTTACACCCTATCACAACACCTGCCAATATCAAGCGGCAAGAGAATGGACGTACTGAGTGCAGGTGCGACGACTGACCCGGCATGATTTAGTTTACCTCGACAAGACTCCGACAATCACTCACAACTAACAAGGCCAACGTTCTAAGACATTCAGGACATATCGAAGGGTTGACTTTTCCTTGAAGCAACATCCGACCACTACTGGCATGACACAACTTTTTCGAACTTGATGAACGATGATGAGTACGCGATTGTAAGTGCCAAACATGTGTACTGCCACGCTACCAAACCAAGTCTCAGGCCAATTATCCTAGAAAACCATTGAACCTAGGACTCTTTGCATGGCATTGAGGACGAACCCGAGGGCGCCGTGGAGGCGAAAGGGTCTGTAGGTGATGTTCCCCCTGGCGGTGAGGATGCAGGCGAGAAAGGAGCTGCTGGAGAGGAGGACGAAGCTGTCGACAAAGGCGCTGAAGGCGGTCGCGTTGCCGACGTAGAGAATGATTAGCAGGGCGATGCGGACGGCCGTGGCCAGCGTTAACCAGAGGGGCATCTCCTGACGGCGGCTGATAGCGCCAAAAATGCGGAGGAAGGGCTGCGCTGTCGCACGCCAGCGGTGCGGCCGCAGGTGATGTACAGCCCGACGAGGTTGAGCGAGATGTAGAAGAGGGTGAGGCAGAGGAGGCCGACGGAGCCTGCCGTCGAGCCCGTCGCCCGGCGGTAGATTTTGGCAACCGGGTAAGGCGACTTCACCAGGGCGCTGTAGTCGTTGATGGCATACATAAAGGGTACAAGCAGCGGTTTAGATGCCGCGCAGGACCACGCTACAGAAAATAACACCTCACAGCACGATACCGCACAAGCTGAAACAGCACACAGATTAGCTTGAACGTCCATACACATGATTTGATAGACTTTTATACATATTTCTTTCGAGTTAGGAGCCTAGTTAGACTATCATTAAATAATATTGATACTTCAGAACCCAAAGCGGTAGATAGTTTTATAGATAGAGAGAGATTAGTTCACGAGGCTCTTAATACCTTGTCCTTACTTGAAAATTTACACTATTCCGGTATAATTTTTGATCTGCCTATTGTGTTTATTCGGCAAACCAGCAAATTCGATCCAAACAGACAACAGGCAGACAGACCCATCTACCTTGA
This sequence comes from Clonostachys rosea, assembly GCA_026958235.1. Classification (NCBI taxonomy): domain Eukaryota; kingdom Fungi; phylum Ascomycota; class Sordariomycetes; order Hypocreales; family Bionectriaceae; genus Clonostachys; species Clonostachys rosea. Next base: position 1,290,394 of record CP110207.1, read on the forward strand.
AATAGTCCTTAGGCTGCAAGAAAGGAACTTAATAGGGCACAAGACATGATATTTGGTGACTCTTCCGAGAAGTTGGATCTTGCGTCAGTGGGAAACAAGATTATTACAAACTGGGATATTGTTGCTTTTCTGTTTGATAAACCTTCTAACAAAAAGAACTTGACAGATGGTATCGCACGTAATTCGAAAAAGGGGTTTCTGCGGGTTGCGTTGCTTAGGAACCCTGCAACGCAAAGATTTGCTCGTCATCTTCCTCTTTCTCAATGCGTATGGGGACGAAAGTTACTGAAGCCTTTAGAGAGAAGAATAAAATAATCCATGACCAGCCCCATTATCTACTACATTTTTTTTGTTTATGGAGGGTCCAGGAGGGTCTCTGAGAACTATGCTTTCATGAGGTATGCTAGATCTATTCAGTAGCGTGTAGGCGATATCGTACATTTATTTTCTATGGATAGGATAGTGCCGATTGACTATTTCTGAGTTGATCTCACATTGTAATTGGTCATTTCTCTGCATTCTTCCTTTCTTGAGAAAAATAAATAAACCAATGACCACAAATTGCCCTACCGGCGTACTTATCATTCAGTAAAATGCCAGCCCAGCTGTGCAATGGAGCCTTTTCCCTTTACCGGCTTTCGATAAGACTACTTCTTGTGGGTTTTGTTCGTCGGAATGTTAATGGGAGTTAAATTCATCTGTGAGACATTACTGCGAGAGTGGCAACAGCAGAGAATAGAATTGGGAGGATGATCGTGCCTTGAATACATGTGGTAAGGTATGTCTTGCAGGGATTATACGAGGAGGCGATGGTTTCATGATACATACCTCATCTCTAATCAAAGTTCGAAGTCCTGACAATTATTCCAGTAATGATGAGTGTTAGCAAGGTAATAGATCGACCACACCTGCTTCTTTGAGTAATCTCTATTTTCTTTGACGCAGTTATTGGGTAAGGGCATCTGAGAAAGTGTTGCCATATGTTTTTGCCGAGTAGATGCAACCTTGAGATGTGAGTGATGGTATCAATATCGGCAAGCTTCTGCCGCCGAGGGTACCAAGAATGTAAGCCTCGCGTAGGATATCCTGATGTGAATTCAACTCCACCGAGAAGCGTACTTGGCCGAAGGTGACCATCAACAATCGCAAATCGTGTGAAGTGATATGGTACGTTACGCTACAGGTTGGGTTCGGGCACGTTGCCGATTGGTTCGGGAATGGGTGGGCGACCTCGGACTGGGCCTCCGGAGACATCTGTTGTTCGGCATTTCAAGATATGCCATGGAACTGCTGTTTCTGGTATGTCACATTAAAGTGTTCCCAATAATTAGGAGTGCTCCTACGATACGAGTGGGTCAATCGAGGGTGTTGTTTGTTGGGATATCTGCTCACACATTCGAAACACGCGCTTGACTCCTGCAGACACATCCCCCCGGACACATACATCTAAGAGTGACATCCGCAGCTGATACAAAGGTCCGCGATCGACAATTTAGGTTATACTTTACGAGGAAGAGACCATGCCCAAACCACGTTTGGGCTCGCTTCGCTCTCGGTTCTTCGTAGCGGATGAAAGGTGCAGGCCGCCTGCCGATGCTCTTTTGTCAATGCATTAGCAGTTCAAAATTTCTTCTCAAGATTCTTTGGCGCAACAGCAAGGATCGCAATAAGGAGCCTATAGATCACGGGCTTCTGCCCGATTGGAGGGGTTTTAACTCTTTTCCTATCTTACTCTAGGGAGGGACAATACTCTTTCATATTTCCAATACACAGGTACTATGCACTTAATATCTGAGGGAATGGATTAGATCATTGCAAATTCAAGTTGAAACAGTCAGGCACAATATGTTGCTTCGTTCAGGGCTTGACCTTGCGAGGCCGCCATATCCTGTACATTATTGTTTGGTTCTAAAAGAACATCCTCAATATTGACGACACATTACTCGCTCGATGCTCTGAAGGCCGTCTCTAGCAGCGCCTGGCCGCAGCCAGGGGAAAATCTCCCAGCCAGATGAGACACCCCACACCAAACGCAGGGGACGGAGCGTGGATTGATGCTTGCTAAATTGGGACGACCCTCCGAATGCTGCCTTATTTGGATGGTAAGAATGAGTACCACAGTCATTTTCTGCCCTTTTTGAACTTTCATACTCGTCTACACATGCAATAAGGGCTCAAAACATGACTCTACCTAAGGCCGATTTGCTTAACCCTGCACCTAAATTTTCCAGCAATGAGCTCATACATATATGAGAAAAGCGGTCTTGAACAAAGCACTTTCTATAATGTTACGTTAGAACAACGGAACCTTGAAAGAACTTTTGTAAGCCCTCGTCGTAGTGTTCCCTGTCGTGACAGATCCTGGGGCCACACCATTGAAGCGCCGTTTCAGAGCTCTACCCTACTACCCTGGCAGTTTTATCGCTCGCCTAAAGGGGAAAGGATGTTGCTAGAACGCGGCGTTAGTGTATTGGATCATGTAATGGTAACTAGAATCGATGAAACCTCAAGTAGGATATAAAGCCTTGATCTGCTCTCTTGATTATGAGGGTTGTTTTATTGTTTGCTTGTCTTATTGTGTTATTGTTTTAAGCCTCACAAACATTGGAACAAGACAGTCTAATAGTCAAGATGAAGACTGCCGCTATCTTCTCCGCCCTCCTCGGTCTAGCAAGCGCTGCTGCCGTTGATCTCACTAAGCGAGCATCGCCTCTCGATGTTAAGGTCGAGCAGCTCGGCAACACTGGATTCAAAGCGAGCATTACTAACACGGGAGACTCCGCGCTGCGAGTGTTGAAGACTGGCAGCATTCTTGACTCAGCACCTGTCGAGAAGGCTAGGATTTCACAGAATGGTAAGCTAGTTCAATTCCTTCGCTTATAACATTCTTATCACCTTCGATCCGTTATTGTCACATTCGATCCGTTATTTTCACCATCAATCTATTATTGCCACCTTCCTTCAGTTATTGTTCCCTTTCTTCTATTCATTGTGTTGAGTTGCCGGGCTCTGGCAGCTTCCATTGCTGTTGAACTTTCTTCCCTTTCTATTACGTCTCCTTCCTTCAGTTATTATCAACTTCGACAGGATATTATCAACTTCCTTCCGTTGTTGTCACCTTCCTTACATTTTTAACAACTTTATTCTGTTATTATCAACTTCGATCCGTTATAAAACTAACTAACCACATCTACAGCCAAGAGTATTCCCTTTACCGGCCCACGCTTCTTTATCCACACTGAGAATCTCTCAGACTCAGCCTTCCAGGTGATTGCTGCAGGAGAGACGGTCGAGGTTGAGTGGGACGCTGCTCAATGGCATGATTTGGGTGCCGGCGGCGCCTTCGATATCGCCACTACTGGAAGCCTCCAGTACGCCAATGAGGGAAGCAACACCATCGTTGGCCAGGTTGTTTACAGCTCGGATACGATCCAGGCCAAGGTTGACGGCACCCAAGCTGCTGAAGTCTTCTCCGCCTTCAAGATCGCTCAGCACGAGAAGCGCGTCACAGTCCAGAACGACTGCAGCGGCTCGAGGAAGACCGCTGTTACCAATGCCATCAGCAAGGCCAAGTCATATGCTCAGTCTGCCAGTTCTGCTGCCACGGCCGGAACCAGACTGAACCAATATTTCCACTCCACCTCAAGCAGCACAAAGAGCACAGTAGCGAGTGTGTTTGACAAGACCGCTAGCCAGTTCAGCAGCAGCACCAGCGGCGCCGTGAAGCTGTACTGTACCGACGTCGGAAACTGGTGCACCGATGGCGTCGTCGCCTACACCCAGCCAGGAGGCAGCGAGTATATCGTCTTGTGCGATTACTGGTTCCAGTTCCCGGCATCCTCCACCGCCTGTCACGCCGCTGACCAGCCCTATGTGTTGGTCCATGAGGCGACGCACTTGGTTGCTGTCAAGGGAACCGACGACGTTTGCTACGGTTATGAGGGCTGTGTGACTTCCATTAGCGCTTCGCAGTCACTCAACAATGCTGACTCGTATGCCCTTTACTCTAATGGTATTCTGGCCAATTGCTGAGAGGGTCGTTTTATGTTTGTTGTTATGTTTGTCTTATTGTTTTGTTCTACCTCTCTCAATTCGAATTGTAGATAGCTAGATGGGCGGGATGATACTCAGCATATAGCTTCGCGTCGTACGCAGGGTGCGAGGATTAGCATCACCATCTTCCATCCAAATAAACTACAATTGACGGTTTCATACCATTGCAATATTCTTGCCTAGGTCCGTGTATTGGGATAACTTTGTGCATGCTTGACGGGGTAAGTACAATAAGCCAATAGTCCACATAATCCGAGCGTTAATCCGAGCGTTCCTCATGTTCCTATGCGTTGCAAGATGCAAGAGCTTCTTGTTTTGATTTATGAATACGTGTAATATTATATATAAGCTGTCTACTTTAGGGGAATTTCTTAAACAGGACATTAAGATTATTCTAGATCATAATCACCTTATAGTAATTAATAGATTATATCTTTTGCAGAAAACTAAAGAGTAACCATTATATGCGCTGAAGCTGACTGTCGAGCTCTTGGTTGAAGATTTCCAGCTCTTCTCCCGTCAGGCTCGTGTGAAGGCGTTGTTCAAGAATAGCGCGTATCTGCCCTTTCGTAACCGTGTCTAAGTTTATCTCTTCTAGCAAAGATCTCACCGAGTTCCGAATGATCTCTTGAGTGAAACTGTCTCTGCCAGAGGGATCTAAAAATGCATCTGGTGTCTCTCTACCCCGAAATTCAGTCAACTGATCGCGGAACACCCCAACGCTAGACCGATGTCCCAGGGCCGTGGGTGCACGGCTTTGGAGATTCAGTTTGGGAGTAGTAATGGAACCAGAGAGCGCACTTTGTGCATGATTCCGATGTGGAATTGGAGACGGAGTGTAGCGTGAAGGGTAGTCAACCCAGTGGTGTAGTGGGATGAGACTGGGATCAAAGACCTCCTCGTCGTCGATAGCAACTACCTGCTTGTTTCCCTTTTCGCCAATGACAACACGAGTGTTACCCCATGTAAAGTTGTCCTGGTTCCAAAAAGAATAGAGAGGGAGGACAAAAGAGTAAAGAGGCAATGCCATGATGTATATAATCATCCAGCCTATGTGTTGCCAGTCCGCTCTGAAGAGAAAAAGCAGAGCCTGCAGCCCATATGATCCTGCCAACAGGGCTATTGAGATCGTAGGGAATGGACCACTCTTTGTCCCCAGTCGATAAAAGAGATATCCCAGATATACGCAGGTAGCTGGGAAAATAATAGTGCCGAAAAGATCTGCGAAAACGACAGCTCGCATACCAAAAAAGCAGAAACCGCACATATTCTCAAGACGCATCAGCTCTGCCAGGTTGTGGATGGTGGAGTTTATCCACCTTCTTCGCTGTGACAGAAGGACGCTCCACGACTCTGGAGCAGCAGTTTGGCATTTGGCTTCTGGTAGGAATTTGAGCCACATGCGGGGGAAATGCTTCATCATGAGGGTTGTCAAGTAGCGGTCCTCTCCGAGGGATAATAGATTCTTCATATGCAAAGTCTCTACGTCGCAGATGCTATAGTCTTCGATCACGGCATCCGAGACGATCAGAGGCTTCCTGCCATCATAAGTTTTCAAACGGTACATCGTAAAGCTAGTGAATGAATTGGTCAGCAAATTGCATCACGAAAGAGATTCGGGTGACAAACCATCCTGGTAGGCAAGTAACAGAGCCAAACAATGATTCGAAGGCTTTAGCCAAGTGATGAGATATGAAATACTCGTATATTTGAATCATTGTCCACCAACTCCTTTGATCATTGGCCAACGTCGTCTCGCCACAAATGCCTGCAATTTTGGTATTCTCGGTGCAAGCAGCAACCAAGTGATTTAATGCATCCTCATCAACACATGTATCAGCGTCAACCATCAGCAAGAACTCATAAAGCTGAGGGTCAACGCCTATGATGGTGTTAATGTGGTGAAAAAGTTCAAGTTCCAGCGGATTCATCGGGGCGTTGTGGTGAACTCTATTCAAAAAGCTCATCAAAACCATCTGTGAGTCTCGTTTCCCGCGATTTCCTGGCTTTGTTCGAGACTGCTCAGACTCTTTGCCAACTTTAACGATCACGATGTACGGGACAATATTCCCCTCATGTTCGTAGAGGCCGGAATATACCTTTCCGTAGTTTAGTTGTGCACTACCTGTGCCGATGGACTTGAACGCGTGCGCTGGAGGGTCGTACGTCTGATCAACGCCAAGCAGCTCGAGTATGATCTTCGGCGTAGTACGGTCATTCCCTTGCCCAACGACAAGACCGTCGCAAATAATGCATAAGAGCTTTCGCCTGTTGTCGTATTTGAGGTTTGTAAGTGAGTTGATCGCCTTTCTCAAAGACTCCTCGCCTTCGGAATAAGCTGGGACTTGACAGATAACAAACTTGTCTTGTTGCACGGGGATTCGCTTTGAACCAAATCGAACTGCAGCAAGAAACTTTGTCACGATTATGGTACACACGATGACTGTAAATGCCAGGAGCAGAGCGCTATTTACCTGGCATTTCGCGGTCTCTCGGAAATCCAAAATTCCCTTGAAGCTGATGGCTTGGATGCAATCCCAGCTTGCCGTGATGCTGTCAAGTCTCGTTTTGTTATTGGCAGAATCTTTGATAAGAGCTTCATAGTCGGTTTGGATGTCCTTTCCCAAGTTGTCTTGCCATAAATCGAGAATTTCTTTGTCCAGAAACTCGTACTGGGCATCCCCCTTGTGGAGGCCTTTCGTATAGAAGTAAGTAGTGAGATCATAGATACGCTCCCCGTACCTTGCCCACATGCGCTGTCGCCTAGCTTGATCCTTAAAGTCACCCTCGGAGTAAACGAGGTTTCCATGGTAGTACTCCTTGATAGATGGCTCAAAATGGGTCCAATACCAATCATCTTTCTTCAGAGCGCTCTGTGGATACAAAGCCGCTTGTCCAGAGGTGTGGACGGCAGTAGAATACTCCGGGGTAGTATTGGCCGTCAGGGCAGTCGTCTTCGCTATCCCGAGCCCCTTGCAGGCCATGTAAAGTGGAGGAACAAAGTATTCGTCCATGTCGAACCCCGCGAGAGGTTGCATATTAGCGGTGGTGGTTTCTATCGCGGTGTCACTGTGCTGGCGTCGCCAGAAATCTGATATATCGTAGACCCCGCCATGAATGCTGACCCAGAAATCGTCTTCTCCTTGATGGGTAGAAACTTCCTTTCGCGTCCATGCCTTGTCGTAGTTGGGGCACAGCAGATTGCCGAGGCCGATCATCCAGAACAAAATCAACGCGTTGAGGAATAATATAATGAAGACCAACACCACTTTCTCACGCCATGCCTGCCGAACATCTGGCCTTTTCATTCGGCCGATATGAGTAAGAAGGAAAGATGGGATCCAAAAAGTCATCGCCCAAACAAATCCTACCCACAGACGACGACTTCTCGTTGTAGGCTCAACCTCCACCACAGTCTTGTTTCCTAGCTCAGGATCGGACAGCCGTTTCAATTTTGTATCAACGGGCGAAAGGTCTTCCACGGAGGCGATTGTCTGGCGAGGCTCAAAGCCTCCTTTCCCTTGATAGCTTGTTGCCGTTGGCTGTTTGCTCAGCCCAGCCGCTGGGTCTGCCCTGAGAAGATGATCGCTGCTTTCGTTGAGGCCAAGGCCTACACTGTAAGACATACTCTGAGGTCTCTGGACATAAGCCATATCAGACTGCGAGTGGATTGAACTGAATGTCCTAGTTCTCATTGCTGCGATAGTATTGTCACGCAATTTCTCCAAATGCCACCAAGCCTCTTCGCTCAGCCAAAGACGACTATGTCCGAAAAGGATTTCTCTGCTTCCCCAGCCCATGGCAGCTGACCATTCGCTTATCTGACTTTCAGGTCCCTGGCATCCAATGATGGAATACCGTTCTAGGAATTCGTCAAGTTCGAAGTCGGCGGTAAAGCCGAGGTGCCGGAACCGTTGGTTAGCCCAGTCGCGAAGTCGCCATTCTAAGAGCTGCGTGGTGACCTGGCTGGCAGACCAATGAGGCGCTGAAGAGGCCAGTTCACTCCCTTGATCAGGAATCCCGCCTTCGGACCCCGGGTACAAGGAAAGTAGATACCATAGCCTACTGGAGGTAAAATGGGAGAGGAACTCCTCAGGCTCGGCTCCGTCCCCCCCCGCCGCTTGCATATCTCTATAAGTGAGTATGTTCTTCATGAAACTGTCGTCATCGGCCGAGAGGGCAATCCGCTCAAAAGTGTCTTCCTCGTCCTGATCCATCACCTTGTCTTCTCTCCTCGACATGATGCTTTGATAAAATGCGCTCTGGGCCATCGCTTTGCGCATATCTTTGGCCACATTTGTCTCGATAGGCTCGATTTCAATACCGTCGTCTGAAATCTCACTGTTGATGCCAAAAGATTGGTCAAAAATAGACTGCATTCCGACCGCTCTTCCAAATGATGGGTCTGGTATGTCTATGACAGTTATGGATACGGTACTATCTGTACCTTCATCCACAATACCGATAGCCTGCCCATGCTCCAAGCCCAATCTGCCGTTGTCTGAGCGTAGCTCAAGTCTTATAAGCTCGTTGGCCTTGGAGACCATCCACTGCACAATCGATTGGTACAGTTGGCTGATGAATGCACGTCGTTGGGCATTGGATTGCGTAATGAGTATGTCAGGATCAATGTCTAGAAGCTCGCCTGCTTCCCCATAAACATCTGACAGCTCCTCTGAAGGTCCGGTGTATTCCAGCGTGTTGCCAAGAGTAAGTATGCCTGCTAAAGTCGAAAGAAGGTTTCGGCGGACAGATCCCTTGATGCCCATGCGTTGAAGAAGTTGGCGAAAGTCGTCGGCTGATGCATCATCATTGATTGTAGGCAGGGTATCAGGCGTGTGGTAGGTTCTCGATCGTGATAATAACAAGTAATCAGAGGCATGTTTTAGATGTAGGAACTCCCGTTCGGTCGGTGTTGAAGAAGATGCGAGGAGATAGTAGAAGACATTGAAGGCTCGGTAACCGGCTTCCATAGGAATGTCTAGTAATCCTTTCACAAGGTCGATTCCGTCGGCCGGGAGAGCTAACTTGGCATCTAAAACCTGTCCCTGAAGGTCGACACTTAACTTGAGTGACAGGGCAGCGTATCGAGGGGTCGAAGGATTGAGAGGTGTCATGCAGCAAATAAAAGGCTGCAGTGCTTGAAGACATGTGCATATTGAAGAAGGGATAACGAAAGGAAGAGTCTCGAGAAACGAAATGAATACTGTCGGGGCTGATGGATGGAGGGACCTATTGCTGTTAGAAAATGGAATGATTGTCTTCGGGAAGTGCTCACGGCAAAAGGACGCAGTTATCTTCGATTCGACGTCTAGCATGTTCCCATGCTCGTGCAGCCAACGAAGAATCAATAGTTGGAGCCTTTCGGTTTGATTCGCGCCATGTATTGACGACGATGCTCGTTTTTGCATCTAGTGGATACGGCTCGGCGTGAAGGTATGCATCATGAACGGCGTTCAATAAGGCGACATTCGACAGCAAGGCATTCGAAGAACGGCCGTTCGAGTTGCCCTTGGGGGCCATCATACAGGCCGCTTTTTGCCTTCACCCTTCAAAGAACAAGTCACAATATGATTAGAGAGGATGTAGCAACTTGAAACCGACCGAAGGCGAAACTAATACGCATAAGAGAGATGCAGACGATGAGTAAACAAAGGGTAGCAAAAGATCGGGAACTAATTATTCTAAATACATAGCGTACTGGCCATACGATTTAGTCCGCTTCAGCAAAATCAGAAACCAGGGAGGGACCTTGGTGCAGATCTGATGCATTGAGCCGGCCTGCTCGTATTTAGGATCTATTGATATAGACGCTAGACGTATTTGGAAGTACAATCCCATGGTATTCCGTGCTATTTGACACAGCCCGGAGTAAACTACAACTTGGCTCGTTGTCGCCTGTTGCTCCAGCTCAGTGACCGGTCTGTGCCAGCTCGTATTGCGTATCACCCGGATGTACTTTGTTGTTACGCTATCTCCACTCAACCGCCAATACGTACGTCAGATCTCACGCTTATTGCCTAATGCCCCTAAACAAAGCAGAATCTCTACATGATGTCTTAGAATGGAGGGGCAGCATACGTATTTCCCAGCTATTTTGCCCCCAGCCAGTTAGTCTAAGTTACTCTGAAAAATAAACAAGCAAAGACCATGGAGAAGGCAAACTCTTAGTGGGCTTCATAGACGAACCAGCCAATAGTAGATGGGCGTTTACGGGGGTGGTAGCAGGGGTCAACACGGCTTTGGCTCCCTTTCCCGCTTAATAAACGCCCATATCGTCTGATGTACGCTAAGCTTCGTATTTCCTGCAAGGGGTATTGTTGTTCCCCTGGCTAGAAGCATCCAATCACCTCCTGTCGGGAGTTATTGGGTCCCGTCGCCGTGGAGTGTAAATAGAATTGGAGGCATCAATAACAGCACGGCTAGGCATGAATTCCGGATATCCGTGCTTTGTAGATAGGTGATGCTGTTTATGAGATAAGGCTAAAGGATTCCATAGGATCTCTAAGCGATAAGTGTATACGTAAATAGTTGCTGTAGTCAAGTGAAAGATGAACGGGGACGAGGGCACAGCCTCCTTTGGGTACATTTACAAAAGCCCCGATCATTAATATCGTTGAGCAAATGCCCCCATCCTACGGGCTGACTTGTTTTCCCCACCATCGCCTCCAAACTCCCATACGTAAAGCATTCACATTTCTTGTTGTGTTACTCGTTCGATGATTACAACAATCGATACCTGGGTGATCATCTACATTTTCATGCGAGTTCACCTCTTTTACTTCCCATAGTGGGAACTGCTCACACTAACTACCATCCGCGTTCATAGGTCGACCGAGTTCTGTTCATCAATCCATCGAGTCTCTCCTCCCACGCGAAATCTTAGTACAGTTTTCCTATGGTAACTTAACAATAAACAAATATAGAAGTTCAAGTTCAAGCACTAATGACAATTGGCATATATCCTCGTGCTTATTGGAGACAGACAGCCTGGCGCTGTTGATTCTTATTTCTTGAACGATCTTGGTTGTCCATGTTCGAAGGCAACTTCTTACTGCAACGGGTCCCTTGAAGCTATCACTACTCATGAAAATAGCGGCTGTTTAAATATAAGGACTTGATAGAGTGGCTGAGTTAAACTTACTTATGAATAGGAGTTGGAATGGACTGGATTTGCCACGGGCAGCATCGTATATTACTTGGCCCATCATTCTGAAAAGAGCTAAAAGCCAATAGGTCTAATCCTTGGTTTGTCTATACATCTTCCACGAGACTCCAGGTAGGCAAACCATAGTGAAAATGTGCCCCAAAGGGAACAATTGACTGTCAAGCAGCGAAGTCGACGACCAGGCTGACGAACAGTGATAGACAATTACGTGAGAAATTGCATAGTGGGAATATCAACTCCTTACTATACCAATATTGCCTTTGATTCAGTCTATGTAAGTTTGAAGTTCTGTGAGAGCCTTCGGGAAGTTAGTCCCGCAAAAAAGAAAGGGGTAGTTTGCCAGCAACTAATATATAAGAATCACCCCAAGCGCCGTATGTCAAGCTCTTAAGTGCTAAAATATCAGATAGCATATTGGCAAATCACCACCCATTCGGCGTTTAAGTTGCTTCAAGTTTTAGCTCTGGTAAGACCCATAAGAGCAATAGTAGAGCTCTTAATATGAATTTAGGACCCAGCTCTGTGTTTACTTAACCTGCCGTGAGATAGCTTCGGCCAAGTCAAGTAAGTAAAATCTCCTTTCATCTTCGGACATTTCGGCATCAAATGAAAATGGCCAACCCGATAGAAAGTCCAAGAACCTAGAGCCACACCCTCATATATGAGCCACTTTACTCTTGTTGCATTGATCACGCACTCGCATTCCGTGGACTCTGTGGATTCCGTGATGGGGGGTCCACGACTTGGAAGAGACGAAAGCTGGCTGTCTAGCGCTCAAAGTTTCTCCTCGTTGCCTCGGAAATGATGGAAGATAGTGCTTAGAGGACAGAGGAAAAAGATAAGAAACAAGAGGGACAAAAAAGAAAAGGATCTGCGGCATTTGTAAAGTGAGTTTCATTAGTGGCATTTACTCCCCGAGAGCCCAGGCCCTTTCTGCCGGCCCTACGGCCAGCGATAGATGCCCGGGGAATTGATTTCCTCAGTGGTGATTTTGACGATAGATAAAAACTCTCGGTGTATGTGAATATCGCTTTGTTTTGGCAGTGTGGTGGATTGAAGATCAGAAACCTTGTGGGTGAATTTAACCATGCTTCATGGAGGCAGAGCGGTTGGCGTTCTCATAATGGATGAGAAGCGGACTCTTTATGTCATATGCAGATTTACTTAATCAGAGAAACAGCTTTCCTTTTATTCAAGAAGGCCTCGCACTCGCACATCGCACTCGCTTGTTGGAGCTGTGGACCATAGGATTCCCGCTAGCTGTTTGTGCTCTTGCTGACCGGGGGGAGTAATTTAGATAGACGTAGTTTGTCTAAGTAAAATGATGGAAACCTTGTAGCATTGTTCAAAACCAATATATAAGTTTCCATTTTGTTGGGGAGACTCAGGAAACCATTTGTATATAGCCAGCTGCTAGATCGTGAACATGTCGAAGGAAAGCAACACAAGTAAAAACACTCCTCTGAAACACGCAAATGGCTACCTATCCGGCTCCTATCCAGCTGTCTCCATCGGTCATTCTCTACCAAGAAGATCCGAGTTTGAAAGAGACACAACAAGAAGACCAAAATGGGCCACGTCTTGTGATTCTTGCCACATGCACGGATCGTGGCCACACCACTTGCCCATCTCCTCAGTATATGTCTTTGGGTTTGGGTGCGTGTCCTCGGTGGCGCCGACTGGCCTCGAGTTTGGGGCCAGGCAGCGAATAACAAGACAAGGTCTGTTGAAACGTGCCGGTCCTACGTATTCAGCACTGCCGATCAATTGGTCAGAAACAATGCCGTACAAGCTAATGCAAAGGATGCTCTTGCCAAAGGCTTTCATGTTTTGTACCAAGAGGATTTCGGCAATAGCAAGCATGTGGCGCATGCACGATCTGATCCGGATCGTTATTGGCGAGTGGTTAAAGAAACCTGGGAGGGACGCAAGAGCGGAGAGGAATCAAAGATGATATAAAGTCATGAGGAGAGTTGTGTAGATTCTTAGAGGATTCATAGCACTAGTAGAGAGTTTCCAGAAGAGATCCTTAAGTTTCGTTCGAATAGATAGAGAAATGTCCTACGTAGATATACTAGTAAGGAGCAAACGCAACTTAGTCGGCTCTACATCATCACTCACTTCTCTGATCAGCTTGAATTTCATCAAAGAGACCCAGAGAAGGTTTCGTGTGAAAGATTCAAATCCGTAGGTCAGGTGGTTGTCGCCGATGTCATAGGTGGCACCTAGATGCCGTTATTCTGCCAAAGAAAACACGCTGCAGCCCGCCAGTTTTTCCATATTCTTGGAATTTTCGAAATCTGCCGAAATTGTATCCTAAGCTTGTAAAGGCGGCGTCGCAGCAGCCAGCTTTTACCTACATACCCCGACGCAGCATGGCGCAAGAATAGAAGCGATAGATGATCTCTCAATTCATCAAGTTCTGTTATTCGATTCTCATTTTTGGAACCAAGTTCTTGAATGCCGAAGATAAGTCATGCTCTCTCAGGTTTACCAGAGATGGAAAGCCGTGGCGGGAACGATCAACCCCAGATGGATAAGTTCGGCATTCCGTTTCAGACATTTGGTTCAACAAGTAACACGTCGTGCTCAGACACGTCATGCTCAATGTTTCATTCCACAAGGATAGGTGGCATTCATTTATTGGCTGGAGTGCGTTGAGCCAAGGCACACTCTGCTCCCTGAATAACTTATCACCGACGAACAATGTCGTAGAAGGTGTGGTTCTAAATGTGTTTTGCATATCTTCAACTGCTGAAGGAACATGTTGATTTCTCGGGCCGTTTTGGAAGACAGCAGTTAGACATTATTTCATGCAAGGCGACTAAAATCGACACAAAAGGGGAAGCATTTTGACAGCCAAGAGGTGGGGTTATAAGCCTTGCTGTCCAGGGGCTGACGGGAAGGATGGAAGCGTAACCCTCTCGCTTTCAGCTGTCAGCTGTACTGCACCAATTATCAGTGAGTAGTGTGCTCGACCCCGTACATATAGAATGATTGGGCTGCATAAGCTTACTCTCCATGCAATTCTGCCCACCCTCAGAGGCTATTGATGTAGGGCATCACCGAGATTCTTCACCTGACTCGACGAAGTTGATAAATGATCTGGCCAAGACCCATGTGGCCTTGTTGGGATCTCACTGCAGCATCCATTTGGCCTATCATGAGAAACTGCAAACTCCAATCTTACCTAACTGGGACGTTGTTTAAGGGAATGAGATAGCTGCGATGTCAAGAAAAGGAAGTGGCCTCCTTTTTGGGAAGGACAGTCATCCCAATATTGCACAGTCGAGTCACACGGAAGTATGGCAACAAGTTAGGGGGACGAGTAAGAATCCTCATAGCACGTTCATTCAGCATTTCCCATATCTCGTTGTCATAACACATGATCGTAACCACCAAGACACAGGGCATCACTCTTGCTGCTTGCGCAAAGAGCCAAGCCCTAGTCTTTCCTGAACGTCCCATCATCCTGCAGTCTGCCTACGACCGGCCGAAGCATGTCTGGGAGGAGCTCAGCGGCATCGCCCGCAAAGGCGAAGTCTCTTGGCTCACCCCCAGACGATTCAGCCTCGTCTTGAGCACTCGGATCCACAACCACCACTCGGGCGCCTCGCGCCCGCGCCATCTCAATATAGCCTGCAGCAGGCCAGACCTGGGCTGAAGTCCCGATTACCAGCATCATATCCTAAAAGAGCGCCGGTTAGTCACTTTGTTCTGCATCCCGGCGGCCGACTGGGAGGGGAGTGCTTACCACCGGCTCTTTGTTCACGAAATCATCTGCGCGTTCGAGCACCGCATCATCTAACTTCTCTCCGAACCAGACGACACCAGGCCGCTGGAGACCAACTTTGCAGGCAGGGCACTTGGGAAGCTCGTCCCTGGAGATGGGGTTTAGTTGGTGGTCCGGATCAAGTAGGGGAAGTGTCTCGCCCGGCGGCACATCCACTGACGCGGCGCTGAGGGCCGAGCAAAATGGGTCATCATAGTTGCCCTTCTGGATCCAGTCACAGTTGGTGCACTTGATGTCAAAGAGAGACCCGTGGAGCGGGAGCAGCGTGTCCGGGTTGTGATTTGCCCTCTGGGATAGATCTAGATGGAAACCGAATTGTCAGACACACTACTAGACTTTTTAGGGGTTTTTTATGCACTTACTGTCGACGTTCTGTGTGAGGCACAGAAATTCGGGCTTCTCCCGAGACAGCGCAGCGAGATAGCGGTGAGCCTTATTCGGCTCCGCCCTCAACGCCATATGTCTCCTGTAGGCATAGAACAACCAGACGAGGCCCGGGTCGCTTTGGAACGCTTCTGGCGTCGCGAGCGTCGTTGCGTCGTAGTTCCGCCAGAGCCCTCCCGCCCCGCGGAAGGTCGGTAGGCCTGATGACGCGGATAGGCCGGCTCCGCATAGCGACAGGACTCGGCGGCTGGATCGGAGGGCGGCGTGGAAGGACGCCATCTTGGCTATGCTGGCCTCGGACATGCTGCTGGTAGCTCTTCTTCTTCTGGTGCTGCTGCTGCTGGTTGATGATGCGTCCAGGTGTGTAGAGTGAGACCAGGACCAACAAAGGGCTTGAAGATGCGGGGAAGGGGTAGTGAGGATACATGACAAGAGATCTGCTGGTTCGTCCTTCTTGATATGGTTGCTATCCAAAGATTTCCCTTTTACTTCCCAAAGTCACACAACAAGTCCCTTTACTGGTGGTGGTTACTGAAGAATCCCATTTTCATAAACGAGACCGTTCACAAGTATCTATATAATTTTTTGTGCGTACGCTTAGCTCATCCCTTTCGTCCTAGCGGCTATTCCCCTCCCTCCCAGTGGCTGATTCTCATAATCTCCACCTCTTGTGCGTTTTGAATAGCCGGGGGTTCGATCTCACACCACGGCGGCCATCATAAAACAATCTCAGTCGAGGACACCGCTCTCCGATCTTGAGCTAGGGCTGCAATCTAATTTCCCGATGTAAATGCCAGTTACCCCAGGAAACAAGGCTCCCTGCAATTGGGTGGAAAAGGCTTGATTTTCGTGCCTGACCATCACTACGTCGTGGTGGATCCTGAAGGATAAGTAGGAGTTCATGCGCCATACACCAAAGACTGGGATTTATACTCGTGCTACCACGCTCCAAATTACATTATTATGCGCCTGTACAAAAATAAAATGAATACAATACAACAAAAAATACACGCGACGCGGAAACCGAGCACAAAGCAGAGACATTGACAGCAACATCTCGGCTTTCTGATGGCATCCATAGCTGATAGCTGTTTTGCTAAATCAAGACACAGATGCTTGTTTGCCAATCAGACCTGCAGGAGATGAAAGAAAAAATGGGCACGTGGCTTGCTCCTGGCGAATCAATACCACCTCTATGCTACGTTAGACCAGTGCGAGTGTGAGCGATATTTCAACGTTGGACTAAGGGAAGAAGCGGTCAGAGAGAGTGTGCTGCATCTGTGTGTCTCTATTCGTGTTTCCCATCTCCCACATTAGCTCTCTTCGCCCATTGCCACGACTGCCGGCTTCACGGAGATACAGAGCTCGTGTGCACCCACCCATATCCGTCACCGGACCAGGGCCAGCTTAGCCGATTGGCGAGAGCTATAACACACACGTCTCGTTGGAGAATATTCTAGAGTATTTTTGGTGGGAGTGCCACATCTGAGCGTCTGGGTCCTGTTTATGCGATGCGCCCTGGCCAACAACAGTATGCCATGTCATTGCCCCCCGTCCTTGGCAAGGGTGTCCTATTCAATGACACCGCAGTTATGACTCACTACTGCCGGACTTCCTCAGTCCTTTCGGCATGCCTGGCGCTCCCTTTGCATTGTAGAGGTGTTGACCTTCATGAGGTAGGGAGTTTCTAGGATAGCATCGAAAGGTGTGATGTAATCCACAGGTTTGTCATTTGTAGCTCGATCCTCTGACTCCGTTGATAGTTGGAGATACTCATGGTATAGTTTGGGACCGGTGTTGCCCTAAGGTCCGGCCATTTTGTGAATGGCTTTGTTCAGTCAGATACTCAGGAGTAATAATTTATTGTATTGAGATGTCCCATCTGGCATTTTCTGTTGTCGGTGTTTTTTTACTATATGAGTCAAACCACTGAAACTCTCTCACCCGTATTATACAATATTAGGGCTGGTGATATCTTGCCTCTACATCCTGAAAGAATTCCATGTGGTCTCGTCTCAGGATATAAACCATCAGATAATCTCCGCCGCTGGATATTCCATATGATATTTAACATCAGTCGTGAGAAATCATTCAAGGCTGCTTGGTAAAGCCGGTTTAGCAAGAAGACTGATACGGGTGAGAGTTCGAGTACGAAGTAAAAAAACAGCAATGGAGGACGCCAGACCCGACATCTCAACACAATGAATACGACACAAAAACACCGACAAACGGCATCAAAAGTCGTTGAACAAAGCATTGAGGGACCAATACTATCATGGTTTCGGTCATAATCCCTTCATCCAGCCGGGCACGTGCCTGGCCGAGGCACTCCGAAAGCGGCACCTTTATCGAATGATTTTTCAACACGAGATTTCGCATGCCATGACTGGACATCTTCAATCATCTGACCAACCTCTAGAGTATTTGGGTTGAACAACAGTGATTTTGTTCACCCAAAAAGGATTCCTTGACCGCACGCATGTGTAACTTGGTACTTGGACGCTTGGTAAGCGGTGGTGAGATGCCTTTGAGCCGCGCAGCTCAAATGTGTGATGCTTTTATGCAGCCTCTCGGGATTAGTAGCCGACGCCTTAAATTCAAATGGAACAGGAATTTAAGTAGCTCTCGATTTATACCTCTTGAGTACAGATTCACGGCTCCGTTCCCAGGCAGCCGCGTCTGCCTGCTCGTTACTTGTTAGTTTAGTGTAAGGACTCCAGGCAGTGAAGCAGACGGGTCTCCTTCACGCACCAGGCATCAAACAAAGTTCAAAACTTATCTTCTCTAGGTTATTCTCGGATTAGTCCCACCCATCAATTGAAGCAGGTGAGACAGACTCTCGTAAGCTACAACGCTGTTGAAGGGAAAACGAGGCGACCAGACTCAATCATTGCTGGCAGCCAGGAAAGTAAGATGAAATATTCACAGAATGTATAATGCTAAGAAAGTAATCATGATATCATCATGGGAGACTTTTTTTCTCGGTTTCTATTACCGGCCGGGCCTTATTGTAAGCTCCCATGAGTGGCGTGGTCGTATCTCGTTACCCCATCATACGCGGAGGGCATATGACCAGTTGCCTTAAGAGTAACCATTCCTCCAAGGTAAGATGAACGAGTACGATATGTGGTAATGGCTTTTTACATGGGTTTGTAAGCAAAGCCACCGCCCGAAGTACCGGGACCATGACATTTGCCCCCATCTTGGCCGGAATCGCCGGACTCTTACTGTCAAAGTCCGTCTTCTCCGGGAGCAACTTTGGTAGTGTTGATGGGAATTATCTAATACTTCCCGTCCATGTTAGTACTGGGAGATAGAAATATTGTGCGCGTTGCGAAACAGGGTCGACTAAGCTGACCATGGATGAGCGCGCACACCGGCTCAAGGACTGCATCCTTTTCCCACCCCATTATGAAGATATCTGCAGTGCAGAATTTCAACTCTTTTGTCAATCACAGCCATGGAGCGCCTTATGAAAGTACAATGGCCTTGTTTGCCTTTCCATTCCAATTTGAAACGTACTGAGTTTGGACCCCTCCCGGATTGTGGATTGTGGCTATGCTCTCACCCAAAGGACCCAGCGTGCTTTGATCGGGCGAGCTGTCCACGAATACGCAATGCGATTTTTCTGCATCTCTGCAGTGAATAGAAGGAAAAGATTGGAGTTGTTGAAGTATGTAGCCTAACAATAGATCATCGAGTGACATGTTTTGCTGCCAAGGCCCCCTATAAACGCAATGTTTGCGTAGACTGTGGCTTAGCAGATCATGAAACGTCTCCCAGTGACGAGGCATCGGGAAAGATTTTCCCCGGATATACCGAGAAAATAAATAGCCATACTCAGTCACAGTATGTGTATATGTGAGCTTCAATCCTATGACGCAGTTTCAGCCGCCCTAACGAGGCTCATCCTCAAGTTGGGCCTTTCTGAATTCGCGCCTGACCGTAACTATAGTGAAACCAAGTAGTTTACTCTTTCCACACATGGAAAGCTGCTGGCGTTTCATATTGGAGATAGGACTTTTAGGACCTCTCTGTGCATGTATGGTGACGCTTGAAGATGAGGTTGGGCATGATTGGGCGTCTTTCGAGACACCCATATTGCAGAATTATGCACAACAGAGCAAGCCAGCTATCTAATTGAGAAAAGGACCAATAAGAATCTTTTCTGAAAGCAATGGCGAGATTTCAACATCGACTTTGGGAACAAATTCGTTCTGCCCAACGTCACAGAAAGTCGGTCAGGGCAGCTGGGGCTTGATACCAGCCCAAGACGCAGTCCAGCTACTGAGCTAACAGGGAATGCAGCAAAGGAACTGTTTAATGTAATCCGCCTTATGGCTTTAGCGGCACGGGGCAGGTTCCCCGACTCCCTTGCTCGTTGCTAGCTGCTCCATGCCAAACCGGGGCCCTCCGAGCAACGGGGGAATTAATTCACCGACTAGCAAAATGGATTGACATCAATGAGTTACAAGAACACAGGCTTGACTGCTCTGGTCTATGATGCGTTTCAGTAGATCGCCGTCGTGCTATAACCATACGAGCGTCACATAGTACATTGCATTTTTGAGGAGGAGGAGGGGGTAGAATTGGAGAAACGATCGTGAGCATGATGATACAAGTGTGCCGGGTAAAGGGGGGTGTGTGGGTTCAGTACCACCAGACACCATCACATTTGTGAGCTTCTCAAACATAAGCATGCGACCCAACGTATGTTCAACCTTCAGCTCCTTTACAGCACGAGTGTGCCTGTGCTCCGGAAGATGTATTCTTGAACTATATAAATGAGCTTCACGTATCAATGACTGAGGAGTAAATCATTAGACCCAACCAGTTTGCCTCACGATAACATTCTACTACTCTCTTTC
Source organism: Clonostachys rosea (assembly GCA_026958235.1). NCBI lineage: Eukaryota > Fungi > Ascomycota > Sordariomycetes > Hypocreales > Bionectriaceae > Clonostachys > Clonostachys rosea. The sequence goes on from CP110207.1 coordinate 1,310,660, forward strand.
ACCCCATAGCCTCATGATGAAGGCAATCTGTACCACGACATTCAATCTTGACGACATCCCCGACCCTTCAATTGCCTCCTTCGCCGTCCTCTCGCGCCAGGGACGGCCCGTGCCTAACAGATCTCCTTTTACACTCGATCGAGATCATTGGGACTCTTCTCGCATCCCGGATGTCGTCATTGCCGCATGCCGGATTGCGGCTGGATTGGGCATCAATCACCTATGGGACCGTGACTTATGTGTTGATCAATCATCTTCCGCTGAGGTCGCCCTCTCAATCAACGAGTCGCGTCAACGGCTCGAGAGCGCTCGGGTAGCTATCGTATATTTAGGTGACCTTTCTGCAGAAAGCTTGGGCTATAATGAAGACGACTGGGAGCGCTGCGGTTACTGGAAAGAAGCCACAGCAACCACTGATTTCATCCTCTCGAAGCGAGTAGAGATTTACGATAGTCAATGGAATCACCGATGCTCCAAAACCTGCCCAGAGTTCATCCCTTTGGCTTCAAATATTACCGGCGTTCCAATCAGTGTTCTCCGAGAGCCAGCGGCCTTGGCCAATGTCGCGGTCGGCATTCGAATCGCCTGGTATGCGGCCAAATCTTCTGCTCGGCCTGAAGACCTGATTTACTCCCTGGCGCCCATTCTCGGCGTGCAGATGCAGATCATTTATGGCGAGGGGAGAACAAAAGCATTTTGTCGCTTGCAGGAGCAAGTCTTGCATGACTCTCGAGATAGCTCAATATTTGCTTGGAGGGCTGGTAGTAACGACCCAGAGATCAGAGGCATATTTGCCCATTCGCCAGCGGAATTCGCCCATCTCTTAGCATACCAAAATACAAACCTAGCGCCATGGAGGTTTGAGAGCAAAGTCCGCTTTACCAACAACGGAGCCGAAATTCGAGGCCCGGTCATCAAGCAAGGATTGTTTACGTTTCTTGATATCAGAAAGCCGACCGCAAAAGACGCCGGCTCCGAGCCCCGAATCGCCATTCAGCTCCGTGAGTGCGATGGAGTATACGTACGGGTTGGGCTAACATCCGCTCACACTCGTATTCCATCATCTCCTCAGAGGCAGACAATTGATATCATACGAGACGCTGATCCTACAATTGCCGGGAATCTGAGAATGCATATCGAAAAACTCGACCTATTTGTGAGTACACGGGGTTCCAGAGAGGGACTTCCTGACCACCACCACTCAGAAGGAGAGTCAAGCATGACACTTCGACCGAAGGTAAGATCTAGTATGAACTTTCCCCGTCGGGCAGTTCCTTACGTGTTCTAGGAGCCGACTGGGCTTAAAAGAAGTAGATCCGGAAGACCTCTGCCACCCTACGCGAGCCGTAGGAGTCTCCCAAGGGTCTATCAGGGCTACTATAGCTCTGACTCTTCCGAGTCAGAGTCTGGCGACTCAAACAGCGAGTCTGAGAGTGATTCGGATGACAGCTCTGCAAGTGATCGGCTCAGGGCGTCATCGGAGTATGAACCAGAAGAGGAATATATTCTTGAGGAGAGCAACAAACTACATAGCTTGCGCCCAGATATTCTAAACTCTGTGTTTGACAGTGTACAGATATGTGTCTCAACAGCTGAATACAAGGCGCCACCGGTTGATAGGCTCCCCCCTCTCAAGCGCGCTCGAACAACGAACTGGAATTCGTTACATGAAGACAAAGGATCGCCAGAAGCATCCGAAGATCCTAATATGGTAATCATACCCCGCCAGCGCGGCTATTTTCACTTTTCATGTCCATATTATCTCCGCAAGCCGGAGAAATATCAGGCTTGCCTGCTAGGGCACGATCTTCAATCCATTGAAGACGTCATTCACCATCTACAAGAACACCATACCGAGCCCCCATACTGTCCTATTTGTCGACAGCCTTTTGAGCGAGCTCTGGTTCGGGATAACCATGTTCGTGCTCGGGTATGTCAGGTGAGCCAAGGCGAGGTTGATGGGGTCAACGAGCGCCAGAAACGGAGACTTGAAAAGAAGGATCGGATTCAGCTCGGAGAGACAAGAAGATGGGCTCGCATTTGGAATACTGTCTTTCCCGGCTCTGATGACGTCCCAGAACCCTACATGAGCTCAGGTCCTGAGCGGGAAATCTCTATTATTCGAGACTTCTGGGACGCAAATGGGCCGGATCTAGTCTCAGAGTACATGGGGAAGCAAGGCATTCCGGACCAGCATGAGCCGGAAGAAATCGCCGCTCTCTCTAAGCTTGTCTTGCAAGATATACTTGGCCGAGTCTTGCGAGATCGACCAACCAGCAGTGAGACTTGATGACCTTCAAGGCATCCAATGCACCTTTCTGAGGTTTCTCGTATGCTGTCTGGCTACACACACCACTCACTAGAAACGATTTAGGGCAATTACACATTGCATGTTATTTCTTTTTGTCTGTTTTTTTTATACTTCCTTTTCTTTGTGCATTTGCTTTTATCAGCATAAAGGTAGCCAGGACTATACGCATCAAAGAATTGGGGACAGGAGAGCATCGATAGAGTAGATAGAGAATAATTTTACTTAATGGGAAGTTGCAAGAGTTGTTCTGGAGGGTCTGCTACAAGAGGGTATGATGACTCTGCTGCAGTTAGTTAGAGGTGAGGTCATTGACAAGAGGAATATTACTCGGCATGCTCAAACTTATCCATAACTCAAGCTAGGACCTAGCAAACCTTCAAATAAGGCTGTATGTCGAACACATGCATTGAGAGGCCAACTCAACTTGTGTAGTGTAGTCTATGCTTCAAATTGGATAATAAAAACAGGAAGACAGCTGGCTTCTTTATACGCTACAAGTTATTGATGTTCCATATCGTTCACCACTTTTCGCGCACTATTAGCTCTATTGATGAACCCTAATCTCAGCGTTTCCTTACAGAATCCTTTGAGGGTAATTTATAAAATGCATCTATGTTATAAGTGAGATGATGTGATAAAGCGGTCAACCCTATCACAATAGTGATATAAGTGCCTTCATGGGGGGACGAAGAATTAAACAGCTACATTGAAACATAGTTACAACCGAATACAAAGCAACCAGAAAGTGTGAATATGACTTTTGGGGTTGGATTTCGTAATCCATAGCATCGTCATTGGCGTCGCTTGTGGACCTCTCTTGCAAAAGTTTACATCCTAGAGACGTTTTCATAGTCCATTTGATCAATTAATCTCCGAGGCATGAAACATCACAGAAGATTACCGTCAATTCGGAGCGACTGTCCATCAATCCCTGGGGTACATCGCTCTATCAATCAGAACAATTGTGACAATTCTATTTGATAAATGAAGTAAAAAAGCTTAATTTTTAGAAAGTAGTGGCACCGCTGCCCCGAATGTGGTTTAACCACGGCATGCTGCCCTCCATGCTTAACCGAGTCTCAAATATGTGTTCATCCACTATTTTATGCGGTTGGCTTCAGGTTCGTTCGGATTTCATTGATATCGTCGTCTGATAACCCGAGATGGTTCTTGACGTAGCCCTCTGCACCCCCATACTCCTCCTTGAGGCGTTCAAGGAAGGCGGCCATGACCTCCTTGTAAGAACCAAGCAGATGGGTAAGCTTGGCTATATCCTCTTCACTCAAGGTACCATCCGGGTTTGCCGCGGACTTGTCTTTGCCATAGCTCTTGATGATATGTGGAAGGAACTTCTCTCGGTGGGGCTCCAGGCCGATTCTTGTGAGCGCATATTCATTTGCGATGACATCGTTGGGAGCTCCAACCAGATCAAAGATCAGGGCTGTCATAATTCCAGTGCGGTCCTTTCCAGCTGCACCAGGAGGATTAGCAATTGCCGTTTCTATAGAGGGATTAGAACAATACCGGTGCAATGGAAGAGGACAGCGTCATCTTCCTTCGCGGTCTTGAGCTTCTCAAAGACTTGCTTGTAGCCCGACACATGGCCTCTGAGGATAACATCGTACAAGTCGGCGTACGCCTTATCCACAGTGGCGCTATTCGAGATGGCGAAGACGGCGGATACAAAGTCTGGGGCGTCCTTTGAGCCATCGTTGTAGGGACAGGAAATAACATCGATGCCGTCCGTGTTACAGAGAGGGACTCTAACCTCGTCCGCACGACGGAAGTCGTAGATCTTGGAGAGGCCAAGTTCGCTCCTCAAGATGGGCCAACTCGCTTCTGGGATATTGTCCAGCATGCCTGACCGGAAGATAACTCGGGGCTTGACATACCCGGCTGAGTAGGCTCCTACATCGCGAACATTGAATGATCCAGGCAAGGCGACAAAAGGCGGTCGCGAGAGGGCGTCTTGGAGTGCCTCGGCAGGGATCGATTCCTTGAGTGGAGTGGCAGCAAGTTGCGCAAGCACCTCGGTATTGACAGCCGCCATTGTGGGAGAATGATGGAGTGTGTGCTGCACTAGGGCTTGGAATGCTTCTGTTGCTTTCCGACGGATGCGTCCGTACTGTTACTGTTCATCAAATCAATGATGAACCAAACAGAGTCAAAACCTCAACCCCCCATCGGCAGTGGCACGTTTCGGTAGGATGTAGAAGTCCGAGTGATTTGTTGTGCAACTCTGATTGGCTTGTGGTGGTGGCGGGGCTCGGGGATTCACGACGGTTCTGGATTCAGGAATCACCGGTCACCCAGCGTATGATCTCCATAATGGACCCGTCTGAGGGTGGGTGCCTGGCTGAAAGGACTGTATGAAGATAAAAACTCAACTGTACACCAGAATCAGCACTAGCAGGGGGTTACCTTGGACTTCCAGAGTGATGCTTGTGAATTGTATGTTAAGTCGGGTTGTCCTCGCAAGTTCAGACACAATATTTACAAAAACGTAAAAGTGAATTCCACACTATCAACACAGACTAACTCCATAATATGTGTTTAGTCTATTGTTCAACAATGTGGCTCTTTGTCGGTACCAGTCGGACTAGTCGAACACCATCACCAGTCCATCGAAGATACGAGAACTTTGAACTTTGAAACGCCCAATCAAAAGAAGGTTTCACTAAAAGTCTCATATTCTTACCACACCAAAGATGCAGTTATAGAGAAACGTTGTTACCGCTTGAGCGCCCAAAAGGGATCACCCAAGTATGGACGATTGAGTTGCCGGCTGAGGTCTTACACCTACGAATTGCGCTTCTTGATTAAGCGCGTTTTATCCATTTCTCGGTATTTCGATTGAGTGTCAATACAAGCCACAAAAATCACTACTACTTAGCTTGCCTGCTGGACTGAAAGTGCTAGAGAACAAAGTACCAGTAAAACCAGCCACGCAAGGATGTGCTGATGCTCGTTAAATTCACTTTGTAGAAACATGCCTGAGTTAATACTATATGAATAACGATCATGTGATCTAGTAGGCAGCAGAAAGGCGATACAGGGCCTATCATCAACTTGGCCAACGAGAACCCAGGCAGTAATATCCGTCTTCCTCTTCTCAGACTACAGGCCATTCTGACAACCTGTCATCGGTTAGTATCCCGTCCCCGGTGAGGTGGTCCCTTCATGCATCGAGGGGAAGAGGGCAAGTATCGATGTTTCGAACCCTAGAGAACCAATCAAATCCTCTCGCACACTCTGTCTTCCAATTTGGCAATCCGTACGTATCTCATGTCGTGGAGAGTTAGAGCTTCTATGTTGGTGTGTTGAGACTTCCAACGGGCTTAAAACAACTACACCGCGCCTTCGGCCTTTTCTGATTGGTCTTGATCAATTACTCTATATAGTTAACCCTGACCAATATCTTTTAAAGCATATTATCGCAGCTTTCGGCCTATGAACTTACAGGGCCAACCTCTAGTTCCTTTCATCAGGCTGAGGAAGACTCTTGTGTAACATGTGAACTAAATTAAAACTCCAGTTTCATTTTTTGGGCCGAAACTCTAGGTATCGAGGAAAATTAAAGCAACATTCGGAAGCACGCTCATGCAAGTCTAATACAATTTACATACTGTTTGTACGCACTCAATTGGACGGACTAGCTCACGATTAAGAAATCGAAAAGTTTTGCTTGTTGGAGATGGTCACGCCATATTTGTGGCTCGATACGAGAAACAGAGGCATCACGATTTCAGGTGATGGGAACACTATTACTGTTTAGCTAGGATGATGGTGACAGGTGTGATTGTATGCGAGGGGGATGTAATATGATTTACTAGATAAGCCAGAGGGCATGTAGCAACCCAATTTGCTACCCCTAGTTCCCTTCAGACTAGAGAAGCGGGAGCCTCGGGAAACTGCCTAGCTCTGGGTCTGTGTAATATCCAAAAGATAGCCCTGGCGACCACCATAACAACGCAACAAGGGGAAAATAGTTGCTCCGTATAGTCACAGGTAGTTGGATGTTCAAATCCAGTGCGTTACGGGGGCGTATCTAAGAGTTGAGAAAAGAGTGTCAACTATCCCCTGTTGATCGAATCTAGCGTTTATAACCAGATGACCAGGGAGGTTCCCACTAACTTACATGAGGGGGGTTGAATTGAAATGACAAATGTCAAAGAAAAAGATAATTTGACGGTATAATGACTCTCAGTAAGGTCTGAAGGTCGATTAGCTCGAATGAACTACATAGATTCAATTGGATTACCTAACACTTAATTGTAAGAAATGAAAGGAAATATGCGTAATCCTTCGAGTAACCTCTCTTTTTTTCATATAATGCGTTTTCTATTTTTATTTTATTTTTTTGTTCCCGTGTTGGCTCGAGGGATTTAAATGTCCTGTCGTTTAAAGATATAAGGAACCGGAAACGGAGATGCTGGGAGCAATTGGTTTTATGCACTATGCCTGTAAGTTCGGTTCTGCTCTTGAATAGTTTGATTCTTACCATGAGCAAGACCCTTTTCAGATCAGGGCCGCCAATACCTCGAGATCCCGAGTGTGACTTACCTATGCTTCCGTAGTTCCCCCCCCCCCAGTTCAACGGTGAACGCGTTGAGAAAGACACAATCGAAACTCAATGAAAAATACCATTCGTTAGTTTTAGGTCAAGGACCGTGTAAGTGACGCCATCGAGTACACGCTCCGCGGCGATCCATTCTTGTCAAGCGAGGCCTGTGATGTTGCAGGCCAGCTGGCTTGGCCTTTGAGCCCAGATTGGGCACGGCCTTGATTGGCATCATTGGGTGAAGACAACGTATAATGGCTCATTGTATCCCCCGAGCTAGAGGGTAATGATGGTATACCGGACTCTTCTGTTTTTGGGGTATCGTCGCCGCCGTCCGGCTGGGGCGTGACTCTACCGATGTTCTCTATTTTTGGTTTGTTGTTGGCGTTCTTTGCTTTCGCCAGTGTCTGGCTGGCAGCCATCACGGGGCTGCTCTTCTCAGATGAGGATTCACGACTTGTAAGCTCGTGGATGCGCGTTTCGAATCGGTCCTGGACCTTCTCGAACATGGCCATCATGGCCTCCATGTGTTGTTCGGCTTGATTACTATTATCACTACCATCCAATATGACGTCTTGGACAATGGACCTGCTCTCTTTATTCCAGACGTCCCGCATCAGCTTGGCTGTCTCTTCCATCATGGGACCGAGGAACGGTCTTTCCTCCCGATTTGTGTCGCCAAAGATGATCTCCCACACCTCATACCACTTAGTGGTTGGAGGCTTCCCTCTATGGCTCCTCTTCTTCAATATGTCATGTACTTCCTGAGTGATGCCATCAGGACCGAACCTCTCCGCAGACTCGGCCGGGCTGCAGTTCCGCTCCACCATGTGTTCCTCCTTGCGCGCCGCGGAAGGGAGCGGTATATTACAAATGGGACAGCGATACGCAAGATGGCGTCGGAGCAAATGCTGCTTCACGTCCCGGATCCGCGTGAGCTTGCGGTTCACGCAATCCATATTCTGAAGCGGATATTTCCTGTAGAGAGGGCACGCGAAGAGCAGCTCTTCGGTGGATTCCTCGCTTATGCTGTCCTTTTGGCTCCGTTTGCGCTTTTTCTGCGCAACGTCGGACTTGTCCTTGATTTGCAAGACGATTTCTTCTTTGACTTCTGCCTTGACGGGGGGTGCTTCTTCTTTTGGTGTCTTTGAGACTGCCCCAGAGGTAGGTGTTGTATCTTCAGTCTTTGTGCTTTGAGGCATTTTGATATTCTGCTCTTTGTTGTTTTCCAAATCATTTGCGCGTTCAAAGTGTCCATTTCTCTCCATGAGTGGCGCCGGGGCTATCATCTCATGTAAATAGTCCTCGCCAGACCCAGTAGGTATCATTGACGCCGACAAGCAACTGTCTAAAGACTGGGTTCGAGGATGGTACGGTCCGTTGCACATCACGGTAGGCTGGTGAGCCGGATGGAGCGAACAATCCTCGATGTAGGGCGGGTACTGAGGGTTCATAACCGTGCTCTCAAACTTGTGGATCGGGTGGATGGCAGGATCACTAAGATTTCGTATGTAGATATCACCTAAGTCTAGTCATCAAAGTTAGATGGTATCATTATTATATGGGAGGAAACTGGGATACATACTGTCGAGCGCAAGATCGCTCATTGGCGGCATGGCTCGCAGGTCTGGGGAGAAATCGGTCCCTGGCGAGGGTGCTGCTGTTTCCAGGCCGCTGCCCGAAGAGAGCGATGCGCTATAGCTATCCCACGGCAGGCCAAAGTTTTCATCAGGCATGATGTTTTGGTCATGCTCGGGCTGCGATCTTGGATTCTGCCCTTCCTCCCATAGCCGCTCGTACCCTCCACCCTTGCAGAAGCTCATGTTATACGAAGGAGGATTCATTCTAGGCTAGATGAGTCCAGTGACTCGTGAACCTGTCAACAATGGCGCGGGACACTGACTAAGGTCAAGTATCACGGGCCCAGGGATTGGGGGGTTTGGACAGATGTTGGGCAGCGATGGTGAGGGGTTCTGCGCGCACCAAAGGATGGGAATCACAAATGCTGGGATGGATACTTTTTGTTTTATTCTATTCCCTTTGGCAGGCGATAAAGATACATGCAATGTGTAAACAAAGTCCCTATAGTCCGCACACAAAATCACTTGGAAAGAGCGGGTGATGCATGTACACGCCTAGCAAATGTGCGAAGTGGCAGCCTACTTCACCAGACGAATGATGAGGCGGACGCTGGGCGACCAAATTAAGGATGGGGCTGTGCCTAATGTTCAGTGTCAGACTCGATTCTCACAAATGTGTGCGATCCTTTACTGCTGGCAGGGTGTGATGGAGGGCTCGATGGGCCATATGATTGGTACGACAGCCTCGAGAGCGAAAATAACCGAGAAAACGCGCATGATGCCATACTATCAAGGTCCAAAATATCAGTCAGGTGAGGGCACAAACGAAGCATCATCGAGCCCAATGATACTTAATGCTACTTGCCCAATATCAGCCTCTGGCTTTCGGCCGACTGAAGCTTCTCCGCCCGGGGCTACGAGCTGATCCTCGGGGCTGGTCTGGGGAGTGTTCGATCCACCCAGCTGCCTTGTGCCACTCACTACCTGGGCGCCAAGAAGGGATCGTATCCATCGAATGGCACGTAGGCCTCCTCATCGTGGCATCATCCGCCATTGCGTTGGCCTAGCTTACTAGCCGTGGTGCGATGTGACAACATAGCCGTACACGCAAGTACTGGCTCGGAAATGGCGAATCCAGACCTCATCTAGTCTGGGATGGAGCAATTCCTTCCAGAGACGGAGTGCCAGCAATCTATTATGCCGCGTCATGTTGAGGCGGCACAGCACGGCCAGTCTTTCAGTTGGGCACAAAGAAAGCGTTGGTATGTCACTTATCTCACGCTGTTCGATCTCTGGCGGCAGATGGATTCTCTTTTCACGGAGATGGCCGTAGATTAAATTATAGACAAGATCGCGCACTGGCCACTGGGATGGGAATTGGGAGAATTGCCATCCAACCATCGTGCTTCCCCCACATCCCGGGCATCTTACAGGCTAGTCATAACTCTCGATCGACTCCGGGACCCTGCTGGCTGCTCTGTTGGCATCGATTTAGTGGTGGCTGGTGAATTATAGCTCTGGCATGCTTGCTTGCATCGTGGCGAAACGCCTTCAACGGCTTTCGCTGGCTAACTAGGGGCCCTACGCTACGGCCTGATTGTTGAGCATTGGGAGAGGATCATATGACTTTGTTTTTATCCGGTTTGTGCCCACTGGAGTTGCGAACCATTGCGGACTGCGTGCTAGCGACCTGGGCTTGCTTGGGGGGACTGACGTGGTCCATCTGGATGGGCTCGGCACAAGCACAGGGTATTAGCGGGTATTTCCCTACCACTCGGTACCCTGTACGAAGTCGTAGTGTACAAATGTACGCACAGATGGGTTGTTAGGTACCGTCTCTTTGGTGCTAGAGATCAAGGGCCAATTGGGGGCCATCACTGCTCGAGGTGAAACCGTCAAACCCGACCCCGAAGCCCCTGTAACCAATCCAATGCTTAAGGTGACGCGGGGATCTCGCCTAGCGGCTTGTATGTGGAAAAAACGGCCAGCCAAGCAGCGCCCGAGTGGTGAGCAGCCCAGCCAAATCGGGGTGCTTGGGGCTGGCAGGGTGCTGGTTGGGATCCGAATGGATCATCATGTTCTGCCCCGTACAGATGTGGTTGGATGGCCGTCGTTTGGCTTTGGTTGCCAACAATGCAAGCAAACAAAGGCCGGGCAACCAGCAACGGAGGTCCTTATTACAGACAGGCCTAGATCGAGTACATGGCTCCTTACCAACAGCCCTAGAGTGCGAGTCAGCTAGGGTCCTTGGATGCCTCTCCCACGTCCCTCACCTTCGCTTGGGCTTCTCAGTGGCTCACTCTTGCTATTGGGTTCGCTTGAATTCGGGTGCCTTCCGTCGTAAAGCAAACGTTCAGCCGTGTCGGGTCTCCAGTTGCGCCGTTTGTATCAAGGCGGCGTTGGGAGCGAGAGTGGCTCAGCCAGTAAGGTGTACTCCAGCATAGCCCCTGTAGGTCGACGATCCACCACCAGCAGCTAATGTAGATGCTACGCACCTAGCGTCTGCCTCTTCTCTGGTGGAGAGAGCGAGGTGCTGCCTCGCGACATCCCATCATCCCATTGGGGTGCACAATTGTGCTGGAATGAGTGTTGTGATCATAAACGCGGCTCTGCTGGTGGTGGCTTCTCATAAAACGAATGGTACCTCTGTGTACTTCCCTTGAATCTATATCTGCAACCTTCCCGGGCCAACAGTGACTCGCAAACATCCATCGACCGACTAACTAGTAGTAATCTGCATAATATCACACCCCGCCTCACTCGAAGAGCACAGCTGAGGCAAGCCACGTAGGGGGTTACTCATTTACCTACCCTGCAGGCGCCCGTTGGCTTGTCCTCCCCGCTCGCACTCGCTCCGTGTCTCCTAGCTACCGAAGAACGAAAGAAGAAGAAGAAAGAGAAAAGAAAGTTTGACTCCGCTCATGGGATTGGCCCTACTTGAAACAACCGCCGCAATGCAAACGGATAACCTGGTTGTCGGCTCCTCGTCATTGTGGGACTGGATGTTCGTTTTACTCTCGGCCACGCTGATCGCACAGGGCATTCAGTATGTCCAGTGCGCTGAGTCATCCTTTAGCTGGCCTCTTCCAGCGCTGCGGCCCCTCTTGGAGGCCGCTGTGGATATCGCCAACAGCGCTGTCGCAGTGGTGGCGGCAGCGTTTAGCTCTCCTCGCTCCCTCCCGCGCACCGTCAGGCGGCGACACGAAAGAGAGCGCGAAAAACGAGCCGCCAAAGCCCTCAAACGTTCCAGCAGCGCGAAAGTCAATGCCAATCGTGCGAGTGCCAAACAAACGGCTCCCGTTGGCGCGCAGCCACACGCGCCACTGGTCTGCAATCACGATGACGATGGTCCTCACCCTCAGGCTGTTCCCAAGGCGTGCTCCAAGGCCAACAGCAGCCCCCAGGCAACGGCGGCAGGAGCGCAGGTAACCACCTGCTACTTCGTCAATTACGTTTCCTACGCTTACAACAACTGCCACGAGGCCAATGGTAATTACTCTCCTCTCTCCACCTCAGGCGCTTGCTTCCCGGATTCGCATAGCTAACATCCAACAGAACTCGGACCGAAGCCTTCTCAACCTGCTGCTCCCTGCGACGCTCCCCTTGATGATCTCCACGATGGTGCCCACAAGCCAGTCGTAGTCCACCCTCCGCCCCAACGCGACGAGCCCACCGACCAAGAATCGAACATCGCTGCCGTCTCTCTCTCGACCGCCGCACTCGATGAAGATAAGTGGCAAATCCAGGACCAGTCGCAAGGTATCTTTGTTCGCTTGGTCTTGGCCTCTGTCGTCTTGTCGGTAGGGTTTGTCAGCTTCGGTGGTGTGGCCCAGGGCTCGCAATCGACGGGCGGTTGGGCGCTGTCCGCGGATGGGGCAGGCAAGGGGAGAAGTAGTCGAGGTAGTGATAATAAAAAAAAGGGTGCGGGCAAACGCAAACGGGACCACGATGATGGTAGAGACGAGAAGAAGCGAGGCCCTTCCCATCGCCACGATGACGAGGGCGAGTGGGACGGTCGCTTTCTGGCATGTCCGTACTACAAGATGGATCCGCACCGCTATTCTCGCTGCTGGGCAAAGTATGAGCTTAGGCGCTTTGCCGACGTGAAGCAACACCTGATTCGCTGCCACAAGGTGAAGGAGTACTATTGTAGCAGATGCTGTCTCGTGGAGTTTGAGGACCGTGCCGCGTGGCAGCTGCACACGCAGAGTTGCAACGAGCCCAATACTGCCCTTAGACCGGAGAACTTCACCGTGGACGAGATCGAGCACCTGGCGAACGCCCCTCGAGGTGCTACCGATGAGCGAAAGTACTACTGGGTTTGGGAAAACTTCTTTTTCAGGCATCCTGCACCGGCATCACCCTACGTCCCCGATTACCTGACTGAAACCCGTTCGATTCACTCCCCAGACTTCCAGGCTGCACTCCAGACGGCCCTGCTCTCCCCACCTCCCGCCATCAACATCGAGCGCGGAGAGGGCGAAGACCATACTGCCTGGGCTCGACGCTTGAGCGACTACCTTTGCCCCCGGATGCTGGAGCTTGCGAGCCAGGCAGAACACCCTCGGAGGCTTAGGTTCCCTCCCAGCGTTGCCCATGCCCACGCCCATGCTCCTCCTCCCCTTGCGAACCATCTCCATGCCCATTCCGTTGCGAACCGTACAGCGGATGCCTTACAGCAGCCTCAGCAGCCTGCCCTTCCTCCCCAGCCACATCCTCCACCCCAGCCACAGCCCGTGGCTCCAGCACATGCCTCCGCTGTTGCTGGCCTGTTTCCCACTGTAGCTCACCCGCTACAGGTGCCTCCCTCACTGCCGCCCCATCAGCAAGCCTCACTGCCGCATCGTGTTCAGCGGTCACCTGCTGCTGCTGTCCGGGCTGCTTCAGCTGCTGCTTCTCCCTCTGGCGTTGGCACTACAATATCTCCATCTCTCCTCAATATGGGCATGGGCATGAATATGTACTATCAAAACCCTCATCCTCCACCTCACCCTCGTCAGCGCTCCTATCGCCCGGCCCCTTCCTCCACAGTCACCCCGCTGGACCAGGTGGAAATCCCGATCGACCCCAATTTATCCTATCTCGATCCTCCGCCTTCTCCCCAAGGTCCACCCGGGAACACGAATCAACCTGCTAATACTGACCAATCTGACGATGCCAATGATGATGATGACTTCGACTACGGTGCATACTTTTCTCTGCCATGATATCCATCTCACTACCCCAGACTGTTAGAAGGATATGGCGTTTTGGCGTTGCTTCTTGGGATTTTAAGACATACGTTCCTAAAGTAGGTCCCTTCACAGGGACGGGAGATAAAACAGATTGATTCTTGCTTGTGTTTATACGATTTTACTGCTTTCGGTTCTTGGATACATTGCATTTTACACTGGAATACCTTCAATGAATGGGAGGAGCTAGAGAGGGGGAAATTACAGAAAAGCTAGCCTCAAGGAAAACCGACCTGTCATGTTATTTATATTAGCCATCACTACCGCTGGTATTCATAGGCTGAATTTTCTCTCTTTTTCTCTTCTGCTATCTTCTGCTAGCTGGGTGTTTATAGAGTGAATTGATCAGGGCATAGACCCAACTTGAAATTTTCAATGGAAATTTGGATTCGCGGTGCCACAGGAGAGATGGCCTCCCATACCTCCTCCTCATTGTCCTCGTCCACAAGGGCCTGCCCAGGATCTGCAGCACTAGAGGAAGCCAGCTGCGAATAGCTACGGGCAAAATACGCCTCGTCGAAGCGCTGATAAATCTGCCCGATATCCGGCGACCCCTGACTGCTCGCCTGGCTTGTCCTGCTACCTCTGGGCGTCTCAACGTAGCGAATATCGGAGCTCCTTGATGACTGGCCTGCTGACAAGGAGTAGCGGCCCCAGTGTCTGAGAGGACGGGCAGGACTGTCTTGGAACCCGAGGACTTTCTTCTCATTGTCGGAGAGAAGATTCAGCAGGAACTTGGGGTTGGCGATCGCTGTATCATCGCCATCCCATCTCCAGCCTGGAAAATGGTGATCCCATTCGGAAATCCATTTGCCTTGTATTCTCCATGCATTTTTAACGCACTTGCCTTTTGCAACAGTCTGCACGCCATGCACAAACCACGGCCGGGAGCTGAGGAACTCCTCAGCCTCAGCCACGGTGGCGGTTCTTCTCAAACAAATTTGTTTGTAGGACGGCGTGAAGGTGAATACCCTTCGACCTGCCTTGCGTATATGGGCACGATGCGTCCGGTCCCGGTCGGCGGCAAGCAGGTCGAGCTGGTCTTCGCCCTCCCTCCACCTCCACTTCCAGTTGTTTATGTTGTTTTGGTATCCGGCAAGGCCTGGGATACCCCAATTGTCATTCCACACGCCAAGTTGCTGCCAGAGATGGCGAATGAAGCAGTTGATGAAAATGTCGCGGCGCTTGATGTCGTTTATGTCTCCTAGCCAATGCCGGACATCGTGGTTCGATGGACTCTTGTCGTGATAAAAATGTTTCAGTTGGTCATGGACTAAACGAGCATCCCTGGTGTAGGGGTACAAAGGGGACATAAATGCCTTTGTGAAGTCATAACCCTCGGCGAGGTGATTGATCACTTCACCGGAGCCACTGCTCCGGGTTCTGCCACCAATCCAGCTTTCAGGTTCCGCCGCGTCCATGTCATTACCAGGGATGGCTGAAGTCATCCATGGTCCCGTAGAGGGCGTGGAATATCGCCGTCTAGAGTCCATTGTGATCGGAGATGATATAGCGCACGACGACAACACTGCCACTGCAAGATAGGTACGATTTTAATAGACTTGTCGAAATTGTCTGATATCAAGTTCGCTTGGGGAAACTTCAGCGTCTGGGGAAGAAATCTAAGATCTACTGAGCTTCCTGGCAGTCCTTTATAGCTAAGTAGGTGGCATACACTGCCAGAATCGTGCCAGACTGGTACGTTTGTGAAGTGCCAAGAGACCAAAGACTGGTATAAAACAGACTATAGTGAACAATGGCCAGCCGTGGCCTATGAACATCATGTGGTGGCAGCTTCACATAGCTCCAAATCGCTCACCAGGACCCTTTGTATCGTTGTCATTGTGTTCATTGCCTAACTTGCCCTTCCAATTTCCTGGACATCGAAATAGAGTCAGAGTCGATGTTAGCTCAAACCCTCACGTTACCCACTCTCCACCACACTCTTCGCTCACGACCTCAGAGCAAAGGTACTCTCTGCGTGATCAAGTCTCGTGGAGCAGTCCCATAGTTTAGTGGCAAGAGTAGCTATTTTCAAACATGTTCCATTGAAAAGAAGGAGATTTCATTCATTAATCATCATACGTAGAGGCTAGGTCTTAGTTCATTCTCCTCGTGGTCAATCTGTACCAACAAGCAAATCAATCAGCATCCCTTCACATACCCCACGCACATACTAGGAAAATCTCATAAAGCAAGGAGCCTGGAGGTCCAGATACGCCCTCATTGTCACATCTTGTGAGCAAAGACACTACCCAGCAGACGGATAGCAACAACGTGGGGCATCAAGGTTCAGCGCCCACTGCAGCAGCAAATCCGGGTTCTCCAGGATCTTGGCCTGGCACTCTTTGAGCCACTTCCATTCGATCTCTGAATTGTTAAAATCATTGATCCACGAGATAAAGGCCCTGTCTCTACCAAGCTTCGATGCGAGGCGCGGCTGAGACGTCCGCATTCTGATCCATATGTCTTTGAACTCTTTAGCTTCAGTTCGCAGTCTGTCAACGTCGGCTTGGTTGAGGCTCCATTGGCGGTTATCGCTCAGCTCCCTGTTGTTCTCCTCCGCCTGACGCACCAACCGCACCAGTTCCTCGAAGTGCCCCGACGGATCTTCCTTCGGACGGTGCTTCTCTGCGGCCCCATCGGCACCGAGGTACTTGACCGCCTTGTAGTGGGAGTGCAGGCGGTACTCCAGCTCGGACAGGTGCGGCTTGATGTTCATCTCGAACCGGATGACGAGGATCTCGCCCAGTCTTTCAGTGCCGTGCTCCCGGGCAAAGCAGTGGTTGCACCGAAGCTCTGCCAGCGGGCGATTCTCCAGCTTGGGCGCCTCGTCGTCCTTGGCCACGTCGCGCGGGAGCCACTGCGGGATGCCGGTGGTAAACCGAAAGGGTCTCCAGTCCAGACGCGTGCCTTCGATGCGGAATGCCCGAAGCTCCTTCCATCCTTCGCAGCCGGTGCAGCGGATCATGTACATGTCCCAGAGCTTCTCCTCTCTGCGCCAGGGTATGCTGTTGGATCCGAGAGGCGTGATGGTCGGAGCCTTGCATTGAATCATCTCGTCGAGCTTGGGCCAGAATCGAACGAAGCCCGAGCTCAGCATGACCGCGCGACTCGTGAGGGTACTGGTGGTTCTTACCGTACCTGCGAGACGCTCTTCATGTGATGGCGGAATTGGGGGAAGCTGATCGCGAGTATAGCCTCCGACCATCCCAAGCCGGTATTGACATTCGATGCATCGGCGTTTATGGCGGTCGTATCCGCAACTTTCGTTCATGAGGACGGGGTCGTCTTCATCGTCTGCCTCTGAACGATGCATCATATAATACGTGTATATTTCTTGCCTCATGCGCTTGCTCTCCTCTTCAGAGTCTTCCCTGTGCTGTGTCGGGACCCAGGAGCTGGCGATATCAGCGGCGGGTGTTCCGGGCATTGGCTTTCGGGTTGCCAGCCAGTAGATGGACTGGTTGTCGAAGCGGTAATGAGGGAGCAGCTGGAGACAGCCCGGGCAGGCCCAGAGGTTGGCCTCGAACGGTTCGAGCGTGTCGTGGAGATGCGTGTGATCATCGGCGGTGGTGTAGAACAAGGAGGTGCCGCCTCCGTGCTTCTTTTTGCATTCAATGACCAAGAGGCGCTCTGCAAGCTCCTTCCATCCAGGGTTGATGAGCTGCCGGAAGTAACGATTGGTCTGGCTGAGGGAGATCAGGTCAACGGGACCGAGCATCCCAGCGATGTGGTTGTGAATCTCGCCCGGGAATGCTTTCTGCACCGCTGGCTGAAATTCTTGGTCAAGAGACTCTGCCATGGTGACATCTGCCATTATGACCTTTGCCATGATGAGCTTGGCCGTGTATCAGGAGCGAGAATGTGAGATGAAGGAGGGAAGCCAGTTGGGCGGGAATCTCGCAGACTGCTTTCAGCTCTGCGTTCCCTCCCCCTCTTTCCTCCCCTCTGTTACTTGTCGTATTGTACGTCAGTGGCTGCTCACCTACATCGAGTGCATAAATGATAAACACCGATTACGGCTGAGTACATATTGTGAAAGCAACCTTGTGCAACTTGATTACGTAGCTATGCACCTTGAACTGCTGCCCAAAACCTGGGCACTGCACATTGGGCTCTGCTCCCCTCCTCCAGCACGTCCAAGACCGCAAAGGATATTCAGGTCGTATTTCACAATATGCTGGATGATACCCAAGACACAAAAGTGAGGAGGATGAGACATAACAATGTCTATTAATAGCACCACTGCCAAGAAGCTCCCCCCTGCTCCTCTGCTTATGGACTGGACCGGAAGTGATCTGGCCACAACGAAAAGTGGCTGGGAGCGTCCTACACTCACCTCTCTGCCCGAGCATAGCGTTAGTGGTACTTCCTGGGGGGGGCTGATTCCATTCCGCGGGCACGATGAAGATTCAAGAGCTGCTCAGCGCCCTGTTCGAGCTGGCCGCCGTGGCCTCCGCGTCCAGCTACCACCTGCGCCATGTGCTGCCCTCGTACTTCAAGCTGCGCGACCGCGGACAGGCCGATTCCCCGTGCATCCCTCGTATCAAGCAGTCAATTGTGGGAGTCACAGTGTACGTACCCGCCCCTCTGACTGTGTCATCACGTCTAACCGTTCGTCGTGGCTAGGCTGCTGGCCCTCTGGGTGCTCGAGGCTAGCTGCACGCTGGTGCTCCGTGTGAGCTCCGAGTGGGTGTACATTTATTCGTGGGCGCTGCGGATATACACTCAGCACCTGATGTCGCTGGTCTCGAGGTTCGTCCTCCCTGTCATCCTGCTGGCCCAGATCGAGCTCACCACCGCTCTGCGCTACCCGTCGGACTACATCAAGGGCGACGAGAAGAAGGGCGCCAACAGGAACGCCGTCCACCGGGCCAGCCTTCTCGCCTTCAAGTGCGTCCCTCTGCTGGAGCTTGTGCGTCTGGTCGCGTGGTTCTATAGCATGCACAATGAGTCGGCGTACTCGGTGAGTTGTCTCATCGAATTTGGCACGGCTGGTCTGCTTTTCCTCCTCGCCGCTCTCTCGTATGTGAATTACTTGACGGCCAAGGATAAGACTCTTCGAGATGTGAGTAGCCTGTCTCACCGTATGATTCGCCGTCGCGTTATTGATCCAATGGTACATGCAGGCCCCTCGCTCCCTTGCCCATGTTTATGCCCTCACGTTTGTCCGCCACCTCTTTGACCTTGTTCTCTGCGGGGTTTATTTTAAGCGGTCGCTGGTGGGCTTCATTGACATTGACACTTCGAACGGAGACGCTCTCGGGAGTATTTTCATCGCCTGGACGGCCGTCGGCTCCATCTATCTCATCCATCAGGTGTTCTCCTTGGAAGTGGACAACTTCTTCTGGCATGAGCGCCCTGCGTACCTTGGGAGGGAGGCCTTGAAAGAAAAAGCATGGCGGTTCTAGATCATTCTTGGCCGGGAAGCTTTTATCTGCGAGATTTACTTGCTTGATCGATGTTCAAGTAGTTTATGTAAAAGTATCGGAGCATATGGTTGTCTGGATCATTCATGGTTGGAAAAAAGGTCGCTGCTAGGACACTCCTAGGCACCTTGTACTGATATATTTTGAATCTGTTCCTCTCGAGCTTGTGTAGAAGCTCATTCAACGCACCGCTTGTGACATCTCGGCTGGCTGTATGCTAATGGAGTTTTTATCATATCGTCGCGAAGACTCGCATTTCACTTTGATAGGTAGCATTTTCGATTAAGCGGTTCGAATGTTTCATTCTGAAATCTCATCTTGTCTAAACCGAAAAAGAGGTCGATCTATAGAAACCAAAATGGAATTGTATATAGTAGCGATCCTGGGCGTCTCAACGCTTTTCTATTGGTGGCAACCACTTCACCAACCTCTTTAGATTCTCTTGATGCCCCTCCAATTCATTCTCGTGAACGGCTAGTTCATTTTCAAGCTTCTGTTTCTTTTCAAGACTTGCTTCGGCCTTGGGATCGGCTTCTACTGGCCGTCAGCGATTGATTTTTCTGATAGTTTATTTTTAATTGATACGACGGCCGATTCCTCGTCAACGGGAGTTACTTGCCTTCGGGAGAGTCTTTACTCTCCGACTGCCTAAGATCGTGTTTGGCCTTCTCAATATCCTCCTTGGTACCGCCGATGCGTCCCTTCGCCAACGCGATTTCCCATGAACAGCGATCGAGCTCGTCCTGGTTCTGCTTCTTTGCTTTAACGATGTCCATCTTTTCTATGCTTTTCGTAATGCTAATAAGATTTTCTAAAGGGTATGATCTATGTTGGTCAGTTTTGGTCGAACTGTTCGTTGATGTCGGGAGTGTTGCGTTTGACTTTGGGTAGTCGGTGGAATTGCTCGAAAAGTCTACCGTTCAAATACATTTCTGGTGAGTTCAGGCCTTTATGTATTCTGCAGAGAGATGTACGTATCTTTATGTGAAAGTATGCGTCTTCCATTCACATGGTACAAACGCATATACTGGAGCCGCCTAACATGGGTATGTGTTACTGAATCAGAGTAAAATTTGTGCTGAAGCTGAATGAGTTGTGACTTGGTGTCACTTCATTTGCTTGGGTCTTAAATTATCAGATTAAAAACAAGTGCAAGTAATCATGCCTGAAGACCTTCTAGTGACGAGTTCTGGGCTCGTCACTATCTACCGTGAATTTTCACGACATGGTAGCATGCGAGTATCTACGACAGAGCCAGATATACAGAAGTGAAAATTTGATAGCTGAACTTGGATGGACATGACGATCAATGGATTGTTAGATGAACTGCCCCATGGCAAAAGATAGCGACAGAAGGCGTTCTACTTCCTCTCATGTCTACACATTTCTCGGGACATCCCCGAGTGGCTCAGCCAGCGTTGGGTAGACAAACGCTGTACCAAATTAATTCAAGTGTCGTTTGAACCACTCAATAGCTTGCAGAGCGGCCTTATTGGCAGCATCGTTTTCGACAATTTTGCTTGGCTCTGCACGAACAGCAAATCCATGCCCACAGCTGGGATAGACAACAGCCTCGAAGTCATCTTCTAAAGGACCAAACTCCTGGCGAAATCCAGCCTCAATGGTCTCAACGTCACTTTTTGACAGGAATCGGTCCTCATCTCCGACAGCGATACTGATTGGGACATGGAATGCCTTGGCAGCCTTCAGGTAGTCGTCCGGGACTTTCAAACCCGCCGGATGAGCAGTAAAGTGAGCATCAATAAGTTGCGAGTCTCCACCTTCAATGGAAGGCTCCTGGCTGAGTTTGACTGTCTGCAGACCTCCCCAGCAAAATCCAGCGGCTCCTAGCCGCCCTCCGGGAGACAAGGTTGCCCTCACGGCTCGAGCATACGCAAGAACCCCCGGGAAGGCGTTCCGAGTGCGGATAGCGAAGGGAATGACGATCGACATCATCCGGACGAACGAAAAAATACGTTGGATTTGACCTCGAATATCGAACCAGCCTACCGGCTTCCCAACCGACTCCATCAGAGTCAGAGTGTCCACGGGCACCCCGCCACCCGGTATAATGTCAGGGACTAGGACAGTGCAGCCAATCTTGGTGGCATACTGGTCAGCGAGTAGTTTGCTATTGACGAGATTAAAACCGAAGGCATCGGTGATGAAAATTATTGTCGAATTTGACGCCGAATTGGGAGGCGGCCTAGCGATGTATGTCTTGATCCCTGCGATGTTTTCCTCTGTTCCGAGGAGCTTACCCTGATGGATAGCCCCAGTGAAGCACTCAGAGCAAGACATGGTCATGCAGTTTTTGTTGTAAATTCGGTCTACCAAGGTGAAGCAGGTTGACAAGATTGAGAATTAAACCTGGGTCCTGGTGACGATTCGTCCCAAAGAGCTTCGGAGATAAACTTATAACTCCATTGCAGAGAACAACCAATTATCACGTGGATACCCAATTGGAAGGAATAGGCATGTCACTCTTAGCAGGCATCGTGCATTTGGCTTTGATATAAATCTTAATTAATTGACGCATTAGCCTGAATAAGCCCTGCGAATCTGTAACTTCCACCAGTGCATAGAGAGCTTGCCGGCTTTGTTCCTCTTTATAGAGTTGCATGCTGCCTAGAACACAATGTCCATGGATCCATCGTCCTTGACATAGGATTGTAGCTCGTAACGGCTCGATTCAGTCTGCCATTTAGACCAACCCGTGATCATGGCACGGCCGCTCTGAACAAACTCATGCACTGACTCCCTCAGACGCGCGTGATTTCCACATTTGACTTGAAGCACTTCAGCTGCGGCATTGTATTCCTGGATGCATTGGCATATCATGTGAAATAATTCTAGCACTGCCTCGTTGAAGCTGAAAGCCGGTTCATTATACCATATCACGGATATCATATTCTCGTTTAGAGCTCCCCGTATCTGGCCTATTAGTCCAGCCATTGAGTACAGCATTTTGTTCAACTGGGCTATGGTGTCAATGTCAACATTCCTTACATCACATCTTTTAACAATAATTCTTGCGTGAACTCTCCATACATCCTAACTCGCATGACCAACGGTGCCATTGTCGACAAGGCCGTCTACAATGCCACCACTGGTCCCTTTTCCGTTTCGGCGATCCGGTTGCCGACGGCGTCAACCAGTGCATAAATGGACACTGCTCTCAGCCTGGCGAGACTCTTGTCGTCAACAGCGGCTGCCAGGCTGCCGTCTCTTTCTTCACCGTTGATTTCAATGCCCCCAGCCCCAAGCAGTGCGGCAACACCACGGACGTCTTGACTCTTGTCCCCCCTGCTATCAATCTCTGGAATTCGACTAACAAGGTCGGTGGTCTTGGAGCCAATTCCACCGTAACCACTCCCAGAAATGGTACCAATACTACCCCTAGTACGGTAAGCACAGCCAGTGCCCGCTCTTCATCGATCAGCGTGTCTTCCTCTGTACCTACTTCCGGCGGACAAACATGAAGGCTCCTGTTGTTGCTGCTTTCCTTGGCAGTCTCTACATGTTCTTGTGAGAGAAACATGAGATAATCCTGCTTGCGTGAATACGAGCAAAGCTTATAACCTGACCGCTCTCACTGTTGAGAACATAGTCCATCCTATGATGATGAGAATGATTCCTTTTACTCACCTTTGTACCTTTCAAGAACCCTCCCATGAGGTAGTGCCAAAGTTGCGAAGAAGAGCGTAGAGAC
Organism: Clonostachys rosea; assembly: GCA_026958235.1. Taxonomy (NCBI): domain Eukaryota; kingdom Fungi; phylum Ascomycota; class Sordariomycetes; order Hypocreales; family Bionectriaceae; genus Clonostachys; species Clonostachys rosea. The sequence goes on from CP110207.1 coordinate 1,333,487, forward strand.
TAAAAAAGATACTCCTTCGCGTGAATATTTTGTGTTCCTCAAGACTTAAACTTCTTGCTATGCCAATAATCTATTTTTGCAGCAGAATAATGTATATCGCGCATTGAACTAGAACTCAAAATTACTTGCGCGAGTTTACGTCTCTATTTCTTGTTGACGATCTTATATAGAGCCTCCTCTATATCTAGCCATATCTGTCGTGCTGGCCGATCTCCGACTGACAGCAACTGGGTGAAGAATGTCGCTGTTACGCCACTCTCCCGGTCAATATACCATATCAAATTCGGTAGACCTGACCAATGAACCGTGTTTTTCCTCCTACGAGCCTTGACATCTTCGGCGTTCACAACTCCGCACAGCGAATGTTGCAGCTTCATCACATCCTGCCATTCCTCAGCAGACCCTGTCCATATTGGAGCTTGAGTGCTATCCAAATCAGTACCAATGATGAATTGCCGTAGCCCTTTGACGGCACCGGGCCCAATCTGTGGGCGGAAAAGCTCATCGACTGAGGCTTGGCTAAGGAGTGACCCTCCCCCACTGAGCAACGCCGCAAGAAGCTTGCTATAGTCGTTGGCGGTCGAGAACAATCCTCCACTTCCAAGGGCATCGCGACACTCAAACTTCCACGGAGACGTTCCAGGTTCAAGATTTTGAGAGCCCTTGCCATCAGCACGAGATGCCGGTTCGTGAATGTCTTCTTGGGTCAAGCCACGTTTCGCCGGGAAGAATGTCGTGTTCTTAGCTCCGAGGGGCTGCCAAATATTCTTCTGTTGGTATTCGTCAAATTCCAATCCTGTCAGTTTCTCAACCACTTTGGCTGCCCAATCAAGTCCGGGACCGTACGTCCAGGACGTTCCCGGCTGGAAGAGTAGTGGGTGAAAGAAACCCTCAATTGTGCCAGAGAACATGTTCTCCTTGCGACCAATCCACGCAGAGTACTTCATTAATAGTGGGCTTGCCAGGTCATAGCACAATCCAGAAGTATGCGTGACAAGATGTCTGTGACGGACGGATTTAGTATTTGAACGTTTGCCGAAAGCTGATTTCGGAACAGGAATACAAAGCACACTGACCGCAAAGTAATTGGGCCCTTTAAATCTTCAAAAATTGGCTGCCCCTTGGGTTTGGGGAGAGATTTGTTGATGTATGGCCCATTTCTACTATCGTGACTGGTGGGCTCAGGCTCCACGACGTCGCCGTCTTCGTCTTCGAAGGCGACCAGGACTTTGAGCTCTTTGAGCTGGGGTAGAACTTCGCGCACATCATCATCGAGTCCAATCAACCCCCTCTCGACAAGCTGCATCACTGACACAGATGTGGTGAGCTTTGTTTGGCTGGCGATCCATGTCACCGTGTCCAGTGTTAGTGGTGGTGAGTTCTTTACGTCAACTTTTTGATGCCCGAATGATTTGCGATATATGTCATTGCCTGATGGAAGTCAGCATCTTGGCTCTTCCTGAACAGTCTGAACCTGGTAGAAAATGTTTCAGCCACGCAAAGGGGATTTTATACCATTGGCATCGACAGCGACGAAACTGGCACCATGAATACTGCCAGTTTCAGGGTCTGTGTATTTTTGCAAGATGGCATCTATCTCAGCCATGGTACATAGATATCCTGACAGTTGGAAATTCCGGTTCACGATTCTTGAAACTTTCAGTGTCTTTCTAGGAGAATAGATCGTGAATATATGGATGGCAAGGCGGGGTAAGCATGCACAAATGCATCAAGAAACGCCGAGGGAATGTCTCGGGAATATAGGTGTTTTGAGCATGTTATTCGTCAGCATCCGGGCCCAGAGATGCACCAGGTCTTAGTGGATTGCAAAATCAGGCAATGTCCGACGGAATTACGACTGTACAGACCTTTACATAGTCGGCAACCTTCATAAAACTATGCAGGTGCGTTTTGGACTCTGGAGGGGGTTAATCTTTCTGCATCGGGTAACATTGTGATCTGACTAATGGCATGGACAGTGATAATATTGATAATATGCGGAAGGTCCTTCATTATGGAAACCTCGTGCCGAGTGACGAGGCATAAACCCGTTGGAGCTGACAGGTGGATTTCACGAGTTACCTACCTAGGTAAGAACTTGGTGGCAGTTGATGCATGGCTGGGGAGCGGCAGTGGCCTCTGATTTAAGAGATTCTCAGATCTGTCCCTGAATTCACGAAGGAATTGAACACCAACCCTCGAGATGTACAATTAATCCTCTCCTTATACTTTCCATCTCTGTCACCAAAAGAAAAGAGCTGGATTCATCTAAACTACGACCTCCTTCAGGCGGATATAGCACTGCGTTGGCTCCCGTGCAAACTTCTGCACGGCCTCATAACCACCCAATTCAGCAGGCGTTGGGAGCAGCTCAAAGTGCCATACAATAAGCGCAAAGTGAATCTTGAGCATATTTATCGCAAGTTTCCTCCCAAAGCACCCTCGAAGTCCCAACCCAAACGCAAGCGATGGACCGGCCATGGAGTTGTATGCTTCGGCACCAGTGTCCGGATCCGTAGTCAGCCAGCGCTCCGGGCGAAACAGGGCAATATCATCATCCCTCCAGGTGCCGGTCAACACTGACTTAGCTGTCTTACGGGCACCAGGACTACGAACCTCATCACTGAGCTTCATATTGGGCTCTAGGTAGCCAGGGCCATTGGCCATGAGAAAGACATTTGTACCCTTGGGGATATGTCGACCGAGGACAGTGGTATCTTGTAGAGCCTGCCTGGTAACAAAGGCAATCGTGTTCGCATGTCGTAGGATCTCGTCCACTGTAGCGTCAAGGAAGGGGATGTGTGCATCCATCAGCTCCGAGTAGGCTAAATCACGCCCCTCTCGGGCAGCCTGGGGGAAAGCGGCTCGCAGGTCGTCCCGAAGGCGACTTTGGACTGATTGGTTGTCGGTGAGTAGCTTGACGCCCCAGGCTATTGTGGTAGCTGTCGTGTCGTGACCAGCCGTCATGAATCCGAAGAACTCATCCGCAATCGCCCGTTTGCGATAATCGGGCTGCCGTCCTTCCTTAGCTGCGACATCACGCTCGCGGAGGAGGACAGAATGGAGTGCGCTTTTAGCTTTAGTCTGGCCCTCGTTGATCAGCTCAACTGACTCCTCAATCTTGTTGCGAATGTATTGGTCTTTGATAGCTTTTGCTTTCCTCATGTAGGGAAATTTTCGTATAACCCATGAAGTCAATACCGGCGCCGGAGACAGTTGGGTATCGGTGACGGAATTAGCCAGTGTGAGAACTGCCCAGAAGATCTCAGGAACATGGCCTTTGGGGAATGAGACAGATTCATCAACATTACTGGGGATCTCAGCCTGCCAGTTCTCCAATGCCTTGATGCGCTGCACTGTGTTGCTCTCAGACTCTTTCAGACCGAACGATGAAGCAAAAATGGAGTCGAGCAAGGCAAACGTGATATCCTGGTGGGCAGAGAAAGAGTGACCTTGAGCCATGTTGCTCTTCAGTTTCCATAACTTTACCAGAGAGGTGGCAGCCATGTATACCTCAGGCGCACTCACCTCTTTGATAAACGTAGGCGCCATTAGGTGGTTGATTAGGTTCCGGTTGTTCTTAAATCTAGTATCGGTTGAGATGAACTGGATATGCTGCTCCGGTAGGATCCCATTAATGAGCTCGCCAAAGAAGTCGCTGCGATCAAACTCCCTGATACGCCGAAGCAGGATGTCTTGGCTCTCAAAAGGGTCCGTCACCACTACCCACGGAAGCCCTCCTGGCTTAATAAAAGCTTGCACAATCGGACTTTGGTGGCGGGTGGTGAGTGATGTTAGCCAACACTGCTCGCTCATAGGCATAATCAGTCGACTGTACACAGAGGGTAGGGAGCTCAAACGAGTAAATGGTTGATCATATTGTCTTACAAATATTCGCTTTGTCCGCATGACATAGCCCATCATCTCGGGGACATCACCGAACAGCTTTCCGGCGGCATCTTGGTTGTACGGGATATTGGGGAGCGGCTTTGGTAGGATAGCTCGGTATGCCATGTACATAGCTACTATGACAATTCCGACAGCTATTGCTGTCACCTCAGAGGAAGAGACTGTAAACATCCTTGTGATGTCCGGGAGAAATCTGAGGGTGAGGGGACAGAGGGTGACTGCGAGAAGCTCACTCTTAAATAAATGCCGAAGCAGAGCTATTCCACTCCGTAAAGCGTGCTGACTGCGTATTCTTACATGCATCAAGCTGACCTTAAACCACCATTTTGCATCGCATCGGGACCCATGATTATCTCTCTCTATGCCCATTGGCTGCTTGCCAAAGGACGTGCCAAGAGCTCTGATTTTCTCTGAGTTACCGTTGCCGCTAACTATTGGGCTTTGGTAGCAATTATCCACTACTGACGTAACTTGCTATGTATGAGGGATCCTTTTCAATAGGGAAACGCTGCTTTTTGTGTGGACTTGGCGAGCGCTGTGAGACCAACTATTTGCAGCTCGCACTTCCTTCTTGAGACCTCTTTCTTCCTCTTTCTAAGCTAAGTTCTCGCTTTATGCTATTAGAAAGTTGAGGAACATTATGATCTATAAGTGTAGTTACTTATGCTTGTAGATTCTGGTAACAGAAATTGGCTCCTGTTTCTCATTCTGTTCAATTTATCCACTATATATGAGCTGTAATGTTGACATATTAACCTTGATAAGCATTGGGCCTTCTACCAGGTGCAAGCGAAGACATTTAGGGAACTCTGCGGGTTCCAATTAATGAGATTATGGGGGAACTCAATCGTCAACACCAATCAGAACTGACACACTTCGGATAAATGCGATGGAATATACATCCTCCTGATTGGATCGTAAGGCCAAAATTTGGTAGCAATAACAACACGTTCTACAGCTTCTACCATATCAGTCGCAGCGCAAGTACCAAAAGCTGTGAGATCGTGCATCAATGTCCACATCTGGGAAGATGCGGCGCGAATTATGGCCAACCCCCGCTCCAAACCCCACGCCCTGGGTACTTTTGGAGAGCAAGCAATCATCCATTATATACTCCACGAATGAGGCGTTTAGGATGGACGGGAGTCACTACGTAAGTTTCTGGGCCATGAGGTTCCCTACGCCGCCTTTCCGCACAGCAACACCAAATCTACTCAAAGGGCTGGAAAGAAAAGGCGGCAAAATGGAATCTCGAGTTAGCAACTCCTGCGGCAAGCAATATGATTATACTTTTCTCCTTAGTTTTCGTTGGTTGGGGTTATTTTGTCTACTGACGATTACGTTAATGCGATGGAGATGGAAGGCTGAATTTCTCAAGTTCTGTTAACCAAGAAATGGTATAGCGTATCCATTTACCTATCTATCATATTAGCCCATGCGTTTGAAGCGAAGTGGCATGATAGATATGGATCTAATTAGGTATATTCGAAGAATGAGAAGTCTCTTTGTCTTCTAAATTTGGCAATGATGCGACGTATTATCCTGTAGATACCTTAGGGTAAGCTGTCATGTCTTATCCAAACTCCTAACGCGGGAAATAGGTCTTGGTCCATATTCCATTAAGAAGTCATTAATCTTTTCAACGCTTGTATAAAAGAGTAGAATGCGATTGGTCTGAGTAGTCATGTCTTGGAGACCTCAAACAACCCCTCTAGTTTAACCAGTTTGACAGCTTCCTTCTGAGCTAGCTCGGAGCTGTCACTCAGATGGATAAGGCTGGGTATTTCAGGGGGAAAAGCGCTCTTTGAGCGAGGCTGATTAGCCTGTTTATGTATGTCATCGCCAAATTAATGCCTATGCGGTTCTTTATTGCCGTTCTAGAACCAAGCCCATTTCCAAACTACCATCCGAGTGCCGAAGTATGTCTCGTGATATTAAATTAAATACGGCACACGGATCACCGGCGGGACCAGTCTGAGTGGGCCACTCGGCTCTGTCGGTTCCATTTGGGGCTACTGAACTGTAACGGCTAACTAAATGGATGTTGACCTTCCGAAACACCCTTGTTGGGGGAGATCGCCAGTTCCATTGGCGTATCATTGGCGCGCAACCACTTGCCGGAATCTCAGAGCCACCGTGCTCGATATGGGGGTGAGCTGCGGTTTCACAGCAGCCCACGAGGCAGGTCCCTATATATTTGACTACTTAGGCCCAATACTTCGATCAACACGCTCTCACTTCACGACCACTGTACTCATTCCAAGTCTGCGCCATGAAGCTGTCCTCGTTCCTCACTTCGGCCTTCCTGGCCTCCGCTACGCTGGCCACGCCTACTCCGACTCTCGAAGAGCGAGCAACCACCTGGTGCGATGCCTTCGGCTCTTTGACAACAGAAGGTTACACCGTCTATCACAACAACTGGGGCTCTGGACAAGCTACCTCTGGATCTCAGTGCACGACTTTCAACTCCGTCTCGAGCAAGTCATTCTCTTGGTCAACAAGTTGGACTTGGCAGGGCGGCAACATTCACGTCAAGTCGTACTCCAACGTTGCTCTGGAGAAAGTAAACAAGAAGCTGTCTGCAATCAACTCGATCCCTTCCACCTGGACCTGGAGGTACGTCCGCATCCTTGTATTTCCGTTCCTCATGTTGCCTATGCATAGCTGACAATATCCAGATACACCGGAACCAACATGGTATCCGACGTTTCGTATGATTTGTGGCTGGCCCCTTCAGTCGGCGCCAACAACAAGTACGAGATCATGGTCTGGGTTGGTTCATACGGAGGTGCTGGCCCCATCTCCGATACCAACGAAACACCACTCGCTACTCCCACCATCCTCGGCACGAAGTGGAAGCTGTTTAGGGGCCCCAATGGCGACACAACTGTCTACTCATTCGTTGCGCCCAGCAACATTGGAAACTTCAGTGGCGACCTGAAGAAGTTCTTCGACTACCTCACCTCCAGCCAGGGCGTCAGCACAGACATGGTTGTGACCAGTCTTCAGGCAGGTACTGAGCCTTTCGTCGGTTCTAACTGCGTCTTCACTACTTCAAAGTACACCATCTCGGTGAACTAGGGGCAAGCTTGTACAATAGAAGTGTTGTAGGGATAATTATCTCCGTATTTTTCAAATCTTGGTTGCTTGATGTTATTGAAATTATCACTGCCAAACACTAGCCTAAAAAAGCAACCACAGTAGGGACCTACTTCTATTCTTCAAAGTAATTGATGTTTATATAATCTGAGTAAGGCCAGGACCTACATTACGATTGATGGGAAGTGCTACCTCATACCATCGTTCAGGTTAACGTTCTATGTAAGACAGTACTTACCCCGTAACCCTTGTGTCATATCTCTACTATCTATCAGAATTGAGCAGGAGGTCCAATATATTCTCAGTGTCCCTCATAGCGAGAACGGCAGATATCTGGCTTGAGTCGAGCCCGGTTCGCTGAAACCTGTTCCAACGAGCCACTCCCTTATCTATGGTACGGCTGCTCGGCCGATTTGACATTACGATTATACTCGTGAAGGGACTGTCTTCCTTGAGAAGCTTGTCTACTGTTTAATGTGATAGCGTTTCATTGTGTACTTGGGCGATCTCCATACAGGAAAGTAGCACAATTAGTCTTCAATGCCCCAATGGGGCTTTCCTGACCACTCCCCGTTGAGAATCTCGCGAACTTCTATGCTCCCAAGCCACTCCATATCAGTTTCCGGAATACCCGGTTTCTTTTCATCCCGTTCCAACCTCTGCTCTGCAAGCCACTGTGTCACGTTGCTTGGAAACGTAGTCCCAACCACTTCCAGCCTATCAACGTAATCAAAATGATATTCCACAAGCGCTGGGCGAATTGTAGCCCACGTTTCATCTGAAACATTGTCAAGCTTTTCCATAAGAATCGTTTTATCAGAATCACTCATGAATGCTTGACCTCCCAAAATATTGTAGAGGTGTGGAAAATATGTTAGAACATGAAGACGGAAAAGTCCGTAACCTCCAAACTTATCAAAGTACGGGTCATCGCTGTAGTCGAGGTCTCCATAGTCCAGGAAAGAGATGCCTTTGTCGTTGTGTCTCGGACAAGAAGCCACGATAGGAACCGGCATTTCAGGCTCCAGTTGCGATGGGGTGCTCGCCCACACAATGCAGCGACAGAATAGATACCTATAACTTATGTTGAAAATAGGTTCCCATTTGATAACAAGTCGTCGGCAGACAAGATCAATAGCAGGTGGCTCAGTACTAGCGATGCTGCCTTTCGGAGGTTGAGTTTCTGCGGAGGCATCGCTGGTAGCCAATGTAGGGGAATGCGATATTGAAGACTTTTTAGAGGCTTTCTTTTTGTACTCATGATAGCCTAAGAAATCAAAGCTGACATCTTGCGGTTCGTAATCAAAGTCTAGGGGAGCGAATTTGGAAAACTGAAGATTACAGGAGTTGCTGTTGCAATGTGAAATTGGTAAGGATAATACCACAAATTTGGGCGAAGGAAAAAACATACCAGCTTCTTAGCTCTCCCTTTTTGATTCCTGGACTCTTTTTCATGGGCTTGAGGCACCGAATACAGTTATCTCGCTTTTTAGGGAGCCACGTTCCCATCACGAAGGCAATTCTGATACCGTATCCTTCTTTGATAACTGTCGGCCATTCACTGGCGCAAATTAGACGGCTGATATTCCAATGGTATGCTATGAAATGCCCTTGCTTGATCTGCTCTAGACCGGGCATTGATTCAAATCTGATAGCTAGCATGCGTTGAAGTCGCTGTCCAGCGGTCAGTAGGAGCAATAGTTCATCTTGGAGCGAGTCACCAACCTGGGGCGTTTCACAGAAGCTAGGTGGTAGTTCGAAAATTGGGTTCAATCCATCATCGATAGTGATGTATTTTCCAGGTTCACGTGGAGGACCGGGATCCATGGGTGGGCGGGAAACAATTGCAAAAATATCGTCCACCTTTTTATTGACAGCTTCCCTGGAGGTCGCCACTGAGGCCGTAACTTCCATGCTTACGGCGAGGAGCAAGCTGCTAGATGTCAGATGGGAATAGACGACGAATGGAATGTCCTTACCTATTTGCATGCAGGGCCATATCATTTAGATCTTCTTCTAGCTTCGGAAGCCGAGTCTGTGCCTTGATCTTGATGTACGAACGCTTGAGTCTCGAAAGCGCTTTGTTCGTTCCCTCATATTTGAAGCGGCATTTCCATTCCTCAAGCTCGCTCAAAATTAGAGTACACTTCTTTTCAACGATTGCGCATAGGTCCTGCATTTTGTTCGGCAATCTGGACTTTGAAGTTCTGCAAATGATCAAGGCCTGGTTTGAAACAGCAACCATAAGATCGACCCTGGAATCAACCTCATCGCAATTTCTGGATAGACTTTGGACCAACTGCATCAGCTCAAATGATGCTCTTGCAATGCTGATTGGATCCATGGCGTGGGTGCATAGGAAAACTTGGGAGATGCAAAGAATCAGCAGTATGAATAGTAGAAGACCTTCGCTCGAAATAAGAAGTTGAAGGCCGTCAAGTGAATGAAAATGTGGCTATGGCTGATGTATGACTGCTGGCATGACTGGATGTGCAAAAGAAGGCGCCCAGTGAGGCATCCTGTGCCGTAAGCGGCCCATCTACCGTCCGCTTTCATTTGTTTGGCTCAGCCTCTAGACTTGCATGGCCTATCAGTATACGCAGTGGGCTTACCTATTGAAGCTAGTATAAGAAATACTGGTGGAAATAATAGATGTGAATGAGAAAACAGCTGTGTTTCTGAATCCCACCATTTCCTGATTGGCCAAGCAATAAATGAAAATGGAACGCGTTGACTTACGGTTAGTACTTGGCATTATAAACAGGCGACGGCTATTTTTCAGAAACGACTACAGCTAAACACTATCTTGAAAAGAAATTTCACCAAAACTTGAAACTAATTAATGATTTTATTATCTAAGCTAGAACTGAGCTCGACTCAGGCCAACGGGGTGAGAAGTATCCTCCGCGTTAAGTATCATGGAGACCTACTCTAAGTGACCCTGTTTCAATTTCAATCTACATAAAGAGCGGTTTTATAGCTCGTGCAGATTCACCAGGACAACTGGAAATCTACAAATACTCCCTTACAGAATCCGCAAAAAAAAGGGTGTAGTATTTAGTAAGATTCTTCCAAGCCCAAATGAGAATTCGGGTATACTTTGGGGCTGAATCCACCCAAAATACTAGGTGAAGATAACCATCCGTGCTGCTCAATAGACTCCTGGGGCCTTTCACCTTATAGCTAAAGGTTATAACCTCAAGAGTCGTCCTTGGCTAGTCCTATAGGAAGCCTAATTACCAGACTTGCTACTGGGTACAGAGATTCCTTGCATGGTCGATTTGATAAAGTCATATCCGATGTCTGTGTTAATTCCATCTGGATTCGTAATTTCGGCATCCGAGTCTTCAGTAACAACAGCCATTAGCAAATCTCTTAAGGACGCCAGTTCGTGTCCTGTGTGAGCTACTTACACCACTTTGCATCCGCTTCAGGGTGCGGGCCGACAAGGCCGACAAATCCTTTACCGTAAGGAGTAACCGAGGCAGCAACATCCTTATTACGCGAGTATTTGCCAACAACGCGGGGATCATCGCCCTTGAAGCCTAAGACAACTGCTCCCTCTTGAAAGTATGCCCATCGACCTTGGTCTAGGCGGGAATTTCCAGTGCTAGCATTGAACGTCCAGTCCACTTGAATCGTGGTGTCCTCGGGGCCTTTAACTTGGGAATTATCTCGCTGGATCTCAGAGCCAACGTCAATACCCTCAGGAAGAAGGTCGAGCGCAGATTGTCCGGCAAGGTAAGCTCCCAAGCAGAACCCCATGTATCGGCCACCAGCACGGACAAAATTCCTGATTGTGTCTCCATGCTCTTTGAGTTCTTTCCAAGAGAGGTCCACGTCTATAGATAAATGTTAACGCATCCGACAAGCCGACTTCAACGTAGAACTAGTAAAACGAACCTGGTCCGCCAGGGTAAGCGTAGATGGAGGCCTGCGAGAGAAGTTCCGGGCTGAGGTCCACTTCTTCGGTCGGTCCAGCGTAGGTAACTTTAAAGTTGTACTCGGAATTCGTAAGAAGTTTGCCGACACTGTCAGAGCATTCGCGGGGGGCTTGGTTGCCGCGATAGACCACAGCCAATGGTTGCGCGAGGTTGGAATGAGGCACTGCTTCGACCATAGCAGACAAAGTCAGAAGAAGGCTCATTCCAGCTAGCAACCTCATTTTGAAAGTTGTTTAGAGATAGATAGTATGCAGTATGCTTCGTGTTCGGGTGATAGTTTCCGACTCCTTGTAATGATAGATTTAAGAATGAGCCAGCGCTTGGTTGGCGACAGGCTCTTTATATATGCTCCAAAGCTTGTCGATATAAAAGCTGCGTGTACGCGCTGCACTAGAGCCTAAACGCCCTGCGCAATCACATTGGTGTGTCATGGCCAAGATTGAGAGAAAGCCGTGCGCACACAGATCCTCGTAATTACCAAAGCCAGCATTAGCGTGGAATATGTATGAAGAGGGACGTCCATCTTGCGAAAAGCAGCCGGGCCAATTTCCTCCATTGTCCATGCGGGTGCTTCCTGGGACAAGCCTTTACAGACCTTCCGGTTTGATCTGGAAGGAGCCCAAATAGGTAATATCCATGTGTATCAGTACTTGACTTTGATGTAGAGCCCAGGATCTCTAAACGCCGCAGTTCTAGCAAGTGAGCGGCAGCTAGTGAAGATGAAGAATTATGACTGAGATCGGCACAGCGATATTAGAAGATGTTCAATATGCAGCGGTAGTTTTAGAAGGCCCTCCAAGGCTAAGGGCGCTTAGATCGGGCTTGCAAACAAACGAGTTAATCATATCAATTCTAAGGCTCAATTTGATTGTATTTTGTTCAGAGCACTGATCCGCCGGCAGAGAACCTAGAGAGGTCGCCGCGCGACCTTGGTCATGGTCATCCTAGCATTTAAGAAGCTCTACTGACATTGGATCGCTCCCCCATTCAGTGACTCCAGCATTCAGGCTAACCTCAGGACAGAAATGATACCAAAGAGATATATAATGTCTCCTCCAAGCTATGCGTAAATCCTGCCCAAAAAGTAACTCAGCTAGGCGCAGGGAGGGCTGTGTCCTAGGCGGTGGAGTTCGGCAACCGTCTTTGTCCGTCATGATAGGCTTGAGTCTGTTCACGAAGCAGAGCAAGCTGTTTTTGGTAGTCCTTCTCGGCCTCTTCGGCAGTAAGTGTGCGAGGAGGGACAATATCAGGAGTCTCCTCGGGACTTTGGCGTTGTTTCGCTGACTTGGTTTCAAGAGACATAGTCGAAATTTATTATGAAAATGGTGGATCAGGCCACAGGCTTGTGTACGCAGAAGATCAGAGGCGAAATCCCGAAATGGATCTGTGCGAACCTTAGCAGTCGAGTAGCGGTGGACGAGGCGTGTTAGTCAACGTCGGCTACGCTTTCTGCAATATTACGAGTGTGGACGAGAACTGAGACAAGGTCGAGTCTGATGCTGGTGACGAAGTCGCTGCACGAGCGCACACGGTTTAAAAATTCTAAGGTGCAGTGAAAATGAGGGAGAATTCAAAATCGACGGATATCGTTCTATTATCTAACGTAACGCCAAAGGAGCGCCGATTGCTGCAAGAAGCGTATTCCGCAACCCACCATACTTCTGCGCTATACCTCTCCCGTCTAGATTATTCTGGTTGACTACACTCAGTATTGTAAAGCGCCACTCATCCCATTCCATACCACGGCAGTGAGACTTCCACTAGCCAATGAATCGTATCGGATATACGCGTGCGTTACGCTCAGCGGCAGCATGTTGGTGGCGGCGTAACGGTTGAGTTCGAGGGGGCCACGTGTCGAATGCAGGTCAGACTACTCTGTACATCTTTCACCATAAGTTGTAACCCTGGTCAACCGAACACCCCCCTCAACCGAACACCCAGATGAAAATCGCAATAGATTTAAAAATCAACATAATAATATTAATTTAATAAATTTTAATATAAAAAGCTATTTAATTTACTACTGGAAGTATAGCTCTTTAAAAATATAATTTTCTAATTCCTCTAGTACCTCTATCTTATCTGTGACGGTTGGGTTGACTTACACTGGACGGGGTCTAGGGTAGGTCGGGGTTGAACCAATCAGAGTATTGTTCTGAGTGGCGCGATTAGGTCGTCTTGAGGCTGTGCAATACGAGTCACTGTCAATGTGCGAGTATTGTGGAGCTAGTAACAATAGATACGTAGACAATTGTATTGATAACTGTCTAAAGGAGCGTCCTAACTAACGAAATGAATGTGTATATATAATAGTCATGGAGCGCAAGGAGCGCACCGCTCCTGGCGATCCAGCCATGTCCCGCGATAGGAGCGCAACACTCCTGTCGCTCCTGTCTTTTCAGACAGTGGGGCGCACGTGACAGTGTGACCCGTTATGGAGGCCTTTGTTCGTAACATTATCCAGGATTATATTATATTATACTACTTATTTTACTAGCTATTTAACTATTAAGAACTTACTATTTAGATTAGAAAGTAATTAAGTCTATTTTTTCAGTTTAAATATCTTATTTTACCTCTCTAATTATATAATCTTTATTATATTAAGTACTATCTTTACTTATTATTTATTAAGATTCTTATAAATCTTCTGGAATAATAGTTTTATTAGTAGATTAATAATCTTATTATTAATAAAATTATAAATAATCTTCTAAACTTAGTAATTACCCTTAGATATTAAAATATCTAGTTTATAATAATTTTTATACTTTATTCTAGCTCTTAGAGGAGTTAAAGGAGAAATTAAAAATAGTTAAAAGGGTTTAAATATTAGCTTTATTATATATAGGCTTATTAAGAGTTTAGCTATATTAATAGACTATAAACTAGATCTCTTCTAGCCTAAGTAAATATTTATATCTATTAGATTAATTAATTAAGCCTTTATATAATACTAAAGGAAGATTATCTTACTAATTAGTAATAAATTAATTAGAATATTCTTCTTTATAAGCTCCTTATAATATATTCTCTTAATTAGTAAAAAAACTAATATATTAAGTAGTTATAATATATATAATAAATATAAAAATATATAACGGTTGGATGACTTACACTGGACGGGGTCTAGGGTAGGTCGGGGTTGAACTAATCAGAGTATTATTCTGAGTAGCGCGATCAGGTTATCTTAGGCTGTATAATATAAGTTACTGTTAATATATAAGTATTATAGGGCTAGTAATAATAGATATATAGATAATTATATTAATAACTATCTGAAGGGGGTATTCTATCTAGTAAATAAATATATATATATACTAGGGGATTATTGAAGCAGGGATAAAAGGTCCGGGTTCCGCAAGTCATGCCGCTCAGCGGCCTAGTTAAAAGGAGCTGTTTTTCGCAGCCTAGAGAGAAATTCATGCTTTTTCCTTCATTTTTCAATTGACACCCTAACTTGCGACTGCCAAGTGAATTGACTGTTCAATCGCGAAGCCTCGCGAAGCCTCTGTTTATTTGAGGCCGGCTGTGGCCTCAAGAGGCGCTGCGACGAGCGTTTAAAATGCTTCCTTCGTAAGAGATCCCTCTCTTCTCAATCTGTTCAATCTCTCGAGACGAGGAAGGTCTTCGTACGATGAATCTAACTGCGGGCGACGAAGCTGTCAACTAACGCGATAACCGCTGTGTGCCACATACCCTTGTGTTGTGTGGTTGTGGGTGTTGTGTGTGTGTACAGCTTCCTCTCTCACCGCTTCAAATGGGGGCCACTCTGGGAAATGCTTCTCTGTTCTTTACGAGCAGGAAGCTTCTTACGAAGGCAATCCTCATCTTGAGAGACTGACGGTGCGAGGAGAAGTGGGAGTCACGAAAACCCTGACAAGTCTGCCCTTGCAGACCACCTCCTTGACCGGAGATTACGGCAGGGATGTTTTCTTTTTCTTGTGTATGAGTGCTTTCAAAGGCAAATAGCCTAAAGATCACAGCGCCGGGCAGGCTCCTGACCAATTGCTTAGTTGGAAAGGAACACCACCCACAGGAATTGAATATCATCCTTGTTTTGACCTATCCACCTGAAAACTCAAGTCTTAGCAGAATAGCAAGCTCGAGAAGAGACTCTTCGAGTGCCTGTGTGCCTCGTAAGATGATGTGAAAACTAAGCAAGCGATGTTATCCGCTTTGGCGAGGAATCCCCTTGGCTGGAAGGCATTCTTGTGGATACACTCACTTGTGGCCAACCAATCTCATGAGAGAAGCCCCTGTTGAGAAAGAAGCAAGCAAGCCGATCCAGGGATTATCCCAGAAGAAGACCCTTCGAACAGATGCCCTCGACCTAACCCCGGCCTAACAAGAGTACTCGCTCAACGGTTGATCCGGAAGTGAGGAAGTTACGGCAAAGGAGAGTGTGAGTCTAGATGGTGCACACTCGAAGCGAATCTCAGAAGTCATGAACCCTCGGCGTTCCCCTTGATCTAGCTGGTGCTCCTCCGACGGTTTAAACCGGGAAAGTAGCCCGCGATTAGGGAAAGGCTTTGAAGGAAGTAAGGCGAGAGATATACTCTCAGAAAGGAGGCTCCTGGCTCTCCCTTTGATCTAGCGACTACTCATTCTACGGGTTATCCGGGATGAAAGTCCTACGATTAGGGATTGAACCTCAAGAGCATACAAAAGAGAGAGGAACGCGTGTGCGTTTTACGCGCTATTTGGGTCGCAATTTCCGCCGGGTCTTCCGCGACAGTTGAAACGAGCCAAACAGCGGATAACGAGCCCACACGAAGGAATTGAGTGTGGCTTCAAGAAGCCCTGATCCAAAAAGGGAATAGACAGTATAAAGCAACCCTGTTGCTAAGTCCTGACTACTCCTGGAGGAAGAAGAAAGCAAAAGGGTGAATCCATAAGTAGGAGGTATATCCCGGAGCCGAGAGACTGCTCTTCTTCCCTCTCTCGGCTACAACATAAGAATTGCCTTCATACATACTCATCAACTTCTTATCACTCAATTGATCAACTGGAACTATGGCTCCTCCACCCAAGCGAAACCCTCATCAGGCTACTGGCCCCAAGGCCGGCTTGCCTCCAGGTGCGGCGGGGAGGAGTGGTGACAGTCCTCCACAACCTTCAACCTCTCGAAGGGACCCTGATACAACGATGGAAGCTCCAAAAGACGCTTTCACTCAGTATCGTGAGCCGAAGGCAGCCAGTGAGAAGTCCTCTGAGAATAGTAGCGATACGAAGAGCCGTTTCCCAATGCCTGAGGACCCCGGTCCCGGCGTCGGTCGAGATGCTGCTGTTCAGAGTTTGAACAACGTTGGCATTCCTTCCCTTGAGAAGATGCAGCCTCCGTTTGGACCTCTGGATAATCGTCGCTCCTACGGAAGAAGACCTTCGGATCCTGGACCTGCTTATCAAGGCTTGTTGGGATCATTTGAACATCTCGACCCCGGACAAGGAAGTGCTGCACCCAGCACCCGGATCCCGACACCAGGCTCTAAGCCTAGCAACCCTCGCCAGACAAACACTTCTCCCTTCCCTAATAATCATTATGAGGGAAAAGAAGATATCTACAGCGCACCTGCTCCTAAGACTGGAAAAGGAAAGAAGAAGAGCGGTAAAAGAAACCGAAGCCGGCCTGGGCGCCGACAGCGCAATCGCCCGGACGAAAGGCCATTTGCGAATAACGCCCTATTCAGCAGTAACTCTTCTGAGCACTTGTCAGAAGCCTCTTACGATCGGTCTTCGCCACAAGATAACACCCAATCCAACAACAATCCCTTTGGAACAATACCGCTTGGCATAGACTTCATGCAAGCTGCTGGTCGAACGCTTGCGAACTCCTTTGGCAGCGCGCTACAATCGCATACAACAGGCTTCCTGATGAACAGCAAATTCGACGGAAAAGATGTCTCTGACTTTATTGCGGATCTTAAAGCTGACCAGCACTTTATGGCCAGCAGCGATCAAGTGAAGCAGAGATATATCCTAAGAGTAACCACCGAACGTCGCTACAAGACCGTGCAAGAGATTACGGACGGCAAGAACTGGAAGGACATCCAAGAAGCGTTGAAACGCGAGTTTGCCCAAGAAGATAGCACAAATCCAATGGCGATTCGTCGTAAGTTGGAGAAGATGCGCCAAAAGAAGAAGCTTAGCAATAAAGAAGCCGAGATCTTCCTCCGCCAGCACATCTTCCTGGTCAAGAAGCTAGATCCCAAGGGATGGGAGCTCAGTAATCATTACAGTTCGGACCTTGTTGATGCGATGCCAATGACTGTGAGCAGGTCTCTCAAGGCCAGCAAGGAGGACCTGATCACGAAGTCCTACGGGGAACTTCATGCTGCCTACGCTGAGAGACTTGAGCGCATTCTCTCTTTTGAAAACCTGAGCGACTTAGAGTCCTCAGAAGAAGAAGAACCGGAGACTCAAAGCCGCCGAGCACCCAGAATTCCCTCACGTGAGAAAAGAACTGTCAGGTTTGATAGCGAGCGCCGGCCAGGGCAGGAGCCACGCGCACATTCAGCCGCACCTCCCCGAGACCTCGCAACCAAGGCAGACGTCGAGTCGCTTACGGATATGCTGGAGAAAATGCAAATCAACCTAAACATGCAATTAGATCCATCACCAGCGATTCGGCACAGGCGCGCGCGGCCTGGGCAGAGGCCTCTTGCAAATTTTATCACAACTTCCGACAATCGCAACGCCCCACTTTTTGAATCTGACAACAACGACTCTGACGACTACACATCACAACAGACTCCTTCGATTAACGCGTCACAACAGCCTAAGTGGTGTCATTTCTGCGGCGCCAGAGGCACAAAGGCCCATTATGCTGACAAATGTGAGCTTATGCTCGAGGAAGCCCAGGAAGGCTTATGGCGTTACATCTTAGGCGACCTCTGGGTCGGAAAAGAAGGCCACGCGACAAGCATTCCAACCGATGCCGTACGACAATTCACCCGCCTCGAGATTCCACTGAGACGACTGGCGTACCAATGGGTTATGAAGTTCCCAGACTCTATCGTGTTCAATACCTTGAGAGGAAAGGGCGAATTGAAGCGACAAGTCCGAGTTCCAAACAGCATTCCGATCGAGTCTTGGGACCCGACCCGAGACGAAGAAGATATCGTCAACCGTCACGCCAGATACGCTGAGGAATCGCCTTATCGTCCTGTCACCTTTGAAGTCTTGAAAAACGCATCAATAAACAGCAACACCTTTGCGCGCGATGATGATGACGAACAGTCCGAGTGTGCATTCGATACACACGACCTCCACGCGTTCCCAAGCATCCACAACGTTCAACAACCTCTTGTGAACGCAGGAGAAGGCAAGCGACTGCGCAATTCAGACGACCCGGGAGAAAGAGGCGCGACAACGCAAGAGGTTGGAAACGCGGGGGAGGGTGACCTCGACCACAAGCCCGAGTCGAAGCGCACCGTTATCCGCGAAGAGAACCTCTCAAGGCAAAAGAAACATGCCCTACCGGTTGGAGCAAATACGGACGATAAGCTGAAGATGTTGATTCTTGAACAACTGTCTGGAGGACCGTTGCGCACGCATATCTCTGTTGCGGAGTGGTGCGACTTCTCACCACGTTACAAGCAGAGGTTTGTTGAGATCACGAACGGCATCATTGCGCAGACGGGCGCAGTGCAGTATGTGCCTGCAGTAACCGCCAGAGCAGATAAAAGAACAGTGGGAGTGAACTCTAGCAGTATGCTTCAGAAGGCGCTCGTAAGGCACATAAGCGAAAAGAGCTCCGTTGAGGGACGGAACCCCCTAACCCACAACCTCCAATTCCCACGATACGCTGTGAGAGAGCGCCCAAAGCCTCTAAGAAGAACACCAAGGGCTGGGAGCCATGAGCCAGGATATATACCATCCCAAGGAGCCATGATCCCAATTACCAGGAGCCATGACTTCCATGAAGGCTGCCAGGACCGCCATAAAGGCTGCCATAACCCATCCCATGGCCTTCAAACGGTCTGCCACCGTTCAAATTCAGGCAACCATTGCCTAACCATCGCGGTACTGATCAGGCATCACAATAAACACAATAATCACACAACGATTAAGCGCGCTGCCGCGCCAAACGTCGTCTCCGTTAATAATAACGTTATTCCGGGTCGAAACGGAGCACCTGAGACGACGGAGAGAACAACAAACGGGAAAGATCTTAAATTGCTTCAAGATCTACCCTACATTGCGGTCAGAATGAATAACCCAGTGAATCCTGAAGTCCCTGCCTTGGTAGACTCAGGAGCTGAAGCAAATATGATCTCTGAAGAAGTCGCCCTCCAAGCCGGGATGACCTGGTGGGGGAGACGAAGGTCAACTCTCACGTATTCCAATACAGAAACAGAGCTTCTTGGAGAAACTGAAGCTAATATGTATATTGGTAATACATACATTAGAACGCGCTTCTTTGTTTCTCGCCAAGGAGTTACGCAGCCTTGCATTTTGGGTATGCCGTTTATTCGGGCTACGAGACTCACATTTGACCACTCGTGGAACGGCGGAGATCTACTCGTTCAAATGAGAATTGGACCAGTTCTTCTAGTATCACCAGCAGCAGGCGGTATACGATGGATGAGAAATCCTACGCAACCGACTGTTCACTCGTTGGTCTTCAAAGAAGACGATGAAGGACTGCAATGCGAACCTGCGCTTTCACCTCTGCGCACAGAGGAAGAGCTCCCAACAGAGCGCACAACCGCCCGAATTACCTCCAACCTCGGAGTCAGGAAGAGAAGACGTACGAGAAATAAGAGGAGACGCGAAGGTGTTGAGAACACGGCGTTGAAGGAGGAGTTACGAGCGAATATCACGTGCGAAGGAAACTGGCAGAAAGGCTGCTATGATATTCACGAATTATGCGCGAATAACGCGTTTACAGGGCCAGGAAATTTCCCTGCAGAAACCGCCTTCTATGGCTTTGATTCTTATTCAAACTTTGATAACCCAGCTACGAATAACCTAGGATGGGAAAGCCACCCATACTCCAAAGGAAACAGTGCCTCGCTGCAGGAAATGCTGCCCAAGAGGGAAGAAGCACGAGGACCACCGGATGAGAAGCTGAGTTCGGTGGAATCCCTGCTTTATGACTCACTCAGGAAGCTCAAAGAACCTCTTGAGGAGGGAATCCAAGATGAACTTCTGAGCAAAGAAACCAACCCACAAAGGGAGCCATTATCCTATGACCAGCTAGAAGAAAGATTCCCCGTCGGAAAAACCCTTCGAAAGGTAATCCAGCTTCTAGCAGGATTACTGCTCGTAAAGCTGCTGGAATTCTATCTTCAGACAATAACCAACAAACATGGTGCCCGCCAAAAGAGCCCAAAATTAGAGGCCATAACACCTGAAAAGGAACCTGGCCTGGATTTCAAGGAATGCCACACATACGCAAGGAACTACTCAACCATCGAGTTCGTTCCGCCACTGGGGAGTCCTCGGCCACGTCTTTCAGCTGCGGGGAGGGAGAGCCCGCGAGAGCGCGAGCAGGTCCAGCTTCAAGACGGTGCCAACGTTAGCGAAGAAGACCTTCTCCCTTGCCCCAGGCCAGCTGTTAACCATATAGGCTTTGCTGCATACTGTGAAGACGAGAGTGATGAGACCAGTGAAGAGGACAGTTCACAAAGCGAGAGTGACTGGGATAGCGAAGACCAGGAAAATGAAGTTCGCAATTACTTTGCACCTAATGTCAATAACGCCCAGATGCATCCCTATGGAAGCAATCCAGATACTAGCACCAAGTCAGTAGGTTCAGAAGCTTCGCAAGAGCAAGGTAACAGCCAAGAACGGATAGTTCAACTTAGCCAACTTGGCATTGAAGACGGCGATGAATGGGTTGAACTCAGCCCAGAAGAAGTTGTCCCAATGATAAATACGCTCACCTTTGCAGCCAAAGACCGCATCTTGAAGAGAATAAAAGAAGAAGAAGAGAATGAAGCAGCCTGCCAAGAGTACAGGCAAAGGAGGCGGCAACGAGACCGCCAAACGCAGAAGTGACTACGAAAGGCCGTCAGCGCTGCTAAAGAGGCTGCCGGGAAATTCATCCGCAAAGTCGGGTCAGTCAGCGACAACAACAAAGAAGCTGGAAAGGATCCAACGCTCAGAGCAGCCAGAGCCTTGAAAGAAGCTCCAGGGGATACGCTCGAGCAGCTCCTGGCCGGCCTAACTAGCAGAGAAGGCAGAATCCGCGTTAATACTATGTACAAAAGAAAGGGCGATAAAATCAACCCGGTCGACAACGCACCTTCGGACGGGTCAGTGCCAGAGGGAAATCCGTACTGGAAGAAGGCAAAATGGGAAGCTGCCCAACTCAACATGGAAAAAGATGATCCTTTCAAGGACTGGATAACCCCAAAATTCAGTATGATTACTGAAGGAGAACGACTCAGTAAAGGGACAAGACTGGAAGACCTTGTGGCCCAAGTGAAGCCCGTCTTCACAGAAGAGGAAATCACAATTTTTAAACGCCTGTTGAGAAACCGTGAGGCTGCCCTGGCCTGGGAATGGGAAGAGGTTGGAAAGATAGACTCTGATATTGCTCCCCCTCAGAAGATCCGAACGGTCGAGCATAACGCGTGGCAGGCAAATGGTGTTCCAATCCCTAAAGGCCTTGAGTCTGTTGCCGTTGAACTCCTCAAGAAGCGCCTCGCACGAGGAGTAGTGGAAGAAAGTCACGGGCCGTACAGAAATCCCTGGTTCCTCGTCCGCAAGAAGGATGGAAACTATCGGTTGATTAACTCGGCCACTCGTCTGAACAGAGTAACACTTCGAGATGCACTGCAGCCTCCAGGAACTGATGAATTCAGTGAGGAATTCGCAGGCTGTACACTTATCTCCGTACTTGATTTCTTCTCTGGCTATGACCAGATACCATTAGACGAGGAAAGCCGTGATCTCACAACCTTCTCTACACCTATTGGACTCCTGAGAATGTGTACACTACCGCAGGGAGCCACAAACTCTGTAGCACAATTCATTCGAGTTATGACCCGAATCCTCTATGACCTGATTCCGCAGATCTGTCGGGCCTTCCTTGACGATATTGCAGTCAAAGGCTCGAAGAGTGACTATGGAGGAGAAGAAGTCATGCCAGACGTAAGAAGATTTGTGATGGAACACTTGCAAAACCTCGATAAAGTGCTTGTCAATATCGAACTAGCTGGAGGCTCAATCTCCTGTCAGAAATCACAGTTTTGCCAACAGACAGCAAGTGTAGTTGGCTATCGCTGCGGGATCCACGGCAGAGCCCCTGATGAGAGCAAGGTGGTGAAGATCCTCGAATGGGAGGCCTGCAGGAATCTCACAGAAGTGAGAGGATTCCTCGGCATCATTGGATATTATCGCCAATGGATCGATCACTTCTCAGAAGCTGCCAAGCCACTTACTTCCCTGCTCAAAAAGAATGAACCTTGGCATTGGAGGGAGGCCCAGCAGAAGTCGATGGACGAGTTGAAAGACCGGCTCACAAAGGCTCCGATTTTGACCACGATTGACTATGCTGAAGGGCACGGGGAAATCATCCTTCAAGTTGACGCCAGCCCAACTGGCTGGGGATGCGTGCTTATGCAAGTCATCGACGGGCAGAGGAAGCCCGCGAGATTTGAAAGTGGCTCGTGGACTAAGACAGAGCAGAATTATGACCAAACCAAGAGGGAGTGCCGTGCGGTTCTTTGTGCATTTCGAAGGCTTCGAAACTGGCTCTATGGAACGCGATTCACTCTTGAGACTGATGCTCAAGTCCTGGTCCACCAGCTCAACGGAAAGGCAGAAGATGTGCCCGGTGCCATGATCATACGCTGGCTGAGCTATCTCTTCCTCTTCGACTTCGAAGTCCGGCATATCAAAGGCGTGAACAACGTAGTTGCTGACGGGCTCTCACGAAAGGAAAGTCGGCCGTCTGACCGCGTTGACGAAGCCTTTGAAGGTGACATTGAAGATGATATCGATAACGCGCTCAACGCGATATTCGTCAACGTCAACAAAATCACAGAAGCCGAGTACACAGCCCTGAAAAACGAACCGCTTGACCCGACCCTGTATGGACCTGAATGGAAACCATTAGCCCTCTATTTGCGGACACTTGTTCGGCCTATTGGAATGACAAATGAAGCATATCGCTCCCTACGAAAGAAAGCAAGGCTGTTCTTTTGGGAAGGAAACCACCTGTGGCGACGAGTCGCACCTACACAAGACAGGAAGGTTATAGGGACCGAGACTCAGAAGCGGAAAATCATCGAAGCCGCCCATACGTACGTAGGCCACAAAGGAAGAGATGCCACTTACGGATGGATCAAAGAGAGATATTGGTGGGAGAACCTCTATGACTCCGTTGCTGTGCACTTGAGAGCCTGTGAAAAGTGCCAAATTCATGATCCTCAACGCCCTCGCGAATTAGCTGTGTCCACGGTGCCGGAAGGACCAATGAAGAAGATTCATTTCGATCTCCAATACATGGTGCTGTCGAACGGATATGAATATCTCGTGGAGGCACGCTGCAACCTGACGGGCTGGGTAGAGGTAATGCCGGCAAAGAACAAGAAGGCCGAGTCAGTTATGAAGCTCGTCTGGATGATAATCTATCGGTTCGGAATGTTCACTCACGCGATTATCGATGGAGGCAAAGAGTTCATCCAGTTCGCTGAGGTCATCCGGCAACTGGGCCCTAAGGTTATTATCACATCAGCATACTGGCCCCAAGCCAATGGCATTGTAGAAAACGGGCATTTCTCACTTATCTCGATCTTGAAGAAGCTTGCGGACAAGGACACAAGATGGATCTTCTATCTTGAGCGCGCTGTCCTTGCGGACCGAATTGCGATCCGACAAAACACAGGCATGTCACCCTTCCAGCTAATGTACGGATGGGAACCCCTGCTTCCTCTTGAAGTTGCGATCCCAACCTGGCGCTTGATCAACTGGGATAAGATCTCCACGAAGGAGGATTTGCTCAAAGCGCGTATGCGGGTTCTTGAGAGGAAAGCGGCGGACGTGGAAGAAGCGCGTCGTATGGTCGCAAAAGCCCGAGCTAAAGTCAGAGATAAAGTTAACGACTCGAACGCCTTGCGGCTCCGTAAGGAGGAATTCAAGATTGATGATCTCGTCTTGACTTACGATATGATCCGAGTGAATGATATGTCTTGCAAAGCCAAGTTCCAAGCGCGTTGGTGCGGGCCATACCGTATCGCGAGAATTTTCCCTGCCTCGCACAGTTATCGTCTGAAAGAGCTCAGCGGAGAGGAACTGAGTAGATCTTACCAAGGATCCATGCTGAAGAAGTTCGTAAAGGGAGAAGACGGTTGGTGGGCTAGCATTGATGATGATTATCTGCTCGCACCGAAGAAAGTGGTTCATGACGGACAAAACGGCGATTTGGTGGAGGCTACGGAAGCGGGTCAATATTCTTCCGACGAAGAAGCTCCAAGTCAACCGCCGCAAAGAAAGGTCAAAACACCTGGAGAAGCCGTTAGATGGACCAGATCAGTTGCCAAAGAGTCACAGAAAGTGGACATTGATAAAGAAGGGATGATTGTAGCTGATGCAAGCGGGAGCACTGTTAAGATGCTGGACAATGGCGCGATGATCGTGGAAGGAAGACGAGTCCCTCCAGGGCCACGGGTGCATCTTAGAGTCCAACTTCCAGGGATGACAGCAGAAGAGAAGGAGAAATACCGGTCGTTTACAAGCGAGGAAGAACGAATCGCTTCTATCCAAGATTAGGCTGCGAAAGCTAACTTGGCGGCGCCAAGTCTGCATTCGGGGGAGGGAGTGTTAGGTGCAGGGTAATAAGTGAAGAATCACAACCTACCACAACAACAAAGGTCCAAACCATACTGCCCAGATTTTATTCAATTTGGAAATTGAAAACTTCCAGAGTATACAGGAGGCAGTGATTAGGTTATGCCCCCTCAATTGAGACACAATGGCGAGCGGAGGTGGAGGAAACAGCGAGTTGCTTGGAGATCGGACCGAGTGATTATTTGGGTCATAACACATGCAATCGCACAATAAGCCACCCACACACATACCACGCTCTACAAGAAAGCGACAAAGCTGTAAGGAAGATAGAAGGATTCTAGGATCTTAAGACTGCTTGGGAAATTCACTCTTAACACGAATTGGAACGGGATTACTGCGTAATTCACAGCAGGAGTTATACGAGGCAGGCGTATGAATTGCAAGCCGCGTGCTAAGCGAAAGCAGTGTGGCAGAAGCACAATAACCCGGAAATCACGCCAAACCCTCATACGCTCCTGCATCACACTCTGAATCACAGCATCCCTCGCAAAAGGCAACTGCTAGCCGAGAAAACAGCAAGCAGGCACAGAATTCATCCATAAAAACCGGGCTTCTGCTCTTCGAACCTCTCTCTTCTTTTCTTCCCTCCACATCACACACTTCCACCTCTCCACGCACTAGCGAATTTGCTGCTGCGCTCCCCTTTCTGCCCTGCCCTTCAAAACTCATAGCTGCTTCAAGCTTTTCACTCTCCACTGCTGTATACACCTCTCTGCCTGCAGTAGTTACCTTATATTTTCTTTTCTCCCCCGCTCGACAAGCTTATCCTGCTTGTGCGAGTGTTCACCAGTTGCGTGGTCCATACAAAGCCACATCCAAAAGACGCTGCTTCTCAGCAGATTTCCACCCTTCCCTCGCGCTCTCGCGCCCTTCCTCTCGAAGCCTACGAACTCTGACCCGACGGCTTAAGACCTCTCGAGGCAGTCATCCACGACCTCCATCTCCTCTCTCTGACACGACAATCGAATAACTCGACGGCCTAAGACCTTCGCAGGCAGCTACCCCTCCTCTCCTCGATCCGACCCTCCACGATCAAATACAATGTCGTCCCCTGCTAGCTTCATTATCAGCTCTGGCTCTGACTCTGACTCTGATGCCGTGAGTGAGCTCTCCAACGAAGAGTGGCAAGCGTCCCAAGCACACCCTTCATACGAGGAATTGAGTGTTCGACCTGTCGACTGCAGAACTCATGGACCCTACCCCATCCCTCTCCAGTTCTAGAATAACCGGAAGGATGAGAGGTTGCCATTCTACGCAGGAGAGTTCCGAGTAGGCCCTCGTGGTCTCTTGTGTCATGAGGGAGAAAAAGACACTATCGCGAAGCCTCTCCACGAGTTCGTGAGAACACCCCCGCCTACGATGCCCTACTCCGGCAACATGTGGCCTCCCCGGCAACTCCGAGTGAACCGCAGACGACGAGCCTTCCGACATATGACTGATCGCACGGAGGCTGCTGTTATCTACGAGCACTTGAAGGATCAAGGTAATACGATGAGCGGGCCCCTCCAAACTACAGTCCAGAACCTTCATAATCTCATGGGTCAAGTCTGCCGGAACGAATTGATCAACCAGGAGGATCTTTCCACCTACCTTCTAGAGATAACAAAGGACATCCGGAAGGATCTCGTCTACATCCCTGAGCACTGTTGGAGCATCTCGCCGCAAAATAACGGAGGCATCCTCCCAAGGACTGAACGCTCGAGGAACCCAGTTGTTTTGCCTGGATATAACTTTAGCGAGAGCAATCGTACGAATGTCCACGATAAACTTTGGTGCCGCCGCTTCGTTGCCAATGTAGTCTATACGGATAACCACTTCTTTGCCTTCGTCCTTGATCGACAAGAAGCCTTTGTGAAAATCCTGGATACAGCTGCTGGCGAAAGAGACATTCGCGCTGCTGCCTTCGTCAACGCCCTTGCAGCTTGGCTTCACAGTTTTGGGTTCCCAATGAACTTCGCCTTTGCTGTTATCCCCTGCACTCGCCAGCAAGATGCATTCTCTTGTGGTGTACTCTGTGCTCAGTGGCTTCGTCAGACCCTGCGAGACTTCATTGGAGGACGGGTTGAACAAAGCGGTATTCCGCGTATCAGCCTCAAGTATCGGAATCAGCCGTTCCCTGCTCTTACAGCTGCTTATCCTTCCAGCCTCTTCGTGAAAGACTGGGCTATTCGACCCCAGGATTACAAAGGCTCTCGACTGTGGGCCAAGACTGAGATAATGATCAACATCTGCACAATGCTCATGATCCCTAGCTTCCCTGAGTTCTTCAAGGAAGTCGATGAGCTCCAGATCCACCTCACTCCTTGCAGGCAGATGCGTGAGCATGTGAATGAAGGACTCCCGCTTCAGAGAGGCAACTGGGGGTTTATGACATTTGCTGGAGCCTTCCGCCTTGCACTCCCTGCCTTTGCTCATGATGGCATTAACCCTGCCTTTGGGCTCTACTATTTCCGCCCGGATCAGTGTATGCTCCGCCGACGAGGAAATCATCTTGAGATCAACTGGGTTAACTACGTTCCCAATGTTCTCCCTCCACGCCCTACGCCTGCTACGCTCCCTGCTGGCTCTCATCGCCACTGAGGGGAGTAACTGTTAGTCTTGGGAGAAAAAGCTTGGAGAGATTGAATGGATGAAGTTAGTGCAAGATTTGGTGCTGGAACGGGGAGGACTTGACTCTCATAGGGAGCTTTCTTTTGTGATCTTGACTTTAATTGCTAGTTACTGGAGTTTTGGTGCCGATTGACGGTTTATTTCCTTTGTAATTAATGACAGTTTGACCTCCCTGGCTTCAGATAATGAAATTGGGTGAGTTTCGCGATGGTTGAGCGCGAAACTCAGGGGAGGATTGAAGCAGGGATAAAAGGTCCGGGTTCCGCAAGTCATGCCGCTCAGCGGCCTAGTTAAAAGGAGCTGTTTTTCGCAGCCTAGAGAGAAATTCATGCTTTTTCCTTCATTTTTCAATTGACACCCTAACTTGCGACTGCCAAGTGAATTGACTGTTCAATCGCGAAGCCTCGCGAAGCCTCTGTTTATTTGAGGCCGGCTGTGGCCTCAAGAGGCGCTGCGACGAGCGTTTAAAATGCTTCCTTCGTAAGAGATCCCTCTCTTCTCAATCTGTTCAATCTCTCGAGACGAGGAAGGTCTTCGTACGATGAATCTAACTGCGGGCGACGAAGCTGTCAACTAACGCGATAACCGCTGTGTGCCACATACCCTTGTGTTGTGTGGTTGTGGGTGTTGTGTGTGTGTACAGCTTCCTCTCTCACCGCTTCATTATTAAGGCTTAGTAATAATCTGTTATCCTGGATTATTAGGATTATTATAAAATCCTGATAATCTACCAGTAATTAGTTGGAAAAAGTAGGGTAGTTTATATAACTTCAATATATAATAATATAATTCGTAATATAAGGTCCCCTCTCTGTTAGTTATATCCTTAAGACTATATTTTACAGCCTATTAGTAAGTCTTTTCTAATTTAATCCTATATTCCCCTTATAGTCTGTAATAATATTTAACTATATATAGAAAGCTTCTTATAGGAAGACCCTTCAGTATAATACCCTTATTAATACTATCCTATTAAATCCTTCAGTAATACGGTCAGAGTATAGTTATTATAAGTCCTATAGTTATAAATACTTCAGATCAGAGGGTTCTTTATCCTGTTATTTTTATTATATTAAAAACAATTAACTGTATTATAATACTTAAGGTCTTATACTAGGTTAGTTAAAGTATATTACTAATTAATATAGTAAGCTAGAGTCTAAGCTGGAGGTAGTAGAGAAGGAGTATTATTATATAGATATAAAAATCCAGTATCTTTATTAATAAAAGAAATTATAGTTAGATAAGATAATATAAGCAGTATCTTATAGTATTAATAGTATAGAGGAACTAGAGTATATTAAGTAAAAGGAGGTAGAGGAAGTAACTTAAAAGCAGACCTTATCTCTAGCTATACCTTTATCCGAGCCTATATTCTCAGAGATTAAGATTAATCTAGTATTTCTTCAGAAGGGTATAGAACTATCTCCTTCTTAGTTCATCAGAATAGGTATTTCTAGTCCCAGTAGTACTACTAAATAAGCTTCTAATAGTCCTTTAAATATTTAATAGGTTCCTAAGTATTATCTTTATCTATATACCCTTTCTACTTAACTAAGTAGAATATCTATCTATTTCTAACTTCTTTCTTTAGAATTTTTTCCAATTTAAATTCTTCTTTATAAACCTCAATTAGGTAATCCTGATCTAGTATATTTTTTAGTACTTTTTCAAGTAATAAAATATAGAAAACTAGGTAGATATATATTATATCCGGTAATAATAGTTTATAGTTAGTATCTGATTTTTTCTTAAGAATCTTAAATAGTCTAAGTTTTTTATAGTTTAATTTATTACTTAGTCTTATTATTATAATATTTTTATAAAGTAGGTAGACCTTATCTCCCTCCTTTAGGATTAGTCCTTCTAATCTGTTTTTATTATAATGTTTTTTTATTCTTTCTTAGATAAATTTAAGTTCTATCTTTATTTCTATATATAATAAATATAGTATTTCTTTTGTTAATATAGCAGCTGGTATATTAGGTCTATTAAGTTCTGGTTAATTCTGGAATTACAGCTTATAGCTATAATTTATATATATAGGTATAAGCTGGGTAGATTCTTATACTGAACTATTATAAGTAATTTATACTGTTAGTAACAGTTATACCTAATTATCTTATTTATAGTTAATATATACTTATAGATATTACTCCAGAGTTTAATTTAACTATTCAGTTTAACTATTACTTTATAGATAATAAGCTATTAAAAGCTTATACTTAGTGCCTATTTATACTATAAGTAATTACTAAAACTTAGAGATAAATATTATTCCTCTATCTGATATAATTTTATTAGGTAATCTATAATAACTAACTATATATTATAAGAATTAGTATATAAGGTCTTCTGCAGAGCTTGCTTCCTTATACGGAATAAAATATCTATATTTTGTAAGTCTATTAATAACTACTAGAATACTATTATATTCTACCTTAGTTATAGGTTCTCTTAATAATAGTAGTTTGATAATATAATTAAAGAATACTAATTACCAGGGTTATTTTAGTACTAAGACTGGTTTAAGTTCTCTATAGGGTTTATACTATACAGACTTAATTCTTATATAAGTATTATATTCTGAAACTACAGTCTATATATCTTTTTATAGACCTAGATAATTATAGTATTATCTGATCCTGTTAAAGGTTTTCTTAACTCCTTAGTATTCTAAGAGTAGGTACTTATAGATTTCTTTAATAAATACTATTCTAGTATCTTACTATAGTTTTTCCAAGCTAGGAATAGTTTCTATCTAGACTTAGATATATACTATTCCTTTAAGTATAGCTCCTAAGGTTTTCTATACTAAGTATTCTTTATTATTAGTTAAGAATAGCTATCTATTTATCTTTAGAACTACCTTCTTATATTCAGGTTTCCAGCTGAGGGTATTAGCTCTTCTGTTTTCTATTCCTTTTTAATATATTATTTTATAATTAAATTAAGATAGATATTCAGTATAGTATATTTATCTTTTATTCAGTTATTAGGTTATAGTAAAATACTAAATGTTTTTATAGTCTATATATACCTTAACCTTATATATTATTCCCAAGCAGTAGTATTTGAATTCTTCGAATATATATATAATAGCTATAAATTCTTTATTATAGATAGGATAATTAAGTTCTATACTATATAGTTTCTTTGAAAAGAATACTACAGGGTATAGTACTCTGTTATTATTCTTTTAGCTAATTTATATACTAATTATAAAGTCTAATATATTAGTCTTAAGTTCTACTTTCTTTATAGGGTTAAATATCTATAGTACAGGTTCTAAGAGTATTCAGTTTTTGATTTTATTAAATACTTATTACTATTTATTATTCTATTGGAATTCTATCCCCTTTTTAGTAATATTATATAAGAGTATAGTGATTTTTCTATAGTCCTTAATAAATTATCAGTAGTAGTTAGTAAATCCGAGGAAGGCTTATACTTCTTTAATAGTTTTTAGTACTTCCTATTCCTTAACTATAGTAATTTTACCTTATTCTATCTATATTTCGTTTAGTCGAATAGTATATCCTAAGAAGTTAACTTCCTATATATAGAAGAAGCTCTTTTCTGGTTCTATAAGAAGTTTTACTTCTTCTAGTTTTTCTAAGACTCAGTATATATATTCCTTATATATCTCTAGGTTATTAGAGAAAATTAGAATATTATTAAGGTAAACTACTATAAAGATATTAAGATACTCCCGGAGTACTTAATTAATTATTCGCTAGAATATTACAGGTATATTTATTAGTCCGAAGGGTATTATAAGGTACTTATAGAGACTAAACTTTATTCTAAATACTGTTTTCTATTTATCTCCTTCTTTAATTTATATTAGATTATAAGCTCCCTTCAGATCTAGTACAGTAAACTACTATTTACCTTATAACCGATCTCTAAGCTTAGTAATCAGTAGTAAGAGTATTCTGTCTTTTTATATAATCTTATTCAGCTATTAGTAATTAATAACTAAACAGAGTTTACTATTCTTCTTTAGTATAAATATTACAGGGTATCCTGCAGATAAAGTTAATAGTTATATATAGCCTTTTGCTAATATATTATTAATATATTTATAGAGCGTTTATAACTAAGGTTCTATAAGGTTATATAATTTATAGAAATCAGGTTCTCCTTCTTTAATAATAGAGATTTTATAATCCTACTAGCTATATTCTAATAGCCCTGTTTTAAGTTCTTCTGCAAATAGTATTTTCTTAAAATAATTATATTCCTATAGAATATTCTTAAGATATTCTTCCTGTCTTAGGTACTCGGCTTATTTATACTTATACTAGATATCCTTTTCCTTATTCTATTATACCTTTTATTAATTATTTATTCAGCTCTATTTCTGAATTCCTATACTAAATAGTTTCAGAGGTAGTTTTTCTATTTCCTTTTACTATTAACTATATTTGATTTTATATTCTTATTATTATTCTTTTATCAGTTATTCCTAATTAATCAGTACTAAATCTATATCTAAGAGCAGTTCTTACTTCTATATCTAACCTAAGACTTATATTATTTATCTTAGTTCTTATTATAATAGGTTTCTTATATTACTAGGTTATAGTACTATCAAGGCTAATACTACTATATCCACTTATTATTATAAGTTATTATAGTTTTTTATAGTAGTACTTTCAGATGTTAAAAAGTATATATATTTTTCTAATATCTAATAAAATTTTAATTTTTATTAATCCTGATATTAGTATATAAGAGTATCCCTTTACTCTATCTAGCTAGTATACTAATTAATTAGTAGGTTTATATTCTGAAGCTATAATAACCCTAGTATAACTTTATAGATTCCTAGTAGTACTAGATTATAGGTAATATTAAATTTCTTTCCTTGGATTTTAGTTATAAGATAATCAGTCTTAGAATTAATAATCCTATTATTATATTTAAACTTCAAGCCTTTAATATTTATAACTATATAGGTTTCTTCCTTTTTCTTCTATAGTAGGCAGAGTTAGTTAATTACTGCTAGTAAGATATAATTTTCCTATACTCTACAGTTAATAAATACTATAAGCTAGTTCCCCTTAATCTCTACTTCTATAAGGATATATATAGAGCTTTCTACTTCTATAGCTCCTAGGGTTCTCTAACCTATTATTAATATTATACTATACTATAGCCCTATTATAGATAGTTTAGGTTATTTTTTACCTAGTTAACTTATTCTTATAGTTTATTTATTAGTAATAGTATATTTTATCTATTATATATCCTATCCTATTCTTATTTATTAGTAGAGGTAATTCCTAATTTCTCCTTATTACTGCTTTCTTTACTAGCTATTAGAGATAGTTATCCTTCCAAGCAGTATTTTCTCAGTCTTTCTTCCTATAACTATTATTATTAAAGGTATAGTTTAGCAGTATTTATATTATTATTACTATACTATACTAATACTAATACTTCTTACTTAACTTCCTAGTAGTTTCTATATAGCTATTTATTATAGTATTTAATTTATTTATTATAGTTATATATTACCTGGTCCTCTATATACCTAAAGTTATACTATTATTCAACTTTAGTATCCTTATATACCTTATACTTCTATTCTCAGTATATTTCTATCAGTATTTCCTCGAAGGTATATTTAGTAGGATATTCTTCTAGATCTTCTTTAAAAATAGTATATAGTTCTGTTCTATAGTATTAATAGATAAAGCATTATATTTAGACCTTCTTATATTTTCAAGGTATTCTCCTATCAGGAAATAAAAAGAAGTTATTTCCTATTTTATCCTTCTAATATATATTATACTATATATTATAACAGGTTATCTATAATTCCTATCTATAGTTATATATACTACTGGTCTTTATATAAGTTAGGTTATTATAGCTGTTACTAAGGTATCAGATAGTATCTATAGTACTTTAACTATAAAGTACTATCTTAGTTACTTAATCAGGGTTCTAATCCTATATCTTTTCTCAGTAGTAAGTATATAGTTCATTATATTCAGCCTTAATCTTATCTCTAGTAAACCAGTATTATTCTTACTCCTCAGAGGTATATTTAATAAGCTTATTAATATAGCAGAATATATATTTATACTTAGTAAGAGGCCTATAGTCTATAATATCCCTTCTATCCTTATATTTTTATTTAAGTTTTTAGAGGATATCTACAATATATTACTAGTTCTCTCTTAATACTATTTATTCTTCTTCTTCTTTTTCCTCTTTACTATCCTCTTTTTCCCCTTTTTCTTCCTCTTCTTCTTTATTATCTAATATTTTATAGAAGCTTAGTAAGGGTTTCCTAAAGAATACAGATACTATAGCTATTACTTAGTTTCCTTCCTAGATAGCCTTTCTAACTATTCTAAGTATTTTAGTTTTAGCTTTTCTAGTTACTTCTAACTACTTCTTACTTTCCTTAGTAGGTTTCTAATTCTTCTGCTTCTTAGGCTTTAGGTATTAGGGTAAGATATATCTAATCTTATTATAGTTATAATACTTTTGTTTTTCTATAGCTCCTAGCTCTATAGGATCTATATATATCCCAGAGACTATAGGTTATTATTATTATTATAGTTAACTAGTATTAGTATAGTAGGTTACCTTCTTACTATAAGTATACTAATAGTACTATTAGTTATTAATTCTTATAGCTATAGTTATATATTTATAAATACTTACTAGCCTGTCTTCCTTATAGAGTTCCTTCTAGACTTCTTCCTTTAGTTTATTAAAATAGTAAGATATAGTATATTCCTAGTTCTATTCAGTTTTTACTAAAAGCTAGAGGTACTTACTGCTAAAGGTAGAGATAGGTCTAGTCTAAGAGAGTTTATTAATTTTATATTCAGCCTTATATCTCTTATCTTAGATTCTAAATATCTATTAGAGAGTCTTTATAAAGTAGTTAAAACTTATTATAATATTAATAGTTTATTAGCTTCCTTAGCTATTAAGATATTCCCTTATAATAGGTTTAAACTAATTAAGTATAGCCCCCTTAAGTTATAAGTAGGTATAGATAACTTATTATTTATTACTATTAAGAGTAACAGGGAAATAATTAAAGTATACTTAAAGTTAGGTTATAAAGCTTTAGAGTTTATCTTAGGTTCTATTAAATATCTCAGGTAGTAGTAGCTTAAGTAGTACTTCTGGTTCCCTTCCTTAGGCTATAACCTGAGCCTGGGCCTAAAGGTTAGTATTCTGAGCAGCTTACTATCCTATAAGGGTAGTAGTAGTAGCTATTTCTTACTATATAATTATAAGGTATTCCTGAAGTTAAAGGACCTGGGCTTATAGGAGCTTAAGTTCAGTATTATTATTTCTATTACTACTACTATTACTACTATCTTTATCTATAGTATTATTATTATTCAGAGCAGGTAGGTTATTAATAATAGGGTTCTACTATTAAGCTAGAGGAACTATAGTAGCTATAATATCTTCTTTATTATTATATAGTAATTAAGATAAGATAATTAGCTAAATAAGAGTTATTAATATATAATAGTTAAATAACTTATACTAGATAGGGTCTAGGGTAGGTCAGGGTTAAACTAATCAGAGTATTATTCCGAGTAGTACAATCAGGTTATCTTAGGCTATATAATATAAGTTACTATTAATATATAAGTATTATAGGGCTAGTAATAATAGATATATAGATAATTATATTAATAACTATCTAAAGGGGGTATTCTATCTAGTAAATAAATATATATATATACTAGGGGATTATTAAGGCTTAGTAATAATCTGTTATCCTGGATTATTAGGATTATTATAAGATCCTGATAATCTACCAGTAATTAGTTAGAAAAAGTAGGGTAGTCTATATAACTTCAATATATAACAATACAATTCGTAACAAAATAGAAAAAGAAAGAATATATTATTCTAAAAGTATCTAATTATAAATTTATTAGTTATATAACTTCTATAGCTATTAAGAATAAATAATCTAGATCTTTTAATCTCAGGCTTTATTAATAGGATAAAGATTAAGTCTAGCTATATAAGAATAATCTTATTATTTATCTAGCCTATTATAGAAACTATAAAAAACTACTTCTTATATAGTTTAAGTTTAGAAGGAAATTACTACTATTAAACCTACTTTCTTTAGAAGATAATAAGAGGAGGAAGAGCTATATCTAAGGTATTAATAGATTTAATAGTATTTACTAAATTATAAGATTCTAACTACTTTAAAAGGGTATATTACTTTCTTAATAATTCTAGTACTAATCTATTATCTCTAACTCCCTTTATAATACTAGCTTTATCTATATTCTAATAGTCTCTTAAAGAGATAAGTTTAATAGCTAGATAGTTTATTATTATAAAGAAATTCTTAATCTAATTAGCTATAGCTCTATTAATATAAAGGAAATTAATTTACTTATCTTATAATATCTTAATTTATAGATTCTATTTTAAAAAGCTCTCTATCTAGTACTTTCCCAGATATATTAGAGGGTCTGATAGAAAGAGTAAAATTAAGGCTATTATAATAATCTAGCTATATAATAGAGTATTACTAATAGTATCTTAAATTTATATCTATCTAGCTAATTCAGTCTTCTGCTTCCTTAAGAGATATTAACAGGCTTCTATAATAATCTTATATAACTTACTGCTCTTAATATAGTTATATAAGATAGTTAATAGGATTCCCTAAAGCTTTATAGTCTTTTATAAGCCTATACCCTCTTTATTAGCTAAAATTACCTATTAAAGTATATCTTCTGTATAGTTTTATATTATAATTCTAATAATATATAAATTAATTAAACTAGATAAGAATTAGTAAAGTTATTATATAAATTAAATAAAGATAGTAGAAATATAGATAGTGAAAAAAGTATTCAGTTGTGGGGGGTGTTCGGTTGACCAGGGTTACAACTTATGGCGCCTCCCCTGTCTAGACTTCAGATAAGCCGATGTGATCTCTGTTTGTCCCAAGTTCGACCGGTGGGTACCGACCATGACTACAACGTATTTGAGAGAAGGTGTGGTAGATCACCACCGTAGTATCGGCATCCTGAGACCCAGGGCGGCAAAGGCACACTGAGTATCTAAGCCAAGGCCAGGCACCAGCAATAATCCTGTTATTACTCCCTAATCCCGCTCTGTTCACAATTAATTCCTCATACTCAATTGACATAATTGCTAATTAACAGCGCCTTTTTCTGCTGTTGTCATTGACAGTCTCTGCCCTTCAAGAAGCTGAACTTCAAATACCTCTTATCGCTCCGATGTCGTCAACAAATGGCACGGAGGGTTTCGATCCTTCCGCGCCAACGCGGAGTTCATGTCTCACCTACCATAGAGTGACCGAGAGCAATTAACGTGCGGTAGCCAGTTCAGACCCGAAAGAGGATCAGATGGGGAATCTTGCGCCCAAGGACTGGTCTCTCTGCGAGTCACATTATGATGAGGATGTGTGGGTGCGGGCCAACTGAGGTGTGGACAACACCTCCGACGGGACAGTCCATCCTCAACAATGCTAGCACCAACCTAGATGTAAAGTTTTGAGGCAGTTAGTATATCTGGATTTTATTACTGTAGGACGAATTAAAGGTAAGACTAATTTTGTCTCTTGTTCTATTCTATTCTATTCCGTATCGCTAATAAGCCTGAAAGGCAAATAATATGTACAAACGGTTTACTTATGCTTTTACCGCAAGGGCATTCTTCTCCCAAATACCTTGGGCTAGGATACCAGAGCCAAGGACGCCAAGTAATGAGAGTGTTAGCTCGTTTAGCGGGCCTTTGGGAAGAGCATTATTCACAGCGATAATCAGGATGGCCGAGGTCCGCACAAGGCTCTTCCTCCAATTCTTATCCACCGCTCCCCGTGACCGCACACGCTGCGCGACCACACGCACCACTGCCATGATTGTATTGATGGCAAAGGCCCTCAAGCTCCAGCGTGTAAGAATGGCCGTTGTGGCTGAGGATAGTTTAATAATTTTATGCTTGGAAAAAAAGATGGCATGGTCGCAAAAATGATATACAAGCAGAGCAACCGCTTGGCAAAAGTCCACCAAAAGGTCGAAAGAATGTGTTTGTTTAGAACTCGATTCCTCCGCATCACCCAAAGACTCGTCAATTTCAATGAGTTTCTTAAGCGATAGGATGATCTCGATTGTTCCCCATAGACGGTTGAAACACCGGGCGTCACCGATCATCCCCGTAGAGGCCTTGGAGCGCTCTTTGAGTAGGGTGACACGTTTGGGCGCTTGCTCCTTTAGGTCAGGGGGATCTGAGCTGTCGTGTGTGGATGATGATACAGCAGGCTTGATGGCCACAGCGGCCTTTCCGATGTGGTCCAAGATGCTGGTTGAGAGGCGGGAAGACCAAAAGGCGAAGAGCAGCCACCCCTCAGTGTCAATGCGAGCGGTAATACAGCGCTGCAGGCGAGCGAGAGAGCTGTCCAAGGAACTGAGGCGGCTAATGTGAATCTGGTCGGCAGCTCTTGGCATCGCCGCCTTCGTGTGGGCTGATCCATTCATGCCGACTCAGGGGCTGATGGGGATTAACTGGTCATTCTGGGACTCTCAAGGTCATGTTAGAGCGACGGCGAAATGACGTGGAGAAGTATGCTTCTGTTTGTGGGTAGGATAGATGGAGATGGGATCAACGGATGATGTGTCTTTTTTTTTTTCCCTTGCAAAAAAAAACAAAACAAAAAATAACAAACTGTTTCAATTGACATGACCTTCAGGGGCGCAGCCGTGCTCTCATTAGAGCTGTGGCTGAGCGAATTTAGCTGAATCAGATCAACTAACTTAAAACAGAAATTGGACAATTGATTCGACCGGGGTGCTGAGAGGCAGCCAGGGAGAAAGGGTCGGCCCGCGCATCGCCCGCGGACTGCCCAGACGTGAATCCTCTCTGGAGGTCGGGATTATCGTGAAGAAGGGGCCTCACCAGCCCTTCGGGCCGTACAATACGTAACAGTTCATCAAAGTGAAAGAAAATATTTCCCTTTCTGGCCTGGCCAGTTTGGATCTATCAAAACGTTTTTCGACGTGTTGGTTGTAACCTCGACATCTTGCAGTGCGATTGTCGCCATTCCCTTTGCAATGAATCAATGGTCATTTAATTTACTTATCCATTCGCAACTTCTTCTCGACCGTATCCGTATGTTAAGTCACATTTTATCTTACATTTTTCCTTTAACGTTCCATTTTAGTAATTAACGTCCCTTTCTCGCGAGATTCCCATGCTTCGCCAGGCAGGCGTATGTGGCTGCGACTCTAGGGTATCTGCATCCTCTTCAAAGAGCACGCATGAATTAGCGGCGCCTTTTGCCTGCTCCATTCGTCCTTTCTTTGGTTACAAACACACTCTGATTGCATATTCGCCTCGCGAAATACAAAATACAACTTCGGGAATCCAAGTTTCTCAGGCCTCTTGTCTGGTCAATTCTTTGGGATTCCGTAATTCACCTTGGCGATTAATCATTATTGAGTTTGTGATAGACTGGGGCTAGATGTGGTGTTGATGACTACAATATTGATTCTGGCTATGGTTGATATCGTCGCGATAATCAAACTGCTGCGATATGCATTATGGGGGAAATCAGTCCAAATAAATGTGGTGTTGAAAGTCAGCGTGGTATAGAGGCGTGGTTCGTAAGCTAGTGCAATGCAATATTTTTTCGTCTTTTTTCTTTTTTTGGAGCGGGGATGATAGGAAGAGTAATACTATGGGCAGACAAGAGCAATCTTATTTGCATTTGTGGAGAGGAGATGGTGGTTTTTTCTTCCTTGTTGGACTGAGTGACGAAAAGTGGTAAAGAAAAGATGCAAGTGACGTCTTGTCATAGGCAATCCCCTTTAAGTAGTCCAATAATTCTTTTCAGTGAGGAAGATTGGTGGAGAAGCCACATTTCACAGTTAGACTTACGAAGTTTGAACATGGGCTTGAAAAATTGCTCAAGTTCGGGGGTGCAGCTAATACCATTTGAATTTGACAAAGTCCAACAAGTCTGGCTTGGGCTTGATAACGCGGGGGACGACGACCGTAGCAAAATAATTCTTTACCATTTTAACAGCCAGAAATCTCTCTTTTTCCAGACCACAAATCAGCCAACGTGCACCAGAGCACAATTCCAGATTCCGCTGCCCTTTGTGCGGTTCTTACCTTTGGTTACCATTGATTGCTCTACATTATCCCCATCATTCACGCCCCGTGCTCGTTGATTTTCCGTTCACACCCTTTGCTCGATCCCAAGTCAACTTAATCCCTTCCCCATAGTTCTATTCCCTTGTCCCTTTGATGCCTACCTTGATTATATTGATCTTCTATACACTGCGGTTTCCCTGTATATGGCCTCGACAAATGTCTAGTTCCTCAAGCAACGCTTTTTTTCAAAGTCGACCGTGGAGCCCTGGAGGGGGTTCATATTGGTCAATTAGATTTCTACTTTCACAGACGAGTTTCGCCATATAGGTAGCCAAGCCCAGGGAGCCTCCTCAGGCAAGTTGCAAAAAAAAAGCCAGAATCTGCTTCTTGAAAACGTATATAAGGCAGCCACCTCCCCATCCCTCAACCCTCCCGCTTCTCTTTCGGCCGCCAGCTTCAACCCTTTTCTTCAACCGACCGTCTATTGGGGGAGGAAAAAAAGATAGTGTATTTTAGATTAGAATTTTCTCTTCTTTTCATTTCTTTTCTTCTGTCCCACCGCAGCCTCTACATGTCGAGATCCTCTGCCTTATTTGCCTACTCTGTTTATTCGGAGAAGTGAATAGAACTTTTACCCAACCCCCGCGCCCGCCATTCACCCTCTTGCACACCTCTCGGCACATGTAGCCTTGGGAACATGCCTCCATCGCCGCTTCGTTCTCGCGGCACAAAGCACGGTCGCGATGAAGGTTTTGGGTCTGAGACCGAAACCGACACCGTTGCCTCTTGCTCCAAAGCCCTAAGCAAACGCCTGAAGAGAGGGCCCGCGAAGAGCCATTCCCCAAGCCGCTGCCTATCAACTCTTGAGTTGGATGCAAACGGTATTGTCTTTCGTGAGCTCGGCGAGCTCGGCGACATGGCTGGTCCGCCTGGGGAATTTCTCAGGCAGATCAAGAGCGCGATTCAGCATCGGCGCGGTATACTGCCCTGCTCGTTTGTCTCCGAGTTTCAAGGCCAAGATGCCTCCGCGCCTGGCTGGACCTTTGTAGCCGATGACGCTCCTCATTTGTTTTCCAGCGACCGGGAGGGTCTGGGCCACACGCCCTCGCCTGAGTGCGTTGCCTTCATCCTTGCAGGTGCGGCTGAGATGAACACCAACAGGCACGATGAGGCCAGCTGGAACAGCGAGGTGCATAGTGAAGTCCTCAAAGCTGCACTGAACCCCCCGGGAATGGGCAGGTACACACATTTGATCAACTACCAGCCATGGTGAGTGAAACTAATCAATGGATCCCGTTGATGCTTTATCCTGCCTCTTCATTCTACATATCTTACTTTTTTTCCCTTCTCATTTCTGACCATTAGTTCCTCTGCCTCCATCATCCCTGACTACCATCAACCGGCCGTCAAAGGCCGCAAGGTGGATTTTGCCATATACATTGACCCCACCAACGATCCTCATCGAGCCCCAACAAATGAAGCCATCACCGACCTTCGCCGGAAGCTTCCCAAAGGTGCCCTCAACCACACCGACTACCACCCCTTACGCTGCCGCCCCGTCGCATTCAGCATAGAGACCAAGCGCACGGGCGAAAATTGGGAAGTCGCCAAATTGCAACTTGGCACCTGGCTCAGCGCTCAGTGGCAATTCCTGCAGCGCCTGGTCGAGCTTCGCCAAAAGGGCGCCGTCTCCAAGCGCGGCGATGGCGATGCTGGTCATGGTGTGGCGGTGCATCAGCTGCCCCCCTTTCTGCTGGGCATCATCATCCAGGGGCACGACTGGTACCTCGTCCTTAGCACAAGGGAGAAGAACCAGACAATTGTCTGGGAAAAAGCCTCGATTGGTTCTACTGCCGATGCCCTCGGCGTGTATAAGATTACTTATATGCTGCAGCTGTTGCGGCGATGGGCGCAGGACACGTACTGGCCGTGGCTGCGAGGAGTAATGGGTATATGAGAGACTTGATGCGATGACAATGAGCGAGTGATGGAGCAAGAGATCAGCGCTGTGATTTGATTCAAGTTAGATTAACATGTTCTTTTTTTTTTGCGCTTAATTTTTATCTATCAGAGCATAATTTATTGACATTGAATTCGGAAACCTATCGCTCGTGGTGACAAGATGCACTGATGGTAAATGAACAATTGAAAAAAGTGCAGCCGAGAGAGAGCTGGTTCAGTATCGAATCGAGAGCATGCTTGTGAACTGCCTTGTTGCCTAGTAGGAACAATCTGGGGTGCTCAGATTGAAACCCCCCAGCTGACAATCCTTCTTCTA
Organism: Clonostachys rosea; assembly: GCA_026958235.1. Classification (NCBI taxonomy): domain Eukaryota; kingdom Fungi; phylum Ascomycota; class Sordariomycetes; order Hypocreales; family Bionectriaceae; genus Clonostachys; species Clonostachys rosea. The sequence continues at coordinate 1,375,274 of CP110207.1, forward strand.
CTGATGACCCAAGACTACGATGGAATCTTCCAGCGCTTTTGTAGGTCTGCGCCAAATCGATCAAGTACCTGCTTAACCTCACTGCTGCCGCGCTGCTTGGATATTTACAGCGCCTACTATCGTTACATCGTGGTGTGGCAGTGCCCGTGATGACAACATTTGTCTTGTCAGCCTTGGCGCAGGCCACCAAAGTGGAACGGCTGGTATTAATAGCCTTTTCACCGTGAAGAGAACACAACTCTCATTTCAGTGGTATAAAATACAACAACTACACACTATCCTATAAAACAATCACACCGAAAGCTACTTCCATCATTATAACTAACCGATAAATTAAAAAATCTAAGCGAGGTCTGAGCCTAAACTAAGTCAGATAGAGGTTAGCTGAGCTGTAGATGCTTCTCAGTTAGCCCTGGTTTTTTGTCCGCTTATGAGCACTACAGTGTCCTGCAGTATAGCCCACTTCTCGGTCAGCCCAAAATCCGGCCCAACACTCAATACCTAGCACTTGAAATATTAGCCCACCAGATGGGACAGTATGCTGGACCCTGTCACTCACATGGTCATATTGAAAACAATATGCTACATCAGACAGGTCCCCTACGGGGTCCGCCAATGCCCTTTCGGAACGAGCCGAGAGCTTGAGGTGTAAGGCACTTGCCTTGTGAGTAACGGTTAGGTCGTTGTATAAGAGATAAAATAGACTCTGTAGTTTATGTGTGTAGGCACGATCGGAGCGTTAATAGTGGAAGCTCATAATAGTTAGTGTGATATAAGACTATCATCGTATCTCCTCGGTAGTTCGGCTGTAGTTTGGTCGCTAGCTATCTGACTGCCCTTAATAGTAGTCTATCATTTGGCCAAGCTCTTTTATAAGAGTGGCCTGTAGTAAGCCGGCCGAGGGATCTGCTAAGGTATATTCAAATAAGCCTTTGACGAGGCTACGATAGAATGGCTCTTGTCGATGAGTTCAGCCTAGGCCTTTTACACAATGAAGACAGTGATATCAAAATTGTATTATCAATGTGCTTCTTGAAATTTATACTGCACTCGTTGCACGACTCGTTCCCTCTGTTGACAGGTACCGATGAGTCCTTCCTGCAGCCTCCCTCCCACCCACATGGAGCAGAAAGTCGATAATATCCTGACCCACACGCAGGGTCATTTTACTATACATTTCCTTCAGAATTGTAGCCCCGGATTCGTTTATGTCGTTGTCCGGGCCCCGACACCCTGGAATGATCTTATAGTGTGTTGCCGGCTGGACATACTTATGTTTATGATTGACGAGCCAATTGTAACAGAAGTAGCAGGCAGGCTTGCTACATCCGATGTACTTGTCATCGGCCACGAACTCGAAGCGGTGACGGCTAAACTCGTCACAAATCTGTAGCTCAGCATGAACCCTCGTGACGATAGTCCTTCGGTTAGCCAAATTGATACGAATAGGATTGCTTGTGCCATCATTCAACGGAGGATCTAGATTGATAAGATTATGAAGGGCTGACTGGATGTCCAGGGTATTCTGAGACACAGAATCTTTGCTGATTGCCCATACAATCTCGTATGGAATCATATTTTCTGTGCTAATGGTAATATGCAGGGCATTAGGTTCTTCGATGACACGAATATCAGTTATTTGACGGAGTGCAGGCACTTGCCTCATCGCCTTCACAACTGTATTCACCGAGCAACGAGTTGCGCCAAGACGACCGATATAGTGTGCTAGTTTTCCGAAATCATCTTGGGAGTGTTTCGATCTTTTCTTAATAGCGTCAACTTCATGTCCACGCATGCCATAACAGAGGTCAACAATGTGCGCGATGGTGAAGGAAATTGGTGGCTCGGAAAGCTTCCTGAGCTTTCTCCGGAGAGCGCTCACTATTAATGTTAGCGTTAGATGAAACCAGAAGCCGATGAGATCTTACCGGCATCATCTGGCAATTGCTTCCTCAGTTCCATTCGGCACTTCCTTGCACATAAGCGAACCTCATTGTTGTAAAATATAAGTCTTGGAGTGCACATTTGTACAGCTCGCTGAAACACCTCTTCGCGAACTCTTAGCTCGGTCTCTTCAGAGTTCACAAGGACAAGTTGCCGCAAGACGCTCTTAGCGTATAGATGCACCGTATTTCGTATTCCCTCATTTGCTGCCAGCCAGAGAATGTTGCTGTACGGCAGCTTCTGTAATCCTGCAGCAGTTACCGTTGCCCCCCCCTTTTCGATGTCACATAGATACGCGAAGGAGTCAAGAAAATCTCTTCGAATTTCACATGTATCATCGCTCTCATCTCTTGCGAGTTGCCGCCGTTTGTGTTCGCCCTTGTACACCGCAAGTGCTTCATAGAGGGCAAGTCTGGGGTACAAAGTCTTCCCCGCGTTCTCCAATATCTGCTCCATTTGGCCTGGAATTGAATAGAAACCGCGCTGGAAAAGAGTAACAAAGATGATGATTACGGAAATCTAAAATAGATGCCGTTGTTTCCAGAAAGTTTTCTGGCCTTTGAGGCTGTCTGTCTCGTCGAGTAGGAAGCACAGAAAATATGTACGAGACTGCTTGCCTGCGGATTTTCATGATCTATACGTGGTCCTTACTTATTGGCCTGTTGTGGCGGGTGCTATCGCCGTCGAAGGGTTCACTTTGGCCCACCTTTATACCAACAGGTAGAGGGAAAATGTATGATTTGGTCTAAAGCCACGCTACCCGGAGTCAATTCAGGGGTTTCCAGTCGCTGTACAGGGTCGGTAGCCCCTACCCTTGGGGCTCCGACCTCTGATTGACTGAGCTGTTCTGGCGGCCTGATTTGTTTGACTGCATGTGGCCTGACGGAACAGTTTGTCAGCCACATTCGTGGCGCAAACTGTGGCGCAGACAGTTGATCGAAGGACGGCGCGGAAGAAAGAACTTTTTTCATTCCTCAAGGGCATACGCAGTGGTTAATGCGCTATAAGTACCGGATGGATATTCTAGGAATTAGAGTGATTTCCCTTGATAGGGTGTAAGTGTGTAGAGACTATCGCTTTAAGATGAAGTTTAATTAGTGTAGTAGGGTGCCTGGTTGGAACCTAAATCCTTTTTCTGTTTAGTATAGCCGGGCTGTTCGTATATTTCTGGCCTTTGCATATGCTGACCTCTATCTCCCCGGAAACTCTAGGGCTTTAAATAGTGACAGAAAGTGATGGAATTCCTGCCCGGGTAAAAACTTTGACCCTCTTGGAGATGAGTATTGGTAGACACCCTGCAGGCTAGCTGGAGAGAACAAATGGATTTCGATCATAGTTGATGAAACAACATTAGCATAAGTTCTTGTAGCAGGTGTCGGAATGAATCGGTAGTGGCCGTAGTGCTAACTATCCTAACTTCCACACCTTAGCCTGGAATACAATAAAATTGCATAAAATTGCGTTGGCGGATCCATTATGTGAGGATGATCGGCATGCAGCCTGTGGATGGATACTTGTTGCGGATTATGAATAGAGAGTGATTTGGCGTTGCTAGTATAACTTATTGTTTTGGGATCCTCGCCTGGACAGAGTTCGGAGATGTTATGCTCGAAGGCTAAGATATCCCTGTAATGATGTCCCCATGCCATCACTCTGAAATATATCGACCGTGATCTGTAAATATTAAAGAGGGCTTGACGTCTATCTGTTTCTCCCACGCGCGGTTTATGGGCTAGTAATAGTTCCCAGTAGGCGTAGTGTATTACAAAACCCACCCTAAAGAGGCTGAGGCGTTAAGGGAGGGTCTGGTGGGTATTTCCTATAGAAAGTAGTGTTTTTAGGAGAGAAGTCTACCTAGTTCTCGTCGACTTGGCTCTTAATGAGGTCTATGCTATTCATGGATTGGTTAAAAGGTATCATACCTGAAAATGGCGGCGCTCTCCGAGTCCGGATAGCCGAGGATTATCTCAGGCCGCTAAAAAAAAGTGTGCACTGTTGGTTATCAGGAACTGTTGGGGGAAAACATGTAGTGCGTTAACTCACAAACTCGACACTGTCCCATCCACCCGGGCAAATCATTCGCCGTACCAACAGGACTACCACATACGGCGCATAGAACCCGTGTGATGCCTGGCATTCAGCTGCGCTAGGTATGCAAACTAAAGAAGGCCTAGGGAAAGATCACGCGTTGAGGGTGCCGGCGAGGACCCATTTTCGGCCAACTTTTAGTGTGAATGTAGGAAGGAAGAACTGACGTGATGGTTTTGGGCGCAAATGAATTTATTTTGGAGTACCTAGCGTAGCAACATACAGCAGTTTCGATCTGTACTTGGGCAGCTCTTGGTGGAGTTTTCTAGGTTCGGGCATGAACCTTATTGTGTTATGAAAACTCTTGCTTAATTGTGTGAGCCCTACGGGAGGTAAAGATCAACAAACAAAGTACTGTGGTAGCTGGCCATTTCATGATATTAGTTCGCTATCTTGCCATATATAGTGACGTCCTTGGCACTGATACCCGCTTGAGCATCCTGAGCATGGCTGAGCCGATGCTGAGCTGACATCGTTTTGCTGATATAATCGGCCAAATCAGACTTAATCTAATATAGCTAAAAATGGGGGATGATTGTTTTTCAGGAAGGACTACATCGAGAGTTGAAGATCGTCTTAGAACTAAATTCATATCTCTATCGATAAATTGATTTACGAGGTAAACATGGTATTCTCACAAGTTTCCATCCTCCCGTTTATTAACGGTTGAAAGAGGCATCTTCTCCGATACAGGCTTTGTAAGAGATCTTGCCAAAGTTCTCTGCTTGGGACGCAAGGTCAAAAGCTCCAAGCATACTATATGCGTTTGAGAGAACCCGCCAGCATTTGAAAATGTCACAATCTACCCCCCATTGCTTGATTAAGATTGTTCCGTTTGAAGTACCACACTTGGGCATTGTTGCTCCCTCAATGACAAAGCCGAGAGAGCCAAGGGCTTCCAAGCCCCGCTCAACCGCCCTGGTGGGCTGGTTAGCGTCCAGATATCTGATCGCAAGACGAACTTGGAGGTTATACATGTCCAACCGCGGTACCTCTGAGGCTGGCTTGCGGTATGTGAGCTTCATTTTTGCCAGCATGGATTCAATCTTTCCGGCCCTCACTGAGTTTCCCTGTGCTTTCAAAGCACCTTGAAGTCGTTTTCTCTCAGCTAGCATCTGAGGTGAAGTGGCTTGGTCATCTGTGCAAATGGCACAGTCACACTGAAAACCCCAGTGGTTGTGAGCGCCCTTCTTATCGTCCTGCCCTGGCTCGTAGTACCACCATTTGAGCTCGGTGCCGCTATCGAGGTCCCGAGTTGCGCGAACGATCATGAAATCACCGATAAAGGCGCGAGTGACGTTTCTGTCGCAGGAGTGGTTGATGTACGAAGCCACTGGCCAAAGTCCACATGAGTGGTGGATCTTTTCATCAATTCCTCCCTGATTGCCACCTCTTGTTTTCGAATCAAGAGAGGTAAGAGGGCAGCCAAAACAATTGAGTGAAATGATACGGGAGATGAGAAACCTGGTCAAGGATCAGTGAGTTAGCATGCCGAAGATACGGACAGTAAGACCAAGACAATAATTTGAAAAACGGCAACTTACGTGTCAACGATTGGGATTCCATCGACTTCAGTTACATCGACAGGCTGGTACGAGCCATAGTGTAGCCCAGTGACGGCGGCAGCCATCGATGGATTGTGGTATAGTTTCTGAGCCACGAGCCGAATGAGCTCAGCCTGTCCCCCGACTGTGATCCTGTCTCTCTCAGCGTCGATGAGAACCGTGAGATCTTGGCTTTGGATACCTTCAGTATCAACAAAAGCATGAGCAAATGCCTTCTCGCACAACAACAAGTCGCCTGCCTTGACGGCTCTCGTTGTGAAGAGGCCGCGCCCTTTTGAGCCTGACAGACCTATTTCCACCGGACCAATATAGGTAGCGAAATCTAGATGAGGTGGCCGTTGACTTGAGGCCTCGCGCTGCATTCTCGCAAAGTCATACAGGCCGCGCTCTTGCTCCTTGACGCGCTCTATGGTACGGGCGAGACGCTGGTGCAAAGAGGTGTTTCCTGCAAAGTTTTGGCTCATCTCTTTGATAACATGAGAGCATTCTCGATACTTTCCGAGGCCGTATAGGGCCTGGGCCTTGCGATCGAGAGCTTTCTCAACCAAGTTGGGTCCGTCGGGTGCGGACTCAATATCAGAAAGCGCAGCTTCGAATTGCCGAGTCTTTAGAAAGGCCATGGAGCGATTGAGCTTGATGACGCGCTCTTCGTCCTCGGTTGGACCGTGCTTGAGCGCCTCAGTATACCTGAAGACACAGGTTAATATGCGCTGTGAGACGTGACAACGTGGGAGCTTTCGCCTACCTCTCAATAGCCGCTCTGTACTGGGCGTTTCCGAAGAATTGGTTTCCCAGGTTTTTCCAAAACAATGCGTTCTTGCTGTCATCGTAGAGGCTGATTCTCCATTTTGATGGGACGCGCTCGTCATGTCTTTCGAGACGTACGATGTCGGAGAGGTGGTCTACACGGAGCCCATAGCTGCCATCCGATGTTGTCTTGAGATAAGGGTTCTTGAGCATAACTACCGTCCCTTCCCCTATGATATCATCTACTGGACGTTCTGTTTCCTTCTCTTGATTGTACAGCTGGAGCGTGACAGCGTCTTGATTCTCGTCTTCAACGGCGGTCAAGATACCTGTCAGCCTGGTTGGCGGAGCAATGGATTTCACGACCAAGAAGGCACCCTCATGGTGCAGCTCCATATGAAGATCCTTGATCATCATTTTCTTGAGTTCGTCGAGAGATCCGGTGCTGGGCGGGTAGGCGGCAGGAAGGAAAGACGTATTGAAATAACTTTGGCCATTGGAAGGCTTTTGTCGCTGCGCCATACTCTGGAGCCGGAGCTTGGCAACGATGAGTGCCCGGGGAGCCATGAACTCTGGCTTTTGCCCTCTTTTTGCTTGGGCTCGGCGAAGGTTTTCTTTCTGTCGTTGGAGCGTTTCGATGAATTCGGGCATACTGGATCCGTCGTCGATATCCATTGTTGCGGCAGCTCTGTGGCAGATGAGCGAAAAGTGAAGCAGCGTGACTGATTTTTTTTTTAGAGAAAAGAAGTAAGCTCAGTGTGAGAAATCAAAGATACTACGCGGTGCGGGCTGTTGTGAAATTAGGCAACGTTGCTTGCGCGTGGCCGTGGTACAAAATGACATGTCGTTCAGAGTGGAAGGCCTCCTGCTTCAAAGCATAGCCAATGATCATTCAGGGTTTGGAAATTCACTCGTTTCATCTTGCATTACACAAACTAAATGTAGATAATGACGCGGCGGGAAGCAAACCAACAAAGCCCAGTCTGCTGCTGTTCTGGATCTGCTGTCACAAACGCACACGCATGCTCGCAACTTGCCAGCTTGGTTTCCAATATTCCACAACTGCTAAGTGACAATGATGCCACCAGCATTTATCACATGACCGGAGATTGTGATTCCTTTTAGCCAGTTATCAACTGTAACGTGGAAAGTTTTATCTGCCCTAAATTTAGAGGCTCCAACATCTGCTTCAAACCATACACTTTCCCACCGATCACACAGCAGATTCCAACTAACTGTCTTTTTTTGACCACTCGAATCACAGAAAATCCTTGGTACAGGGCAAGCCCGCATATCGACCCACCAGAGTAGAGTCCTCATCAAGGCCTGTTAATAATTTTGGAGTAGGCTTCATTCATCATGTCCCTGATTTTGGGTGGTTTCAAGAACTTTAAGCCTTCGACGGGACTCGTTCTCCAGATATGGCACAGCGAACACAGGGCACATTTGTTCCCAGATTCTCCTCCTGTTGCACAGCCCGTTGAATTGGAAGCCGTTGGCAGCATTATACCTGCTTCCCCGGTACAAGGTGCGGTAGAGTCTCTCCCAATCAACGCCTTCAACTTGGACCAGAGTAGAAGCTGGGAAATCCCACAGCCAAGGCATATCACCCACGATATGCGATTTCCAGAAACTCACCCCAAGCCCAATGTTTGAGAAAGCCGGTGAGGTTTGCCGCATCTTAAAGGTGGTGGGCACGTCCAACTCCGACATTATGAGAAGAATGATCTCGTGTGAAAACCTTCTGAAAGGGTCGCCTTTCACACTGACCATCTTCTTCTCGTGTGTAATCGAATCGTCGCAGCGAGGAGGATTCTGGTACAATTCCGTGAGGCTAGTCACATTCACAGGATCGAAAATGAAATAATCCTCGCTACTGTTTCTTGTCCATTCGCACATCACGTCGGTGATATCGCCATAGTCGATATCGAGAAATGTCCCGTGCTCGCTGTGTTCCTCCAAGCTCTTGAGCACCTCAAAAATGGATGTGTTGTTGAGTTGCGACATTGGAATATCCAAGTATCGACACAGGATCTTGATGCACTCCAAATGAAACGGGAAACGCCACATATCGCTGTTGTGCCAGTCTATGGTCCAGGTATAGCTGCACGATATATCAGTCTCGTCGCTTGGTTTATGTAGAATAAAACCAACTTACTGCGGCCCACCATTACTCTCGACCCATCCGATGCCCCCAACTTCGGTGCTGTTGACTTGTCCGTTTGACGGTGTCGGGATTCCACCATGGTCAACTTCATCTGGTGCCGGCAATTGGGGAAGGGCTGATGTTTGGGATGTTTGCGACAGCAAAGTGCCGGAAATTTGGCTTGAGAAGAGTCAGTGGGAGTATTTATCGGCAGACTATTAGCCCTGGGAGACTTGCCTCAAGTTCTCAAAAATGACCTTGACACGGGATAGCCAACCTAATTCAGGGTCATCAGGGCCAGATACTAATGTGGCCATCGAGTATCGGCGCATCCCATTTTCATCCACCTCTTCCACCGGGTCCCATGTGGGATGAAACGTTGGGGCCCCGCACAGGGCGCAGTTACAGTCTGCCATGGTGATAATCACGGGCGAGGATGAAGATGGCGGGAATACTTGGGCGCCGGACGAGCCAGCCTAGCGTGCCGGGTTGTAGAAGAGGAGGAACCGCTCGGCAATCTCGCCGTGATGGGGGATGGGGGATGGATGAATGAAGAGCGTTTGTGGGAGGCAGATTTCGGGTTTCATGTTAGGCAGCTGCCCCGCCCCAGCTGAACAAGCTGAACAAGCTGAACAAGCCATGTCTCACCCGCCACGTCATCCGATTCAACTGTCTTGCACAGCATATTCCTGGGCAGCTCTTTCTTTCTTTTCTTGCTACGTTGGATTAACTGCTCTTGCTGGCATTTTGATCTTAAGCTTGGCTCGCATCTATTCTTATCTCACCCCTGGCCGACAACCGCCTTACCGGTAGTGCGTGGACCAGGCGCTGGGTTTAGCGCTTCGGAGCCCAATCACAGGCGATCAGACCCCCTGTTGCCGCTGAGCCTGCAGCACGTAATAGCGGCAGAGCAAATCAACCAATCGCAGTGAGGCAGGCCCAGAGTCTCGATGTCACCGGCCACCAGAATTGATGTCTTCATATGCATGTTGGTTGTTGAACACAACCAACAGCATAAGTATCGTCATGCAGCGGCGTAGGATCTTGCCAACATGCCTGGGCCCCGGAGGAACAAGAATCGGGGCATCGCCGACTCTGGCCCCAGCTCCTCTCCCCTTCGCCTACGTCCTCCCACTGCAACGTTGCCGACATAGAAAAACGCAACGCCATGGCCAAGTCGGCTCGCATAAAGGGCGCCCGAAACGGACAGGCTTCATTATTTTCGGCTGGCCACTTCAATTTCCTCACGCTCCTCTTCACGACACCAGTCAGCTTCTTTCTGCTGTACGCGAGCGTGCAGTCCACCCGCTTCCCCGGCGGCTTCTTCGACTTCATCAGCAACAACCGACCCAGTGTCCAGTTCGCCGTCCAGCTCATCGCCAACTTCCTCTCCGCCGCCCAGGTCATCGTGCTATGCCGGCTCATCAACTTTGCCATCCGCCGCCGCTTTGCGAGCAGGGACATGGATCTCAACAGCATGCTGATGTGGTCCGATGCCATGGTCACCCACATGGACTGGGACCTGCCCCCAAAGTTTCTCTTTCCCCTTCTGTTCTTCCTGGGCTCGACCAAGGCGTTTAGAGGCATTTGGGCGGCCTCGCTGACACCCGTCATAACCTGGAAGGAGACAGACGGCCAGGTAGCCATCCCCAGCTGGGACGATGTGTCGCTCCTAAGGGAATACGCGTCCGAGATTGGGAACGGGGGGCCAATGATACAGAACACACACGGCCGTTTCTCATACTCGGTCGCTCTCGATTTTCTCGGCAGTCTACTCGCCAGCGCCTCCTCGGCCACACCAATAGAACCAGGTTCGAGACAGCAGCGCAAGCTAGACAACTCCCGTTACACGTACATGGGACGATCGTATGGCATGGGATCCACCGCTGGTTTGGTCGACGGCAACATTGAAGGGAACCGACACGCCAGGTTGTATACATATCAAGAGAATGGGTACCGAGCCGACGTGGATTGCATCTACAACGAGACGAGCGATTTCAGGCTGGAGGAATCGAGACAGAATTGGGTTTACACCGCCCGTGGGATGCTCCCCGACTCCGACGACACAGAAGAGTACTCTAGCTACGTGGGCCACGACGGCACCAGTGTCGTAGCAATTGGCGTCGGCCATTTCAAGAATGCCTCGGATCCGGAGTTGCCGCCGAGGAGATATTTGGCCTTCGCCACGGGTGAAAGCTACGCGTTCCTCGACAAGGTGCAATGCTCAGTCGACTTCCACCCGACCAAGTTCAACGTCACTGTAAACATTGAGGGCCGCAACATCACCGTGAACCCGGCCGATATCCTCGGGGTGGGAGACATCGACCCCACCCGCCGTCTCAAAGGCACCCTTCTTCGGCAATTTGAGCTGATTGCTAACGACGAAACCAACCTCTACGTGTCCATGGTCGGGTCGGCGTTCAATGCGTCCATCACGGACCTAAAGACGTCCATTGCGGCCGGGAATATCCCTCAAAAATCCAATGAATCTGACATCGTCCTCGAGGGCGTGCGAAATTCAATCACGGCCATGGCTGATGACATGCTGGGCGCTTACGCGGCCGCACAGGTGATGATCGGCAACTTTTCACAGACCACCCCGACGACGATCCGCGTTTCCGCCATCGCGATCGGGGAGTTCAAGTACGCCATTTCTGTGTTCATCCTGAATGTCGTCGTGATTGGATTGTTCATCGCAGAGGTGATACGCACTTCGTGGTGGAGCGGCATGCCCGAGTTCGACATGACCGACCTCCGGTATGTGGCTGTGGCAGCCTCGACGGGCGGCATGGGCCTGGGGAACCTGGCGAGCGGGAAGAAAATCGAAGAAGCTGGTCTTCTCAAGATAAGATACCAGGAAACTGGCAAAGGGGGATGCGCTATCTTGGCGGGAGATTCCAGCGAGCGTTCCGAGGGAGATTCTGGAGACAGTTCTGAGGGAGAGTCTACAGTAGAAGAGTACGAGTTAGAGAGAACGCCAATTATGGAACGTTGCGAGGGAATTTCTGGCGTAGGCGAGCGACAAAAATGCGCCCCTACGGTGGTTCAGACGTGGATATAATAGAGAGCAGTGATAATAGAGCGCGTGTGCTAGATTGAAATAAACAGAAATTTAATGACACACTTTCAAGTTTATGCCAGCATGTAGGCAAAACGGCATGATAATTAGCATTGATTGAGTGATTTATGCCGCGTGAGTACTTCGCACACGGCATTTATTAGCAGAGAGAAGTGTATTTACTTCCACTTTCCAAAACAGGTAATTTTCTGATTTAGAATTGGGGCAAAATTTGAGCCAACAAGGTTCTGATTCCTGAACGCTGACGACGTCGAATGTGAGACTACCGGATTATGGGGCATTTAGAGGGTTCAAAATGCACATAAGAACCAACCAAGGCAGACAGGCCGGGTTTTCCAGGTGAGCTTATCGAGACTATCCTTGCTTTGGCTAACGATTTCTCCATTAACAGGACCCGGCTGCCGACTTCATGATATGATGCTAATTCAATTTGTCATTTAGTGCTTACTGAGAAGCGTTTCGCTCGATAACCAGGTGTCCCTGCTATCCTAGATGGGGTGCAATCCCATTAGCATATTAGAGTCACCATGCCTCCTCTACTTCACTGTTTTCGATTAACCCATCTCCTTCTGTGACTTCATTGCACGTAATTGACCAAAATGGCGTGGATTAGCTCGCTATTCAGTGGAAGCAAGAGCCCTGTGCCTCTCATTAAGAGCGATCAGGTCTATCAGACAAACTTCCACGATAACACGCAAATATTCGAACCTCTCATCATGGCCTCTATATGGCAATTCAATGATGTACTCGACCCCGTCAAGTTACACTCTACCCTCAATCGTTTACTCGACATCGGCGACTGGAGGAAGCTCGGTGGCCGCTTTAGACGAGTCCCCAGCTCGCGCAAGCTGCAGATTCATGTTCCCACTCCCTACACCAGCCAAAGACCTGCGGTTGCCTTCTCAAGTGAGGTGCTTAGTATGAAGCTTGCGGAACATGCCCTAGCAGACAAGTTCCCTAAGCCGGCGAATCGCCCCTCTTTCCATCCGGCGTCGGAGGAGTTGGGACCGCTGGTATTTCGACAAGACCAGCCGCAAACGCTCCAGGACCTCCTCGCCCGGGATGAGCCAATGCTGTCACTGCGCATCGTTTCTTTCAGCGATGCTACACTTGTCTCCCTGACGTGGCCTCATAATCTGATGGACGCAAACGGCGTAGGATTCCTCGTCAATGCCTGGTCCCTTGTGCTGGCCGGTCAGGAAGACAAGGTGCCGCCTGTCTCGTCGGTTGGGCGGGACATTCTCTATGAGGCTGCTAGTTCAGACGCCGCGCAGCAAGAAGAAAGCGTTATTGCTGACTCGCGACTATCCGGCCTCAGCATGGTTTCCTTTGCCCGAAGCCTGCTCTGGGACATGTACTGGAATAAGATGGAATCACGGGTAGTGCACCTCCCCAAGGAGTTTGTGCAAAAGCTACGTGCCGAGACACTAAATGAAGCCAAGAGGGAGCAGCAGAAAGCAGGTGGTCCGGAGCCGTGGATCAGCGAATTCGACGCCATACTCGCGCTCTGGTTGAGCAATCTGGCCCGATCGCAGTCGAAGCCCAATTCTCTCACCATGTGTCTGCCATTTGACTGCCGGAAAAGACTGCCGGGGATCATAAGCCAGGTTGACACTCACGTTGAGAACATGGTGCTGAACAACTTCACGCTCCTGTCGGCCGAGGAGGCCAACGCATCCGTCGGGAGCATCGCGTGGAATATCCGCAAGGAATTGATGAGGCAGACAACCCCAGCGCAGGTTCTGGCCGCTCTGCGAACCAAGAAGGAGCAGTGGGATAAGGGTGACAATGCAGCCCCCATGCATACGAAGCCAGATAGCACGTTGTACATCACAACGAACTGGGCGGCAGCTAAGCACTTCACTGTTGCCCAGTTCGGGCCGGCTGTCGTGAAGCAGGGTCAAACAGGCCAGCAGAGGGTAAACCCCCTGGGTAGTCCGGCTCTATATCACGCTTTTACTGTAAAGCCGGCGTGGACGAACCGGAATTACCTGATCACGACTGGTAAGGACCACCGGGGAGATGTTTGGCTACATGGGACTTTTACCGCCCAGACCTGGGCCCTGATCGAGAATAGCATTGGGGTAAACTAATCAATGTTGAACAAGAAGACTACGTCTTATAATCAGCTAGACAACATGCGTGTGAATACTACATTATCCCTTTACCAGTCTCGGCTGATACACTTCATAGAATTTGATCCTGCTGTCCACTCACCATAATTAGACGGACTCGCTCAGCCTGATATTTGGTTTCAATTTGAAGAACTATAGATATAAGGACAATTAGTCAGACGTTTGATCCAAAAGAAGCTCTCCCCGAACCATGCTCCATGCCGATGTGGCGTAGTATCAGGCAGCATCTACACTCCTTCTTGACGAACCCCACTTTTTCAACCACCCCCTAGTATAAAACATAAGCAACGCATGATCCAGACACCAACTTCTCATCCTTCCATCTCATTCTCATCCATTCATCTCATTCTTATCCATCTTATTTAGCCCTTCATCACATGACCACGAGTCGTGTACACACAGACACTGAGGACCACCCCATAGTACAATATCCACCATGGCCACCTCCGGCAGCGTATTCTCCGAGACCCTTCAGGGCATCACCAACACTAAGCTCGACGAACTCTCCAAGAGGCGCAGCAGCTTCGAGGAGGCCAAGGCGTCCCTGCTCGAGGTCGTACGCGCCGAGAGCGACCCGGCCCGCCGCCTCTCTCTGCTTTGCGATGGCGTCAAGGAGTGCTTCTCCATCAAGCTCGACAAGGCTGGCAAGGTTGTTATGGAGCAGACCAAGCATAAACTACTCGAGACGGAGCTGCAGAACCTGGATCGCTTCCTCGAGCAGGTCAAGTACGACCCCTCCGTGTCCGGCACCATGCTGGATACCTGGGAGCAGTCCCTCCTCCGCCACCTGGACGTGCAGTCGCTCAAGTTCCAGTACGCCTCGCTGTACGGGCAGCTTGTCACCGAGTGGCTGTCAGGTGGGAAGAAGGAGGAGGAGTCGGCTGGTGGTGATGATGTCACCATGGATGAAGCGTATGAGGTTGTCGACAACGGCAAGAAACTTGAGTCGAGGATGGAGTGGGAGGAAATGGTGTTCGAGCCTGCTGAAGTAGATGAGGACGCTCTGGAGGCGTACCTGAAACGCGTTTTCCATGACGGCGACAAGTCCAAGAAGGGCCTGCAGAAGGCTCTCACGCAGCTCAGGGAGTCCGTACAGTCCTTCGAGATGAGACTCTCGGCACCGAACCAGTTCAACGTCACGTCTCTGAAGTGGGTCATCCAGAGCCTCTACGCCTCCGACCTGCTCTCGGACGAGAAGCGCGAGGTGCTCAAGGACTTTGAGAACAACAACATCATACTAAGCGAGATCGCCGACGTCCTCAACATGCGCCTTGGTGCCCTGAGCTCGTGGACCTGGAGCTCCGACGGCCCCGTGCAGGTCGAGATGAACCGCAAAATCAGCGGCGTGTTCAACATCACGATGCAGGAGGACCTACTCCAGGCCATCTTCCTCCACTACATCGGCATCAAGTGGAGTGTCTTCTTCAAGGGCGCCCTGGATTCGCTCCGTACGGTCGAGGGCACCTGGCTGTCCGCGCGCAACGCCATCCCAAAGGAGGACAAGAAGAGGCTCGGCTACTATCTCGGTCCGCTCCAAGATGAGCCCTGCCTGGACGAGGTGCGCAACAAGGTGCACGCCATGCGCTACTTCCTGGTGAACCTCATGGACTACGAGCAGCAGATCACAACCACGGAGGACGGGGAGGAGGAGGCCGAGTACGAGCAGGCGACGTCTGTCCCCGCTCAGAGCCTAGGCCAGAAGCGCAAGGTAGGTGGCCGAGCGAAGCAGACAGCTAGAAAGTCGACAGGTGGAGCGGCGCCACGCAGGCAGCTCGCCAGCAAGGCAGCTCGAATGTCGGCTCCCAGTACTGGGGGGGCCCAATACGAAAGCCTGATCGATTACTCGGACGAGGAGCATGAAGAGGAGGAGGCAGAGGATGCTGTCGATGTCGACACCGGAGAGCGTCTCAGCCCCATGGCGCTCAAGCAGCAGCTCCTACATCTCCTAGCGACCGAGATCACCATCAACAAACGACTGTACGGCGAGCTGACGGCCTTCCACTCAGTCTTCGAGAGCTGGAACTCGCTGCTGCCGCACCAGACGGTGCTCGTCGTCCTCAAGTTCCTGGGCGTATCCCCCTCCTGGCTCGACTTCTTCCGCAACTTCCTCGAGGCGCCCCTCAGGTTCGCCGAGGATGACGAGTCGACGCCCGCGCGGAAGCGTCGCCGAGGAATGCCTGCGTCCCACACGCTCAGTGACGTCTTTGGGGAAACGACGCTCTTCTGCCTCGACTTCGCCATCAACCGCCTCACATGCGGGACCAACCTGTGGCGCATCCATGACGATTTCTGGTTCTGGTCCCGGGACCACGCCATGGCGGCAAAGGCCTGGAAGGCCGTGGAGGAGTTCACCGAGGTGACGGGCACTGAGATCAACCTCGCCAAGACGGGGACCGTCCGTGTGTCCCGGGACGAGAAGCAGAAGCTGCCCATCGACCCGGCCCTGCCCGCGGGGGACATCCGCTGGGGCTTCCTTCGCCTCTCGCCGCAGACGGCGCGCTTCGAGATCGACCAGGAAATGGTCGATACTCACATCGCAGAGCTGCAGAAGCAGCTCAGCAGCAAGCGCAAGAGCGTGCTCGACTTCGTGCAGGCCTGGAACACGTACGCGGGGCGCTTCTTCACCACCAACTTCGCCAAAGCGGCCAACTGCTTCGGCCGCGAGCACGTCGACAGCATCCTGTCCACGCAGGAGCGCATACAGCGCCTCATCTTCTCCTCCATGGCCGAGGAGGGCGGCGGCGTGGGAGGGGAACAACACGACCGCGCCGCCAGCGTGGCCGAGCACCTCAAGCGCGCCATCGCCCAGCGCTTCGGCATTGACGACGTCCCCGACGGCTACCTGTACTGGCCGATGGAGCTCGGCGGGCTCAACCTCCAGTCGCCCTTCATCTCGCTGCTCCAGATCCGCGAGGACGTCATCTCGTCCCCCGCCGAGCTCGTCGAGAGCTTCGAGGAGGCCGAGCGCAACGCCTACGAGCGCGCCAGGGAGCGGTTTCTCAGCGGTGCCGTCAAGCCGTTGCGCTACGCCCTCGACGACCCAGACTGGGTGCCTGCCGAGGCACGCGAGCGGGATGAGTTTATGTCTTTTGACGAGTACGTCCGTCACCGGGCCTACTTCAGGTTCGACCACCACTCGGCTGCCACGCGCCTCCACAACGTGTTCCGTCAGCTCATGAAGCAGCCGACCGAGACCAGCGTGCGGCTAGATACTGGTTCGCTGTCGGCGGCGCTGGATCAACTAAGGCAGTCAGGCTCCTATCAGGGAGGCATCACCGGGCACTGGGGCTTCATGAGTGCCTACTGGAAGTGGGTGGTCATGATGCACGGGCCGGACATTGTGAAGCGGTTCGGGGCGCTGAACATCGTGGACCAAGGCCTTTTGCCAATGGGAATGGTTACTTTGTTCAGAGACAAGAGGGTGACTTGGCAGAGCTAGATTGTATGGTTTAGCGGAGATGTAGGGAGCTTGTGATAAGGATTGGCATTTCCACCATTACATTATCATAACAGTTCTCGGACACCCTTAATAACAGGTCTTAAGACAAAGGTGGAGATCAACGGAACATCAGTTGAACAGGGGGTAGATAGCCGGCTATTCTCTTAAAGATGGTCATGAAAGAAGTCTTGTTCCCAACGATCAGAGGAACATACTATGCATCAGATGTATATGGTGTCACATACAACTAGGCATTACCCTGGCTTATAGGCGATTGTTAATATAAATCTTCGTTATTTACCTCCATGGGGACCAGGGGATCATTGCTGGATATGGCAAGTTAGTGAGTCTACAGCTAAAGATCCCTGTAGCCTACAACTATATATCTAGACCCCTACTACAGATAATGGAATAGAGCCTAATGTTATATATTGAAGCCTAATATTATATATTAGAGTTTAATTTTATATATTAGAGCCTAATGTTATATATCGGAGCCTAATATTATATATTAAAGCCTAATATTATATATTGGAGCCTAATGTTATATATCGGAACCTAATATTATATATTAGAGCCTGGTATTATATCTCAGAGCCTAACTATAAATATATTAAATCTACCTAGGTAATTATGTCTTTCTGTTTTAACCTTCTTACTCTCTGTCACCAATTATAATAATTTATCTTTATCTTAATAAAAATTCATTACTATATTGAATCTTAGAGTCCTTGAAAAGTCATTCGCGAATAACCATGGATCAAGAGCTTCGGCTAGACGCCTCAGCTGTAGGTGTTATAACAACAGTATGCTTTGACACATTGAATAACAAAATCAGATTCTCGCCGCGCTCAATAATTACATTGAGAATAGTCCGGATCTTGTCACAGGGTTGTTAGCTCGGAACCCTCGTCTCGTGTTAAACATTCGCTCGGTCCTCCCTGAAGCACACGTTACTGATAATTCATCATCTATCGATGTCGATACCACAGACCACTTCAATACCCCAAGCAATGTTCATGCTGTTATGGATGCAGGTCCATCATGGCTCGGGTCTAGCGTCTTACATACCGAGAGGTCAATAGTGCAGGACTCTTTGCCAGGCGACCTGCCCGAGGCATATGCCCTCGTAAGCGAAGCAGATGTTTCCCCAGATAACCATCGTTTGGACAAGGAGGATCCTGGAGACTCGCCATCACTCAAGTCTGAGGACTCCATCAACTCTTTTCAGACCCTTAGAGACCTTGCAAAAACCCTTTACAGCCACTATATCACAACGCATGAGCTCGATGACCTCAACAACGCTATTGAGCTCGCACGCAAGGCATTGAGAGTAGCACTATCAAGCGACCTCAAGGTCTTGAGCATCAGTGAAGATCTCATGGCTTGGCTAAGGGCTAGGCATAAACAAACTGGAGATCTTACCGATCTTGAAGAAATGACCGATGTAGGGAGGCGAGGTATAGCTGCCATGCCCAACGAGCACCCTATTTTAGCGGTATTACTAGACAAAACCATGACTCAGTTCTCGTACAAGTTCGAGTTCACACAGTCGATCGATGATCTGAGCGAGGCTATAGATCTTGAGAGGCGAGCTGTCGACTTAACATCCGAGGATAATGCTCGATTCCCAGTGTTCCTGAATAACCTTGCGGCACTACTTGGACAGCGCTATAGATTGATGCACAACTCACACGACCTTGAACAATCTATCGGATTTCTGAGGCAAGCGCTTTCCAAACTTTCAGAAAATTCGCCTTTTCTAGGAGCAGTTTGGTGTACTATTGGTGTCAATCTGGGCGATGAATACCAGAGAACAAGCAGTGTCGACATTTTGAAAGAGGCAATTCGTGCGATTGAGAAAGCTGTCGCCGTAACCCCTAAAGATCATAGTGATTATTCGTCAAGGACGGCTCAACTCGCGATGCAACTAAAAAGCAAGTTTTCACATACAGGTGTGCGCGCCGACCTGGAGGAGGCCGTGCAGATGGCAAAACAGGCAGTAGCTGCCATGTCCGAGAACGACCCAAACGCTGGAGCGATACTCGCAACACTTGGAGGCCTTCTTTTGTCGCGATATCGAACTTCCGAACATATTCACCGCCGAGCGGGCGATCTTGCAGAAGCCATCGAGCTCACCACCAGAGCGATTGCAGCAACACCGCCACAGCATGCTGATTTAGCGTCATGGTTCCACAACCTTTCCGTTCAACTTGGTGCAATGCATATAGTAACAGGTGATATCTCCGAATTGGAAGAGGCTATAGGTTTAGAGAAGAGGGCCATTGATATGACACCAGAAAATAACCACAACCTCATTGACATGTACCAGAATCTTAATTCCTTACAAGGGGACCAGTATGGCTTTACTGGAGAGCTTGCCCATCTCTCAGAGTGCATCGAGTATGCAGAAAAGGCAATTGCAGTAGCGTCAAAGAGTCCGCCTGCAATGATTGTCTTTCTCACCAATCTGTCCGTTTTTTGTCATGATCGATTCATCAAGTCTGGCTCGTTTAATGACCTTGCCCACGCTATTTCGGCAGCGAAAAGGGCCATTGCTGTCACAAGCGACGACAAGGACTTGTCACTAGCACTGTACAATCTCGGAGTTTACCTTCACGACCTATGTGTAACGGACTCATCATTGGCTAATTTGGATGAATATGTCGACATCTTGCGTCAAACAGTAGCCGCAACGTCTAGTGATCACCACGATCTACTAGTAAGACAGAGGAATCTGGCTATTGGCTTGCGAATGCATTATGAAGAAAATAATGAGTCTCGTTATATGGATGAAGCTTTCAACATTCTCCGAGAAGCCGTATCGTCCGCAACCCAAGACCACCCGGATTTATTGGCGGTTCGCAGCGAACTAATAAAGCATCTCTCCCTCCGTTGCGAATCAAGCCGCGATCTGACACTGATAGATAAAGCCGTTCAAACTATCAGAGAAAACATTACGATTGCCGCCAAACAAAACGACAGTAAAGAGAGAATGATAGCGTTGGTTCATCTGAGTGAGATTCTAGTTCGTCGTTATATTTGCGCGAGTGACCTGAGTGCTTTGGAAGAGGCTATTCAAGCGTCTAGACAGGCAGTGGCTATAGCTACAGAACTTGGTGAAAAGCTGGTCCTGATTCTGATCAGCTTAGCGGACAGGCTTCGACAATGGTACTTGGCTATCGGCAGACCTTCTGATCTTGATGAGGCCGTCCGAGTAGCTAGAAGAGCTATCACCTTGACAATAAATCCTCAAGATGATCCTGAAAGCGATGCTCCGCGTATTCTAGCAACACTTTTACATCACAGATATGGCCGAACCAGCTCTCAGGAGGACATCGAGGAGGCTATTCATATTGTGAGGCAAGTATTGGAAGTAAAGCCGCATCCACGATACTTCAAAATTTACGCCAGCAGGAAACCAGTTCTACTAAGCTCGTTGGCAGAGACACTTGGCGAAAGATACTTGAGAACCAACGTATTATCTGACCAAGATGAGGCTATCTCGGCTGCAAGACAAGCTGTCGCTATGAGTCGGGACCACGATGGCCACCGACCAAAGCTTCTCCATTGCCTGGGGTGTCAGTTGTTCAATCGATACACGCACTCGAATTCATATGACTCAGAGGATCTGGATGAATCTATCCAGGTTTTCAGGAAGCTTATGTCCATCATACCAAGCAAAGACCCGGATATTATACCAGCTGCTCATGGTCTCGCCAGATCTCTTAGCGAAAAGTAT
This sequence comes from Clonostachys rosea, assembly GCA_026958235.1. Lineage (NCBI taxonomy): Eukaryota > Fungi > Ascomycota > Sordariomycetes > Hypocreales > Bionectriaceae > Clonostachys > Clonostachys rosea. The sequence goes on from CP110207.1 coordinate 1,396,159, forward strand.
TCGATAACCAATTCATTGACTTTGTTAGAGGAGGCCATTCAACTGATAAAGAGTGCCATGGATCTCATTTCGGTAACTGATCCAGCCCGAGCAGTCCTACTCAATGCCCTGGCAGATTTTCTTCGTGAGCGATATGCAATGGAAGGCATCAGGAATGACCTAGTTGAAGCATATGAATGTTATGCTACCTTACTTGATCAAGAAGGCGCAAACACCATGTTTCGCATCCACGCGGCCAAGCAGATCATTTCGAGCAGTACAGATTGGCGTGTTATTAGAGGCGTCTCCAAACTGGCGATTTCCCTTCTTCCCCGCTTGTCACTACGGTCGATGAACAACATGGACAAACAATTTACATTGAGTGAAGCGACAGGAATAGCATCAGATGCCGCCGCCGCCGTGCTCAACTTGGAAGCATCATCGTTCTCATCTTTGTCGTCGGGAGTGGCGGCGGCGCTGAAGCTACTCGAGCAAGGCCGTGGCCTGCTCGGCGCGTCGCTTCAAGATATACGGACAGACACTACGGAGCTGAAGGCAAGTCACCCCAAGCTCGAAGAAAGATTTATCCAACTTCGACAAGAGTTAGAGCTACCAGCTTCGCGCAGCTTACTCCCGGGAACAATTGAAGGGTACTCGCTTGGCCAGGGCGGGAGAAGGCACGATGCCGGTAAAGAGTTCGACGAGCTCATTGCCGATATTCGCAGCCTTGCTGAGTTTGAAAATTTCTTGCTTTCACCTACTGAAGTAGACATGCTTGATGCGGCCAAGAGCGGTCCAATTGTCGTCATCAATGTCAGTCAATTTCGCTGCGATGCTTTGCTTGTGCAGCATGACGGGTTGCAAGTTGTACCCCTCCCCGAGCTAACCAAGGAAGAGGTTGAACAGAGGGCCCAGAGGGGAGATATGGCGAGCACAGAGACCCTAGAATGGCTATGGGATGCTATATGTGGCCCTGTGATGGAAGCGCTTCGACTGACCACGTCTCCTCAAGACGGCAAATGGGCCCGCGTGTGGTGGGTTCCCACCGGTCCTCTGACTCACTTTCCTCTCCATGCAGCGGGTTATCACCGCAAATTAACCTCGGAAACAGTCCTGGATCGTGCTATATCAATATACAGCTCTTCCATCACGACAATTATTAGCGGTCGTCGCCGTCGCCCAGTCCAGGCAAAGGGAGAACAACGCGTGGTAGTGGTGGCGATGGAGCATACTCCCAAGCACGCTTCTCTTAAATATGTCAGACCAGAACTGGCAGAAATCCGACGCGTGTTTGAAACTCGGGAGATTGAGGTGGTCGAGCCCGCCAGGGAGAAAGATGCCGTGATTCACCAGTTACAAGGTTGCCACGTCTTTCACTTTGCTGGCCACGGCCGCAGTGATGCAGTAGATGCAAGCCAAAGTGGTTTATTCCTTGAAGACGGCATATTGAAAGTAGCGGATGTATATGAAATAAGCCTCCAAGAACAGTCACCCTACCTTGCTTACCTTTCTGCCTGCGAAACTGGACGGATAAAAGACAATCAGTCCGCTGACGAGAACATTCACCTCATCAGTGCATTTCAGTTGGCGGGCTTTCGCCACGTCATTGGGACTCTTTGGGAGGTGAACGACAAGCTTTGTGTGGAAATGGCGAGGATTGTGTATCAGGAGATTGTGGAAGGGGGTGTGACCGATGAGTCGGTCGCTTTTGGTTTACATCGGGCGTGCCGTCAGCTTCGAGATCAGTGGTGTTTCGAACTTGCTAATAAGACTAGGGCCAGGTCAATAGGAGATACGCCACCAATTCCACCGCGATCCCAAGAGCATGGAGATGATAATTCCGCAGAAAGCATTGAGGTCCCCGTTTTAGAAAGGGATATTATTTTAGTGAATGACCAGGATGTAGTCAGATCCATCTTATGGGTCCCATATGTTCATTTTGGAGTCTAATGTTAGCTATAATTAACTTTCTTCACTTTAAACTATTTGCTAAGGCTCTAGTAGCTAATTTAAAAAAATCTACCTTAATTATAACTTCTATATTATTTATATTTAAAGGTTTCTCTTTATATCATTATGGCTTCTCAGCTGAGTGATTATGGGTGCTTATGTGATGATTTTTAGGCGTACGAAAGGCCTCCTGGAAGCAGCCCTTAAGCAAATAGAGCAGTTGCGACTAAGTGATACCCAGGAAATCAAACTCGTTGCTTTGGATACTAAATCAGATATTTTCTGGGCCTAGTAGCCCAGAGGCAGCCTATATCGAAGTTGGTCCTAGACCCGAGTAGGTTCAATTGTAGCTTTTTTTAATTTATTATTAGAATTAGCTTCTTGCTAGGTAACTTAATATATAATACCAGTTAGAAAAATAGATATAAGAAGCTAGATAACTATTTTCAGACCAGGTAGAATATTTATAAAATTCTAATAGTAGTTTAATATAAGTTATAACTCTTGCCAGGAGTATGGCCTCCGTTGGTGCCATGCAAAGAGTTGTGGGGTAAGGCGGTAGACATCCTTCGTTTCAATGGTTTGGTACAGGGGATATTCTAGCAGGCTTGCAGAAGTCTGGCTGTCAATCGCAATCAATTTAACCATACGACGAGGGAATCTCGATGTTGGAATGTTATATTTCCCCCGAAAACACGCGGGACTTCTACACTATGGGTATTGGACCAGGAAGGGATATGGACCACTGGAGCATTAATCCGTGACAACCGATCCACAATGGGTAGCAGGATGTCGCCGGGTCTCCCCATCCGTGTGCCTTATTCATTATTCCGTGTTCACTCCGGTGTTCAGCCCATCTTTCTTGTCCTCATCAAATGGCCCAAATACCGGCTTGATTATCAATGCTCGCTGTGTTTACATGCTGCAAGCGGGACGGAATACATCAAGTAGTGAGTCGGGGGCCCACTTGTCAATTTGGCCGGGTTAGATAAATTAGCTATTTTCGGCATCCGTAGAAAAAGACATCCCTTTTACCCTTTATTATTTTCACTTTTGAAAATCCCTTCTTATGAAAGATGTGTCTTTCAGCTATGTTACGGCGGCTACAATAGGTCAATTGACTAGCTGTAAACGTGAACCATTTGATCAAATGAGAATACACACAAAACTCAAAACCTCCTTTTCATAGCTGTTGTGGAAGGTTGTTAGATTTTGGTGTGGTTAGCAGTCTACATTTCAAGTTCGCTAACGGCCGTGGTGTTGTTCGTTTTTCCCTCAACAAAGTAGTAAGGTGCTTACGACCGGACTTATGTCGGTACAAGAATTTTCTGGGCGCTGAATGCAATTCTGTCTTGAGTACGCCGCATTCAAATATCGATAAAGCTTGAAGCCAATGAAAAAACTTGTTAGTACTGTACTATCCGCTGTTAAACTCAAGATCCCAGACTAGAAATCAGACGAGCAGGTGTAGATAAGACAATAAGACAGAGAAAACCAAATGCTCAGATATTCAGCAGGTAAAGTCATGCTACCTTGATTATGTCGACCGACGTTAAAGGGTATTAAATGAAACCGCGCCCAAAGTGCCGACGGCGAATGAGGCGAGCTGAGTATGGTCTGCTCTCCCTTCGATAAGGTCAGCGAATACCCACTACTATAAGTCGTGTCTCTGCATTCCAATTAATAATGACGCCGTTTGTCAGCCCAATAAAACATGTCTGCCTGATACATGCCCGAAAGAAAAGCCGGGATCCCGCCAAGGACTTGTCGAGTGCGTACGTGCTACTATCAGTGGAAGGTTTTCGTGGGGGAAATCGCTGTATCTAGACGCAAAGATCAAGTTCTATATAAAATAGTTGCCTAACTTCTCTCGGGCAATATAATGTGTTCAACTAATATAATCCGTGCCTTGTTCGTATATCTTCGTTAATATGTATTCTCTTGAACTCTTCCGTTTTATTCTGTAGAATCGCCAGCTGCAAGATCCTCTGGATTGTCACTCAGTTCCGTCAAAACACCAACTGAGTTAGTACCTGGCATATCATCATGCAAGCTGTTGCTATCCTAAGCATATCCGCCAAAGAGTCTTTCTGACCGTTGATCATCAGAAACACTAGGTGACCTCTCCCGTTTCCTCCGATCCAACCGGTTGCATGGTGGCCAACGAAATTGCCGATATTTTCTCCACTGAGCATAGAGCTGGATGATATTATTGAAAGGTGCCTCGAGCGGACTATAAAAGTCCAGATTCCACGCCCAATCTTCGTCGTCGTAGGTGCGACCATCGGCTAGAGGGGGCCAGGTGCATGGTATTGAGCTGGGGTTATCCTTGTAACATTTTAGCATTCTTTGATTGAGAATCAAGGAGTCCAATTCAATAAGAGTAAATGGAGACTTGCCGAGTAGACAGTCTTTCATCCACGTATAGCGATTTTCATCCTCCAACACATCGCTACACTCTGAGCAAATATCATCTTGCCCAAGTGTGGCACAGCACTGGCAACATGATACTCCCGCGGCTCTTTAGTCACTTGCATTTGATCTCCAGAACGATATTTCCCTCGAGAAAAGCTTATAAAACCAAAGCACCCGCTCTGTGTAATCGAGGACAATATAAAGTGGATTTCTCCATGGAGTTAAGTTCTGGAAAAAAGCTGGGTGCCGGAGGAGCCTTCAGATCTAGATGAGCCTTGGGTGACTGGTGTCTCAGCCCCGAGCCTTTTGATGAAGTTCAAAATCCTAAAATCTGTGCTGCTGTATACACCATATGTGTTGGTCAGATCCGTCAGGTTCCATGTCCAATTTTCATCCACCGGCAGGGACGCAAGTGGAGATCTAGCTGGCCCTACAACTGCTCGGAATGTGTGATAGAAGTCTCGAGTCTCGAAGGCTTGCTTCACCATGTGACCAAGGCGAATGCGGGGTAGAAGCTGACCATTTCCCTGAGTTAGGTATGCACATACCACCCCTTGGCACTCCTCGTCATCATTTCGACTGCAGTTACTGTGTATGAGTATACAGCCTTCAGCAGAAACTTGAGCTTCCTGGTCAAAAAGAGGTATCATATCGGAAATCTTTCGGTGCTGCTGATTAACAATATTTGATACCCTTATGAACGGCTCTCGTGGCTCTAGAACCCCCGTCTTGAATTTAGAGTACATAAAGTACGTCAGACACCACAGAGACGAATCCTCGTTCGGAGCATATCTAACTTGATCTCACTTTAGCCACCAAGTTCCATATACTGCTACAGTATGGACTAGACAGCAAATAGCTTTTAAAAACGAACTTCTACCCAAATTCCCTGATTTTTGGTGGTTATCAAAGTAATAAAAACAGGCTGTCATATTGGCCTTACTATGCATGTGTCACAGTAGGACATCGCTCAGTCTTACCCATCCGCCCCAAGAGAATCCCCTCTCTAGGCGTCATCATTGCTATCTTGAGAGCCTTCTTTACTATTATTTTCTGATTCCTTCATCCTTAATGACAACACGAAGCCAATAATCTGACGTTGGAGCGTAAGAATGTCTCATCTCAGATAAATCTTATAGGTCTGTTAAGGAAGAATTGAATGTCTGGGACATTTTATTATGTATACTTATAATATAATATTGTCAACAAAGGCAATATCTTACGTGATTCCTGAGAAGGCGTTTTGTTTTACCGACTGTAGGGGATCTTAACGGCGTATTATGTGTCAAACATAGCGCCTAAGTTCCAAACACGCCTCGACGCGATGCAAAAGATCTTGTAGGCTTAGTGGAATCGAATGTAAAAGAGGCAATACAGCGTAACTAAGTTATCTCATTTCTGACTGCTATAGGGACTCATTAGGCGATGAGATGATGATGTGAGTGTCAGCGGTGGTCGGTCGATGCTACCAGTGGTTAGATATTTCATAGCTCCCGTCTACACCAACGGAACCTAGTGCAGGGCAGTTTTAGAATGTTTCCTCATTTCTCTAATACCCCGACCCCAGACCATACGTCTCCCCAACATCCCGCAGAAGCTGTAACAGTTCCCCCTCGCAGCTTTCAGCATGTAGTTGAACATCCTCGTCCTCACTCTGGGACAATTCCTTAATCCGCCGTAGCCAAAACTCCAAACGCTGACGGCTATAGCCAAGCGAGGGTATATTTCCAGCCTTAATAGCCAGTTCACCAAGACTAGACAAGTTCGAATGATCACTGAGATTGGCGGTAGCGGTTGATGCATGGCCGCTGGCCAAGAGGGCAAGGCTGAATTTTGATTGCTCGATCAAACGCGTGAGAGCGCACATTAGATCCACCAATGGTATTTCTTTACTTTCGGGATCTGCAACAAGAGATTGAGGGACCTCTAATGTTTCCCGGAATAGCGAGAGTATACAGAGGGCAGGGCCATCATAGATGCCGACGGAAGCTAGTCGCCCAAGGAGTGCTGCGAGATTCTCTTGCTGATCAGGAGTATAAGCGCCCTTTTGAAAGAAGTGGCTCATAAATTCTTTAATAAGATCTTGGCCAAAGAGGGGCAGGTCAGATAAGAATGTGCGGCCGTCAGAGCACACATTACCGCCAGTACAGCCAGCTGGAAGCGGTATCGGTCCGAGATTCTTAACGGCAATAAGATGGCATACAAGGCTATCCTGCATATAAGAAGAAGCACTGATATGCTTGCCTGCTAGAATAGTTTGATACCATAGATTGTGGAGATAATCCTCAAGAGTTTCTAGAGCTGAATCTGGAATCGCAGTGAAGTGCTCGACCATGCGTGCGGAAATTGATGAAACCTCGCGTACAAGATATTCCGGATGGCCTTGTTCAATTATCTTATGTGCATCGGCTCTCATCTGTGCAGAGAATGACATTGGTGGGGGAGGATCCATAATGAAATAAATAGGGGAGGAGATTAGTCTAATGGGTTGCGTAAATTCAATGTGAAGGATGTGAGGGTAGGTGAAAGGTAGGCAGTTGATGAGGTGCATCGCTGGTCACGTTTGACCTTTTTATAGATATTATTGTTTATAATAGGTGGGGTTCGGTGGATCAAGGACGCAAAAAAGTGCTACCTTACATGCACCCGCTTGACCAGACTGCGCTTTCTGGCTTATTATTCCTCCTGCTGCCTAGGTGTCCACATATGCAACCATCCTACGTAGGTGCTTCGATGTAAGCGACCACCTAATATGTGTGCGCTTACCAACAAGCCCCTATGTAAGCCACTTTTAGAGGATTTACCTGATCCATCAGGCTCCGGACGAAACTGGGAGGAATAGATAGATGGACGTATTACGCATTGGCGCCAGCTCCATGGACAAAATGCATGAGATCTCAGATACTTGACCAGAATCTGGTTAGTTTGTATAAGCTATAGAACCAAAGAAGAAGGCTGTAGAGAGTGTTATACCTAGATCAGAAGGTCCAATCCTCTTCTTTCAAATATATCTTATGGATCCCAGGTCTTAATTTTACGGATAAACATCATAGCCTACGGACTAGTTATACTTGGCGAAGCGGTGCCAGAAGATCGTTGATCCAATGTACTTCCAAAATAGCCCAAATAGAAGGTAATATCTACAATCTTTTTTCCTTCCGAGAGAAGACATAAACCATCGCCCAGTCCTAACCGGTATATCTACCTCCCATGGGAGACCTCCTTGACTAATGAAGCGAACGAGGAGAGCGAGGGGAGCGAGGAGAGCGAGGAGGACTAGGAGTGGTCGAAGGATCGCACGTAGCCTCATCCCTAGTGGGACCTAGACTGCACCAGGTTCCGTCCCTGCCACACTATTTTATGATCAAGTTAGAAGAATGAAATATTTCTACTTGTTCACGGTTGTTATTTGGTACTCACTGTAATAATCTTACCGCAGGTTTTAGCTAGTAAGTCTTTTTTCATCCAACGTTGCTTGTCCCCATTTTTGCCTCTTTTAATGGTATGCTTTCGGAAGTAACTTGCGCCGGAGCATAAGTTCGTTTTCTTCATGCATTTCTGATCTATATATTAGTAAAATATGTATTAATGGGTATAATCGTTTGTAAATTTTGGGAACCATGGATACTAGACTGAAAAACAACTCACACCCCATGTCTGTTGACGGTATACGATATTAGCGTCTTGATTCATCTTTGTGGTTACTGTAAGACCTGTAACACTGGCAGAGAGGCCAATCAGAAGCAGAAGGGAGAATTTCATTCTTAACAAAGAGTGAAGGAGAAGTGATATTACTCGGTGTTCCCTTCATGAGATGGTTATGAGAAGTTTGATGGAAAAAAAGAAAGAAAGGAAGAAAGAAAGGAAGAAAGAAAGAAAGAAAGAAACTTCGAGGTTCATTGGGAGATCTTTAGAATACTACATGTACCCGCTAGTAGATAGTTCTTGGCTCCATCATATTAATTTCATATGGTTACTATCGTTAGTAGCAGACGCCTACATGGAACACTGCGCCTTTATGATACCGGGATATATCTGGCCTCTTGTCTTGTTGGTAAGCTTAGATTGCTGTAATGTTACCCTGATTATGTGGGTCAATGGTGGAAAATGTGAGCGCCTACCGTGGCTTACTGGCTAGAACCTTCTATTATGCATGTTGGTTATCATTGAGCTTGCAACGATGAGGCATCCTACAATATGCGGCCATGCCGCATGTTAAATGAGCCTTGAAGAAAATCAGAGATCAGCTGACCGACTGAACTGATATAATCATACGAGATCGAGGTTCGTCCTGATCCCCGCCCGGATAGTTTGGTGATGGGGCACTCGCTGAATGCTCATGTGAAACAGCTGCTGTTCTTGTATTGCATGATTCGAGTTTAGGCCCCAGGCCCTCCTGCTTACTGTTTTATTCTTGGGAGAGTTGAAGCGGTCCAGGCTTGTAGGGAAAAGCTGTGTTGGGGGCGCAAGTACCTAGTTTGGTCATAGCTAGATGGTCATCACAGCGGCTTGCCGATCCATCGTACCGAACAGGGATCTATTTATTGAGAAGGATCAGACCCTTGACATCGTAGCTCCAATTGATCTGATCACTGGGTTGCGATGATGCTCGGTTAAATAGATCGTGCCCGCAGTTACCGCAAGATGGAAGCTTATCAACATTGAAGTTACGCGGGAACACTGTTGCTCCAGATAATATTTGGCTGTAATCACTAGATATTTGAGTAGGTTTGGATATTGCAGCTGTGTAAAATTTTCTTCCGTTTAGTAGCTGATGATTACTAGTCTGCTGGCACCAACAGATATCGTACGGTTATATCGGCTTACTTGTTGATTGTTGGTCGACCGTGCATATAATGCGTAATAAATCCGCGCAATCAATCAACAACTTGCAGCCGACAAGCGGAGAGATTTCCATCTATGGAATAGGTTGCATTAATCCCTTGCAAAAAATAGGGGAAAGGAGCAAGTACCCTCTCAATGATTCAGCAACCACTGTGCCCGGCAATGCGGGCTTCGAATGGCGGAGTACAATGATCACTGCCTCGTGGTTTTCTACTAAATCATATCCATGCAGCCGTCGTAACACATTCCAGTTTTTACAAAGTAGAGCTATATTTAGTCTTGTGGCTCACTATCAGCTTGAACGTGTTTTGCGTAGTGATAGCTTGATTTGATGAATAGGTAGTATACCGCAAGCATGGTGAAGGTCTAGGGTAGGTTAAGGGCTTAGGATCAGATTGTCCCAAAGATGATCGATAGGTTGTCGTAGGTCTATATGACAAGCTACCTAGGCAATTTAAAGGAGATCTATGTATATGAGGATTGAATAGAAACCGAAGAAGCCGCTCCAGAGTATTGTACCTATCGGAATTTACCATTGTCGGTCAAATGATCCTAACGGAGAGCCATTGACCCACGAGTAGTCGTTTCATCCCCATCAGGGCCACCACCTCCACCATGCGCAGAGCCGCCCTGGGTCGCCATATCGTATACTGTGGCGTTCGATCTCACCCGAGGTCAGGTGGCGAGGTGTTTGTCGGACTATGTGATTATTACATGTAGAAATGAGGTGATCGATAGTGTGCTATCTCCCGCTGTAACATGCATTTACTGCGGCCCTGATCGGCCTGTTCTCTGATACGACGACCGATCGCTGTAGGTCCAACCGAGCTTTCTTCCGTCATGATTAGTAGCAGCTACAGACCTTACCCAGCTAGCATAAAGAGAGACAGCTTGGTCAACTACACAGCGATCACTAGTCTTGACAGGGGACGGAACACTGGACGGCAAACAGAGAGGTCAGCTGCAGAGCACTTACTTATCGTAATAGGAGACAAACTATTTAGCAATTACATGTTTGAATAAGTATCTAGTCTGTCTGCCTATATAAAGGCCATATAGGCAACTGCCACATCTTCCAAGCCCCGCTCAGCCACATTGAGGAGGGAAATAGCGATGTGTAGTTGCTGGATGGTTATCTTCAATCAATTGAGCGAATGGATTCTTTTGAGAACCTCGCCCAGGAGAAAGATATCACGTTCCTTGATGAAGCGGCCGAATTCGGACGTAGGCTTTGCCTCTTCCATTTGCTTCCTAGCCTCTTCCACAGAGACCCAACGATGAACGAGGCGATCTTCAATCTCGAGTTCTGTCAGCTCAGGTGCGCCAGAGTCGTCGACAAGATCTGCGCAATAGCAGTAAGAGATCTGATGGAGATCATTGCGGTACTCTTCGGTTGTTGCAACACAGCCGATGGGGCGGATTTTGATCAATGCTCCAGTTTCCTCCTTCATTTCTCGCTCGACTGCAACGATGTGGTCCTCTCCAGGATCAATGCCGCCGCCTGGGAGCTTGTAGTAATCCTCCTTTTCGGCGTGGATAAGTGCAATTTGACCCGAGACGTTGAAGGTGACAACTCGCACGGCTTGGCGTTCCGTGTAGGTCATATTGGAGTTTTTGATACCAATTGTCTTTGATGGGGTGGCCATGATGGATGTCTGATGTGGTTGTTGGATTATAGCAAGAGCAGTAGCAGCTTGCAAATTGAAGATGTAAGATTTCAGATGGTTTTGAGTAGATAGCATTCAAGGAAAGCAAAGAAAAAAAGTTGAGGGGAGTTTCAACACTGAAGATTGAGGAGGGGAAGCTGCCTCAGCCTCAATACTTACATTCCTAGTCAGCCCTGCAAGGATCTACTGCATGTTGGTTCAACATGCAGCTTCTGCCTGAATTACCCAGGCGCTAACAATATGAGTCAAGGACTAGCGCTTATGGCGGGCGACTGATTGCAGAAGAACCAATTGTGATCATTTCTCGCACAAACACTCAATGGATTCAGCGGCTCTTGCACCCAAGAGCTCCCCAGTTGGTAAGAGATCTCAATGGGCTAAGCGTTGAACTAGAGCCTCATCTCGGTGAGGCGGAGTCTCCCCTTGCTCCACTGAGGGAGGCGTGGGAGAGGAATTCGAAAATGTGTAAATCATGCAAGGGACACACCAGCAACGATGGGAAGAACATCAACCAACCAATTGAGGATAAAAAGCCTGTTCCTGGCCCCTGATTTAGCCTGGCCGGCCTTGGCCTGGCCTTGTGCGAAGCCTCACAACATTGAACTGAATCAGATCAGCCATTAAGCAAGCCCATATTAAGAAGCCAACAAACAATGGAAAGCATGTCACCCAGTGGAGTCAAGGTCGAGAAATTGATTTTTCCCCGGTTTCAATTTTATGTGCTCAGTCCGTGGCGCAGAAAACAACAACGAACGCTATTTTGACTTAGCACAGATCAGTTGGCTCATTCGTAATGGGGGAATTGATACCATATGTATTTATATGCCTGAGGGATCTGTAGCTTTCACTGTATTTCATTGTTTATACCAAATTGTATATTCTTAAGATCAACTCATCTACCATATTTAGACACGAGCAGTCATTGCACAGTGGCAAATATCAGACGTCTCTCTACAATTATTCATGAAAGTTTGCTTTCTATTCCATTTGTTTTTGACTAGAAAATCCTTGAATTCTCACCTTTCTTTTACAAACCAAGCCTCCATACTACCGGGTCACTGCCTACCATGTTGTTTTACGACTCGGAGCTTGAGCTTTTCATCAACGATGAGCCCCTTCTCATCTCATCCAAAACCCAAAACGCCGTTAAGGACATCGGAATCAATCTTAGCTGGGATCAAAATGGCTACATTCACAAAGTATCCCATGCCGACGTAATAGACCTTAGCGCCAAGCTTGGTATGGTCGTTCTCTCTGTCAAAGACTTCATGAGCTTGGTGCAGAGAGAGCCCAGAGTTGCCTCGCACAAGTTCGCCGAATGGCTTCAAGACTCTGACTAACTCACCCCTGAAGGGGAAATGAGGGACTCTACCGGCAAGATTCTGGATGTTCCCTCATCTAGACCCGGCTGGTTTGATCTCGACAACGTTGGAGCGGACGGCTTACCAACCTCTGTCTCTACGTCCTACACATCCCAAGCCAAAGCCAACAATAAGAGTCGAAACCTTCCATTGACAGTCGTCAAACAGATCATCTATAACACCCAATTTGACAGAGTTGTGCAGGAGAAAATCTCAATGTTTTTCAACGACAGATTTCATGACAAAGGCTTCCGAAGCGCCATTCTGAACATCGTCAAGAGCGCACGTACAGCTATGCATGGCTATCACCATGTCTCATGCAAAGGAAATGACGTTGTCATCACGGATGTGCCCCATCAAACTCCTCGCCTTCTTCTGGCACCTCTTTTAGAAGGCATCGTCAGGGAACACCTTCTTTTTTTCCGAGCTAAATCTATTGGCATGTATGTTTCCTGCGGCTTTTATACTAATGAACAGGGCGATTACGGTCAAGTCAACAAGGAACCCAGCGTGAAGACCGGAATCACCTTTAACGAGGTCAAGGCTCTGTTGGCAGAAGGGAGTCCTGAGACGAGTCTTATGACATTGCCCCAGTACTGGAAGGTATACCGAGAATGCCTAGAGCTGAATGACTCTGTGACCCTCAAGAGTCTTCAGGATTCTGACCATGTGGAGCTTTTGGATACCGTCTTTTATCACTGCTCAAGCGTCAAACATGGAAATCAAAAGCAACCTACTCAGCAATCTATCTTGATGGCCAGGCAATCCTTGATTCGACCCGACGACATCAATCTGAAAACGGGACTTCCTGATCGCTTGACATCACCGGACAACTATGGTGACACGGAACTTTGGAGGTATTGGTCACCAGATCGGGAAGAGAACGTAGCCACGCGCGGTCATATCTTCGTCATGGACCAGACATGTATTGATCTCAAGATCGGTACCGATGAAAGAACGCAACAGTTGACTTTCCGGCCAATTTACCGCGATATTCCAGATATCCACTACGACATGGAACTCACGGAGGATAAGTCTTGGATCAAGGTCAATGTGTTTCCAAGACTATTCTCCATTCGAACCCAATCCACGGGTAGAATTCACCGGCTTTCAATCTCGAAGTTGGCCCATGATTTCTCCAGCAACTTTCGTACGATTGGGAAAGAGATACATCTGTCATTACTGCTTCTCGCCTGTGCCAACCCATGTTCCCAGGGCTTCCTACTACACAGTCTATAACCGTTTCTGTAGCAGGCCCGGGGATGAATGACCTGACAGGGATTTCCACTGGGTCCTGACTCGAATGAATCCTACTAGATGATGGACCCGTTAGTTGTGCTTTCTTTCTTGTTATTAGCCTGTTGTTCGCGCTAATATCAAGACGGAGGAAGGGTCGGCTTCAGGGCTCTTCACGTTTTAATTGAGATGGACTGCTTTTCTTGTCATCGTATAGCTAGCTCGGTACCATCATTATAGCAGGAATAAATCACATATACATACGTATTGTTAAGGCCCTTGACATTTTGTTATACGATATATTAGGATCCTAAGCCACTCATCCGGATTATAGTGCGCTCCAAGACTTGGGAAAATGTGACTTGATTGTAGCGCTTGACTTCATCGAAGAAGAGCTTCTGGGTGGTGCCTGTCTCTATGGTGCCCTTGGGCTATCCACGTAGATTCATTGTCTGCAGGTTACTGTTGTTGGTGGCATGGATGGGGTAAGAAAATCAAATTCATACCAAACTCTGTAGCCAATAATCATATCTATAAATCAAAGTCCTCCTAGAACCACTGGAAGCTTCATGGCCGCCGCTATATGGATATGGCCACCCCATCGCCCACAGCCGCCAGCATCCTCCGGGACCAAATCTCTGGCTAAATTTCTGGATCATGCCTTCGTAGCTTATATGTGCCCCTTGTTTTTTTCGAGTTCTCCACTGAAGAGCAGTAGTGATCTCATACAACACCGTTAGTACGGGCGTCGCAACTCCCCGCCCATTGCGAGCCTCTCGAACAATTTCTCCTAGGATATTCTCATGGTCAATGAAATTACCCTATGGTATAAGTTAGTAAGATCCCGTATTATAATATGCAACAATGATGTAATGACAGCCTACCTTTTGCAAGTCGATTTGCATGCTTGGGACAATGTTCTCCTCAACGGGATTGCTTTGGATCGTCCTGTGCACGATATCTTCCGGGAGTTGGTGCCCGGCGGCCTGCGCCACTTCCAACACTTCCTTCATGGCGGGGATAACGAGAGTATCCATAGCTCTGCCCATTTTCTGTAGTTCACCAGTATCCAAGCCTGTTATAGCACATATTGGGTTCCACGAAGCGTTATACACCAGTTTGCTCCAACGGTCAAAACCCGTATCTGGTTTGTATAGGCACGTAGTTTTACCCCCAGCACTGTAAATGGCCACAAATCGTTGAGCAGCTAGGCATTGTTCTTCGTCACTGAGATTGGGGTTCTGGAAAGGTCCAACATGCAAAAGGTCGTTTTGTTTCTGTTCGATGATGCCTAGTGCGATTTCATGCGCATCGATTCGGCTGACGCCAGATATGACGATGTTTGACGGAAACCGGTGGAATAGGGACTTTTCTATGTTTAATCCATTTTGTATCAGGACAATAGAAGTATGGCTGGGCGTTACGGCGGGAGCAATAATGTCGCAGACGGTCGGAGTGACGTCCGGAATATTCTTGGTACAACACACAATGTAATCAAATTGTCGGTCAATTGCTGAATCCGACATATTGGGGACCGTATTCAAGACTAAACTCCAGCCGGCTTGGTGAGCGATGCAGTTCGAATGATAGAAGGTTATGCAGACCTTTGGATGGACGCCAGCTCTGTATCTCGCCGTGCTCGCAAGATCTGATTGTGAAACCATTTTTATTCACAATCTCGTAATTGGAACGCAGGACTGAAGATACTTCCACCTGGCCTCCAAGCTCGAGGTTGAGGGCAGCTATTGTCCCAATGCCGCCGCTGCCAACCACAAGGACTTTCGCCTTTGGAGATGCCATCCTAGAGTATCCAAATGTTGTACAATAGCTAAGAAGTCCGCTTGGAATATAAGCCACATGTAAGTAATTCAGTGTCATAAAAGCGCAGCTATATATGTGCTTGTCTGCTTGATGAGCAAGTAGACCGGGGACGCCGTCCTCTAGACTTTAAACTTCAAAGTGTTTCGGGCGGTCACTCCAGTTTCGCAGTAGAGGATACCGGCATCATCTTTCCAAGCCTCATTTCGAGAGTGGTAGTGCCTTCCTTCCATACGGTACAAGTTTTAACATGATAAATTTTGGCTTCTTGCCGGTCTGATCCGGGTGTGTTGCGACCCGGATGTGTGCTGATCCGGGTGATTCTGACTGGCTTCGGAGTTCTGCATCCTCCCGGCTCTCGGAAAGGAGTTCTGGTGTACACTACCGGAAATGAGGCGTCTACCTACCTGGAATGAGGGGGAGGTGCGCCTTCCATTAACAGATGATCTCCGGACGAGGCAGTAGGCCCTAGAGCATTAACATTGTGGCCTTTGTAGAAAGTGTGCTTCCTTTTCCGAATTCTTCCTCATATATATCACCACCCACAATCGTGTCCTTGAGACGAAGGGTTTGAGGACAGGCTTTTTTTCTCTTTCTCTTGAGCAGCTCTCCCGTGTCGTCAATACTATATTCGGAATGGAGATTGGAATCATTGGCTCTGGAGTCATAGGACTCACATCAGCCCTTGCTCTTGTTAAAGACGGTTTTAAGGTGGCTATCGTTGCACGCGACTTGCCTGGAGATGATGATTCCCAACAGTGGTCCAGCCCATGGTAAGGGACCTCACAATCTCAACTGAACGACGACTGACGAGATTTGGCGTTTCAAGGGCTGGCGCAGGGATCCTTCCTTACCCGGACAGCAAAGGACATGACTTACAGACCGAGACATTCAAATTACTGGGAACTGGCCCATCGTGACCCAACCAGTGGCGTGCAGGTTCGACCTTTTACAACCATTCAACT
The DNA here is from genome assembly GCA_026958235.1 of Clonostachys rosea. Lineage (NCBI taxonomy): Eukaryota > Fungi > Ascomycota > Sordariomycetes > Hypocreales > Bionectriaceae > Clonostachys > Clonostachys rosea. Next base: position 1,412,395 of record CP110207.1, read on the forward strand.
TCCATCAGCACCAGAAATAACAGTTGCTCAATTCTAGGTAGTGACATGATTCCACGATCTGGTACAAAAACATGGTCCCCAAGTACCGGCTTCTGCCCTCGAAGGATCTTCCAGCAAATGCCAAAATTGGATTCAAATATCAGTCTATGGCGGTGAACCCAGCAGTTTTCCTCCCCTGGATGAAATTGTTGCTCGATCAAAAAGGAGTACGTTTCATCCGTGCGGAGGTGAAGTCATTCGCGGAGGCTCGCTCTATCCTGAAGACCCCAGTCATCATCAACGCATCCGGTTTGGGAGCCTTTGACCTTGCTGGTGACGACAAGGTAATCGCCGTTCGTGGCCAAACAATGCTTGTTCAGAGCGACTCTCACGAAATGGTCATGTTCCAGGGCTCTCATTACACGTATCAGATTCCGCGTATGTTCAGCGGGGGAGTCATAATCGGCGGAGTCAGTCAGCCAGGAAACTCAGACCAAGACGTAGATCCCGATCTCCGACCAGACATTTTGCAGCGCATGAATGCGATATGCAAGCATCGGTTCCGGTCGTTAGATCTAAATAAACATGTCATAGCAGACCTAGTTGGTTTTAGGCCAAGCAGGAAGGGAGGGTATCGACTCGAACGTGAGGCTGAGATCATTCACGCCTATGGTTTCAACACTCTAGGATATACTTACAGCTACGGGGTGGCTTTGAAAGTCTGCGAGCTTACAAAATCTTTGCTGTCAGAGAAGAGAGCTTTACGTAGTCATCTTTGAAATGTTGTTTTGTCGGACCTCTCAGCGCCGCCGGTGACTACTGGTCCTGTTCCACTGTCTCTTATTAGTATAGAATCAGTAAAGCCAGCGGAGTAGATCAACCTCGCAGAGGTCCGACAAGTATCACTTTGATTATCCCAGATGATATTCGAAATCGCAATATTTTCGCTGCTATTCATAGGCTGGCGTTCGCCGAATAGGCTACGAGTGAGCAAGGAATATCAAGCCACGTTTGACAGCGAAATTTCGTTTCGGGAAAGTCTCCGGAAGAGCTTCCATCAGCTAGCGCAACACTGTCCATTGAACTAGTAAGGATCAGCTTCATTTTCCCAGCCGTGCACGTGAACGGCTTCTATGGACCGGCTACTCCTCCAGGTCGAACCTAATTACCCACGTGCAACCGGGTAAGGGTCTTAAGTCGTGCCTAACAACGAGATATCATACTTGGAGCAGATCCGGCGGTGACGATTAAGTCTGAGTTCGGAGTTTTGAGAATGCTTCTATCCGGCACCGGATTGTTGTCAGAACTTTGGTAGCTATTCCAGATACAAAATAAAAACGACATAAAGGGTGCCATCCACTTCCTGACGAAACCAATCAAGTATAATATAAAGCGAACGCTGTTGAGAGGGCAAACCTGATAATGTGCCCAGCAAACATGTTTCCAGCACTTGTCTCTATTTCCACCACGGAAGCTTGTCCAGGTGAGTTCTATCTGGTCCCAATCCTAATCAAACTAATTGTATGCTACAGCAATTGTGCCTTATGTATGACCCCTCAGTTTTTCATAAAGCCCTTGGCTAATGTACTAAACTTGAGGCGTAAAGTCACAGGCTGTCGTTGCCGGACCGTACGTTTTTCTTTCTGATCAGATCCCTATCGATTCGGACGGCGAGCCTCTTGAAGGAAGCATTGCGGATAAAACACATGCCTGTTGCAAGAGCGTCAAGGCTGCATTAGCAGCTGCAGGGAGTGACATCAGTCGTGTGGCCAAGGTCACGGTCTTCCTAGATGACATGAAGAACTTCGCCGAGTTCAACACGGTTTACCAGACTTATTTCACGCATCGACCAGCTAGAAGTTGCGTTGCTGTCAAAACTCTGCCAAAGAATCTAGAGGTGGAGATAGAGTGTATTGCCTTGGTAAATATCGGTTCTCGCCTTTAAATAAGCAGAGGAATCAAGCAGATTGTTAAACAAGCTTTCTTTATTCCCTATGGTCTTGGACCCTGAATGTGCGAGATTTATAAGATACGTCTAAAATCCGCTCCTATTCTTGACTAGGGTTGAATGCGGCCCTCTAACTCTTTGATATATGTGACTTCATTATAGCGCTTGGGTTCATCGAGGAAGAGCAAGGTGCCGTCGAGCGGAGGCCGCCAACCAGGGCCCTGATAATTTGCAATTCCATTAGGAGTGGCGTGGGTGAGGACTGGAAACAGCCATGCATTGAAGTTCAGATTGTCACCTTGTGAACTGCGACCTTACAATGGATTCCCACCAATACTGTAAGCATCGATCCTCTCAAGCTTCAGTGATCGTTCAAATCTATCCCTTTTAGGCTGAAATCAAGCCCCAATCTGTCATTCGGATGTTGAGTTGCGAACTTTCCCTTCTGGGATACCAACAGCCGCAGTCATTGGATCAACCCCGCGATATATCCCTGAGCTCGCTCCCAACAAACCTGGAATAAAGTGCTAGACAGAAGGAACATCACGCCATACTGTACGAAACACGGCCGCAGATCCCTCCAGGCTTACGCAACGTGCTCCATACAGCTACCCGTCTTGGCAGTCTTGTCATGTCGGCAATCTAGAAGATCAAGGCCACCGTGCATATGATGTCGCATGGCAGAGCCGCTGGTGGGTTGAAGGCCTCGCGTCTGCTTGCCCATCAGAGCGACGCGCTCCAATAAATGAAACTTTCTCATTTTTAATCCTTGATTCACTATACTGATGGCAATGGAATCTTATAGAAAGAATATTATTTCCACCTATCTCGTTGATATAACTTGGTCCGTGTCAAATTTAGGATAAGTGGCACATCCCCGAGTCTATCCTTCAGTAGCACGTCACAAGGTTATATGGTTAACAAAATTAGACTTATTTCCATCAATCACATCGTAAATATCTCCAATGGGAGAAGAACAAAATTGCGAGAGCTAGGGAAGTCCAGAATCCAAACTTTTATAAAGTATCTCACGCTTCCTCGTTCTAAACGAAGGCATGTGCCGAAAAGCAAACAGCTTCAAGTAGTCAGCCCCCAATCCAAGTCCCTTGAAAACCCATTGTTCAAGATGTACTACCCAGCACGTTTCACAATTGCATTGGCCGGGTTAGTCCCGACTGTTTTGGCCTGTCTTGGATGGGAAGGTGGACTGCCCACTCCAACCTCCAGCAAAACAATCTCAGCCCCCATCACCATTGGTGCTGGTGAGACTTTCGATGCTGGGTGGGTGAAATATGACCGTGGTTCTGGTGCTTGCGAAGATGGCGAAGGAGGTTCGTATCATACCTCTTCTCCTTTTGACCGGCTCGCTTCTCTAACCGCTGGGTTCTTGCCCAAGCAGGCGATTCCGATGCCGTGTTTCTTCTAGAATCTGGAGCAACGCTCCAAAACGTCATCATTGGAAAGAATCAAATGGAAGGCGTTCACTGCCTTGGGCCCTGCACGCTCCGGTTTGTCTGGTTTGAAGATGTCTGCGAGGATGCAATCACCATTGTGAGTGCTGTCCCTGACTAAACGAAATAGTGCTGACAACAACCGTACAGAAAGGCGACAAGAAGGGCGAGGAGAGTTGGATCATCGGTGGCGGCGCGTATCACGCTTCCGACAAGATCGTCCAGCACAATGGCTGCGGCACCGTCAACATCATCAACTTCTACGCCGAAGACTACGGCAAGGTGTACAGATCTTGTGGGAACTGTAGCAGCCAGTGCCAGAGGAACGTTTATGTGGAGGGCACAACTGCCTACGATGGTGGCGAGGTTGTTGGCATCAACTACAACTACGGCGATACTGCTACACTGATCAATGTCTGCACCGATGCCGACCACCCCTGCGTCCTGTATGATGGATGCAGCAATAGTTGTGAACCTTCGAAGGTTGGTTACTGTTCAGGTTAACGACAGGCAACTACTCAATCAATGGCCCCAGACTGCTTGTTCACCAATATTGGGCCATGGTTTCTATTACTTAGCAAAGCACGCCTTATGAGCTTTGGAACTTCCAGGTACCAGAAGTGGCCAGCAGTGTTTCTAGTCCTGGTCCAGAAAACTCAATCATAAGCATTATCTATTCTAAATTCAAGATCTCTCCCATCTCCCGTTTCGTACATTAAGAATAGTATGTGACTGTGCAAGAACATCATACAAGATGGATAACTCTTCTCATCCTTATCCTCATTCCTATAATCTTCATTACGAATTAATCCTCGTTAGATCACCAAATGGGCCACTTATGCCAATATCATTATAGAGGTATTGTATTCTTGGGTGTTTGTTACGCCTTTTCTTTACCGGACCTCGTATCTGATGGAGGCGACGGCATGACGGCAAGCTCATGGGCCGAGTCGCTTTCTAATGACGACACCGTCATGATGCTGGCATGATGCGATTCTACCCCTTTCACCTCCTCATCGCTTTTTGACACATATGTCACGGCAGTGGGCACCGCCGGGGGATCGCGCACCGGCGGCGAGGGCGGCACGCTTCCTCCTGCGCCGCCCCTCATCAAATTGCGGCCGTCCCCAGATATTATTTCAGACACTCCTGTCCGGTAGCGACCAGAACCGCCCATACGGAGCATTCCTGAGCCCAGCCTGCTCGCGGTAGGTATCACAGGCGTGCTTCGTTCCTCAGCCGCAGCCGCGCCTACGCCGCACAAGGCACACCATCTAGCCACCAGGCCCGTCTTCGCGGCGAGGAATATGAGAACACCCAGAGCGACGGCGACCGCCACCGCGCCGACCGCCACGCCTACTTTCCCACCTTTGGATAGAGAGGAGCCTGGCGCCCCGTGGGAACCACCTGGGGAAGTAGGCGCCGCGGTGCAGTAGCTTGAAAGGGATGCGCCGGCATTGACTGAAGAGTAATAGCTCTGGAGCTCGCTGGGCAATGCCGTATACCAATCAGGTGTGGTGTACACCGAATCTCCGGTAGCAGTTAGAAAGCAGAGCGCGGTGGGCTCGGTCTGTGCCGAGGTAGGGATGGCGGTCCGGATGATGTCCGAGATGCTGTCCGAGGTGCTGTCCGTGGGAAGAGAGGTGGGAGCAGTTCCCCCAGTCGTAGTTGGTCGTCCGGATGTGCTGTATGATGTAGAGCCCAATGATGACCGGGTACTAGTAGCCGATTCTGAGGTGTTTATGGTAGATGAGGGAGCAGAAATCGTCCCCGACGTCGTTCCTGATGTCTTTGTTGATGTTACTGCTGTCGTCGTTGTCGTCGTTTCACAAATATTCCCATCGCAGCACTGCTGTCCGCTTGACATACATTTACCACCACATACATTCTCTTTGCGGCAGCATGTGCTCCTAACATTTCATCTATTGTAAGACAAGCTTCTCATATACGCGGCCGGGTTGACTCACTCCTCTAAGCAAGACTCATCGTTTGAACAGTCACCTGAGCCGCAGCATATCCGATCTTTCGAGATGCACTGAAATTGTGATGCTTCTGAAAGTGAACCTGAACCAACATGGCAGGCAATCTGTCCCTCATTTGCGCAACAACTACATGTTCTAGTGTTTTAGCAAAAAGATCTACCGGTTAATATAGAAAAGAGGGAACTCCTACGCCTTCGCCCCTTTTGGCTGCGCCGCGGGGCAGTGTGATCTGGAACTTCCCTTCCCGCAACTGTAGCGTACAGTGGTCGTGTCTTGTGGGTAGCACTGCTTGCCTTCTTCCCCATAGCATACGAAGGAGTTGTAGGTAGAGCCGCGGCATTTGCTAGCCTCAATAATCCCATCCATTCCGGCGTCTTTTAGGCGTACGTCCGTAAGGTCATCATAGAGGATAAACTTGAGCAAAAATAAAGCCTCGATCGGAATGCGAGAAAAAACAAGGGGTCCTTCGCATCTAGACGCTTCGGTCTGCCAGCAAACCGGTCAAAGTGGAGAAGCCTGATGTGTGTTGAAACACCGCCCTGGCGCTTGGGCGGTAGAACGAGGTGCATAAACTATGCCAAGCGACGGTCAAGGGGTCGCATTGCTTCCCAGTCCGCTCTCATTGGCTTATGGGCAGCCCAAACCAAAGTAGACCCCCATAAACAGACCCTGTTGGGTCAGAAACACTGAGCGAGCATATTAGTGTGTTGGCTGGAAGTTGACGAGGTTGAGACGACAGACTTTACCAACATTTGAGAAAAGGAGAGCAACCAGTGGCCACTCGCCGAGTTTCTGAATATCTCTGGAGCGGTGGAGGGGCTACACCATCGCAGGATGTTCTTTTCTCATCCAAGAGGCCGGCTGCTTCATGTCACGATATTTCCTTGTGTGCGCAGCAGCGTTAAAATGGCTTGGCGTGTAACACATCAATTGCCTGCAACTCACACGTGCCGTGTCTCCATCAGGCTCCCTCGTTTCCAAGCTGAGCCCCTCATCATCTCCTTGGAGGGCTATTCAACAAGAATAATGGTATCACGGAATTCTGTTGTCGCTCTAGTTGCCTTCACTACAACTCAGGTGCTCTATCTACTATTATCTTTGGGGTGTAGTCGCAATCTCAAGGTTATTGTGTAGGCTATTCTCTTTCTCAATTCATGTCTCACCTTCTCTCACCCTGCTCTTACCAACTTCAGTGTCAGTGTCATCTATGAATAGGAAAAACTGAAATGCAGCGACGGCAACCCTTGCGCATAGAGTGAATCAAGACTATTCCAGGGCTAAACCAAGCCCTTTTAGCATCATCCTTCCTCGAACACTGAGGGGCTCCTTGAAGCATCTTTGCTCGCACAGCGATCGGCACGTTGAGAGGAATCAGTAATTAAAGACACAATCATTTCATTCAACTAACTCTCCTATCTATACAGGACCACCCAACCTTCAATCAACACAACGATCGTCAAAAGCAAGTCTAAAAGTAAAGTTCTCTAATGTAATCCTCAAAAGCGCGCTGTTGAAGCTCTTCGAGGCTTCTTCGCTGAGGCTGTTGTGGGTGAGGGAAAAAGGCATTCTTGAAATCCGCGACCGTAGACACTGCCGTAGCGACGCGTTCTATAGCCTGAGGGGTATTCCTGCCGAAGGAAGACGCAGCTTTCTTGAACCTCTGGGTCTTAACACCGCGGCCTTCGAGGTGCTCGAGGTTTCTTCGCTGAGGCTGTTTGGGCTGGGGGAAAAAGGCATTCTTGAAATCCGCGGCCGCACCCACGGCCGCAACGCCGCTATCCCAAACACTCCCGCCATGCTTGCGGATACCAGAAATACCTTTCTTGAGCCTCTGGGTCTTGATACCGCGGTCTTCAAGGTGCTCAAGGCTTCTTTGCTGAGGCTGTTGTGGCTGAGGGAAAAAGGCATTCTTGAAATCCGCGGCCGCACCCACGGCCGCAACGCTGCTATCCCAAACACTCCCGCCATGCTTGCGGATACCAGAAATACCTTTCTTGAGCCTCTGGGTCTTGATACCGCGGTCTTCAAGGTGCTCAAGGCTTCTTTGCTGAGGCTGCTGTGGCTGAGGGAAAAAGGCACTCTTAAAGTCCGCGGCCGCGCCCACTGCCGCAACTCCGCTGTCCCAAGCACTCCCGCCATGCTTGCGGATACCAGAGATGAAGTTCTTGATCGCTCGATCCTCGAGCGCGCGCTCGTTGATGGGAACATAAACAGGCGCTGCAAGCCCTGTCTCGGAGAGGCTGAGGGCCACGACGGCGGTAAGAGAAAGTTGCTTAAGGCAGACCATTGTGAAGATGTAGAGTGGGTAAAAAGTGAAAAGTAAAAAAGGAATTCGTAAAAGAGATGATAATGAAAGAATAACTTTAATGTCCAGCAAAAGCAAATGTTTAGAAATATTTGAGAGAGAAGTGAATAGAGGCCAGCTCTAGGTGTGAATTGTTTTTGATGTTTGTTAGATGGTTGTTGATGAAAAGAAAACTCTCGATCTGGGGCAGGAAGACGGTCTCTTTATACTCATTTTCACAACTGAATCATTATGAATTTTGGAGTTCCCTGATGTTGATGCTATTCTTGAATATCTGGAATGAGATTGACAAGGCAAACCGGAGGCCAGATGACATGTTGGGATACGCGATTGCAAACAATCAGCCTCGCAGATCCCACGTTAGTTGCATGGCAATCTCCAACACTAGCATGTTCCTACCCAAAGCAGAACATCTTAGTTGATACTGGCTAGATCTCATCGCCAATCTAGAGACTGTGGTCAAAAATAGTCAATGTCGGCCACAAGCGCCGCCTCTCGCAGGCTGGTTCAGTTCAGCCACTGTTGGTCCAGAGGTGGGAACATGACATGGGATGTGGGGGCCTCGTAGCCTTTTTGTTCGCGTCTAAATATACATGCTGATCAGGGATTTGAGAAATGCCGGCGGGGAACACGCTAATTACACTATTCACAGAGAGAAAAAAAGGTTCTTCAACTAGATGGCCGGAGCAATTATCACAGAAGACCTAAGCAGGGTTTTCCGAGAACCGTAGAGCAGATATTTTTCTTCAATGGAATTATTTCAAACCTACCAAGCGCGCTAGGCAAAGATACACACATCTTTCAAGTCCAGTAAATTAACTAGGACAAGAGGGCTGTGCTGGGGTGGCGCTGTAACCTGTTGGTCCGCCCATTGGACAATGGGATGAAAACCTGGCCGGCACTTGGTCTCCCACAATCCGTCCGTGTGGCTTGTCAAGACTAGGGGTCTTTACTGCGGCCTCGATCCGCAATGACGAGATCCAACAGGGATCGTACTTCCGACCATAAGGCGGATGCGCGATAGGGCTGCCTCATTGCCTATTCCAATTACACGGCGAGCTGGGAGGAATATGTTATTGTGGCTCTGTGCTCCCTTGTAATCTACCAATCTCAAAACCCGCCACATTCTTCGGGGCGACTCACTCGCTAACCTTCTCATACATGACAGCCATGTTATGTCTTCACGTCGAATGTACTAGGAGTTTGACCAGTTTCAGACGCCACCAACAGGTCTAGTCTGTTCCAGTCAGTGATTCGTTCAGCCCCCAGAAATGAGGATTGAAATTCATGTTCTCTCCCTTGTTGATGGACCAGAATTCAGGCTGACTCCAAAGCCTCGTGCCACACAATCACGGAGGTGGCTATGACTAGCTCCTCTTCCGGAACCAACACAACTCCTTCATGCTATGTCTTTCCCGTGATGGCAAATAAATGCAGCCAGCCTCCAGTCATCTCCACTCCCACGAAACAGGTTTGTTGCTAACCTAGCCGGATTCATTGAAACCCACGATTCATGTTCTCATGGCACCTTTTGGTCATATGCACCGACAAAAGCCACTTAACTTCCTAATTCAACCACGGTTTTGCATGGACGCTCTCTGACTCGTTCTCTAAAGGTCTCTGTTGGTTGCAATTTCATGTATTCTCCCCCCTGGTGAATCAAATACATGGCTCTTGGCTCAGCTCGGTTTCTGGTCGCACAGCCCAGTCATCGAAATGGGTGCACCTAGGTCCAGGGAGCTTTGGGGGTTGCATTAGCTCCCACGGCCTTCGGAGAGTGCTGGCTTTGGCATTGGAGTCAAATCGCGCTCCGGTGAGATGTACATACGTCAACCAAGGAGATAAAAAGCGATGTATGCTTTCTAATTATAGGGATGGAATGGCATTTCTTGGTACTGCTTCCATGAAACATAAGACATTCACATCAGGGAAGCTGTAAGAGAACAGCAATGGGAAAACAGCACGTGTGTTATCTGAACCACCGCCCCATTCTTTTGTCCTGGTTTTGCTTTATAGCGATGGAAGATTCATGGGCTTAAAATACAACGGCAAGATAAACATCTTAATTCAGATAATTATTGAAACTATTAGATTGTTGACTACATCTCTTCTAAATAGCTAGGTAGGCGGGAATGTCGCTCTTCAATCAAAGACGATCCCCAAAGCCTTGCCAAGATTAAACCGGCCCAAACCCTAGGCTAGCCTTCGAGGCCCAAAGTTGGTTGCCAAATCTAAACTGGCTTGTCTAAAAAAAATTAAGGTCTTCAGAAAAAGATGTTCCAAAATTATAGAAGTTTAGAACTGATCAAATAGTTATAGTAAAAGGCGAAATAGGTATTGCAGATATCCATTTATGTGGAAATGAATGTTATTAGCTTAACTCCACTAGAAGACTTGTACCTCCCCTCCACGTGCTAGTACGGCATAGATCTTTTAACAAGGCTGAATTCTAACATTTGCACTCTCATCTCCCCCCAATTGATCCATTTCGATCAAGGCCCAAATCATTTTACATATTTCAAAGTTTAAATCAGGATTTACAGCACAAACCAGTTTTGTGGTACAGGCATAGTCAGGTTTACTCAGAATCTTAGTTGTGTGATCAGAGCATGGGAGGGAGCCGGCATTGGATCTCGTCAGCCTCGCTCAAGCAAAAGCTGTCAGACCCAATGTTGGGAGTCTGATATTCAATGTCATTCTGGCCATTTTCCGCCGCGAGATTAATTCAATACTCTGCGAGTCGCTAGCCAATTCGCTAGTCCCTCCCCTTCGGGAGGCGATGATTTTGAATCCCCACAAGTATCTGGTTATGAGGGGTTATGTGCATGAGGTAGGGGGGTGGCCTCCTCGTTGTTTACCTTACAATAAGCCAAGATTGAATTGGGCATATTGGTCGCATCATATCATGTGACTCGTATTGCTATGCGATACTCATGTCATCTAGATTGGGCACCGAACGTAGGAGCTGTTTCAATCATCGCAACAACAAGCTTCCCAATTCTAAGAATCATTCTACAACTAAAACGTCAATATACAGTCTAGGGCTCCCCTACCTGTAGTCTAATTAAGATGCCTCTCGCTGCTATTACTGCCATGGAAATACAAGCGTTCGCGCAGGTGATGTATCCGGACAAGCCTTCGGACCAAGCCGTCTTCCAATTTTACCGCGACCTCTATGAGTTCTTACCTGAATCTATCGGCCCAAATCTACCTGAACTTGGACTATTACTCGCTAGTGTCTCCGGCTTGGACCCGAAGCTCGTCGCCTTAGGCAAGATAGCTATGATAATTGGAGGGCTGGCGGGGAAGCCCGGCACAAAGAAGAAGGGACTTGGTCTCACTCCACTTGTGGACCAAAAGGAAATGTCTGTTGTTAATGGTTCTTTCAACTCGAACCCGCGGTTCGCGAGCGCATTTTCTTGTGCCGCCTTAGCCCTGAGTGCCCTTGCGATAAAGGTGGGCATGGACGCGGTCAGACGTATTGGGTCAGCTCTCGATGCGATTAAAGATGAGCTTTCCATTCAGAATGTTGCCAACGTTCAAGGCTGGGGTGAAGGTGGCCTAGGTTACCATATTCATCGTCTTGTCTCGATGGAAATCGAAAAGTCCAATAGAGAAAATGGCCTACACCTGTTCTATGTCTGGACTCCCGGCAATACATCCTGGCATGCAAGATTCGCAGAGCGATGTCGAGATTCACCCCTGGGTCGGCAATTCGGAGGCTACCATCATGACTTAGGCGCTATTTGCAATCTCATGTGGTCAAACAGGAGAACTCTTGTCGAAATGTTACCTCCTGGAAGGGATGCAATATTCTACCTCTTAGTGCCCTCGTTTGAAACCATTGCGATTGACGATCCAATCATTTTCCATGAAAGCCTTCAACCACTTGTCGTCAAAGGTGATCTCTATAGAGGTCATCCGTTGGTCTGGCTAAATGCTGCTCTTCATCCGAGACCTGTCTTCCAGGACGTTGGCATTTTACCAGATATCAATATCGAGATCCACAAGACCGGAGGCAAGGCCTTCCTTGGATGCTGTGCCTGCGCTGTCACAATGGCGGTCGGAGGTACGTTATGCCCTCCTTTGCTCCCTCTTGGGCCTTATATGGCCACGGGTTTTGCTTCTTCTTGTTTAGGGGGCATGGCAACCGCGATAGGAACAACGGGAACTATGATATACAATGACCTTAACAAACCGGAGCCTCAAGTTTTGGGCCCACCAAATTTCGCGAACCTTGGCATATAGTATTGATATGTATTAATGTTACGCCACAAGCGTAAAGAGGACGTTGAATATGGCAGTGACTTCATGTTCAGAGCATTGTCATCCCAACTTATCTTTTACAAGTGCTACCACATTATCTTTTAAGTTAGCGAAAGCCATGGCTATTCAAGCGTCTGTCACTGTGTCACAAGCTAGCCTTCGTATGTAGCGTATTTGGACTAAATTTCAGATGCACTCACTTAAACGTGAGCTAGACTTTATCCGCATCCATGCACTTGCTTAAATCTACGTGGGTTTTATAGTTAAGGAGTTATAATCTTTAATAACACAATATTCCTACAGATAACGCCAGTACCGTAGCCTGATCACCAGATTGGAGGGCGGCTTCCTCGAATTGCTATCACAAGATCCTCCCTATATAGATTTAGCATTGCTATGTTACCAATTTTAATAGTTATCAGGCGATACTAATCCAATGGCATACTAAGTTCCAATCCTCACTTTGATATATTTCCTGCGGCACATGTCTTAGATATTCGAGTAGCTTGGCCTGAGTAAGTTCCCTCAGGCCAACATAGCATCCTGGCCTCAAAGAGCCAGTTCAAAACTTCCTGCATTCATAGTTACCTCATTTTTTCCTGGCTCTTTTCCATGCCAGGTACCCTTGAGCAGTGTTTTCTCGCATATTATATGAAATCCGAACAAAATATACAAGTCATCATTTGCGCCAAGGTGGATAAGCAAAGAGCATCCTCAGTTGATTCTCCCTGTGCCATCCAAGGTGAATGTGACTAAAGTTTAGCGAAATCAATTTCGCCTTTTGCTGTACTTGTCTTTTTTCATGATAATTCTCTCAAGGGTTCACCCAGCCATGAATGAGGGAAGCTTCAAAGCTCAAGACGTGGGTGAAAATGAAGGAATCAATGAAGTCTAGATTAAATATTGTTCAACATGCCTTCAATGACTAGATATGGAATAATGTACACAGTAATAAAGCAACAGATACCCACCCAACATTTATTTACAGCTCACCAAGCTGCGTAGGTCAAGAACTAGAAAGGTGTGTTAAATGAGATCCGATATAGGGTAGTGTGACAGAAAACTGCTAGAACGCTACGAGTAATTCCTTCTATCGTGGCGGTAATATATAAATACCTACCTAACAGAGAAACCATAATTGTAATTAGATGGGATTTTTTTATATTTTTGCTGTATTTTATTCATTGTTTCCTTTTTGAAATCGTGCTGGAATCATGCGGCACTTGGTGTCAATGTCACTTCAAGATGCTGGGCTCGGGGCGGATAAATAGATCATCCGGGACTGAGCACCAGTTGAGCATCACGAACTGCTAACTCTAATTCACGACGAAATCCATAAGCGGTCTGCCCCAACAACAATGCAGGCAACACGGGCATTATTAAAGCGCTCCGTATGGAAGGGTATGTTCCAATTCACCTCTACGTCTTACTCGAGACAGCAATGCTGACTCTGAACCTCTAGGGCCCCATCTCGTGCCGTAAGCGAAGATTTCCATCCAAGTTTTACCCTCCAAGAAACGGTTCCTGACTCCCAGCAACAGCCTCCCGATCGTATGGCCGAAATCCGCAGACGATAAAGTGCCCCCAGTACGCACCCAGGCTCGCTCCGCGACGATTCTACCCAATTTCGTCGGTCTCCGGTTCGAGGTGCACAATGGCAAAGAGTACAACCGAGTGCTCATCACCGAAGACATGGTCGGACACAAGCTAGGAGAATTCGCACCGTACGTTCTGCAACCACCACCTTGCCCGCGCGAGGCCTGGAGGGAGAATCCTTGGCTGACAAGATTGCTCGTTAGGACCCGGAGAGGTATCGTATGGGACAAGCGAAAGAGAGGCTAAATCGAGAGAGGCCCGATATCACGAGCTGGAAGCATTGTACGAACACACATGTATCAATAAGGGACCACGACTGCTTTGCAGATAGAATAGTCTTGAGACGTTGGCACAAAATTGATTTTTCGTCGTTTCTTTCATCCCAGGTCTGATGATCTCTAATGCCAGAGTAATACCATGTGATTTTTAAAAAGGCAACAATTCCACTCCAAAGCGTGATCCAATCCCAAACTCCAGATTGATGTATGCTGAACAAAGAACGCCTTGAAAATATGACCCAAGTACTTCCCCTCCCCCACTTCCTCCAACTCTAGCGGTAGAACTCGCTCCGCTTGATATTGACGCCATACTCCCCAACCGCCATGCCCAGATCCTCCATGGTCAGGACCGTGCGGTTCTGGCTCCCGCCCTGACCACCGCCACCATACCCAGGCCTCTGGATGCCCAGAGGCGCGCCGCCGGGACCGGTCGCGCCCTTGCCTTGGTCCTTAGCGCCGCCGGCCGCCACCTGCCCAACGCCTCCCTGCTGTCCTGGGATGGGGAAGCCGGCGGCCGCGCCGAGCGAGCCCATGGGGTTGTTGGCGTTGGTGTTGCTCGCGCGGATCCGCGAGTACTGGTATGCGTCGGCCGCGACGTCGGCGATGAACTTCTGGGTCGCGAGGGCGAGGAGGCGCGCGAGGCGAGGGTCGGTCTGGGGCGGCGGTGGGAGGCCGGCCTTTGTCATGTAGTAGTGGGTGACGGCGTCGGGGATCTGGGAGAGAAGGATTAGTGTCTCGTTGTATCTGTGTGCCGCAAGGCGCTGCATGTAGAGACGCGTTTGGGACTCACAATTGGTGCATAGTCGTCGATCTTGTTGAGAAGCTCGCGCAGAGGGACGTCTTTGCGTGTTGGAAGCCGTTCGGGTGCGATGGCGACGGGGTCGACTTCCTCTGTGGCAGGCGCAGGCTGGGAGTTTGGGGGCACAGAACCGCTGGACACAGGCTCCGCCGTCTTCTCGGTGATGTCGGGTGCTTCGCTGGCCATTTTTGCGATGGCTAATCCGATGCTTTCTTGATAGGTGTGATAAGGGAGGTTAATGAAGGATGCTTGAGCGTGCGTCATGGCAGCGCGCTCTAGGTCACGTGAGCCCGTCACTCCCTCTGCAAGCGTCGCTGATCTTGCGACGGTTGTATGTTGATCGCGGAAAATTAAAAAGGCTTTTCGTTAAATTGTTTGCACCTATAATTCCTTTTAATAGGAAATAGTATGGAGAGCTCTTCGGTTGCAAGCGCACGTTGTCAATTTGTAAAGTCACTATGGTTCCAACAGCATTGCTGGTGCAGGTAGATCATGAACAAGATATGAGCACTGGTCGCCGGAGCGTCGCCAGCTAGAATAGTGGACAAATTTGTCTATTTCCCTCCAGTATCCGTCTCAAAAATCCCTATCTGATTAACTGAAGTCCCAATAAGAAGTTACAAAATATCGCATGATCCTTTGTTTGTGCTGCGATGTACACCCTCAACCTGCGCCAACGCCTTAGTATGCACAACACAACCCGTAAATGGCTGACCATATTGGGTTGACAATCGCTGCCATGTCCCTGCCACCTGTCCTATGTGATTGGTGTCGGGCAAGTCCGGGGCAACGAATACATCGCATCCGTCTTCGAGTCAATCTAATTATGCGACTCAAGAATACGAGCGTGAGTTTTGTGGTCAGAAACCAACCAAGTGGTCCTGCGCGCTCAGACTGGCAGCTTGAACTTCTTGCCCTTCATGACCTTCGTGTAGTAAATGTAGAAGAAGTCGCTGTAGAGGACGGTCTGGACGATGCCGGCAATGATGGCGATGTAGTCGGGGGTGTGGTCGGGCTCGGTGAAGTAGCGGTAGATCCAGTTGGGGATGTACAGAGCTCGGTAGCTTCCCAAGGCGAACAGGTAGTGTGTGGTGATTGTCTCGGCCTCGCCGGTGCGCTGGAGCATAAACAGCTGGGGGAGAATGGCGACGGACTCGAGCCAGATGGAGAAGGCCCAGGAGATCTCGGAGAAGCTGTATTTGTAGGGGAAGATGATGGCAAGAACAGCGGCGCCTGCGAGGAGGTACTGGACACGGAAGGTATCGGAGTTGGGGTCGTTGGTGGGCTTGTAGGCGTTCGTCATCAGGTAGAGGATGTATCCTTGGGAGCCGAGGAAGAGGATCTTGAAGATGAGGTTGTAGATACTGGTAGTGGAGAAAATGTCTGTCGGGGGATTAGCGATGGCTTGGGCGATGGGACTTGATTGTCTGGGACATACCCAAGTATCTCGTGACGTAGACGAAGAAGTAAAGAGCCTGCGACTTGAACGAAATGCCTGAGCAGCTCTGTTCTCCTATTAGCGATGGTCGCGGCGCCTGTCGATTCATAGGGTGCTTACGTTCATCTGCACCATCTTGTGCAGCAGAATCAGGATACTCCCCAGATGGGAGAAATCCGCTGCGTAGAGGTTAGAGCCAGCTTTCCATGTCGGTGATTGGGTGCCCGGGGCGTACCTGCGATTCGGAATGCGTTGGGCATGATGTCGACTCGAAGCTGGTGAATGGAGTCTGAAATTGAGCTTGGCGATTTGCTGTACCAGGGGATGGCAGCGCAAGGCGCGGACGGAGCAGTGGTGGGATAAATGAATGAACGGTCGAGCTGCTTCGCTGAGCTTGACGGGTGTGCTTGAGGGTCGTCAGGATGTTGTAGGCGCTGTACAACAAATTGGACAAGGGAGCATTGAAGAATTCAAGATCTGGCAATGCAAAGAGGACACGACGCGCTACGCAGGAAGCTCATTGGATGGCGGCCGCTAGTGATACGTAGCTTTACTGATGCTTCCGGCGCGCAATTCCATTATTACAGACCAGGGGGGCGGGAGCAGCACGGCCCCCTTGGCGTGCACGTGACATGACGTCTGTCGCATTCTGTCGCGTTGCTCTCGATGTGTCAGCAGTCGGGCGGATGTAGGGTAGCCAAGCCGCGCTTTGCGGACTTAATGCAGAGAAAGAGAGCGAAGTGTGGCGCAGGGACGCCACTCTGGTGTTCCCGTGGCCGTATTGTGTTGGCGCTCGATTACCAAGCAAACAGCGAAGCTCTCCGAACTCCAGCAGTCGTCATGGATCCAGGGGCCTAGGAGCCATTATTAATACCGTGATGCCGCCCAAGGCGCTGCCACGAGGCTACCTTAGCGATCGGCCATCTAAGCATTCGTAACCATCACTCACCAGACAGCTTCGATATCGATCTCCATTTTCGTCGTTATATATAGTCTTTAGTTTCAGCAAGCGGACCCCGTAATATTCTTATTCCAACCCAGCAAACGCAAAGCAACATACCACCCATCCACCTAATTCATTCAGGCATTGATAGTACACCACAATCTACCCGCCATGGCAGACGAATATGCAGACGACGTATCCAGTACTGGATCAGACTCACCCATGGTCACAATAACACTGAGCTTCCGCAAGACTAAATACGAGTTCCATTTCCACGAGGATGCCACCGTCACAGACCTCTTCGACGAGATCGAGGCCACCCTCGACATCCCTGTCGCCAACCAAAAGATCATCATCCCCAAGGCACCGCTCCTCACATCCCCAGCAAAGGACCCCACCCAGCTGGTGCAGACGCTCCAGGGCAAGTCTCTGATGCTCATGGGCTCGGGGGCGTCCACCGTTCAGGCGATGCAGGACATGGCGGACCGCGTATCCAGACGAAACGCCGCTCGCCAGGCCCAGAGCCGGAAGCTCAAGACATCGCGGTCAAAGACTAAGCGTGCAGACTCCTCCCCGTATACGTTCCTCCAGGTCCGGCCCCTCGACGGCCTCCCCAACCCGGGCCGCAGCCAGGCACTTCTCATGCGTCTCAAAGCCGACCCGGGCATCGTCGCCACGATGAAGAAGCACAAGTTCACCGTGTCGCTGCTCACGGAGATGGAGCCCCTTTCGTATACGCAGGAGACGCACGAGGGAACCTCGAGGATACTGGGTCTGAACCGCAACCACGGCGAGGTCATTGAGCTGCGCCTTCGTACGGATGCCCACGACGGGTATCGCGACTACAAGACGATCAGGAAGACGCTGTGCCACGAGCTCGCGCACAACGTGCACGGCGACCACGACCGCCAGTTCTGGGATTTGTGTCATCAGATTGAGCGCGAGGTCGACGCGGCGGATTGGAAGTCCGGCGGCCACACTATTGCGGAGACTTCCCGGTATCACATCTCAGGTCGGGCGGACGTCAACGGAGGTGAAGAAGCGGAGGACCACGAGGATGATGGGGGTTGGCAGGGAGGAGAGTTTGTCCTCGGTGGAGTGCAGAGTGGCGGCGCATCGGCGGGACTGAGTCGAAGGGAGATTCTTGCTCGAGCAGCCATGGAGAGGCAGCGAAAGGACGCCGAGTCGGAGCAGAAGGCAGAGAAGGGATGGCGCCCATGCCAGCGATCGCCGCCCCGAGATGAGGCGTCGTGAACAAATGGGAGAGAGATATACACACCTACAGTTAAGAACATCCGTCTGAACCACGCTGTCTCGTGGAAAGATTGTTCCACGGAATGGAAGCCGGGCTGGTTTTCCCGGCGTCCGTGTGCCAGAGTTTTTCCTCTGGATGCCTGAAACAAAGCATCTTGCTTGCTACGAACCCGTAGAATAATATTGAAAATGCAGAACGAGAATGCTTGGGTACGCAAACACCAGCGCCTGCTCGGTCAGGACCTCGAGGTACCCCAAAGAGGTGATCGCGTCTAGGTGATGTTCATCGGATCGAGGATTTACTCGCCAAGGAACTACTCGCCACACGAGGGGACTGATACCACCTTTACGGCAGGCGAAACAGCCAAGCGCCCACGCAGTCTCACGTCACGGTAGTGGTAGAGATTCGGGCCGTGGTCTGCGTGCACGTGCGGTTCTTTGCCCGCGCCGGTCAGACCAGGTTCGAAAGTGCCAAACCTCAGCTTACGTCCAGGGCGCATTGTAGATGATGAGTGGCTCGCGGCGGCTGAGGAGAGCAGAGGGGGCGATAGCAATAATCAGCTCGTATTTCCTGGCTGATAAGTATGGCTGGGGACATGGGTTAGGTAATTATATCCTGTAGTAATATCAATTATTTGCCCTAGGCTGTTGTGTTGGAACTTGTAGGTGCTTTCAATTCTCTTACGTCTTTTGATCTTTTGAGAGTGGGCGATTGATTGAAGCCTATGTGTGAAGAGGGGCAGTGCAATTTGAAGCAAAAATGCGCTGTGCTCCAGCGGTTTACTCAGCTGGGCGCAGGGACTTTGCAGCGTGCCCACGGTGGAGAAGCTCGCTGAAGCCACTATTTGTCTTCTGAAAGCAACCCTCAATCCTTCAAGCTCACATCAATTCAACCTAAGGAATTAAGCTCTCCGAGATAGGTTACACTTTCGTGATAGAGTTAAATTCGTTAGGTCAGGCTATTGACCCGAATGTTACTACAAGATGGGATTGGGATGAAGGAACTGACAGGGAACACATCCAGAAGGCAGAGCAAGTCGTGTTGGATATTCGCTTACTGTGCAATCAGAGACCGCAGCAAAGGTTCTATTCTCTACGCAGCCCCCAATCACATCCATTTCCAGCTTCCCAAGAAGAATGGACAGCCAGGCTCAGGCTGCCATTTGCCAGGGATACCATAAGGTCGTATGGGGGATGGGGAAGGATCGGCTTGGCCACTCCATAGGGCTTCGTGTGCTTCTTTTAGAAAGTAAGCATCAGCCTGGATAGCAAATGCCGTCCGATAAATTGCATGCAGGGGGTTTCCCGCTGGATTAATTTATTTCCCCATACCCAAGGCGCAGTCAGTGGGTGGCTGTTGGCGAGTTCTCCTTCCAGTCATTTTGGCACAAGCTTGAATTCTTCCAGTCCTCACCCATCCATTCCCTCTCCATTCTTCGCCTATTCTGTTTTTTTTTCTCGGTGCCTAGACTGGAATCCCTCGTCCGTCTTTACCAAATCTGATGTTCATAGTGGACTTTGCCACGTGCGTGAGAGGTGATAAGGGTATGACTTCGAGCCTCTACCGCGATGTATAGACGGCGAGAGGGTGGCCGCAGTGCGTATATTATTTCCAGCTATAACCCACCCGGTTTACAGCATTATAATAGTCCGCCCATCCAGCTAACGTTCGTAATACAACAGTGGCCATACTTGGCGACTACCTCTACTGGGATGGCGGAAAAGTGAGCAGGTGTAAAAACAACAAGTGCCCCTCCACGGGAGACCACTCAGCAGCTTGTACGTCGTGGCCCTTCCCAGCATGTTTTGCTTTAATACGGTGGTCCCAATCAGGCATTGACTCTCTCCAGTGAATGGAACGCTGTCGATTCCACTAAACACAGACTGGACCAATTCGACAGTGAGTTTCAAGGAGTCAAAGTATCCGAATGGCATGCCCAGAAGTAGCTGGTTTTCACTATGGCCCGACGAAAAGTCTGGCACGATGTACAGGTGGGGTGGTGAGCGTGTAAATTTAAAAGGAAATACGACCGTTAAAGAGGGGGACCAAACGCCCATGTGGATGTTCAAGGCCGACAACAAAGGCGGAGGAGAATGGTCAATACAGAAACCCACGGACGGGAACAAATTCCAGGACGAGCTGAACCGAAACTTCAACGGCGCAGGAGCAGTTTGCGGTGGCAAAGGATACTATCTCGGCGGCTCGGTCACTTCCAAGAGCAACTACGATCCGAATAGCGCGGGGAACTCAAAATCAGGCTCCATCCCGTCAGGCCTACTGAAGTACGACTTGTCGGATCATAAATGGGAGGGAAACATCTCAAGCAAAGCAGGGTTTCCAGAGCTGGGGAAGGCAAAATGGGGCCAGGCAGTGTGTTTGGAGGACTTCGCGAAGAAACCGCTTGTCATGTTCCTCGGCGGAGCCACGACTACTAACGATAAAACATGGACCGAGGTTGACTTCAACAGTGTTGCTCTGTTTGATCCTAGTACGGACAAGTGGCATAGGCAAAATACGACGGCGATGTTGGGCAGCGTTCCCCAATCCAGGTATCATTTCTGCAGTGTGGGTGCACGGGGGAAGAACAATACATACGATATGTGAGTTTTTGCATTATTAATCCTCATCTTCCAGATACAATATAGCGTATGGCTGACAGGATAAAATCAAGCTTTTTATACGGAGGCCGTCAGGGAAGCGCTCCTTATGCTGCGTATGGCGATGTCTGGATCCTTTCTCTCCCGGGTTTTGTATGGACGTCCGTCACCAACTCGGACAAAGGCGCGCCCCGATGGAGTCACCAGTGCGCGGTTGCCGGGAAAAGCCAGATGATATCCATGGGTGGTATATCAGGCTGGAAGGCAGACACGTGGAAGGACGATTCGTGGACAAGGACACTTGGAGTCTACGACATGGTTGATCTGAGTTGGAAGAGCGGCTATAATGCCTCCGCAGGAGACTATGATACTCCCCAGGCTTTCAAAACTTGGTATCAGCAAGGGTAATACAGCCACCACCTCATATCTGAAATGATTGCAGCAGTTTCGGAAATGCTGACATAGTTTGTAGAGGAGAGGCGCAATGGAGCAGTGACGAGTTGAAGGCACTCTTTGCCACTGGTTAGTTCACTTATCTGAATTTGCTGGTTTTGCACTTCGCTAACAACAAACAGATACTCCCTCGTCTAACCCTAACTCTAACAATACCACGGAACAGACAGCTGGCGCAGGCGGCCCCAACATCCCAGCAATAGTTGGAGGAGCTGTGGGGGGGCTCATCTTCTTAGCACTAGCTTCCGCTGCAATCTGGTTTCTCCTGAGTCGGACGAGTAAGTCTCATAAACATTCGAGGCTGACCGAGATCTCCGACAGTCAAGAGGGATACAACACCTCTGGATATGAACTCGGCAGGTCTACTATGAGTACCCCATCCTCGGCCATGTTATCAGGGAAACCGAGAGACTCGAGACTTGAGCTCGATGGAGTCACTCTGAGAGCCCCATCATCGCGGAGGTTCTCACTACCGAACCCCTGGACTTGGTCGTGGGTTCCAAGCGTACGGCCTAAAATAGCATCCCCGGCGTTCCCACCCTCGCCAGCCGAGCTCAACGGCCTATAAATCTCTGTATATATTCTTTTGGAACTAAAACATAGCTTCCCTTGATGAGGAAAAGGGTATGGCAAGGTTGGCGTTCGAGGTGTCCAGCTAGACCACATGGAACATCAATGGTCCTTTTTCTTTCGGGTCTCTTCCCTCTCTTTCCCCAGGCCTATACTGAAATACCAATAACAAAAAGTGATAGGTTATAGGTGAACTATTGAGAGATAGGGAATTAAGAAAGAGATCTAAGCATTGTTTCGGATTGCAAAATCTTCATTCGCTCACCGTATATGCCAGGAGTGTCGGAGAGACAATAGCAAACCGCCGAAGGGGAGAGTAAGGCCAGATTGAATCTCAACATGCCAGATGCGCTAGAGGATCTCAAAAAACGCAGACAGTTCAGTGGGCTGTAGCCAATAATGAGAGCGGAAAACTGAGATGATCTCAAGAGCAGTAAAGCCTACGCCGTTTTTGTGAGATCGCTCTAAGACATGGGTCATGCACCGCATGTCATGCGAACAAGGGACTCATCTCTTGCATCTGATTGGACTTAACGGTCTCAGTCTCTCATGATCGGCCATGTGCTCTTCACCGATCTAGATTTGATCTATCCCTTACTGGCATATAAGAAAACCCTGCCCATATGAGTTAATGTCGAAGGTAACCCTTCATCTTCAACCACCTGAATAAATCTTACTACAAACGCGTCTCAGATATCTAACGGATCATTTTCGCAACATGAAGTTCAATCTTTTCGCAGTTGCTCTTGCCAGCATGCTTGCCACTTCCACCGCTGCACCAGCGGAGGAGAGCAAAGCCATGGGGGGAAATACCTGCGCCTGGTTGGGACGTAAGCATAGCCCGGAATATCGAGGTTACAGAGCTAACGATTTACGTAGAGAGCTGTTTCCGGACTCCTTGTTGTTTGGGGTCTTGCAGAGGAACACCAGGAGCTTGCATGTTGTTCCCCCGTGGCCCAATCTAACACAATTCCAAAGAAGGCAATAGGAATGGGAATATTGAGGACACAGGATGAAGGAGCTGGCTTAACGTATTTGGGATTGAAGTGCTATATGAATAATGACACCGATCACGTGGCTCTTTGCTAAGCCCATCATATACTCGCACCCTACTATGCTGGTGAATCGTCATTAAAAAAGCTCTCTTTCAACATGGGCTTACTTCCATTGTTCGAGTGCAAGAAGGAGATGCGATGGTACGGAGCAAGGCAGGTCATAATCACAGTCGCAAGGCAAAGCTGGAGAGATTTAAGAGGAACAATTTCATTTTACGTATTTACCAAGACTTCCTGCTACATCAGACGACGAGAAAATCAGTGGAAAGACCCTTTAATAAGGAAGCGGATTCAGACTCAAGCCCTCAACAGAGAACTTGAAAGAATCGTTGCATGCATAGGTGCCAGCGGCATCAAGATCCAATCGACCGCGAACACAATCGCGGAAATCGACGTCTGCATAGATAAGGCCTTGATCATCCTCCCATTGCGGGCCAGCGAGTACCTTGCCGAAGGGGCTCACGATACAGGAGCCGCCGCGGCTTGTCCATGGTCCTGTGTATGATTCCGACGTTTCTGTTCCTGCCGCTGCGGCGCTGTTTGGTTCCACGGATGAAGTGCCATCATCTGGACAGCAAAGCACAATTTCGTTGCCATCATCATCAAACACGGACTTTCTTCTCCTTCTCCTAACTGGAGGGGCAGACGGGAGGTCGCCCACCTTGTCATCCTCCTTAGTCTCAGACACGCCATTGGGGACCAAACCTTGAGCCTCATCCTCCTCCGCAGGGCAGCTCAGGACAATCTCGTTCCCATCTTCGTAAATGACCGAATTCCTCCGTCTTGGTGGTGCTCTATTAGCGACTGGGGGCAGCGACCCAACCGTGTCATCCTTGCCTTGCTCCTCTGGTCCAGGCACGTCATCCACAGCCTCAGGCGGGCTCTCGTCCGCCGGGCAACAAAGCACAATCTCGTTCCCATCATCGTCAAAAACTGACTTTCTCCTCCTCCTCCTCACTGGCAGCGCGGAGGGCATCGATGGACCCCCCCGATGCCTCTCCATGGCGCTACCAATGCCGTTGAGACGGTTCGCCTGCCCAGCCTCGCCTGACCTCCCTCCTCTAAGGCACATGTTACTCCCGACGACGAAGCAGCGGCCCTCGAACCCGATCGTCTGCATGCAGTTGAGCCAGTTCTCCCCGTCGTCCGAGTTGGGCGCAAGGTACAGGTTGATGTTCTGCGCGTACAGGGCCTGGCGCACCATCGGCATGTACGACTCCCAGCAGATGGCAGCGGCCAGGTTGACGCGCACGCCCCGTATGGTGGTCGACACGGCGTGGAGGGTGCTCGGGGCGCCCTGGGCCCAGAACAAGCGCTCAATGTCGGTCTGTTTTTGATACCAAATGGTTAATTCAGCTGCTTGGGACGAAACATGGGAGAAACGTACGGGGTTGACCTTGCGGCGCTTGCCAATGATGCCCAGCCTCGGGCACACGTAGACGACGGACCCGTACAGGCACCCGCCGACCTTCTCGATGACGCCGGTGACGAGGAAGACGCCCGAGCTGCGCGCGATCTCCTCGAGCTCCTCGCGCGTGCCGTCGCCCCTCCTCTCGCCGCCCAGCTCCCTGTGGGCCCAGGCGTCGCCGGCCCCCGCGCCCCCGGCCGTGTCCCCGAGGTCGACGGCCTGGTCGAAGTACTCGGCGAAGGCCTCGCGGGTCTTGTTGACGCGGTCGTGGGGGTAGCCGCCGATGAAGGCCTCGGGGAGGAGGAGGATATCGATGCTCTGGGCGGAGGCGCGGCGGGCGATGGAGGAGAGGAGGCGGAGGGTCTCGGCCGTGGTGGACTGGGTGCTTGGTGAGGCAGTCCCCAGGCGTATCAGAGGCATCTTGAGAGATGAATACGATAGAGCTTGGTAGAGAGTGGTGGTTGTTGTGCTACGCGGATTGAATTTTCTCAGGGATTAGAGAAGAACGGTCGAGGAATGAAGGCTTTTACTGTCGTCACCGTGATGGTACAGAATCCATGCCGGAAGCGAGGCAAAGAGGGGGGTGACATTAGAGTTTGCATCATTGGACGACCCCGGACATTATGTGTGAATGTCGATGGAGGCTAACCCCCAAGGAGAGGATCAAATGATCTCATGGCGATTCAGCCGACGCTCCCGTCCTGGGGCTAGCGAGAAGGGAGCGTGAGGGGGGCGAATGCTGATCTCCCTCTGTGCCTTGTTTGGCCTGGAGGTGGCCTCGGATCAATCCACAAATATCTCATGTATGGTGATAAGTCTCATGCTCTCATGGCGCCACGCGCATGATGGTTCGACAGCACTGACCACCGGCAGCCAATCGAACACGTCAATTCGAACGGTGCGGCCACCGTATTTGGGTGACCTTGAGAGTCTGCGGGCCCTCTTCATGCGACTCCTTATAAGCTGGCGGTTTCCGGCAGGGTCTAGATCATCGCGAAGCTACCCAACGTGCATCGGACTCGTCGTGTGACATCTCGCTGCAATGGAAGAACGGCACTGCGATATTGCCTCTTGCTGGGAACGGTAGCATGGCACAGAGGGGCATTGGAAACCAAATCGCCTTCTGGGTGATGGTTGGACTAACTAAGGTCACAATATTGCTCATGTTCTACAGATATTAGAGAAAATAGGAAGGTTACAACCTCAGATAAACACGTCTCTTGTCTACAAATCACCCCTTGAGCGCGGGGACGTGAGCCAGAATCACGTCACGCGAAACCAAGAGATTTGCCCAGCACAAGGCAACCAGCTCTCGCAGACTCGTCGGCGTCTTTCCCTGCTTCACCTGATATGCCAAACCGGCGATAACCAAAGCCGCCGTAATGATCTTGGCGCCCCTCGATGCCGAGTGCCGGCGTCTCGGTTTCCCAATTGCCTGCCAAGAACATCCATGTTAGTCCTACTCTCTCTGGCTTGTGCAAGGACCTGACTTACCGTGTACTCAAAATCGCTCCATTTGGGGAACAGGCAGCTGTACCAGTAATGCGGTTGCCACCAAGGATAGCTGACGGCATTGTATTTCTTTCCGTTGAGTGTACCGGTGTACCAGTTGGAGCACCCGCCAGACAGCCACACGGTATCTTGCAATGCGGCCTGGATCTTGCGTTTGTAACGCGCCTCGGCCTCCCTGCGCACATCTACCGTCGCAGCGTCCCCGTCCAAGATGGGTTTGATGAGGCGCAGAGAGTAGTTGATGGCGTTCTCGGACGCCAGCAGTGCCGAGCTGTGACCGGTGAGCGTGTTCGGCCCTGGATAAAAACACATCGTTAGCAAAACAACCTCCGGAAGGGTCAATTCAAGGAAAAAGAAGAGCAACTCACCTAGAATCATGAAGAAGTTGGGGAATCCGTTGATGGACGTGCAGTTGTACGCGCCCGGTCCCCCATTGCTGGCCCAGTGCTCCTGGATCGTCTTCCCATGACTGCCGACAATCTCGATGTTGCTGAATGGGTCGCCTGTCTTGAATCCATTCGCAAGCACGATGACATCAGCCTCTATCAAACCCTTCTCCGTGCGAATGCCCTCGGGAACCACCTCAATGGGCTTCTCGGTCGTCAATGTGATGTTGTCCTCGTTCAAGCACTTCAAGTATCCAGCGTCAAACACTCGTCTCTTGCAGTTGGGCTCGTAGTCTGGCACCAAGAGATCGTGATACTTTTCCGGCGCCGTCTCCTTCAGATATTTAATGGCCCCCTTGCGCTGGTGATTGCGAGCCCACTGCCCGTCACGGCTCATGCAGAATCCGCGGAACCCCTCCTCGGCGATGAGAAAGACCAGCAGGCGCTGGGCGATCATGGCACCCGGGATGTACTTGAGAGAGAAACGTAGAAGCGGGTCCAGTGCAGTATCGTTGGGTCGCAGGATCCAGTGCTGGGAGCGGACAAGATGGGTCAGATGCTTCGTCTTGGGGAGGATGGCCGGGACCAGCTGGTTGCCCGTGGCGCCGTTGCCGATGACGATGACCTCCTTGCCTGTGAGATCCACGTCCTTGCGCCAGCGCGCCGTGTGGAAGACGGGGCCCTTGAAGGACTCGGCGCCGGGGATGTCCAGCTCCTGGGGCGTCACGAGGCCGCCGGCGCAGGTGAAGAGAAACTGGCACTCGTGAAGCGACGTCTCGCCCGTCTTGACGTTGACCACGGTGAGGCGCCATCTGCGCGATTCCTCCCGCCACTCGCAGCGGTCCACGCGCGAGTTGAGGCTGATGCAGTCCTCGAGCTTGTACTTCTTGACGACGCGGATGATGTACTGGAGCAGCTCGTCGCGGGGCGGGCACAGCTTGCTCCAGTCGGCGTTGGGCTCGTAGGAGAGACTGTAAAGGGCCGAGGGGATGTCGCAGGCCGCTCCGGGATAGTTGTTCGCCCACCAGGTCCCGCCGTAGAACTCGTCGCGCTCGAAGATGCGGACATCGGTGATGCCGTACCAGCGCTGGAGCGTCGCGCCCAAGCCGATGCCTGAGAAGCCGCCGCCGATGCTGGCGAATTGGCTGTATGTGGGCTCTGCCACGGGTTTCGTGGACTCGGCCATTACAACGTGTTGTCTTTCTTTCTATATTCTCACTCTCCCTGTGCAATTAATCCCTTGCTTGCTTTTGTCGAACAACGGTGTGTTCTGACCAGCTAGAGTTGAGCAAGGAGGCTTCTATTTAATTTAAACGGACTGCAAAGTCTAACTGGACCTAAATAAAGATCTGGAGGAAGGGACAGGGAACGCAGTTGACGTTCGCCGGCTTCTGGAATCCGATGCCGGGCAACGGCGGTCGCGATTCAAGGATTCGCGGTAGGACCATGCCTGGGAGTAGGGCCTATCATCCCGCTGAGTCTGACTCTCACCTACTATATACGCGATAGTTACAGCACACGGTCGCGATAGTTAGTCGGGGGCTTGCCAGGTGCCTCGGCTCCGGATGGTCAAAAAGTTGGAGACTGGACTTTGGTGCGCTTTGGGTGGCTCGCTAGAAATTATCGGAATCATCGTACCACCCTCCATGGCCAACGCTCATATGTGATTGGTCAGAGTCCGAGATTCTGGGCTTGGGAAACATGGGGGACCCGTCCGTCAGCAAGAACTGCCGCTCAGAAAGCAGAGTGACATGCCTGTGCGGCATCCATAGTACACAGGTCTCAAGGACCGCGACGGGGTTCGAGCGTGGCCTGGACGACGGACACCGACAACTTGGTTACATTCTGCGAAAAACACCGAAGACGGATAGTCTGAAAGACCCTTCCCGTGGTCCCTCGGCTGCGGGGCAAGATCCAATATAATGGTTCTACATGATTAGCTGGGAGTCCGCTTATCACCAAGTCATGGGGCTCATTCCCATGCGGCAACCATTTCGTTGAACACCGTCTGCATTTCGCCATTGATGCTATCCAAGTACGGCCATTCAGCTGTCTTTACGCTCTGACGGTATGGATGAGCTGTCTCCAAGGTTCGCCTGATGCCGGCCAACGCCCCTCGTAGACCAGAGAACATTAACTATCACTCATTATTAGCAGTCTGTAGATCTGCTCATTTAGCCAAGAACCCCGTCTTCGGATCAATCTGCTGCCTGTTCGTCGACTTGAGGACAATGGTCGCCTTCCGCGCTGATCGACCGATGAGGAATTGCTGTAGCCATTCTGGTCCTCCAGACTGTAATCAATTAGACCTAGACGAACCGTAGCGAAACAAAATAAAGGATGAAAAGTTAGACTCACCACGAGCGAGGCCACGTATCTCATCGTCCCAGGCAGATACACGTTCTCCGCATACCCGCTCGCCACCACATCCGCCAGCCTCTCCCCAACACTGTCGACGTGCTGGAACGGGAACAGGAAGTGGTTCATCCCCACCTCGCCCTGCACCATCGCCGTCCGCACAAAGCTGAACCGCGCAATTGACACGCGCACCCGCGGCGCCTTGTAACATATCCTCAGCTCGTACCGCAGGGCCTCAGACAGAGTCGCCAGCCCGGCCTTTGTCGCCGCGTAGTCGCCCAGGCGCGGCCAGGCCACCTCGGCGCTTATCGAGCCGACGTTGACGATGTGGCCGTGGTTGTTGGCGACCATGTCCGGGAGGAACTCCTTCAGCAAGAGGAAGGGGGCTGTGAGGTTTGTGCGGATCGTGAGGGAGGTTTCCTCGTAGCTGCCCTCGAGGAGGGTGTTCCCGCGCATGAGGCCGGCATTGTTGATGAGCACGGTCGGGTGGCCGACCTGGCTCTTGATGCGCGCTGAGACATCGCGCACTTGGTCCTGGTTGCTGAGGTCGCATTGGTAGTAGTGCACACGAGATCCGTCGGGAGGGGTCCAGTTGAGAGGCACGTAGTCGACCACTACGATGGTAGTCGTGATGTTTTTGGCCAGTAGATGGCTGATGATGCTTGCCCCGATGCCGCCGCTGCCACCCGTGACGAGGACAATCTCCTTGTTGAAGTCCCAGGTTGAGTCGCGAATCCAATTGTTGGCGGACCATTTGTTCAGGATGCTGTTCCCCCAAATGGCCAGCCCTGTGCCTGCGGTTAGGTAGAGCGCCAGAGCGGTTAGGTAGAGCGCCAGACGGTAGTGAGGGAAGATGGAGGCGATCTTGTCAGCAACGTGAGCCAAAGCTGGGAGGTCGCTGCCGGCGATGATGGCCAGCGTAGAAGTCAAAACAGGATGGAGGACTGTCGTCGCTAGGGAACGGGCAACGAAGTCGAGGGTGAAGCCCTCACGGGAGCTCGTCATAATGCCCATAATTGTCAATGTCAGTGGTTCAGCAGGCTATGCACTGAGGACCAGACCGGGATAGTCAATTGGAGGCCATCGACAGGAAATCGTTTGGACACATGTAGGCTAGATAAACCTTTGACCAGTTCTTCCCAATGATACCATAGGAGCTACCCAACCGGCCATGATAGCGACAAGAAGGATAGGCAATCGGACAATGGGACATATCCTCATTCTGCTAATACCACCTGCCTGCACAGTTCGGGGCATTCAACAAATCCCGAATTGAATTGTGGTTCGGAACATGGGCATATCGTTCCATCGAGCCAAGGCCCACGTGCAATATTGCTTCTCTGCCTTTATTTCCCCGCAGGATGCATTCGAGGACTGGCTTAGCGAGGTATTCCCCAGTTCAGATCGCTCACATGGCATCCCATTGAGTTTGCCCAGTCTTGAACTTCCCCTTTGGAATCCACCCCTGCCTCTGTGTGCTGGCTGGGAAAATGGAATTCACACCACGATTATGCATCATCATAATAGATCCCCAAAGAGCACGGCAGTTGGACATGGGGCTCAATTGAGCAAACAACCGCCTTCTCCATGCACTGGCCTGTTCATGCGGTGTAAATGTGTGGCTACGTAAATAAGCGCAGGCCAGGCAAGATGTCGCTGCACGTTCATCTCCGATCACCAAACAATCAATCTAGATTGGATGTAACAGGAAAACGAAAGCTCTCCGTGACAATGTTCTTTACTGATAAAGAAGTCCGCTCAGTTCAGATTGCAAGGTCCACGCAAGAAATCCATGGAGTTGCCTATTTTTAGATGTGGTATTCATCCATGCATGTCAGGCCGGGTAATGAAGAACGGCACGCGCGCTGGACGAGCATGTCGACGGTCCGGGGTAGTGGTATCATGTAAAACTGTTCGGAGTTATTACACAAGGCCTGCTCGCTATCATCAACGTGATGTATGTCTGACACGCCATGACATCCCTGGTGAAGCCCACCCCAGGAATGGCAATCCAAAGAGACGGGAAATTCTATCAGTACACTAGAGAAAAGAGCGACGAACGCTAGCATTTCTGTCAATTTATTACTGACGGCAAAGCAAATGACACCGGCTAAGGAGAACTCTTAAACATCTGCCCGACGACAAACTATTGATATGGGTCAGCCCGAAGCCATCTGAGCGCATCGCCTCTGCTATTCTATCCACAAGATGAGCTGCTGGAGGATGCGTTGATCTGAGGCGCGCCCTTAATCCCAAGGGCGCGATGAATCCGTCTGGCGTTCTGGACCACACCAGGAATCATGGTTGCAATTGACGTGCATATATATCTACATGGATCTCACCCGGGCCGCTTATGGTTCTCTGGTTGGAAAATTCAAAATGATTGATAACCATGCTAACCATCGCGACTTTCAAACGCGTCCAGAGCACGGAAGCAGGAGACCTCTAGCCGCATGTTACACAACCCACCAATACAACCCACTCTCCCGATCCTTGCCAGCGTGGAGGAGCCTTCGGGAGCAATTGAGCAAGGACAACATTGTCTTTTGTAGGAAAATTTCCAAATCTAGAGCGGGAAGAGAGGCGCGATGTAACAACGCTCAGGGGTTCGGTCATAGAACCATCAGAGGCTATTTGGGCTTCTGCAAACTTTGAAACGTGCTGTGTGAATACGAGCCCATCCGGCCCCATAACGTCGTGGTTTCAGTAATGTGAGGTAGCATTTAGGGGGCTATATGAGGTGAGACTGAGGCTGAAACCCCGGCGCCAATTTCGTCCGATTGGGTGGACGGGCTCTCTGGACAAGGGCGAGCGGGCCAAATCACAAGATACGACATGGATTCGTGGCAGAAACAAGACAAAAGCCCGCACTCGAAACTCTGGGGATGTATATTTGGATCATTCTCTGGGCTGGTATTGGGGGATTGGAGCCGGTTGCCAAGCGTCAGAGCGACAATCGGGGAGTGAGCGCAGGCGACTGAGCGTGCCGTAGCATCCTGGATGGATGGCCATTGGGTAGCGTCACCTTGCTGTGTCGCACCAGCATCTGGCGGGTCGACGCGATTCCCGGCCCATTGGCTACGATCCAATCCTACGATTGACCGTCAGTCATATATCATGGGCGGTCGGATCTCCAAAAGGGGTCCGTTCGCGATGCCACGTCCTAGACAGTCGGCCGACGTGAATCTGCGACCCCACGGATATTGCGCACCTGGAGTATTTCAATTGCTTCAACTGGGCTCCTTTTCGATATTCGCCCGGTACCCGACTTCACAGAGATGGAGAACCCAGAAGTAATGAGGGCGACGGTAGACCATGTGGGCGACCTCCAATTACCATATCTGCCGCTACCATCGAGGGATTTCCCAATGCATTACCGCGAGAAGCTGGAGCAGGCTCGCAGGAGACACAGACAGACCAAGTCATCCGCCGGCCTGGATTCGGGGCTAGACTTTGAGCCAGAAGGTAAGTCAATTCACTGCGTCACTGACGGTTCATTCATCACTGACACGCACCCACGACAGGAACAACAATTCTCTGGAGGATATTTGGGCGCAAAGTAACGCGCCACCGGGGGAACATCGTCAAGAAGATTGGCACCCGGGTATTACTGTCCGAAGCCACGGCGCTCCAGGTGGCCGAGGAAATCCACCTCCCGGTACCTCACGTCTACACAGCAAAGAACGTGAGCGGCAAGAACTGCATCATCATGGACTTCATCGAGGGCGACACGCTCGACAAGCTCTGGCTCAAGATGACGAGGGCGGAGAAGAAGAACATCGCACAGCAGCTACGGCAGATCATCGACAGAATGCGGTCGGTCCAGTCGCCGCCGAACCTGATAGGAGGATGCGACGGAATGGAGATAAGAGACTCGCGCGACCTCGCAACGCGGCTTGCTCCGGCGTGCACGGATGAGGACGAGTTCAACTCGTACCTGCTCTCGGTCGTGCCGAAGCAGACGCCTCCGCACGTTATCAAGGCGTTCAAGAACCGGCTAAAGACGACACACAGGATAGTGCTCTGCCACTGCGATCTGTCGCTCAGCAACATCATCGTCAAGGACGGCAAGGTGCAGGGTCTGATCGACTGGGAGATGGCGGGCTGGTACCCGGAATATTGGGAGTACGTCAAATTCTCGCAGGGCGGGATTGGAGAAGCCGAAGAGGATTGGCGGACATATGCAGGCGATATCTTTTCACAGTCGTACCCAGACGAGCTGGTGGACTACATTGCATTATCTGGGTGGCAGAGGCCGTCGTCGTCATGAGGAGCAGACATCGAAGCCTGGGGCAGTCGATGGTATGCATGCTGTAGAGGCACACCGATTCCTCCGGTATGTCACCGATGTAATATTTATTAATCACCCCTCTTTGGGGTTGTACGGGCTGAAAACCAGACGCTACGACGTCTTGGCTCTACCCATTCCTGTGGGTGTGGACAAACTACCACCGTGCCGATGTGGCTTTGTTTCATCCTCCCACCGGCCATGCTTCCTTTGGGGGGCGGCCCAGTATACGGACTTCACCCGAAACTCACACCAAAGAATACGAGGGGGGAGATCTGAGAAGCTGTATCATCAAGCTTCTCGAAGAGTCACTATATCAGGCAATCTAGCAAGCTTAAAAGCCAAAAATTGCCTGGCATGCGTTGCGTGTCATTGTGCATTACCTGCTCTCACCCACCGTCACCCTGAGCTCAATCAAGTACATGCTCAATAGAGGCTTCATTCATGTGCCTTACTAACACCTAACACTCCAAATATCATAGACCATTATGATGTAATGGTTCGTCCAAGAGACGCAGATTTGTACTGGCCCTCGACCTAGGGATCTGAAAATCTCTCTCGCCGAGGGAAAGTAATGACATCCACCGAGAAGCTGAAGAGGCAGGACAAAGGTCCGGAATTCATCCAATCGATCCTCCAAGCCTGTGACAACTTGGTAAAGGGACGCGGAATTAGCATTGGCCTTAAATGAAGCATCATCTCAACCAGGGGCTCCCCGATGTGATGACGGCTAAGACCAACGGCTGGCAGAGAAAGGTTTCAAGACATAGTGCTTAATTGTTTGCCCACTATGGGGGATTACTCATGACTGCTAGCAATAATGTGGAAAGAATCATGTTTATGTTTTCCTCTATAATGGTTCCCTTTGAAAATAGATGCCTTTCGTAAATCCTGACTTGTTGTTCGTGGTAACCCGCAGGTTTTTGGCCAAGCTCTAGGGTGGTCAACAAGGATCTCCGGCGAGGATACCCGAGAGGGTACCCGAGATGATCACCGAACCTTGTAGAAGCATGAACCTTATTGCACAGGCAAATGATGATTATTAGCCTCAATAAACAAACCAAAGAAGCCTAGCTTGCCGTCTGTTAGTAGACCCGTTGTTGGGTTGACCGTTGAAACGGACAGAAGTTTGACGGTTAAGCTTCTGACAATGATCCAGCCGTCTGGCCCTCACCAAGTTCTCTCACGAGTCATGACAAGCCATCCTAGGAAAGCGACCACGTGCCTGACGCGGGATCTCCATCGACTAGCCCGGGGATATCGGGGATGATAAATCGCTAGTTGGTGCTGTAGCTCGGACGCGTCATGACATGTAAGATGGGCACATTCAATAATCCACTTGCAGCAACGCCGCGTAGACACTAGGCGATGTGCTTCATTCTCGCCTGTTCCATGATCCCATCCTTGCGAGTCCACTAAAATCCGATCGTAAGTGACTTGCCGATGCTGTGATTTCAGATCTCCGACCCATGGAGGTCGTGATCTAGAAACGAGTTGACTCCCTCAACTGATCGCCGTCCAACACATTGCCTCCCTCTGATGCAACAGACCCTGGTTTATACGCTTGCTGCCCATGTATACGCTCACCCATGTCAATGCGTATTACCGGTAAAGGTTACGCTCCCGGCCTCGAGCCCGGGCTAAGGCTGATGGGGACTAACCGCCGATCCACTGTCATACTGACCACGCAAGCAAGCGCCTATTGAAATTTACAAATCCCACACTCGGCTAGGAAGGCGGTTTCTTCAGCTCGTAGATCACTGATACCGCGTCATTACGGCAGTACGTACGTGCCAATACCAGCGGAAGATGTGGGGTCCTTCCGGCTGGTGAGTCGAGTGAGCCTGGGGGTCCTCTAGTATCTTATCCCCCGATATGCCACTCGTCGATTTTTCCCATTCCCTCCAATATGCTCAAGGTACGGGCCCCCGAGTCAAAGAAATCAATCCTTGGGTGCCCAGGCAGACTCTGGTAGCTCTGTGTAGCACCATGGATAAGCTAACACGACTGGCTAGCGAGTCAACCATACCGCAGCGATGTGCGAGCATCACTAGGAATTTCCTGGCCCTTACTCGGCGTGGGGCAGTCCGAATACTCATCCTCGCCCTTGGACTGATAGGCGTGGTCGTCTTCATTAGAAGGTCCGAAGGCTTGCCGTTCAACCTGACCGAAGAATACCAGACCTGGTTCCTCGGCAACACACTAGACAATGCGACAATACAAGCTGTGGAATATTCGAAACCGATTCAGGAGCCCTACAAGACCCAGTTTTGGGAGGTTGGCCTGCGATTGAAACAGGTGAACCAGTGGCTGTCGGAAATCGAACAGAAGCCTCGAAACAAAGACAAACTACATGGCGCGGCAGAAAGAGTCATCGTCGGCCTTTTTCCCTTCCTGCGTATCTTTTCACAGAGCAGCCCATTAGCAGCACTGCGGAAGTCTTTCAGGCCAGGGTCACGCGGAATCGTCATTCCCGTAGGAGGAAGCGAGAATGCGATTCGGTACGCAGGGCATCTGATCACGTCTCTGAGAATTGTATTGGGCTGCACGCTTCCCATCCAGATTGCCTACGCGGGCGACGGCGACCTGAGCGAGAACGACAAGCAGAGAATACTGCAGATCGACGGCGCAACAGATGTTACCTTTCTCGACGTTCTCTCCGTATTCGATGATTCTACATTGAAGCTCGCCGAGGGGGGGTGGGCCATTAAGGGTTTCGCCGCCTTGGGCTCCGACTTGGAACAGGTTATTCTTCTAGACTCCGATGCCGTATTTCTGCAGAAGCCCGACGTGCTCTTCGAACAGCACCCGTACATACAATACGGAGCCTACCTCTTCCACGATAGACTGCTATGGCAGCACGCCTTTGCCGATCGACATGCGTGGTTCAAGGACCAGATCAAAGAGCCGTCACCCGCCATGGAAAAGTCATTGGTCTGGACGGAAGACTATGCTGAAGAGTGCGACTCGGGCGTAGTTGTCCTGGACAAGTCACGCCCAGACGTACTGATGGGGCTTCTTCACATTGCGTGGCAGAACACACACGCAGTCCGGGAAGAGATCACATACAAGATCACCTACGGGGACAAGGAGTCTTGGTGGCTAGGTCTGGAGCTGGCCGGCTCGGGATACGAGTTTGAAGCGCACTATGGGGCTATACTGGGCTGGTCAGGGGAGAGTATAGGAAAACCTGCCCCTGGGCGGGTTTGCAGTTTTGTTATTGCACACGTCGATGGCGATGACAATCTGATATGGTATAACGGCGGTTTGTTGAAGAACAAGCTAACCAAACCCGATGAGTACGACGTGCCTCAGGTGTGGATGATAGACGGTACGTGGGAGAAGGGAGGATCAAAGCAGGACATGAGCTGTATGTATGGAAAAGAGGTGAAGCAGCTCACCGAAGACCAGAAACTGGTACTCGGTCGCAGTATTGAGAGAGCCAAGGTCGTTGATCGTCTCTTGGCTTCAAGCAAAGTATCTCGAACAGACGGCTCATCGCTGATTTAGTTCATACTCTTAAAAGAAGTGTCGATCAGGGGCACAAAACAATGATTCTATTACAGATATCAGAAACATTAATCACATTCCGAGGGGAAGCTTTTTCATCATGCAAGATTAACCGCACCTAGAAGATAGAGGGATGTGAAGAAACTCCAATTCGAACCCTGCTCTCCGGCATGATGCTATATTCCATGACTGCCACCTGTAGTCTTGGCGTTTCGATGGAGTTTCGAATTATATCATTAAGGTACGTCTATTAGGTAATTGCAAGAAGCCTTTCAATTTATTGCTCTCGATATCGGATCATGGCGGGGTGCACACCGAAGCTTGAATTTCCACAGCGGGCAAACATACTCCGATGTGGATCCTCGGTCCAGGACAGACCGATCTGAATTCCTGTCACGGGACTTTTATATTCCGAAGTATCCCGTCAGTTTCATGGAGACCCATGATCAAACGGTGCCGTGTCACTGACTTTACAGCGGTTTCCTTGTCTTTCTCTGGCGCCGCATACCTCGGAACCCTCCCGTACATTACACAATGACTTCGAACCTCGAGGTAGACGACACATGGATGTGGCATCCGGAGTTTAAAGAAGATAGAAAAGACACCGCCGGACTTTTCGTCCATTTCCGCAGGAGTGTCTACATTGGTGGAGAGACGCCGAAGCATACGACTTTACACATCACTGCCGATACGAGATACAAACTATATGTTAATGGTGTATCTGTTATGTATGGGCCCGTAAAGGGTGATGAAAAACTCTGGTTCTACGATGAGATTGACATTGCACCGTACCTCAACAAGGGAAAGAACGACATTTTGGTGGTCGTACTGCGATTCTTCCATGCCACTCAATATGCTACCTCATTCCCTCGGCTCCCCAGAGGCGGCTTGACGTTCCTGGTTCCCGAGCCTACCTTATCCTGGGAGAAGGATTTAAGGAGCGGCGAGCGTTGGGAGACTGCCATTGATCCTGGAAGAATTCTCCGGATAGATGAGGATGACTTCCTTCATGTTTATGAAGAGATCAAACGCCTCCAGGGTGTGGAATTGGAATGGGTTCCAGCCAAGGTGCTTCGGTACCATATTACAACAGGGAATGTGACTCCTTGGAAACTGTCCCCCAGAATGATCCCCCATCTAAAAATCGAAAATGGGGCCTTCAGCGCTGTTCACAATGTGAAAAGCAGTCTGACAACTGCTGTGTGGGAAGAATGGTTACAAAGCCTTGCGACGCAGCCTTCGTGCATAAAGCTCCCTCCAGGATCATCTCATCGGGTTGATTTTTGAAGTTCCACACCATATGACTGGTTTCCCCTCCTTCCGATTTCGCCGCCAGAATGCGAGTAGTGGCTCCATGAGGATCTTGTACGCTGAGAGCTACGAGGACACCCCATCCTATATCCCCTACCTCAGACACAAGAACCATCGCCAGGACACCACCAAGACTTTATTTGGGCCACGGGATATCTATCACTTCCAGGGCCAAGGGCCGGCTGACGTTTCAATAACCGGTGGTGAGGAGTTTGAGGTCTTCACACCGTTTCAATTTCGGACCTTTCGGTTCATTCTGCTTCAAATCGACGTTGGCGAGGAGGAATTGGTGCTGAAAGATATTACTCTCCGCATGGCCAATTACCCTCTCCATATTTAGGCCAATGTTAGTACGAATAGCAATGATGTGAAAACCAAGGATCTCTGGGACATTAGTGTCAGAACATTGGTTAACTGTATGCACGACTGCTATGAAGACTGCCCCTTTTATGAGCAGTTACAGTACGCCATGGACGTTCGAAGCTCCGCCTTGTTCACTTACTACGCCTCGGGAGATGATAGACTGGCCCGGCAAGCAATCATACAGATTTACAACTCCTTCGACCCAGCGATTGGGCTTACTGGAAGCAGAGCCCCATCTCACAATGATCAATATATCCCGCACTTCTCACTCGTCTGGATATGCATGCTACACGATCATCTGCAGCACTTTGGTGATAAGGCGTTCCTTAAGCCTTTCTCATCCGTTGTAGATGCAGTTCTGGCCTATTTCGATCAACGGACGGCCTAGTCAGTGCGAAT
Organism: Clonostachys rosea; assembly: GCA_026958235.1. Taxonomy (NCBI): domain Eukaryota; kingdom Fungi; phylum Ascomycota; class Sordariomycetes; order Hypocreales; family Bionectriaceae; genus Clonostachys; species Clonostachys rosea. Next base: position 1,450,845 of record CP110207.1, read on the forward strand.
CCAGAAAGGAGCACATGGAATTTTGTGGACTGGACAAGCAAATGGCGACCATTTGGCATCCCACCAGCAGCTGAGAGGACCGGTTTTTCAACATACACCAACCACCTTTACTCCTATACATTGAAGAAAGCGGCAGATCTAATGAATGCTCTAAAGAGGCCCGCTTTGGCCGAGGAATATGTCGGCCGCGCATCTGATGCAATCACTTCAATCAGGAGTCACTGTTTTGATGGACAGCTGTTTACAGACGGTCTCGCTGTCTCTGCAGATCCGAAGCTTGACTACAGCGAGCATAACCAAATTTGGGCGGTTCTCAGCGGTGCAGCCGAGGGGGACGCTGCGGTACAGCTGATGACTCGCGTCTTGTTGCCCGGAGCCGATGTTATAAAGACGTCAATTGCAATGTCCTTTTATAAGCTCCGTGCATTGAGTCAAGTGGGAGGCACCCTCTACGGCGATTAATTTCACGAGTTCTGGGCCCCATGGAGAGACCAAATTTCCAAAGGGCTGACAACCTGGGAGGAAGATGACGTCTCCCAGCGTTCTGATTGTCATGCTTGGGGTAGCTCTCCTATCTACGAGTTCATGGCAGAGGTGGCTGGGATACGGCCGAGGGGCCATGGATGGGCCGCTATTGAGTTCCAACCTAGAGTGAATCTTTATTCAGAGTTCAAGGCAACAGTCCCATTCCCTATGGTAGATGGGGAGCCAGGTGGATTGGCACATGTGACTTGGGAGGAGGCTAGTCCTGGTCGAAAGCGGGTTGGGTTAGAATTGGAGGTCCCTGATTCTAGGGCTGTCCCGGTATGGGTTAACTTGCCATCTGTAGAACCATTTCTGACCGATGGCAAGAAGAGCAGCCTAACGTTCATAATAGAGGCATAGCCCAGAACCTCATTGAAGTTTCATTTGACACTGGTCGCTTTGTTGTATGTAAACATCGAGAGACATAGACCATGATATATGACATGGAATAATAGTATAATTAAGTTGTGGGAACATCTGAAAATCCAAGCCCAGTCATCATCTAATCTGGAGGAATCTCCCCGAGAACCGACAGAAAGAGTTATCTCAAACCAGTTATCTAGGCTTGGATCCCATGTGCACTCATCCATTAACTGCTCGTACTGGACTGGGGCCAGTATACCTGGTTGAGAGTCGTTCCCAGGCCGTGCAACTTGACTACTCTCATCACCCATAGCCACGTCTCTCGAATCCGGGAAAGGGCCCACTCGGAAAAGATCCTTCGTCTCTGCAGATGATACACGGGGTTGACAAAGCTGGTAAGCACGCTTTGCCCAGTCGCCGTATCCGGACGACTGATGTTTGCGAGATTACTCATAGCCTGCTTCAGCAATCGCCAATACTTCTTGCTAAATTTACAATGCAAGACACCTTCTTGCAAACTGATGATCATGAAATCATTCTGAGAGAAATGTGTGAGATCATTCTGGTGAAAATTTCCCGTCGGGACTTATTTCGGCTGCAGTTTTCATGGTTTCAAACTTTCCTGCATTCGATCAAAGCCAAGTCATTGTCCCCAGTACCATGGATTTCAACAATCTCCAGCCCTGCATCAGCTGTGATAGCCCGGAAGCCATCCAAAGTTCGTTCCTTGCCCCCTAGAGTCAGCATATAGATATCCGTGGCGGATGCCACTAAGGATGGCTTGTCGTTTAGAATCTGTTCGGCAATGATCAGTCTACTATCGTCAGCCATGGATGTTTGTATGTGCTGGAGTATCTCCACGCAATCTGGGTCTCCGTAATCATGGAGACAACGTCGGATGTAGTAAATAAGAGCTCCTGGGTAGAAGTTAGCAAGACTTTTCCACTATTGCGGGCTGCGATCCCTACCCTTCGTAGGTTGAGCTTGATGGAAGTCAGATGCAACGAACTGTGCCTGACTCAAAGGGCCCTCTGCAACCTTTTTGGACTCTGTGACTACCACGTCCAAATCCTGCACAACACATCGATCCATTGGAAGTCCAGGAGTAACATCATATATAGCCAGTAGAGCATGGCCTTTCCCCCCTCCCACATCAACAATCAGAGTCCGTTCTTGGTACTTCGGATCTAACAACCAGCTGAAGTCGTATAATCCAGTGATTGAAAGCCTTTGGCTCATGGCTACCATACTGACCATGAAGTTTCTCATTGTCTCTTGATTCTGGTTCAGGTGTTCCCAGACAGTCAAGTTAGGATCACCACAAGCGAAGCCAAACACCGTTCCAAGGCGACCCTGTGGCTCCTTAGCCCCATACTTCTCAAAGAAGGAGACAATATAAGAGCAAGACTTCAGATGCATATCGTATCTATATTCCCCATGTCAGTGGCACAGTTGATTGAGCCCTATAAGTTTATTTCCACTCACCCCATTCTAATCAACGAGTTCATAGGGCTTTCACGAATGAACATCATGGAAGTGGTGGTGTGCGCAAGGCTCTTTGATCCGTCTTGCTTCAGCGCTCCTTGGGCAACTAGAATACGGGAGAAACGAGCTAAATGGCAAGTTGTGAGCACTCTTTACGTGATGTATGTTGAGGAATAACCAATGGTGATTGATGAGAAGAACATACTGATGAGCTGCACATCGACGTTGACTTTCTTGGCCAAAATTTCAGGCGAGACAAAGTCCTGACTGGGAATGGCGTCGAACACTCCCCACTCGATGAACAATCGCAGAGCCGTGAAGTGCGCCATTTGGGTAATCATGCTATTGATATACATTGATGGGCTCTGGATAGACTCTAGGAGCTTCGCAGAGGCTTGCGCCAGGTTAGTGAGCTCATCATTACAGGCCTTGAAATGTTCTGGATTGCCCTGCAGCTCGACGGACAATTCGGCAAGCTGTTGAGCAAGCGAGTTGACTCTGTCTGCTGTTGTCATCTTGTAGTTGGAAGGGCTTTATATGATCGAAAATTGAAGATGGATTGTAAGGAGATTGTGTTGTTTGATGAAAACATGATGCTGAATGCGATGAACGGCCTATATATAATGCAACAATTTCCCGAGGCCGAGCTTTATATAGGAGGGTGTGATGATAAGATAATTTGATGAGCTTAGGCATTGAAATAGCATCTAGACTAGGTAGATTACCATCAAGATTTCCTTAACTAGAGACCAATTTTCCAGCGTCCAACCGAACTTGATGTTAGCTAGGAGGAATCTTATCTCGGGATATGTTGTCGTATAACCCGGATAAACTTGACTAGGGGTTCAGAAGGTGGGGTGAAAAGCTCGGCCTCGGCCTCGGGGAATTGCAGATGAGAAAAATGCCGGGGTTCGTCATCATCCAATTTGCGTTGTTGCTCACCCTCAACTTGATCAACTCCCAGTATCCGGACTGTCGAAAATGGACAAATCGCCTGTTTCTGCAGTGAAGCGCCGCCGTCGACCTGCTAAATCGTGCAATCCATGTCGCCTTCGTAAATTGAAGTGCGACCTTGGCTTCCCTGTTTGCGGCTCCTGCACGCGTGCTCGAGCATCCCTCAGCTGTGTGTATACACCCGACAGTAGAGCCAACCACGCCAGAGAAAACGCTGCGGCTAAGAGGCCACGGCTTGAAGATGAGTCTGGGAATCCCACAGCAGGAGATTCGTCAAAAGCGGCCGATAGCGGATCGAAGCTTAGCAGCCACTCTCCCGCGCCAACCCATGGTGTTGAAGCCACCGACCAACAGAGAAATGAGGTGATGGTGTCATCTCAGAAACACACCAATCCGACTAGACTTCGCTTACGAAATGGGCGGGACAAAACCCGGATATTCGGCCCAAGCCATTGGATACATATGGCCGAGGTTCTGGTACGTACAACAACTTGGCAACTCGGGATCGTTGCGATTGTCTGACCGCTAATAGCCCTCAATCCCAAGTAACTGGGATGCCAAAGAGGCCGATGTGAACTTGGATGCATACAACATGAATGGGAGTATCAATGATGTGGTTGACATGTTTATGGAGATAAGAAACACCAGACGCAAAATCAAATCCAGGGCAGTTCACGCGGAAACCGTTCATCATCGGTCCCTGGCGGACCGCTTCCCAGAAAGCGGTATTTGTAAAGAGCTTATATCTCACTACGCTGATTATATTCAGCCAATGTATCGTGTTCTGCATATGCCATCGTTTTCTCAAGACTACCGACTATTCAGAAACGAGCCGGATTCCGCTTCTTCGGCATTCATAATGCAATTGGCTCTCGTCCTCGCCATTGGGTCAACATTTTACTCCCGAGACGACAGATCTCTCGTCCGAGAGCGGGCTCAAGTATGGATACTCTCCGCCCAGTCTTGGATCATGGGTCCTGGGTCCAAGTCTACCAACACACTTCCTGGTTTGCAGATCTACATCCTCCTGTTACTTTCAAGGCAAACCACGTGCAATTCGGGCGGCTTGACTTGGGTATCTACTGGGTCTTTGCTTACTATGGCATTAAGTATGGGGCTTCATCATGAACCCGCTCGCTTCGCCTCTCTTACTCCTTTCCAACGAGAGACGAGAAAGCGCCTTTGGATCGTCACCCTTGAACTCTGTGTTCAGCATCATGTCGATTCATCAATACCAATCACGCTTTGTGAATCAGATACTGTGATTCCAGAGATTTTGAATGTGGATGACGAATCAATTCACACTGATTCTGAGCACGAGCCAACTCCAAAAGAGTCGTTCACAGATGCTTCTATCCAGATACAGCTCGCTAGTTCCTTGGCCCTTCGACTGAAGATCGCACGCATGGTCAATGGAGTTGAACAAGGCTATTCTTTTGGTCAGGTTTTGGCGTTGGGAGCAAAATTGAGGAATAGTTGTCGCCAACTATCTGATTTTTTCAGTCCGGGCTCGAGTGTCATGCCCGGTGCATGTGAGAAAAATACGGCCCATTTCCACCACAAGTTTTTGAATACACTCTTGCGGAGGTATATCATATTACTACACCAGAACTATATGATAGAATCGCTTGAGAACCCGGCTTTCTATATAGCTCGCAAGATCTGTGTGGATGCAGCGCAGGCAATCGTTATAGATCTCAACCCTGCCAATCACACAGTAGAACTTCTCCAACTTGCTGTTGCTGGACGTGGCACGTTCAAGGGACCATTCTCCCTTCACGTAATACTCGTCCTATGTCTCGACCTTTTTTTGCTTTTTCGGGATGACAACGGTGGGAATGCAACTTCTTCGCGCGTGGACCAGCTAGACAAGAAGCGGGGAGATGCCCGCGATTTCACCCGAAGGTTATTGCGCAATTTGGCAGATGGGTCAAAAGAGCTGATGAGAGCCGGAAGCGTGAGCTCGAAGAATTTCAACTTCATCACAGCCGTTCTCGCTGAGACGGAAGCAATGGAGCATGGTCAGTGTACAAGGACGGCTGTTTTCAACGCTCTCCGTGGAAGTCTGAGGGAGACCCTCGATATCTTTCAAGAGCTACACACTCCTCTAGATGTGACTTGCGAGGGCTACGAAACTATGACGGAGTTGGGTCCTGCGAGTTTCGACCTTGAATCATTTGTAAGTGCTAAGCTTTGAGTCAATAGTCCTAGTCGATGTTGTGTTGGCTAACTGTCTCCGTAGGACTTGTTGAACTGGGACATTTCAGATCTACTTTATATGCCTGAAGTTGAAAGTTAACAAATAACCAACGACTGTGACCATACTCAGCATTTTTGGGTTTAAGAGAGAAGCATACGAAGCTCAGTGGGAATTATTGTTTTCTAAGAAGTTTCTTTAGGGGGGAGGGTAGGCCGATTGGATTGAATAAGATGCAAAATGTAGTTTCTGGCGGAAATATGTATAATTAATGATGTATCAATATTGGCGTATACTAAGTGGTAATCTTGCCATTTTGAAGTCGATATAATGCATGGAGATTTGCCCTCGCTAAAGACTACCATTCCAAGCGATCATCAGCCATCAAGCTGACATCGTATCGGCTCTCCCCCTTCCACACCCGAGCTCCAGAGTTGCAAGCAGCGACAATGCTACGCAGATCACTGATCATGGCGGCAGGCCCACTAGCATAGACTGTGGTAGGGCCACGAACTGTGCCATCAACAAACCGGGTGACTATTTGCTTCAAGTCTGGATGTGAATTCTGGCTGTCGTGACAAAGGTGTCGCACGTCAATCTCCCGCGCCGCAGGCGTACTTCGTTCTCTTGACACAGAAGAGGATGCCGACGAACCCACTTCCTTAGACTCCTCAGTCACTTCCTTGGCCTTCTCAGTCCGTACCGGTGGCGCAGGACCTTCCTCTCGGGTGACAAAAACGCGAAGCTTGAGGTGGTGACTTGTTACTGCTGCTCGGAAGATCTGTAGCTCCTGTTCAATCCACTTCATGTCCTTTTCCTTCCGTACAGCCCATATCAGCTCGACACAGCGATTGGTGACGGGAGCGGTCTGTATCAGGCCGAGCAGAACAGGAAGGACGTAGGTGATACCGGTCCCGCCAGCGACGCAGAGGACGTTGACGTCAGGAGTTAGGTTCTCCATGAGGGATTCTCCATATGGGCCTTGAAGAATGACGGGGGTTGTGGCAAGCTCGTTCTCGTTGAGCTTGGTGGCAGCGAGAGCCGCAATCTTCTTGGTCTCGCCACTCTTCGCTCGGAAGATATAAGAGTGCAGCACCGTTCCGTTCTCGACGATCGGGTAACTTAAGGGTGTAAACGGGTGTGCCTGCCAGATGCTTCCCTCTGTAAAGCACAGGTAAAAGTGCTGTCCCACATTCCAGGCCTCCTGAGAATGCCGGAAATCTAGTCTGACAACGTCACCGGAGTCGTGATCGGGAAAGTGGACAATGGCTGCTGGTGCCGCTCTGAAACCCATGGACCCATCTGTGAGGAATTGATAGTGGATTAGAGCTGATCGGATGAGTCTGATGGCGCGGTCCAGCAGCCAGATGGCTAGTGAGGGAATCATGAAGCATTCCAGCTGCTTCCAGTGACCCCAGCAGGCGCCGATGTATACCATAGCCAAGATGTAATGCAACTTGCGGAAAGTCTCGTAACCTGTGAATCGGATACCCCACTTGGTGCTCAGGAGGAAAAGAAGGAGCAAGAGGATCATGGCGACGACGCCCCAGATCATGTACAGCTGCTGGATCCAAGTGATGGCGGTGGAGGGCTGGGGCTGGTAGAGGCGGATCTCGACAACGCACCAGCCGATGGTGTGGACCGAGCCCTGGATAACAATAATGTACCCTAGCCAGCGGTGCAGGAAGTTGAAACTCTGGTAGGGGACTCCTGTGAGGAGAGATAGAATAGATTCCCTACTGGAAAGCATGACGGAGAGGGGGGTCAGAGCGTAGGCGATCACACCGATGCGGTCGGAGAATGGCCCCAGGCCGGAACGAATGTTGAACAGGCCGGGCGAGTTCTTCACGGGAGTTATCCATTTCTTGTAAGTAATTCCAACAAAAGTCCAGATGATGAGATAGCCTGAGAGAACAGCTAGAATCAGAACCTGGAGACGGGTGGTTGGTCCGAAGATCGATCTGACGGATTCTGGCAGTAAGTAAGCACGGCGATATGCATTGAAAGACTGCCTTAGGCGGGCTAAGCCGTGACGGGGAGCCTCGACGGAGCTTTCCCGGCCATCGACAACAGTGCCAAGTTGCTGGTCGGCCCTCTTCTCGGGAAACAGGTGCCGGCCGATAGCCCACACAAGCAGGATGCCGCCGATGGTGCACCATAAGATCCCCATGTAGATCATGCCGACGTCGTGGGACCAGTACACATTGTCTAGGTACTCGCAGGAGCCGGCATCGTTGGTGCACGGAACGACACGGTCAGCATATCCCCAGTGAGGCTCTAATGAAGAAGCCTCACTATGGTTTTGGATATGCCGGGCGGCAACGGAGAGTTGATCTGTGGCGTCCATATCTGGAAGAGTAAAGGGGCCGGCGAAGCCTCGTACAAGTTCAACAATACGGAAGGTTGAATATAACGAGGACAAAGATGTTTAGCTGTACCCTACTTCCACCCTACGGGCGCTCGCCAATTAAGAGGTGATTGTCTTTCTGGGCCAAGAAATCAACCAACGGAATAGACGAGAAAATTGACGGCCATATTCTCCGGCCCCTAGAAGCGGAAAACTGAAGTGACCATTGACACTCAACCCCCGGTCGGCCAGACTCCTCGACGGGATGCAATGGGTCTGAAGTGGGCATGAGCAGGATTGAGCATGTTTCCGTAGCCGGATTGGGCACGGTGCTTCCCCGCCGATCCTGTCTGAACAACCCTGCGTCTAGCTCCGTGTCAGTCATTAATAAGACTCGTGATCCTGCAAGATGTTCAAAACCCACGCAATATGGGGCGGATGAGCCCAGTCCCGAAGTTGCTGTGGTCCAATAGAGGCATTTTAGTTGGTCAAAGCTGTACTACACACCCGCAAAGCCGTCAATGCTATCTTCTCTTCTCCTTGGCACTTTGGCTTGGCTGGGCTCTTGGGTGACATTCTGCTCAACTTGACCGGAATGTTACAATCACTAAAGACTCGAGTCTCTGAAATTTTCCATGAGGACAGTGCCATTTATCATACGTAAGAGAAATTGAGTATAAAGTTAAAAACAGCAATGGAAGATGCCAGAGCCCGACATCTCAGCACAATGAATATTGCCATTTAGAATAACCCTACCTATATGGTCTCAACGCTGCTCTTTTCTCTCCAGCACTAAATAAGTTGCTCAACGGTTTCATGTAAGACGAAGCCGCCGTAATGGACAACCCATCATCAATGTCGTCTAGTAGCGACTGTAAACTTTCGGTAAGGCCATTTGCCAGGATTAATTTCGGTCTCTTTGGCTGACTAAGTCTTAGATGCTATGGAATTGGTACACGGTTGATGCCTGTGAGTTTCAGCCAGCACGGATATGCCCTCACCTGCGTGCTGTGATCTTAGACTGACAATCTCCCTCCATTATTTCTTTAGGCTTTCTTTCTTCAACATGGCAAATCGAAAGTAACGCCATGTTTGCCGCCTCTTGCATAGGTGTTGTGCTCCTTGTTGTCATGCTTGAGTTGCTAAGGCGCTTGGGCAAGGATTATGACAACCTGATCCTGCGCCACTTCCAACGCCATATCGCGGCTCAAACATCTTCGCCTAGCAATACGTGCTGCTCAGCCAGCCCGACGCCGGGCCATATGATAGTGACTTTCCGTGCTTCACCCCTACAGCAGCTCATCCGGGCTGTCATTCATGGTGTAACATTTGGAGTCGCGTACATCGTGATGCTGCTCGCTATGTACTTCAACGGCTACATCATCATCTCTATCATTACCGGTGCCACTCTCGGCAAGTTCCTGTGTGACTGGATGGTGCACAAAGTTGCAGTTGATGGCAAGATACAAGGGGAAAGACCTGCTGCCGGGATTCAAGAGACTACGGTGTGCTGCAGCTGAGCCTGCGTGTGCTACGATTTGAGGCTTGCGACAGCTTCGAGAAACATGTCTACATTATTACGTGCCAATTTCCACTCAATTGAAATAACGAGGAGCTTCTTGCTTCACGGGACTTGGAGAGAATGTGAATGGGACCATGTTCCAACCCTGGTTTGGTTGAGTACGGGAGAGAGTTCGAGTATAAAGGCTGAAAACAACAATAGAAGATGCTAGACTCGACATCTCAACACAATGAATAGTTTGGCTGAGTATATCTGATTGCAACAGCAGAGGTTTCGAGGTAATCAGTGATTCTTATGGTTCCACCTTATTTACTGAGCTTGGAATATATGTACCTAATCAACAAGGATCCAAGCGAGTCTTTGTAAAGAATCTGTCCTAATGTGCTTGTTACAAGAATCACGCAACATGAAGAACCTATGCGTAGTCTTCACTTTCTGACTATCGAAAAAGCATCAGGGTTCACTTAGTCTCTATACGCCCTTTTAACATGAGATTCGATGACGACAGGCCGCAGTCAGTTGGGCTGATGGATTTATGCTTAGATCGGGAGGATCCAATCTTGGTTCGGCGGTAACGGACCATGCTGTCGGTTCAGCGGGATACAACCTTGAGGCACGGGGTGTTGTAGGGTAGGTGAAACGGAACGACGGTCCGCTGCTCGAGGATTATCATGGCAAAAAGCATGCTTGGCCTGCCAATGTAACGGTGTTGAAGTGGGTGTTAGCTTACAGCGGATGTTGGAAATAATTGGAGGTTCATTGGCCGGTAGATGGGTGGTGCGAGTACAACGTTGGTTAAAATCTATATGCTGGGCGTACTTTATGATCACTCAGACGGGGGTGACGATTAAGAGGCAATCCTTGGCGCAAACGTGCTCATACATGCTCACTTACCTTCAGGCTATCGCTTTTTCTGCGGCCCCCCCTGATCTGTCACTCGCTGAGTTTCAGGCTATGGGTGGTAGTGATGGCTAGAACCTATATGACAGATGGGTGCTGACACCGTAAATTATGTTGAAAGCCCTCGACAGTGGCGTCAATTATAATCACGCACAAGCACTGAGCCTGATGAGCAGTCAATTTAGGCGAAGTACGGTGGTTCATAGAGAAGGTGGTGTGCCGCTCATCCCGATAGAAAGATATGTAGAGATGGTTGCCCGCTCTCGAGTCACCGACTCACCTTGCGCTGTTACAGTTTTTTTTTTTTTTTTTTTGGACAGCTTCTTCTAGTATTGTTGTTACCTTTCTGATCTTGGTTGGACTTTTACCACCATGAAGGGTGGTTTTTTGCTGGCGATTGCTGCCATCGCCTCGCCGGCCGTGGCGCAAATGCTGACGGGATTCGGTTCCTACCCGTATCAACCAGTATGCGCAGAGAGTTGCTTGCGATCATTCTCCTCGTATATGTTGGACTGCACAAGCATGTCCCACGATGATATGATGATGATGATGACTCCCTCTCCAGATTGCCTGGCTAACAACACGGCATATCTCACGTCGGTCGCATGGTGCTTGAGCACCAAGTGCTCTCAGGCTGGTGAACGCGCATCAGGTATCGAATCATTGTGGGAGCGTAAGATTACAGGGAACAAGAAGGTGCCGGCCAAGTGGTCCTACGGCGAGGCGCTGGCCAACGTCAACCCCAGGCCACCGCAGTATCAGCTCACTGTCAATGATACCAGTCTGAACACTACTTCTATTGTTGTCCCTACGGTATACCTGGCGCAATACAATGTTCTGAGTGCTGTGTACCGATCAGCAGTCCTCGAGTCCGCATACGGGTAAGCCATTGGCTGTTTGGGCAGGGCCCGATCATGTACTGACTTGCGCGTCGCCAGAATCGCCATCTTGGTTGCCAGCCTCGGCATTCCCGTGGCTTTGACATGGCTTGGATATCTGCCATATATGGGAACACTTTACGATAAGGTGAGGGTCGCTTGATTGTGTCTAGTGCTGCCGTTCATGACTTACCACTGACCAACTTTGATTCATAGATGCGCCCGTATATTGTGTATCCAAGCTTGATTGGATCGTACCAAGTTCGATCTCTACCTTACTTACTCGGAAATGCCCCCACCATTGGCCAGACTGTTTATATCGTGGTATTTTTCATTCTTAACGTTGTGCTATCTGCCATTGAGTATGAGGGACGCCAACCCAATGCGTGGTCTGCAAGTTCTTGGCAGGAAATCAGCGCCTACGTCATGTATCGAACCGGCGCGTTCGCCTTCATGCTGTTTCCAGTGCTGCTGTTCTTTTCATCAAGGAACAACATTCTTCTCTGGCTGACCAACTGGTCACACTCTACCTTCCTCCTCCTGCACCGCTGGGTTGCTCGCGTCCTTATGCTCTACGTCGTCATCCACTCCATCATCGGCCTGCAAATCTACTCGCGATACGCGTCAACATCCTGGTGGATATGGGGCGTTGTTGCCACAATTTTCACCGTCATCATCACTTTTGCTAGCGGGCTGTACGTAAGAAAGGCTCAATATGAACTCTTCCTCATCTCGCATATCGTCCTGGCGGTGTTCATCCTGGTCGGCTCATGGTACCATCTTGTGCAATGGTACGCCAGCATGGGCATGTACATCCCCGACTCATCAGGTTACGAGGTGTGGCTATATTTTGCCTTCTCCGTTTGGTTCTTTGATCGGGCCGCGCGAATTGCCCGCATGATCAAGACAGGCTTGAGGCGGGCCAAAGTGACGGAACTGGGCGATGGGTACGTCCGTGTCGACGTGGACGGTCTCCGCTACGGTTCCGCGCCGGGAAAGCACTCCTACGTTTACTTCCCTACGCTCGCTCCATGGCGGCCGTGGGAGAACCATACTTTTTCCATTATTCCCACGCACATGCTGCAGCCGGAGCGCGCGGGCGAGAGAGTCTGCTTAGTGGAGTCTGAAGACGCTGAAAAGCAAAATCAAGTCTCGGCTAGTACTGGCAGAGTCTTACACAATGGTGCCTCGGGAGCGGGAATCACCTTACTCGTAAAGAAGGAAGCGGGCGTCACCAAGTTTTTGAAACCTGATGACAATTTGCTCGTGCTGCTGGATGGGCCTTATTCAAACAACCATACGAGCGCGGTCCTGCGGTGTGATCGTCTGCTATTGATCGGAGGCGGGATTGGCATCACGGGCTTGTTGCCTTGGTCATTTAATCACTACAATGTCAAGCTGGCCTGGAGTGTTAAGGAATCTGCCAAGTTTCTCGTCGATGCGGTGGCGCTGGAGCACATTGGCGATAGGGATATTAGGGTGGGCAGTAGACTAGCTGTGACTGAGCTGATCGCCGAGGAGGCGGAGATGGGATGGGCGAGGATTGGGGTTGTTGTCTCTGGACCTGGATCACTTTGTGACGACGTCCGGACTGCTGTTGCAGCGGCAGGGAAGAAAACGAATGTTGTGTTTGATCTTGAGGTCGACGCATATTCGTGGTGATTGATCCGTTGACTTCTCTCTCACGTCAAACAACACTTATGTAGTGCAATGAAAGTATCCCACTTCACTCATCTCATCTGGTAGTATAAACTTATAGAGGAAGTCAATACAGCTTTGTTAATCTAAATCTGAACATTCACGGTGTGGGTTCACGAGTCCTGGAAAAGGAGTTAGAATCTTGCTCATCAACATTTACTAATCTGCGGCTTGCTGATTGATTTATCGCCGTAGTTTGCAGCTGTGTACTTGTTCGTCTGCTGCGATGCCTATGCATGCTCCTTCAACTCAACACTTTCCTCTATCTTGGAGTTCGCCTGGATTTTGCCTATGGCTGCCGCAGAATCCTTTCCATCAAAAAGTACGGCGATTTCCTCCAGAGTGGGACCTCTGGTCTCTACGAAGAAGAAATAGATCACTAGGCATTCTATCACAAGTCTATAGATAGGAATGTTAACAATTTCCAATAACGGAACTTTTGACGGAACACTTACACGGCAATATACACAAAATAAAACTTCCACTGCAATGCCTCCAAACCTAGAGGATTAACCCATTGGTTGAAGACTCCACTGAGAGACGTGAAGACGAAGCAAAGCGTGAGCCCCTTAGCACGGATATGATATGGTAGGATCTCGACAGTGTATGATACCGTTAGACCAGGCCATGCGACTCCTGCAGCACCGTAGAAGACGAATATCATGGCGACAACTGCCACACCGGCGGATTTAGACGAAGAGTTGGCGTAGACAGCGCTGCAAGCCGTCCAAATGGAAAACGCGATGAGCATACCAATTCCGGCGGTAAGGAACAAAACGCGACGGCCAATACGATCGACGAATAAGGCGGAGACCAGACAAACCGCCAAGCACCAAATTGTAAGGCCTCCATTGATGTAGGCTTGAGTAATTGAGCTACGAAGAAGCGTATTAGCACTGAGTTCGACACAACTTCATCGTAGGGAAATACTAACTCTTTGATACCAATCGTGTTGAGAACTTGAGCCAGCTAAGAGAAAGGCGGACTTGTTAGAAGAAACTTTTATAATGGGGTGCTTTCAAACTTGGACATACGTAGTAAGACACAAGACCATTTCCACTGCATTGAGAAAAGATGGCCGTGGCAATAATAAGAGCACATCGCTTGCGGTTGCCAGGCGTACGCCAGAGATCAGCCCATCCGGTGCTTGAAGCTGCCTCACGCTCCAATCGGAGAGTGGTCACAATCTCCGAGAATTCCCACTGGACGAACTCGTCGTGTGCATTGTTATTTCCATGGTACTTGACGAGCATCTTCAACGCTTCGTCCTCTTTACCTTTGCTTACTAGCCAACGCGGGCTCTCGGGAAGTAGCCAGACTCCAAACATCTGGATGCCGGGCATTAAGCATTGGAGGCCAGTAGGTATCGTCCACTGCTTCTTTCCACTCTGCCCGTAGAGCGTGCCGAAGCACGTCCAGGCAGCCAAGATAGCTCCGAGATACCAGATAGTATTGTAAAGGGTGGTGATCCTCCCTCTGTGACGAGGGTGTGCGATTTCCGTGATTAGGAGAGGGCAGGTGCCGTTTGAGATGTTGGATCCAAAGCCCATCAGGAACCGGCCAATGAGATACATGGCATCACGGCGAGTTGCACTGGATGCTGGCGTGAAAGTTTGCAGGAGGGAGCCGAGGACGACGAAGAAACAACCGATGGCAGTACCTCTCTTGCGTCCAATCCCATCGGCAATGTAGGGAGTGAATAGGAGAACAAAGAGGCCCCCAAACCCGGGCACTGCTCCGAAAATACCGAGGCGGCTTCCGGTAGGGCTGTCAAAATCTAGAAGGATGTTGAGTACTCCAAATCTCTATATTGACAGTGCTGTCACGATGGGTCACTTACACTCATTCCAGGATTTCATGGTCTGGAGTCCGTTAAGAAGACTTCCATCATATCCTAAGGTGGTTGAACCCAAGAACAGGATGAGGGTCAGCCCGTAGAGCTTTCTCAGTTCGGGCTGCTTCCAGAATGGCAGATCAGAAGCTCGCGGTCCATGATGCTCGTTTTCCTCCGGCAATGTTGTCGGGCTGACTTTGTTGTCAGTTTTCTCACCCATTGTAGTTCGATTGATGGGATAGCTAGTTGAGTATTCAGTGTTGGTTGGTAAACATGTTGAAACGATCTGCGGTTGCCTTTATAGTGAGCAGCAAGACGTCAAACATTGTCAAGTGATTTATTTCATGCGAGTAACTTGAGAGACATCAGCCCTCCATGCCTAGTGCCATCAGCCCCATGGGGTTTCTGCCACATGTCAACTGATGCGCACCAATAGAGACGCAAGAGACTAGTCTGAATTGAAGATGGACCCTAGATAGCTTCTCATTTCTTCAATCATGCCCTGATCCGTTTTTCCATGTTGGGGTATTCCAACTCATCGGAATCCCAGCATTGGACGATCATGACTTGTGGGCCAGCACAGTTTATCCGAGTTTATGCGAAGCGAAAGGCACTAACCGGGTGCCATTTTCCTGTGTATTTATCCTCGGATGTTTTCCTATGGCACCAACTCTCCAATCTCACTCTTGAAACAGGCACTGGCCGTCGAATAGCCAGTACGCTCTGAGATGCCTGTGTCGCCGTCCACGCCTGCCCATGGGGTAGAGGATGCTGTCTCAAGTGGAGCATCAACCACCCGTTCAAAGCCATCCGACAACACCAAGGGAATCCGGAATCAGAATGCGTGCGATGCTTGCCGCGACAGAAAGGTCAAGGTAAGTGATGCCTCCAAGTTTGGTTGGAACACAACCGTGGCGAAAACAGAATAGTTGCAGCCTGCGGAAACTCAGAAAAATCCATTCCCATTCAACCCTATAGACACCAATTATCATGGCTATGCTAACATCCTCACCAGTGCTTTTCGGTACCAGCAGAAGAAAAATGCGTTGCTTGCCTCGCCCTTGGGGCAGACTGCGTCCATAAAAAGCCTCGTAAAAAGCGAGGCCCACAGCGGAGGCAAGTCCAAGATTGAAAAATCTATGCTCAGGAGGTTCCCCAGAACATTTTGCTCATCAGCTGATAGACTGAGGGGACCCGACAACCCGGTTCCGAGGAGTGAACCAGGAGTCAGTGGAGACGATGCAACAAGGTCGCCACTACAACCCATGAGCACATCATATTATTGCCGGAGTACCACTGTCTCTACGGGACTCTCTCCATATTCAACGCATCTAGGTTCACCCGAGGTATCAAGGTTACAAAACGCGGAACCGTATCAGTTGCTGTCAAGCTTTGCATCAGCCGACACCATACATAAGCTTCTAAACGAGTGGTTTAACAAGATCCACCCAATTGCACCTATTCTTCTCCGCAGACGCTTCTTTCGCCGATTGAAGAACGGAGAGGCAGATACTGATCCAGTGTTCTGTGCGTTGGTGGTTAGCGTTTGTTGTGCGACATTGGCCACGCTGCCCCTGGACAATCAGACTTCATTGTCAGTGCCGCCTTGCTTGGAATTCATTGAGAAAAATAAACTGCTTGCCTTTAATCTCGGCGAGGTTAATTATACACCGGAGTGGTGTATTGCCATGTACAATATCGGGGTGGCTATCAGCGCTACGAGCTCGCAAGGGCTGTCCGATGTCCATGGTTTCCATGCAGTTTCTCAGTCGTCTGCCGCAACGACGTATCTCCTATATTATTCTCTTCACAGTCTGAGCCCTATCGATCAGCAGCTTCTCAAACGATTGTTTTGGCTACTTTTTGCAGCAGCTAAGTGAGTTAGACAATCTAGCACGTCCTGACTCTTACTGTGTTTGGTCCACAGCTGATCATATAACTGACAGGAGTGGAGATATGTTTGGAAGACTAACTGTAGGGTTTGAAGCTATACACAACAACTGGGACCTTCTTCGGCCAAGCTGCCTGTCGGATAACGAGCTGGACCCGGCTGAGGCGGCAGACAACTCCACACCCTGGCACGGCGATGATACGTCCTATGTGCCGGGGCTAAACTCGCTTAGCGACTTATTTATGGTCTGGCATCAAGCCCGTGTAAGCCAACCTGGATTGGATCAGGCTATTAGGCTGCGCAATTCAATGGACAGCATCCAAAGAATCATAGACAACCTCCCACCAGAGCTGAGGTGGCGAGGTGGCCTCTCACGACACGGAACTGTCAACGAGGGTCATAATGCTCAAATCGCCAATATCTTCATCACCAGCTTCCACCTGCGTTCGAATTTGGTCCAAAAGTACGGGACCAGGGACGAGATAGTCACCGAGCACCAACGCATAGTGGACGACCTACTAGAAATCCTCTACCACTTACCTCAGTGTGTTTTCAATGCAAACGGAAGCAGCGTCGTGCCGAAGGTCCGTGATATTGGAGCTGTATACTTGGAACATCACATGATCGCGGATAACCCCAACAGAGACGAGGCAAAAGAAAAGATGGAGATGATCCTTCGGAAACTGAATGATCTAGACTGTTGGTCGGGCCTGACTCTGGCTGGCCGATGAGATAGTGGAGCAGCGCGTTCACCGGCCTCTCCGTCAGGGGTACAAGTGGCTGGAATAATATATGGCACACCAAAGCTCTTTCCGCATAAGACAGGGACCTCGTTTCTTATCTAAATACAGTAGGTAGATAATAATAAGAGAATACTAAACTATTATATAATATTTAGCTTAATATTGTATTCAGTGCTGAACTATTTCGATGTGCCATGTTTTATTTCACCCACTTGGGGTAATAAATCCGAGGATAAACTTGACGCAATCCACTTGAGGCTAATAGTCCGCGTACAGGTCCATCTAGCTTCTAAGTAGCATGATATGACATCAGCTGCATCGGAAGTCCGGCGCAATGCTTGCACTCGGAGGTACAACCGGTCATCTCAACGGGTCGCTTTGTATAGCGAAATTACTCGGTATTTAATCGCTCTCTATTCATTCCCATGAATCAATCAACCATCGCATCGCAGTCATCTTGATGATTTAATTGAAATCTGTTACTACGATGGCTGTCACCGCACCTCCCCACCTCCATCGTTTGGAAAATGGCAACACACAGCTGGTTGTGAAGGGCAAGCCCTTTCTCATGCTACCTGGCGAACTTCACAACTCGTCACTGAGCTCGGCCAGATATATGAGTGAAGTATGGGGTCCCATGAAGCAGCAGTCCATCAACACACTCCTTGGGTCGGTCACCTGGGAGATGATTGAGCCAGAAGAAGGCAAATTCGACTTCTCAGAGCTAGATAAGGTACTCGAGGGCGCCCGACAACATGACATGAAGCTCGTCATCCTTTGGTTTGGGTCATACAAGAATGGCATATCTACATACGTACCGAACTGGGTCAAGCGCGATGCAAAGCGCTTCCCCAGAGTGCAGGTTTTGGAGGCAGGTGGAGTCAAACGGACGGTTGAGATGCTGTCGCCGCTGAGCAACGAAAGCTGTGAGGCGGACGCTCGAGCATTCGCGACTTTAATGAAACATCTAAAGGCTGTCGATGGCGAGGACCAGACCGTGATCATGGCCCAGGTTGAAAATGAGACGGGGTTGCTTGGCGATTCTCGTGATCGATCCCGGCGCGCTGAGAGGGCGTTTTCCGAGCCTGTCCCTGAAAGCCTTCTCAAGCACCTTTCCTCGATCGATCTACACTCCCAGTTCCGCGCTCGGTTCCCCAATGTCCCCTCATCTGGCGATCACAGCTGGGAGTTTGTCTTTGGCAAAGGCGTTCCGGCCAATGAAGCATTCATGGCATACAATATCTCCTCATACGTCGGCCGAGTGGCTGCTGCTGGCAAAAAGGAATACGACATTCCTTTTTACACCAACACATGGCTGAACTTCGACAACCCATCAGAGCTAGACATGTCTGGCACGCCCATCGTAGTGGGTGGTGGTGCGGAAGCTGGAGTCTACCCTTCAGGTGGACCTTGCCCACATATGCTTGATATCTGGCGCTTCAATACCCCTTCGTTAGACTTCCTTGCTCCGGATCTATACTTCCATGATTACGAGTTGGTGTGCAAAAGATACAGCGAGCAAAAGAATCCTTTGTTTATCCCGGAGCAGCGCCGTGATGAGAACGGTGCCCGGCGTCTCTGGCTTTCCTATGGCACATACGGCGCTTTAGGTGCTAGCCCCTTTGGCATTGACACGGGCGCTGAACTCGCCGGCCGCGAGTTTCGTTTGCTGAATCAGATCAAGCCATACCTATTGGCAGCGGGCCCAGATGATCGGTTTGGTTTCTATTTCGACGAAGAGAAAGGAAAATGCAAGGAGAAATGGACCAAGGTCTTTGGCGAGATCGAAGTGATTGTGGAAAGAGCCTTTGTCTTCGGCAAGTCAGGACCCGGAGGCGGATTGGTGATTCACCTTGAAAACTCCCGGTTCTTGGCTGTTGGTCGGGGCTTTAATGTCAGCTTCAAGAGCACAAACAACAAGGCCACATTCACCGGCATCCTCCGGGCAGAGGAGAAGGAAGTTGACGAGCAGGGCGACCTGGGGACGCTGCGAGTGTTGAACGGCGATGAAACTAGGAGCGGAGAATTCCTCATCATGCCCAACGACGACCCTGATTACGGAGGCTTCCCAATTGCGGTGACGATTCCAGCTAGAACATGCATCGCTGAGCTTGAGGCATACTATATTGTCGAGGAGGAGGAGGATAGATAGCTCCATGGTAAAAGTCTGTGCGTCAAACCGTGGCTCCAGTGCAAACACTATCAAGTATGAAGCCAAGTTGAATTGCTACAATAATAGAATCAATCTGCCACACTCTTTATTGAGGCCAAAATTCCGCCAGTATCAATTTGTAGACTTTGGAGGGTCCCAGTATTTACCATCCGGAAAGTCTACCTCACAATCATTCATCACGTAGCCTAATTGCCATCTTCCAAGCCCAGGCCAGAAGTTGCCGTTCTTCAGGCCAATACTGTCCTGCGTATCGCCCTGCCGTATGTCGAACCAACCCAGGCTTGTCTTACGGGACCACAGATTTGGCGATACCGCACACCACCTGTCCGTTCCGGGCAGCTCTCCTTGACTGCCACTACCGGCGGGAAGAGGAGGGTGCACGAGAGTAGTGTTGATGATGCCAATGGAGTTCAAGACCTTGAAGGACAGTGGGAATGATGGTAGGTAAGAGGCCGGTTTGAATGATGCCTGGAAGAACGGGGTAGTCGATGGGCTCAACTCTTTTGGATCGTCAGTCGTATCGTGAGGGAACACTTTTACGGACACTTGTCCATCATCACTCGTAACCCAGTCAAATTTTGCGAGATGCTTGGGAATATTCCAATCTGTAGCACGTCAGTAAAACTCACGGAGAAGCGCCCGCGCGCAGCAACTCATTTGAGAACCGGGATGCACTCACTCGTCCTTCCGTTCCAATTTGTGATCTTCTGAGATACATAGGCTCGCGTAATACGGAGGTGCCTCTTCTTGACGCGCTTTCCATTCTTGTCTTCGACTGTGTACTCGAAAGATCCCGGGCTTATGAGAAGCTCGTCGTACGGGCCAGCCGGCGACTCGGTGTAGCGGATGATCTGGATCATACTGAGGCCGCCGATGGGGTGACCACCTTCGGGCGACGCGAAGGATGAAGCATGCTCGAGAGGGGAGTAGGCGACATCGGGCAGATTGCCAGCGGCGTCGACTTTTGTCCAGTACGCGAAGGCGTAGACACTCCCTTTGAGTTTCCAAGGAGAAGCGACCAGCGGGATGGCGCTTTCTTCAGCCATGATCTCTTAGTTCAGCGCTGTGTAACGCTCCACAACAGAGAACGGTGGGCAAACAGACGACAGTCGAGAATGGTGACGCGAATTTAAAGAGGGAAGCTCACCCTGCGGATGAGTGGAATGTGTCTTACTCGAATTTGGATAAGATTGGCTGGCCACATGCCACTAATGTTAAGCGGTTGGTCTCATTCCATGCTGTTCTGTAGTGTACTATAATTATGAACTAACAGGTATCTGATCACTGTAGCGTAGGATTGAACACTGTAGATTTATGAAGCGTTATGCTGGTCTTGGTCAGTTGGTATCATTTGGCATAGTCCCATAGAGTATTCGTCCAGCCAGCAGTACATACCTTATATTTATTCATCACCATAAAATCACTTCCGCTTCCATCCAAGGTGTACAACCGCCATCTGTAGGCAGGTATGTCAGGCAGCGGCGGAAGCTGGGTTGGACAAACTCAGAATCGAAACACCACGCCTTGGTTACGGTACCATAAAATAGTTCACGCATCTGCCTATGAGGGTGGAAATGATCAAATTTAAAAATTGTCAGACATTCGCTTTCATATGCAACATCATTAAACCTAACATCTACCTGCAGGTGTATCCCCCATCGACCATCAAGACACTGCCAGTGACAAACGAACTGCGTCCACCAGCAAGATACAAAACACCATCAGCCAGTTCTTGAGGCTGGCCCATGCGCTTCATCGGCACTGCTGTCGATACCCGCTCTTGCATTGCCTTCAGCACGTCGGGGTTCTTGGTAGTCAGCGGCGTCTCGGTGTATCCAGGACAGATGGCATTGATCCGAAGACCCTGGTCCGCGTAGTCCTCTGATGCAGTCCGCGTAAGCCCAACGATGGCGTGCTTGGACGTGCAGTATGCGGCGGAGAGTGTGATGCCCACGACACCCTGGATGGAGCTGAAGTTGACGATGGAGCCGCGTTGCAGGGGGCGGCCATCGACGGAAGAGAGGATGTAGTCTTGTTTCAGCATGACCTGCGCAACGGCTTTGAGCACAAAGAACGACCCATCCAGGTTGACGTCCAGGATGCGTTTCCAGTCCTCTGTCTTGGCAAAGGCGGCACCGCCCTGATGCTTCATGGCTAAACCGGCGGCGTTGACGGCGTAGTCGATGCGCCCAAACTTGGCCGCGATGTCATTCACGGAAGCGATGACTTGCTCTTCGTTTGCCACGCTGATAGCATAGGTGAGAACACGACATTTCGGTGAAGCGGCCTCAATCTCGGACTTGACAGTCTGTAGCGCTTCATCGTTGAGATCGAGAAGAGCAACTCCAGCTGATCCTTCTTTCGCGAAGCCGTTTGCACAAGCCCGTCCAATGCCAGAGGCAGCTCCAGTGATGACGGCGAATCCCGGTACATCCATCGTATTTTGTGGAAGGTTCAGCACGGGAGAGAAGGGGAATTAAAGCTAAAAATGGTGATAAAATGGAAGGGAATAGAATAGACCTAGGTTGTTTGTCTATCCTCCTCTCCAAAAGACACTTATATTCTTTATATGTCTAAATTTGCATGTGTGCCATTATCGGATTCCACTCTATCACCGGCTGGGGAAACCTTCCTCATAGATGCAATGCCTACCTACAGGCGACACCCACATCAATCAGGACCACGTGGATACCGCCCATCCAGGCTTATCGAGATCATGTGGGCTGCTGCGGGGATGCAGAGAATCGTGGCAAGGATAAAATCTGGGGAAGATAACCAGGGAAGACTTCCCTTGTTTGTCGGCGGCCAGGTGCCTATCAATTGACTTGAGTATGACTCGCCCTGCTATCTGCATCTCGGGAGTTTAATTGATTTATTCGGAAGTTGAGGGCCAATCACGTCGAGCCCACGGATCGACGATATCGGAGTAAATGGGGCTTCCAGTCTGCTCTCCAACGGCAGATAAGACCATCTGTCACAGGTGTCGGGTTCTCCTCCGATAGGATTTGAGGGGCTTGTGTCCACCCAGGAGATTAGTGAGAGAAGACACTCCTTTGAGGCGGATACAGTGTATATCAACGTCAACAAGCAATAAATGACAGGATGGATCGTAATGAATAGTGCGGGGATCTTTACCTCAGAATATATTCATAATGCTACAGCCTTCATTAACGAAGATATCAAGCAACAATTGAGACATAAGGATCATTATGTATATGATTGCCACGGGATACTTCAAGGTCCGAGGTCTCGGCATAATGAAGTCTAGTGCAAATCAATTATATTATCTATGTCAATCTAAGCAAATATCAATGACTTGTAGCCGTTATCTTTGGCCTCTTGACATCGTCTACGGTACTCCTGAACAGTACCCGAATATCTAGCTACAATACGAACAGTCTTTCCCTTCACGTTCTTGTTCACACCAGTCATCCAGCTGTCAACCTCGTTGATGAGCGACCCCTTGGCGCAGTCGGCAACGTGCTGGGTCCAAGCGTCTGCGGCCTCTGGCGTCGCCTCAACATATGTGTAATCGTTCTTCTTGGCGTGCTCCAAGATGCCCATGGCGACTTGGACCGAATGCTCAATGTTACGAGAAGCATTTCCTACAGGTTGATGGGGGCCCATGACCGTCAGAAGGTTGGGCATACTTGGAATGGTCATGCCGAGGAAGGTGTAGGGGCGATGGTCAAGCCAGACAGCTCGCTCGCCTTTGGGGTCGGTAGAAACGCCTACAAGTGGGCGGCCATCCTTTCCTTTCCAGTCGATAGCCCGGAAGGCACCTGTGATGGCATCGAATCCGGTCGCGTAGATGAGAACATCGAGCTGACGCAGGGCGCCATCGCTTGTCTCGATGCCGGCCGGCTTGACTGTGGTAATTGGGGTCTTCTTGAGATCCACCAGATGGATGTTGGGCTTATTGTACACTTCAAAGTAGCCACTCTCCAATGGGACACGGCGCATGCCAAATCCGTGGTCTTTGGGAATCAGGCTGTCTGCGACACCGACATCATTGACTCTCTGGCGAATCTTGTCCG
Organism: Clonostachys rosea; assembly: GCA_026958235.1. Classification (NCBI taxonomy): domain Eukaryota; kingdom Fungi; phylum Ascomycota; class Sordariomycetes; order Hypocreales; family Bionectriaceae; genus Clonostachys; species Clonostachys rosea. The sequence goes on from CP110207.1 coordinate 1,474,392, forward strand.
CAATGAAGTTGGAGTAGAGGGTATTGGCCTCTTTGTTTGTGTAGCAATCGCTGAAGACGCCCAGCCACTTTGAGAAACCTGGCTGACTGTAAATCTTCTCCCAGTGCGCGAGACGGTCGGCTTCAGAGACTTCCAGTGTCTTGCGTGGGTCGGCCCTGTGGAGGAAACCGGTTGGGGAAGCGGTGCATTCAGCAAAGAGATTGTCGTAGTTCTTTACATGTTCAGCCATCTGCTCCTCCGAGATACATTCATTGCGCAGAGGCGCAGACCAATTGGCTGTTCTCTGGAACACAGAGAGAGATTTGATGCTGTCTATCTTGGAGAGTGCGGTGATGGTCTGGATGCCGGTGGCGCCAGTGCCAATGACACCGATGCGCTTGCCGGCGAACTCCTTCTCCATGTCGAGGTTCTTGGGCCATCGCGAGGTGTGGAATGCTTGGCCTGCAAAGGACTCAATCCCTGGAATGGCTGGCAGCGTGGGTGCTGAGAGGAAGCCAATGCTGCTGATGAGGAATCTGGTCGTATACTTGCTTCCCTCAGCAGTCTGCACTGTCCACTGCCTGGCGGCGTCGTCCCATGTTGCTGATTTGACAGTGCGGTCAAAGTCAATATCCTTTTGCAGATTGTTTCGGTCTGCGAAGCGCTTGATATATCGGTGCACCTCGCCTTGGGTTGAGAAAGTATCCTTCCAGTGCCACTCCTTCAGCAGTTCCTTGTCGAAGGAGAAGCAGTACGAGAGTGATTCGGTGTCTACCCGACAGCCAGGGTACGAGTTATAATACCAAGTACCACCGACATCTGAGCCGCGTTCAACGACTTTGATGCGCCAGTCGGGGAAACGCTCGCGGGCGTTGTAAAGGGCGGCCAGCCCAGACAGGCCAGCACCTAAGATGACTAGGTCGTAAGAGCGCTCGGTCGACTGGCCGGAACCCATTGTAAGGCGCCAGAGAACAGTGTTATTTCAATTGAAGACAAGTAGTTTTATGCGGTACAAAGTTGTATTCAAATAAGATAGTGCGGTTAAGAGCCTAGCGATGGATGAAATTAATCTGATACTTCTCTTTCGCCTCACTCAACGACGTCCGTCTCTAAATACTTTAGAATCGGCTTGAGCCGACTGCCTACGGCTCTGCCACGGCCGATGGTGGCATGGTGTGACCCTTGGAAGCGGAGAAGGTTTCTGCACGACTTTCCCCAACTCCTTCAGGCCTGCCACTAGCCATATTCTGGAGACACTTGCCGTTTGCTGACTTGGGAAAGTCTCCCCTTGGCCCACTTCTCTTATCTCCATCACGCGGACGAGGCGTTGCCCCCATCCTTATCCGCTGGGCATGGATCTCTCCTTTCCAAGTGGTTAACGTAACGATAAGAAACTTCACTGACCTAACTGATTATCAAACAATCCGCGATTGGGTAATCACTAGGGGTGATTGAAGCGTGGCGACTACGGCACGCGAGTCACGTTCGAGCTGGGCCATTCTCGCCTTCACCCTCCGTGATAGAGACCACTTCGCTCTAGGCACCCTTACAGCAGCCTCTGATCAAACAGGAAAGCTTCTGCAATCTGTCCAGCGGGTCTCGACCCCAGATTAGAGGGATCAAACGACTTAGCTCTTCCCCGCATGCACTAATCTTATCTCTTCAGCCAGCACTCATCCCTGTCCAAGAAGGTTTCATTCATGCGTTACTTTCCACGGATGACTCTTCATCTTCTCATTTACATCCCCGACAATACAGAAAACAGAAGATATGGAAAAAGATTCTCGACGGAGCAGATCATTCGGGGGATGTGTAACGGTAAGTATTCCCAAAGTGCCTTGAGCCGGGTCATCCATGAGCCTTTTCTCACAATTTCCACAGTGCAGGATCCGCCGGATGAAATGCGATGAGACGAAACCGAGTTGCGTCGTATGCATCGCGCACCATCTCTCCTGTGGAGGCTACGAGAAGAGAATATTTTTCGACTTCGAGAACGACGATGCTGCGTCCGGTGCGGCCCGTTTCCGGCGCCCGCTATTGACTGAGGAAGAACGAGAAAGCATGAGCAAGGAGATCGTCTCAAGCGTCAGGCCATCTCTAGCTCTCCTGAACATCTACCAAATCGACGAAGAATGCGAGAATGCATCAAATAGCCGGGACATTCAAATCTCCCGGGGGCCTTTTGGAGTGTTTGGCCTAACGAAACAAACCGAGACCTCGCCCGTCAATGAAGAGCTGGGAACGCCTAGCCCAACGACCCTACAGCAAAACATGGACATCCCATTTGAGGAACCCAACGGCGAAGCTGACTCGCATGACGACATCATGGCATCCCCGCCGGAAAGATCACTATCAACAAAGCCAACACAGCCAAGTGTATCGTACATGACGGGACGGGATAGCCCTAGTCAACGTCCCAGGACTCCCAGCTACCTAAACAGCATGGAAGACTGGTGGCTCATGAATAGCTTCGATGACATGAACGGTTGGTCCGATGGCATGTTGCAGCCAGATTCATATCGTATCCAGGAACTTCCGGAAGATATCTCACTTGCTGAACTCGAAGCATCGCCGTTGCCGGATGCAACTCGACATTCACCGAGTTCAAGTGCGTTATCAGTATCACATGTGCTCAACCCACCTCTCAGTCCCCCACAGTCTTTATCGATCCCTGCCGCCATTCATATCACGGTTCCCTACGACGCCGTGTTTCTCCTCAAGCACTATTCAACAACTGTTCTTCAATCTCTCACGCCATTCCGCCATAGCAAGACACCGTGGCATGTCCTCTTCCTTCCGCACGCCAAAAGCTGCTTGGCCGCCCTCACCCTTGGAGAGTCCCTAGACGATGCTAGTCTCTGCGCATTCTACGGCACCCTAGCGCTGAGTGCCAACAGTCTTGCGGTCATTTCAAACTCACAAGAGTGGTACGAACAATTCAGACAATACAAGCAAAGGGCGCTGTATCATGTTCGTATGATGCTCAAGACTGCCTACGACATCCCTAAAAGAGCGAAATACAAATCCCTTTTGCTCGCCCTTTTAACAATGGTGCAAATCTCGAGCGTATCCCGGGCCTCGGACCAAAAGGAGTTCTACTTCCTGGAAGCCGAAAAGTTGATCCGCGTAAAGGGCCTGAACCGTAGAAAGTCACGCAAGGTCCGCCTGCTGCATCACTGCTACACCTTTGAAAGGCTGCAGCACGAGACCACCTACCCGGGGACAACCCAGTCTCCGTATAGATCACTGGTCCGCAACGCCATAGAGACGAGCGGGGCTTCAGTGTACAGCCGGGATAGCTTGTCATTCCGACCGAGCGAGTGGGCCAACCTTGATGAGGCCATGACCAAGGTGAAGGACGCGGATGTGGGGGAGAACGACCTTCATCTCCAGACACCCGGGATATGGGTTGCTACTCTGTACCCGGAGATCTTTGGCGTCCAAGAGGTTTATGTGTTACTCTTGTCTCTCATCATCTGTCTCGGGCGAGCCAAGAACGATGTCAACAGCACTGACAACCTTGGCCTGAGGGAGTTTATGCGGCGCGCCAAGTCCATTGAGAAGCGGATCCATCAGCTCAAGAAGCTGCCGGACGTCTTGATGGCAGAGTACGATCAGCGCGCGTCCCAGCCACTCCTGGAAATCCTGTGCAATGCGACACAACAGGCCATCGTGATTTATCTATATCGGACGCTTTATGACGTAGACTCTAGCATGCTGCAGAGTGAGGTTGCTAGCATCCGTGACTGTCTGGCCCGGTATGAGGATATTGACGACGGGCAAGGATATGGATCGGTGAGATTGGCGTGGCCAGCGTTCATAGCGGCGAGAGAAGCGGAGGATGAGGGCGTGAGGCTGGCATTTCTCCGGTGGTTCAATAGTAATGCAAGGCGTAGCGGACTCAGAGTATTTTCAGATTCGCAGGCCGAGTTAGATATGATATGGGAAGAGAAGAGGAGGAATGAGACTAGTCACAATATAGGGAGCCTCGTATAGCAAAATCAGACGATTTTTTTTATTTACAAAATTGGACGGCGTGTCTTTCTCAATCTGCCAAAATAGCTCTTTTCCCCATTAAGTCTAAATTACAGCTTTAAAGATACGACCTGTCCTTATCTGGGTAGTCTGGAAACACTTTCCGCTTGCCGTCTCCAGGAAAGTGTTGCCAAACGCAGGAGGGAGGAGGGCGGGGAACCCTCGGCTTCGGGTCCGATCCCAACGGTCACCAGATCTATATCAGGCGGATCGTATGTGTGCCAGGTCTATATCTAGATCTATCTCATAGCCAAATAACTTGGACAAGCCTGTGTCACTCACTAGAATAATACACCATGTCTTCGTTTGAAGGAAAAGCTGTAAGTCTCGTCTCCAGATCGACCCTTCTACAGCAGCGTCTAACATTTTCAGATCGCCATTACTGGCGCGGCCTCCGGCATGGGCCTTGCCACTGCCCAGCTGTTAGCTTCTCGGGGAGCCCTAATATCACTTGCCGATCTGAATGAAGGTGGTCTCAAAGAGGCACAGGCAACTCTTGCATCTAGCGACAAGCATCTTTCAGTATCTGTCGATGTCCGGGACAGCCAATCTGTAAACTCGTGGATTGAGCAGACCGTCAAGAAGTTTGGCAAGCTGGACGGCGCCGTCAACATGGCGGGTGTCATTGTTCCCACTACCCCAGTGAAGGATATGAAGGACAGTGACTGGGACTTCATGTTTTCTGTCAACACCCGTGGCGTTTTCAATTGCATCAGGGCTCAACTGAACGTCATGACGGACGGAGCAAGCATCGTAAGTGTCCCTACTAGTGGCATCTCTCCTCCACCGAGATCACAAACTTACACCTCATTGCGTTATTAGGTTTCTGCAGCCAGCGTATTCGGCCAGTTTGGAGCACCAGGAAACTCGGCGTAAGTAAAACACATTCCAGCCCCAAACGATATGTGTTATCAGCCTTCTAGAATTATTCTAACTTCAATTGTGCTCAGGTATTGTGCTAGCAAAGCTGCCGTCATCGGCCTTACCCGCACTGCGGCAAAGGAAAACCAAAAGATCAGAATAAACTGCGTTTCTCCAGGTAAGCAGTCCACGCCTTGGAATAATGGAGAGAAGTTCAATTTAACTGAAACCACGTCCAGGATCTGTCAACACCCCCATGTCTCGCGGCGAGGACCCGGAACATGTGAAGAAGGGCCTGCAAGTCACTGCACAGAAGCGAAGAGCAGAGCCTTCCGAGATTGCGACGGTCATTGCGTTCCTGCTCAGCGATGAAGCCTCTTTTGTGACAGGAGCTGTTTACAATGTTGACGGAGGTTGGGTATGCTAATACTTTATATATGCAAATTCAATATGACTGGGTTTAGTGTTCATTCATACCTACTTCAATGCTCAAGTTTGACTTTGCTGCTGCGTCTAATGTAGCAAAATGATGATACTTGAACATATCAGCTGATCATATTGATCTCCCGCTTACGTATTAAGTGAGTCGCGACCATTATTCATTGTGTTGAGTTGTCGGGCCCTGGCAGCTTCATTGTTGTTAAACTCTATTCTCTTTCCCTTCCGTGAGTCGCGACCAAAGGTTATAGCGAACATCATGCCGAGCTTGATTTATGTTGTCCCGTATTGAGAACCGGATGTGGTTCCTCAACCAACGCCAAGGTGCCTAAAACAGAAACAATAAAAAAACTACTTCAGTAAGATAATTTCTTTGTTAATATATGAATGAGCCAATAATCATTGCCACTCAAGTCCGATCGGTGATTTAGGATCGGGGGCCTAGACTTAGGGTAGTCCAGAAGTCTTCTCTCAAGACCGCCGAATGAGATTGAGTCTTACGGATTGCAACTGGTGTTGGCACCATTGACATTCTTCTCATGTAAGTTGATTTACGGTGAGAAATAGGACGGTGCAAATCGGTAGACGGCTGGTCGGCTTGCTTATATGAGAGTAACATTCAGTTAATATCAACGACATAACCTAAGAAAACCAGGAGCCGTCTACATTCAAAAGCACTATACATATGTCCCCTGCACTAGTGTACAATTGCAATCCCGCCAGAAGTGCTGGGATTTAAGCTAGGCCAAGTCTTGGGCCAAGTCCCAGAAGTAGGCCGTCCAGTCCACCTTTGCCTTCGTCACCACCGCCAGTATTCCCCTCATATTGTCGTCTTTTCCAGTGTTCTGGCCCCTACTTAAAGACCGATGTCGGCGCAGAGTCCGAGAAGAGGTATACAGATGCCAAGAGCACAGTTTTGATTCAGCGTGGAGCAGGTGTCATCAAGGAGCCGACCACAGATGTTGATCAAGGGAAGACATATACCGATAGTGCAACCTTCCCCACAATCACCGACCAGCCCTCCTGTGATGCAAGTACCCGCATCGCAGGTCTGGCCCTCGGGACATTCGTCGTTGGTCTGGCAGCTGGACGAACTGGGTTCGCAAGTGTTGTTGGTTAGGTTGCAGTCCTCGGTTTCGTCACAGTCCAAGTCACTGGTGCAGTAGCCGTCAATGGGCTCACAGGTGTTGGATCCAGTGTTGCAAGACTGACCAGCAGGGCAATCTGTAGTATCTTGGCAGAAACCGTCAACAGGTTCGCAAATGTTGAACCCGGCATTGCAAGTCTGACCAGTAGGACAGTCTGTAGCATCTTGGCAGAAACCATCAATCGGTTCGCAAGTGTTAGAGCCAGTATTACAAGTTTGGCCGGCAGGACAATCCATAGTATCTTGACAAAACCCATCAATGGGCTCACACATGTTAGACTCAGTATTACAAGATTGGCCAGCGGGGCAGTCTGTAGTATCTTGACAGAATTCATCAATAGGTTCGCAGGCGTTGGTCCCGGTGTTACAAGACTGACCGGCTGGACAGTCTGTAGTGTCTTGACAGAAGCCCTCAATCGGCTCACAGAGCTGTGTTTCCAGGTTGCAGGTCTCGCCCTCACTACAGTCGGCTTCATTGGCACAGTATCCGTCAATATTCTCACATGTGTTGGACTCTGTATTGCATGTCTGGCCTTCTTCGCAGTCGCTCTGGCTCTGGCAGAATCCCGGGATGTCCTCGCAGGAGTTACTTTCATCATCGCAATATTGACCATCGAGACAGTCACCATCACCGGTGCAGGGGGCTGGGGCATCTTGGCAGGTATTGGACTCGGTGTTGCAGGTCTGACCCTCCTCGCAGTCGGAATTGTCGAGACAGAAGGATCCAGGACCGCGATCCTCACACATATTAGTGGTTAGGTTGCAGGTCTGGTCTTGGCTACACTGGGAATCATCGACACAGTAGCCAGGAATGTCCTCACAAGCCTGGCTGGCAGAGTTGCACTGTTGACCCGCCGGGCACTGGCTGTCGTCAGTGCAGGTGTCGGAGTTGTCCTTGCAGATATTGAGGACGAGATTGCAGGACTGCCCCTCTTCGCACTGGTCCTGCGAGTCGCAGAAATCGGGATCGTTCTCGCAAACACTGGTGGCAGTGTTGCATATCTGACCGGGGGAGCAATCGCCATTAGAAGCGCAGTAGCCGGGAATATCCTCGCAAATGGGCTCATCAATATTGCAGCTTTTGGCCTTGCTCGCAGTCCTCGCTAGAAGTGCAATAGCCGTCGATAGGCCCGCAGGTATTATCCACCAGGTTGCAGTTCTCGCCTTGAGGGCATTTGGAGTCATTTGTACAGAAGCCAGGAATGTCCTCGCAAGTGTTGCTCCCCGTGTTGCAGAACTGGCCTGCCTCGCACTCGTTGTCAGCTTCACACTCTGGCGCTTCTTCGCACACATTGGTATCGAGGTCGCACGTCTGGCCATTGCCGCACTCGTCATCAGAGCTGCAGAAGCCGGGAATAACCTCACAAGTCATGCTGTCAAGATTGCATTGTGTCCCTAGGTCACAGTCGTTGTTGGATTGACAAAAGTCGGTAGAGGGCGCGCAAATATTGCTTGTCTGGTCGCAACTCTGTCCGGCCGGGCACTCTTCGTCAGATTGGCAGGGAGTGTTCGGTTCTCCAACTATGCAAGAACCTTCATCTTGGTTACAAATCTGGCCTGCTGGACAGTCGTCATTTGAGGTGCAGTTTCCTGGCGACAAAGGCTCACAGCTCCCAACCTCAAGATTGCACTCCTGACCCGATGGACAGTCATCATCTGAGTTACAAATATCGGGTGACGTAGGCTCGCAGATACTAGTATCAGCATTGCAACTCTCCCCTTCGGTGCAGTCAGCGTCGCTCTCGCAGGGCGTCGCCTGTCCGTCAGGTTCGCAAGTACTGGTTTCCGGGTTACAGACCTCATTATTAGAACAGTCACTGTTGGAAGCACAGCTTAGTGGCGAGTTCTCGCAGATATTGAGATCAACGTTGCAGGTCTGCCCAGCGGGACACTGCTGATTGGTCTGGCAGCTGGCTGGTGTATCAGGCTCACAGATGCTGAGTTGGGCGTTGCAAACATATCCACTAGCGCAGTTCTCATCTGTAATACAAGTTTCTGGGCCACTCGGCTGGCAAGATGACTCCTGGTCGCAGGATTGGCCATCTGGGCAGTCTTCATCAGACTGGCAGACGTTAGGAGGTGTGGTGCAAATCCCACTCTCGCCGTCGCAAACCTGGCCATCAGGGCACTCGCTGTCAGACTCGCAAGGAGTGGAAGAAAGGATCTCGCAAACGTTAATGGCAGTGTTGCACTGTTGACCAGAGGGACAGTCGCTATCTGATTCACACTCATCTGGCGAGGTAAGCTCGCACACTTTGAGGGCCACGTTACACGTGCTATCAACAGGGCAGTCGTTATTGGTCTCGCAGGGAGTTCCATCAACAGGCTCGCACGTATGGGACTCTTCTGAGCAGAACTCGCCGTCGGAGCAAACAGAAGAATCCATACAGAAGGAAGGCGAGACCGTGCAGAAGTTATGAACGGAGCAGCTCTGACCAGTCGGGCATTCTTCATCAGAGACGCAGTCTCTAGGGGGAACAGTCTCACAAACACCACTCTCTAAGTCGCATGACTGGCCCGCAGCGCAGTCGGCTTCACTGCTACAGGTAACCGGCTCTGTGGGTTCGCACACATTTAGATCCTGGTTGCATGAATGGTTCTCAGGGCAGTCCTCATCTGAACTGCAGTCCACAGGTCCAATCAGCTGACAGGAGTTGTCTGGGTAAGAACAGAAATGGTTCGGAGGGCAGTCAGTATCCGCTGTACAGCTCGAAGATGTTGACTCGCATATGTTGCGATCGTTGCATGCCTGGCCGGCAGGGCAATCCTCATCCTTTCCACAGCCAACGGTAGTTACCGGCGCACAGATGTTCCCTTTGCATGTCTGGCCAGTGGGACAGTCGCTATCATTGTTACAGCTGCCAGTTCTGGGAGCGCAAATACCGTCGCTGCAGACCTGATCCGCAGGGCAGTCACTGTTGCCGTCACAGGTAAGATGTTCGATAGGAGTACAGTAACGCCCCAGGCAAATGTTATTGGGTGAGCAGACATTGCCATCGGGGCCGCACTGGGCTGGGTTGCCGATCGGGATACAGTTGCCCAAGACGCAGACAGAGTCCTCTGCGCACTTGTTTCCATCCGCATCACACAGGTCAGGAGTAGAAAATGGAACACAGGCCCCATCCATGCAGATAAGCCAGAGGGGCACGGGCGACTCAAGTCTGACTTACTCCCAGGAGTGTTGCAGGTGCCTGGGTGGCCGATATTGAGGCATTGCCCGTTGAGGCAGATACTGTCTGGGCCACACTCAGGCTCACACTGGATAGGAGGCTTTCCGATGGGAATGTAACTTCCGTCAACACATATATCATTAGTAGAGCATCGGTCGTTACAAGAACCAGATCCACTAGGGTTGATGGGGATGCAGGTGTTAAGAATGCAGATGTTGTCAGCATCACAGGCAACTCTAGGAGCACCGCAGTTTTGGGCGTCATCTTTTATGTCAGCGCAAACCCCTGAGATACAGAGCTTGCCGGGACCACAGTCTATTTGGCCGCACTTGGACGGGTCAGGCTCGACAACACAAGGGATGCAGTCACCATCCGTACAAACCTGGCCCGGTCCACACGCCTTGCTACTGCAGTTATCGGGGTCAGAGAACACGTCAACTGGGTAGCAGTCTCCGCGACAGCATATATTATTCGACGGGCAGGCCTGTCCCGGACCGGAGCAATTCTCTGCGTCACCAATAATATCCACGCAGATTCCGTTCATGTATACCTCGCCGTTGCGGCAATAGCCTTCGATGGGCCAGTAGCAGGTGCCGTCGCCCGGCTGGGATATTGGGGTGTCTGGCCTATGCCATCCAACAGGAATACGGTTGTTAGAGTTTCCACCATCCCGGGAAGATCCCTTATCCTCAAGGTAATCTCCACTGTGGGAGCCATGGCCAGAGCTTTCGCCATCATCATGAGATTCATTGTGGCCTCCATCGTCATGCGGTTGGTTTTGTTTACCACCAGAGTACGTTCCATCATAATCAGGAGATTGACCGAGACTGGTACATGGGCTCAGAATGGCAAGCGAAGCATCGAAAAGGTTGTCAACGCAGATGCCAGAGATACAAATCTGACCAATGTCACAGCCATCCTTAGCCGTGCCACAAGTCGAGTTGTCAGTGCTGATACGGAGCGCTTGGCACTGGTCACCGAACTTGGCAGTCCCGGGGGGACACTCGCTCCCCTTAGAGTCAGGGGAACTAATGGCCTTGCAACTCCCTGACACGCAAATGCTACCAGGCTTGCAGGATTCGGACTCCCTTCCGCAGCGTGTTTGGTTGGTGCTAATGACAATGGGCTCACAGACGTTTCCGTTACATTTGTTGCTGTAGGGGCATTCTTCGTTCCGGGAGCATGGCTTGGCACTTATGCCCACGGTGACCGGAGTACAAGTACCATCCAGACAGACTTGCCCTGGGTCACAAGCTTCTCTCTCGGTTCCGCAGAATGCTGGGTCGTCCCCAAGCTTGATGGCTGCGCACACGTTGTTGACACACACTTCACCAGCCTTACACTTGCTGGATCCGCCACAATTCAGGGAATCGGTGACGACGTCGATGGAGTGACAGGCTCCGCTCTTGCACCACTGGCCAGAGGCACAAGCAGTCTGCGCATCACCGCATTTTTCGTGGTCAGCGTCGCCGATCTTTAGGGGTTGGCATCTACCGGCGACACACAGTTGGTCGGGTTTGCAACTTTTTGCATTACAATCCCCCGGGTCAATGCTAATGAAGACGGGCGTGTAGTAGTTACCGACACAGATCGACTTGTTGGGACATGGATCCTTGCTGGGAGGAGCCTCGCCATGAGCAAACGATAAGGCGTGGGCGGTAAACGATGCCAAGATGATGCTGGCTCCAACCATCTTCGACTCTGCGACGTCGATGAGAGGATGAGAACTTGAATGGAAGGAAGATATGGTTGGGTTGGTGAAGAGTTTCGATGATAGTAGAAACATGCGAATGTCGCGGCATCTTATACGCGATTTTCCCGCCTTCTTTCCCTCCTGGCGTGAATCACACCAAGGAGTCTTCCCATTTCCAGAGCATCTAGTCCAGGACACCGCTGGAATTCCATATCCCGGCAAACTTCCAACCTTACCGTATCCGTTGCATCTCTTGGACTTCCTGACAAAAGAGGTCTTACTTTCCAGTTGACTTTCTTGGCGATTTAGTGATATTGGAAGCCCACACCAAGGTCTCAAGGAGCGGCTGAGGTGGGGACCGCAGGCTTCTCCCTGGTATACTTCTATATGCTATAACGCTAAGAGCTAACCTTCCTTCATCGCTGTTGCGGAGATGGAATTGAGGGGACGGTGGTAGGATGCTCGTTACATCTATCCTGCGCGATTTCTGTCTGTTTTTGGCCAGCTAAACCTTCACTATGACCTACTAAAAGTAAAGAGAAACTGAATATGGCGTGAGTTCAAGCTTTGACCGTCTTCATTCAGCTTCAGGTGAGCGATAAGAAGGAATCAATAGGTGAGCAAGTTTTTTCCCTCGCGCCGTTATCTCCCAGTGTCCACAGCCTGCCCCCTCTAGTCGATCCCAAGAATCTATAACCGAGCTAAAGGTGATTTTCCTTCCTTCTTTTCAAATTAAAGATTCTTTATAGACCATGGATGAGTGAGTCCAAACAGAAGAATATAGAGTGCCTTGCGGGAGGGGTTGGTGAGATATTATCTATTGACCCAGGCATGTTCTCCATGATCTAGACCTAACTATATCTCCCCACATCAGGGGGCATAATGGGTCTAGATGCAAGTAAATTTGTCTCCTACACTGCATCTATACGATGTGGGTTTATTTAAAAACAACCGAAATAACGGTTTCGCATGTCATGTAAAGGTCTTGGCAGCTCAGGAAGTTGAAACAACGTGGAAAGAAGCAGCTTAGCTCAAGATTCATGGCATGTGGCGCCCAGTAAGGTTTCGTTAAAGCTTTACCTACAGCCCCTGAAAAGCTGAAAGCTCCATGCACTAGAGTCAACCTCGCTTAAGCTTACAAAGAGCTAAAACTGTTGACGAATTCCGTTCAAAACTTTACGGAAACTCCCCTCATCAGCGCAGTAGCGACACTGCCGGAAGCTAGCAGAAGAGGAGGAAACTTTCTTATTGCTCTGCCCCTCCTCTGCCCTTTCTCCGCAATTCTGACACTAAATATCAAAACTTCACCTCATGACATCCATAGTTCGATGTCATGAGTTCCTCACCGGTGCCTTCATCCCTTCATGCACGAGCACCCCTCTCCTCACCGGTAAAGTCGGTTCCCTCGCTCAGGCCCTAACTGAAATCTCATCATAACATCCTTTTGTTCATTTGTGCTGCGTCTTGGGCCGCATGATGGCATCTCGCCTCGTTGCTGGGTGGCTGGAAAGTCCATCACCGTGACCTTTGCTACTTGATCAATCCGATCAAGGACGTACTATCTCGGCCATGGATGAGACCTTTCGAGTACAAAGCAAAACCACACAGCATCAAGATGTCAGACGCGACATCTCAAATAATGAATATGTAGAAATGTATTATTTATAGTCTATCGTGAAAATCAACAATCAATGTACCGCCGTTATTAATCCTTTGTAGATATCTTTCCCTCACTTTTTCCACCCTTGACTCTCTATAGTATCCTGGAATAATATATCGACAAACGTATTGTGGCTTCTACTCCCTGGTGACGCGTATGACACTTGAATTTCCATCGCTTTGTCATAGATCTTCGACTGCAGCTCAATATCCGACGAGGCTGATATGTGACTGGTGATTGCCATGCTACTCATAGGGTCTGTCAGCTGCCGCCTTTGATCAGTGCTTTCTTCGACATTGATTCTGATCTCTTGCAAGACCATGATGCCTCCAAACGACGGTGCGGCTAAGTTTGTGTCTCGAACCACATCGTGTGAAGTGTCTTTCCGCTGGATGTTGCCAATCTGAGATCTCGCACTGCCTGCTGGGGATTGATACATGTTTATTGTCGAGGCCGAGCCTGATCCAGTTGATGATTTCCTTCTTAACACTTGCTCCTCGTCCCCTTCTACCACTCTGCTGTGTATTTGTGTGCTTTTTTTCCTTCTGAGTTTAGCAAGAACGTTGTGGCCAACTGGTTCTCGGTATTGTTCCTCGCTTAGTGAAACCTCGCCGAGAACGGATCCGAATTCATGGTGTACGCTCTGAACGAATGCGAGTTGAGATTCCTGCATCTTAACCAGCTGATGAGTTTTGAAAAGGCTGAGAGGGATGTACTCATATTCTGGGTTGTTGATAACGGAATGAATAGGGGCAATAATTCTGAAAATGAGCATTGTGTGAAGGGTTGATCGGTCGTGTCGCCCGCCGGGCAAGTTAATCACTTCTGCTGAGAGAATCGCGTCGTCCATAAGAGGGTCCTGGAATGATGCACGTAGTGTATTGATCCCGATCCGAAGCTGGCTAATAAACTCAGTCTCTCTTTCGGTTGATATCGTGATCTCTTCCGAAGCGTGCATCATAGCAACGGTAGACATTCCCTTGAATCGGCTTATAATGGCTATCTGCCATGACTCGAGCTTGGGAATAGATAGATGAACAGAAGGGAGGATGTTTCGTGCCGAGGTCTTGACAAGGACATCAAAACCGGACGTATTAACTCGAGCTTTGATGGCGAAAAAGCCCAAACGGACATGAGCGCCTGTCGCTTTGTCCTGGCTGACATACTCAGCCATTTGACACAGCTTGTCACTAACCCCAAGCGTCTTGATTTGCATTCGAGAGGCAATAATTCCGCTGACATGTTCTACCGCCGCGAACCGATAGCCAGCCACAGCAAGGCTTTCCTCATCACGCTCACTCTGGGTGCAGCTAACAAGAAACATCAGTGAGCCTTGTCCAACTTGCTGTTCGCATGCCGCCACCTTTTCATGTAAGTTTAGTCTAAACTTGGTTGATATGCGGCTCGCCGGTTCGTTATAAGGCTCTAATTCCAGAGTAGAAGTCGTTGGACGGCCGGTTGGTAGGATCTCGTCCCAGAGGACACCAGCAGATGAAAGGTCCCCGCGGAGACGTTCGGCGAGTCTCATAGCAGCCAGGCAGAATTTGCTTCGAAAGAGGATGCCATCTTCTTCAGTAGGCGAGACGTTGTTAATCATTCTGAGCTCCTTCTGGGCGGCATATTGCTTCATAAGACGGGAAAGGCTGGCCCAGTTCCTGGTGACCTGGAACATCCATAGGAAGTAAGGGTGAGCGACGGTTAAAGGCTGTTTGTCACTCTACATTTGGATCAGCAATAGTTATATTGTTACTAAGGTGTCTATAGATCACATACCGTCGGTATAAACGAGTCAGTGATAATAGTGCTAGGGATAAGGCCGTCTGCATCAACCAGGATCATGCCCTGCTTGTTGAAGACAGCAGCACCAAGGGTTATCTTTTGCGCTCGGCGGGCGGACTGGTTCATCTTCCTTGTTGTGAAGATTGCCAGACCAGCTATGATGAGGCACGCGCCTACGGCCTATAGATAAAGTAGATTGGCAAGTTAGCCTAACAATCCGTGAGCTTCGCGGGGGTGGGAGAAACGGACCAGACAAATAACAACAATCGCGGTCGCCTCCTGTGACATCTCACCGCCGCGGCCAGAGTTGATGGAGATCAATGTATATTCTGTGCCAAATGCTGCGCACCAATGCATGCCGGAGACAGCACCTGCAAGCAACAGGGCCGATAGAAGCCTCTTCCACCATGAATTAGCCCAAGTAGACCGAAAGATGAAGAAGGCCGAGAGCGCAATGATGCTCGCCGCGATGGCAATAATCGCCGAGCCGACAATATAGCCTTTATTGTATCTGCAGGTATAGTTCTCGATTGAAGCATTACCGAGATAGTGCATACCGCATATAGCGGAGCCACATAGGAAACCACCAAGCGAGACTCGAATCCATGAGACAATGCTACTAGTACCAATAGTGATAAAGGCAATCAACAGTACAACAATAGGGACGAAGAAGGAGATAATGGTGAACAGGGTAGAGAAGGTGATCTGTAACTCTTGTTCGCCGTTTCCGAGGTAGATTGCTTTATTACCGACAAAGTGCATAGACCATGTGGACACGCCTCCCATTGTCACAGCAGCACCGACGAGTAGAACGCTATATGAACGGCATCCCTGTCAGCAACGATCTATAGAGGGCGGCGGCGTGTTAACGCAGAGGGGGGGCTACCGACTTGTTGAAGATACCCTTGAAGCCTGTTCGACGGTTAATTAATTCGAGAGTTGAACCTGCGCCAATGAGACTGATAGTATAGCTAAGCACAACGAAGCCGGCGATGAAGCGTCGGGGGACCACCCGGCCCTCATAGTTGTCCAACAGCTCATCCGGAGACATTATTACATCCGAAGTTGACAAAGATGGCGATGGCGATGGCAGGGATAGCGAGGAGTATAATCAATAAGCCAGACTTGATAGTGGTAGGTCGGTAATAAACCGATCAATAATTATTTGAAAGGTTGATGGGCTCTCCTCTGTGATCGAGAAGCTTGAAGCAGAGAAGACCTAATCTATCTGGGATCTTATAGACCACTAATGTTAACGTAAGGAGTGCAGAAGCTAGTGAGAGACTATTGGCGAGATTCAAGGCCAAGAACAGGGGACACGTGGACCCCAAGAAGAAGGCCCCTGGCGTAACTGAACTACGAGTAGACAAATTTGGTAGATATCGGAATCACCGTATCGTATCGCTTTTGTAGATAATGCTAGGCAGCCAGGACTAACTAGTACACACTTGAGTAGCATTACTGTGCTCGCTCTCGTTCTTCGTTTAATTACTTGACACTTCTTGTTGATCAGACTCAAATAAACAAATAAACGAATTTATACTGGCTCAAATTGTGAGCAGGGTAGAGTAATGTAAACAGCATAGATGAGCCGGTCAATTCTAGTTTTTTTTATCAACGTGGCAGGATAATCAGATAGTATCACACTCTTGTAAAGTATCACAGTACCAATTTCACGAGGCATCAGGGGAGATATGGGTCGAAAAAAATCCACCGCGATTTTAGCATCATGCAGATGGGACTGATGCCATCTTTCAAGACCCTGGCCTACCTGTCAAACCAAGTGGAGTAGTTGCCCCCAGAACAACATGGGTCAGGCAACCTTTCAGCTAAGAAACTGGACGTAGGTATGGTCAATACGGTTAGATATAGCGCATGTCATCGAGGATATGCACTTGCCTACATAGAACGGGCATCCCATACATACTTGGCACTCTCTTCCCAAATGCATACTACAATGAGAGTAGGACGCAAGGAACCCTATGGAATGGATATCAGTTACTATCCGAAGACCTCAACCACCGTATAACCATAACCTCAAACAAATTGGCCTCGCTGAGGCCCTGGTTTTCCTCGCTTGTCGGCCGGAGACCGTACGCCGAATTTCTTGGCAGGAGTGGAGCAAGCAAAACAAATCTACACTATTGAAACTTAATCGGGTAAGCAAGGGGGTTAGTACAAATACAGGACCTCTTCAGCTCCAGCTGAGAAAGCCCGCTCGGTTTCAGTGAGGCATTTGATCGAGTGCATCTTCACCACGACTCTTAGCTCTCCCTTTTCGGCATGTATTTTTATTCTTTGCTCTCATCATGTAGCCGTTCTTCTAGTAGAACAGACAGCATTCAACGCTGCCAACTTATATGATTATCACTCCCGTACTTACTACATGCTCGGTTTGGTCTGAACAATGCCCCATCCGTCAGGGGAGAAAGAACCATGTAGAGCTGAAGGTGAAGAAACCGGAATGCTGGTAGTGTATGTCACTGCAGCTCACTGAAGAGTTTCCACCATCCCTTTATGAGAATAGAAATACTTCGGTCCCGGTTCGCCACAAAACACGTTGGGTATTTCTGCTCCACATGGATCAACGAGATCGTACGTTCCTCTAAAACCTCTTAAGCTAATCGAGGCTTCCCCACTAGAATTATTGTACTTAATTTTGTCAAGGCAGTTGACATCAGAAGTTGTATCGGGTCGCCGGCGTAGGCTAAGACTTCCCCCAGTTTGCCCTCTGCGACAGAACATCACCTAAAGGATGACGAGCGCTCCAGATTCCGAACACATAATCCTTCAGACCAAAAAGGTCTATATAGGTCGAATTCAGTGCTTATCCGTGTATCGCCCGTTGATAAACCGCCGTAGACCTAGCTGTGGTCAATGTTTTGAGTGAACAAAGAATAACCCGACTGTAGTTTCACGTTCGCCTACTAGACTCCGTTTGGGCGAAGGGACTACGCTATGAAGCTTTGACACCTTTACATAAGCCACGTCGTGTATTCTCTCGTGAACAGCAAAATCAATCGCGAGCAATAATTATGGCTTCGTGTAGTGGCATATCATAACAACTCAGAAGTGAAAGGTTAGCAATGATATCGCCTTGATTGAATACCAGGTCATGAGTAATCACATCCAATGGGTTAAATTCAAAAGCTTTGAGAAACTGAGTAATTGTACATCGCACTATCTCAGATATCAGTATCACCAATTTCCATCTTAACGAGACCCCGTTCTGCCAGATCTTTTATGTCATCAAATATGGTCCTTTTCCAATACAATATCCACCCCTCGGTCGCCAGACATGCATCCTGACGGGCATTATGATCCCCATCATGGATAGATTCGAGGCTGCAGGAGACTCCCACTGCACAACTATGACGAGATGAAGTACTCTCCATATGGAAAACTCTTTTTTTCAGTTATTTTCCACGAGTCTCTTAATCTTCATGCAATCTTGATGCTTCAATAAATGCCCCAAGGCTTGAGATGCGGCATCCAATACATAATCTCCTAGAGTAGGGGGCATGCCTAGCTGGAAGTCTGTTTGAGTCTCGCACTTTTCGAGTTCAACTTTGTAGGCCTGATAGGCTTGAACATAGGCCGATATCTTGTCCAAGTCAACGCAGCCTTGATCCTCATGCTATTTCCGCACCATGAGCCCCCATTTTCCATCGCGCAGACGGAACTTGCCGGAAGTGAAGAAGTAAGTGAGAGAGCTATGCAGCTGCTGAAAAAAAGGGGAAATTCCTAAATACTAAGAATTTAATAACTTAATACTATACCCAGTAGTATAATATATCAAACTTCAATCTTTTTACCTAGCTATATATAAGGTTTAATACTAATAATAGCTATCCAGCTGTATATAAGGTTTAAATTTAAAGGTTATAGCTGGTAATAACTCTTTTATTAGTATAACTCCTTTTATAAACCTTAAGATACTATTTTTCTTCTATTTAAAGGCCGCTATCTCTGGGCTGGTTCTGAATAAACCGTACAGCTCAAGTCTATCTATAATCGATAATTTGCCTATTTCGCAAATCGCTGCTTTCGTCGCTCTAAGATAAGCCAAGTACCACACATCGCCACTCAGTCAAATCCGTCGACTCCCACTCATCCATACTCAGTCGGATCAATCGATCGCACATCGCTGCGCACACTCAACTCCTTGCCAAAATCAAACATCCTACCGAGCTCTCGCCCGATCTGTTTCTGAACCTCGACATCAGTCTACGCATCAAAATGACAAAGAAGAAGTCAAAGCCGAGACCGCGGGTCCTAGCAATTGTGCCCATTATCCAGACCAGCCAGCTGGATAATATAGAAATCCTAACTTGGCCAAAACCTGATACAAGCGATCGTAACCTTATAGAAACTGCTAAGGCAGTCGGCACACTGGATTGCCGGATGTGAAAAGATCCTCTTGGCTAATCATGGAGCCAAGGCACGAGACGTGATAATAATACGTTCGACCGTATCCCGTCACCGTATTGCAGAAGTTCAGTTCCACGAATGCAAATCCGGTACTGGTCCTTTATTTTAGTCGTATCCTCCCGGCCATCTTCGATATGGAGGCAGTCTTCTGAAGCCCGGCACTTGGGTCTGGCCGAACGAGACGCCTCTACATAGACAAAAGCAGAGGGTGTGTCGTCTATCCTTTTAAGCAAGTTTTCACCCTTCTTCAAAAGCGATTCCTCACTGGAACTTGTAGAGGTAGATGTGGCAGCAGGATTGAGACAGGCGTCCAGAGCCACTGGCTGCCTTGTCTGGTGGTCCACAGAGCTTGATGCCAATCGATTGGTGGCCATAACGTCGTGGTTTCTTGGTAAATTGGAGATTGCTGTTAGGTTGAGGGAAAGCCGTTCAATCTTAGGCTAAAGTCTTTGCGAAATGGAAGTAGAGCAAGTCCTCGAAGGGTAGGAGCGAACGTTCTGATATACGGAGTCGGGAAACGACTGGCGACAAACGGTGGAAGACACGTGCCTGTGAGACAGTTCTTGGACTGCGGATCTTTGTATGAGAAGTAGATGAAGAAACAATAGAATCTTACATCCTGAGGTTGGGTTGTTTCTGCGGCGAGTTTTGACTGGAGAAATCAAAGTAGCACGAGCAGGGATGAGGTACAAAGGGAATGACGCCCACCTAGAAGCTAACCAGGCGCTGTTCTGCGATTCCCTTGTAATTGAGATTACTTCTATAGCCGCGTCCTAGCCGTTGTAGGAGAACTATTGAAAGAAGAGCTGGTTGCATGTTTCTATTTCCATAGGCAGCTAGGTTGTATATGATTCTGTGCAAATTGTATAACAAAGACACTAGGCATTCACTCCTTGAAACTAGGCGTCCAGGATATGGAAATAAAGAACGCACAGTGGGAATGTCAAGTAAAGAAAGATTCGGTTGATCTGTTAATGACCTTGTGGTGGATTTTTGGTAGGACAGCAGCCTTTACCCAACTACACGGGCATGAACGCAGAAGTGGCTTTTCCAGAACAACTAAATCCGCTAAAAGGCGCAAGATAACACAAAATTGCTATTGCTTAGTGAACGTTGCTCTATCCAAAAGCTGCATTCCCTCCTCTCTATCCAATCCCCAGCTGACTCTCCTATACACTTCATGGAAACGGCCAGGTTCTGATAAATGAAGCAAAAAGATACTCATGGGCATTGGAATAAAGGTTACAACGTGCACGCACATACGCAGAATTGATAGACTGGCATAGGAATTGAAAGTTTGATATCAAATGATCGTATTCATTATGTTGGGATGTCGGGTCTGGCATCTTCCATTGCCGTTTTTTATACTTTGCACTCGAGCTCTCACCCGATATCAAATAAGCCGCGGTCCCTCTCTGATTGTACTGGGGTGACATCTACTCCTAAAATGAAACAAGTTTTGAGTTTAGGTACGTGGATGGCGATGGCGATCCATGTAAGCCTCCATCCTGGGGCAGGGGACACAATTGGCCATTGTTGAGATTCCACTCGCAAGTGAGTTCGAGCTTCCGCACCCGTAAGATTACTGACTCGCACGCCCATTCCTTTGCTGACGAGATACAAATCATATGATGCTCCAATGACTCATTAATAACCCCCGCAGGACCTCATGCACGTACAACTGAGGAATTAGTAGAAAGGCAAATGGGTGCTGCTTACCAACCCGATGCTGGACTTGGTCCGTGGGTAAATTTGCTGATATCGGTTAGTCTTGGTGCTAACTGTAGATCCCGTATGAGGTCCTTTGTTGTTGAGATATCTGGCGGAGAGTGATCCTTCAATTCAGTGTCATCAATTTTTAGGGCTTTGAATTCGAGGAGAAAATCATTTCCGAGAATGGAGGATGAAATAGCTTATATAATACAAGGCAAGCACCATGGAACTTATATGGGCAGCTGTTCATGCGCATATGTAGAGTATGTATGTAGTATATATCGCGACCCATGTACATCGACGTAGCTGACCGACCAGATAGCCGCGGCCCCCCTGCCCGATCTGTAAAGGCGAATAAACCATATATTACTTCCCCTCATTCTCGACTTTATGTTCTCTGACCCCTCACTTTCTGTCTTCCACTTCTTTTAGATTGCTTGGAAACATCCTTGAATACGCACTAACACGTCCGTTCAACCCATCATGAGTACTGTTCAGCTTAAAGGCTTTGGGGGGAAGTTGGTGCAGCGTACATTAACATCAAGCTCGCTTGTTCATGAGACGCTGAGCTAACAGCTTTCTCTAGTTGAAACCGGGCTATTCATCAACAATGAATTCCGGCCAGCCCTCAGTGGCAAAGTCCTGGACATTGTCAATCCCACAACCGGTGAGAAACTGGCCACAGTATCGGCAGCCCAGCCTGATGACGTTGATCTCGCTGTCTCTGCAGCCCAGGCAGCCTTCACCAATGGCTGGAAGGACATCCTCCCTGCGAAGCGTGGCGAGCTCCTCCACAAGCTGGCCACACTGATCGAACGCGAGACAGACGAATTCGCCAGTATCGATGCACTCGATGTCGGGACGCCGTTCGGTGCATCCAAGCACATGCAAGTTCCCCAGGCTACCGAGACGCTGCACTACTTTGCTGGCTGGGCCGACAAGATCACCGGCCAGTTGCTAAATATTCCTCAAGGGTATGCCTACACCCGACGTGAGCCTTTGGGAGTGTGTGCAGCCGTTGTCCCATGGAATGCGCCATTGTGAGTTTAACTTTGCTTTCGCTCTCTGACGACCTATTCTTGGCAAGATTCCCAGCTACTAACACAACTCATAGAATGATTACCATCTGGAAGCTTGCCCCAGCCATTGCTGCCGGCAATACACTCATCATCAAGACCCCAGAGATCGCTCCTCTATACGCCCAGAAGCTCGCATCGTTGGTCAAGGAAGCCGGCTTCCCTCCTGGTGTCATCAACATTCTCTGCGGAGAGGGCCATGTCGCCGGCCAGGCTCTAGCCGAGCACCACGGGGTGAAGAAGATCGCTTTCACAGGTAGCGGCGTAGCTGGTCGAAAGATCCTCAAGGCCTCCGCCGACTCCAACTTCAAGAAGGTCACCCTCGAGCTCGGCGGCAAGGGACCTTCAATCGTGTTCCCCGACGCAGATATTGAGAACGCCCTGTTCTGGACCACGGTTGGCTTCACCGCCAACAACGGCCAGATCTGTGCCGCCGGCACGCGCATCTATGTGCACTCGTCCATTTACGATTCTTTCTTGAAAGCATTTGCGGAGCGGATTATCAGCACAGCCACCGGAGACCCCCTCCAGGCTGAGACCACGAAGGGTCCTGTCGTCAGCAAGAGGCAGCTAGACCAGATTCAATCATTCCTCGACTACGCCAAGGAGAACGACCTCAAGGCCGTCGGTGGCGAACAAGACCAGAGTCTACCAGAAGGCAATGGGTATTTCATCCCGAATGTGGCCTTCCGAGATGTGCCAGATGATTCTCGTATCATGCGAGAAGAGATTTTTGGCCCTGTCGCGGTGAGCTAGAATAAATTAATGCCAATCCAAGTGATACCGATCAGCTAATTTCTAAGCTAGGCTATTGCCAAATTCGACACGGAGGATGAGGTCGTTCAAAGGGCAAACGACACGGTGTACGGTCTTGCCGCCGCCATTTTCACAAACGATATCCACCGCGCAGACCGAGTGACGACGGCTCTTGAAAGCGGAATGGTCACTGTAAACTGCTGGGGCGCTCTGAACGCCAATACGCCGTTTGGTGGGTGGAAGCAGTCGGGTTTCGGCCGAGACATGGGCGAGGAGGCTCTGGATTCATGGCTGGTCACAAAGACTGTAAAGCACAATATTCTTCCCACTAAGTAGTGTATAACTAGTCTGATTTATAAGAAGTCTGTTAGCATAGTAGCATTCTTTTGTCCTGATTTAGTTTTGTCTTCAGCATGTTTCAAATACCCTCGTCAGTGTGCTGGTTTTACGTGATCTTGCTTTCATTCATTACCCTTCTTCGCTCTCCGATTGAAATCCATTCCATCTTGGGTTTTCTCCATTGCCAACAGTTTAATAAGCCATTGCTTTTGATGTGCTCTACTCAGCCGCAGAGATTATCTGTCTAATAACCAATGGTTGAATCATGATAGTCATAATTGCCGTTGTCATCTTCATCTACTCCATTTACTCAGCGTCTCCATACATAAGTGTCAATTATCCAGAATACATACCTTTCATCCTGACTACTTTCTCATTCCCTTTTGACTTCTTTGTCTTGTCCTTTTCAGCCTTCTCGGAGACGATGACAGCGCCAGACACGTCCTGAAATGTGGCCGTGCCCATTACATTGTCGGGGTTGGAGACGATCAGAAACTTCGAGGGAGCCTTTTTCTTATCGTCCATCATAGGCCTGAACTTGATGAGGTCTCCGTCAACAGAGACACGGAATTCAGCTGCGCTACGGCGAAGCATCGAGGCGATTTCGGGCTCCGCTGTGGCAAACGCCTGCCACGCCTGTGGCAGATCATTCTCGCTGTACCCAGGCAGTGTCATTAGAGCATCCAGATATTGGGCCACAGTTGGTCCCCTGTGCTTGTCTTTGAGCCCTTCCTTACAAGCGGCGAGGAAGGCTCGATAGAATCCATCGGTTCTGCAGAGGTAGCCGGCGCTACTGTCGGTGGTGCCGCTCTTGGACGCCATGTTGCCGAGTCCGAAGGGATTCCGAGTCCGAAGAGATTCCGAGTCCGAAGGCGTCTTACTGCGAATCGTGACCTTTTATGACCTCAAGGATCGGTTGAAGCTCCAAGGATGGATCTTGGTAACTTCGGATTCGGAATTTTCGTCTCAGAGGGCTGGTGGGAGTCCTTTTGCTCTTAGACACAATGACAAATCTGGAGAGCGGGAAGAACCTACCGTCACTTGGATATGGTTAAGGGTTGAGTATCAGTATGGTGGGTTGAAATCAGCAGTTAGAAGAAGCAAATTGTGATGAATTTGGGAGATTGAAGACCTTGTTTGGTGGGCTGATGGATTGCCAGACAAGGGAGTGTCCAGAAGTAGTGATCAATGAAACGTGGGCTCCTCGGCATTGTGGCAAGTCTTTCTTAAGCTTTTCACCAGCGACAACCAGCCATAGAAACACCTTGGGCAAACACAGTCATCCAAGTTCATCCAGAGCCAATCGCCATATGATTGCGGAGAGATATGGAATATGAACGTGTAGTAACGAGCCCATTGATGATCCCGTCTCGCTAGAATTTCTACTGCAAGCCAACGAACGCAAGTCAAGCCATATTCGCTCACACCATGGGCACACATAACAATTTATTGTAATTCTGGGCCGTTAGAGAAGAATATTTCTTCTAGCATCTTATATATTACGTTGTCAGAGCCAATTCTACTACACCAGCAAAAACGGAGCGCGCTCGCGCTGATTGCTGTGCTTAATTGACTATATAGCCTGTCACTGACACCAACACACCCCTTCTGCTTGGCAACGCTATACAACTGTCAAGCAGGTCTTATAGCGGACGATCTTATCCTTATAGAGTTCGCTAGCTGGCGTCTAGTTGGTCAGGCTAGATCTTATTAGCCACTACATTTTGGCGGTCTTACTCCAGGATCGAACGCAGGGCCTTGTGTATTGTTTAAACGTAGGAATTGCTACCATGTCAGAGCCAACCCTACTACACCAGCAAAAACGGAGCGCGCTCGCGCTGATTGCTGTGCTTAATTGACTATATAGCCTGTCACTGACACCAACATACGTATTCTAAGCTGCTTGCTCAGCCTTTGGCTTTGGTCCAGCCTACCCTATAGAGCTGGCATTAGAACTTGTCCTCAATCATCTCTAGAAATACCACACTCTTGACTCTTTTCTTAGTATTCAGCAATTGTAGAAACTGATTAAATGCGTGAGTTTGTACGTTTACTGGTTTCGCCTATTCTTGTGAACAAGCTTGGTAGCTGCACTGATCATTTATAAGCAAGACGCAAGACTACTTGGTGTTTATCACTTCTCGCAACATCGACTGTTAGCACAAACAAGAATTGTAAACAAACAAGCAAGGTAGAAGGATTCCTCAAACTTCTTTTGCTTATCCAATGTCTACCGCTTACAAAATTGAGAAGCTCATGCAGTTCAGGACTATTAATGCTAGTATTGATGGAGTGTCCAGCTAATAAGGGTCCTTCTTTTCGAATGGCCCTGGTCACGCACATATTGCATCTTCTACACATCATTAGGCAGCTACCTAGGTTCGACGTGAGAATAACCTACGGCCATACTCACTGTGAGTATCTTGGATATGCGGGTAGACGCGTAGGGGGATGAGAATAGCGAAGAATATTCGGATGTCTGATGCCCATACGAACCTGCATCTTGCTACCTTACATATCTGATGTTGCTACAGATCCACTCGTTCTTTTCGGTTTCTGCCAGGCTTATTTGGTGCCTGGAACCTGGGATGATGGCCTAGGCCGGGGTCGGAGTGGTGGAAGGGAAACAAAAGCTTCGACCGCCAGTGGACATCATTGCGCGAAACGACGTGAGTGTGAGTGGAACAACACCAGGGGATGCGTAGGAGAGTTGCGCCACCTGATGTTGCCTCCATGTGTACGCCAAAGCAAACGAAGATCTTGTTGAACGTTACATATTACTGTTTCACCCAAGCTACTCTGAACTGCGACAAGTCTACGTGAATGATGCATAAGTAGGACTGAAAGCGCTCGATATGGAAGGCGCCGTTGTGCTGGGTATGACAAGCTGAGAATTTGCTTGCATCTGATGGGATTGAGGGAACCAGGCTAAGCGATAGGAGAATCGGGTAGTCTGATCTGACAATGAGGATGGCAACTTTTCATCAGTTACGCTTGGTAATGTGTGGAGATCAGAGAACGCAACCCTGGCTTAGTGTGCCACTTGGTCGATAGCTGCGGCACAGACATCCGACTCCTGGCCATTTTCTCTGGCAAAGAACGCTTTGGGAGGGTCTGTAGCACTTCACCGGTGAGTCCGGGTGGTCGGCTAAAGATAGCTTGAGAGAAAGGGGGGGAAGTTGCCTCGTTCGGGCCGCATTGGGCGTTCTCTTTGATGCTGGTTTCATTGGGAAGCAGATCATTGTGTTCCTGCAGCATCGTAGAACATAAATCTTTCTGTGTCTAGGTACTTTCAAGTCTGTATAACTGGAAACTAAGCTATTTTCGGCATTTAATTTACGAATATGATATCTGTTAAAGTAAAATAAGTTTACATACCTTCTGGATCTGGATAGACTGTATAGGTCTTGACATAAGTAGTCTTCCTGGTCTTCTACGATGTAGACTGCTGGTGGCTTAATGCTCCTCCCCAATATAGACAGCAGTGCAGAGAACTTGATTATAGATTCTCAAGAAAATCTTAAAGTGTAATTGGAAATTGATGACCTGGCCTGAGCTTTCTGATGCTACTATTTTCCATGGCCTAACCCAAGATATGACATGGCATTTGGTGTTTGCGTCATGCATGATTATCCATCCATCACCACTAATTTTTATCGTCTCCGGATACCTGCAAAGCGGCCTCAAGTATTTCTGCAATGGAAAGAATGTACTCTTCCTGAAATCTTTGTCCTACAATTTGTAGTCCAACAGGGGCACCATCGTATGAATCCGGGTCATCTGTTTGTTGGTTAGCATCTGTGCCTAGAGGAGATACAGGTGGGTGACTTGCATGCTTTCCAGTTGAGGCAATCCGTCTCATTTAGCGGCTCGTACTTTTCGTCTACTAAATCGATCGTTTTGCTGGCTCTGGTCACCGGTATTGTGACGCTTGTGTAATCGAGGAGGTTCACGATTTCGGAGTATGCTGTGCGCTTCTATTACTTCCAAATGCTCGGGAGACCAGGCTGCGGGCGACGTACCGTAATGATAGTATTTCCCGGGAATGACGGCCGCATGTGGCGAGACCGGCATGATGATGGCGTCGACCGGGCGGCCTGGTGATCGCGTAAATGAGGGGCCTGTTCGCAAATCTGAAAAGGGAGGCTTCTTACCAGTCTTCGTGATCGCGGCGGTAGAATTCCAGTACACTTGGTACGATTCTCGATACGACTTCAACTGAATCCCTAGCTCCTGATATTCTAAGAGGCTCATCGGTTTGCGAGGTCTGTTACCCATGTCCTTGGCCTTTTCCGGGATAAGTGGCTCCCCTGATAGCTTCAATTGATTAAAGATATCTGCTCCACCATCGCTCTCTATAAAATTTCCCTGCCAAACACGTGAGAATAGCGCATCAAGCGAGAGGAAATATATGACAAGTTACATGGAATGATAAGTTGTTTTAGATGGAGAAGAGGTGTGAACTTACATGAATGGTCGTCCCAGTTTCATGATTGGGTTCAGGGCTCCATGGGATAGTCTAGAGTTCGAGCTGTTAGCTGGGCAAGCGGGCTGTAATGAGATGCGGGTTTAATTACCGTGTGGCCCGCCCTTTCCAGAGCCGTTTTGAGAATGGAAATGGCTCTCGCAACAGGAGGATGGGGAGATACCATGCCGTCACAATTGACAAGCCCAAAACAAAGCTCAGGTACACTAGACAGAGTCAACTCCTGCTCGTTCCTCCATGGTAACGGGCAGAGTGAGGGGTCTCTTAGCCATGGTTCAGTAGCAATAATTGACTTCATGATCAACCGCAGAGAGGAAAACGAGGTGCTCATGAAGCCAATGGCGGAAGGAACACCGAGCTGTCCAGGCATCTGCAAAGGCGGTTTCAGAAATCAGACATGCTTCGTCGAGGAATGGCTGGGGAGAGAGGGAAGGATCAGCCTGCTTACGCTATTGGCTACATCTTTGTATGAGAACCGGGAGGCGGATGGCTTGATGGCCATTGTGCCACAGAATGAGGACGGAATTCTCACAGAGCCGCCTGGGACTATAGTAAGCACGTAATGCATCATTTGATTGTTGGGAGCAAACTTGCCGATGTCTGTGCCTAATCCCAGAACACTACCCCGCAGTGCCTGCAGCGCTCCTTCGCCTAGACCAAGAATGTCAGCATTAGGCCACGGTCAAGTTAACCGGAGTAGGGTGACAACAAACCGCCAGAGGAACCACCGCATGATAGCTGCTGGATATTGGGATTCATGGTGTGGCCAACAATGTTGTTATGCGTTTCGCCAAGCTAGAAGGCATGTTACGACCGAGACAAACGAGACGTGGATTAATCCACCTTTGCGCACATACCAGTAGAGTCTGCGGGAGACTTGTCTAGCTGTAGGTCAGGCAGGTGAATGGCTTTGGTGTTAGGTTAAAGCTCAGATAATTAGGATCGTACGCACCTTGCAGTATAAAACGGCACCCAGGGAGATCAAGTCATCTACAATGGCACTATTGGTGTTCATCTCCTTCTTAGTGTCCTTCTTGCCCTCAAAGGTGCCTATCCATCCTACGTAGCCCATAGTTGTTTCCACACCCTTCACGTGGAACTGATCCTTGAGAGAGATGGGAAGGCCATGCAAGGGACCAACAGGAGCTCCGGTTTTTTCCAAGTGATGGTCGAGCTTACGGGCCCGCTCAATGGCTTGATCGAAGAAGATTTCGTGTAGACAGTTGTTCTGCTTCCAGTGAGCGTGAAATGAAGGCATCAGAAAGGGGCCGCTGCCAAGCTTGGCTTACCAACTGATGAGCGAAGGCGGCCCTCTTGCAAAAAGCTGTGGCCACGGACTCGGCCGAGAGTTCCTTTTGGGCCATTTTGCTGATCAACTCGCTGGCCTCCATCTCTGTTATTGCAACATCATTTTCCGTCAAGAGATTCTGAATGAATTCGCCGGTAATGTCGGGCCGACGCTTGGCTTCGTCCAGCGCCGCCTTGGGCAGCCTCCATTCAGGTTGGATCTTAGACAAGGTGCTTTGTGCCTTGTCATGGGCAAGCCGCTGCCAAGACGGGGCTGACCAGAAGCCGAAGACCATATTAGAACAGGGATAGATGCGCGACGCCTTGATTTGCGAGTGTTGCTAGTCGGGGGAGAGCTGACAGTCGGAGGTAAGGCTGCTAGCCGGGAGGTGACGCGAGTCGGCGAGGATGGTCGGACGGGCGAGTGGGCCGGTTCAGATACTACTTATAAAGCAAACGTAGAGTGGTTTGGGAGTGATGTTAGATGATTCGGGAGCGGAGATGGTGAAGAGCGGTCCGGTGTGGGGAGAAGGACCCTATACACCAAATGATGTTATCGGCTGAGAGGTAGCACACAGTAACCACTGGCGTTCGGTCACCCCGTTGTTCAGCTCTGGGTAGGACACAATCGGGTCCTACTGCGTGATTATCTGCTGCTATGTCACCCTCGTCTCACTGTCCTCTCACAGTCGCACAGTTGAAGAAAAAGCTGGTCTCACCCTAACCTCCCTCCTACATCCTTCTCACCATAAGCTACCTTGCCTGTCTCCTCATCAGCATTCCTGTTCCGCTGTCGCAGATACATGATTGACTTTTTCCGGTGATATCGCGTGATGGACCCTCGGGAAAAAACAGATGTGAATGGATGGCGCTCCCACCCTCATCAGTCCGCTGCTCCGCATCCGCATAGGGTCACTCCCCCCGGCTTGGATCCGGCAAGGCTACGAACCTCCATTAGCGACCTTGGTGGAGCAGGCCTATGGGGCTCAGGTAATGATAATCAACTGACGATGGGTACAGGGCCGACGGCATGGGTTGGCTCCTGTGAACCAGGGACTGATCTCTCGTCATTCCACTCTGTGCTTCCTGCAATCCCCGCCTACCAACATCATAATCAGCACTATCAGCATCCTGCTCTCCACAGCGAATATCTCAGACAATCGCGTGATGAAGGCCCTCTTAATGGCGTCGACCTCACCCTTGACGGCGTCTTCGCACACGGCGTACTCAATGCTCAGATGCCGCCAGGATCGCAACCATGGTTCGCCCACGAAAACTTGATAAGCCCGAACGATTCCTCTCCCCTCTCCATTTCAGCCCCTTTGCTGCAACCAACCCTACAATTTGCACCGGAAGCCACCTTTAATGGAGAATTTGGACTTCATGACAACGGTGCTGCAGCTTTTGTTCCTCAAGTCTCGTCTCTTCTGGATCCTCTTGCACTTGGTGTGGAAATAGAAACTCAAACAAGCGCATTGGCAAGCGACCAGGTCAGCAGCCTGCTGGCGAGCACACCATCCAAGACCTCCACCGACAGCGAGTTGGAACAGAATCTCCTGAAGGTTGTACAGGAGCAGAGTCGGACTATTTCTATGCTACTCCAGGAAGGAAGAAAGGGCCCCGCGCAGGCACGCAGAGTAGAAGCTCCTCAAGCCCCGTCCAGTGGTAAAGGCCAAATTCCCATCACTTCTAGCCATAATACTCAGTTTACGCCCGTTTCACAAAGCCCTGTGATGCGTTACCACAGACAAGGGTCGTCGGTGGTGACCAAGAAACCGGCGTCTCGCTCCGCACTGCAACGCTATGCCCGGTTGGAAACGTCCGAAACCCGTGACAACGCAGCATGCATCCGATGTCAACGCATTAAGAAGAGGGTACAAGGCCCCTCCGTTACCTAACTTGGAATTGGTCACTTTGCTAACTCGCCTGAAAGTGTCAAATGGGCGACGGCCTTCTTAGTTTCTGCCTCGGTTGCTCTGAATTAAGACCAGGGTCATTACGTGTTCCTTGCATCAGAAGTCGCTTGACGGATTCAACGCTTTTTAGAACAGGTGTTTTGTCTCCTACTCCAACTCTACCCTAAGCAACTAATGACTAACCGCTAACTCTACGTCTTCTAGCCACAACCGACAATGACACTTGGACTACGCGAGAGGAGATATACTCAATTGTTGGGCTTTCCACTTACACGTCCCAGAAGATCCTGGAGCTTGAGTTGACGCAAGGATTCCCAAACACAGGGAATTTATCAGTTCTTGTGCAATCCTTTCAACCGGTTGAGGGTGACGTTACTTCTTATACATGGACAGACAGTAATGGGCGTGAGAGAGCAATAAAAATGCCTCACTATGCCCTTACGAAGCTTGAAGCGGCCAGAAAGTCTATCCTACAGTTTATCGATAAGAATGTGGTGGCTTATCTCAATGTACTCGATTGGGACTGCCTTTGCTTGACCTATGTACTTATATATATTCGTACGGATCTTGGGCTTTATTATACTAGGCCAGGTAATATTCCTACCTTCGAGAGAAGGTACTGGGATCTTGTTCTTAAATATATTATATATATCTTAGTTATTCGGATAAATAATAAAGGCTGCAGATATATCAGCGTAAGTACTCTGGCTAAGGGGCTAGTAGTACTTACTGGGTTAGTTGATTTATACTTGGTTAGAGTATGTGGATTAGTATAATATAAGATAAGAAGCCAGATAAAAGAGATAGCTTTAATAGTTATTTAATAAGTTGCTGTCCTGATAGTAAGTAAGTTATCCGTATAAAGGTTTATAGAATTTTCCTGCTATATAACTATATCTTGGGCGGACTAGGAAAGACTATATTTTTAAGCTTTCGTATTTATTATATTGAGTTATCAGGCCCTGGCAGCTTCATTATTATTAAACTCTATTCTCTTTCTCTTCCGTATCTCAATGCACATCTCGACCGTTCAGACCCGCTAATCATGGGAATGTTCAAACTCGCAGGCATAAGGGCGCAGGCTCAAAAGGTTGGTATTTTCCCAACATGTCTCGGATTATCTGTGCTAGGTCAGCTGACAAAGCTCAGGGCGGCGTCCTGGCACTGTGCTTGAAATTATGGATGGCAGCGCGCCTGATAGAAACGCCATGGCAAATCTGCCGTCGGGAAACACTCGGGCTGCGGCTTGTAGACGACTCAGACCATATCTTTCATGGGAAAATCCCTGTTACAGCCGTGATGGACACACAGCTTGATAGGATTGTCATTCAGTCCATTCTTATACCACTCCGGCACGAAGTGCTGAAGAAGATCCAAGACAAAATATTCAAAAAGGACCCTGCCATGTGGTTCGATTTACTCGCTGCTGTCTTTATTTCCCTCAACACGATAGAGATTGCAGTCGGCCACGACCACGAATTTGCTACCCTGTATGGGCATGTGGTAAGTCTCAATACTCTGTCCGTTCTTGATACAGCTAGGCATGGTGAAGTACATGTATCTGCAAAAGTGCTGACCGAGAGGAGCTTCAGACACCGGGTCGTGGATCACGCTTTGAAGACTACAAGCTCATTGAAGCATACTTCCACACTGCCCAGGGAATGATTGCCTACTTTCGCGATGCATATCACGGAAATATACCCTTTTCCACACAATGCAATATAGACAACATCCAGCAAATAGCCCACATCAGCGACGATGAAAGTCAATTTCTAGTCAGGCTCAAGGATCACTTAATACGCCGAGGTAGCAATGTTATGCCCGTCCCTAGTCGTTTTGGTACTGACCCGAGAGTAGAGGCTCAATATACCGCACTGACTGCTTCGCATTCGTATGAAACACAGATGTATTGGTGCCACCAACTGTTCTATGAAATATGGGACTCGAGTCAAGTTCACATCCGAGAGAAGGAATGATAACTCGATGGCTACCAAGGCCTTGCTCCATTGATTTTGCCATGAGGGGAGTCACTAGGCCCTCGTTTTCTCGGCGGTCGCTATCACGAAAATAAAGTTTCAAAACATCTTGGGCGGCAAGAAAATGTTCATGGCTCACCACATCTTTCCTCGCAAGATAAACAAGATAGAAATTATTTATACAAGATTACTCCAGCCTAAGTATATAATATATTTTTATTTAATTGATTTAAATAAAAATATTTATGATTATCATTATTATTCTTTTATAAATAGAAAAATTCTTTATTGTTAAATAGTAAAACTAACCTTATTCCCTAGTATAAAGATACTATAATATAGTCTCTGCTGTATATCTAAATCTAGAATACTGGGTGCAGATTATCATGGAACTCGTTGTTAACCTCATACATTAACACAGGATAAGCATAAGGTTATACTACTAACAAATCTTTGTCCACCTGAAACCCTAAGTACGGCTAGCAATCATCTCCACACCACTACCGCTTGCATAATTTGCTTAGCCTGTGATGGGCTGCATAAGAATGTTAAAGAGCTAGTTGAGATATGAAGATAATTAATACCGGTTATTCTGGCGGGAGTAACAGAAATAGAGCAGCCCACTTACCCATTCTTCAAGACCCTCCTCATTATCTCTTAGATCTGCAAATCTCTCGTGCAAGCGCTCTGGTAAAAATGTCAGTCGTTGAGAACAAAATCGCATTGTCTTTTGACAACGGAAAATGTCGAGGAGCTTACCAGATGTTCGATAAAGAACCCGGTCTATAGCCGGATCGCCACTGAGAGAGTCTAGGAAAGCATCCGCTTCGGGGCTATTACCGACCTGGCTGATAAGAAACATTGCAGCTACATTATCAAGGTCAGAGTTTCCCTATGAGGGATATTCATACTATAGGGGTGACTCACATTCTTGAGGGTACTGCTTCTCCTCGAGCCGTCGTCCACAACTCTCAATAGCCTTCTTGAACGTGTCTCTAGGCTCCGGGCTTGGCTCTCCATCTGTAATTGTGAGGACGAGCAAGGGCCGCTCAAGAGCACCTCCAGACTTGTCCAGCTCATCATAAATCATAGGCTCAAGGATCCTTTTTGTCAAGTTGGTCCCAATATTGGTTCCACCATCGGGGTCGAATTGGAGCATTTGGTCGATCTGGTCGGCGTTCAAGTCTTGACCTGTCTTATTACTGTTGATGAAACGGACGTGTGCACCCTTGCCGTCAGGAACAAGCCGAGTTGCGATGCTGGCCATGCGTTGGACAAGGCTTCTCATGCCATCCATGCGAGTGCCAATCACATTGTTGTCGCTGTCTTGAATAACGATTTGCATAGAGCCGCTGTCATCTACAAGATGTTAGGTTCAACCTTTTCTCAAATAGCATAGACTTCAAACGAACCGCAATAAAATACTGGCTGGTAAAGAGCGAGCCTCACAAGGCCTTTGATCTGCTCGGGCTTTTTCAGATGGTTTCTTGGGTCGTCTTTCAGCTCAATGGCTTTCTCGGCCACCTTGTTGAGATAGTCGTTTCCGGGAGCAAAGAACTGTCCTAGATCGCTGTCTTTGACATACTGATCAATTTCGCGTTTGAAGTCATCAGCCGTTGTAGGCTCTCCTATTTCCTATTCTTGGTCAATGTAACTGGTCGTTGCAAAAGGTTTAGGTGACATACCCTGACAAGATCCTGATCAGGCGCAGTATCCCCGATTTGGTACAAGTTGGATACAACACCTTTGGCGACGTCTTTGAGAATGCCACTGTTTACATACGCCAAGATAAACAACACGAAGTTTACAAGTAGGTTGATAAGCTCGGCTGTTCCTGCTTGCTGCTGGCCAGGCGATGTTGCTCTCTGTATATCTGGGCTGCCAGACATTTGAGCCATCGACTTGGCAGTCTGCCCTCTGTCATTCTTTGCTTGCAGCGATGCTCCAGCGTCAATGAGCATGTTCACGACCACCGGGTCTTTGGCCCGTGTGATGGCAACCATGAGGGGAGTCTCATTGTCGACTTGGGGGTCAGTCTCGTCCACATTTACGTGACGGTTCAGTATGAGGCGCACAATCTCAGCGCGATTTTTCCTTGCGTTGGCAGCTATGTAGAGAGGAGTCATTCCGTAGCTTTTTTTAGAGGGAGAGGCACCATTGTTGAGGAGCAGTTCGACAACGGTTTGGTGGCCGGACTTGGCGGCAGCTGAAAGCGGCGTGAATCCGGTTCCAGATACGTCTATTTCATTGATGTCAACTCCCTGTTGGAGGTACCCTGCTAGTTTTGCAGAGGTAAGTGTGCCTGCCCTGGCTTCACTATGGATGGTAGCCATCTTGAGTAAATTCTAGGAACAGCAAGAAAAGAGGACGGTCACAAGCAACTAAGGCGTATGATACTGCTGAATAGAAACACAGCGATGAATGTGCGGTGAATATATGTGTAGACTAAGGTCCTATCCCAGGATAATTGGGGATGTTAGACTTCAAGGCAAAGAACAGCTAGATAACCGCTTATATTGTGGATTTTACGGTTGGTGTACATGTACTAAAACCAATCCAAATGGGTGCACGATTACTAATTACTATGGAGGTACGTAGAATGTCGACGGCAGATATTGGGAGAAAGAGCTGCAGCATATTACATCCCAAAAGGGCATGTTCAGGCAGCCTCTGGGCAGCTGAGCACATACGTGTATTAGTGAGGTGAAGGTTGCATTTCAGCTGATAGCAAAAAAAGCCTCAATGAGACCTTGACGTGCTCTTCTACTACCCAACTAATGATCACATGTTTTGGTGTTCTAAGCGAGCTCCAAGCTGGCCGATTTAGTGTTTTCAATAGCTCAACCTATAATTTGGAACGAGTGTATGCTACTGATATATTATTGCGCTGAAAACATATGTTAGTAAGGTATGCATCATTATCTTCATTGGATCTAGGTCTTTCTCTTAGATCAGGACTTTTATACGTAGAAGAAGGTTTCGTACAAGTATTATTATGAAGAAATCAAGGATGACAAATACCACTACCTAAAAGGACACTGATCGGAGGTGAGAGTGCTTGAACATTCTGCTTACCACCAACACCCACCATTGCTTAGAAAACTTGTCTGTCCTAAAGCCGTTCCTGCCCGACTACTACTCTGGGACTGTCTCAGAATCTACCATCCACATTGAGTTCTATATGGAGGAGGGTAGGGAGAGTAGCCTCCGTAGCCACCATAACCACCACCGTAACCGCCGCCACCATAACTGCCGCCATAACCGCCACGCCCACCCATGTTCACGTTACCGTAGTTGTTACCATACCAATCACCGTCTTCGGCTCGAGTTGCTGCGACGAACTCTTTGTTAGAAAACGTGCCGATGACAGCCTGTTCCCCGTTCTTCTTCACATGGTGCAAAGTAGAACCGATCAGTACATAAGAATCAAGCTCTCCCGACGTAATATCCTGGGAGACCGATAGATTGGCAATCTTATCGTCGAAAGACGAGTTTGGGAGGATGGTTTCTGGATATGAGAACGCCATTTGGTTAGCTTCCTTCTACTGTTCTCGGTTCGAGGTAAACTCTTACCGCTCCAGTCGCCTGAAGC
The DNA here is from genome assembly GCA_026958235.1 of Clonostachys rosea. Classification (NCBI taxonomy): domain Eukaryota; kingdom Fungi; phylum Ascomycota; class Sordariomycetes; order Hypocreales; family Bionectriaceae; genus Clonostachys; species Clonostachys rosea. The sequence continues at coordinate 1,510,726 of CP110207.1, forward strand.
GAAGTCCCTACTATGAGCGTGGATTGTTCCGTCTTTCTCAACGAAAGCGACTATCAAGGCCTCCTTGTTATTGAAAGCAGCGATTGGCGTTCCGATTTCAGCGGCGCCAGGGACGCTGAAGCCGGCTTTCCAAGTTTTGGTACCCTGGTCGTGGCGGATGCTCTTGATCGTGCCATCTGGCGCCTGGTAAAATACCAGAATGGAGTCATTGATAGTTACGGCAGAGAGACCACTCTCCTCCTGGACGTTGATTTCGCCCAAGCCATTGAGCTCAGACTCATCCCACTCCTCTGAGTCGGGGTCAAACTCACTAGCCCTGAGTTCACCCCCATCAGTAATGTAGAGGATCAAGGCCTATACAGTTCCAGTAAGTCATGAGGGCTCTTGAATGCGGCCCTTGTAAAGGGGTCCAAACGTATGGGCTAAACTTGTGACTTACATGGTTGTCTGAAACGACGAAGGCTGCGGATGCGCCAGACTTCACGCCATCCACGACCAGTCTCTGGTCTTTGAGTTCCTCCCCGTCAAAGATCCTCTCTACAAGGTGGCCATTCTCCACATTGAGGAGGACGAGATTGCCATTTGCTTGTATAGCGGAACCTGCTGCCTGCAGAATGCGGGCAATTGTCTTGACTTGTCCACTCATGGTAACAGAAGATTGAAATAGCTATGTTGGTTGACACAGTATTGGTATCAGAGAGAAATGAAGATGGAGAAGAAACAACGATTCATCTGTTGGGATGCGGGAATGGCATTCATATTACTCTCAGACGATAGTTCACGTCATTTCATGGGAGCGACTGTGGGAAACATCCCCTATTCCTCTACCGATTTACACAAGTATGGCCAATCAAGGTATTACTCGTATATCTTGGAGGCCTAATGGAACACTACACGTTTGACCACCCTTCCTTGCTCGCTTTTGGTAAAAGAGGCGCTCGCTATGCCAGCTGAATACCTGTTTTGGCAATTGGCAGCCTCTTCTTGACAGCTGAAACGGTATGAAATAGCGCCCAGCCAAGTTTTCGCCAGCATTCATTCAAGTACACTTCTACCATTCATGTACGAGGGTCGGGGCTCCTCGTGACCACTTTGATGCATCCATAGAACCAGCCAAGACTCTGAGAGCTGATATTGAATGATATCGTTACAAAATACTACCCATCGGAAGCAATAAAGATGTCACCGGCCACCAATGACAGGCTCAAGCCACAAATCGATAAAAGACCTGACGGTACATTACACATAATACGGCGCCAACGAACGTCGGCCTGCTTAATTAACTAAATAATGCGATGTCGCAGTGCATACGGGCGGGCAGAGCCGTTATTGGGTCCCGCTGCTCATCGACAACCCCCTCGACGAAAACCGCTCATTTGTACCGAAGGAGCCGAGTTCATGCAGGAAAGGTGGTAGTAATATTGGATTAGATGAACTCAAGCGAATTCCGTTTTGAGCTACGCGCGTTCTTATGCCGCTGCAATGTATGCGTGCAGCCGGCAGATCAAACTGCCAGATACGTCAGAATACATGAGCTGAACAGTTCCAGCCAGAGCAAGGAACTTCTGTATTGACTACCTAACAACTAGCTGTCTCGAGAGTTAAGGCTTTTCGATGTCGAGAACGGGAAAATTGCATAGATTTGAGAGTCTAATAGAGAGATACTGGATAGTTAGAAGGACACGTCGTCCACCAGCATCCCTCTCGGGATATACTAAAATTATGTAGCTGATTGCGAGCGTATGCTGATGTAGCTCCCTGTTGGGGTGTCCCCTTACCAATAATCGGGTTGTATCGGCAAAGCAAGCGAACCGAAATGATGAGCACTGCATTCTTAGCTCGGATGATGCCGCGTAAACTACTCAGTGTGAGATGATGGGATCAAGCGGGGTATCTGATGGCGCTGCATTAACTCTCAGCTTGCATTGATGGGCAGATCTTTCCCAAAGCAATTGGCTCGGTGAGAGTCTTACAGTGAACTATTGGCAGCAAACTTGATTCAGGCTCAAAAGGGATGCTGGCTGATATGCAGACCTCATTCCAACACCCATCCATCCCAAATTATTGTGTGGTCCCTTCCAAATGCAGCAGTTCAGCTCTTGTTGACGTATTAAATATTGCCAAGTTAGTAGACTCAGATAATATCACGGTTTCATTGACCCCCGTTCGGAGATCCTCAGCTGTCCTTTCTACCGTAATCGCTATGAGCTAGGGACGACGCGGCAGAGTGTATCATTTCCGACCCATCACGTAATTCGATATAGATGTCAGATGACACGCCATGTCAGCTGAAAGATAGAGCGTGTATTGATGAATGATACGTCTCAGGGAGATCGCACGTTGACTGCCTCTTGCATACCAGCTCAACCTGACAAGGAGCGTTGAATGCTGGCATCCTGTTGTGGAGCTAGTGGCAAAGAATGCTCTGTATGTGATAGCTTTGCTTCAATCTTATCTCACTGGCGATACTCGATTCTTTCGTTTATGTTGTTGAGCTGTCGATACAAGCCATGGTCCAATCACTTGTTCCAAAAAGCCAGTGGCATAGAGACCGCCGCGGGGATTCAGGACATGGCCGAGAGAGAGAAAAGGAATTAATTCGATTCGGCGTGAATTCGTTGGACGACTCTGTCATCGGTCAGGCTGTTGTTATGCTGCGGTTCGTCAAGGGCGGTGCAGGTAAGTGGGCTAACTCCCTGTGTGACAGAATCTAACTACTCACTTTATGTTGGAATTAGAGAAAGGAGGCAACGGCTTCTTTGTTAATATCCCGGGCCAGGATAAGGCCGTCATCTTCACTGCCGCGCACAACCTGATTGACGTGGATGGAACGAGGACAACAAAGTTTCGAGCGTGGTGGCAGGGAGCGGACCGCTGGGCCCAGATTGAAGAGAAAGACACTCACATTAGTAGCGTGTATTCCAAGACACCAACCAAGGATTCTGCAATTGACGACTTTGGTATAATTCTTGTGGACAGAAACAGCACCCCACCGCCTCCAACAACGGCGTTTGGGTTTGCGCTCCGACTTGGAGAGGAGGACAGAATTGACGGTCTCTGTAACGTGTCCAGCTACTTAGTTTCAGCTCAACAGGGCGACAAGCCCACCAGAAGTACTGGCAATTTTATCAACCCACTGCTGAAGGAACATCAGCTAGAGTACTTGGTGCCTACTGAAGCTGGTGTCAGCGGCTCCGTTGTCTGGGTGGGATACAACGGGAGCCCTGTGGCTGTAGCAGTCCAGTAAGTCCCCCAAAGCAAATTTTCTGACTATCAGACAGCTTACCACTGTGTTCTCTTTTGATTAGCAACTATGGCCCGAAGAGAAAGAGCCCGAAATATGGTAGTCTTGGCTCTCGAATCAATCTCAAGATGATGAGAGAGATACTCGAGTGGACAGGCGTTTACCATCGCGCCACCAAGATTGTAGCCCAGCCTCTGGGCAAGAAACAAGCAGCTCCACCGCACCCTCTGACTTTAACATGGTCTGATGATGACAAAATCTTCCGGGTACATGTTCAGGACGACGCAGACCCAAGCGACAAACCGGATGAGTCCGTCTTCGAGGCACTGCCCGTGTTCTCCTCCGCCATGCTCCAGGGCAAGGAGCCAAGGGTGGAGTTCGGATTCGCACAGCCAAGTCACAGAACCGCGGATAAACCTGGAGCTGTTCGTTGGGTATCATGGAACACTGAGTGGGGATCAGCAGGCATGTCCAGTAGCCTGGGTCGAGCACGACTTGCCCGATTGGAAAAGAAGGGAACTTCTTCGACTATTTCTCTCAACTACCAGGGCAACGTATTGGACGTCGTGTTTCGGACTGATCGAGAGGTACTGGATGAATGGGAACTAAAGTTCCCGGGTAGTGACTTCTCAGGTGTTGCCTACCAAACTCGCGGAACTCAGGATTTTCAGGTAAGCAAATCCTTCTTAAGTGGAGTCAGGTCAAATTTTTTCTAACTCGGTATGCCATCGAAGAATCCATACACCAGATTTGTGTTGAAAGATGTTTGAATATCAAGGGGCCTAGCGAGAACATTAAGCTGGATGCTGAGTGGACTATACTGAGGTCATGGATGGCAGGGGTAGGGTTCGACGGATGGTTTACATTACGTATTTCAATAAGTTGTTTACTACGTACCATATGAACTATCCTCAATTGAATACTCTATCTGCTCCGTTTGCTCCGTTAATGGCCTTCAGCTTCAGGGGAGAGCAATAACCTTGTTTAACCGACAATAAGTTGACGGAGAAATTCCAACCGTTGGGGCTCGCGTGCCTCCGTTGTACCGTTGCATGCCACAAAACAAGATCGTGAAACATCACAAGCTAGGATACAACTAGAAGAAGTTAAATTACACGAGGTTCTCGTATAAAATGGGTCTCGACAAGCTTAAAGCCCTTTCCGAAACATCCAAGCGCTGCCCCTTGGTGAGGTAAAACGGGACGACAGGGGGTTCTCGTCCCAAGACAGGAAAACCCGGAACCGTCTACTCCGGACCAAAGACTACTATATAGAAGTGTTGGGATGGATTCAAACGTGGAAAAATTAAGTCACGCTCACTCAACTCATTTCATCATCTTTCAATTGCCCTAGAGGTTATCTTCTTTTCTTTTACCATGCGTGTCTCCTCCATTTCTCTGATTGCGGCCCTGGCTGGTTCCTCGACCGCATTGTACCTGAAGTCTACTCCCGATGGAACAATTGAAGCCTCCAGCCATCCTGTCAAGAGACAAAACGAGAGCGGTTGGAACCCCCCGAGTAATATTGCTGCCCCGTTGAAAGAAGTGTGGGATCACGTCTCGAGCACTTACAATGGAGGAAACATCTTTGCCTTCAAAAATTATGGCTGGGATCAAATCATGGCCAATAAAGGGTGAGTAATTATCCGCCGGAACTATGTCCACCGGGGCTAAGTTTGGGATAGACAAATCAATTACTGCGTTCGTTGGGAATCAACTCAAACAGTCTCCGAGGCACTCCGCACCCAGATAGAGGCCAAGGCTCAAGAGGCATATGATGACTGGTTCACCTGGGTCTATGGATACAATGGATTTCCATTCAGCAATATCAAGGTTAAAGTAGTCGGCTGGGCGGTCAGCGACAAGAGCCTTCTTCAAGGCTCAACTGAGGGAATTCAGGTCTACACGGACAAGGACTCTGAGGGGATCCCTCAATGCGCACCGGCCTGTGGTCGATTCTTTCACCAGGATGGCGACTACTCGGGATGCTCCGCTGGTGCTGACAACCACTATGACCAGTCTCTATGGATCTCGGAAGATTTTGGAGGCGGCGCCGGTGGCGACTGGGGCCAGCGCATTCAGAAGAGTATTTTTGACCGGGAGATCCAGGCTCGTCCTATGACTTATATGCAGCATGAAATGGGACATAGTTTCGGTATGGATGACTGTAAGTTGATTAACCCCTTTTCCCTTTCCTCTTTTAGAAGTAGCTGCTAACAAATCACAATTCTAGTCTATGGTAAATTACCTTTTCCCCTCATTGTAAGCACTGTTATGGAGACTAACAATTCGCAGACTGGAAGCCAACTGGTGCAGGCGCCTTCATCATGGATGAGGGCTTGGAGATTGTTGACTTCGATGGGTGGATGTTCCGCAACTTTTGGTATGAGCTCAAACAAAACCGTGGGTGGTAAGACCTCGTTAGTACTTGGCAAAGAGCTATAGGCCTTTCTGGTAACAGCTTCGCTCCTGTTACCCATGCTCTCACGATATTGTATGTTGTAGCAATAATCGTATTATAGAGTGAATAAATTGGTCAGATCGAGGCTATTTGATGAGTGAATAATCAAGCAACGCTACATGTTAGAAACAATTCAGTTCCTAACATATAACCGTTAACCTCGCTTGTTGTAAGCGAGACTTGTTTCATAGCTCATCAATACTGTGCTCTTTGGATGTCGGGAACCATTCCTTGTCCTCCTCCCACGAGTAGAGCACGGGACCATCTGGATCTTCCTTCACATCATCTTCCGAATCCATCCAATTATGTCTAGGCCAGGATTCCAGAATATAATCTCTCAGCCGTCCAGTCCAAGGCCATCGGACGATCTTGCCTGCTTTGACGTCGGCACACTCCTTGATGCAGAGCTTTGTGAGTTGCGGGAGTGATTGGAGAATGATATCAGCAGCTTCTTCTGTTTCTCGGGTTTCATGGAGAAGGTGGATCCGTGCTAACTTGGTTCCCCCAAGCGTAGAATACGCATGACCACAACCTTTACCAGGATCTGGAAACGAGCTAATACCCAGTGAATTTACGTATGGCAGTCGAAGTACAGTCAGGCTCTCTAACTTGGCCAGCTCCAAAATAATGCCCTAGATTCAAGTCAGCATTAATCATTGCTATCACTTGCAGCCTTGCACTTTAGCTCTGTACTTCTTTTCCTTCTCAGAGGAGAAGGAAGGGACATCATTACCTTCAAATCTTCGTAGCCAATCTCTTCATATTGCTGATCCCCATCACTCAACTCCTCTAACGACAGCCTCTTCATTCCTGGGGCTGCCTTAACAAGGTCGGCAATTGAGTCCCTATTAAAGCTAAAGCGCAGTTCAACGTCCTCCAATTGCTTTGCTGAGCTCAGAGATCGTACAAGTCGCCGCTGCGGCCCTTTTTCATACCTGTAGAGCCAGTTGAACCCGACCCCCAACCACGCAAAACCTGGCGCTGAGGATATCTTCTGTAGGTTGGGTGCCGCGGACACAAAGAACTCTGCGTTAGGCCCAAGAATCAAGGTAGTGACACTTGGAAGATTGAGCTTTTGGTCCGCCAAGTATTTATGCAACGCCGAGGTCACATCATGCGAATCGAATTCCGGATACGGGTCCATCCACGCCAGAGTCTTAAGCTGCACAGCTTCCTTGAGTAGTCGGGTAAAGATGGGGTAGGCTTTTGCTGAAGGTTTATGATATTTACTAGGAGATGAAGAGCTGATCTTTAAATGCAGCTCTACAAGCTTCTCTATTGCCAGAGGGCAATCCACAAAGCTGGATAGAATCTCGACTGTGTGAGCCCATCTATTGTTCTCAAGGCTCAGCTTCTTGAATATGTCATCTGGTATTGGCGGGAGAAGGGCTCCCAGCTGCGACTCGGGGTAGCAAAAAAATTGCACAGGGTCGCTGAGACTTTCAATGGCACGTTGATATTCTTTGACGTACGGATGGTCTAAGATGGTGATAAACCGGGGGATTCGACTCTTCCGCCGCCCAAAACCAACAAAGAAAGGCCGATCTAGGGATGCGAGTACCGAGGAGGCAGTGGCGAGGATAAAAAATATAAATCTGAATTTCATTTTACATTGATGTTGATAATGTTGATTTATCTTGAACTTTTTCTTCTCCGAGGGGACATGGCTTGCTTTTATCAACTGATATTGATTGCATACGTTGCTCTTGAGCCTGAAACCTGTCCAAAGGATAGCTGTGCCGCTTGCAGGCCAGCAGTGAGTCATCATGAAGGTTCTATGACCATGCAACTCACAAAGTACAGTACTTTTGACAGGCTAGGCGTATCATGTGGCAGCTATATTAATTACGGCGGTAAATATCTCAATTTGGCTTCCAAAAGGAGCCAGCTGTATCAAGTCCCATCTCAATACGTGATAAAGTCAGAGGTCGTCGTTTCTGTCCGCAGTTAGAATAAGACCAAAAATGACCAAAACTGAAACAGAACTCACCGAAATACGACCAGACATCTTCATTCTCGGCGTTTCCATCGAATGTCGCCCATACTCCTTCCAGAATAGACAGTGTAGTAGGGATATGAGGCATCCCCACCAATTTTCCAATATCTTCTAATGCAGCCTTCACATCGGCTCGTGCAGTTCCCACCGCGCATAATCCTGCCGTAAACAACGGAGTCACCAAGAGCACCCGTGGAGAAAAGCCTACGGATCGTTTCATGTTTTGGCTGCACCAAACCAAGCCATTGACAACATCTTGGACTTCTGGGGACGAGATCGGGAGTGCCTGAATGCCACAATATATATATAGCAGTGCGGTATAGAGGTACCCAGCGTTACTTAACACGTAGTCCTGGACATCGTCGCCCGAGAGGGCGGCGGGGAGGTGTCGATCGCATATAAGATTCGATACTGTGTCACGTTCTAATCGGCGGCGAACTTCCCGAACGAGAGCCTCAGCCTCCAAGTCGATGTCGCTATCTGACAAGATTGAATCCCCGCTGCCAGTGGGAATGGATTGGGATTTACGCCGGCTTCTTTTCTCCTTCACCATGGCGCCCACTTCCCTCAGAAGACTGGGGAGATCAGATGCAGTGCCTCCAAAGACATCAAATTGGACGTCAACACTCCTGAGACATCTCACCTCCAACTGGCCATGGCGTAACCCGAGCGGCGTGAGAGCTGCTAGAGCTTCAGTATTGTCATACCAACTGGACAGAAAGCCATGAATCGCTGAGCATGAGCAATCCTGATTTGCGCCGTTCCTAAAGTGTGCATGTTGCAGGACGGATCTCGCATTATCAAGATGCACGCGCCAGGAAGAAGTGCCACGATAAATCATCGCCTGACAGAGCGTTCTAGTTGTCGCCAATGACAAGGCCTGCGCAGCCGGATCGCGATCGTGAAGTGTTGGCTGGAGGCTTTGAATGCTGCTCTGGTGAAGCTTGTCGATGAGTCTTTCTGGCTCTCCCGATAGCATACCATTAGAATGCAAGTGAACTGCGGCAAATGTCATAATTGCGAACAGTAGTGGTCGATTTTCAAGTGCCATCGGCACGACGAAGCGACATATCTCATCACGAGCGTAGTCACTTGGTACGGTTAGCCGTGTCGTTTGTAAGAGGTAATACTGCAGGAGGTATTTAGCAGTGGGTGGAAGAAGAGTCATAGGGTCGAGAGGTCTTGAGATCATGTAAGTTTGACTGCTTTCCTCAGGGATTGAATATTCGTCCCTGTTGGATTCTCCATCAGTCGAAGGCTGCGGTATAGGAATTTCTCCAGCCTCGGACACGAGACAAGGCGGGACTGTAAGAATATCCGGCACCTGAGAAGCCCACAGATGGTTTCGTGACGTGGAACCTGTTTGGTATGAGCTCGTAGTGTCGATATCAGAGGCCGTCGCAGACGGCTGAGTCCCATCTTTGTGGTCGGTTAGAGATGCCTGGGCCCGAATTCCATACACAAAACCGCCAGCGGATGCACTCTCTAATCTCTCAATATTGTTTAAACATTTGCCGAAGGTGGATTTACCGAATGGCTTGCCTCCCCATCTCAATCGAACTTCATAGATGCATTGGCTGCCCGCGGAGAGGCATCTGCCACATGACGGCTTTTGCTGGTCACAACCCTGGCGGCGACGCTTACAGCGTGAGCATCCTGCATGGGATCTTTTTCTTGCCCGTGTGGGAGACCCCCCTGTATTAAAAGACGATGCATCCGTTTCTCGAGCCATCCTGTGAGGTGGTGAGGGGTCTCTGGAGATGAATGCGACGAATGATTTTCCAGTGGGGAGAGACAGGCGGATTTCTCGCTTGTCTCTCCAGTCTCCGGACTCGGGAGACAGTCATTAGCGCACTATTTGAGTCAAGGCCCACTGATCTTAACATGAGGGTTGCATCTATAACTGCCTCACGTGGACAGCTAAACTCTCTAGTTTCATCCTCTCTGCGGCTGGCTAAAATCATAGATGGATATATGTATTGAACCCTTTATTAGAAAGAATACACAAATGCCCTATGGAATCTTCAACATTTTAATCGTATCTTTGCGAGGCGCGGGTAACGGACTAACCTGAGCTGTATGAATGAGTTACGAGAAATGGCCATTACGGTGTATTACTCTTCATCTCAGATCGTTACATTGCTTTACTCCACTGTCAATTTGGCTATCTTCTCAAGTTACTACTCTACAATTGTGAATTTAAGTAAACACTTCTGCCCATTTGGCCTCGTGGTGAAAATTTGATCATCCATTGTCATGTCCGCCGTCATTTCATCAGCTGGTGTGCTTCTGAATTGGCCGTAGATATCACGCAGAAGCGTTTTCATCTCAGCCGTTGCGAGACTATTCCCCTGAAGTGTTAGCAAATATATTCTAACAAGGATAGGATTTTCGATGATCATAGGGTGGACTTACTGTCGACCAATACAGGCTCTTCCTCCAGCAGAAAAGCTAAAAAATAACCGGTTGCGGTCTGCGTTTCCCTTCTCTTCTAGCCACCTATCTGGATTGAAGCTATCTGGGGCTGGGAACACATTCTCGTCCATTCTGTGCATCGAAAACGGCTGGCAGCTAACAGTTGTGCCCTCAGGTAGCCTGTACCCATCAACTGTTGCGCCGCCTGCAGGTACGCATCGAGGTAGACTCATAGGAATAGAGGGATAGACTCGGAGCCCTTCTTTGACGATCGCGTCCAGAAACGGTAATTCATGGATAGACATGTGTGCATTCTCTCTCAGCTCAGCGCGAAGTCGATCTTGGAGACCAACATATGCAGGCTGGGACAGTTGCCACATGAGAAAACATAGTGCATCGCCAGTCGTCTCAATTCCCGCGACCATGTGATCCATACACTCAGAGGCAATTTGAGTGGAATCCAGGCTTCCCTTTCCGTCTTGGAGAGCACCAACGAGGGTAAAGCTAGCAGAATTCTCTTGTTTGACCGCGTTCTTTACCAAGGCTTGGGCACGAGGGATGGCACGCTGTGCACCAAATAAGCCCATCTTTCCGAGAAAATGGCCGAATGTTGGGTTATAAAATATCATTAGCCGACCTTTGAATGGCGTTACTCATTAACAGAACGTTCAACTTCGTTTCCTCAGCGAGGAGGGAGGATAGGACGTGACTTACGAACAAGACTATTGTCAAACGATACTTCGCACATTATCTCTTCATCAACTTTGTCTAACAGTGAATTACTTCCATGGGGGTGGAACAGGTGGTGTGTGACACAATCGAATGCGTAATTATGAAGATGAAGCTGTTCAAAGTAAGTCGCACTGCTAAATTTGTACAAACCGAGTCCCAATCTCTTACATAGATGTCCAAATCCTGCTGTGGACTCTCTTTAATCCTAGTAACAAAGTTCTGGGATCGTTGCTGGATTCCGTGCAGCGAGTCTTCACGCATGATGTTGGAGTTTGCATAGCGATCTGCTAGAATTCGTCTTCTCCTGCTATGCTAAAAGAATGCATAAGCTGTTAGTAACTTTGTATCTCATATTGACAGACAGAGTACCTTACCGGTTCCTTTTTCTTATCGGAGAACATCGTACTTTCTGTCGAGTTAGCATGCATGGCCGTTCTTCGATACATTGCGATATGAGGCCTCTTTACCTAAGACCAAATTGCCGGAACAGATCATAGAATTCAGTCTTGTCGAAACCGCTTCCTTTCGACATGTATATGCCTTTCATTGCTGACGCTGAAGCGAAGGAGACCTCATTGGGGCCCAACCGGACGGCTGTCCCATAGCGCCGATGCATGCTATGAACGAACGCAGTCCGTCTTCCATGCAGTTCATGGTATCGCAATTGGACAGAGCTGAACAAAGATAACTTGGAACCCGGGATTCTGGCAAGAGGAGAGTAAAACTTCCTCGCGAGGGCAACTACGCACAATAGGGCGGCAGCAGCCAGGAGGGCAGGGAAGGTTAACAAGGCCATGGCTTGATTGAGTCAAGGCTAAGATGAAGCTTCAAGATACGACAGGGGTAAATAATGATAAAAGTCTTTGCTTTGAAATGGACGGGATAATGTGTTAAGAAACCGACAAGTTGATGAAGCTGGAGAAAGTCAGCTTAATATACATTGGATTACGGGGAAACGAAGCGATAGCAAGAGAAAGTTTAGGAGGCGGCCCCGTCATCCCTCCAAATGGTCCAATAGGTGTAAAGACCATCAGCCGTCGGAGGGTCATGTTGCATAGATTAGCCAAGACAATGAAGGACCAGTGAATAGCTATCCAATGATCTGTGTCGTAAAATTGATTTTATCTGAGGGCAACGAACCTAACCAATATCGGAAAGTTCAAGAGACTGCCCGTATCAGTGGAAAGCGGGGGAAACAGCTCATGGACAGGGGTATCGCTTGAACATTCCTATTGTTGGTTTAGCTCGCAGCGAGACCGGCAAGACCCCGATATCCGGCTGTTCGTAGCGCCGATTATGATATGCATTCGATGTTACTAGATGGTAAAGGCTACGATGAACAGGGAGGTATATTCTAAATAGCTAAGAGTCATGATCCAGACACAGCCACAAGGTCTAACACTAAAGTCATAATCCTTGAAATACTACGTACTGAATCCCCTGTCAGGATGAGCTATATGTACTGTATGAAGTTCGGCCGTAAAACCCTTCACTATCGAAGTACAAAAATAAATTGTTCAAAGTTACAATTGCTTTTCATGTCATCCAACACCCGATTATCGAAGATGGAGAGCTTGTTTAACGTCAATCAGGAAGGCTCTTGGTTCATTTTCCAATCATGCAGCAACTTACTAAGCTTACCTCCAGGCAGCAACTAAGACAATCTTCCGACGAGCTCTTCCCCTTCACCCCCGCTCGACATTGTCTTCCTACACCTAAACATCCCCCACAAGTAGCAACATGGCCCATCTACTCAAGATACCCCTCGAGCTTAGGCGAGAAATCTTTTACTGGATCATCTGCTCGCTAGTAGAGCCACCGGAATCTCCTACCTCAGAACAAGAACACCGCCAACGGTTGCCATATGGTGAATATGTCAGCCAGGGCATCTGGAATGAATGGGACTTTCTCAGACGTGGCATTTGGCATCGAGCTCCCACAAACCCTGCGCTCTCTCTCCTCCAACTAAACAAACAGATCCATGACGAAGTCAGCCACTTTCTTCGACACACTCCAACGGACTGCGATGTCGACATCATGTATGTCAAAGAGTCCGGCCTCTGGCCAACTTGGTCAATCCCGAAGCTCCCCGAGACACAGTACATCGACTCTGTCCGTGCAACCTTTCGAATCTTTAACCCTCCCGAAGATCTAGGTGACCAGTTTCGGTACAGGTCGACGTGGTCACGAATGATGTGTCACTCGCCTACCTTTCATAGGGTCTTCTACGGGCTGCTCACTGCCTTCCTCAAACGTGGACCCGGCCTTTTAGACCGCACCCATCCTGAAGATGACGACAGCATCGCCCCAAGATACATTGTCAGGAAGATCTTCATCGACATCGTTGCACCTACCGATGGCACTCAGCATACCAGTATTCTCATGGATGACAGTCGCTACCCGAAGGGCCGGAGTGCTCGCCACTTACGATACACGTACGGAGACCATGATGATGTAGATACGCCACCTGAAGAACGCCTCGCGTCACACTTATCTAAACAATTAGAGAACTTGTTATTTGTTCAATTTTGGTGTTATGAATTCATGCACTTGATGATCGTTTATGAGCAGGTGGCTGAAGAATTTATTTTCACAGTCAATGGGGAGGAATTCAAAAGAGTCAGCATGGAAGATAGCTTCCAGAAACTCAAACAAAAGTTCTTTCCCCCAAATTTAGAAGACCCAGATGCTACTGAGAGGACCGGGCGGTATTGGGTATGGGGACATTGGGCGGAAGAAAGGCGGCGAAGGATGGAAGAGGGCCTTGAACTCGACAACCGAAGGCCTGCGGGTGTAGAGAGCTTCTATCAGCAGTGAAGCACGCGATTAGGGCCGTGTAACAACCACAGACATAAATCGAGGACAAAGCGGAGTAGTTCTACCATCATCACGTGAGTAGTGAGTTGACCGGGCCGTAGGTTGGGTCACAGATTCATTTGGTAAAATAAGAAGGCACTCGCAGAAGCGTAACAGACATGAATTATATGACCAGGTATATGTAGGTGTATTCATTGCATACCAGAAGGCTACAAAACTACCACGCTTGAATGGAATACATTGGGAGTCTCCAATCTTCCAGTTCCACTAGGGGTATTCGGCTCTCAGACGCCCAAGAGTGCTGACCATACCATCACCAGATCCCCATCCCGCCCATGCGACTGTCCCGGAACCAAATGTGACTGACAAAGTTCCCCAGATATAAGGGGCACCGTTCACATTCTGCCAATGAGGGCCACCGGACTGACCACCCATAGTGTCGGTGTCAGTGTAGAAAGGTCCAGTAGAATCACAATCCCACGCACGGAAGGACTGGACTGTATTTCCATTTGTACGATAGGGCCTGTTGCCGCTATCTCGGTCACCAGGATACCCAATGTGGTTGAAGATGGGTTGATCGACGAGTGAAGCGTCAGGATACTTGGCGCCAAAGTATCCGCGCTCATCACCCAATCGTCGGTTTATAATGAGGATAGCCCAATCTCCCTTCCAGCCACAGGGCGTACCCCACTCGATGTCGGTAGTGACAGCCACAGTAACAACACCCTCACCGAAGCGGGCTCCGTTGTCGAAGCCCGGGGCAAAGTAGCCGGTAGCACCCGAAGTAAGGCAATGCTTGGCAGTCAGGACATGGCGAGGTCCGACCAGAGCGCCGGAGCACCAGACGCCGTTACTCCAGTATAGCTTGCCAGTGGCAGCCCAGGGGTAACTTGTGTCGCTGTAAACATAGCGGTCATCAGCGCCATTTATGTAGCGTTTGCTGACTTCTGTGCTGTCTGCGCCCTCGGGAACCAGAGGTTCAAGACCAAAGAACGTTGCGTTTTGGGCAATGTCCTCGGCGGTCAAGTAAGTGATTTCTGGAATGATATCATCCGCTGTGAGAGGTCGGACGAAGGAAGGGTCATATCCCAGCAGGTTGCTGACCTTGACTTCTGGGGCCACAGGGGTAGCCGTGGCCCTGGACAGAAGCAAAGCAGTAACTACCGAAGAAAGGAAGCCGATCATGATTAAGTCAATATACAAGCAAGATATCAAGCAACTTATTTTAGCTTGTTTATAAATCTTCTCTTTGGGACAGTTCGCGAAGCCAAAGATATCCAAGGACAAATGGGTCCCTTATATCGTTTTCTACATCGTTTTCTACAGCTTTAAGTACACCGATGTTTCCACAGCTTACTTCTCAATAAGATATTGTAACGTCTTGGCACATTGAGTGATATTTCACAGTTCAACATAGACTTCCGGTCATGCCCTACACTATGGAACCGCAAGTAAAATGGTATGTATACTTGAAAAAGAAGAAGGTGGTATGAATCGATAGGTGTCAGCACTAGTGTAGTTCAGAGAGAAATCTAGTCATCTGGTGCGAACCCCAGCGTAAGGAGGACGGACTTTGGTTCTCCAAGATCCCAAGATATTGAATATAGCCACATGCTGCTCCCCTGGCTTTACGCGGTGTTGCATCAACAAAACCAAGAGTCAGCAGGGTGCGAGCGGTTTATCACAGTCTCGGGGTAATACATTACTCAGCCTTATCTTCCTCGGCGTGGTGGAAGTCATCCGGTCCATCTATCCCAGTCTCCAGCCCTGTAGATATTGATGAGAGGCAGAGTCTTATGCCTGTTTGAGGACTGGCACGGAATACCATCCGGTAACATCGGTAGATTTAAGAACTCCATAACATGTGGACGGGCGTGGCTACGTCGCATCATAAGACCGAAGTTGATAGTTCCCAACTTCCTCTTTGGAGAAAGGCGTGTCAACGTTGCGCTTATCCCCCCAACCGTTTTGATGGGTCAATCCTACCTCAATACTGTGAGTTAGCGGCGCAAGAGCGTCAGATGGGACGAATAGGTAACGGTCAGATGCTACCCTCCAAATGAATCACTACACATGGCATCAGAAAAATAGCATGTTTGATTACTGGGGGGACTAGCTATCTTAGATTGAATAATCTCTTGGCTTCCATTCTCATGCTTACCTACTTCGCATTGTGCTAAGAGCTCCGGGGTTCATGTCTCGGAGTTAATGGATCTCTTTCTACAGGCTGGGCAAGGGAAAGGCGACATTGTGCATTAGGATTATTGGGCGATTGGAAGTCAAGGTTCACGTCCTGTGTCGCGAATTTTGGATGATTTTTTTTCCATCAGGGGAAATGTGAAATATATTTTGACGGAACCTAGTTAAAGCAAAACCTCTAAAAAAAAAACGTAACCATCAGTCCATGCTTCCTGGCTTAACAGCCGTCCCAAGCTGGGAAATCTTCCTCTTGCGTCAAACGGAGTCTTTCGTCGTCGTGTACTTCTGCGATTTCCCAGCCGCACTCTTGTCGCGATCCTCTTGGGCCAGCCCTAAGATTCGCCATCGTGAATTTATGCTGGTGACGGCGTCTTGACGAAATGACCACCATTCGCAAGTTTTTCTTCCCTGCATGGAGAATGGCGTCCATGCAGGGTTTCTCGAATTCCCCGTCGCCCGTCTGGCTTATTTCGTCCAAGTTGATATGGATCGTCTCCAGCGAGTCCGGCAGCAGGACGGGGCAAAGTTCATCGCCATCGGGGGATGGCATCACCTGCTCAAGGGAGTTAGCAAAACGCCTCATGATTTTGCCGTCGAATGAGAATGACCTGAGCACTTTGAAGCCCAGGAGTGGAAGGATCTTGAATTGCTTCAGGCTGCGGAGCCCAGCCTGTATAAGCTGTGACTCGAGAACCATGGACTTGTTTGCCGATATCTTCAGTTCCTGGAGAGTGGCGGAACAGGATTTCAGGGCCTGGAAAAGTCTATGGGGGGGTTCAGCGCTGGTCCAGCTAAGACCGTAATACTCACACGACAATCGACGAAGGCTTGGGAGCTGTTCCATGGCTGATGCAAGATGTGGTGCGGGCTCCTCTTGGATGCAGAGTTTCAGATCTTGAAGCTGCGGGAGACGGGGAGTATCCTGTAGATCGTTTGCCGTGCAAGCTAGGCTCCGAAGCGACTGCGCGGCCTGGCCGATTAGAAATCTAGCTGCCATGTTCTCGATGTATTGATGAGGCATGAGCCCATGCAATCTCCTATGACAGGAGCACTTTGGAATCGACGGGAGGATGAAACTGAGACGTTGTGTTAGAAACAGCGTTGCACGATGATCTCCGAGGGAGCTAGCAGTCTTCCAAACAGTAAATAACTCATCTTTCCAAAGACTTTGAGGGCGAACAGCGAGTTTCAACTCGGGTGATGTCCGTAGAGAGATGAAGATCAATTGCATCAGTGTTTCCACAAGATTGGTTTTCTCGAGCTGGACGTTGGAGAGCGGGATTCGAAGGCCGTGCGAGAGAGTCCTCAGATCGTTCAGAAGCGATTCAGGCAGTGGTGGATTGTCGTAGGACTCACGAACATGACATTTGCCGGGTCCAGCCCAGGGCGCGTCTTGGATGCTCAATGACTTGGCATGGTTTTTCAGGTAGGGGTTGATCCTAAGGCTGGTGAGAAAACCGATTGTGACTTCAAGGGGCCTTTGAAGGTTATTGTGGGGGATCTGGATGTCGATGTTGTGGTAGAGAATTCGCTGTGCGCTGTAATGAAAATTTGCGAGTCTGCAAAGGTTTAGTAGTGTTGCTTGTCCTCGATGCGTGAGATGGTCAAGCGCATCTTCCTCGCCAAGTGACGGCGGCTCACAGTGTTTGCAGAAGAACGTGCAGATTCGGTGGATAACCAAATCGGGAAGTTGGAGGATTCCGGTCTTTCTAGGATCTCTGTCGAGTGCCATGGTTTGAAGTTGGCTGGTCCAGCAGCCAAAGAAGACAAGTTGGGAAACTGAAGAATGTGGGATACGAGTCTGTGAAGTGAAAGATAAGGGCAAGACTGGTCCAGCAGCCAAGGAACATAGGTTGAGGAGCTGAAGAATGTGGGATCCGAATCTGCGAGGTGAAAGATGAAGATGAGAAGAGGTGATGAAGCGAGGAGTGCAGCTAGAGGGAGAATATGATATCGCCTACCTACTCACCGGCTTGAGAATGCGGCGACGAGCAACACATTGTCAAGAATACTGAATACACTTTTCCAGCCTCGCTTCATCTTCCAATTTATTGAACATACGAAACTACTGGCACATTGTCTAACTATTGAATCTGCTTTGCGATTGACAGGGCCAATCTTCAATGGCAGGTTGAGCAATGGTGAGTTGAACAATAGTGATTTCAGAAACTTCTCAGATTGTCGACCCACCACGCTGCATTAGCATTGGGGGGGGGGATGGGAAATAATGAAAGGAGATTAATTCAATTAATGAACAATGCCGTTTCCCACATCTATATGGTACGATAGAAGAAGGTTCAATGAGTGTGGGCAAGAAAAGCGGCGCTTCTTCATGCAGGCTGTCGATGTGCCAAGACGATCGTAAGTTGAACATGGCCTTTCAGAAATGTGGTTGCAATTACATTCTTGGTTACGGTTGGTCGACTCTGCAGGCCACCCAAACCCAGAAGGTTATGCCTAATCAATTAGGACCTAGATGAGCAAAGAGTTTTGGAGAAACTGCCTTAGAGCGCTTGTGATGATTCGAGAGTCTGTTGAGCCAATAGCCTTCGATGCGATATGCACCTTCTAATGCAATCTCATTATCTTATTTTTTCTAAAAACAAAGTCTAGAATAGCTCGCCTCTACCGATGTCTACATGAACAAAACAAAAGGTACCCCTCGCGGAACTCATGGATCCTAGGCATGTTTCTCGTTGACGAGGACATATCTGAACCTTGGCTTTCCAGCCTTGACATCGAGGATGGCTTGGTTGGCATCCTTCAACGGGCGCTTTTCTACCCAAGGCTTGATGTTCTTCTCAGCAGCGAGCTCCAGCATCTCTCTGATATCGTCGGGTGAACCAACGCCGCTGCCGCCAATTTTGATTTCGTTGCCGAGCAAGATGAAAACGTTAATCGGGGGAAGGTTTCCTTTGTCAGGGGCGCTATATCGCATCCATGTTAGTATGAAGGACGTTCATAGTTATAGAATAGATCTGGTAACTTACCCAACTTGAATGAGGCTGCCGCCTACCTTGAGCAGCTTAAGATAGTCATTCATTGGCATCTTTTCGCTGGAGACTGTGCTGACGATGAGATCCAGGGTTCGTCGGCCCTTTGTAGCCCAGTCCTGGTCATCGTCGGTCGCGATATACTCGTCTGCACCCAACTTCAAGACCTCATCACGCTTCTCGGCCTTCCGGGAGATACCGACAACACGGTCAGCGCCCAGCGCCTTAGCGAACAAGACTCCGAAATGTCCCAGACCGCCCACGCCAACAATACCGACAGTCTTGCCAGGCCCGCAGCCGTTTACCTTTAGAGGTCTATATACGGTTACACCACCGCAGAGCATAGGCGCAGCATCTTCTGATGCCAGGCCCTCGGGAATCTTGATCACGAAATGGCCATTTGTGCGGTTGTAATCAGCATAGCCGCCATATGACTTGCCCTGGTCATCGGCATAAACACTGCCGTATGTGTTGGCCTGTACAAAATCTGTTAGTCGGCAAAAGTATAAGGAATGGGGGCTTCAGCAGTTCTAATCACCTTCTGAGGGCGACCGCAGTAGTTCTCGAGTCCAGCTGAGCACTCGGGGCAATCGTCTTTCTGGCAGCTCATGGCTTGAGCGCCGACACCGACACGGTCGCCGACAGCGATGTTCTTGACATTCTTGCCGACGCGGACGGCCTTTCCTACAATCTCATGACCGACGCAGCAGGCTATAGTTCAATTCCAGATGGTCAGCATGATTCTGATGGGGCTTGCTCGTAGTAGCTGAGGATGACATACGGAAAGGGGTAGCACCCCAACCAGCCGACAAAGTGTGCAGGTCCGAGCCGCAAATACCGCAATGGGTGATTTGGATATCGACGTCGTCCTCTGTCCATTTCTTGGGCTCAAACTCTCCCCACTTCATGTTTCCGTTGACGCTGTCGGCATCATGACCGAGCCAGCCCTCGAACTTGTAATCGGTAGACGCCATGTCGAATTGTTGATCAAAGTTGTTATGGATGAATGATGTTGGGGAGCAGACTCTAAGTTGTAAGGGTAGTTTCTTTGCCACGAGAGCGGATCAATTAGAATCCTATGGGAAGGATAGCCATCCTTTATATAGGTCTAGTGAGTGATAAAATCCATCGCTTCCTAAACACGAGAAGTCACACCGCGGTGGATTCACATGGCTCGAGGAACAACGGAATGACGGTTCGATGGTGGGGTTTTGGTCCCAGTCATGACGACAGAAACGTATGGAACCTGTTGCGATCCGAGCGATCAGAGGCTGCGCTATCGCCCAGGAATACCGCTTGTATGACCTTCAACCATGATTTCGGTTAGGCTGACCCGTTTGCTCGACACCCCCAGCGGCGATAAAGTGCTTAGGTGGGTCGATTAGCATGTCATTTCTGGAGGCTCAAAGGGCTCAAAGGCCAATGGAGCGGCCTGTAAGATGGATATAATGGAGTTAGCGCAGGATTGAAGCCTTAGAATCCGAAACTCCGCGTGAAAAATTAGCAACGACGGAGATTGTGGCTTCTAACTACGTCAAGACCGCCCTTTCAGACTATACTTCTTCCACCACGCCGAGTCCTACACCACCATCTCATCATTCTTCTGGTCGGTCTGTCCCTCTCGATGACAAACCATGAATCATAAGGCCTTGCTCCAGTCATGAGCGGTAAGCGACATCACGACGGCCAACAATGGGTCAATGTCAAGCCGGTTGAAATCAAGCGAGTCAGGCATTCATCATCCTATGTATCGGATCAATCGGCTACTCATATCGAGCATCATTAAAACCGTCTTATCGAGCCAAAAAGACTGCAACATCTCTTCCTTATTCCCGAACCTAGCACATGTATTATTAATTATAACTCAACGGATGAGAGGCTTCAGCACAAAGTAAAAACCAGCAATCAAGATGCCAAACCCGACATCTCAACACAATGAATAATTATATCTCAACAGAACCGACCAAATCAAAGGGCGTCGCAAAATTAGAGCTATTTTTGATTGCTTTCTCAAACCTCTCACATACAAGAGCTATAGCTTAACCACTCTAATGCCGCTTCCGATATGAAAAGGTGCTTCCATGTTGGTCTCCAAACAGAGGCGCCCATTCGCCAATGTACGGTCCCCCTTGCTCATTATTCAGGGCTGATTGATGATGTCGATGGTGTTATTGTTTAACACCGGTTAAAGCCCGTACACTGCAAAGGGCATCTATTGGCTACTTAATATGTATACACATGTTTCCCTACCGACGAAAAAGGAAAGAGACTCAGGCAGGGAGAGTGTTGGGGGCTTCAAGGGCAGGGGGCTCAGATGACCTCCGCTTAGTGCTGATTATAAATGCTCTAAAACCAACTCGGATTGTTTTTGCTAACACGTGGATGTGATACTCGGCTCCATTACTTATGCCTTCGTACATATCCTTCCATGGAGCTTCAAATTCGATTCGGCGGCATCTCAAGGGTGTATTCAGCCACCAACTCTGAGGCTTCTTCCGCGACGCCAAAGCTAGAGCAATATCCTCCTGCCTCCATGCGTGCACGACCTTCTAACCGTCGGTGACCTCCTTCTCTACTATGACTCCGCCTTTCTCTTGAGGCCGGAATTCTTACGTGTTCGCGATGTCGTACAGAATTTCGTAACCTTTGCGGATTTGGGGAAGGAAGTATTGAGGGCAATTTTTCGTGTCCACGTCAGGTCTGCCAAACATGTTGAGATAGTATCCCCTATTCCCGCGGTAGATATAGCATTCATCGTCATCTTTCTTAACAACGAGGGTTTGCAATCGGTAAGGGGCAAGATTTGGGTCCTTCGTTCGTGCGCCAGTGGCAATGATAAGAACATCATGACCGAAATCCCTCAGCTCCGCTAAAGAACGGACATTGCTATAGTGAAACTGGACTCCTCTAGCCTCGAGTCTTTGTCTCATCCAGGATAAGAATACGGGCGGTGAAATGCAAAGCGTCTGACATTCCATCCCGAACCTAGCCGCTGCAGGCAGTTCATTGGCATCCAGCCATCTGAAACCTGAAATTTTCGAGGAGCACCAAATTTCCTCACAAGCCCCGTACTCAAATATCTCAGTCATTTTGCTTCTTCTCAGACCCGATTCGGGATAGATTTTGGCAAGACGCCACAAAACCGCAAAGGATTCCAGCTGGATGCGCTGATCTCGGGGACTGGACATGGGCACCCCAACCCAGCAAGCCCCTGCCCATTGGCTCGTGTCCTCTTTATCAAAGGGATCTCCCGGGAAGTGCTGTCCTAGAATATGTATCTAGTAAGTTGAGGGCAGCTGACTTGCGATGCTCAAGCCCATAACGCTAAAAGTGTGTTAATGCAACCAGCTTACAACCAGGAGCAAGAGGTGATTCCACTTACCCAGCGCCCAGAATAGTTACTGTCACCATTATGTTTATCGATTGAGATTCCTCGGTATGTTGGGGAAAAAAGCGATCTCAAGTCAGGAGAAACTACTCAGACCAGCCCTTACAACACCAATCGAAGTGTGATTGAGGGGCTATCCTCATATGGACGATTCGCGAGCGAGCCCAACTTCTCTGCAAGCCATCGCCTCCTAATTCCTAGCCTAGGCATGTCTTTCCTCTTCTGGAGCTGTAGCGATTCAGGGGAGCCAGACGCCAGCAACCTACAGCTTTCCGGTGCCAGCGAGGCCAGAACGTACTTTGCCATTCTCTCCCACAGACGGTCAGCTACGAATGATATTCGCCATGTTACAGCGCTGTGAACTTGTAGATTTTGTAGTCCCCAATGAGAGGTATCGCAGGGGTCCACCCAATGGTACGCCTCACTCAAGTGAACGAGGCCACCATCTAACATAAAAAGACATGATTTCCGTCAAATAAATCCCAAATCTGTTTCTCCAGCGCCTGTTTTTCTGCCTCTAATTTCTTGTTGCCATGCATTTATTCATGCACTTTCCCAAAATGGTTCGGCTGAGGAACAAGGCAACCTCAGCAAGAGCCAAAGACCATGAGGAGGCTTGCAAAAGCGCCAGAGAGCAACACAGCGATGGCGAAGATGGGGGGTTCATATGCCCGTGAGTGGCGGGGTTATTTGTCTAGCCTCAAAATGGGTTGGGAAAGGCTTCGAGCTCATCTCCGGGATAGATTTCTTCCCCTATGAAGCGCATAGCTAGGGGAATCCAATTGAAGGGATCACGCTACTGGCAGTCGCCATTCTTCCGGGAAATCCACAAATGTTGTCGCTGAGACCATGTGAGAAAAGGCCGCTTGATTTGCAAAGAAGACTTATCCCAATCATGGGTCTTGACGATAAGAGTCGAGCGCTCATCCATTGGCTTTGAAGCATTAATTATTAATCAGCATGATGGACGAAAACACGCGTGTGCAAAGTGTGTTTATGTCATCAGTCAACAATCACGTCTTCCTCGGCCCAGCAAACATTCGTAAGTGATTGGCCAGCATTCTCATGTGGCGCAGCCCCCACCACAACAGATGTGCCCCACAGTTCCTTGAGGCGCGACGAATCTCCGCCTACCCTAAAGCTTTCAGTTTCTCGAGTCATATGCGTAAATATGTATAAAAGGAGAAGTAGACTACCAATTAGACACTAGGAGGGCCGGTAAAATGTGTTGTATGGCTCCTGTACATGGTAATTAGAAGATTAAAGCTTATCTGGCATAATAATATGTTTGGATAAGTACGACCTAAATTTTAACATCCTCTCGATGCTATTTCTGCAAGCATTTGGCTCGCTCACACGTTTACGCGTTTAAAATCAGACTATCTTATTTTGAACACATCCGCTCATAAGATTCCAAGAACGCTCCCTGCGATATTAGGAGTACTCGGCTGAGGAACGTTTCTACATAGTTACTTCTACTGAACGAAGCGCGTTGGAGGACAGGTTGGATTATTAATCCAAATCAACAGGGGTAACGGGGTAAAAATCCAAATATGGTAGTTACCCCAGTCTTGAAATACCTACACCAACAATGTTCGGAAGAAGCCATACCATTTGATGGATTTGAGCATGGTTGACATGCATAGCACTATGCTACTGAAATTGCCCTGGAAATGGCCAATCCGAGAACCTCGACGGATTAATTTAACCTCAAAACGCGTCTTTCGTAGACTGCGAGGGGGTCAATAGGACTTGAGGTAATTTCTTGATCCGAACATGAAATTTCGGGGTAGAAAATGGGAACATCTAGTGAGACATGGTGCAAACCTTGAACATACAATGTCCACTAAGGTAATCTGGAGTCCGGGGGGTTGGGGTCCTGGAAATAAACCATGGAGGGGCAAGTGAATGAAGTGCAGTCTGGCAGCCTTTCTGATCATAGTCTGGGAATATCTTACCACATTACAAATCTATCACAGCCAGGTGCAAGTACCAGATTACTTACCCCTTACAACATTTCCCCGTTTGGGAAGTGGGCACTAGAGCCTGGTCTCAATCTTTCAAAACCAAAGGGTAGTTGATAAAAAGCCGCCATAACATTGATGGTTCCAGCCCTCTACAAACTATCAGCGGGGGACTGTCACACGTTTTAGACACAACGAAAGACAACTATCTGATTTGCAGAAATGGCTTCCATCTCCGAGGATGACTACACTAGCTTCCGAAGCGTAGCCGTCGATGACCTGCCGTTTTTCACCCCTCGACAGCGAGTGCCCGTTGGCACGGCAATCCTCAAAGAAGGGCAAACGGAAGAGGACGTCTCGCCAGCGTTTCGTCCTATTAAAATTCGAGGGAAAATATTCCAGAACCGTATTTGGGTAGCACCCATGTGCATGTATAGCTGTGAGGAGGGTATGTTTAGCGATTTCCATGTCGTGCACTATGGCCAGTGGGCGATGAGAGGCAGCGCTCTTATCACCATTGAAGCAACCGCAGTCACTTCGAGAGTATGTGATCCCACCTCCATTTCTTGTTTCATAAGACCAAGGAGCTTCCTGTTAAAGAACTCCCGGATGCACTACTGAAGCATCGTGCTATGTCCACAGGCTAATCAAGCGACACGTAGGGAAGAAACACTCCTCAGGATGCTGGGCTATATTCTGATAGACAAGTTGCTCCACTGAAGAGAGTGGTTGACCTGATACACTCTCAATCTCAGAAAGCCGCTATCCAGCTTCAACATGCTGGCCGCAAGTGCAGTGTTTGCCCCCCTTGGCTTGGCCTCAAGGTAGTTCCTGAAGAATTCGGGGGCTATTCCAAGCACGTTCAGGGTCCAACGGCGGAGCCTTGGAACGAGAACTACGCCACTCCCATCGAAATGACGGAGGAGGAAATCCTGGAAACGATCGAAGCTTATGGACAGGCTGCCAGAAGGGCTATCGAAGCCGGGATTGATGTTATTACTATTCACGGAGCCCACGGATATCTCGTGCATTCGTTTGCATCTCCTGCTGTGAGTCTAGTCTCATACAGCCACCGAGCTGGACTTATCTGATTCTCGTCCGTCTACCAAATGCCTGACGCTGACCTACTCAATAGACCAACAAGCGAACAGATCGCTGGGGCGGTAGCTTTGAAAATCGTACTAGATTCGGCATCGAGGTCATTCGTGCTGTGCGACGCAACATCCCCAAGGATACTCCTGTCTTCTGGAAGATCTCGGCTGTTGATTGGTTGCCTGCTGGCGAGGGGTGGGAACTTGAGGATACACTTCGATATGCCCCAATACTCGCTGCAGAAGGTGTTGACCTTTTTGATGTATCCAGCGGCGGTACTGACAGAAGGCAAAAAGTTCAGCTCGGCCAGCAATACCAAGTTCCCTTTGCCAAGGCTGTCAAGGATTTGAACATACCCAACGTCTTTGTTGGCGCTGTTGGCTGGATCCGAGATGGCGTTACGGTTCATGAGGTATGTTTCTTTTGGTTGCTTATATTCTGAAGGCATGATCCTGACATTGAGAAATTCAGATCTTGAGCAACGGAAAGGCAGACGTTGTGCATGTTGCGCGCGAATTCCTTCGCGACCCAAACTTTGTTCAGAAGGTTGCTCTATCCACTGGCACTGAAGTTGCTTGGGTGGATCAGTATCATCGAGCCCCTAGTAAGTAATTGATCTTTTCACCAATCGTTTGTGCCTGGCTAGTTGATGTTGACATTTGATAAAGTGAACGGCAAGTATGTTGAGTCCACGACTACCATCATGACGGATCTCAAGGCCTCCAACGACGTTACTCGGACCCATGAGAATCAACTGAAAAACAAAATCATCTAGCAGCTATCTCGGAATATTCTCTATGACATGGTTAGGGATGTGGATTTGTCGGGTTTTTGGTCGCGGTACCTCAGCTTACCAAATGCAAATTTCCAGATTAATTGACTGGTCAGATGCCAAACTGGAGCTTGATATAGTTGTGGGCTTAGCCAGATATGATTTTTGTACATTTTACTAGCAGTTGAGTCTGATATAGAAACCCCCATGGAAAGCTCTCCATTTATCGAGACAAAAGGGTATTGTCATCCGAAACTGACAAATCCGAGATACATATTTTTACCCTATTATAAACATGAGCTTCCCAGCCACTCAAGGAGCCAAAATCAAGAGGGCTCGATTCGAGACCTATTTCTATCAATTAAGAATACATAATCGAAGGCCAATAATGGCTGCATTGGTAACAGCGAGTTTAAATCCCCTAATCCGGCCTCTTCCGAAGCCCAAATCTTCCCGTTTCCGACTAGGTACTTTGAGAGCCAGCCTCCGCTGAAAGCTGGTAAAGTCATCGACTCTCTGGCGTTACAGTTAAGAACACTACCCTTGTTGGAAAGTCCAATCATTCAGCCAGCACATACATCAAACAACCCACCCGACCGACTATCAACAGGATGCCCTACAAATTAAAGCTGTCCATACTCGCCTGAAATAGGATGCGAGTCCGAGGAACCTAAAGCCGAAGGACGGTTAAGCGGCCTCCTTTTCTTTTCAATCTTGGCAGCGTCCTGGACTTTTCAGGCACTTTGGGCTTTGGGAGAATCTAGGCCTTTCTTGGTGCCCTGCGCTTTGAAGGTGCCCTGCGCTTCGAAGGTCCCTTCGCTTTTCCAGCCGGGCCGGCTTTCTTGGCTGGTGAAGGCTTCGTGGCTGGCGCAGGCTTCTTTACTGGTGCAGGATTCTTGGCCGGTGCAGGATTCTTGGCCGGTGCAGGTTTCTTAGCTGGTGCAGATTTCTTGGTCCCCTTAGCCTTTGCCTTGGCAACTCTGTCTTGGTCCTTTTTCGATTTCGTGGCCAGCCTGGGCTTGGATTTTCCCACTCGGCGTTGCTTGTTTGCTGGCGGTGGTTTGGGAGACTTAGATGTTGTACGTGCATTGGCCGGTTTAGCTTTGTTGTTGCTTCTTTTGGCTGCTGCGGGCTGGGGTTCTGGTGATGATGGTGGTGAATCAAACCCAGTGTAAAAGTTTCGACCATCACACGAGGCATAGCCCTCATGTGTCTCGTGCCAGGTGCATGGAAACAACAACCCATCAACAGAGTCGATAGGGCACTTTAAAACTAGTCAGTCGACAGTTGATATTCCAAGCAGAGCAGAGCTGGGCCTACCTGGTTGTCCCGCCAGCATTCAATATCGCCACCGTCGTAGGCAAGGCCTTCGCAATAACCGTCAAGGGGCCAGTCAGTCTCGCTCCAGGGATAGTTTTGACAGTAATGAGGCTGTACGTCGTTAGTGCCTTTTCTTTTCAATCAATTGCGTGACTACTGAAGATCCAACACTCACCCCAGCTTGTCGCTTCGTGAGAGGGTTTGCTATTATGCTTCTACCTGTGCGGGATGCGGTTGCGGCCCGATGGAAGGCGTGCTTATTGACATGTAGGGCATTTGGTTTGGAAGCAAGTTCCTGACGAGCTTGGGCGATCTCTGAAAGGAGAATGGCGGTGGCTAGGATGGAGGTGGCGAACTTCATTTTGAAATTCTTGACGTCGACAGAAAATATAAAGACTGAAGACGAGAAAGTTGATAGAGCAATAAATTCCAAAGTGGCTTAAATGACTTGAAGAAAACAATGTTGTTATTGTTATGTGGATAGTGAGCAAGACAGGGCAAGGCACATCCTCTCGTCAACATAGTTACGTTTATATAGATCAACAACGCAACACAGGAAGCATTTACAAGCCGACAATCGAAACGGACCCCAAGTATGATCCATTGGTGTAAAATCTATTTACGGACCAACACATTCAGAAAATAGTGTCACTCGTATGATCAACTTTCTAACCCCTTGTCCATCGGTGGAGCCTACTGCAACGCCCCTCAGATGGTTTCCTATTGTGAGCCAATGCAACCTGTTGGCTTCAAAGGTGCATGTCTGCATGTATGATCCCCCACTCATGTGCTTTGCATGCAGTGACCTAGAGCAGCCTAAATGGGTCTCATTGTTGGTACAACTTGCAGATGCTGCGGTAGTTGTTATGGTTGTAGATCAAAATAGATCTTCAACAGGTGGGAATTCCACTTTTGAGCCGATGTGACAGTGGGTTGGTACACCTTGCTCTCCTAGTATGCGTAGGATCAGCTGAAAAGCTACTTGTTATGCATGTTATTCAGTTGTTCTAAGTTTATCCGTCAATACTTTTGAATGATGAACGAGCCGAGCGAGCCGGTGAACAAACTCAGCGACGATGAGGGCCTCACTAGACGTTCCTGATCCTTCGGTGCGGACATGATCTGGCACCTATTTTTGGACACCCTTCTAATACAACCATTTGAAGTTACAGACGATGAAAATGTTTAAGATGCGACGCATCATCTTATGACTTGAGGGGAGAATAGCAAAATTCAGATGTACCTCAATACAACCGATTCCGTTTAATGCATGCGTCGACCTACTTACTCGTAATTATCTGACTACTTGATCTTTCTGAGACTGAGCGGACCTGCATTAGTGGGTGCTGTTCATTTTTCTTGACCAAGATTACGAGAGACTCGGCTTTTGTATTCAACTCCTCTAAAGTTTTGCTATCCTTCAACACATCCGACACGAGAGTTCCACTTGAAAAGACAGCTAACTCGCTCGACTTCCAAAAGGGAGCCTTGCCGCCTGGATGGCGGTTGAACCTCGTGAGGAAAAAGAATGCGATAGCTGCTTCTTGGATGGTAGCGTGCAGGCTGACCCACGGCCACCTGATCCGGTACAACGTGGCGGGCCTGAACACCTTCCCTCTCACAGATGAATCGAAGACCGTTCTTTCTGCGCCTGTCGTCTCTCCGGCAAGAAGTGCGTTACTCATACTCATGGCGACATTCTCAAATAAGGTAGTGAGATTATCCGAGCGCCACAGTAGCTCTGCTGCCTCGGGAACATGTGCGGTAGGGCCCAAGAAGCCGGTGGGTAGTGGTCTGTCTTCCACAACATTAGAGCAGTTTTGGTCAGGCCTGCAGGAAGAAAGGGTGGTCTGAGCTAGGTAACTGATTCCGTCCACTGCCGTTTGTGACAGGCTATATCGCTATTTATTCGAGGCATTGCTTGCTAGCTTGAGATCTGTACGCTCATGCAAGGACATGATGGGGTGGTATGCTAGACTTGTACGAAAGTTATCCGGCAGCGGCGAATTCTGACCAGATGAACTAGCCGTCGTTGTCGGCTACCACGACGACCTATCGCGCTTGTACTCATCCATGATCTTGGATGACTCTGTTAACGTGCCATTGCGTACTAGGAACGAGTAGTTCTTGACGCAATAGTAGAGTGCACATTCCGTTGCATGAACGTCCCACTGTGGCCACGTTAAGCCAGTCGCTGCAGATTTGTTGTCGACTTTGATGATGCTCTGGGATTAGATCAAGCTGTCCATCTTTTTGGTAGTTATCGTCTTGTGTGCATTCAATGTTCCCGACATAGTCATGGTTGTCAGCATGCTATTTGGGAGGTCATCTTGGGCCTGCATATATAGGCCATTGGGCAGTTCGAATGTCGTGGCATTCCAGGAGCCCAGTTTAGGTGCCACTGCAATAAAATCACCCACCCATCCTCTATAGCTGGTACTTCGTTCCTCTGGCGTCCTTTTGAGTGAAGAATCCATGTTGGCGCATTTGCTGCAAATGGCTGCTGATGTGACATCCGAGTACTCGCATTGGCTTGTCGGGCAGCTGTAGCTTGCCTGTTTCAAGTTGTGTGGCCTGTCGCTGGTCAGGCCGAATAGCAGGGCTGCTTTCATCACCAGGTCTGGTGGCGAGATAATTCCCAAGAGTTTTGGTATAGATGACTCCATCGAGTAATTACCGAATCTGACTCCTTGGTCGTAATGGACCGCCCGGGGGAAAATACCGCTTTCTTCTGAACGCATGGTTTGGTGAAGTTGAATGAGCTGCTGTGCAAAAGGGTCCATGATGATGGCGAATAATGGTGATGATTGCACCCATGCGTGCAATCGCGCTATGTATCCCCTTAGCGTCCATCTTAGTATATGGACTTTTAGAATTCTCTTACCCTCCTTTGAGCTTGGAGCTCAACAGCAGCTGAAGACTCCCAAGAGGCCCACGACTTGCATCAGCTACCATCTCAAAGTCGTAGAGTCGTCGAGGGCGGCCTGCGAAGAGAGACCAGTTGGCTTGACTGATACAACTCGCGACTGCTGTCAGCATTGAGGGCTTGGACCCGGTCGATAAAATGGACACGATCGTATTGAGTGTGATGAAGCGACCGTCGAACACTGGCTTCCCGTTAAACGAGATGCACACGATGATCATGGCAGCGAATTGAACGAAGTAGGCAACCATAGAGCCAGACTCTAGTGCCCAAGGGTGTCGGAGCCATGCCCCAGGGATATTCACTGAGGCACTGATGCGTCACACTGGTGACTGGCCGATTGATGATGCAGTGATGTCTCGACGTTGGGAATGATGTGAGAAGGAGGTGGCCAGCCAGTTATGAAGGATTCGATCTAAAACAGCTATGCCCTCATCAAACCGAGCCAAACTCCAGTTAATCGGAGTGAGCAGAGTGTAGGGCAAATCTGAGAGCCAAAGTTCCTAACTAAAACAAAGAGTGTTTCTGAAGCAAAGTTTGCTTCTGTGCGGGAGGACCAAACCAGGGCTCAAGGGAGTAGATACCGCGATGTGTTTTCCATTTTTTCCTTTTTTCCTTTCCCTTTTTCTTTTGGCGTCTGACACAATGTCATGACTAGTTACTTCATTTCCGTCAAGTTCAATCAGCTCATGTGCAAGTCGCTTGACGTGGGGCCAGAACCTGGACCACAAGTATATCGACTGAGGGCGTTATAGAATGAACCATGTCAGAGGCGAAGAAAACAAACATCTTCAGATTTCTCACGCCAGTTTCAAAAATTCAATCGCTGTTTCACTGGAAAACGAACGCTACTAGTATGCTTATATGTAATTTATGAATCAATGGCCGAATAAGTTAAGACGTGGTTTGTTTAGACTTGTTCCGCCCGTGAGGCTAAGCAAACGTAAGCCACAGAAGTCCCATTATTAGTGGCTGTTTGTCCACTGCAAGATTTGAGCGCACTGCTTCCACTTCCAACCAGCCCCTCAAATCGCTTCTACCCACCTTCCCATCCCGGCCAACTTCCTATAGCCCTCTGCATTGTAATTAACCCATCGAACTGATAGAGCAGTAGGCAGGATCAGAATGCCACCAACCGTCCCCTCGCTCTCTCTGGCGGAGAACCTGGATCTGGTACTCCGTCTGTTGGTTGTTGGTGAGAACTCAACGCGCGGCCTGTAAAGTCAGCTGACATGGCTAACTCTTGGCAAAAGCACCTCTGTATGGGCTCGCCAAATTTGCCGTCGGCATTCCTAAAGCCCTTCGTAGAGGGATCCCACTATCTCTGTTAGGCATCAGTACTGTCTGCCTCACCTTCCTCGCCTGTCTCTCCCCGCGCCAGATCCAAACCGTGGCTCCCAATAGCCAGAGAGCATACGCGTCATGGATCAAGTCAAAGGTGAAAGCGCAGCGCAAGCCCGGCGCCTCCCCTCAGCTTCGTCGCCTCAAGCACGATGTTGAGGAGCTCGAGGGAACCGGAGGCTCCATCATGTGGGTTGGTGACCGCGCCACCGCTTCCAAATTCGTCCTCTTCTTCCACGGTGGCGGTTATGTCATGTGTGCTTCGGATGGCCATCTTGAGTGGTGCTGGAACGCCTATGTGCGTGGCGGGCCAGGCGAAAAGCACAACGTCGCTGTTGGAGTGATGGAGTATACCTTGGTCCCCGTTGCGACGTATCCTCAGCAGCTGCGCCAATGCTGTGCTGCCCTCAGGACACTTTTGGAGAGAGGAATCCGAACATCCGATATCATCATTGGGGGCGACTCGGCTGGAGGGTCTCTCGCTGTTCAGCTGCTGCGACATATCGTTCATCCTCATCCATGCGTCGAGCCACTTGGCAACTGGCTGAATGATGAGCCCTTAGCAGCCGCCTTTATCGTGTCTGCACCGTTTTCTGGACGGACCGATACGCTTTCATACAGAGAAAACACACTCGACATGCTTTCCGGACCTGTTATCAACATTCTGACTGCGAACTTCCTGGTTCCCGAAAATGTCACGCCTCCACTGACCATGGAAGAAATCAGAGGCTTAGCTTTTCCCCTGGAGTCTGATTTATCGTGGCTCGGGAGCGTCCACAAGGCTGTCAGGACAATTTATCTCACAGCAGGAGATGAAGAGGTGTTTAGGGATCATATTTGCGAATTTGTAGAGAATTTGCAGGCACGTTCTAAGTCAGTGGATGTGAAATTCGACCTTTTCTCAAAACATATCCACGATAGCCATCTCATAGAAGGTTTCTTTGGGACTGGTCCAGCCATCACGGCCATGACAGTTTGGGCGAAGGGAATCTTTTAAATATCTCTTATTAATACTAAGTTTTCTATGAACTCCCACTCTATTCTCTAATTGTTCTCTGTATGAAACTACATTTCAAATGATCACAAATTCAGACCTCAACGGCCCGGAATAATTAACAACGCAGAAATAGGAAGAGGATTTCAAATGCTTTATCTTTGAAGCTTGCCTTTCTTACATAAACAATAATACGAAGTAATATTACACAGGTAGGGTGAGTAATTAGCAGGCATGTTGCTAACCCAGCATATGTATATCCGCGGTAGCTAAGAATCGGAAAAGTGAAGGCGGAAAAGCACTGAGGTACTCCACATAAACCAGGTAAATATACACATGCATGATATACACATTTTCCCACCACTTATGGTAGGTTTCATCGCAACCAGGGAGTTGGGGAGAAGGCGATCCTACCTTATCAAGCATAAGGTTGCATGAGACCCGTCCCCCGCTACTGCTTAGACGACCTTAATTGCCCTCCCACTTCCCCGCAACTTCTGGGTCGGCGGTTTTCCGAGAGGAGTGGCAATGTCGGGATGTTCATGAAAACAGTTAGCTGAGTAACCATAGGCTAAATGAAGTTACCGAATGTGGGGGTTCCGTCCGGATGTACTTAGAATCAAAGGCAATAGACGCGGACAAGAATCGTATATAAGATCCTTCAGTTTTGCTCGTTATGTCCATGAAGTTAAAAAAAAAAAGCCTCAAGAAGTCCAGCAATATATCACCTTCATTCGATTTCTGTCCTGGCATCGGGTCTTTAGTTTACCATGAAGCAACTACTCTTTGGCGCTCTGTGGCTTTCAACGGCAGTGTATGCTTCAAATCTCACCTTACCAAATGGCTGGTTCAGCATAGCACCGGATGAGACGATTGTCCCAGGCCAGTTTCAGGGCGAGCCACGGTACCTGACCTGGATGGCTGACTCTCAGATCAAGCATGGTGTGGAGCCAACGCTTGCCTATACGGTTTCCGCATTTTACTCAGGCGTTCTTCGAGCGTACGAAAGAACTGGGGCTCAAAAATATCTAGACTATGTCAAGAAGGGTGCCGATATCCTCCTCTATCCCGAATGGGATGGCACAATTCTTTTCTACAATAACAGCAACTCCATTGACGACATCCGGATCGGGCACACCTTTCTGGATATGTATAATGTCACAGGCGATGAAATCTACAAGACCGCGGCCCAGACCCTGCGCAAGCAGATTGATCGAACTGGCCGAACCCCTGATGGAGGTTTCTATCATCGCTATCCTACATATATCGACCAGATGTGGTTGGACGGTATCTACATGTTAGACGTTTTCTACGCCCGATGGACCTCTGAGTTTGAACCTACCAACAACACTGCTTGGGATGACATTGCCCTCCAATTCCACCTCATCGACTCTGGAACCCGATCTAAAAATAGCACAAAAGGTCTCCCTCTTCATGGGTTTGATGTCAGCAAGACCCAAGTCTGGGCGGATCCTGTCACCGGTGCATCCCCTCATGTTTGGGGGAGAGCCGTTGGATGGTATATCTGCGCCCTCGTGGATACTTTGGACTACTTCCCAGAATCACACCAAGGCCGCGAGCAGTTGCTCGGATACCTACAAACCTTAGCGGACGCCATCGTTGCTGCCCAGGACAAGAGGACGAAGGGATGGTGGCTTGTCATGGACCCCGGGCTGGAAGGCGTTTCCGGCAACTACATCGAAAGCTCCGCAAGCTCTATGTTTGTCTACGGCTTGTTTAAGGCGCTTCGGTTGGGCTACATCAAGGGAGATAAATTCAAGCAGGCGGCATTCGATGGCTACAAGCTCATGACGGACACTTTTGCAACATCCCGAGAGTATGATGGGGCCTTGCAATTTGAATGGACAGTGCAGACTGGAAGTCTGAGCTCCAACGGCACGTTTGAGGTGAGTTCCAGCTTTTGAGCATTTCTATATATGTCTTTTTTTGCAGACCAGCTAATAATATGGCTATAGTACTACGCGAGCCAACCTCTGTTCGAAAATGACCTCAAGGGTGTGGCCCCTTTCTTATTTGCCAGCTACGAGTATGAGCTTCTTCGTAGCCATTAAAATTATCACAAAATACTCCGTTATTGGTCGCAGCTCTCAATCCTGCGGACTCAGCTAGCCTCTAACAGGATCTTTCAAAATCATTAATTTTGATCGCGCAAGATTACAGTAGAGTAGAATGAATCAACCTATTTCACCAATGCTTCGTGCTCTTCATCGGTCATATTATGTCAATCCAGTAGAGCTGCCCGAATTTAAAGACATATGTAAAGATGTAGGGAAACAACAGGTGATAGATTGAATATATATTTCATTTACAGTGCTCACGACACTTTCCCCCTACGGGGCTCCACGCATCTAATAGTTAAGATCTAAGAAAAAGGAAGAAGAAAAGGGGTTTGAAGAAATTCTAGCAGCAAGACGTGCTAAGGATCTCCACAACCTTGGCGGAAGGAATATGGGCCTTGACAGGCACTGACTCAGGAGTAAGCTTTGCGTCCTTCATAATCCTCCTCTCAGACATCGTGACCGCAATGTCGAATGCGTTCTGCGTGCTTGCCACGCCGGCAAGATTCTTCCCAACAATGTCAAAAGCTGTACCGTGAGCAGGCGTAGCGACGGGGATAGGAAGTCCGCCTTGTACAGTCACACCGCCATCGAAGGAAAGAAGCTTCATAGCAATCTGGCCCTGGTCGTGGTACATGGTGACGATACCATCAAAATGCTCTCGCTTAAGGAAGATGGTGTCGCAAGGGTAAGGGCCAAGGACATCGATACCCTTCTCCTGGGCTGCTTGAACAGCAGGGCGGATGTGGTCAATCTCTTGACGTCCGAACGCGCCGTTCTCTCCGTTATGTGGGTTCAAGGCACACACTCCAAGGCGGGGATTTTCAATACCAGACTCCCATCTAAATCAAAATATTAGTACATCGTCATGCTTCAGATACCTGTCGGACATATCCAGTTAGGCTTACCTAAGTCTATGAAGGAGTTCGATAGCTCTAAGTGTGCTCTCCTTGGTTATTCGTCCGGCCACTTCCTCAACGCCGATGTGGCTTGTGACTCGGCCGGTCCAGAGAGGGCCGGCGATGTTGATTTCACTGGTGGTGCCCTTGAAATTCAACTGGTTGGCAAACCATCTCAGCTCATCCTCCTCAGTCATACCAGCAAGCTTCAACGAGCTTTTGTTGAGTGGAGCGAAGACAATGCCATCGATGACGCCGTCTTTAACCATCGCCAGTGCCCTCTTGAGCTGGTGCATCGCACGTGCCCCGCTGTCTTTGGAGACTTCGCCCCTGACTGTCTTATACCGGGTGGCCGTGTTGTCGTTCAGTAGTTGGAATCCATGGGGCCCAGCGGGACCATGAGAGATGGCGAGGTGCTCGAGGTTAGCGTCAGCCATGGCTTGACGGAACTCTCCTTCGTCTGCTAGGACCACAACATCGGCCTTCTTGAAATTGGCCGGGTTGTTGAGAAGCTTGGCAACCAGTTCGCCACCGATGCCCGAAGGATCACCCAAGGTGACCGCAATACGGGGCCTGCGAAGGCGCGTTTGGTGAGAGTCAATTGCAGCAACCATGATGAAAGATGCGGTGTGAGAAGGGGTTTGATGAATGAGTGTTTGCTTTGCGTGAATAGCTCAGGATGACCTTGTCTGAACCAGGCTGTCTTTATTGTGTCTCGGGGAAACGAGGGATGGCTCAAATGACAAATAGAAAATGCGGTTTTTATGATTTGGTGGGAAAGCAATCAGAATACTCCTCGCAGTCTTTCCGAGAGTTGTAAGTTATAGAGGTCGGGGAGAATCGTTGGGCTGCATCGTAACACGGCGGTCCCGCCGACTGCATCGTATGAGTTAAGGATCGGCGGGTTTGCGATGCTCCTCAGGATTCATCGCGTGGACACTATTTAATTGGATCGGCCTGGGGCACGAGGCACATGACTCGCTCCTCATGCTGGAATTGCCCCAAGAATCGCGGCACTTGCACCGACTTTGGATCCACGGCTCTGACACCGACCTCAGCTGCTCCCGATGTCCACCCACTCCTCCGGATTCTCTCCCCATGGGGTTCTCCGCGGTGAACATTTGCCGAGCTTGAGAGCAGGGACGTTGAACAATTTATATATATGCTGATCCTTCCGCATGGGAGTCATGTCTCAGCCATTGGCCTGCCACCCATTCCAACCCTCCCAATCCCTCATTCTCACGCTTGGAACACTCGTCTCTCGCGCCTCCTAGCAGTCATCATGGCTCCTTCTGACGATAAGAATGCGGACCAACGTCTCGAGTATGTTCCGACCAACGCTTCCGCTAGGTCGACCTCAAAGGATGATATAAAGGCCGCCGCTGAGATGATCGAGGCTCAGGAGACTGCCACTCGATGGGAAGATGGCACACTCGAGGAGAAGAAGCTTGTGCGCAAACTTGATTGGCGTATTCTTCCTTGTACCTGGGTTCTATATCTTCTTGGTTACCTTGATCGAGCCAACATTGGGTATGTTTCATGTGCAATAATGAATCCTTGTCTGATACAGTCTCTGACAATGAACATGCAGGAATGCCAAAACAGGTGGCATGGAAGATGACTTCAAATTATCTTCTAGCCAATACTCCATCATCGTCCTTGCATTCTTCATCTCTTATCTCGTATTTGAAGTACCGGCCAACATGATCCTCACCCGTGTGCGACCCAGTGTGTTTCTCCCGGGACTTGGTCTCGTTTGGGGAACATTCGCCGCGCTCATGGGCGCGACCAACAACTGGAGCCAACTGGCTGGCATGCGCTTCCTTCTTGGATTCGCTGAAGTAGGTTTCATCTTAACATTCACACTGTTGGACTTGGCTTACCTTTTGTTCAGGCCGGCTTCGCTCCTGGCTGCGCCTTCTTCCTGTCGTCCTGGTATAGAAAGTACGAGCTCGCAACAAGATACGCCTTTCTCTACACATCAGTTCCCATTGCTGGCGCCATATCTGGACTCCTCGCTGGGGTAATCACCGAGCATATGAACGGCGTCTCGGGCCTGCCTGGATGGCGATGGCTCTTCGTAAGTAGATAGCCCGGCTTCGTTGCTCGATTCAAGGCAGGCATCGCTGACATCTGTGTGACTAGATCCTTGAGGGACTTGCTTCCATTGTCGCGTCCATTATCATATTTTTCCTCATGCCCGATTACCCTTCTAACAGCAAGCGATTCCTAAAGGAAGAGGAAATGATCTTAGCCTGCAACCGCTTGACTGTTGACGGTATTGCCCTGACCCAGGGCACCGGCGCAAAAGAGATTCCTCACTGGCAAGCATTCAAGATGACCTGCGTCGACTGGAGAGTTTGGGCCCAGTGCTTTCTCTTCGTTCTCGTTACTGGCTCTCAGACAATGCAGTATTTCATTCCCACTCTCGTCAAAAGTTTCGGCTGGAAAGGAGCCGTCGGCCAATGTATGTACAGTTCTGCTCCCTGTGGTAGCAAGCCCTGACTTCAGCTCTAACTAACCACTGCTCCAGATCACACCATTCCAGCTTACGCTGCCGCACTCGTTTACGTTGTCGTATCATGCTGGCTAGCTGACAGGTATAAGAACAAGTGGTACTTCATCTGTGCCCTGTCCGGCCTGGGTTGCGTCCTCTTTATCGCCGTCACCACTGTGCAGGACAGGATAACCCAATACGTCCTCACCATCTTTGCCTTTGGCACCATCTACGGTTGCTCGCCCCTCGTCAAGACCTGGGTCTCCGACGTCATCCCCCAGCCAGCAGCCAAGCGAGCCATCGCCATTGCCCTCATCAACTCCATTGGCAACGCTTCCTCTATCTACTCCACCTGGCTGTGGCCCGACAAGGACGCACCTCGTTATATCCCTGGATTTGCTACCACCACCACCTGGCTTGGAGTGCTCTGTATCTCTACTGCTATCTTTGCGTATTTCTTCAAGAAGCACCCAATTGAGCAGGTGGACCACGCCGAGGCCATGGCTGCCGAGCTCAAAGGTCGCCAGGAAGCTCAAGCGTCCGGCTCTAAGCCTTGATAGGTGGGGGGGAATAAATGTAGCATAGTGTATTGAGGAGTTGGGCCGGAGGTGCACAATCGTCGACGTAGAACTCGCGTGGGCAGGGTTTTGTTGGCGAGCGTATTGGTGCTAAATAATGGAGATAGCTAGGTTGGCTTTATTTGCAACTGAGGTATTGAGTATATATTGAAGTGTTGATATTGCCAATAAAGTCAAACTAAACATGCTTAAGGTATCTAAAAAGCGTGACTATCATGTGCCAAATCATCATAAATGTGTGTGTTGGTGTCGCCACCAACAGCTTCCAGATTCACAGGTAAAAGGGATAAATTGAGACTGTTGCTTCTAACTAGTAATTACAGAGGGGATCCGCAGCCCTTATATCCCTGAGAATCCCTCGATCGTATTCTCATGCGAGCAGCCCGGTCTCGGGCTCGTAAGGTCATTCCGATATCCCTCTGGCTAGTAATAACTAGGGATATTCATATCCGGATGACCGAGGTCATCCTCTTCCTTCGAGCCGTGTGTTCAATAGGATCAGAACGCTCTTCGAGGCATCGGCTCTGCGCCGATCTCTCGGTATTAGGTTGATCGTCAAGTCAGTAGGTTCGCGATCAATCCTACCGGCTAGGGTTGCTCGAGCCGATAGGTCAGGGCTCTGACGATCGGGTCCAGTTAGGTTGTAACCCTCCAACCTAGCCAACTGACCCCTCTCGGTGAAACTGATCCTTCTCGGTCTGTTGTATCGTAGCCGCGGCTATCGTGTGATTGAACCTTACTCTTGCCTTCGAAGCCGGGCCGGCTTCCACGGAATTCCTGTTGTTAGTTACTAGCAAATTGTATGTGCGTTCGAACAGGCTGGGCTGCGGGCTTCAACGTTCATAGATTATCTCGGTAGTTGACGATAGCTTCCTATCGCCCGCTTGGCTCCAACAGTGTGATTAAATATGTTCCCAGCCATGTAAGAAAGGTAAACATGACTACCTTTTGGGAATAGGTCCGAAGACGATACCGGGAGTGCAGCATCCCGGAAAGGAGAAGTCTCCAAGTATTAATGAGGGAATGCCAGATCCGACCAGACCACTCGCTGATCTCACGAGCGGGTTTACTTCCTGGGATACGCTGGAAGAATTACAACCAGGCATGTATTTGTGGTTCAATTTGGGTATAACGGACAAGTAGAGACGGCGTTTAAAAATTCTCAATTTCGTCTTTCAGAACTACAGATAAGGAACTTCTGAGCTCATCCCATCCATTCCCCATAAGAAACCATCATCAAATCGCCAATCCAAGTCACCCGTAAGATCAAATGGATCTTGCCTTTGACCCCCAGCATCGGCCTGTATTCCCTCGACAAGCTGGCTCTGAGGCACATGAACACTAATCTGCTCAGTCCCTCCCGCATGCGCTTGCACCACTCTGTCATTTTCCGAGTTCCATGGCCGTTTCAGATTATTAGGCGGCAGCGGTACCACATCTTTAGAACCAGGGAGTGCGTACACAAAGCTATCGACCTCGTCACCCGGTGAGAATCTCGACAGCAGCTCAGACAGCCCCGTAACGACCTGCCTTGCCACGTGGCGCTGGCTTGCATTGTCCGCGACTTGGCCAAGAACTCGCACAAGTCGCTCTACATCCGTCAAGGCAGTCTTTGTGTGGAAGTTTAACCCGTATTGGGCGAGGTCTCTGGGAAGATACAAGATTGCATCCCCGCTGGCACTCGATGCGCCAAACACGACCGCCATCTTGAGAAGGAAAGAAGCACAAACGGCGATCATTGCATGTGTAAAGATAGGGAGCCCGATCAAGGCTTTTTGTAGCTCTGAGTCATCCACGATGAGCCTAGCGGTGTTCATGGCCGCCATGATCGCGACGTTGGAAGCCTCCTGTCTATCCCAGCTCATGTCAAGGTTTGGAGTAGCCGGTGCCCCTTCCTTTCCAGAAATCCCGCGAAGTGAGACCGAGTTCAGCTGAAAGCGCGCGAGATGATAATACAGTGTGTTCGTCTTGGGTGGTAGTAAACTGTGATCGGCCAATCCCATAGCTTTGGGTTGATACTCGAGCCGCCACTGGTCAACCGAGATATTGAACTCTTGAAGTTTCCCGAAATCCTGCCCGTCCAGCTCGAGGTCGGGGTCGCACCCGTACATGAAGTAAGAGTTTGCCAATATTCTAAAGAGCTTCACTTGCGCGACGAGCCCGTGGTCTCCTTTCGAGGACAGGCCACTGTGTAGAATCTTGTCGGCGTTTCTGATCGCAGCATCCTCATGCATCAGAGGCGGGCGCCCGTAAGCGAGGGCGAACTGATGATCACACACATACAGAACGTGCCAAAGTCTGACACGCTCATAAGAGTCGAGGGAGCCCCTGGCGAATTGTAGTGACGACTTATGGAGGTTCATTTCGGTGGCTACCCGCACCGCTCGACTGCAGATGGCCCAGCTAAGGCTCGTAAGGTAGAATGCGCCAATGCATAATGCTCGGATGACATCTAGATTCTGACATCGCAGTAGGCACGAACCTCTCATGAGCGAAACAAAAGCGCCGTAGGTGGCATGTAGGGATTGCTCCCGGTTTGGAATATGCAAAGCTGCCACAGTAAGAACTACTGCCACCATTAAAGATGATGACTGCCTCACGGCAGCCAAGGTCCTGTGCGAGCAAAGAATGCCATCCCACAAGAGTGGGTTGATGTTGTCACGGTAGTGGTTAAAGAGGAATTCCGCTTCAGATATTGGGAGCACTCCCTGGCTGATGAAATCCGGGCCATTGACGTCCGCTGGGTTAACTCGTATAAGCTGCGAGTTGTTTGGATCCGTGAGATTGTAGAGGTTGTTCATTGGAAGCGGAACAAGGTCCGAGTCATCGTGGTGGCCTCGCAGACCGTCAGATGGGCCTTCCGATTCGAAGTTTCCTCCAGGCTGACCCGCCGAGGATGAATATTCCGTCGTCAATGGGGAGAGTTTCTGTCCATGCTGCTCATGCTCGCGGTCGGGGATGGGATGAACGATGGATAATGCACCATCATATTTGCTGAATCCCGGTAGATTATTGTGCCGTAACAATTGTTCGACGGCATCCTTCAGACGGTCGATGGTTTTGGCAGCTTCAGCTTTCCATCTACGTCGAGGTGAGATTAAGGCATGGGTTTTCTCGACGATACAGGGGCAAGAACCTACGCTGCATCTTCATCCATGAACTTTTGGGCAAAGTTGTGAGGGATGCACTGGATGCCGGCTTTCCGACACTTCAAACAGGACGTCTCTCCGGGCTGAACAAAGCACTTGATCTTGTGTTTCTTACATTCGGCGCCTATGAAACCACCAGATCAGCTACAAGACAAACAACAACGCGGAGTACGAAAACCTCGGGACTGCATTGGTGGATCAGGGTTGCTGCATGCAGCTGTCACTCACACGCGCGGGTGATTTGTGGCCTGTTGGCAGGATCGCCAGTCGGCCTGGCGCGACTCTCCTCTCTACCTTGCGAATTCAGTCTCTGTCTCTTGTTTCGCTGCATGCTGATTGATTACCGAGGGCGTGTTGATGTCTGGGGAAAGACGGGGTTCTTAAAGTCGGCGGAAGAGCCGAGTTGAGGAGAATTTAACCCCGGACAAATCACCGACTCTTTGGACACGTGGGGAAATGGCGTCAACATTCGAAAGCTCCGGCCTACCCTAAAGCCCGGTTCCGGCCTGGAGTTCAGCCTTTACCTGGGCAAATTCAGACAACAAGCCGATTGTTTCGTTTCATTGTAGCCATTTTATGGAAACAGCAGGAATTCGCTTCTGATAGTATTCACATACAACCTATGTACATGAGTAATTCGTATGGCCTAACGTTAACGTGCCTGAGCTCTAGCTCTCCGACTGTGACCCAAGTAAGTATTGACGGCATTAACTCTCATAACTACTGATAAATTTGCCTCAAAGCTCCTAAACATCGGGTGTTGATCCGCCATAATAGTGAATCTGTATTTTGTTAGATCTCTATATTATGGCTTTGCCCTACAAAGAGTTAGAAACTTACCGTCTGATCAGCACACCCCGCTGGGGTCTGGTAGCCATATGCGCCGGTATTGATAAAGAGCTCCTGATTCTCACACACAAACCAGGCCGCTGTATTAGGTCTTGTGATCTGGCTCACGCTCCAAGTTACAGCGTCTCCTTGAAATGCAAATGTACCAAATGTATTTTTGCCCGTCTCGAACCAAGTTTGAAGCTTTCTTTGGGTCAAGTCTGTAGGCTGCTCTACATGTAGGTACAGCTCCGCAGACCCAGTATAGTAGACAAGCTGGCCGTCAATAATGTTGAATTGTCCCGCCCCTTCGGCTGCATCCAGATATGCGGTGGATGAGGAAGTAGTAGGTTTGCTCTGAAGATACTTATGGTAGTTTGGCGCCGCGACAGCCCGTATGAAGTACCACCCATTGATCAGAGTTGGAACTGCAGCAGCCGCAGCCTCAACTGGGCTTGGAGGTAGAGCAGTTGCTCCATGGATAGCTAGAATCGTCGCGCAAAGGTGTTTGAGGATCATTTTGAAATTTGGGGGAAAGGAGGAGTGTCTTGATGGTCTTTGATCTACACATCAGACTATTGTGAGTCGATTCTATCTTATGTTTTCGATAGAGCTTATATACTGGTTGAAACCTCAACATGTCCCGGTTTTGTAGGCTCATCGGGTTGGTTGTTACCGTAGACCGGAAACAGTTCGGGGCAGCTACTCCGTGCCGGGCATCCGCTGTCTCATTACGGGAATAGATTTACACGACCAAAGAAACAGCACATTAATTCTGAATGCTATATTAAATTTCTTCGGGACTTCGGGATTGTTGCCACTGTCCCACTTGGGCACGTAGTACTACTTAATTGACAAAGAAAGGAACGCTGCATAATATTCAAAGAGAGACCTTGCAGTGACAACAAATTGTGCAAGGAAACACAGTAATTTGATCAAAGAGTAAAAATGGAT
Organism: Clonostachys rosea; assembly: GCA_026958235.1. Taxonomy (NCBI): domain Eukaryota; kingdom Fungi; phylum Ascomycota; class Sordariomycetes; order Hypocreales; family Bionectriaceae; genus Clonostachys; species Clonostachys rosea. Next base: position 1,554,359 of record CP110207.1, read on the forward strand.
GTATGGGGGATTATTAATCCATGTATAATATCGGTTTTGTATAAGCATGGCGAGAACGCCAAGGTTAGATATATTTTTTATTTAATACTATCAAACAAAAATAGGAACTAGCCTTTGCGGAATACCGCCTTACTTGCCTTACGCTCGAAGGATTCTTGGATTCATATGCTTGCAATCTGCGTGATCCTAGTACCTATGCTAGGTTATAGCCAAGGCATAATTGGATCCATAACATCGTATTCTCTCTAGTCCCAGTTGTAACTTCTTGACATTGAATTGTTATCACGTACTTTCCCGTGTCAAGGCTTAACTGATTATCACAGCAAAAATGCCTTAACTTTGAAGCAGACATTACTCTCCAATTGTCCAAAGCTGCCCGCCTTGTAGCTACCCGCCTTGCAAATCTACCTTGGATTCGTCAGGCTCCATCATTTCATTGAACAAAGGCAGCACTCCCTTTTCCAAGAATCCCTTTCCCTAAATAGCCATTTAATATTTGACGTTTTTGAGGATGTAAAACGAGTATACAATTAGGGTGAAGCAACATGTGGATCAAGCTTATGATGGTTGGTTTTCGGTTTTCGCAACTCTATGGAGCTGCGGAAGTGAGAAATCCATAACAGGGAGCTCTTATTTTGCCCAAACAGAGTGGCTTTATTCCTGGCAACAATCCTTGTCGTCCAAGCGCATTGTTGAATGCCACTGGCCAATAAACCGCGTCCTTTTATAAATCGGGTTAAAGTGAGTGCCTCTGGGACCTGTCGATCCCAGAGACTGCCAGACAAACTTGCTAGCAACACCCTTGTACACTTGGCCGTATCAGGGTGACAGTTTATACATAGCACAGGTACGCATTATACGGGGACGGAAACTCCATGCGTCAACGGGGAGAAGACACACGGACGTATTGCCTCAAACAAGCCCCTTCCACACTTGTGGGGCTGACGGCCTTGGCCGAAATCCTGCCCCCAGTCAGCCTCAAAATGATGGCAGGTGTTAAGGCCTGAAACTAGTTCACATAAACTAATAGTATATAAAGAACCTCTTTTCACGCCAATTTGAAATAAGTTGATCTTCATCTCTCTAGTCTTCCAGCTTCCTGCACCTCCACACGCCGATATTCTCCATCCTTCTTAGACCGATAATCTATATTTAAATCAAAATGCGGGCATTTTCTCTTTTACAAATGGCGGCAGTGGTCGCTGCTCTGAAGGAGTGGGCTCCAGCTGGCGAATCTGACTCTCGCAGCCCATGCCCCGGGCTGAATACTCTCGCAAACCACGGATATCTGTAAGTTAATTCAGTCGAATTAAGCTATGTTGAAAAGGATGGCCTTTAACCCCAAATTCGAATAGTCCTCATGATGGCAAGAAGATTGGCTTCACCCAATTCGTCCAGGCTATCACGGAAGGCTTCAACTTTGACAGCTCGATCGGACAGTTTCTCGCTGCCGGTGCCTTCCAGGTCTTCGGACTGGACACCGCCACCGACACACTTGACCTCGAGAAGCTGAACACTCCCGGGTTCTTGGAGCACCCTGCATCTATGAGCCGTCAGGATCAGCCAGGCGGAGACAGCCTGCACGTTGATCCTGAGCGTGTCGAGGCTATGCTTGCGGACAGCTCCAACCCGTACCTCGACGTCTTCTCTCTCGCCACTACCCGTCGTCGCACTTTTGACGAGTCAGGTCGCCCTAACATGAGCGACACCATCTGGTCGATCATGTTTGGTGAGAGTGCCTTGACCCTCATTGCCATGAACAACAAGGAATTCCCCGCTGCGGGCTCCCCAGCAGAGGCTTACTACGGCCTGGAGGCACCAAAGGAATGGGTCAAGACCTGGTATGAGGAGGAGCGATTCCCAGAGGAGCTGGGCTGGACGCCCCTGGCTCGTCAGATCAACATGACCGAGCTCAGCGCCGTTGGCAGCGTCGTCAGGGCCGAATTCACCAAGCTATAAATTGGCCGGACCTTCACTTCTCTACGAATCTTCTTTCTAAGTTGGGTTGGATGAGCGTTCAAAAGTGGTTAGATGTCAAAATGAAGGTTATATTCAAAATATTATAGATCTATGATAGAATTTGGGAGCATAATGCAAAGCGATGACAATTTTACCACTGAGCTTACACGAATGAGCGAGCCATGCCATGGCCTTCACGGGCTGATTTTCTGTTTCTAGCAAGTCAATTGTTCAGAGAAGCCCAGACCACCACCAATCCCTGGCGGCTGAAACTCAGCCTGGTCCTGGAACGAGCCAAGGATTCAGCGTTAGTAACAGGACACTTTTCATTGGAATGTGGCCAATTTAGAGATCCACTGTATCAGCCGGGAGGAATCAGATGCTAACTCAATGAAGACCTGTTAACCCTGTCGATTTCGAACACTACCGGCCGGATGGCAGTTGAATGCGACCTCGGGGGTTTGTGATTTCAATTATCGTGGCAACTGCGTGGCATTGAATATGGATTACTCAAACATTAAGCTATGCATATGGGGAGTATTTAAGTCTTTATTGTTGTTTTAATTAGAGTTATCCCGCTGGTTTTTCTATCATTGTAGATTGTAGTCTATTCATAGTTGTTCTTCCACATGGTGTCTCATTTCTCCTGTCGCCCACTTGCATGGGCAATGCCAACGGAGATCGGCTCAACTTGCAAAAAAGATGGACGGAACCCGATCGACCGAGCCCTAGTTAATCTAGCAGCGTTGCATTCGCAGTTTTCGTAACGGTAAGCATTTACGGAGTGGCCGGCCCAGTGTACATGCCCCCCTGGTCCAAGTCGTTTCCTGGCGCTGATTCTTGCCTTATGCAGAATAGGTACGTGTTCTATTAAGGTCCGAGTCCTGGAGATGTTTCCAGAGAGGTGGCGTAGAAGACAACACCGCACTCACTGCCGAAAGGTTACATTTCTAGAAGCAATCAGCACCGGAGGTGTTCAATACGTTTTGAACACCATAGAAGGCCTCTATTCGGACAAGAGACATAGGGAATTACTCTAGGGTTTTCTTATACAAAAAGGAAGGGTATCTTGAGTTACTATGTTTAGGGGACGCATCTTGGCTCTCGAGTTATAGGGTACTTTCTGCCACGCACTTGGCGGCTTCCTTGAACAAACAATTAATTCTACAGATAGGACTAAAAAACACTCTATCGCGCATGACGATGAAATGCCCAATGAAGCCCATTGATCCTACTTTATCACGTATTTAAATGAGAAGCTTTTTTTAATTTTTCGTATTTATTGTGTTGAGTTGTCGGGCCCGACATCTGCCATTGCTGTTGAACCTTACATTCACTTTCTCTTACGTATAAAGATCGACCTCATCACAACCACTTGGGGCCAGTATCTAATAGTGTTCGGTTAATAAATACATTATTAAGAGCCAGATTCGTCCACGAGCTAGTATGGCTCTCCGACATTATTCCAGCATTTACTGTGGCTGCCGAACTAATATAGCCTCTTGCAGTTGGTTGTATCTTGCTTCTGGGCCAAGAACGTGTCACTTGATCTCATCCAGATGCCCATGAAGTTCCAAATCACCTATCACAGTCCCAGTTCTCCAAATCCGTGATGAAAATCAACACCAGTGACTCCAGGGAAGAACGATCCAAGAAAATATCCCTCTATGTCTGGCATTGTTCCGGCATCAGTGTTATACTGCATTGTGTCCACGGCTCCTTGGTCCCATTCGTTCAGGGCATAGTTCCAGTGATTTTGTCCTCTTTCCGTAGGCCATGACATATGGGAGTTCGTTTCATCCGCAACAGAATTCACACTGCTATTTGGCTCAACGGTAGTAGGAGCCTCATGACCCGCCATTCGGAGCCGTGAGACAGTGCCATCATGGGATGGCCGTTGAGAGTCCCGAGATCGCCATATTCTGCCCAGCATTACACTGTATCGGTGGCAGAGATGCAATTCGTCCTGAGAGATTTGCTTCAACTTAGAAATAAATCTCCCTGCCAGTTCCGAGTTTTCCTGTCTCTGGGCGACTGATTGAAATGCGCCTGCGCACTGAGCCTTGTACAAGAAAACAGCGGCGTACACACCGTACCTTGCACACCTTCACTTAGCTCAAGCTTGGGCCGACAGAAGTTCTTGAATGGAAGGGGCTTACAGATAAAACCGAGTTGGTAAGAAGCGCAGAGTATTTCTAGGATGGAGCTGATTCATTAAACTTAGAATCTTCCTTGCACAGCTGATGGCCTCGTACACATACGGGCCATCTGGTGAGGACATGAGACCCCCTGAAAACGGACCTGCCGAGGAGACGCCTTTGCCAGGAATTGTGTCTCTACCTTGAGAGCATGCGCTCGAGGCTCTTGTAAGCACGGCTTGGAATGAAAATGCGTTGACGTATAAGCACACATACTCATACAAGAGGAGCAGGGTGGCTCTAACGTTAGATGAGAAATTTCCTCCATTCCATGCTGTGTACCAGGTTGTGGTCGATCGCTGAAAGTCGTCCAAATATCTTGCATAGTCACCGTCGTTAACCATAGCTAACGTCCTCTCCGTCGACGAATAAAGAATTCCATGGGCGTTGTATAAGATCTGTGTCAGCTCAGTTTTAGCTTGCAATGCAGAAGCAAGATCTTCATCTTCCATTGCTGGTAAGGATTTGAGATTTGGGAAATCTTTATTCGTGAGCTTTGAAGATAGAGACGGGCCGCGGGACCAGAACGATTGCCCCATCCGCACAGAGATTTGTCTCTCTATTAGATAAATATCTATTGGAATAACAGTAAGCTATTGTCGCTGAACTCGGCCAGAAAGACTCATACATGTCCAAATCAAACGTTTTTCTTCTTCTATCTCAGAAGCTTCACAACCCCTTGATGATTCTGAGGAAGGAAAGGCAGCACGATCCAACCGCAAAAGGTAACCCTGCCGCACAGCGAGGCCAATGAGAGACCATGCGGATCGGTCTTCACTAAGCAGGCTCTTGGGACTTTCTGTACCATCTTGTTTGATTTGGTATGGGATCCATTCAGCAAGTAATAGTACGGCCTGGACCGTCCTGGGAGTTTGCGCCCAGGAGTGTGCTAGTAGCACCTCTAGAAGCAGCCGTTGAGCATGATCCCAGCAGTATCGATGAACCAAAACATGACCAGGCATATCCCGTGAGGCAATCGCGAGTATGGCGGTGAGGAGAAAGTAATCCGACCTTCGAATTTTAGTCATAGCCTGTGGACCTAGCATATATGGTGGAACAATAGGACAATATGGATGGTAATTGCGTGCGTATCTGTTGCTTATTTAGCATCATGCTAGAACAAAAATGGATATCAAAGGGTTTCGCGGACTGACAGGTGAAGCAACTCGGGTAGAACACTGGGGTGCAATAATCCCTGTTGTACGAGTTCGTAATCCTCCAGTAGCACAGTAGACGCTTCGCCATTCTCTTGAGCATTTCCCTTAGGATCTATACGGTTCCTTGAACCCGCGAAAGCCGTCGTGAATGGCGAATGGATCTGTTTCTGAGAGATGCTTGAGTTTGAAGGCGCACTGGCATCGACTTTATGCCACTGCTTTTCACTACGACCCTTTCCATCTGGATTATCTCGCGCATATGCTAAAATTTGCAAAGCATCTGAAGGGTTCCGAATTTCCATGTGTAAACTGTCGGCCTCGACTGTCTCCCGGGACTCAAAGTCCTCGCTCACAGCAGAGCAGTTGTTTGAAGGGGATGTCAGACCAGGGCCTGGTGCGTTTGGCGATGAGCCCTCGAATGGACCAGCATCGCCACTGTTATTTTCTATGCTCTCACGCCCATGATATAGAGGATTGGTCTGCAGGGTGTGTTGCCTTGTCCTGTGGGAAGCGGCTGCGCCCCGACGAGATTCCACCAAGATGCATTCGCTCCGGGTGCGATGGCAGGATTCGCACGGGGGTCTTTTTGGCTCCCCAACACCGTCACTAAAAAAAAACCGAGAATACGTCAGTAACAGAACGGGGAAAGTTGTCTCGGCAAGGGTCGAACTATACAGATTGCATTTCGTCTTACGCCGGCGGCACCTCAGACATGCCCGCGATATACGCTTGCCAGTCGGTGCTGTCATTTCTAGTTGTCGGTATTAGACGTCGGTTATGATTCGAATGGCGTACAACGGCTGTGGTGTTTTAGAGAGTCGGCTTTGATTTTGATGTGTCACGGGCTTCGGCACGAACGCATCGGCAAAGGGTTATCGGCAAAGGGATAGAATCAATGATGCCGAAGTGCGGAGTCACCAGGAAAAAAGGGGCTGTCCCCGCATTCATACCAACACATCTGGTACACTTGGATACTTTTGACAAAAGGCGTTATATTTTCTTCCCGGAGAACAATGTAGAGGAGATATTTACACTACTTACCTTCAGTCTCGGCAATGGATCCCATCCATCACACTTGACGTGTTAAACAGCTCGGCGAGATATGGAACTTCTGCCTTGATCATCCTCCTCATCTACTGGTCCTCTTCTCACAGGGAAACCCTGTCTCTGATCGCCGGCAAGTCACTTCTTCAAGGCAGGCCTTGACGGACGTCAGTGTGCTCGTTAAGACCCCACGCCTGAGTACTATCATCATGAACCGTAGCGCGCCTCATATCTCGCCGATACTTGTTGGCAAATTCTCCACCCATGGCTCTGTGCATGGTGGATGTATTATCCCAGATGACCAAGTCTCCAATATTATCCCAGTCTACAGTAATCCTATATTTCTCTTGGGTAGCATGGCTGAAGAGCTCATCAAACAAGGCCTTGGACTCCTCGGAGCTTATCCCCTCGATGTGGTGAATGTGAGCCGCAAGGTAAAGATTCATTCTACCTGAGGCCTCATGCCTCTGAGCTAGTTTGTGACGACCCATAGGATAATCAGCAGGCTCTATATCTGTGAAGTGCTCTGGGGCCGCAAGCTTTTTCGAATGCAGAATAGAGTGGCATGCAATGTAATCTGCCTCGAGCAGCTCACTTTTCTTCGCCTCTGCAAGGTCATCCCACGCCGCTCGCGTGTCCGCAAACTCGGTGCTGCCGCCTGTTCCACGAGGGGGCAGCTCATGTGCTAGTAGGAGAGAATATCCCGCCCGGCGAGGATTGAAACTGGAATCGACGTGGAAGGAGCTGTTGCCCTTGTTGGCTTGAGCGCGAGGGCTCATCGGATCAAGGATAGAGCCGTCCAACTCAACATTGCTGACGTCAAAGAGCTCATCGTATCTGAGGCGGTTCGGTCGGCCGGCCTTCAGGTAGGGCTTGATATCGTCAAGCGCCCCGAACATTCGAGCCAGCTCAAGATGGGTTTCGTCTGTCAAATTTGTTTTGCGAATGACAACAACACCATACTGTGAAAAGGGAAACTATAGTAAGCAGCCGTGGTACACAAGGATGGAGGAAGCTTATTCACTTTCACCACTAAGTCCTTGATTTGAAAAGACATGCTCTTGGGCACCCCTTGACTAAAATCGCATCCGGTCAACTCAAGCCCAAAGCCTGGGCTAAGCTCCCGGTATTGAGGGGCGAAATTCGAGGCTTGTACACGCTCCGTGATTGTAGTGGTGGTTGATGTCATGATTGCGAGGCGTTAGGTTTAGAAATATAGGGAGAACGTAGATCGAAGTAGGGAATATGTTCAAATTTATTGTTCGTAGATTCTGTTGGATATTGACTGCCTGCTTGAGGTGGTTCTAATGATTACTTGGAGCCGCTGGGGAGAATAAATACAGGAGAATGCATCATGACATCTTGGAAGCCCGGGTTTCAGTAATCAGAGTACAAGATCGCTGACTTACATCATTCTGTTACATCGGAACATGTTCCGGTAAAGGGAGGGAGCTGTGCCGGTTATGGAGTTTGGCCCCTCGTAGCTCCTCACTCTCACTTTGCCTTCTGTGACCTATGTCTCCAGATTCCTGTGCCTATCGGCGGCTGATTTTGACGGTTTAGCACGGCCCGATACTACTCGATGGCGATAAACGGTTACCTTTGGTCTGCACCTGGTCTCCGTTCTGCTACTATGAATGGTCTGTGAATCCTAGAAGAAGCCAGAGGCCGAACCGGGAATGGAATCCATCGGTTGTGGGCCCCACACATCGGCTATTCCAAACATCGGCTATGGAGGCATTGAAGCAGGCGCACGTTAGAGAACTACGTCTGTCAGTATCATGCCGAGCCCTAGTTGATTAGTGGATCGAAAATCCCTATCAAGAGTAGCTGTGTCTTCGACCAACGGTATTGTTTTATTCCCTAGAGAGAACCCATTGCAGCACCAGCAGGTTCAAAAGTTCTTAAAGGCCGATCTTCTCCACGCGCCAAGCCTACCTCTCACTTCTGTATGTGAAAAACGATATAACGGATCCATGATGACTAGGGATAGTCTGCTATGTCTGTTGATATTGCATTTCTGCATTCCTACAAGGGCGCTTTAGCCCTGCTTTCGGTCTCTGGGCCAGGGCAGACCGTGAGTTTCGGTTCATGCCATCTTAGCAAAGTTATCAGACTTGATAATTTCACTCTACTTTAAGGCGAGTTGTGACTTACTTCGTAAACTTCCATGGATTAATAAATATAAATAATTTCATTCTATATACCTGAGACAAGGATATAGTCTATAGTCTGAGAAACTCGAGTGGTGACCTACAGATACTTACAGACTTTTCGCTTTTTTTTTTGTCACGTTACCGAAGCACGTGTGCCGCCTCTATACCTACAGCAGTGGCCTCGAGATTTTCCCCCAGAGAATCTACTTAGGAATATGAAATCAGGAAGACTCCAAGTGACACTAATGATATTTAGGTTAAATAGGCGCCCGGAGGTGCATGATGTTAAAGAAAGGAGAGCTTTGGGGAGCAAGATGGTTGTAGTGTTATAAGATGGCATGCAACACAGTTCCCATCAAGTATTAGGGAAGTGAGCATGCTTACCATAATTCAGGTAATAATGAACCACATTATCCGAACGGATCGTCCCGGTCTGCCGGCATCAGTAGCTAAAAAAACCGTCCACGCCCTGGCCACGCAAGCATGTCCTCGCAATATGCCTAAACAGGAACCATGCACCCAACGTATCTTTGGAAAGAACCGACATAGTCGGTGAAGTGCCATTTGCCGGGCATATCCCAGGATAGACAGTCACAATTCATTCGATCCTCAGAGCAGAAGAGCAGACTGAGGCACGAATCAAAGTATCAGGGTTGCGAATGCGGCAGTTGACCAACAGGGTGCCGGTCGGAGATATGCTTCATAGATCGGATTTTGTGCTCTGCGGATTCGGCCTGACGATCGGAGGCCATCACCGTTAGCTTCTAGCCACATCAAGTAGAATCCTTCATTGCGTGATATTATACGGCCCACGTACATCCAATCTCAATCTCGTGGATTAGATATAAATATCACTATTATGATGCTCTTGAAATGGGGGCGTGCATGCAAGAATCTCATCCATACTACTGCAGCAATAATGGTCTCATCACCCTTGTTGATCATGTACCGTCACTTGACAATTTCCAGCATCTTGCTGGCTACGCTTGCTGGAGCCACAGCAACTAGTAACAGCAGCGAGTACGAGTATGTCGTTGTTGGGTCAGGACCGGGCGGCGGAACTTTGGCGTAAGTTTTGACTCGATGCCGCTGAAACGCTTAGTCTAATGTTGCTTGACAGTGCGAACCTTGCCCGGGCTGGTCATTCTGTTTTCCTGATAGAAGCAGGAGGCGGCCACGGAGATGAAGTACTCCAAAGAGTGCCTGCTTTGTAAGTTGATCTGCCCAAGTATAATAAATACGAGCGAGGACTAACGCGGATTTTGCAGTAGCGGTAATGCGGCAGAGACTGCCAACCAGTCCAGGTCCTTCTTTGTGAGCCATTATCAAGAGATGCCAAATTCACGTATTCATTTCCCAACGGCTCTTACTATGTCGGGCTCGATCCTCCCGAGGGTACAAAGACTGGGCATCTTTTATCCTCGCGGCAAGACTGTCGGAGGCTCCTCCCAAGTCAATGCGATGAACTTTGCCTTGCCTCCAGACAATGACTGGAAGTATATTGCACAGTTGACTGGCGATGATTCTTGGCTGCCCGAAAGCATGCAGCAGATATACATTGATCTGGAAAGAGCCCATTCCGTCCCTGCGGGCACCCAGGGCCGTGGCGTCGATGGTTACATCTCGGTATGGATGATTGATCCCGTTTATTACTTCAGTCAAATCGAAAGAAGACTAACCAATATTCGCCCACCTCCCACAGAGCAATCTCAATAATGTTTCATACGTCGCAAACACAACAGGAGTGGCCGCTGTAGCCAGCGAAGAGATCTGCCGTCTCGAGGGAATCGAAGTTGAAGACCAATCTCATCTTTCTGAGCTTCTGCAGAGAGAAATTAACGACCTCGATACTCCTATGTATGGAAATGGCTCGTGGTTTCAGATGCCTGTTCATGTAGACTCTCTGCGTCGGCGAAGCGGTGCACGAAACTTTATTATAGATACGGTTCAAATGGAGAGCGAAGACGGGGCTCAGGCATATCCTCTCACGCTGAGCACCCACAGTCTTGCCACCAGAGTCTTGTTCAAGCAAGACGGTGGTAAGCCAAAGGCGGTGGGTGTGGAGTATCTCAAGGGTGAAGGTCTCTATGCCGCAGATAGACGTTACGACGAAAATACCAGCGGAGAGCTTCGAACGGTCTTTGCATCTCGAGAGGTCATCGTTGCGGGGGGCTCATTCAATACGCCCCAGATACTCAAGCTGAGTGGCGCTGGGCCTTCCAAGGAACTCAAGGAACTTGGTATTCCCGTTGTTAAAGACCTGCCAGCTGTGGTAAGTCGACCTGCCGATTTCAGCATCGACGCTGGTCCGTGAACCGTTCCTAATCTGACCACTCACTTATCCAGGGCAACTACATGCAAGACAACTACGAAGGTGGTGTCCGTGTGCGTGCCTCAGCCGACTGGGACTTCCCGTATGACGCGAGATGTTATTCCGGCTCAGACGAGTGTTTGAACGCGTGGCTCGAGCACGGCCAGAGCCTCCTCGGAGAAGCCGGCGCTCCCCTAAGCTTCACCTACCGCTCCAGTGTTTCTGAAAACGAGGACGCCGATCTCTTTTTCTTTGGTATACCTGGAGTCGTGTTTACTGGAATTTTCCCTGGCTACTCGACTTCATTCGCGTTTGAACCACCCGTCTTCACCTGGTCTATTGTTAAGATGCAAACGGGAAACACTGCGGGAACAGTAACTCTCAAGTCCAGCAACCTACGAGATGCCCCCATTATCAACTTCAACTATTTCCAGGAGATGGCTGATCGAGACCTGCAAGCGATGGCCGAGGGTGCAAACTACATCATTGAGGTGTTTCAAAACCTTGGCTCGCCATACACGCCCGTGGAGGTCATTGTGCCAAATCCAGATGACGTGAACCAAGCTCTAATGGATGAGGCTTTCGATCACCACGTCACGTCAACCTGCCGCATGGGTCAAAAGGACCACCCAGAGTATTGCGTCGACAGCAAATTCAGAGTCAACGGGGTCAAGGGCCTTCGGGTCGTCGACGCATCCGTCTTCCCCCGCACCCCTGGCGGATTCCCCGTTGCGCCTACATTCATGATCGGCCTCAAGGCAGCTCGCACAATCTTGGCTGAGCTGGAGGTTTCCGAGTCAAAGTGAGCACTACGAAATCATCCGCATCTTTCCAGACATTCCATCTGCCCTTTCTTGAGATGGAGAATCTTGGAGACATAATAGAAGTGAGATGAGAGTAGGGAGCAGTCCAGGAACACATATAGAAGAGGATTTCTAGTTGAAAACTGAGGCTCTATGGGTACCCTCAACGGCAGACGCTTAACAGAGTCATTTGATAGAGAAAACGCCCCGCGGTCTTTCAACAAGAATGGGGTCTGTTGATAAATCACCTTTTTTCAGCCCCTCGTTTAGGTCTAGCAAAGTGTAAATTCTTAAATCCCAACACCTCCTTCTATAAACTTGAACTGATAAAAAACAAACATTCATTTGACTTCAGCTGTGCTACAAGCTTCGATGAATACCTGCCAACTACCTATTTACAAACATCTCCATCATGCTGTGCCAAATTGGATGGAACCCTTCCCCCCTTGTTTGAAGAGAGCGGTACAAGGCTTGATAAATTAACGCCAGGCGGCGGCAGGACAACGGTGAAACATAAATCGCTCTCTGGTAAGCATAGCTGGCCAACGCGAAGAGGGCCTCGATTTCTGCGTTCAAAGACTCTTGAAAAATCTGGAGAGCTGCTTCGCTGCAAATTCCCTCGTCGTGCCCTTCCCTCTCATCACTGTTGAAAATGCAGACGACGTTACTAATAGTTTCTGCCGTGCATAGGTTGTGCTCTGCCGCCCATCGAAGTTTTTCAAGTAGGTTCAACATCTCAATGTTGATAGATAGAGAGGCCAATGCATCCTTGCAAAGGAGAACCGGATGCGGTGTCTCGATGTGCAGCGGCTGTCCAAAATGTAGCCTCTCAAAGTGTTGTTGCGGTATTGGCAAATTAACTCTTAAAGAGAGCCGCAAACATTTCAAGGTCTCGGTGAGCTGTGCGAGGTTCGACTGATCATAATCGCCCGTACTTATAACGTCGCTGATGCGGTTTCGAACAAGCGACAGACCGTCGAGATGTTGGAAATGCTCGACAATCAGTTGGAGATGGGAGCCATGACCATCATCACTTCCAGTTGGATCAACGACGGCAATCCAGGCGGGCTCGCACATGAAAGATGGTTTTCGTTGCATCAGAGCATGGCTCGACTAGGAACCAAAGTCAACTCTTATATGTTTCTACTGTTGAGGAGAAAGGGGGGCGGGAGTTCGTCTCACAATCAGGCCATGGTGAGCAAGCAAAAGTGCTCGGTCAAAGCCAGTCAAATGTACGCCTGGACCACGAAGTTGAATCAGGTCGGCAGAGGCCGTGGAATGTGCAAGCCATGCCGAGCTTCGCCTGTCAACCATGGTCTGTTTTTGCCGCCAACGATGTTAGCAACGGAAGGGAACTGCACGCATTCTCAACGCATTGACGCACCTCGTACCAGGAAAGACAGATGGAAGCGCAGAGTGTCTCCGCAGACATTGCCTCGGTGGGATCGCAGAGCGATTTGCGCAAGCTGCTCAACGCCTTGTTATAGTGTGATGAGTGGGCTGAGGGCCTCGGTGAATCAAAAGCGGTGTATGCAGCACATAGACACCTGACCGCCATGTCAAGAGCAACACTCACACCAATTCTGGCGGGTACTAAAGTTATGAAGGTCCCGATTTCATGGAGTGACAAGGCTGGGCTGGTTGACGAGAGACAGTCAACTAACTGCAGCGCGACTGGCGATATCTGGAGTACTGGTGACAAGATATTCAAACGGGGAGAGCGAGAAGAGCTGCTGTGGTTTTCCTCGGGCCACACGTGGCATCGGCGCGACCGACCAGTAGGAGATGGAAGTGAGACTATCTCCTGAGCAGGACTCGTCTGAGTCCAAGCCGAGGCATCCAAAAGGCTGGGCGAGCTGTGAAGCCTCTTCTCTCTCGGTGACGTTTCTTTGAGCTTTCGTCAGCATCATTCGTCCCAATCAAGTCGGAATGACTGTTCCGGTAAATGGTAGGCGACGGCCTTCCTTACTTTGTGGCCCATCATGCCTAGATCTCTTGTTTTTCGGCCTCGCTGTCGGGTATCCAGGGCAGTGCCATTGGTATTTGACGCATTGAGAGCATGCGGGAATCCTTCTATCACACTGCGAGGCGGCCTGTGAGTTCAATCCTTGTGAGGCCTGGGGAGGGGGCAAGGGTTGGTTTGCGCGTCACCTTTACTTTACGAGCCTGGCAGACGGCACAAGACTTTGGGACCCCCGGCATGGTGACGGGGCTCTGGCACGCAGCAGAGCGTCTGGTGGACAGTGCCGTGGGTAGAGCCGCCGGCTGAGCATCTATTGTCCACGCTCAAGACATCGAAAAGAGGAATGGAATTGTCCGCATGATAGCGTCACTGCTAAGTCAGAGGGCAGGGGATAATCTCACATCCCCCATGTAGCTAGCTCCGGACAAGTCACTTACTGCTAAATGTCAGCAGCCATATTAGTGAGATTACCTTCATTCTTAACACCCTCAGCAGCTTCATGGTGGAGCTTCTTGTTCATATATTATTGGCTGCCTCGGAGAATGGAAACAGACGACATCCCTACACAGCAAAATTCGCTGGAGCGAGAAGTTGCGCCTCGATGAGGGATCGCGAAGAGTTTACAGAAGATCGAAAATATATAATGTGATATTCGGCTCAGCCTGGTCTTTGGTGATATCTTTACCCTTGTTTACTTGATAATGCAACTACTTGCCAGCAGTATCTAGCAACTCTCTCTTTGATCCTCGAAATTCAAGTATCACAGTTTGTGACCTACACCCATCAAGCACATCATGTCACCAGAAGTGGACTGGAAAGCCAAAGCTGCCGCCAAAGCTGCGTCGATATCCGATACCATACCCGAATCATGGCGAATTCCGGAGCCAATTGCTGCTGACGCACAGACGGACATCACAGGGCCGTATCTGCACAAGTATCTTACGGGAGATGAGATAGAGATCACGGAAGCTAGTGCGGTTGGGATTGTCAAGAAAGTCGCGGATGGCGAATGGCGCGCTGAAAACGTCGCTCGAGCTTTCTGTCATCGAGCAGCTCTAGCTCATCAATACGTGAGCTAGACATTTCCCTACCCACTCCTTTTTAACCGAAATTCAAGCTTACGCAAGACCAGGTCTCGTGCTTACATGAGGTGTTCTTTGATGTGGCCATCAAAGACGCCGTTGCCCTCGACGAGTACTACCGCCAACATGGTAAGCCGATTGGGCCGCTCCACGGACTGCCCGTCAGCCTCAAAGACCAAATGCACGTTAAGGGGGTCGAGACAACCATGGGCTATGTGGGATGGATTGGGACCTTTCAGGGTCAGCAAGGGACTGGCCTTGAGAAGCAATTCGAGAGCGAGCTCGTGACGGAGCTGCGTGGTTTGGGTGCTGTGCTTTACTGCAAAACAAGTGTCCCGCAGACTTTGATGTCGGCCGAAACCATGAACAACATTATCGGATACACGTTCAACCCCAAGAACAGGAACCTTAGCAGTGGCGGTAGCTCAGGCGGCGAAGGTGCCCTCAACTCCTTGCGAGGCTCTCCTATCGGTTTCGGAACGGACTACAGTGGAAGCATCCGCATGCCGGCCGCATTCAACGGCCTCTACGGCATCCGGCCATCTAGTGGCCGGCTCCCTTACCAGGGCATGGCTAATTCGATGGATGGCCAAAATACAGTCCTGTCCGTTGTCGGGCCCATGTCGCACAGCCCGGCCGACCTCAGATTGATGCTCGAGTCAATCCTCAGTCGACAGTCATGGCTTCATGACCCTGCTGTCGTGGAAATGCCTTGGAGACCTGACATAGTTCAGGCTACCGAGAAGCTGGTATCCAGTGGCCAAAGGCTCGTCTTTGGTATGATGAGCAGCGATGGCGTTGTGCAACCTCATCCTCCCATCCTCCGCGCTCTCGCTCTTGTGCGGGAGGCGCTGAAGAGTCAATGCCACGACCTCATGGACTGGACTCCGCCGTCTCATAAGCGAGCAGTTGACATTGTGCAGACTTGCTGGCTGTATGATGGGGGCGTAGATGTCCACCAAAGCTTTGGACTGTCTGGAGAGCCGATCGCCGAGCAGATTGGCTGGATATACGGCTCGCAGGCCCGGGAACAGATGAATGCCAGTGCCATTGCCCGCAACAACATTGCCAAGAGAGACTACCAAAAGGAGTATATGGAGTATTGGAACTGCACCTCGGAGACATCCGGCACTGGGCGGCCAGTTGAGGCTGTCATCATGCCTGCAGGCGAAGCAGCGGCGACGCGTCAAGGTTGTACCACGTACGGCGGTTATACGACTGCTCTGAGCGCTCTTGACTGGACCGTGGTAACGATACCAATAACCACTGTTGACAAAGATATTGACTCCGTTGACTCGAGCTTCTCACCCCTGAGCGACTTTGACGCACGCGTTCAGCAAGGATGTATGTCCAAGTCAAATGTGCATCTGCAGCGTATGATGAAGCTAAGGTTTTCACCTGATAGACATCCCCGAAATTTACGATGGCGCACACGTATCACTTCAGTTACTGGGGCGCCGGTTCCAGGAAGAGAAGCTGTTGGTCTTGGCTGACTATATTGGAAAGACGGTCGCATCCTACTACGTCTCAACCTCGGTTCGGAAGAAATAAACTTTCAAATGTGTTGTAGGGCTCTCACCGTGGTCATGCAGAATTGAATTCTTAGAGTGGCATGAGAACAACATTCATCTGCAGCTGAGTGAGTGTATGGTGGCAGTCGTGTCAAGCGAAATTGGAGTATCTAAGGCCCTACCTGCCGCACATGCCAACTAAACTTAATGAATTTAAAAGTACTGCAACAGTTTGTATAGTCAATGAGACAGGTGACCCTTATTATACTGGATCCTGCGGTGAGTGTTGGCCAAGTTCCCGAAGATGTTCTATCAGCGAACACAGTGCTGCCGAGTGCAAGGGCAATGAAATAGTTTCAGAGTTTGATTTCTGTTTGACGAATTCGAATGGCCTAGGGCACATGGACTACTTAGGTATTGATTCTATCATTACTTCGATTCGCTCAATCTAGCCGCAACGCTTGGGAATAAAGCAAGAACATTACTCCCGACGGCATCGATCTCCATCTTACTCAGCCGCTCATAATTGAGCAGAGCAGCCTTGTTGGCCTCCATTGTCTCCTCCGTTGAGCAGGCAACACCGCAGTCAGCGCCGTACACTATATGTGAAGCCGATGTCATCTCCAGGGCCGGGCTGAGGCCAGACGGGCATGAAGCAGCCGTGTCAAGGTATAAAGAGCTCAGCTGGGTCTTAATGTCATCGGGAGTGAGGCCTTGCGGGTTGGGAACCCAGCTCGCGCAGCCGAGGAGCTGAAGACGGCTGGCAAGAACTGGCAGCGCGCCTCCGCAGTGAGCAACGATGAACTTGATGTCGGGATACTTTGCAAAGTGTCCACTATACAGCATGGAAACGAGTGTACGACACGTCTCAAAAGCTACTTCTATCAGAGGTTGGGGCCGTCCAAGTGTCGGCGGCGCCACGGCATTGGGATGGACGAACACGACCGCTTGAAGCCGATTCAATTCCTCCCACACAGGATCTAGCTTGGGGTCGCTCAGGTATGTTCCGTCGTAGCAGCATGTAACAGCATACCCGTCGGCCTGGAGGGGTCCCTGAGCCCGAGCAATTTCAGAGAGTGCGTTTTCTGGATTCTCGGTGGGTATTGCAGCGAGCAGGCCAAATCTTGATGGATGCTGAGCCACGATGAACGCTCCGTAGTCGTTGGATGCCTTCAAAGCATCATATGATCCCGGGATGTTGCTGAGGAACTGGAACTTTATGTTTGCCTTGTCCATGTACGACAGTGTGTCCTGGTATGTCCATTTCCAGGGTTCAGATAGCAAGAAGCAGTTCTTGTTGGCGAGATCAAAAAAAGACCGATGTGCCTCTTCGGACATGGGGGGGCTGAAGTGCCCGTGAATGTCCACCCAGCCGTCGACACCCATAAGGTAACAAGAATAAGAGTTTCTGCTTTACGTGTGATTATCTACGCCATGGCAGAGACAAGTATTGTTCGAGATGGTGGCCATTTATATCACGTCGGCGTCTTTTCCAACCGCAAGCTGCTGCTATTACTAAGTAACATAGATGATGATTTTATGATCAGCCTGTATAATACCATTCTCCGAAGCAGCAAATCAGCAAGTCCGTCAGTAGCACCTAAAACGCCGAGACTGTGACCTGACTAAGACTCGGCCGATCCGGCACTCCGGCGGCGGCGATCACAAGACTGTCCCATTCTCCGAGGCAGCGAATCAACAACTCCCGAAAGGGTAAGAATGGAGAATGAAAAGGTAGCGCTAGGAAAAAGTGCCTGGGGTTCGTTGCTTATCCGCAGCATCAGTCTCAGCTCATCTCCAACTAGGCCTTCTTCTCTCCGCTAGTTTGACCCTTCAGTTCCTCCTCAATCTTGGCCCAAAGACCCTTCGCCCTGAACCCAGAGATCCAGTAGTTACCGTGCTCATCCTTGCCGCTGATCGGCCAGCCCTCAGGGAATGCAGGATCTTGCACGCACTGTATGTAAGACGCGCGCAACGGCTTCCCATCCCTCGGTGCCACAGCCGCCGCGCCAAAGTCGAACTCGAACAAGCCGGCCCTTTGCCAGTTGGAGTAGAAGAGGTTGTACATGCCGCTGTCCCCAAAGAACATGGGCATGCGCAGGTCGGCGCTGAACTCGCGCTGCAGCGCGGCGTAGGCCTCGACTTGGGCGCGCGTGCCCTGCTCGTTGATGGCCTTGCGGAACTGGAGGGCGAGCCAGCTGAGGGGCTTGGAGAGGATCTCGCCCGCGGGGAGGAGCACTGTAGGGAAGCCGAGGGCCATGGAGATCAAGGGACGGTCGGGGGGCGAGAGGAGGTCGTTCCCGAGGACCTTGCGGAGGGACATGGCGTTCTGGGCGGCGACGGTGGTGGTCGAGTCTGGGCCGAGGTGGCAGCAGCAGACGCGCGTCCACCATGCTACCAGGACGTCGCCTTCTGTTACGAACGGGACTTCTTCTTCTCCTTTGGCTACTGCTTCTTGACGCAGCTCGTCGCGAGCGTCGGCCACCATCGTCTCCCAGAAGTCACGGGGGATGCAGACCATGCGGATCTCCTTGGGCCCGGCCAGCCCAACGATGTTACGGAGGGCATATCCTGCCATGCCGAAGTTGCCTACTCTCCTATCGGCGAGCAAGTGAGTCTCAGTCGGGTGTTTGCCAAACTCGGCCAGAGGATCCGTCTCGTATCCGATCGGGGTGGGAATCTCATCGTCACGACCTTGCAGTATCTTTGTCCACCCTTCGACGATGGCCTTCTTGCCCATCGCATCGAACGCGAGATGCGGCCAGTATAGAGACATGCATGTTGAGTCGCGGAACGTTGTGACATGCAGTCCTAGCGTCGGTCGGTCCGTCTTGAGATAGTCGTCGAGGGAAAGGGTTGTGCCGCCGGGGCGAACGAGGTCTGACAGTTCTTCTGGGTCTCCCACGACGGCTGGGCCCGCCAAGCCGTCAGGCTTGGGGATCTTTGAAGCAGTTGGGTGGTCATCGACGCTCTGATCGTGATGGACGTGTGTAAAAGCCACCGCGGGGCGGTCGGGAGTGAAGCTCTCAGGGACGTGATACTCTACTCTGCCATTTTGCTGCCCATCGGTAAGAACTCGTGCAGAAAAAAAACTTGCGAGGGGTCAGAGAAAAGGGGCAGAAAGGAGTGAACTCAGCCTACATTCCGTCTCAGCCTGGCACCAATCTTCTGGTACCCTTCGCGATGGATGAGCTTCTCAAGAGACTGCTGGAGCTTGCTAGGCTCGAGCGCATCGTCCAAGACAAACAGCGTGTAGACAATGACCTTCTTCCACATGAACCCATCCTCGAACCAGTGGAGTGGGATAACCTTGTCAGTTGGCCCTTCAGTCGGCTCGGGAGTGGGCCTAGAGAGCCCAAAGAGACCAAGCATATTGCTTGCTGCTTGCGAAGCAGAAACCCAGAAAACTGCACGTAGTATAGGCTATGTTTGTGAAATTCTTTTACTAGAAGAAGGGGTCACATCCTACGAGATAAACTAAGATGTACAAAAGGGGGGACAGAGTCTCGGTGCCGGGCAACAGTCCAAGAACCAAGACTCCCATGGGTCTGTATATGGAATTGCCGCTCTTCAGGCTCGGGGGTTTTCATCGTGGTGCTAGCGGCCGTTAATATCTTTCGTTGAGTAAAGACATGTTTGCTTGCAAGGCACGGGGAACCTGGAGTGTTTTCCCCCAAGCTAAGGATCCTTTAGGAGTGGGTATAGATACATAGTGGCGTGTCATATCCTGGACTAGGAAATTTGCGCCGACCAACTGCGGCTTAAGCGAACTAGACCTAGGTTTAGAAAGAAAAAAGAAGCATAGAAGCTTATTAAAAGCCGTTGAGCAGACATTTCCGGGATCAAGTCGCAAGTTTGATTGGGAAAATTCAGTAAACTGTCATCTGCAAGCTCTGTTTTCCAAGCATATCAACTCAAGGATACTTGGGAATCGGCGTAAGTAGAAGCCAACTTTCAAAGTACAGGCCACCACTTTTTTATGGATACACTGTGCCAATAATCATCCATCTATTAAACTCATCCATAGGGTACTTGGGAGGACTCCAGGGGGGCGTATTGAGGCCCCCCAAGTAGCTATCAGAAGTCATACTAATAGAATACATAGAATTTCTCAACACAGTAAGTACGCTAGGATGATCAATTGACCTGGATGACACTGCGCTTTAAACAAAAATATACCGGTGAGGGCCCTCTATAGCAGCCCTGATTCTTTGAAATTTGGCCCCTCCTTACGCCCTTGACCAAGTACGGTAATCTCCTCATAATCGTGCGATCCTTGATGTTCCATGCCCCAGCAATAGTCCCAGACCCTGCAGTTTAACGGTCCAACTATAGGCTTTCAAAAGTGGGAAGAAAGCGAGCCAGGGGAAACGGCAAGTTGAATTGACCCAGATTTTTGCCATGCTTGGAAATCCACCGACGATCAAGAAACGTACTCCGGTCCCTGCAGACTGGCATGTCTTTAGTCTTAAGAGAATCCATGCAGCGAGACAGGCAAACCTGGGTGAATGCCAAATTCTCCTGCACCCCTTACTTTTTTCCATTCAATCCTTTCGGGCACGTGGTTCTCTTTTTGGTTTTCCTCACGAACATCCAGCTTCTGAAAACCAACATTGCTTCTCTCCCCAGAGTCCAGAAAGAGTAATGTGAAACCATCGGAAACAATGGCGAACGAAGAGTTATGGGGGGAGTTTGCTGTCGGCGCCCTTTTCATCTGCCTCCGGTTCTTCGCCCGGATCAAGGTCGTGGGGGTGACCAATCTTCAACTCGAAGATCTGTTCATGCTCATCGCTCTGCTCGCGTACACGGCCGTCACAATCATGATTCACCTCATCACAGTCTACGGAAGCACAATCGGGCAGACGCCCGAGTCGGTGTACCTCCTCCCCAAGGAGATGGTCGCCAGCTTTGTCGTTGGGCAGAAGCTCACATTTGCAGACTGGCTGGTTTACCTGGTGTACATCTGGTCTCTGAAGGCGACACTGCTGGTCATGTTTTCCAGGTTGACAAAGGGACTTCGCTTTGAAGAGAGGATTTTGAAGGGTGTCATTGGGTATACAGCTGTGGCCTTTGTCGGAGCTGCAATCTCGCACATTTGCGTCTGTCTCCCAGTTCATAAGTCGTGGCAGGTAGTGCCATATCCCGGAGGTATGTCAACTCTTTTCATCTTAGTCCGATCCGAGTTTAGGGTGGTGGAAGGCTAACTGACTCCTTTGCCAGATGCTTGCGCCCTACGAAACTTGAACTACTACCTGGTCAGCTTCTTCAATGCCAGTTCCGACCTGTGCATCATCGCTATTCCGGTACCCATCATTTTCAAAGCCAAGATCCCCGTGTGGCGACGAGCACTCCTAACGGTGCTCCTCTGCTCCGGCATCTTCGTCGTCGTGGCCACCATCCTCCGGTCGTACTACTCCCTAAAGTCCATCACCACCCTCCCCGTCGCCGCAGGCTGGACCTCGCGCGAAACCTTTGTCGCCGCCGTCGCCGTCAGCATCCCGGGCATCAAGCCACTCTTCAGCCGGTCTAAATGGTTCCGATTCAGGTCCACGGGCGAGGGTGGAAACTACCAGAGCGGGGGCAAGGGGAGCTCTCACGAGCTTCGGACGATTGGAGGTAGTCTTCAGACACCGGGGTTCATGTCGCGTAGCCAGGATAAGGGCGGTTGGAGGGTTGACGGGAAAGATCACCGGGGTACGAGACTGTCCTCGGATGTCGGCAGCGAGGAGATTATCTTCTCTGGGCGAGATCAGAGTCAGTCGTCGGTTCGGGCACCAGCACCGGCATGATGGCGCTTTTTTTCAGGAATATATAAGGTGATGATCGATAATGAGGCGCGCTGTGCGATTTCAGCCTAGGGTTGTGGCGAGGATTAATATGATGCACTTTTATCATAAACTTTTCGGTTGACATTCCTTGTCTTGTTGCGCATCTACGATTCAATTTAGCAATGGAATAATTAATCTCATACATTCATCCCGCAGGGACCCAACGAACTTCTTTCCACATAACCATCTCACCAAAAATATTAAGTTCAGTATTGCTCACTGCGGAGTTATACTATTTGTTCTTACTAGCTGTCCTCTCCTCGGCTGTACGAGCTGGGTTCCTAACCTATAAGATCTTACTCCTAATATTATTAAGATCTAGCTGAGCTCTGTATATCTTGATATGGCGGCCTTATACCTATACGGCCCAGCCTGGCCCTGAAGTCTCTCGCCCTCTCTCCCTCACGAACGAAATAACCCCCTCCCCTTTCCTTTCCTACCCTACAACTTCCAGCTTCTTTGACCTCTTATTGGAGTGACGACTCTCGTTCTCCCCCATCGAACCCCCTGCCACTCTTCCTGTCTAGTTCAATATCTGTAAAAGAGCTGCCTTCAAGATCTCACAGCGTTAAACGATTGACAACAGGAACAACATCCTCACCGGAGCAGGCAAGTGGTATCTATGAAGTTCTGGGGTTTGGTTGTTTATAAGTATGACCTACCTCTTATAATCTTTCCTATAAAAGGGTGCTCCTATTTCAGAGTTAAATAACTACTGAACTTGATGAGTACTAATAAATTATCAGTTCAACCCTTATTTGTGTGGCCTCCAAGCACCCGAAACAACAAGACTGACAGAGGACACTGCCAACTCGGCACTCCGGCAGCCGCTATCACAAGACTGCCTCATTCTCCGAGGCAGCGAATCAAGGAGCAAGGCGTGATCGCGGGGCCCCACAGTGGACGACAAGGATGGCATAGGAGATGGATGCCGTTCTCTCCTCTGACATCTCGACGAAGCAATCTCAGACTAGTCACAGCACTTTAGCACAAGCACAAACGACGTCATGTTATAAATCTTTCCGCTATACTGAGTACAGACTCACAGGAACGTTGACTACTGTCTAAGCCATGTAGGCATATCTTTGACTGTGGGCAGGGGGCCCTGGTGCATCACTCTCCCGAGTCGGTTGGACAACATATGGCTAGTCCAAGAGCCCAGGCAGACTTTATAGGTTGGTTCTAGATTACCCGTAAGCTAGCCTGTCCATTTATAAATCTCCTTTCCTCTCCTCTCTCTTTTCTTCATGCATCTTCCAGCCATATTTCCATACCCCTCTCGTACACCATCTTCAGACATTATCATGGCAAGTAAGACGGATGCTTCCAAGAAGGTCCAGCAGGCCGTCTCGTGGCCTCGATCCTATGTGCTGCGCTCTCAGAGGCTATTCCATCAGAGCCTGACAAACCATGGCCTACCATATCTGCGTCGCCAGAAACCCGACTTCTGGACTGACCGTCAGCCCACCAAGATCTTTGAGTATCCGCAGCATCCAGGCCTGGGCATCCGGCTATTCAAGCCAAAGTCTCGCAGCGACGAGCCGCCACCGCCAAATGGATGGCCCATTGTATTCATGATCCATGGCGGCGGCTGGACCATTGGCAATGCCGAGATGGACGATGAGCAGGCGCACATACTGTCAACTAAGCATGAATTCTGCGTCATGGGGCTCGAGTATGGCCTCTCGCCCGGTCGTCCGTTCCCGAGTCCCATCCAAGACTTGGCCGGCCTGATCGAATGCGCCATCGGGGACACCAAGCTCGTCAGCGAGCTCAACCTGGACACCTCAAAGGTCTCCCTCGTCGGCTTCTCCTGTGGCGGAAGCCTGGCTCTTTCCCTGGCACAGCTTCCTGCACTGCAGAGGCACATCCATGCCATCGTTGCGTTCTACCCCCTCGTCGACTTCGTGGGATTGTTTCGCGAGGATGGGCCCGTCCGGAAGACGCCTTGGGGGAAGGTCGATCCCCTACCATCTGTGCTGCCCATGTACGCGTGGTCCTACGTTCCTGTTGGGCAGGACCTTGAGAATCCGCTGCTGAGCCCATGGTACGCTGCGCGCGAAGCCATTCCACAGCCCCTGTTCATGATCACGGCCGACGATTGCCTGCGCGAAGAGGGCTGCATGTTTGCCCGCAAGGCAGCTGGGCTGGATCTCAACGTCAACCCCCATGAGGTTTCCACGGAGTCATGGGAGGTGGAGAGCGTGCGGTACGAATTTGTTCCGGGGATGCCTCACTGCTTCATACACTTTTGGGAGGAGATCAAGGGGAGCGATGAGTGGGAGAAGAAGAGGCTTGACATCAACGAGCGCATCTGGTCAGATGTCGCTGCGTGGCTCAAGGCTAAACTAGGGGTCTAGACTGTGAAGGTTATGCAGAACGCTGCCATTGACGGGAATTACAATCGCCTAGAGAGGACTCTCAGCTTTAGGCACCTTAAGTAGATAAAGAATCCGAGGCTATTTTTGTTCTAGAGGGGGTCTTGTATATTACCATGATCCCTCTTATCCTTCTCTCGTGTGTTTTCCGCGGATTTCCCCGGTATTAGGTGCATAGTGTTGGGTCTTGTGTTGTGCATCGCCATCCATCTTGAGCTGTGATTCATGGGGCTTGACCGTCACGTCGTCCGCCTCATCATGAGCAAAGCAATCGTTCTTGGTGGAAGAATTGGAGGCCCTAACTTGGCTCCTGGAGCCATTATCACTTCTTTTCCATGTTCCGGTCCCGGAGATAGAGCTAGATCGAACCAGAGCGTTTATAACTCTCCAACTTGCGGCTCTGCAGCCCTGTTTTCCTCCCTCGAAGGTCCCTTTTGCCCCGTCCTTCCCTTCTTTCGCTGCTTTCGCTCCTCTTGCTCTTTAGCCTCGAATTTCCTTGACCCAACTCCATGGCGTCGATTCGTCTTCGCATCCCAACTGCCGCCTTCGCGCAACCTCAGCTCCAAGAATAGCTAATCATGAATAGCTCGCAATGTGTCCTGTGAATAGCCCCCTTCCATCCAGGTAAATTCGAGGCCGCGCTTCTCCGCCTGCGCCTTAACAAATTCATGAAACTCGTGATGAACCATATCCGTGACATCTTTCATTATTAGCGCCATTCTTTTGAATGGGATACCGTTACTGTTATCTATGGCCTTCAACTCATCGAAGAGCTGCTCAATAGCGACCCGCGCTGTTGCAATTTGTCCTCACGTACACACTGTAGGTGCAATATGCGGACACTCAACTCGTTGACCGACACGCAGACGACTATATCACGGTCGCGCACAGTAATGCTGGTTTCTTTTTTTCCACCTCGGTCATCTTGACTCAATGTGTGCGTAAGGCACGCAAACGGACCGAAATGGTTGTCTTGATGGCAAGGGTTGATGTGTGGGCTTTCGGTTGCCATATTTCAATAGGTGAGGAGACAGTAAAAAGTAGAAGGTTTCCTCTCGGTCAGCACTGATCGAGTAGATATACTGGTAGAGGAGTTGACGGCGTTCTACATACATACCAGCTGGTGTTAGGAAAAGCCTAGCTCGAAATAGCGGAGAATAACGAAGGAGGAGCTTGGTCTGGTTGGTTCATGGTAATCCAAGAACTTGAGTTCTTTATATGTCACGCTGACGCGGTGAACATAGCCCCTCCCCACACCTAGTCCATCTTATTGCACATCGCTTGTTACCCGCAGCGAAGAGCGTATGAGCTTCCCTAGACAAGGAAAAGAGTCTGGCCAATTCGCTTCATCTAGCACACGCTCGTGATGGTAGAGAGAGTAGAAGTTGCTTTGAGGACCTTTGCTTTGTTTACAGACGAGTAGAAAGAGTTGTAATTACACCGCTCTACCGCCAGATCGTGCAAGCACTGGACTGGTCGTCAATGAGTTGCCGGTGTCGTGAAAGTCCATGAGGCGCCATTGGGGATGAGGTTGGTGACGGTGGCACATGGCGAGGCCGAGGCGCTGGGCCAGGATAGTGTTTGACTCTATCTCGGTGCTGGACGTTGGCTCAGAACTCGGAGTTTCGGGAGGAGAACGAGGAGTTTGGGACGCAGCATGCTGGAAGGGGGCGACGTACAAGTTGGCTGGAGCAGGAAAAAGGGAGAATTTTCAGAACAGACATTCTCACAGAATCAGAACAACGAGGCAGGTAGGCTAACTTCAAGTGACCCTGATCAGTTATCACTACTTGAAAGCCAAGGATTTGAGGCATTAGTTTGATTACTAAAAGCGAAGCCTAACAAAAGAGAGCAAAACACACTGCATACAAGGCTAAACTGGAATATGCGAGTGATACGCTGTGCTTACCACTCCGGATAAAGGTCAATAATTGGTTCTGGAGTGTTGCCACGCGTGGCGATAACTTGCTCATTGAATGAATTAGTGTTGATAAAATAAGGTATCTACTGGTTCCATTTCAAAACAAGCCCCAATAATCGTTATTTTCATTTTCGTCCTTGTTCTCTTCTTCAGCCTGGGAGTTCTCTCCCTAATCGGTTTCTTTTTCGTTGATTTTTTCCGAGATATTGTTCTCATCCGTGGCTTTCTTCGCCTTATCCTTCTCCTCGATCTTCTCCCCGATCATCTCCTCGACCTTCTCCCCGATCATCTCCTCGACCTTCTCCTCGATCTTCGTCTCAATCTTCTTCTTGATCTTCTTGATCTTCTTCGCGCCCTTCTCCTCGATCTTGTTCTCGGATTCTTCCTCAGGCCGTGGAATTCCGTCATTTGGCCCTTCCAGTCCCGCCCTCTCAAAGTCGGAATAAAGATATCCATCGGGGAGCGCTCTCCAAAAATCCCATTTGCACCTGGATTTCGGAACGCAATACCCAGTCTAATAGACAATTAGCACATAAATGATTTTCCCATACATGGAGAGGCGTCGACGGAAGGCAAATACCCTTCTAAGCACGGTGCCCTTCATGCATTCGCAGCCAGGCTTGCACTTTCTTCGGCAAGAGGGAGGGGCCGGTTCGTCACAGGTCGCAGGGCATGGGATGGCACATTCGCTCCATTGTTGATCGAAGTTTTTCTTCAGCGGGCGAAGTTCATCCAAAGAATCAGTGGCGGTTGCTCAAGATGACTAAATGAGAGACTTTGACATGACAGAACATACCATGCACTTAGGGTCCTCCTTTCCGGTATCGCCGAGCCACTCTATAGGACGATATTTAACAAAGGGGTTATAGTAGCTATAATTAATTGGGCGGCGGGTTGCAGTTGCGATTGCAGGCGGGGGTCCGTAACGGCTTGTGGTGTACGTTGCCATGTCCGAAGGGTCAAAGAGTGCAAAGACCGAGATTTCCGGGACAACCAGGAGGAGGAAAAGGAGAGCCTTCATTGTTTTTTTTGTCGAGTCTCGCAATCGCATACACTGATCGAGTGATAAAGTTCGGAATTAAACGGCGCACTTAATGAGTGTGGTCGAGATATGTGTGTGCATGAATGACGATCAATTAAAGGAGTTCCGGGTCAAATAACTGGAGTTTGTATAGACTCTCTAGGCTGGCCATGTTCCGTACTTAATTAGTGAGATCTGGCTAGATTTTATATCGGGCTGTAGTTGGAGCTTGCTCAATAATAGGAGGAACTTGGCTGGCATGTGTTATTGTTTTTGTTGTGTTGTTGTTGTTGTTATTGCTTAATGTCGGTAGATCGCTCGATGGGGTAAAGGACGTCTACATACAGCTACCTGTTTTAAACTAAATACATAGATAGAGAAGCTTAGCCCGGGTTTCCAGAGTAGAAGAGGCGTAGATAACCTCTCCTCACTTATTCTCACTTGGTAAGGTGTATGTGCCTAGTTAGAGGAATTTAGGTTTTTTGAGATTTATTACACGCCTCCTTCGAAGCTAGGCTGTGTGCGAGATGCCGCTCCGACACGCTGAGGCCCACGGCCTTCTTTAACGTTTTCGTTTCTTTCATTCTATTTCATGGATGATAAACTAGAACTGTTCCAAAACCGGAAGGCTTGGAGACGGCATATTATCATGTTCGATATTTACAAGTGTTGCCTCTACGATGAGTTGTAATATCATAACGATGGTACCAGTCATTATATCACGGTGTGATCTCATCTTGTCATCATTCTTCGTATTAAACAAAAAGAAAAGGCCAGATAACACAAATATGCGGAAGCTAAGTCAAATGTCCCTTCCGCTTATTCGAAATTCGCGTTATCGACGCGTGATGGGCAAACCTTCTTTTTGACTTATAGTTTGGGTGATCTTCCAACGAATGATATATCTCGAATCGATCCAATAAACAATCAACTTCGGCACGAATCCGTGTTTGCGAAAAAAATGACGCACAACTAGGAGAAAGTCTATAAGCAGCCCGATTTCCTCATGGTGGAATTGATGGTTGCTTTCCACCCTGTCTGCCACTTGTGTAAGAGTCGACAAGATGCATTTCTTTTTCAGTATTCTGACGCTTTCAACTATTCTTGCGCCCGTTTACGCGTGGCATAGCGTCACTGAAGTCAAACGCGAGATGGTAGTCATCCCTCCTGATAAGGCTCATATCCAGTTCGTCGGCGTCGAGTACAAGACTGCTACGAAGAAGCTCCGCGAGTTCTACAACTACCCTAACACGGCAAATTCCACAAAATGGGAGGGCATGCATAAGCTGCTCGAAGTGAGTTGGGTGTGGCCCTTCACTCACAGCGAATAATCAAGGCTGATTCTTGCATCCTGTATTGTAGAAAAACAACACGATCGAGGCGGGGGCTAAGACAAACATCCTCCGCGTTCCTTTCAATTTCAACCAGCTCTTTATTGAGAACTCAACCACTCCTGTCAATGAAACGGAGTTGAACAACCTGCAGTCGGTCGTGGAAGCCATCGTTAAAAGGTACATCTACAAATACGCGACTCGGACGAGACCTGGTGGAAGTGCTCAAAGGTGCTAACAGCCCCCTTTAGCAGACCCGGTCCCTCCCCATTTGTGGCCATTGTGCCTGAGGTAGTCAATGGGACGCAACGCCTCCGAGACGCCGATGAACTGTATCAGTTCTGGAGGATAATAGCCAAGAAATTCCTGCATAACAACCACGTCGTCTTCGATCTCGGTCTTCCGGCCACGCCCGACAGAGCAATCGCGGCGGACATGATCCAGGAAGCCATCAGAGCAATCCGGAGAGCTGGGGCTCGGAGGTAGTATATCTTCGTACCCACAGACATGGCCACTCTGAGCGATCCACTTCGCTTCGGTATCCACGATCCCTCACATCGGACACTCTACGAAGTCGACATCAACATAGTGTGCGGGAGGCGTCATTTCCCTTACAGGGGGCCCCATCGGAGGATCAAGAAGAAAAAGGAAAGGGCTCCAGCGCTGATTCGGCCGTTGAATAAATGGATGGAGAAGACAAAGCGGCGGACAGTCGTCAGGCGGGTGCAAACAGACGAAGACTGCCCATTCGAGGTCGACAAACTCTTCAAAAGAATGGCAAAAAGGCCGGACAGGTGGGCCGGATTCCTCTGGAAAGAAAACTTGCATCATAGAAAAGACTTGAAACAACTAAGACCGTACCCAAACTCCTTAATAGGCTGATAGTCATAAATAGGCCGAGGTGACCTCTGAGGATCAATTGTACTAGAGGCCTTTATTTCTTTGCTTAATGTCCCGAAGGCAGTCGTGCTCATACTCACCTCGCTAGAATGTTGCTTAGTTCGGTTGTTGCTTGGGATGGAAACAAGGTGAGGCGACACATCACGTGAGATAAGATAGGAAATACAAAAGATAAGCGACATTGGATTTGGATACCACGTTCTAGAACGGCGTCGGTGGCAATCCACTCTCCATCGAGTCAGGCGTTCGGGGAATGGAAATAGGCCTAAGTATGCTACTTGGCGACTTGGACTAGATTCCTACCAGGAACCGTTTGTTTGGTCCCTGATGGAAGTGTTGACAGAGTCGTGTTCACCGAGCGCTGTCCCCTCGCCCCACCACGCTGCAGGTAAGACCCTTGGCCGACACCCTCCACTGCCTCCACCGTCCGCCAGGCGTTGAAGTTAGTACGTACCCTGCTCAATGGACGCTACCTACAGCAGTTTGAGATCACAACCTGTCCTTTCGTAATCCGCCAATCCAACCTGCAGAAGAACACCCCATCATCGCCCATTCCACCTCGCTCCTGGGCCGATTGCTCAACCGTCGCCCATCTCCTGTTCGCTTGAGGAATCACTCTACCCCTTTGCACACGAAGAATCGCTGCGCCCCCCTCGCAATATCGATATCCGCGCAGCACCTGGTTGGAGGGAAAAAGCGCCCCATCAGAAATCACCTACCGTCAGATCACAACATCCCGCTCGGGCCCTCTCCTCATAGTCGCTGCTCCACCCTCCAATTCTCCGTTGAATCGCATCGACACACGCTCCCCCGACTACCTACATGCAGCCCGCCACCGTCTAGCGACACATCCATCCATCCACCAGTCCTCGCATCCGCCCACGCACGTCTTTGATGTCCAGCGCAAAGGCCTCTGGCTCCAACGCCAGCGATGGCTCCTCCACACGGCACCGCGAGCACAGGCAGGGCAACCAGGACCGCAAGTTCACCGTAGAGCAGGAGGCGGCCGTCATCCGCATCCGCCGCTGCGGCGCCACAGACTTCTACGACATCCTCGGCCTCGAGTCGGTCAGGACGACGTGCACCGAGACCGAGATCAAGAAGGCGTACCGGAAACAGTCGCTCCTCACCCACCCCGACAAGAATGGCCACCAGCACGCCGACGAGGCCTTCAAGATGGTCAGCCGCGCGTTCGGCATCCTGGGAGACAAGGAGAAGCGTGAGAAGTACGACAAGTTTGGCGGCGACCCCGACAGTCGCTTCCAGAGTGCACAGGCGCAGAACCCCTTCTCCGGGTTCCGCCAGGCTGGCGGCGGTAGGCCAGCCGGCGGCATGTACGAGGAGGAGTTGACGCCGGAGGAGATGTTTGCACGGTTCTTTGGCGGAGGCTTTGGCGGAGGTGGTTTTGGAGGTGGCGGCTTTGGCGGAGGCGGCTTTGGAGGTGAGAGACTGATGATTCCCCAAACAATTTCATCTCCGTGGATCGCAACATGAACTAACCCCAATGCTTCTCTACAGGACCCGAATTCGTATTCAATTTCGGCGGAGGCCCAGGTATTCGTGTCCATCAGTTTGGCGGTGGTCGGCCGCAAACACGACCCCGCAACGCGCGAGGCAACGGCCAGCCACAGCAGCAACAGAACCCCTTACAAAACCTCATCGGCCTCCTCCCCATCATCCTCTTCTTCGTCGTACCCATGCTCTCATCCCTGTTCTCGTTCGGACCCTCGACCCCGTCAACACCACGCATGGTGTTCGAAGAACCCACCACCCCCTACACATACGGCCGAGTCACACCGAATTTCAAGATCAACTACTTCGTAAACGAGGGTGACATCAAGGGTTACACCGCGGCCCAGTTTTCGCGGCTCGACGTAATAGCGGAGGAGACTCGGTTCCGTGAGCTCGGACATCAGTGCGAGCGCGAGCTCATGGTGAAGCGCAGAAAGCAGGAGGCTGCCCAGGGCTGGTTCTACCAGGATGTGGAGGAGATGGCCAAGGCGAATGCGTTGCCCACAAAAGCATGTGATATGATCAACCAGCTAAAGCGGCCAAGAAAGTACGATTGATGGAAGCCGAAAGGATTGTGTGAGACTTGTGCCGCGCGTGGCTTCTGGATGTCAAATGTCTATACTATTTGGAAGAGGGAGTCGGGATCATGGGAATGGGCGTTCAATCTGTTTCTATCTGTACATGAAGTCGCTTGCGGAATAGGACCGGCACAGGCATCAAGACGAGCGAGGAGAGGATGGAGAGAGTCAACGACACCGAGGCAGATAGACATAGCGGACATGTCGGCACATTATTAAATCATTAATGTTACTTGGCAATTGTCATAACCTCGTTTCCTACTAGAATGACCACAAAAGCGGCTCTATCCATCTGCACTGCCAACCCTCCCATCGAGAGCACAACGGGTAGATCACCACAGCTGCACGCTCGCGGCCGGATCAAACCCGTGCGGCTTCCTCTCCACCTTGCCCTCCAGCTGCTCCCTCTCCCTCTTCTCGTCCGTGCTGTTCGGGAGCACGTACCCCCTCTGGTTCGCATACACCCTGATCCCCCGCCGCACAAAGTCGACCGAGTAGTGCGTGTGGCCAAACACCCACGCCCTCACCCCGGGCCACTTCTCCGACCACGACCACCCTCCCTCCACCAGCTCGGTCGAGTACGCGTCGAACCACGGGCTCCCCGTCTTGTGCGGGTTCGCGACCCCCCTCCTCGACGGCGCGTGGTGCGTCACCACTAGAACCTCCCGTCGTTTCTCCTCCCCCGCTACCCGCTCGACCTCTCTGCGCAGCCAGGCCGCCTCCTCGAGGTGCGTGTCGTGGTGCCGCTGCGCCGTCCAGTCCTTTATGTGCTTGAAGTCGCTGACGGCTAGCTGCACCATCTCGCGCGAGTCGTCCGGCAGCGCGGACCAAAGCGTGCACCCGAGGATGGTCAAGTTCTTCAAGTTGTCGTCGTCGCCGTCGTAGTCCCACCGGCGGCGGTGCAGGAGGACGACCCTCCCCTGGAGGACAGGCTCGCGCTCCAAACTCTGCGCCGCCTCAATGGTCTCCTCGTAGCTCCCCTTGTAGAATTCGTGGTTGCCCAGGACGAGGAAGACGCGCTCGAAGCGGGTCACCTGGGCCTCGAGGAAGGCGAGGTAGCCATCGTAGTGGCTCAGGTAGCCGGTATCGCCGGCGAGGACGAGGAAGGGCGCGGTGGCGGGGAAGGTGAAGGTGCGGTACTGCTCGCCGACTTCGAGGTGGATGTCGGAGAGGATCTGTAATCGGGGTCCTGGGGGTGGTTGTTGGAGGAGGGATGTCAGCCGGTGGGCCGCACCTTGGAGGAAGTCCATTGATGTGATGGGCGGGAGATCTGCGCTATCTGATGGGTAGTGGGGTGGAAGAAGCCAATTCAATCGACGATATGTAACGGAAGGAGACTGATTTATAATGTTTAATTTGTCAAGGACCAAGCCGATGCTTTTCTACTGGGTCCTCTCGTTCTAATGTAGGACTTCTCCCACGGCTTAGGCCTGAGACGGCTGATGGACCCAAGATACATACGGAGTAGATCGTTCAGCTTCGACTCAGCCTGTCCAGCTCAGCCTTCGTTAGTGTGCCCCGTCGCTCACGGCCAAGCACTAAGGCATCAGTACAAACCACAGGTCAAATAGCTACAGGAAGTCCTATGCCATACAGCACATGCTGGAGGCTGGCCATCTCATGGTAGGCTTGGTGAGATGGCAAGATGTAATGCTGACGGTCTCGGCACCTCGTCTTCCCCAATCACCAGACACCCGGGATGACAGCCCACTTCTTCGCCACCTTCTCCTCGCCAAACTTCTCCGCATACCACCTCTTCCCGCTAACAGCCCGGGGCAGCATGGTGGTAAACTCATTAATCAAAAAGGTCAGCGCGGGCACGCACCCCCAGCCGCAGGCCATCCAGAAGCCGAACCACTCAACCCACTCGCAAAAGTAGTGCGGGAACAGCATGTACTTGAACAGCCCCGCCTGGGGGATGCGGTAGTGCTTCGCGGCCGCGTTCCCCCTGCGGCTCTCCCTCCGGCGGATCTCGCGCAGCTCCTCGTCGTGGAAGTAGTTGCCCGCCAGCCCCAGGTAGAAGACGGTCACCCCGGCGACGAACTGGGGGGTAGGCACGGCCTGCTCCCACGCGGCGGCGGTCGTGGGCCCGTAGGCGGCCAGCCAGCCCCCCAGGCTGACGCCGTTGAGCAGCTGGAAGAGGAGGGCGGCCTGCCAGGCGGTGGGGTGGATGGGCGAGATGGACGGCTGCAGGAACGGGTAGGCCACGGCTCTGTAGAGGTAGTGGATGACCTGGAGGGAGGGTGTGGTGGGTTGTGGTCAGCGGGATGGTGCACGTCATACAGTTTGGAATGGGGGGCGGGATGGACATACGAACAGCCCAGCGAGCACCTTGTTCTGCCAGGGGAGGTCCTCGATGCCGTGGATGGCTGGCAGGGTCCGCATCATGTAGAGGAGGGTGAGGAATCCGGGCACTTCCATGGTGAACCAGCCCAGGCGGCCGGGCAGGTTCAGGCGGCTGGCGACGGATGTTTTGCCCATGGGGTAGAACGTGGTGACAAACTGCACCGCGCCGAGCTACAATGCGAGAGAGCCGTCAGTTAATGTCCAGAGAAACTGGCCTCGCTACATAGGTAAGGTCGTGTAGACAATTGGCTGTCTGTTGAGACTCTGGAGGGAACTCACAATGGGGTACGTCCACTGGAAGATGGTGAGCAGGAACCTCCAGTTCTCCCTCGTCACTGGAGGGTACCATTCCCGCAGCGTAGCGATGTTGAGTCCCAGGACCGAAGACATTGTGGCCAGCTTGGGGGACGAGACGGCAGGAGACGAGACGAGACAATTCGAGGATGCAGGAGGAAGAGGACAATGAGCAGCAGATGTCCGCTGGAAGTTGTCTATCCCAATTGCCGAGTCTCCACTTTCCACAGCCAAATCCTCCGTCTCACACCCACCGATCAATGGCTCCTGGCACCAGGATGTAAAAATTTCTACTCAAGAAGGTACTATGCCCGAGTTATGTGCATTCCGGGGAGTGGCCACGGGTTGGGTTTTTGTTACGCATCTGTTCGTCCAGCAAATGTGAAGCCCTGGGACTCGTCAGATCTACATCCGCGATGGCTGCAAGGCGCAGATAAAATCCTATGAGAACTGTTGTTCAACACCACGCCAGTTACACAGGCAAGTCACTCTTCTTGTGTGGCAAAAAATATGCATTCTATCCGCCTGTATTTATAATTTCCCTTCAGGTCAGCACATGCCGCATCCCGTCATGCCTCATGTCCCATTTCTCCATTATTCTAACGCCAAACTATGCTCTCTGTCGTTCCCCGTCCCTCATATAAACCCAAATAATCACATAAGCACAAATAGAAGAGTCTCAAAAAGGGGAGAAGAAAATATAAGAAGTTGGAAAGCAACCCCAGAAATAGAGAAAGAAAAATGTCATCGGCTTGCAAAGGCCATCGCACCAACGTATCTGCCAGCTCTCTAATGCTGCCAATCATGCGTGTCTATCTATACAGGTCTCCCACACATCACATCACGATACAGTCCCTATCCCTTTCGCGTGTTCCGTATAGGTTTTGTCTAAACGCTGCAGGCGCGGCCGCAGCCTGGCCCGGCAGGCGCTGGCCCTGCCGTGGAGGGAACGCGCCGTTGTTACTGGCGTTGGTTGACTGCCGAGACATGTTTGGTGAGCTCCCGGGGTGGTTGGGATGTCCAGGCGGAGGCACGTAGGGCTCCGACTGGGCCGCCTGCTCATACG
Source organism: Clonostachys rosea (assembly GCA_026958235.1). Lineage (NCBI taxonomy): Eukaryota > Fungi > Ascomycota > Sordariomycetes > Hypocreales > Bionectriaceae > Clonostachys > Clonostachys rosea. The sequence continues at coordinate 1,589,718 of CP110207.1, forward strand.
GTGGCGGCGCATCGGCACCCTCCTCCTGGGCTCTATTCGTAGCCGGCACGTTACTCCGGCGCGGAGGGACCATGGGGCGGATCTGCTGTGTCACCGGGCGGGGAGGTGTCCGAGGGGTGTTGTTCGACCCAACAGTCACGTTAAGATTGTTGGAGCTGCGTCGCGCGGGAGCAATGCCTGTTGACATGCCAGATGAAGATGGGGTAGTGTTAGATATGCTTCTGTATGGCTGGCGGCCTTGCTGCTCGATGACGCGGTTTGAAAGCTCTTGCTCCCTCTTACGGCGAGCCTCCTCTTCCCTGTGTTTTTGGTCTTCCTCTTCCTGCAGCTGCAATGCCAGGGCAAGATCTCGGTCTTCCTGCTCAGCGGCCGATAGTGCTGGGCCCGCTTCAGACTCACTTATTGTTTGTCGTGCCTTTCCACGTTTGTTCGACACAGTAGTCCATTCTGAACCTTGTCCTTCAGAATAACCTCCAAAACTGCTTGAAGCGTCCGACCCAACGACCTTGAAGTCGCCAGAAAGATACTGGGTGCGCTCCCCATTGATGTCCACCAAGCTTTCCCACACAACCTCCTCGTGGGAACGGTACCCATAGTCCGTCACAAGCGTGACCAGTTGTTTCGTTTGCGGGTGGCAGTATAACGTGCTGAAATGGTCATTTCTAAAGAGAATGGCAAAAGTGCCAGGCCGGATAGCTCTGGAGATAACCTGGATACCCCAGGATGTGAGTTGCGTGGCCGAACTCTCCAGGAAACCCTTGACTGTGTAAACATCCTGGTAGAGCTGCTGCTCGTCCTCTGTCAGACCGATGCTCGAGTTTGAGAGTTTGCGATCCAGCTCCTCTTCACGGAATAGCAAGTTTTGCGCGTCTTCGTATGAAGCTCCCTGGCGTTCCATGGCCTCATAAGCCGGGTCGCCGAGTGGAGGGAGCCAACCGTGGATAAGGGGGATCTTGAAGGTAGCATAGAGACCCATCTCCTGTGTGTTTTCGAAGGTTCCCGGAATGTAGGTACCCCTCTCGGAAGGTTCCAAATGGGTCAGGGTGGTTCTCTCAAACGCCTGCCTTACAGCATCAGAGGGAGCAAACCGTGGATTGACGTTCATCCCTGTGTGCAGGCTTTGCAGAAACGCGTACAAATCAGTAATATCAGGTAGAGAGCCATCCTCTCCCAGTCGTCGTGGAGACATCAACTCTTCGAAGACGGCATCCAAAAGAAGGTTGAGGCTGACTTGCTCCCTCGATCTGAGAACCTCCACCAACGTAGCATCGCTGTGATCTGGCGGGGTTGTCAGGGAGAGGGCGTTGACCAGGGCCACCAATGGGCAGGGCCCGTTGGCATTCTGTACAAGGATGGGCGACACGCGGGTGTCTCCATTGGAAGAATTTGAGTCTTGCCAGCGAATGTTCTTCACCTGGTACGTTTCCGCCTTCGCATCTACTGGCGGTCTGGGCGAAGTCCATCTTGCGTCATCCTCGGTCGGACGAGTGGGCAGCGCCGGGTTATCTTCTGAGGGTGCTGCTCCTGGTGTTTGACCACGAGAGGATCCAGGAGGCGGTCCATTGGGACCAGGCAAAGACTCAACGTCAATGAGATTCCAATCGCTCGACCCAGCCATTTCTTGTGGTGGAATGGCAGGTGCCTTGCCTTTATCCTTGTCTTTGTCCAGAGCAGAAACATCTCCCCAAATATCTCGGTCTTCCGCTAGGCTAAGATCTGAAACCGTTGCGGCAGGTCGGACAGGACTTTTAGACATGTCGCGCTTCGTACTCCCCCAGCCAGGCTCATCATCGGATGGCAACGAGACCATGCTCGCCGTTGGAAGCGGGGGAGGTTGCATGTACGACTGCGGCGGCACATTCGGGGGCGTCTTTGATGGCCCGACACTACCTTGAGCCGGGAGAGGGGATGCCTGCCGTGGTGGAGATGGTCTTTGCGATGGCGCATTAGACGATGGAGCGGTTGATGCCCATGGATTGGTCTCGGCTTGTGGTATTATCGGAGGCTGTTTGGTCGGAGGGCCTGGAGGGGCCGATGGCGCGGCCCACGGGTCATCCAGCAGCTCGACAGGAGAGTCCAAATACGCCGCGGCTGCATCATGTGGTCCAGGCCATGCAACTGCATTGGACTGCGTCTTGTTGGGAGGCAAGGCATCCCAAATGTTTTCGGTTGAAGCCTTGGGGCCACCATCGGGGTAGGAGGAGGTCGAAGGAGGGAGCTCGGGGGGAGGCCCGGATGCTTGGGAGTATATGGATGAGGCTTCAGTCTGCTGCCTCGATAGTGTTGGCTTCCATACTGGGGGTCGCACTGGGTCCTCGCTCAGATCCAGCTTGGACAATTGCTCGGTCGGCGGGGTGCTAGCTGCAGGCACGGGCTTTCGCAAGAATGGGTTTGTTTGCTTGCGTTGCGCACTGCCAGGCGCACCGCCAGGTCGGAGAGCTTCTGGGATCGATGGGGTACGATCGCTTGCATCGCCAGAAGTAGCGGGGGTAGAGACCACTTGGGCCGTGCTGTCTGCTGCCTGTGGAATCGGAGGCGGCCCGCCCACCCTCAAACTTGCAGGAGCTTCCAGAGGGTTTTGTCGCGAACGATCGCGATTCGACTTTAGATGTCTGGGCTTGGGCCTAGGCTCAGGCGCCTCGTCATCCGTGGAATAATATTCCCATGAATCTCTCGATCGAAGCGGTGGTTTCGACTGGTCGGAGTTGGAGTAGGCAGGAGGCTGGGAGACGTCGCCGGGGTGGTTCATATTGAGGTGCTAGCCCTGGTTTGGGCCTCGTGGGAGACTGGCCGATCAGCGATTTCGATTGTCGAGTTCAGGGTCTTGAGAGCGTTCTCTCTCGCGAGTGGAATTGAACGAAGAGACGGCGCAGGACGAGGCCGTCATACGTCGGAGATATTCGAGTCGCCCGTTCGAGTCGGTACAGGGCGCAGTAGCCAGTCGTTGCGCATTCCGGACCCAAAGGCCAGCAACGGGAGAATTCACAGGGGTTCGGAAAACAAAGAGCAGCAGGTCTGCTCAGCAGTAGGAGACTGGATCATCCAGTCAACAAGATCTCGCTTACTCGGTGTGGGGGATGGAAGGGTAATCGTCGTTAGCTCGAGGTGGGGATTTCGTCACCAGGCGGCGTGTTCCTGAAGCTGGAGCCAAGGTGAGCTTCAGCCCCAGAGCAGCAGTGGGGCCAATGCTACCGCGCCACATGGCGGTGCAACTTGACCTGGGCGTCGGCGGCGACGAAAAGTGGCTGATTGTGGCGCAACGACGTCATCTCGTTGCCTCATCACAGGCAGCAACGCCCAACCGCGCGTATCACGGCAAACGTTACCGTCCAACACACACCTGCGATTAGTCCTACAGATACGTGAGGATTATCCTCCGTTATGGCGTCCGTGTTCATCTGATCTCAAGCATGATTATATGCTATTTATCGGGATCGGAAAATTCCCCATGGGGCATAACGTATCGCCGCTAGCCAGGGGATTGAACGATCAGTCTCCCCAGATTCTGAGTAGAACTGGCGTCATAGCTCAGTTCGCAACGATCCGATATCGCGTAGAGCTTTGCTTAGTTTAGGTCAGACGTCTTAAATTCCTAAACTTTTCCGTACCTAGTCATCCGACACTCTTTTTACCCTCGCTCGCCTCAACAAGAGCAAAACTCTATCAAAGTGTCATCCGTTATAGGCAGTTTCATGCAAACTATATTGAATTTTAATACTTATCAATGCGCAATCGTAATAGATCAGCGTGGGTAAGTTATCCTATTCGCGGGCTGAACTTGAATGCTCCTCAATCCGAACCTCTCACAGTGTCTTGAGATATCGCGATCTCTGCCTTATGGCAAACTCCCAGATATTTGGGAGGCGTTTAGATAAAAACTCAGATGGGCCCAAAAGACAAGCTTTATTTGGACGTTATACGAGGAAGCGAGGATGCTACCAGCGGTATCAGCCTCCAACCAAGCAACATGTTATGAGATATTCGTTCTGTGTTTGCATCGGACGAACACCTCGTTGCCAGGCCGTGTGGGGCATGCAGACAGGCGGTATCAGTCCCAGTGAACTACGACTACAAAGTGGCTAGCGGGACACGCTGATGTACCTCAAGTCCCGGGGTCATGGCATTTCTTCAATGATGTCTCTGTCGGAGACACCCACAGTTTCTTCGGTCGCGATTCTCGTGGCTCACTACTTTATTGGGGTGGTCAAACAATCGTACACGCTACAGCCTTACCTCGTTTAGTTGCCTGAGAGACGTATCAATCACAGTAACCGGCTTTCTTTCTCCTTCTCTGTCGCTCTTTTTTTCCTTTTTTTTTAAAAAAAAAAAGAAGAAATAAATCACGAACAGAGTTGACGTTGCCTGAGATGATGATGATATGTCATCAAGGGATTGGTAGCTACTTACATTAAGCATGGGATTGGTGGGAGTGGCCATTCCACACGTAGGCATTGTGATATTTCGAGAGGGGGATTGACTGGGCACTCACCCGCTGGTATGCACAAAATCTCCGGGAGCTTCAATTCTCCGCTAATGGCGATGAGCTGTCTCTGCTGGGCGATCCACAAAGCGGCATGTGGCATGAATATTGGATCTGCTCGGGGCAGCGCATTGTCGATGACCTGGCGTATGCGTGTCATGCAGTTAAGATGACCAATGGCGATGCCGCTCCACCGTCTGCAAAGCAGCCGTCAGTGCTGACTTCATTGCGAAAGAGGAGGCGGTGGTGGGAGGATGGAGCATGATGTCAACACTGGGACACAGTACACTCCCGAACGGGGGTATGATCATGACATGTAGAGGCTTAGGGGTGGGCAAAAGGGCCTTCAACGTACAGGTTTGAAGCTCAATTGGATGGGAGTAAAGGTAGAAGTATCATAAGCCACCAATTGCATCTACCAATCTACCGTCGCGAAAAACAAAGCTGCCATCAAGAAAATCGTGGAAATACGATTAAAGTTTTGATTCATCCAAGAGGTATGGTTTATATCATTAGTCATATATGTTCATGAAATCATTCATCATCTTCAAGGGACAGCATAGCGTCCTTGATTTCTCTGCTCTGCGCCGAATTAGTGGTTTGCACTAAACCTTGATAGAAAAGAGGGCATGAACTCACCCAAGGAGCAAGGCTGAGAGCCGTAGTGTACGATTTTAATGCCGCAGCTTTATCTTGTCCTTGCATGGCATACGCTTGGCCAAGAAGCAAATGAACGCGAGGCTCGTCCGGGGCGATTAGCGCAACAGCTCGAAGGTCCTCCAGGGCGGCACCAGGCTGCCCAGCGTAAAGATAGATTCCCGCGCGCTGCATCCTTATCAATGCCATGGTGAGTGGTGGGGGGTTGAGCCGGATGCCTCGTCGCAAGTATTCAATCGCACTTCGTCGTTTCTGCAAGTTTTCCAAGACCTGGACCGCATTGTTAGAGAAACCCAAATTAACAGGGGGACAAGGTAACATACGCGGGCGACGTAAGTGTAGATGATGGGATTGGATGAATTCATTTCAACAGCCGTCAGATAGTGCTTCAATGCCACGTCATTGCGACTCAGCCGTTCATAGGCACGTCCAAGCCCGACCCAAGCTGTGTAGAAGCGCGGTTCTACCCGAATGGCGCGCTGGAAAGCTCCGATAGCCTCGTAGTACTCTTCTTGCTCCATGAGCTCATATCCGAGGAGAGAGTACGCCTGAGGCAGCTGGGGAGAGAGCTGACAGGCGCGTCGAAAGCACCTGATCGCTTCATCTCGGGATCGGCATACAGAAAACGAGTTGCCTACTGCACACCATGTTTCAGGAGATTGGAAATGGCTCTCAGTAAGCTCGTGTGCCAATAACGATAATGGAACCTCGTCCTTGAGATGCCACAGGACGGTAGAATACACTTCAAAATCCTCAATCCACGAAGGAGCACGTTTTCGCAGCGCCTGGAAAGTTTGCTTCGCCTTCTTGTAGTCCATTAACTCGTACTGTGCGCGCGCTGACTTGGAAAGAACCCAGGGAGTTGCCTGGAGCTCAATGGGGAGGGTCGCAAAGGCATCTAGGCATGCTCTAGGCTCGTGTTTGCTTAAGCTCTGATAGGCGGCCCCTAATGACTGGAGGATACCAAGCAATCTTACGGTCCTCTCTCGCTCTGCAATTGCTTCCCCCCTTATAGACTCAAGCTTGGTTGAGGGGTCAGTTTCGGGAGTGGGTGTCGGCGAAACGGCGGCCTTCTGCTGGGGCAGAGTTCTCTTTTGCGCCGGGCCAGGTCGAGCTGCAGCTGTAGCCGCAGGCTTTTGGCGATCTCGAACTAAAGTCGTTGGTTTGGCAGGGCGCCTTATTGCCTCTCTAGTACTGGGTTGGAACGCTGGCCGATCAGCGAGGCCAGAGGTAGTTGCAATACGATTGTGTAATCGAGCACTCCTGCGTTGGGTGCAAAGGGAAGGGGTTGGAGCGGTCGTCCGGGAAGTAAAATCCGTTTCTGCAAGAACTGGGCCACTGTGAGGGTTTGGCTGTTCCGTCGAGTGATCAAAGCCTGGGCGCTGACGTTTCTTCGGCAATGTTGTCTTGACCTTATCAGTGTCATTCGTAGGCTTCTCATTCTTTTTTCTAAGAGACACGTTCTGAATATTCACGCCTTGCGGGGGGGTTCGGGTATTATAGCTCGATGGTTGTTCTGGGTACGGAGGAGTCTGTCTCGTTGTGGCATTAGCCACCATCGATTTCGAACCGGGACGGTCTGGTTTCGAGGTAGGTTCTGGGTGGAAGCGCTCGACATTGAATATATTCGGCATATTTAGGGAAACTCCTGGAAGAAATTATGGTCAGGAAGCAGCTCGTATTCTTAAAAAGAACGGAGGGGGACGTACCAATGTCAGATAAATTGGTCAAGGCATCCCACATCAAAGGATCTGCTTCCAGAGCCTCAGTGAAGTGGTTTGCTGCATTCTTATTATCCTTGTTGTACCTATGCAGTTTGGCCAGAAGACAATTGACTGCCGGACGGTCAGGCCAGAATCGCTGGGTCAGAGCATCTGGAGCCAAGGGCGCACTGCCATCCCGATTTCGAAGCTGCCAGTGTGGCTTGGCTCGCTCCAATGCTGAGATTCCCTCGAGGTAATTTCCCTGGGACAAGGATGCCAATGCGAAGACGTATGAGCACCCCAGGTGGTCGCCAGTCAAGCCATTCTCGCAGCTATACTGACGAGCGAGGCCGTACTGGCCCAGACGAAGGCAGGCCAGTGATTTGAGGTGCGCCCAGGTGCCATTCTCGGGGTCCAATGCATGCAGAATACTGGCGAGGAAGAGGGCATTGTCGCTAAGGTCGGCATCGAGGTAACGGTACACTAGCCGCAGTTGGTCGTCCATGGCGAAAGCCTCATGGTGCAGCTGGAGAGAGGGTGATGAAGCTGTGGGAGCTTCGTCTGTATTGAAATTCGCAGCTGGGTTGGACGAGGAACACACAGTCATGTGATTCGCCTACATCATGCAGCGGGGTACCTGAAGAAATCGCCCGGCAACCGTCAATATGCACTGCCAGCTGTCAACGTGGTTGTACTGTGGCTAGCCATGCAGGCCAACGGGACGCAATCGGTGGATAACGCCTCATCTCCAAAAAACAAAAGGCAGCTTACTGTTGTGCCAAGGATGTTCCAGCTGTGGGCCTGGAAGCTGGGAGAGCTTGGAGACTGGCTGGTGGAGACCGCTAGGTATCCATGATCCCGCTACCCTAGACAGACAATCCTGTCGCTGAAGGGTTGGAAGGTCCACTGAGGATAATGACGGGCTAGTTGGAAATATCCATGTAATCAGCAAAGCAAGCTGATTCGATTTCAAATATCCAATACAAATAGTAGCTGCTGAGGTGGTATAAGAAGCTTACTCCTTTTGATTCGCTGTTTTAACAACAAGAAGTTTTGGTTTTGTTCATGCCCAGTTTTGTGAATCCAAATTGATCAGGAGCTAGTTGATTGTCTCCTACATAATGAGAAAACTTTCCCGGCAGCGGATACACCCATGGCCTCGAAATACTTTCCTATCAAACTCTAGGAAAAATTAGGATCTTACCCTATGACTTGGTAGATAAAGTTAAGTCTGGGGCTGCCGTGATGACGTTGTGTGGTATTGGCTCTAGGGTATGCCACCAGACATTGAAGAGAGAACTGTCGCCATTCTGCCCCAAGGAGGGAGGAGTAATCCAAAATGGCTAGCTAGCCTTATCCAAGCGTTCCTTGCTCTTCATCGAACCAAAGATTTCTCCCAACAAACGCCGCAGGACCCGCCGGAAGACTCCTTCTGGGCGTTTGCATGCAGGGAGCAGGCACTATCCCCTCCAGGGAGTTCCTCTAACCACAAGGCTCATGGGGTAGGGTAGATTGATGGTCGATGGGATAAATAGTTTACTCCCCAGCATTCCCCAGCATTCCCCCTTCTTGCAATGCTCCCTTCGTCTCGACTTGCCTAAAACAGACCCCCACAATGCCAGAAGGGAGAGGCAGTACAGCTTCGCCGCCCACAAAGCAGATTTCTCGACGCTCTTTGACGAGCTGCCATGTATATTCCATGTCCGATGTCTTTTCAGGGGTTGGATGATCAACTAATTGGACCAATTCACACCCATTAGAATTGTCGTTTGAGGTAGTCTCCCACAACTGAGTTCGCTGTTGGTTCCATAGAGGTCTAACTCTCCTCCCACTTGCAACACAGACATCTGAAATGTGAGTAGATAACCACTGAGAAGGAGAAGGAGACCCCAGCGACAATGCTACCGGCTTCTATCGCTATCTGCAAAATAAGCCTTCTCAGTCACTCGGCAATATTCAGTATGTTGCCTTCGGCCTTGGTAACAGCAAATATCAACACTATAAGCGTGTGGTGGGCGTGGTAGTCACTGCTATCGACGGCCTGGGAGCTCGAGCACTCATGTTTGTGACCAAGGCTGATGACGCTGACGGAAACACTGAGGAGAAGTTTCCCTCCGGTTTCTACAGAAAAGGCTGGACCTTACCGAGAGAGAGCCGTTATATGAGCCTAAGTTGCAGGTGGAAGAGGACAAGTCTCTGGATGTTATTGACCTGTATTCGGGTGAACCTATATCAAGAGACGACAGTAAATCCTCAAGTGCTGTGGTATCAGCGCCTATAAATCACGCGATAGACCTGTTCTAAAACTCATCTCGAAACTGCGTACACCTGGACGTCGACCTCTCCGCCCATCCCACCATTTCGTATAAGACGGGCGATCATATCGCTGTCTGGCCTGTTAACCCTGCAGAGGAGGTGGATATCCTGCTCCGTCAACTTGGTCTACGTGATCGCTGCAATATCCCCATCATCATCAAATCTCTTGATTCCACGAAGAAAATCCCGGTCCCAACCCCGACTTCGATGAGATTTTGTTCAAGCACTATTTGGAGATCAGCGCCGCCGTGTCAGCAGACACCCTTGGCTCACTTCTTCAATCCGCTCCATCTCTAACTGTCCGATTGTTCTTGGGACAATACGTCAAAGACAGGCAAGCTTACATCCAGCTCGCGGAAGAAAACCACCTGACGCTGGGACGCCTGCTACGCATGTCTGCTATCAAGGGGGGTTTGTCCAAAGACGGCGACTGGGCCAACCTCTCACTATCATTCGTCGCCGAAGTCCTCGAAGCCCTGCGACCCAGGTTGTATTCAATTTCCAGTAGCAGTATGCTCGCGCCACGGAAGCCAGCGATCACAGCTCTTGTGGTCGAAAAGCCCCTGCGCAACCGTCCAGTAGAGTCCATCACCGGCTTAGCATCCACTCACTGACACAAGGTATCAGTATCATCAAAGAACGAGTTTTTCCCTAGCCTTCACGTAGCAATCCGAAAATCTAAGTCCCATCCGCCTGCCGCAACCAAAGACATCATCATGAAAGGTGCGGGAACTGGAATCGCACCCTTCCGCGCATTCTTGCTGGAGCGCGCCCGTCTTCACGCCATGTCGCGCCCTGTCGGACGTACGATCCTCTTCTTTGGCTGCAGAGATCCTAAGGAGGACTACATATATCAAGAAGAGCTGGAGCAGGCTACCGCCAGTTTACCTGGGGCTGAGATTGTCACAGCTTTTTCGAGGACTCAATACCCTGGCAAGGCGGGCAGGGGCTATGTGCAGGACGCTGTTAGGAGCTCAGTAGGATGATTGCTCAGCAGGAGGCGCGGGTTTACGTGTGTGGACGGGCGGCCATGTCGAGAGAGGTGGCAGCAGTGCTGAAGGATGCCTTGAAGGCTAACGGGGATCTTGGAATCGAGAATCACGCTGAGTGGTGGACGAGCTGGAGGCGTATGGGAGGGTTTTCAGAGGATGTCTGGGGTTGATATTGCTTCTTTTTAGGCGGTACCAGCCGAGGTAGGGACTAGATTCCGCTATGTTAATAGTCAATAACAAGAATAAGGAAGATGAATATGCAGTAATATGCAACCTCTAGGCCATTGGGGCGTGCTGACTTGATGTGGTCAGCTCATTGGCTCACCTATCAAGGGGGCAGTGCCAGGTGGCGAAGCCCTCCGTCAAACCAACCGTTGTGCTTCCCTACGTAGACAACTCTACTAATGCAGGTAAGAACCTGCGCGATAGGTGTTTGGTCAGTGTGAGATTGGCCAATGTTACCCTCTTATGGCCTCACAGCCTGTAACTGTGGCTGTGGCTCTAGGGGTACGTTGGTCGGGTTATATAATCCACTCTGGTCCTATGTACATGTAATATTCTTACTACAAGGAGAGATTGATCATGTCGAGAATCCATCTCTCCCCATGCTGTGAAATGCCATCTATCAGCCATGGAGGCACTCAATACTCTCCAAGTCGCTGGCGGTGTGATCCAGTTCCTGGATTTTGGGAGTAAGCTGCTTTCTAATTCTAGAAAGCTGTATCGATCCGCAGATGGTGTTTTATCCGAGAATATCGACCTGGAGGTAGTCACCACCGACCTCGCCACCATACTTAAGAGCTTGGAGCGCAAATTGCCCCTTTATCGCGAGATAAAGGAGGATAAATCGGAGGACGAGAAAGCGTTGGATGAGCTTTGCATTAGATGCGTTGCGATCGCGGAGGAATTGATTGCACACCTCGACAAGCTAAAAATTGTCTCAGGCAAGGATGAATCAAAACCGTCTGAGGATGACAAGGTCGGCAGAGGCAGTCTTCGGGACTCCCAGTCTCAAGATAAGCTGGAGCGGGGCAACTGGAGCTCCATGCTGAAACCCAGTGCAAAGGGGAAGTCCAAGATGTTTAGGAAATGGAGTGCTTTTCGGAAAGCATTGGAAGCTGTTTGGAGGAAAGAGGAAATCGAAGCAATGGCCGCGACACTTCGGGAGTTTAGATCCGAAATTGAATTTCGTATCCTGGTAATGTTTCGGTAAGCCATGAACCTGAATCAAAGCAAGCAAGAAGCTGGCTAACTGGGGGTAGAGCAACAATAAGCCAGCTCGTTGTCCAGCAATCACAGTTTTCTCGGCAACTGACCGAATCAACCCGGGCTATTCTTGATAGCTTCATATATAGCCGAGATGACCTTGCGACACAACTCCGGGGTCAGGTGGAGAAGCTGGTTTTCTCTGAGATCTCAAAACGTGATATCAGGGCAAGGCTACCGGAAGATCAGACACAACATTTAAAGGGAGAACTGAAGCTTGCTGGAACATTCCACTATCCCAAGGGGGCGAAAAGAGATGAAGAAAGCATAGAGGAGCTTCCAGCCCGTGCGTACGAGGTGGAAGAGAGCATCCGACTGCTCATGATCGAAAATGGCGTCCTTAGCAGTTTGAGCTTCGATTCGATCCATGACCGTAAGGATAGTGTGGATGTGCCTTTCCAGAACACTTTCAAGTGGATCTTCGACGAACCTGGATCGATTGAAAGGCCGTGGAGCAACTTTATGACGTGGCTGCGGCAAGATTCTGGGATCTACTGGATTAATGGAAAAGCCGCTTCTGGAAAGTCGACCTTGATGCGATATCTCCAGGACAATGAACAGATACGGGAAGGGTTGAATGAGTGGGCCGGATCTATGCCTCTGGACATCTGTCACTTTTTCTTCTGGAACAATGGTGATGAATACCAAAAGTCTCAGAAGGGATTGCTGAGATCGCTTCTCCATGATATTCTTCAACAGCATCGAGACTTAATTCCCGCCATTATGCCTGAAGCTTGGGAGGCCTGGTCCTCGCGAGCTGATTACCTTATATCAAATAGCGGCTCACTTCGTAATCCGATGCTACGCCCTGACCCGAAGCCGTGGGGTATGACACAGTTGAAGGGTTTCTTTCGAACTTTACTCCAAACGTTGGAGAGTAGGGTTAAGCTCTGCTTATTTATTGATGGGTTGGACGAGTACGACGGAGACCATTACGAAATCGCTGAGATGTTTGAAGAAATCGCTCAATCTTCCAATATCAAGCTCTGTTTGTCCAGCAGACCGCTCCTGGCCTTCGAGCAAGCGTTCGAGGAGCAGCCTAGCCTGAAGCTACAAGATCTCACGGCGAGAGACATAAGTTACTACGTCAAAGAAAACTTGTACCGCCATAAATACATGATGGCCCTCTCAAAGGAAAATCCAGCTCAAGTGTCTGATTTGGTGAGCGACGTTGTTGAAAAAGCACGTGGTGTCTTTTTATGGGTTAAATTGGTAGTCAGGTCCTTATTACGTGGTCTATCTGACTACAACCGCATCTCAGATCTCCAAAGACGGGTCGAATATTTGCCTGGTGACCTGGAGGCCTTATACGCCCATATGCTACAGATGACAGATCCATTCTACCATGAACAAGCTTCGAAGATCTTTCAAATATATCGAGCTGCTCAGCAGCACTGCCCGAGTCAGTTGACACTGTTGAGTTTATCATGGGCGGACGAAGAGGACGAAGATTTGGCGGAGAAGGCCCCGATCCTGCCACTCCCTCATAACAGGATTGCAAATCGATGTAAAGCGATGGATGTTCGCCTAAAGAGTGTATGCGCCGGCCTTCTTGAGTCAATCGACACTAGATTCTCAGACATCGCTCCCGACGCGAAGGTACTCTTCCTACACCGAACGGTCTCAGATTGGATAACGCAGCCCAAGGTTTGGAGCGGTATAACTTCTCATACGCAAGGGAAGTCGTTTAGCCCTAATATTGCAATGCTCAAGTCCTGCGTTTTGCAGCTAAAAAGTGCCAGCATAGGCCCCTCCTTTCCGCTTGACATGGGACTCATCACTGGTGCTCTAAAGTTTGCGGTTGAGGCCGAAAAGGATCTGAATAGCGGATTTCCAAGGCTATTGGATCAATTGGACATTGCAGCTTCGTACCAGTGGCGAGTTGGAAAGAATTTCTTCACCAGTGAACCAGAGCCAGCCTCTGTGGCCAGCTCGGTGAACTCGAGCTTTATTAATGACACAAGAGACCAGGATGATGTGTTCGAATTCGAGGATCAGGAAAATGAACTATACTTCCGGCAGGGGCAAGTTTCACGGTCTGGGATTCTACAGGCATCATTATCGCCCTCTCCTGGTGGCCGAAGCCTTGTTGGGAAGACTTCGGCACCCTACCACTGGTCAAAAGCTGTTGATGTTTCTCGTCTTGGATGCGCGGGTTGGCCAAGTACCTTTTATGATCTCGCCGTAGCCATCGGCCTATCCCACTACGCAAGCATGAAATTCGAGTCTGCCAACATCGTGGACCAGGATGTAGAGCAGCATATGCTCTTACATTTGATCACCTCCCGTACTGACCTAGATCCCGCTGTCATAAGACGAATTTTGGAAAACGGCACAGATCCGAACTTGTCCTATGATGGATTCAGTCCTTGGGAACATGTGCTCCTGTCTGCCGCTGCGCATTTCAACCACACGCCATGCGGCCACACCAGGTGTAAAGACCATCCACGAGACTTGAAATGGAAAGAAACTTCTAAAAGTTGGGCTGTGATCATCCGTGATTTTCTCAATCACGGAGCAAACCCCGATCTTGTCACTCGGAACCATAGTTCAATACAAGGACATCCAAGACTATCAGTAACCATTCTTATTGAGAAGCACTTTCCGGAATTTCTGGTAGTAGAAAGGAACAACATCAAATCTCTTTTGATCCAAAAATCAATCAGTTTTGATCCGAATATTGGATCAGGGGACGTGGATAATCAACCTGTGATGCACGACGAGACGGGTGACGCTGATGAACCCATGGGGAGCAATGAACGGGAAGATGGTGGGATAGAGGTGAGGAGACATAGATCACCTGCTCAATTAAAACCCACATCGACAGTGCGATGGATGCTCTCCTGGGTGGTACGCTATTGATCAGATGACCTTAGGTTGAGTAGTTGGACAGGAATGAACTAGCAAAGAAAATTGATTTTGAACCTAGTATACGCTTTCTATCGAGTACGCTCGACAATAATATAAGTCTGCTCATGGAGTACGAAAGCTCCAAACTGTATCGATCGGTGAACGTGATGATCGTGAAATGACACGAAAGTAAAAAGTGGTAGCGATATTGAGTTTGCAAGCCAATAAAAATTTGTTAATTCGCTGGAGGTCGAGGTCGAGGTGCAGAGTCCAAAAACCACGGTCGGACACGATGTCGATTGGGCCCTCGATATCCCGATACAAGAAGATCCCTCAGTCTTTCAGCATCTCCCGGGGGGGCATTCAAAGCCAACTGGGGAAATCCGAGAGCGACGGCTTGGAGAGCATTATCCAAATGGTGTCTGGCTACCGAGTATGCAGTGGCTCTCCGCCTTTCAAAATCGTCTCCGCGGCGGTCCTTGTCGAAACCGTGGTTTGCCCCCTGTACCATGTAACTGATGACTGTTCGGTGACCGTTGCGCAAGTTGTCGGCCAAAGCCATCCCCTCGGGCGCAAAGATGTCGTGTTCCGCCGTGATGAAAACTACATGGTCGGGAAACGACTCCAGGTCGCCAAGATCCGGAGAGACTCGCGGATCAAGCCGGTCGTCTCGGTTCGGCACGTAGCATTCATTGAAGAAGCGTGTGATGTGTATAGATAGAGGTACAGAATGTTCCCGTTGAGGGGGCCTTTTCCGCGCAGGGTCGACATCGGAGTTGGTGATGGGATAGAAGACCACTGGCACCCTGATGTTGAGTCTATGATCTGCCCGACGCAGCGTCGAAGCAGCCACCAGGGCCAAGGTTGCGCCAGAGGCGAAGCCCGAAACAGCGACACGATCCAAATCAAAAAGGTCTGGCCGGGTGGAAACCCATCTCAGCACGTCCTCGGCGTCGTGGACAGCTGCTGGAAATGGATTTTCAGGCGCCTTTCTGTAGTCGGCATCAATCACCCACATGCCAAGGTCGTACCTCGCTTCAGTGCACCAGACGTGGTCGAGACCGAATCCTCCAGCAACGAACCCACTACCATGCCAGTTGATCATGACCGGCCTCCTCGGTGAGCGCTTCCAGTCGAGGTGGGGATAGACCCAGATGCGAATCCGCCGACCGGTATCGCGCGAAGGTATTTTGATAAGTTGCCTCTGAGTTGGAAGCTCAGGAGTGTATCCATCACGCTGCGCGCGATTCGCAAATCTCCGAACGACACAAGCTTCGCATTTCAAGCGCAGGTAGCTCAGAGAGTGGAAAAGGCCGGGCATGTTGCTCTCTCTTGGGATAAGGCTAGGAAGGCTGAGGGAGGTGCTCAAATAGATAGAGGCCTCAGTTTGGAGTAAGCCCCGGCTCGGGTGGCAAGGATAGTCCACCTTGATATTGGGTATGAAATGAAAGTGACGAAACGAGCGTTGAGGTAAGGCTGCTCCAAATGGATGCTGGCGGTGCTTGTGCTGTAGAGGTGAGTAGGCAGTGTCCGAGTTTCACGAGCTGAGTCTTTGTTTTGGTTGTGCTGGCTTGCTCCTTCCTTGCTTCTAATATGTCTACTTGTGATTTCTTTCATAATGTATATGGGCAGCAAGTGAGAGTGCAGTTTGGTCTCGACCCTTCTAGTTTCGGTCGGTGGCCACTGCCTCAACTACCTGTAGCCATGGAGGAATTCTATCTGTAGCTTGTTTCTAAAGCAACAACTTAATGGAAGGTCTTGAGCATTGTTTGGAGTTTAGCAAAGGTATATTGTTCATCGGAAAAAACTGCGTCCTTCCCTAATAAGTGTAGCACAAATGCTCATGTGATTGGAAGATGAATTGCAGCACAATCTCCCGCTGCGCTCCAGTTACGCCGTCACTGCACATGCTTCCACTTTTCTGCCATAGCGGGAATAGCCAGTGACTTTATGTCAGGATATCGAGTCTCGTACTATTAATCTCAGACAGAAATCCGAATCATATGTAGGTTAACACCCATGCATAGAATAAGTCGGCTACTGAAGTGAAAGACGAGCCACGTAGAAAGACTATAGAACGAATGACTTTCTATTGACTTTTATTCGGGATTGAGGGTAACGATATCTAGATAAATATAAAGATAGCTCATGTCCAGCATAAAGCCCATTTACAAATGAGCAGTCTCAACATCGAGATTACGGTGCTGTTATTCGGACCTGAAACGACCAGTGATGAGATCCACCTCGTTTAGAGGAACCAGCTTGGTACGCTTCCAGAGTTTATGCCCAATAAGAAGAACGAAAAAGATAATCAGGCTCACATATTTTGTGAAGAATGCACTCGTATCCCAGTTCATAAACACCTCGAATCCGTTTGTCAGTATAATGATTATGTTGAAAAATAGACCGTACCAAGATAGGTATGGCTGCAGGGGAGCGTTGTACGGCAAGTCTGAGCGAGGAATATTCTGCGCTGCCAGAGCTCGCATGAAGCGGATGTGACAATAGTTGATAATCGCCCACGCAATAAAGCCCGCCACCGAAATAATATTGAGGAGCCAATTGAAGACGACTGTTCCGTTTTCTGACAGGTTCATGAATCCCAAGAACCCAACGCAAGAGCACGCACCCACTGCGTAGTAGGGAGTACCCAGATGGTTCGTCTTTCTGAAAATTGAAGGGGCGTGGCCAGACTCAGCTAGGGAGACGAGGATGCGACTGCTTGAATAGACGTCCGAGTTGGCGGCGGTGAGAACGGCAGTAAGAAGAACGGCGTTGATGATGGATGGCAACACGGGAATTCCAGCTAGTTGCACCACCAACACGAGCGGTGATGCTGAAGCGTCCTGTGAGTCACTCGTTAAGTCGCTATTCGTATATGGGATGTTGATGCCCAGGAAGAAGACCGTGAAGATGAAGAGACCTGAGACGCCCCAGAAGGTCCCTCGGATGGCTGATGGAATGCTTTTTTCAGGGTCCTTGGTCTCGCCGGCACCGATTCCAACCAGCTCTGATCCTTGGAAGCTGAACCCGGCTGTAATGAGGACCGCCCAGAAACCCACAAATGATCCCACCGACCCATCTACCAAATGTTGAGCAAAGGCCCCGGGATCATTCCAGTACTTGAATCCCAGATAACCCTGACCGGAGTTGCCGACTCCCGCATTGATGCAGATGGATAAAATGAGAAATCCGATGATGGTGACGACTTTAATGCTGGACAGCCACATTTCAAACTCACCAAACCACCGAACAGGCATGAAGTTGGCCAAGGTGAAGACGACCCAGAAGACAGCAATCCAGATGCCGACACTCAGGCTCTTGTTCCAATATTGAATGATGAGACCCGCTGCCGTCAATTCCAACGCAAAGGTAAGCGACCAACTGAACCAGTAGATCCAGCCCATGGAAAACCCCCAGGTGGGGTCGATGAAGCGAGAGGCGTAGTTGGTAAAAGCACCTGCTACTGGGATATAAGCGGCCATCTCCCCAAGAGCAGTCATAACACTGTACAAAATAGTGGCGATGAATATGAATGCAATGAGAAGAGAGGCAGGGCCGGCAGTGGCTAGGGCGTTTCCTGTTCCCAAGAACAACCCCGTTCCGACAGCTGCGCCGATGGCAATGAACTGCAGATGACGGTTATGGAGGCCTCTCTCCAAGTGTGTGCTAGAATGTTCGACATCGACATCTTTTCCTTCGTGTTGATTTGACATGCTGCCGTATGCCTGCTGGTCGCTGCTGCTCCTGCTGATATGAAGATCCATCTTGGAGGAATGCTCAGGACCAACGGTAACGATGAAACGGTAAGGAGGGTACAGGAAATCAACTGCCACTACAAGCTTTTAGTAGAGTTTGCTTCCATTGTCTAGTCGTTCACAAACTCTACATGTCACGCAACTTGTCGGGCAAAGGCGTTCGAAGCTTTCTCAACAACAACATGCCATTGGCTCGTGCCTGGTTTGTGTTCTCCACCTCCGCCCTGTCAAAACATGTTGACGAGCGACCCACAAGAAGGAGATGGGCTTTGACAAATAAAAACTACATATCGAAGAAAAATCGTGTAATACAAATCAATAAGTTAACAAGAGATCAATCTAGAATTCTCTATAACAGTATTCAGCCAAGATTTCTGCCTGTGGGGAGTATGGGGAAGTCGAACGAACCATGGGTTTGTGCTGCAGGCCTCTCATACCAACTCCACTCTTGTCCAACCAGTTTGGTGTACTTCACACCAAACTGATGTCGGTCCAAGGTTTTAATCTTCTTCAAGGTTTTCGCCAACTATAATATCCGTGCGTTAGATTGTTAAATTTGTTTATTTGTTGATCTATCAGCCACTAGGCTTTAGAAAAAATCAAGTGTGAAGAGATTAGCAATATTTATTTCGCATGACTGACCGACATGTTCCGAAATACCCTGTACCTCTGCCCTTGAGGTTTGGTTCTGACTTGGAATGTGGTCGGGCGGCAAGCCTCAATTGCAATTCATTTTCGTCCATACTTTCCTATATACTTGAATAAAAATGAAATCTTGTTGCCGATGCCCCTCCTCTTGTTTCCCTGTTTCTGATGTTGTATGTAGGTGTAGGTAAATAGAGAAATGCTCATAGACCGAGGTTGGTAACCACAGCCTTCAGTTGAGCCCGCCATATACTCTATAGTCTCACTTAGTATGGCTGCACTAGCCACAGCAGATGATTTCGGAGATAATGTTGGCCTGATTTGTCCAGAGATCTTGAAGCCTGATAAGATTGATAAATAACGTGTATGTCCGATCGATCGGGATATTCCCACGGACGTACGGCCTCGGAGATTACAGAATATTTCAGACCTCTTGAACCCGGAACTTCCGCTTTCGAATCCTTTTCTCGCTCATAGAAGATTCATTTTTTTTAGAAGTTATTTCACGCTTTTTACCGAAAATGTTTGAGAATATCGGCATGTATGCGAGGGTCGCTGCGTTTGTTTTCGCCCTCGCCGGAGAAGAAATCCGCAACATCGCCGGCGGCATTGTCACTCGCCAACAAGCCCGTTGGTTTGGGAGCACACCATTCGAAGACCGGAGGTTCAATATTGTAATAGTCGGCGCGTCATTCGCAGGCCATCAAGTGGCTCGTATCATCGCTAACAACCTTCCGCCCCGGAGCCCCTATCGAGTCATCGTGATCGAGCCCAGCAGCCACTTTGTATTTACCTGGGTTCTACCACGCTACTGTGTAGCTAAAGGGCATGAACACAAGGCGTTTGTACCCTATGGGGGCTACACCGATGCTGCGCCAGATGGGGCTGTGAGGTGGATCAAGGACCGTGTTGTCAGCGTTACTAGAGAGAGCGTTGAGTTGCAAGACTCCAAAGAGGTCATTCCTTACAGCCACCTGGTCATCGCTACTGGATCTAATGTCAAGCATGGTCTCCCTTCGCGGGTTCACGAAACCGAGAAGAGTGCTGGGATGAAGCTCTTGCAACAGATGCAGCAAGAGATAGAAAGATCCAAGGATCTTGTGGTGGTGGGCGGGGGTGCAGCTGGCGTCGAGGTAGCCACGGATGCCAAGGCAAAGTATCCTGACAAGAAAGTTACGCTGGTACACTCCCGAAATGCGCTGATGCATCGGTTTGGGGAAAAGCTGCAAGTAGCTGCGCTCCAAGGGACGGAGAAGCTGGGTGTTGAGGTTATTCTTGAAGACCGCGTAGTCGGACGGAATGAGAGTTCCAAAACTGTGCATTTGAAATCAGGCCGAGAGCTTGATTGTGATTTCATGGTAAGAGACTTTCTCTGGCAAATTTCCCAATCATGGTTTCTAACATATGCTGCAGATAAATTGTGTTGGTCAAAAGCCTAGCTCAAATCTTATCGCTCAACTCTCGCCAACTTCTATTTCTACGACTGGTCACATCAAAGTTAGACCTACTCTTCAAGTGGAGGGTGAAGACTTCTCCAACATCTACGCATGTGGTGATGTCGCAGACACCAAGACACCGAACCCAAACGCCCGATCAGCAAGTCGCCAAGCAGTCGTTGTGGCCAGAAATATTCTCCTGGAAGCACAAGGTAGACTTCCAGAGAATACTTACGAAAATCATTGGGGCGATGGCGTTATCAAATTAACCTTAGGCTTGGTATGGGGACATCCTCTATCTTTCCAAGAAGTTGTGCTAATGTAACATGTCTTTTTAGGATCGCTCAGTTGGGTATATCGGCGATGACGAGTCTGGATTGATTTTTGAAAGCCGGGAAAAGGCAGAGGAACTCATGGCAGCAAATTGTTGGAGGCATATGGGAAAGAAGCCATACGAAGATGACACCAAGCTATCGTGAGACTAGAGCAACGAAATTGGACATCATCTGCCGTCTTTGATGGCTAGTTCAGAAGAAACAAAAACCCACTCCCCTATAACACTTCTGCTTTTTTCGATCATCACTAACGTCACCAATACGAAGCGATTGTACGAATCTATCGCCAAGAGCTTCAACAGCATGTGCATAAAATAACTTCAATCCTCTACACATATATTTTGCTTGGTACCACATTTCATTAGCGCACTTCTTCAGACGTCTATGATCGAGATTTTAAATTGATATTTGTTTTGAATATGAGGGACCAAGCTATGCCTTTCGCTTTGGATAATGTTAGCCCTCAATAATGAGACACTACCGGCCATAGACTTAAGAATACCGCGGGATGCTATTTGGATGCATTAATAATTTCAATGTCAACTAGCCGCACGTGTAACTTCTTGGTAGATGCCTCCACCAGCCAAATGGAGCTCCAAGGGCTACAGGAAAAAAAAAGCCTCATACCCAAAAAGACGAGTCATGGAAGGCTCCAAAACATGGACGAACAGGGAATCGAACCCTGGACCACTCCCAAGTGTTCAGATACTGAATTATGCTAAGGGAGTATTATACCACTAAACCATTCGCCCAGATGTTTTTGTGATGACTTCGGCAGCCCAATCGAGGCTCATGGTGATACCTCTGCGTGAGATGCTGCGGATCTTGTTGATGGAAGGCACTAACATTATTCGGGATTTGTTGACATATTTGAATTCTTGTATCAGTTGAAGTTTTAGAAAATAATTTACCTGGCTGGAGTTTCTGAACAAGTGGGAGATGCAGGTGTTTTGGCCTGCTGGAGACGTTGCTTGTTTCTAAATTTAGATGGACATAAGGGACAGGCGTTGTAAGTGGTTAGAAAGATCCTGCTTGATCTAGTTCTAGGAATAGTAAGGTAGCGTGGATTCACTCGCATCTTGTTTTATACCTAGAAGTTGCGTTCTGTTTTGCCTCTACAACATACTTGTGCTTGAGTAACTTTGAAGCGAAGACGACAATTCTCACTACACGAGCCTGAAATGGCATGAGTAAAATTGATTACTGTCTAATTTGCCATATGAGAAGGCAAAATTGACCTCTGAATACGCTTTTCAATTTCATGGGACAAGTCGAGGATGTTCTTTTCTCTTTCTGAATTCTGACTCTTGATCTGTCACATCCCTACAGCAGGTTACGTCGCGCAGTTCAATGCAATCAACTGTTGGCCAGTTATGACAGGTCAAGTTGCATTTCACGGGCAAGTGTGCTGGTCACACCCGACGGCCACCTTATAAATCAACTGCTGCCTTACCGCTGCCTTATTGCCGAGTCAAATATATATAGATATATATTTATCATATATCATATTCAGCAACCCCGCGCTGCGCCCCCTCCCTCGTTCTTTTTCTGCATTTCAATCCTCTCACAAATCAAACTCATTGCACAGAAAAGATAGCAGAGAGATACTTGATGAGTTATATTATGCTGCAAGAAACGTCCCCCGATGCCACATCCCCGATGAGTCTGATTGCAGCTCAAGGCGAACCGACCGCACTTGACCAGCTTGGCAATGCTGCAGAGGATTGTAACATACCGAACCAAGAGCACATGGCCCAAAGAGACGCTTTCCAGGCTCATGAAGCCCAGGGTTAAGATGGTGTGGCACCCGAGAAAAGGGAAATGGGTTTACACAGTGAGGCATCCCGGTCTATTGGGATAAATCCCTCCCAGACCCAACGTCGCGTCATCAGTATCACCGACCTGCCCCTCGAGGTCCTGAGGGGCGTTTTTGAATTCTTCCAGCACCCAGCTACTGTCGGGCAAAGTATAAACCTGGAATTAATCGGAATGGAATTCGGCGTGGATCAGCTTAGTGACATTCAAAACTTGCGGCTTTCGTGCCAACTTTTCAACACGTTGGCGTCTCCGCTGCTGGTGCCCATCATCCGTGTTGAAGTAGATCAACCATCCCTCGACCGTGTGTTGGCTCTCCGCGGAAATCCGCTCGTCGCGACTGGAGTTCTTGCCATTCAGGTAGAGCTCAGATACTATTTCAACGTCGTGGCGGCTAGCCTTCTAGAATTCGTTAGATACCGCTCGATCGATCTTTATATCATGCAGGACTATCTTTTGCACCTTAAAATTTTGGACATAGCGAATGCCAGACGATCTGGCCAGGCAGTTTCGAAGGAGGTTCATGAAATGCGCGAACTTAGCTGGCAAAGAAGCAGAGCCTTCGCTTTTGCGTGTGAGCAACATGTTGGCGAGCAATCGACTCAACACGACACCAGGCTTGAATCACCAGCTGAGGGACCTGATCCAGATCTTGTCGAGCAATACTACGAGATGATTCGTGTGGCGTATGAGAACTACAGAGTAAAATATCATGACCAGCATCGCATCACAACAGCGAAGTCGCTTGTCAACGAGTTGGCAAAGTTGGTATCTCTCCCAGGTCGCCGGGTGTGCCTCAGGATTTCTGATAAGAGCTGCAATAACGGTCGTCGCTTTTTTCCAGATAATCCAAACTTTCGTAGAGAGCTTGGGGCACCGGACGGTTGGAAAGACTTTTCTCGACTAATTGAGCGACCAATTGAGGCTGCCCTGGTCAGCCAGCTCAGCATTATCTGGGACCTTCCGATTGCCATCCATGAAGCAGGGGGTATCTTGGAGGGCTTTGAGCTCCAGCATTTGGTCGCAGACAAAGACTACAGGCTTCTCTGTCCAGAGTCCTTGTCGCCAAGAGGGCACGAAGTTGACCAGTTACGCGGTGCTTGCCAGCATTTGAGAACATTTCGATTTGGAGGCCTGCAGCACAGAGAGCGTCCCGAAGAAAGTGTCACCGGAGACTTCCGAATGGCCAATACGTCAATAGGCGACTTTTTGAAAACTATTCTCTCAAGCCGGCTGCTTGAGGAAGTCGATGTGACTGGGCCAATCATGACATGGTCACGCGTGTCCGGACGGCGAAGTACACGGTTTCTCGGCAGAATTGTCTCAAATCTTCATTGCGCGCATCTAAGCACTCTTTCCCTTGTGCAAATGTCCATATACCAAAGTCAAATGATAAGGTTATGTAAGGGTCTGGGGCCGAAATTTCGGCGTATGTCGTTGGATACTGTCTTGTTGAGAGAGGGCATTGGGCAGAAGTTCTTGACGCACTTCGACAGACATTCCACAGACCAGACCTGAGGTCTAAGCCCAGGATATCCATGACACATCTGAAGGGTGGCAATTTTAGAATGCTAAGAGACCAATTAGCTCATGCTAATGCCACAGTGGAAGAGCCAAGCGCGGCAGGCGAGATAACGCACCGGGCTATGGACGACAAGTTGATGGACCTGTTCCAAGCGTACATTACAAATGATCAGATAACTGCTAATCCGGGGCTTGGAAATTTTGAAAAGTGAGAATGTGCTTATAAAACGGCGAAGGATTTGCGGATGTGGTAGTTATTTGATAGGTCTATTCAAAAAAAATGACTTTGAAATTAATAAAATTCCGAAGGGGCCTGGCTGTTTCCCCACGATCGACGAACCCAACATACTAGCAACCCAACATACTAGCAGCCCGTCATAAACCAAGCGTAGCTCCTGAAATTACACATCTCTCCCCTATAGACGAGAGACTGACAAGTGGAAGATAATAGCGCATGACCTCTGATCTATGCTTTCATCGCCCGATTCATCCATGCTCAACAAGCTGAGGATGGTAACACTCAACCGATGTGTAGGAGTTTCCGTGTTGGTTTTCACTCTTCAAACATTGATCAAGGCCGGGGATGTCTTCTCTCAAATCTAGATCGCTTCTTCCCGCGGAATCCCCTTCGGGACTTTGGGGAGGCGGATCTGCTCCTACTAGGTGAGGGCGGAGGCGAGGGTGACTTAGCATTGGCCATGGCGAGCTGTTCCATTTCCGCTGTTATCTCTTTGGCCTGCTCCTTCGTTCTGGTGACACCCTCTTGGACGACCTGAACTTGGATAACTGGACGACCAAGACCACCAATACTGGCTTTGTATCTGCCCGCAGACCAAGTTGATACATCCCTTTCAGCACTGATTCCTTTAGTTTGTCATCAATTTCGCGAGAGGTGGAGTCTGCGGTCGTCTTTTTTCCTTGTGTGAAGGAAGCACGGAAATGTATACCAATCGCAGAAGCCCAACTCGACATGCAGATGAGGCATGTCAAAAATAGAGGTCCGAGTACAACATGCATTTTTGGTTGAGCAGATCCACGAGGTTGATATGAGAGATGAAAGCAAGACAAAATATTGGTGGATGATATAAGAATGCAGGAAACGAGGAGAATCTTGAAGGGTACCTATTCTTAGTGGTGGCTCGCTTAGGAATGTGCTAATTGTGAGTTGAGGTTGTCTTGTTGTTTGCGGTTGTCTTGTTGGAATCTATCCTGTCTCTACTACTGTACCGGTGCCAGTTTATATAGACGTTCTACTGTCCCAAAAAATTGAAATGCATATTCGCCGTATATCTCGTCTTAGTCCGTCATAGTAACAATCTGTGCTTCCAATCGACTGAGAGTTAATGCTGCTGGTTGCTTACATGCTGTAAACTTTCATCCTTTTTGCATGCCAACTGCAAAATAGTACTATTCTAAGATCATATCGAGCATGTGCACTGCCGATGCAACATGGAATTAATAATTCGATTCGGTGGTTGTCGCTGCGCCACCACGCCGAAAGTAAAAACCGGAGGTTAGGTAGTATTGAGGGACAATAAGCTGAAGGTCGTCATACGATAATAATGTGCGCATTCTGCCAAGTAATAATCGCTTAAACTACTTTACTCTCGCGCATTGGCTGACCGGCCGAGTTTAGCTTACACTAGTCCACAGCTCCAAGATTTATTTTGGTATTTTGGGGTTTACAGCTGGCCTTAGGAAGACCTTTGTTTTGCCGTTGTAACGGGAAGGATTAACAACCCTCGCCCTCCTTCAGGACCTAATGCCGTGAATTCTCCGACTCCTTTCGACGCTGTCCCTACGAAGTTCCTGTCGCCTCATTCTCACTTGAGCTACCTAACGTTTGGCATCCATCGCGCTTGACGTGGGACTCGTATTTTGCGACACGCGGAAAGTCCACCCGCCATGTCAACATTTGACCTCTTCCCTAAGCTACCACCCGAGATCCGCAGTCAGATATGGGAATGCGCGCTGCCTACTCTGGAGCCAGGGGTACACTTCTTTAGAGCAGGCTGTTGGACCCCGCGCTACCTCAGTCCTACTGATGACGAGTATGAGCGGGACGATCCGGATTATAACCGTTATGCGATGTTTGATAATACAAGGATTAACAAGACATGGCTGGCGGTATCCATCGTTGATGTGAACCGCGAAGCCCGTCAGGCCGCACTACGCTGGGCACAGGGGCATCACCTGCAACTGTGCTTTCTACAAGAGCGGCAAGAACTGGTTTTCCTTCGCCAGTACAGTCTTGAAAAAGATACTCTCTACGTTACGCCTGGGAGATGGGAAAGATTTGTGCAGGAACTAATGGCTCCCGATGATATGCGATTCATGAACAATAGCTTTTCGGTTACTTCATATATTGATCGCATTGTTATTCCGGATTCATTTTTTGAGGAAGCCATACCAGCCCTTCTTCAGATGTTCCAGACCCATGATCTGGAAGCACTGTATGTTAGCGAAACGGCACTAGAGCCTGTCTCGGATGGTTTCGATCCTTCATACCAGTATGAGCCATCTGGAGGAGCCACCGTGAGCTGGAATGCGGAACTTCAAAGGTTTGATTTTGAAGCAGGAAATGAAGACGTGGACCGCCCGGGATGGAGTCAGCTTCTGAATCAAGCTGCTCAAGCTTTGGTCAAAAGCTTTGCTGCATGCCGCCGGGAAAAGGAGCTCTCTATCATGGCTGTCCGACTCTACAGGGTATATAATCACCAGAAATGAGTGTGGAATCATGGAAAGCTGCCTCCGCGCATCCCTTACTGAAATATGTACTGGAACAAACGCTTCCACATCACCTCGAGGATAATCAAAGTGGTTATAAATGATTGATCTTTATGTTTGTTTATCTTTCTCAAAGCAAGCAACTATCGAATACTTTCTATGAAAGATTTGCCCTTATTTTCATGAGGATCTTTGCTGAGGATATCTACTGCGATGTAACTACTTCGATGGAATTTGATGATTTCTTATCAGCCTAGTCTTCAGTGGCAGATTGCTTTCTCATGTATGCTCGAAATTGAGGATCACTTGACGCTGTCGTCTAAGCCTTGCCGGGGAATCTCATACATACAGGTGCGAGCGCCATCTGCTGGATGGTTGAATTTCAGTTTGAATGAGCTGGAACGGTCCTATACTTAAGTAGCCATTTCACGACCCTAGAGTAGATTGAGCGTATAGTTACATTTCATTTGGACTCTAGTCGACTATCTAACCTAGCTAAGAGACTTTTCCAGAGTCGAGATGGTGAAAGGGCCCAGTGATCGAACGCACACCACCTCTGCTGGGACAGATGCAAGATCTTTCTCGCGCAATCTCTTCTCCTTTTTCTGCTCTTCTTTGACTATCAATCTTTGCCTGATATCATGGGGTATCGATCGAGCAGACACCAGTCTCACAAGACTAGCCGGCACTCCGCTTTGCGTTCCTTCCCTTTGAGCTTTCACCCAATAGAGGTTCTTGTCTAATTTTTGGAAGAAGTATGCCCGCTCATGACGAAGAGACCAAGCTCCGGTGCTTGTTGGACACAGAACTGCGGTTTCAAGCATATATAACCGATTGTCCCAGTTTGGGTTAGGGCCGCGGCATGTCATGGACCCAGATTGGAGGCAAGCGTTTGTCATGTACGCAAAGGTTGCGCAATCGTCGGAGTCCGCGAGGATGGGCGCCCAGGTGTTGTATGAAGACAACGGAATATGAAAACACCTATTTACCACACCATTGTAAGGCCAGGCGACTAAGAACTGTGTGCCATCTGGGCTTAATCCCGTATCCGCAAGTGTGCCAAGGATCTGTCTGATGAGGCTTAGAACGAATTTATACAGTTGGTCTGGCAAGTTGCCGAGCCAGTCGGAAAGTTCCTGTGCCGAATTTGATGTTTGGAATGCCTCTATGATATGGTGCTGGGATAGCAGTTCTTGCCAGCTCTGCTTTGCCTCCATGCTTGTATAGGTTTTGGAAAAGGCTAGCAGCAGGTCGGCGACCAATTGCCTCAAAGAGACGCGCTGGGCCACCCTGGTACAGTAACTGACCCGGACCCCCCAGTAGAAACTGAGAAATGGTACCAACAAGTAATCCTCTTTTTCCAAATTCCGGGACTTAATCGTTCTGCCGCGTCTTTTTGACCAAGCCTTATTTCCGGTGAGAGAAAAGTTGTCCGGGCCGCCCTGGAAACCAAACTGATACTCTTTGGCCTCATAGAAGGAGCGATGCGTGCCCAACTCCTTAAACTTGCTAAGTGACGATGACCAGCAAGCCTGTTCTTCATTCTTGCATGTCGAGTTGACATTAAACAGCCCACCAATAGTAACAAGTTCGTTTAGAGCTATTGGAACTGGATTCTGGGGCAGTCTTAAGCACCAATCCCAGTGGTACTTGGAATCCGCAGCGTCTGAAGGTGGCGGGCTGATGAATCCACCGCCGAGTTTGATTGCGGAGGGAGAATTTGACGTTTCCGGTCGGAAGAGCAGTTCTCCGGGGCCCTACGTATCCAGAATATCACACGGCGTCGCACGAATGTCATACTTGGCAATTGAATCTTGGGAGCAAGATGTTTCGGCGTCACCTGGAAGACTCTCCCTGAACACTAATACGGGACCCTGGCACATTTGTCCCAGGCACGTCAAATTAACAAGCTCGGCAACAATATGGTTACCATCAAAGTCATCGTGGAACTGGCATCCCTTAAGAACAATTCTTTCTAACGGCCTGTCAATGAAAAAGGGCTGGATGGGACCAATATGTGCTTGAATGTATGAAATGAACCCCACGCACAATACTTGAAGAGCCAGTGAGTGGAGATGTTCACTGTTGGCTGCAGTTATCGCCGGAGGGGCATCCATGACATTCTGCAGGATTTCGTGCAGGATTTTGCCCATAGCATCTTCATAAAAGTGATACCGCTCCATTCCGCGTTCGACGGCCGTTTTCATACACTGGAGAAATCTTCTTACTAAGGAAAACTCGATTCGAGATAGTTGAGCTTCGGGCGTAAACCAAGAAATCGCTTTTGGCGAGGTGCCAAATTTCAAAACGGTGAATGAATCACAACAGAACTCGGCGTCTTGTACCATGCGAGCGGCAGTTTCGAAACGCTCGGCGATTTGGATGAGTCGGGGAAAGAGACCCTTGGTATAGTGAATAACTTTATTGTCTACATCCCAACTGGAGTAGTGTTTCGTGGCCATGGACCTGGCCTCGTTGAATTGAACCGCCCCGTTCCATTCTGTCTTGTTGCGCGAGGAGGGTGATGTGCCACCTAATCCACACAACTCCTCAACTGCCTACCTCACTTGTCTGTCTTTATCAAGCGGTGGAGAGGAGAGCGAGACGCGATTCTTCCTAGCTGATTCTGATTTGATCTTATGCGCGCATTCGAGCAAGTGATGTTCAGGTCGCGATTCTGAAAATGGGATGCTTTCCGGTTTAAAATAAATCCAGGGCGAGTCGTGAGCTTTTTCATGGAGAAGCTGGGCAATGTCGGTGTTGCTGTATCCAATCTCTTTGAGCTCCCTTATCCAGATATAGTCACCACTGGCTGCTTGCCTGAATTGAGTGTCTAGTAATATGGCGATGTACAACGGGTCATTGTAAGCAATTGCTTCCGAAATAGTTTGTGGAAGTGATCGAAGGTTCGTGATGGATTGCAGTTCGGATATCAACTCTTGGAGATGTGGGCTTTCTTTGAAAGAAGGCCACAACCAGGTTAAGATATTTCAGCGAGCCGTCATTTTCATCCACTTCTTCCTCACTTGTTTCATCCTGGTCTTCTGAAGTTCTATTGGCCCGAGATGCAAGTTTCAGTCTTTCATTCAGTCGCTTTTCTCGGTCAGCGTTGGAGATCGCCGGGGCGTTTCTGCTGAGCATTCGGATGATCAGTTGACTGGCACGGCCCTTTTGCGAACGAGACGACAGCGTTCGAATTGTGAGCAAAATTCCAGGGTCCTTGGTGGAGTCTCTTAGACGCTTGAGATATCTGGATAAGATCCTATTGTGAATCTTTAGGAAATATTCGTCTCCTAATTTGTCGATAGCGTTGTGGTATGTCGCACGTATACCACGGCTTACGAGCATTTCCACCAACTGCTCAGAGACCTCCTTGCGATGTTCAACTGAGCCTACGCTAGAAGCAGATGACGAAGATGTATTCGAGAATAACGAAGATGCAACCGAGGTTGTTGACTCGTTGTCAGAATCGTAAGTAGCATCGTGGACTTGGTTCATAGGCACCGGCCATGTTGGAGCATCCTTATCCTCATGAAAGTTCTGTGATCCCTCCTCCTTTCTCGTATGCTTCGGGAATTCCACCGAAGGTCGTGGTTGCGGAATAACTGATAAAATTTCACTTCGGTTTTTGACCCCATACTCTCGTACTGGGCTCTGTGGATGGTCTAGCTTTTTACCCTTGTATAGAAGTGTGATATTCTGGACTTGGCTCTCTGTCAACTCCATTATTATGCCAAGCCTGGCCTTGAGATCTGTGACAACGAGCTTGCCATCCTCGATGGAGTAGGCCGGGAAGTATAATGGATACGTAATGCCCTTGTGTTTCACCAAGAGAACATCATCTTCTGGTTCTTGAGAACCGGAGGGCGGATTGTCTCGTCGCGATTTTCCGGAAGGTTTCGCCACAACATCTTCTAGATCCTGTGAGGTGATGTATGCGAAATATTCATCAGTGACACTAGGAGCATTGTCGCTGTAGGGAGAGAGGCCATCGCGAGCGCTACTCCAGCCATATCTAGACATGATGGTGATGATGATTTAATCAAAAATTAAGGTGCGCGAAGCGAACTTGATTGATTCATTTATCCAGTAGGGAATCACGATTCTGGGTATTCACCGAGGTCTGATATTCTTGAAAAGAACCTGCCTGGTGACTATTAGGGCAATCTTGATGGTTTTATGGGCTGGCCTGCCGTTTGACGGATGATGGATTATGCTCAAGTTCCTACGATAGAATGAGGGGTTCGCCAATACCAGCCGCCATCCCTGCACGACGATGGGGATCGTCACGTGAAGTCAGCCGGGCGAATTCATATGAGCCACCTGAATTGTTGACAAAAGGTGAAAGTCTAGCCTTTTTGATTATGGGACAACTTAACCACCTACCACAGTTTGTTAGCCACTCACCATTTATATCCACATCATGGCTACATGTAGGTTAAAGCATAGTAGCTAATATCCTAAATTTATACAAGACTTCCTTTAATAGCGGATAGAGAGTTCAGGCCTGTAGTGATGACTTGAATAAAGAGTAGACCGTTAGGTGAGGCCTCTATAAATTAGCTGTCGCTACGAATTACTACTTAGTCGGCTATATAATAATCGTTTGTGTTGACGGAAGATAAGGAGGTTAGGCTTATAATGACCGCTTATCAAATAAGTATATAGCTAGATGAACTCTATATGATCTGACTGCTGTAGCTACTGCTGGTGAGTTCAGGCTTACAGCAATCTCTCATGATAACATACGACAACCAGGCTGGCTATATATCCAACACATATCTCAGTAGTAGATAGAGAGGTCAGTTCTCTAGGAATCGACTTTTGCAGTAGCTGACTGCTAGACCCGGCTTAGAGTAACTTCGCCCCTTTGACAAGTCCACCACTCCATAAATATAGCCATTACCCAACTATAACGGCTAAAGTAACATAGTGTCCTCCTGTGCCATTTGCATGACCGTCAGACACGACGTCGCATCACCAGCGACGTGGTTGATTCCGCACTGCGTCAGCTCCTCCAATCTCTGGATCCAGAACCTCCATCTATCGGGACTAAAGCCTGTTGAAGAGCTTGGAATACCGGCCTGGACGGCTAGTTCACCAAGGCCTGCCAGGTGCGGGTAATCGGCAGGGTTGACGGTGGACGCGGTAACAGCGACAGCTGCAGAACGCTTACTGCTCAAAATGGTAAGACTGAAGTCGGAGGCAATGACCAGATGATGAAGGGGGTAAATCAGGTCCTCGATGGCCCACAGAGTGTCTGGCGTCGGTTCGCTGCTTTCATCGGCCACCAGTGGTCGAGGGGTCTCCAGCGTTTCGCGGAAGAGTGATAGCGCACAGAGCGCAGATCCATCGTAGAGGCCAACAGACAGGAGCCGTCCAATGAATGCACTCAGGTTCTTGCGCTTATCTATGTCATAAAAAGCGTCTTGGTAATAGCGGTAGGTTGAAAATTCCTCTGTCAGATCCCTGGCCAGCAGAGGAAGACCGGACCACAGTTCGGCCCCGTCGGAGAAGCCGGCAAGGCCTTTGTTCGCAATCGTCGGACTGAGAGGTGAACTTGCACGCCGCAGGCGTCCTAGGGCCTTCATAAGCATTATGTGACGAATGAGTGTATCTTGAGCGGGATTCAGAGGCTCGATGCTCTTGGCTGCCTGGATGACAATGTACCACAGGTCATGGAGCCGGTGCTCAATTGTGACCCAGGAGTTTGTCGTGTTTTGGGTGTACTGGGCACTAATGACATGAATAATAGAGCTCAAAGTCATGTCGTAGTTCGAATTAGGGGCACGTTGGACTTGTTCGTCAATTTCCTGCCGGACCTGCCGGGAGAACGAAAGAGAATCATCGACCAGCGATGACATATTATCGCAAATTTCGGTGCAAGGCATGATGAACTAAATGAAATGAATACGAGGCGACCGAATGGAAAGACAAGGATGAATTACAAAAACAAAGGAAAATGTGTCAATGGAAAAGAATGGTTGGAAAATAGACTGTGTTGGTGGAGGAGTCTATCCTGATAAACTCCTTGGGATATGTGTACTTTGACGGATGCGCTGGATGGAATTTGGAGGAACACTACAAGAAGGGATGAACACTAATATTAGCATTACTCTCATATAAATATCTCAGAACACGTAAATGACGCAGATCAATATTGTGGGTTATTGCATTCTCATCTAATAAAGCAGCATGATATGCTTCCACTTCCTTATGGGATAGGACACTTCAGCATCTGTTATGCGGTCACTTCCCGCGCGCCTCAGGAACAGACCTATGTGTCGATTTTGGGGGTGAGATTCTCATTATAGCGTCTATGTGCAATATTACAACGTCAAGAAGGCTGTATTATCACTCCAATTCCAACAAATGCAGGCGGCTGAAAATGGAGGAACGGGCCGCCACTGCGACGTGGAGTCAGCAGCAGGAATCCAGGCTCCTTCGGGGGACGGCTGGAGAATCGTACTTAGTGCTTGTGTTACAAAATCTGCATATTCTCAATACGAGCCGAAATCATGCAATAGCAGCTGAGTACTACACGTATTCTAGCTGCCATTGGCTAGCAGGATAGTATGGATTCAGCCGGCAGATGCAGCTCAGCGGATTCAGTGCCGAGGCGGCCTGATTCTGGCCAATCGCAATTCTTATCCCGTTGTAGGATCCATGATACAGCTGGCCAGTTGCTATAAATATCAGCGGATACAGGTGGATTCATGACTTACTTGCAGCAATCCGTCTATATGCAAGCCTGTATTACGGTACACGAAAATGTGCCGTAAACTATTTCGAGAGGTTGCATTACCAAATGTGATAGGATGCTCCAAACACTAAGATAAGCCATCATTCCATCATTAGTAGAAGCTCTTGACTGCAGGAGAAAATTGTACCGATGTGAGACAACTCCGAAACAGCTGTAATAAATACGCTTCATGTCGTCTAATGATTCACATCTTGTCACCAAACCAGCACCGTCCCAGCAGCACCAGCCAGCACACATCACATACTTTTTTTGCCTCTTTATATTTTTAATCATGAAATTTTCGCTTGTTTTTCTTCTTAGCCTTGTCTCGGGCTCTGTAGCCCTCGAAACAAACATCGATCCCAACGGCCCAATGATATGGGGTGTAAGTCAGGCTTATCTCGCCATGAGGCAATCAGCCAATGCTGAGTCTCAAGATTTCATCACTCAAACGTTTACTGATTGAACTAGCAATGCGTGGTCAGAGAAAGCGAGTGCAGGTTTCAATATTATGTCAGGAATGGCTTCCGAGAGCGGGGTGGCCAAAAGGTTCAGAGATGGGACATCACACGCACGTCACGGAAATGCGGCGCCACAAAGAAGGAAAGGGTAAGTAAATCGGCTAAATACAATGTTCCCACCTTGGATCACTCTCCAATTTTCATTCTAGCATAGATATACGTTCATTCATCTCTAACTTCACAACAATAGTGCCCTAAGGACGGTGCTACATGCTCCATCGCCTACGATCTTACAAAACATGGTCTCAGCAACAGACTGGCCTGTCAACAAAAGGACTCCGGCGTCCTCAAGTTTTATTAAATTTCATCATTTTCATTTTCAACACTAGGGTAAAATAGATTTGGGGCAAGCATAGAGGACATGGAAGCGGATTGGGAATTGGGAATTGGGTATTATGGCGTATCTTACGGTGTGTCTCATGACAAAGGCATGGGCTTTGGACGACACGAAGGTCGAGAGTGCTTCTATATTTAGCTGTTTATGGCGTAGCAACATTCAATATGAAATTCTTTGAATTCTACAAGTGTGAGACTGGTCGTGATCGTAGCTGATCCAAGCTGGAGTCATTATCGGAGTCGCTGGCGGGAGCAGCTAAGCGGGGTCATCGGAGTTCGTGGCGGCGATGAGCTTCTTAGTGCAGATGAATGCATACCTTTGGGCTTTTCACGGCAAGTGAGGCTCTCGCTGCTGAAAAGAATATATATCAGTTCAAATGAGCGTCTCAAAATGGCCTATGCCGTCTCCAAACAGCTATCGCTGAATCCCAAACCATGGAGGGGACTGCTAGATTATTGCTTGGCGGCATCTATGCCGCCGTCATGACTTCCTTCGACTCTAATACGGAGTCATCGACCTTTGGTCCCAGAATCAACATACCGCGAGCCTCGCGAAGGCGGGCGTCGCGGTCTTCGTTGCCTTCTTGGATGTCCTCGTTCAACACACTTGAAGAAGTTTGGCTCCCACGGTCGTTTGGCTACATACGCTCAGAAAGAGCTACATTGTCAAGCGACCTCAAACTCTTATGTTAGCCTCGAGGTCTCGCGAAGCTTCATAAATTGACGCACCTTACCCTGTCCTCAGCTCTATTCACAGAATGCTGGACAGAAGCACACCACCTGGGGTTGCCGCACGCAAGTAAGGGCATACGCACTTTAAGGGGAATGGTTCCCATCAGCGTAGAATTTCTCTCATTGTCGCACGGTGGATGGGCTCGCGATAGGATCCAACAGGAAGTGATATTCTCCTTGGTTGAGTCCTGGGCAAAGCAATCGAATCCTTTTACTCTCCGCAGGCGGACTATTGAGCTTGGTTGCCGGGCTTTAGGCTTTGGGAGTGCTGAGGTCAGTACAAGAGTTGCAAATCTATAAACGCACTCCCGACTCCATGTTCGATTTAATCACTTCTCACCCTAGGCTTGGGGCTTTGGTGGCCTCTGGGATAATTCAATTGCGTCCACGTGCAGTCAAATTATAGTTTTCACGTGTCCATAGCGGGGGAGTGCAAGTAAACTTGATTGAAACAAAGTTAGCAAGTGTGCCATGGTATGTTTGCCACCTCATTCTCATCTAGAACCCTTCCCTTCAGATTGAATTCTTGTTCCATGACGTATCACTTCGTAGTCGCTCCATTTACCTGCTGCCCTTCGTACGACAACATGGGTTCGTGGGTCTCGAAAGCCTCTGTTACCAACCCATCTGACACGGACGGACTTCAACTTGTCATTTTCACAACAGTGAAAGTATACTATATACGTGCTGGTAATAGCGTGATTGCATCAATTCAACATGTCAATTGCCTCATAATCCTCCAAGATATACTCCATGGCTTCTGCTACCCCCAACTCGGCCCAAAATTGAGATTTCAACTCATACTGTACACAATTGTAAATCCAATAGCATTAATATTCAGCAACCCTTCCTCAGCCCGGGTCGAAATAGGTTTCCGCGCTTCCTCTTCTATATAAACCGGCTCTCGGTCAGTATCTCACTGATATCCTCGCTGAACATGCTCGGGTTATCCCGAATGAAAAGAAATTGCTCCCGAGGAACCCCTTTGCCTTCACCACGGAAAAGTGTGACAGTGTTATCATAAATCCTCTTGGACTTCTGCCATCTGTGGAGCCGGGTGGTTGATACGGAGAATAACAAAAACAGGGTCTGATAGAAGCGAATGAGCTGCTCTTGGTGGATAGGTTCCTTACAGTTCCCAAAATGGTAATCCTTGAGTACCTGGGGATCTCTAGGGATCCTGTCCTTCATGACATCGTCATAGAGATCATCCGCCGTCGTGCGCTCTTTCATCCAACCTTGGACACAGGAATGCCTTTTTGTGAAGACGGCTCGCCTGTTACATAAGCCTCTGCAAAACTTGCCGGTGTCGCAAATGTAGCAAGTCTTTTGTGAGTTACCCTTCCCACACATCTCGCATTTGTCTCTGACTTCCTCCGAGGTTGAAGAAGGTTGTGGTCCCGGGTCCAACGCCCAGACAAGATAGGAACCCATTTTGTGAGGAGGCCAGAAAACAGCGATGTAAAGCGTATCGAGATGAGAAATCCTTCGAATGGTTGTTTCTGATACAGAGAGGTCAGCGAAGTAAAGAGCCGCGAGTAAATGTTCTGTTGCGTGAGCTTGCTTACCGCTCAAGCTGATGAGATAAATAAAGTATCCAGTTCAAAGTGAGATGCGGTGATGGAAAGATTGAAAACAGAATCAGAAGCAGAGATGGGAAGACATACACCCCAAGGGAAAATTTATCCAAGTTAGAGGGTCAGTCATGCTTAATCTAAATCTAGGTTTTATCAGATGTCGCCCGGCTGCAGAGTGCCTGGAACAGTAGCCGCCATTTCTACATATTAATTTTAGGAACAAACCTTTCCTGATGAAAGTTTCAGATTTGTAGAAGTGAAAAGTTAGACCAGCACGTTGATAGAACCCACTAGGAAGGAAGAGAAAGGGGCTGAGCGGGAGAAAGTGGACAGACCGAGGAAGGAAGGGAATAAATGCCGTTAAGCAGAGTAATTTGAGACAAACGCATTTGAATTTAAAACGAAAGAAAGAAAAGCTTTTTTGATTCTTCAGTAAAACCTTCACTAAAGTTGATGCAGCATCTCTGGCCTCGTTAGCTGGAGGCTGATCTCCTCACATCATTCGTTACTCGGTGAGGCTACTCAGAACACAACTTATTCTCCGCGCATGATTTTCCAGCGCCATAGAATGAGAGCAAGAGCATTGCATAGTTCTTGGAACTGGTAGTATTATGACAAGATGGGCTCATGCTTCGTGATAGGAGTGATCAACGCAAACAGCCTTTTTCACATTTTGCCCGTATGAATGACTCTATGGCACCTCGATATTTCAACATTCTGCTTCACAACTCAAGATCTTTCCATGAAAATTCAAAAGCGTGTGACTAGTATCTAACTAGCTAAATCGTAGCAATATCACAGGCCAAAGGTATCATTCTCAAGAGTGGTGAATGATCCACCCCATTTGCAGACATTCTTAGAAGCTCAGCTTCTGGCCAGCTTCAGAGGGCACTTTTGAAGCTACGCTGCCAGAACCTAGCAGAGAATATGAGTAAGGGAAGCTGCCGGCGCTCAGAGTGCCAGTCGGTGCCGTATTGGCACTCTCGCCACCCAGCACGACGTCAATGGCCACGGCGTACCCAGTCTCGCTGCTTGACTCGCTGAAGATTGCCTTCTTGCCTACATTTGCGAACACGGATGACTGAATCAGCGCCTGGGCATTCATTCGGGTGTTCAGTCCCGTGTCCATAGTATTGTAGTATTGGCTTTTAGTTTGAGATGTTAGTGACCAGGTTTCATGATCTCCTCCCTCCCGGAAGTGCGAAGTTTGCGACCGCGATGGGTAACTTACTTGTAGATATGAGCAGTTCCAAATCTCAACAGAGGGCCACGGCTGCGAACGTTGTAGAAATAGTTGTTGGCATAAGTTACACGCAGATGGCCAGTGTCCTCGGCAGAGTTTTTGTCAGAGTGACCAACCAGCGTGCCCTTGGACTAAAACGGATGCCACCAGCGATGTCAGTTAAAACATAATCATATCTCGTGTATGTCGGAAGAGAGAAAACTCACGTGGTCATGTAAATAAGTGTAGGAAATGGTCACATAGTCGGCGGCATGAGACAAGTCGACAAGTCCATCGTATTGATCCTTGTCCACGTCTCTGTCTCCTGAGAGATCGACGTGGTCTACCCAGACATTGGTCGACTTTTGGATGGTAATGCAATCCCCATATTCAGCCAATACCTTGCTGATCTTCAGGTTTCGGACGATGACGTTTTTCTGTCCGTTGATTGTGAGGCCGACGCCGGTGAGAGCTTTATGCAGCGAAAGATGTCTGTTAGACTTTGAAAGCCAAATACTGGGGTCGACGGATTCATCTTACAGCTTCCAGCCTTTCCAATGATGGTCTTGTCGGAAGTGACAGACACCTTGGCTGCCCCGGAGATATTGCCTTCTACCAGAATAATGGCGGCACCGCTTGCGCTGGCAGCAGCTTGCAGCTCAGCCACGGTCTTCACGGTTACTTGTGAGCCGCTGGCTCCTCCCGTAGTTCTGCCCTCCTATCGTTAGCGATCTGTTTCCTTTGACATGAAGGCCGTGGTACATACCCGCCATTTTGAGTGCAGTAACCAATGTTGCAAGCATCGGTTACGGACGCCCTCTTTTCAAGGGTCACGGGGGAGGCAACAGCCGTCCCGACGAGCGCAAATAGAGCGAGCGGGGAGCCGAACTTCATGATGAATGACTGAATATCGTGGGATTCTGATCTTTGGCGGCTGTTGCAGTATCTGCTTTTAGGGTGAGAGATAAAGATCTGTACACGACCTTTCCGAGGATGAACAGGCCGAGGGCAATTTAAAAGGCATTACTATTTTCACTCCCAACCCCGGTCTCACTCATATGGGACCGGACACTTGATCGTCAGTAGTTCCTCGAACCAATACCTTCCACCACCGCCGATCCCATGCAATTAATCATATATTGGCCCTTGGCAACAGCGCGGTTGGAGGGAAAATTGTGTGGTGAGTGTTTCAAGGGGTTGCCGGTGAATCTGCCTCCGGATTTCCTATTCCGCCGCTTCTGGGATTAGACGGAAGGTTGAGGCTCACTGACTCATGATTTGAGGTAGGACTCTCTGGGGGAGAATCTTATTCCGTAAAATGGTTGCAGTTACATTTTCCATTTCCCCTTTCTCCATCTCGGCACCCATTCCGCAGCCATGACATTAATCTTTGCCAAGAACCCCGAGACAGGCTGCTGTAGCACGTCTACACTTGGCTTCCACTGCTACCTTGGATCATTCAACTGGGGATCCCACGTCGAAAATTCCAGATCAAATGGTATCGCATCAAGGGTATTAGCAAGCTCAAGTGCAGACGCCATAGGCCAATCCCAAACATTCCACTGTAGCTGCTCCGTTGCCAAATTGGCGACTTCTGTTCCTGTGAACGTCTTCTGACACAGCAGGTCGAGGACATCTGCGCACTGCTTCAGGCTACCCCCAACGTCGTCTGTAAATCCGCCCAATTTCCTAAGCGCCTCAGAACACTGTCTAACTGTGCTCTCATCACTCACCGATGAGTCGGAAACAGTGTAGCCATTCCAACGAGCGAATAAAATGGTGAGGCCGGCTTGCCAGACCATATGGGCCCCTATTGGGTATAGTAGGATGACAACCAGCGGCTCAACATGCTTGTTCACAGGGTGACCTGCCTGGTCAAACACGAGCTGAGCGTCGAACCCTTTAAAGTTATTCGAGATGATTTGTATCAGATTTGAGGCTGCACGAGTGCAAGCTTTCAGAGAAAGCTGGAATTGTGGGTTGACTGTAGTGAATGCGAGAGCTGGACGGTGGACGTGTGCTGTTGCTACGCACAGTGTGGCTCTGAGGAAAGCTAGGCAAAATGATGAGATGGCAAGTGCCTGCGCATCATTCTTTAGATCGCCAGTCCCTGGCTCGGCAATTTCAGCATCCGATTCGCTTGGTAGAGAGTGCTCCCAGGCGTCGAGCTCAGCTTGCAGTCTGGTTATCTTAGCCACACCACCACGCCGCCTAGTAGTGCTGTACAGCTTCTCAAGAGTATCGCCGATGATGCGAGCGAGTTTGAAGAGAAGCATGGCACTATCGACCTGAGAGGCTTCTCCTGGGAGAGGGAAAGATACATGAGACCTTGACAAGAGGTCGTGATCAACTCGAGTAGGCAAGTCTGTGTCAACGTCCTGATCACGGATTAGGCGCGGTATTCCGTGATGAGCACTTGACATTCTACGCAAGTAGAGGTTTTCGTTAGCAAAGCAATATCGATAGAGATAGAGAGATGAGTGCCATTGTGGACTTACACATCTAGGGTATATTGGCACCACCATACACGCCGTCGGAGCTCTGTTTCCAAAGGGTCGAACTTAAAGCGGTTCGAATGTCGGTGAAGGCCCAGATTCTGAGCCAGCCTCGTCGCAACACCACTGATGTGGGATGCAAGTGTATAGCGCGAGGTAAGCTGAAGGTAAATTTGCGTCATCTCAAGACCCTGCAGTGTTTGGAGGCAAGGCCGGTCCAGGATATGTTCAAGAATCAACGCGGACATATCGTAGTAGGGCTCAGAGGCACACACATAATGGTAGTGGTGCCGCATGCATGTTCCTTGGTTGCCTAGGCTCCCTACAGCCAGCAATATGAGAGTTTGGTATAGAATGACGACGTTTTCCGCAAATGGGTGGGAAATAACTTGTCTGCATATGTCCATGGTGGAAGGCTTATGAAAGATTGGATATAGCGGAGTCCAGCGATCAATTGTTGCAGCCACTGTCTCGAGAGCTTGAGGAGGAAGTCTGGAGATAACGTCACGAGCGACTTGCGACGGAGATCTTCTCACTGATGCATCCCAGAGACTATGAAGATGCATGCTGTAAGTACAGCTAGGGAACGCGTCTGCATGCATCTTTTGCATCTGGACTTGCTGTTCCGCTTGGCTAATAAAGTGTGCTCCAGTGGATGAACCCGCAAACATGGCGATTTGTTCGTCATTAGATACCAACCGGCCCATGTGCCCTATAACGGGATCTTTAGCAGGTTGTTGGGCTATAATAGGGGCGTCCGTTGCGAAAGCAGTCGTTCGTGGTGTCTGGCTTGCCAGGCTACCTTGATGGTTTGGAATTCTATCAACCATTGGTCGAAGCTGAAGATCATGTGATGAAATGCCTTCAGTGGTAGACACTAGTCGGCTAGGCGAAATGACTGAGGCTCCCCTTTGACTGTGCGAAGGGTCTGGACTAGATGTTTGGGTATTCTGAATTGGCTCCTTGTCCTGTGCCTCATAGTAACTGGAATCCGAAGACTATTAGCGAAGGTAGAGTGGAATGCCAACCAAGGACGGCAATATTCTGTACCTCTTTCGTTTCCTGTTCCTCTGAAGTCTAGTTGTTCTTACACAAGTCGCTCCGGCCACTGAGCAAGGCTCGCACTGCGGTCTCATGTTAGTAAAGAGGACACTCCAACCAAAGTGAACAATGATCGGTAGGCAGCACGGATTATGCGTTTCTTACATCTTCACCACCTCCATAGCATCTTATTTTCCGCCTGTATAAACCAACTTAAATGTCAGTATGCAATCACTGAACTTACCACGGCTGTGGTGGTCGCTTACCGGCGGCATCGATCGCTATCAGGTCAGTTACTTGGTTAGCAGCCGACATAGAAGAAAGTAAAATTGAGCCATCCTGAAGACATACCAAACTTGACCCGCGGACAGGCTTTCCGATGATACCGGGGTCGCCATTCCTAGCTAGAAAAGGGTTGGGTCGATGCTTGAGAATCAATGCCTGCGGCGAAGGGAGAAATTGCCACTTCAAGCCACCAACCTCTCCAGAATCAGTGCTACAAGTAGTGCCCAGAGCCGCTGCTTTGACGCACAGTCCCAGAGTCGTGGGGATGATGAAGAGAAGCGGAGAATGGCTCAAGTCAAAAGCTCACAGGTAGAATTGTGGGCTCTAGATTTGTGGGAGCCGACTCCGGCCGGATATGTGGAGAAGCTTAAGGTACTTCTGTGTCATCTCCTAGTTGCTACAGTTTAGACATCACAGAGCTCTCTACGAGACCATATTGAGCTGGCCTGACCAAGCACGGGGAACGAACAAAGCTAGAACAATGCTCTGGAACTTTTCAGGCTTTAGTTTACCTACATGGCTTCGTCTTGGAGAACATTGAAAAAGCAGAACAGCCTCCATTCAAGCAATCCATTGACCATCGTATTCTCGTGGAGGATAAGAATGCTTCATGTTCAGTATCTACAGATGGCATAAAAGCTCGATCATTCCCATATGGTGATAGTATCTACGAGAGATTGCTGATAAATGAAAATCATTCCTCCCAGCCCAAGCCGGAGCAGTACAGTGACATAACCTCTAATCGTGGCCATTCAACCTCGAAAAAGCATCGGCAGTGCTAACAAGTCCCGTGACACCAAGTTCTCCCTTTGTAAGAATTCCCTCCTCCCCACTCCAGCTTTTATCCTTCGCCTGTTCGAAGTATGTCATCATCTTGTTCATCACCTCACCCCACATCGGCCAAGTTTCGCAGAACGTTTCCTTATCCACTTGAATGTATCTAGCTTCTTTTTTCTGCGCCTTTGCCCAGCGAGATAGAAACTCGCCGGCTGTCAAGTCTTCGACATCGGCAAGGACGAACTTTCCGGGCAATGTCAGCTCTCGCTTCTCGATGATGGCTTTGACAAAGCGGCCAACGTTTGCTTTTGCGTCGCCGATGCTTTTGATCGAAACAGATTCGGGTGTAGCCTGAAGCTGAATGAACTTATCAGGGCCGGCAGTGGGAACGTTGAATGGCTGGAATACGGGAAACAGGATATTGGTTGCGT
The DNA here is from genome assembly GCA_026958235.1 of Clonostachys rosea. NCBI lineage: Eukaryota > Fungi > Ascomycota > Sordariomycetes > Hypocreales > Bionectriaceae > Clonostachys > Clonostachys rosea. The sequence continues at coordinate 1,632,381 of CP110207.1, forward strand.
AGAAAGCGACCCAGAGGAATGTCGTCTTCTGCAACAGAGAGGCGTTGGACTTAATGTAATCATCCACCGTATTCTTCCCGTCGAAATGCGGTACCACGTTCTTGCCGTTGGAGATCTTGCGAGTGTTTGGGAGGGTGGACCAGATGTAATGCTCAAGAGATGTTGTTGCCGCCGCTGCGTTGGCCAAGTTGATTCCCTGTTGAACTTCAATCTCAATTGCCTCCTCGGCACCGATGCTCCCGAACCTCTCGTAGAAGTTAGTGACGCCGAAAACGATTTGGGAGCCTGAGAAGGCTCGGACAAGCGACTCATAGTCATTGACGTCTGCCTGCACCACGGAGGCACCGAGGTTGGCCAACTCTTGGGCCGCAGCGCTTTTGGGGTTTCTTGTAACAGCCCTGACAGTATACGCGGTGTCCTGGAGCAGAGCCCTGACGATTGAGCCACCCTGAGAGCCGGTAGAGCCGACGACGGTAACGATTTTCTTCGACATGATGAAACTGGTCAGTGAGAGGCGTGGAAACTAAGTCTGTGTTTGATACTGTTGTCCTTGCATTTCAATCATGGCTTCGGAGGAAGAGCCTCTACTTATATACATACCCAAGGAGTGTTCAGAAAACACCTAGGCCCACGGCACCGAGGGTATCTATTACAAGAACGCCGTTCATGTCGCCATGGCCGTGTTGTAGGAGGGCTGGAGGCGGGCGAGCGCCGGCAGTGAGCTCCGAGCGCCGAGCACCGAGAAATGTCGGCACTGGGGCCGGAGCACATTCTTAATGAATCAGACGGGATAACAGGCTTTTTATCCATAGATCCATGATATATGTCTGGCTAGACTTAAAGTTAGAAGCCATTTCGTTAGTGGTCTGTTTACTTTTTAGCGAGTAGTTTCCCAAGCAGCCGTTCAAACGCCAATAGCCGCCTTGCAGGTGCATCAATTCTTAACCATAAATGGCGGGACAATTTCTGGTCACGATGTCGACGTTTTCAATTATTTTCACAAGAAGGCACAGAAGAGAGTAAGCCGTATATCGAAGGAGAGGTGGACATGAAAACCACCACTGCTCAGTTCCAAGAACAGAAATTGACTTTGGTATGTTGCGTTTTCCACAATGATATTGCCTGCTTACGTTGAACTATTCGACTCTTCTAGGATCCAGTCTTGATCAAACCAGCTAATATCATCCAGAGGATTAAACTGTGCGAAGCTTTCCCAGCCAGTTGCGGAATCAAAGTTTTCCAACCCCATTGGTGTTTGGCGCTGCATCGTTTGGTTGAGAACGTGATCAAGAACCTTTTTGATAACGGATTTTGCGTTGGATGCAACACAATGATTAGGCTGTGACGGCCCTGATGAGTTCAAGAATCCTACCAGAATGCTCAGTTGCTGAATGATAGATGATCTGGAATAGATCTCGCCTGCGATGACATGTCCGTCTGCTACACTCTCCATAAGGCTCGGGTCTACCAGCTCCAGGCACAAAAGCGCCCCGGCGGGGGCTGCATGTCCCATTATCTAGAACCAATTAGACGCAGTGTTAAGAAGATCGCCCTCGTGGGGTTTGAGGGCGATCATCAGATATATGGCAGGGCAAGCTTACCAGCCAGTGGCATTCTCGTTGGCTTTCTGTCCATCTGTGTTTGTTGGTCCAAAAGTGCATAGTCAAGACAACCATTTCAAAACTAGTCCGCAGGAGGTCTCCTCTTGACTGGCCATTCTTGACCAGCAATCGCTCTACTAAGAATAGATTAAGCAGGTGATCAAGTCGTATGACTAGTTGTGAGTAGATCAGTTGCGGATCAACGCCTGCGATATCGTCAAATGTGGGATTGCCAATCATGTGAATTGGTAGCTTTTCATATAGATCAAGCTCTTTCGTTTTCAGCTTCCTGTCAAGATGATTAGATATCACCTGCACCCTTTAACATACGGCATTTGTGCTCTCTTACAATATATCATCGAGGGTAAAATCATCAGAGTAACCCAAGCCAATTTCAAGAATGGCATCCCGGATTAAAGCTACCATCATGCGAAAGCGAAGGATCGAACTTGAGTAAATGCGGCCTCTTTGGTTCCACCCGTTAGAATCAAGGTTACGGATTTGCTCCTGAAATACCTCTGTGTCAGATACTAATGCAGTATCGTCCAAATCCAAAGGCAATTTGATACGGCAAAATCTTCGTGTCAGGAGAGGTGGGCGTCCCACAAATGTAGCAAGGTATTTATCTACAATAAATATTTGGCACATGATTCGTCGCCGAGCCTCCAGCGATGGCGTTGTCTGCGAAGCAGAAGCCAATGGGTCCCTGGACCTGTCGTCGTGATAGCCAGCAAAGGTTAGCATCGCAACTGTTTCAGCGTGAAACTTCCAATATGGAAGACCTGGTTGAGATCAGCTTCATTACGCCAGAAATTATTTACTAACCAGCAAAAGATCGCGATCGAAGTAAACACAGAGAACGCGTCTAAAGATGCACTTACTAGTATCTCCATGCATGCACGCATGTAACACCGAGCGTTTATACAATAAAAAGAGCATCAGAGAGCCAGAGCTACCCCCGATGTTGGCGAGAGTGATGCAAGATGAGCAATATTCCGCATAGTTGCCTATGAGCTCTCTAGACTCTGCACTCGTGGAGGCAGAGACAGATAATTCACCGAAGGCTGCGTACATAAACATCAACCCAACCGCCTCCCACCGCAGGTTGGGCCCTGAGAAACTTTGAAGCCATTCCAAAGGGTCTCCTTGGTCTTCTTTCAATACTCTTCTTGTGTTGATGCAAATCATGCCGCCAAGCTCACGCAACTTGGCTCTATTTTCCCTGTCACGGAGACAGGAACCAAACGTTTCCCAAGTGCTCGCTGTCAACCTTTCGCCAATTATCCTCATCCACTCATCATTAGGGTTGGAGTGGAGCTGGAAAAGGGCTGCAGTGGTCTTTTCACGACCAGGGATAGCTTGCAGGACCCGGACAGCAAGTTGGGTTGCTGTTGTGTCCATATTCACCATGTCCTGAATCTCGGTCACCGACGGCGGCGTTGCCTCATCGGTCAAGACTGAGTCCGAGGACAAGGCCACGTTCCTCGTGATCAAGGGTTCCTGCACGGCCAAAGTTGTCTCAGTCTCCAAGTAGGCAGTCAAGAAACTGCTCTGGCCGAAGAAACCCGGGTTCGCTCTAGCTGCTGGCGAGCTCCAAAATTTATCTTCCGGGGCGACATGTCCATGTGGCCAGGATGAAGGCTCCGTAGAATGTGAGTCCGGCGCCCGCTTTGCGTGTTCCGGTTGACTAGAGTGACCTGGCGATGCATAATAACAAGTTGATTCTCCATTCGGTCGCTTCATGCAACGTCGGCACACCGGGTAGCCATGATCGCATGCTACCTTTCGTCGTCGACATGGCTCGCATGCTTGCTTCTTGCCATTTCGCCGCGTCACAAGTGGGCTGGCCATAAGAAGCGACTTGTTACAACTCACGATTGCGATGATGAAAAGCGCGACAAGTATTGCTTACAAATGACCGAGAAACTCTGTTGCGTTTAGGTAAGATCGGCTTACTTCGTTTGTTGATAAATTCCTAAGATCTCGGTTTAATTTCGGTCAATATTTGGTAACATTGAATTGAGTATCTTCCCAGGAACAGGCCACACAGAGTTCTGATGCCAAATCGTCTCAAGTTAAGCAATCATTCTTGATATGAAGGCTCCAACAAGTTGAAGAAATAGAAAATAATGTATATATCATAACCACTTTCTACATGAATATCTCTTGATTATAAGTCATTTGGCCTCCTGATAACTTTGAGTACGGCCTCTGTGCGATTGATGTTGTTTTCACTATAGGGTAGGCCGGAACCCAAGGCCGGTGACTGCGGACCTCGGTTCAAGTGAGGTCTAGGCAAAGTGATAAATTAATATGATAAGTAGGGATTATGGAAATTGATAACGATTGCCGCCATATTAGTGGATAGCTAAAATTATGGCCCTAGCAATCCCTTCAAGGATGGATCCTGGTTTGCCATCTCTCACCCGGCTGCCAGTGTTGTTGACATCGGCCTTAGCTCAAGATGGGTATAGAATGAATCCAATGGTCCAGGATGATTGCATACAATACAACCAATAGGACGCAACTCTGCATGAATAAATGGATCACATTGAAGAACGGTTAGATTACATCGTTTGAGGGACTTACTGAAGTCCTTAACAGCAACATGACCACGTCATCGCAACGGAATTGGTTAGGTGCGACGATATAATAATTAATATCGGTATGCATGAAGTGTATAAGTCTGTTGATTTTTATTCCTTACTATTGCTACTATTGCCACATAAAGACCAGACCGCCCCCAAACTGTTCTTGCTCTCAATCTCATCTGTCTCTACCGCAAACACACCTAAGGCTCTCCCTAGGTTCCTAGCATGTCTGAGAATAATCCGGACGACAAAGCAGTCAAGGCCGGGGCGCGGGTGTACATCCCCCTGCTGCTACCCTTCTACGACTTCTGGGTTTTATGGATCTCCAATACTTATGTGTGGAAATGTCCCACTGATGAGGTCCTGGTCCCGTTATTCCGGTCCGCTCTGGGTGAAACTCATCTAGATATTGGCGTCGGCACTGGTTATATCCCAGCGAAAGCCATTGTTCGGTCAGCATGCCAGGAGATAACCTTATTGGACTTAAACCCAAACAGTCTTTCCTTTGCCAAGGCGCGAATCGAATCCTCCGACAAAATGGTCAAGGTGAAGACGCTCCTAGCCGACGCGCTCGAGCCGCTCCCCCTACCCGAGTCAGAAAAATTTGACTCCATCAGTCTTTGCCACCTTTTGCACTGCCTCCCTGGATCACCGGAGAGCAAGACTCGGGTTTTCGATTATGTCAAGCCACACTTGGCACGTGACGGGACCTTGGTCGGTTGGACAATCTTGGGCAAGGAGGCTCCCATGAATTGGTTTGCTTCTGTGTTGATGAGGAGCTATAACAAGATACGCGTCTTTTCAAATTGGGATGATAATCTTGCCGCATGTGAACAAGGCTTGAAGAGGAACTTTGAGGAAGTTGAGGTTTGGACTGTCGGTAGGGTATGCGTGTTTAGGGCTAGGAAGCCATTAGACTCGCCGATTGAAGCTCGGTCATGAGCCCCAATGAGGCTGCACAACCTTTTTCGCTCCGGGACATGACCACTCTTAGCTCCGATAGCGTTATATCATTGGGCAGCGATGCTGGGGTTCTAGATTTATCCATCGCGGACCTGATTGAGAATGAATAGAGTTGTCAATTCCTGGGGGGGGGGGGGGGTGGCTTCGCATTCTTACTTTGGCTGAATCTTGTTTTATAGTACACTAATTCACTTAACAACAATACCAAGCCCCAATTTATATATTTTGTATATATTTTGTGTCACTACTATCCCGAGTAGAAAAGTGTCTTGGGAATTACGGTCGTATGTGATTTCTTCAGCCTGATCTAACCAGACAGGTAGATGTATCTACAGAGCGTGATCTGCACCGAATTGAGGCTATACGTAAATTATTCTTGCGGATCTCCTTTCAGCGAGCTCATAAGTGACAGATACGTGGATAAATCTGCCCTTTTATTTGAACAGAAACAGAGACGCCTCGATCTCGGACCCAACAAGAATCAGTACGCATACAAAGCGATGCTCTCATCTTCTGATTCCCGAATCTTGCGGTTTTCCCTCATGAGCCACACTTTCATAGCCCAAGCACAGAGAATGCTCGTAGCAGCAAATGCAACCATTGTAGAGAATCCCATCATGTACTTCGGACCATCAGATTTGGGCCACAGGTACGCGCAGTAGATGTAGGCGAGGTTGGCCGTCACGTTGACCAGAGAGTAAGCCACAGCCTTCTTCTCAGGTGTTTGCGACAGAGTGTTGCTGACCCATCCAAGGATGACGGAGCCTACACCGTAAGCACCTGTTGCGTACAGGAAAGTAGCCGTGTATCTGGCCGCAGAGTTGACGGTTGCGCAGCTAATGACGAATCCCACCACGGCCAGAGCGAGACCGGCTGTGATGTGCCAGGTTCTTTCGTTGAAACGACCGGATGACCAGGCAAATGGGATGCCCAAGATACCAGAGACGAAGTAAGGTGGTGCGGTGAGAAGTAGCGCGGTTGTTGATTCGAAGCCCCTGCACGGAGTATTGTCAATGTCTGACTCCATATGGCTGGATCTTGACCTCATTTTGATCATGGAACTTACATTTCTTGGACGATGGTGGGGAAGAAGTTGTTAAAAGAGCATGCGCTGTGAATTTTTGTTAGCCATGTAGCCTTGGGCGGATTACCACTTTGGAATAAGAAGACACACCTGATGTGCAGATTCTGCATGAGACAGAACAGCCATGTCTTCGGGTCCTTGATGGCTTGCTTCAGACCCTCCAAAGTTGTGCCTCGCTCCTTCTGGTTGACGGTATCTTTCTTGATTCTGGAAATGCATAGTTCTCGCTCCTCGGGTGTGAGCCAACGTGTCTGAGAGGGGTCGTCTGGCAAAAGGAAGAAACCGAAAATGGCGACAAGAGAAGTCACACTGCCCTCGATGATAAATAGCCTTGGGTTGTGTTAGCTCACAACGGCAACACCCAAAGGCTGAAATAAACTGTTAAAGAAAGGGCTTACCATTTCCATCCAGGAATGCCTTTTACTTTATCCAAAGTAGAAAAGGTTGCCGCAGCAATGAGCCCAGAGCAGCCAGTGCTTACGACTTGTCCAGTATATAAAATCGATATGCGAGTGGCGAGTTCTTTGCGAGTGTAATAGATCGAGAGAAGGTAGAGAGCACCGGGATAAAAGGGCTATTCAGGATATCAGCACATGTTGTGAGTCGCAAAGTCAGTTTCAGGGGACCAATTGGGAGAATTACAGCTTCAACAAAACCCAGAAAGAACCGGCAAGCAACCAGACCGGCGTAGTTGGTAACTCCAGCGGTCGCGGCTGAGACCGCTGCCCAACCTATCATGCAGATAGATAGATAAATGGAGGGCCTCGTTCGTGTCATAAACATGTTTGAGGGAACTAAATCTCCAGTCAGTGTTTCAATCTAAAGGAAACTGGTGTGTGACAAGAACCAACTTTGCATCAACAGGTAGCCGACGAAGAGGATGGAGATGGCGGTATTGTATTCAACCCCCTTGAGGTTCAAGTCTTTTTCGAGGCTGTTCAGGCGGGCCTGAGGCAGTGCATTGCGATCAAGGTAATTGAGGAAGTACATGGCCCAGAGAATAGGCTAGACATGGTTAGGAAGCGCATTACAAGAGTTGGCTGGACAGTTCTCACCATGATATACCTGTCAAGCTTTCGGACGAGGGCTATCTCAACAGGATCGGTCTTCTCTGAAGCGCCAGAGTAGTCACCTGCTACCACCCCTTTCTGAGGTACGGAGGGCTGCTCATCATGGGCGATGTCCAACTTGGTAGCGTCCTGATGTTTTTGCGATCGAGCAGATAGGGATGAGCGTGGCGACCCCATTGTTTCTGGGACAGCTCGAATCAAACGCGTTGTTTTAATGAAAAATGTAACAAGATTGGGAACAAGGTTTGAGCAGGAGAAAAGAGTGAAGGTTATGCCACATTCGCTCTTGGAACTTGGTCCTTCAATGGACCGGCAGAACGATTGTGACCGGGTCGCGATGGCTTTTATAACCCTGACTCTACCATGCCTCATTGATGAGAACCTAGCATGTTTACAAGATTTTCCTTTCCTCCGCATGTTCTCCTCCATTGGAGAGAGTCAGGGTCGACTGAGTGTGGAGTATCAAGACACAAGTCCGGGGGAAGAATGCGGAGTGACTCCATCAACTGGATCCCTGCTATTCCGCTATCCCGTTATCCCTCTACGCCGTGGACGAAATGCGAGTCGCACATTGGCCGCTGGCGTCCTATCCCGTCTCCTCACGAGTCGTATCCCGTTATCCCGTGCAGGCCACGGATCCCGAGCGTAGGGTCATCATGAGAAAACCACAGCGCCTGACTAGCATGTATGCAATGCAAGAGCGATGAGGGGAAGAATCGGGATGCTCGGCATTGACCAGTAGTAGGGAAGATCCAGTTCCTAAATTTATTTATTCAAACGTGCCTCTGCCAGTCGTCCCCGGAAGTCTGGGTCTTCGCCGTTTGCCCACACGCTTGACTTCCGTCATTTTGTCTTATACTGTGGATATTGCAAACAATCATTGAGCATGGCAGCTGCGACAGTCTTCGATTCCGTTCTATTCGGAAACATTTTTGGCACCGAGGAGGTGCGCGAGTGTTTCTCCGAGCGCTCTTACGTGTCTCGCATGATCGAGGCTGAATGCGCCCTCGCTCAGGCAGAAGAACAGGAGGGTGTCATCCCAGCTGGCGTTTCTTCAGTCATTCGTGAGCACAGCGATGTTTCCAAGATCGACTGGCAGCGATTAGCAGCCAGGACTGAGATTGTAGGCTACCCAGTGCTTCCGCTCGTGGAGCAAATGTCCAAATGGGTCCCGGACTCAAAATGTAAGTCAAGGCCCCCTGCGATTGATGCCCTGGAGATACAATAAATCTAATGGAAGTGGCCTTGAGCAGCTGGATACATACACTGGGGTGCGACGACCCAAGATGTCATGGACCTTGCCTCAACACTCCAATGCAAGTCTGGCCTCGTTATTGTCGAACGCCTCCTTCGATCTGTGGTAGCAACACTAGAGAACATGGCTGCCAAATACCGAGACAGTCCCATGGCAGGCCGCACGCATCTCCAACACGCCTTGCCTATCACTTTCGGTTATAAATGCGCAGTCTGGCTCGCTGGCCTTCGCAGACACGTAGAGCGCCTCGAGCAGCTCAAGGAGAGGTGTTTGATGGTACAATTCGGTGGTGCTGCAGGCACTTTGGCATCTCTTGGTAGCTCAGATGCTGGAATCCGAGTGCGAAAGACTCTCGCAAGGATCCTCGGCCTGAGAGACCCTATAGTAACCTGGCACGTCGCACGAGACTCCGTTGCAGAGATTGTCAACTTTCTCGCGCTGGTTGGGGGCACATTGGGCAAGATTGCCATGGATCTCATTATCATGTCTTCCAACGAGCTCAACGAGGTAACACTAATAATCCCACCCAGAAGTACGCATCAATTTGACTAATGCTTTGGATTGTTCCTCTCCATAACAGGTTGCCGAGCCATATGTCCCACACCGAGGAGCTTCATCTACGATGCCGCAAAAAAGGAATCCAATCAGCAGCGAAGTCATACTAGCACAATCTAAGATCCTGCGCGCCCAGGCAGGTCTTGTTCTCGACGGCATGATCGCCGATTTTGAGCGAGCCTCGGGGCCCTGGCACCTTGAATGGGCAGCTATTCCCACGGCTTTCATCTCCGCAGTCGGCGCACTGCACCAAGCAGACTTTGCTCTGTCAGGGCTGCAGGTCAACACCGATGCTATGCTCACTAATCTCGACTCTACACGAGGACTGATCGTGGCCGAAGCCGTGATGATGGGCCTTGCCAAGTATATTGGGCGACAGGAAGCTCATGAAGTGGTATACCGCGCATGCGTTGCAGCAGTAGAAGAGAACTGCTCGTTGCTGGAAGCTCTGAATAAGAATACCCAAGTAACGAGCCACATAGGTTCAGCTCAAATAGCCGAGCTGTGTGATACTACGAAATACTTGGGCTGTTGCCAGCTTATGGTTGATGAGCTTCTCGCAGCCAAGGTGCCAGAGGCGCCGAGCAAAACGAACGGTCATCTTACAAATGGCCCTTCAAAGGTTGAAAAGTCACAGTTGAATGAGGCATAGCATACGGCTAGTGCAGTTTGAAACAGTTGGTAGTTCAGCAAAGATGCCCCTTATAGGCAGGCAAGGGCTCTTTTTGGTGTAGCCATACCAAGCGGGGAGCGGGGAATTCCCGAGATATCCCTCAGTTATATAGAGGTCACAAAAAACGGTATACAACACGGGGAGATATAACAGTTATGTCTAACCTCCAATGAGCCTCACAGAGCCCCAATGCCTGTAGATCTATGAAACTTGTTTAAAAAAATCAACACCCGGCGGATTGCAAGGCTTTGGTCACTGAAAATACAGAAAGTCAGGTCCGATGATCGCTGGATTCAAAGACTGTTCTTGGTTTGAAAAGAGCAACGTTCTCATCTTCGAGGGCTCACCTTACACTCATGCAAAGTAGTAAGCATAACTAATAACTCACTTCGAGAACTCATTGAGGGCTTGGAAATCAGCGTTGCCACGGTCCGCATTGCCCTTGCATTGCATTAGTCACGTGGTTTCAGGTGGCATCGCTATCGGATCACATTAACGAAGGTTGGCAGTTTTGATCTAGTTGCACGGTGTTCAGTTCACGCAAAAAGATGATAGCAAATCTGATGGCTCGCTTTTGGTGGTTCCCCTGGCATCTTCCACTCGTAGCTCCGCTACAACTAGCATTGCCTCAGGCTTTCCTCTATTATATGCTGATATTGACATCACACGAGGAGAAGCTGGGCTCGTCCAAGTTCGATGCAGCCAAGGCGGAAACATGTTCTTAAGTCTCGCCTTACGGGGCATCTCCTCAACGCAAGCACCTGCGCCAATCGAAGCAGTTACATTAGGTCATGGTTCATCCGTCTCAGCAGATTCGAAGCTATTCTGCTTCCAGAATATACCCGTGGTGGGAGACTTGGAGGAGGTATGCAAATCTTTGCGGTATTTGCCATGGAAAAGACTACGAAACTCACAGGGAACATTTGGCTATATCGAGGGACGACTCTATGATTGATCTGATCCCTCTGGACTGGGAAAGGGTTCCTACGGTCCATCAAATTGCTTCTGGCCTGGCTGAGATGCCTGTCTTTGGGGTGCTAGAAACCGCAGTCCAGGAAGTTGAACATGAAGAGGATTTCACAAAAGCTGAGAGGATTGTATAAATTTAGAGTTGAAGCAAAGGTAGTATTATCTAACACACGAAAAAAAAAGCATCTCATCCAAGTTGACAAACTTGCACCCCGATCAATTAAAGCTCTACAAAAAAGGCCGTACTTGAGCTTCGCTCCACTCCCAGTACTTGCGACCAAGTTCAGGGTCCACGAGATCTCTACGTGGCTCTGCCTTCCTTCCAAACGGAGTGACTGGGATTTGTTAGTGTAATTTCCAGAATTTCAAAATGCTAGTGTACTTACTCCATAGATCCTCAGGTGTTATGGAAGAGTCTAGTCCGGCAAACAATTCGGTGTAAGCCCCGTACTTGGCTGGACTTCCCGCCATTTTCTATTCATATGTTTAGAATCGAGTATTTAGTCAAGCCGTGATGTATCCGAGTGGTGTACTCACAACAAAGGCCAGCTGTGTGGCAGAGAAGTTCCGCTGCAAATTCGTCTGGAGCAGTCCTGGGTTCAAGGACTGCGTGACAGATCTAGTTAGTATACCCCGTAAAGCTCGCAGCAGTTCATTCCAAGTCACTCACCGTGCTAACGATGCCAGCGTTCTTCTGAAGCCGGGAGAACTCGGCTGCGTGTAACAGATTTCCCGCCTTGGATCGTCCATACTTTTGAGAAATACTTTCATCTTTGTGGTAGTCCATGTTGTTAAAATCAATCGCAGGGCAAGGGGCAAAATCAGCAGCCATGGAAGAAACCCAAACTACTCGGACCGTGTGGCGAGGCGCCGTTTCGGCTGTTTGTCGTAGAATTGGGGTCAAGAAACGGACAAAGAGAAAGTGGCCAAGAACATTAGTGCCGAGCTGCAGCTCATAACCTTGAACAGTTTTTGAGCCCTCTGGTGGATGCATGACGCCCGCGTTGTTCCATAAGACGTCGAGACGAGACTCTTTAGAAAGAAACTCCTCCGCAGATGCTTTGATCGTCGACAGGTCGTCTAGTTGAAGGCTAAGGAACGACAATTGGCCTCTGGAGCCAGGATGGGAGCTCTTGATGTCATCTATAGCCTCCATGGTCCGAGACTCAGACCGTGCTGCGAGCCAAACCTTGGCATTGTGCTGGTATAAAATCTTCGCGAGTTCTTTACCAACACCACTGGAGGCGCCGGTAACGATGAAGACCTATAGGGAGTCAAATCTCATTTCATTCTGTGTGATAGGATAAGGAACATTTGTGAGCTCAAACTTACCTTTCCTGTCTGATCAGGGAGATTGTCTTCTGTAAGCTTCGCCTTGTCTGGCGCAACAGTGCTTGTCCGAAGCTTCACCATAGTTACAGAAACGGAGAATTAGAGAAAGAGGTAAATGCTTGGATTTGAAGTGCGAATTGGCTGTTGAGTTCTTGATGCCAAAAATCAGAGTAGTCGAGAGATAGCGAGAGGTTATTTTATACTCCCAATATTTACGGATATAATAAATCCGCATAGAAAGACGACAAGTGGCTGTGAACCAGATGGTTCGTGCTCCGCGGAGCAGGCCAAAACCGCGGAACGGGTCAGATCTCCGTCTGACAGAACCGGCTCTCCGGGACACACAAGCAAGGCTTGGCCCTACGCAGCCCTGCCCGGCAATTTCAGGATTACATTTATATCTAGTGCGTTTGCTGTAGACTGGCTTTTAGAGTGGAAATAAAAGTCACGGCCTTTTGATGATTTTTGGATTGGAGTAGTCATCCCATCCTATTCGGATACCTAGCATCATGGGCCAACCCATTGCCTCACTCTTTGCTATTAGGATTAAGTTTTGGCCTGCGCAATTTAATTTACAGTAGATGTCTGACCTGCAAACTATGGCAAATTTCTTCCAGATTTACTGGGGGGCATGTCTCATACCAACTTGATGGAAGACTCAGTAGATATTTTTGCTAATATACACCTTCAAATACTCTCAAGTCAGTTTCCCCAATGAATTCGTCCCATAGTTCCAGAATATTAAGTTCATCCTGTTGCTCGTTAGTTCCAGCAGAAAGTTGATTACCAATTTCAGCGGAGTTTTCTGCGATCGCAACGCGCCGTATTACATCCCCAATCTCCAGCTCAATATCTTGAGAGTCAGTAGAAGTGTGATCGAATCCGATCAAGGCATCCAAAAGCCTCGCACCCCTGCGGGCGATTGAACTTCGTGGCTCTAGCTCTCTGATAAATGCACGGCCAATGTTGACACATTCTCGTAAATCCTGGTAGTCGTACGTGAGGGGGTGCTTGAACCGAAACATCAATGCATATAAAATAGTAATGCAGCAAGTGATTATCTGTGTCGGGGTGGTCCACATTCTCTTCGCGATCTCAAATTCAAGGGTGTTTTCCCATTGTTCAATCATTCGGATGCTCCTCTCTGCCAATGACATGCAGGATAGCTATCGAAGCTCACCTAATATTAGTACAATCACCATGTAAACGGAATGTCAAGGGGGGGAAAGGAAACCCTACTTGCGTATACGCAAAACGAGTGTCGCGGAAGCTGCGTAACTGAAAGTGACGGTGTACGGTGAATATCTAGGATGGGCGAGTTAGGACCCAGATCACATTCGGCCTTGTATTTGTCTATTACCTTGTGTGCCGTAGAGAGAAGAGCGATGCAGGCTAGATGCCTCAAAGGGGTTGTAGGCGCATCTTCATGCGCTTTGTGACCCGAAAGAGAAGAGGAGTACTGAAGGAAAGAAGCGCAGCTGGAGTATATCTTCTTTAGTTCCTGATCAGCCCAGGTAGTCTGATCATAGAGTTTCATCAGACCGTCCTCGAGGTCTCCCGGAAACCCCGCTTGACATAAGCGATCTTGGTGCTTCCATATGATTACGGCAACTGGATAACAATTAACCTTGATGGTTTCCAATTAAAGGTTACCACGCACCTTGGTTGAGCACATGTGTAAAGCTAGTTTGTGTGAATACGTTCTCCGGTTGCGCAACTACCCTGCCATCGCTGATCATCTCATCTGCATTCTCAAAACAGTTGACAGGCATGGGGGTGTTAAATTGGGTGAAATGAATCAAACACGTGTTCTGAAAAGGTATTTGAAGCCAGTCTTGGCGAACCAAGAACCACCAAACACGCTTCTTCACCTCGCGTTCGATAAGAGATGAGACAACACTAGACATGCCAATAGTGGAAGGGGCATTCATTTTGGGATCAAGACCTAGCCTGTTTATGTTCAAGCATTGCGCGATACGGATGGCGGCAGCCAAAAGAACGCAAATCGTATCCGACTGATCGTAATGATGTGCTACCTGAAGAAGGACGCAGATGACCTGAACAGAGGCAAGGCTATGCTTGGATATGAAGTTCGAGAGGTAAAGATAGTCGATACTCTTGTCGTAAAGTCCTTGAACCGTGTTTACTTGAGCTTTTAATGTTGGATTCAGTGGTCATGCAAAAAAAAAAAAAAAAGGGAGAAACGCTGATGACTGGGCCACCTACTGACAATACCTAGACCTAGGGTTTTCATGTAGGAATCCGGAATATGGTATATAGTTGACTGTTATTCATGGTTAGACAAGATGATCAAATAGTAGGATAACGAGGCACGAGCACTCGCTGTCAGAATTGCATAGTATAGAGCGAGCCAGGGCTGTTCACCAAGCCCCGAAGCAGCATTGATATCGAATTGCTCAATGAAGCTAGGCATATGAACGACATTATGCATCCAGGCAATGTGTTTCTCGTGCATGTTAAGTAATGCACGAGCTTCTTCAAGGGGAAATATTGGGTCCCATTCCACAAGGGGGTGATATCTTGCTCCGATGATCTCCTGAATGTCCTGGTCTCGTGATCCGGAGCACGATCGGGAGTCTTCTAGGCCACCTAAGTGATTTAGTGTCCCGCGGCGACCATAAGCAAGAAACTCGAGGCTGGCTGCTTTGTCATTCGTGAGCCTCGAGCTGGGCAGAGCAGCCACGCTCAAACCCTTTTCATCTATCTGCCCAGAATCATGCAAAGTGGCAACGCTGTCAGAGTAGGCGAGTGCCGACTGTGTAGTGCCAGTTGAATTCTCAATAATATTAACTCGAATTCTCCTGCTGTCGGGTCTCTCGGCGTCCGCAGACTCAGATCTGCCGGTGAATGTCTCGGTAGCTTGATCATCAACAGACGCCGTTTCCACCACGGGCATATACTTGGTCATGACACGGACAGGTTCACGATGGCAGTGCTCCTCCATTCGCTTGCGAACACAGGCTGTACATGGAACTGTTTTCGAGCAGCGAATCTTCCGACGCGCGCATTCTGTGCATGTCTTGACCGCGCGCTGACTCTGCCTTGTGAGCGGCATATCGATCTATCACCTTCAATCAAACGTTATTATGCCGCCTTTACATGTCGGAACCTCGTCTGTAAGTACATTCTTATCGCCAACAACTCTCGAAGACCAGGACTAGGGTAGCTGCCACTCACTTGGATAGAGCTCAGACACTTAAAGTGACAGCCGCTGCTTGATTCAAAATGCGGGACAAACAATTTGAGCATTGACTTCGCCTGCGGAGACTTT
Source organism: Clonostachys rosea (assembly GCA_026958235.1). NCBI lineage: Eukaryota > Fungi > Ascomycota > Sordariomycetes > Hypocreales > Bionectriaceae > Clonostachys > Clonostachys rosea. The sequence continues at coordinate 1,647,766 of CP110207.1, forward strand.
AGGAGACTTTAGGAATGGGAAAAGTGGGTTAATCATTAAGTTCTGGCTCGGTTGTGCGTTGATTAGAACTGTGGGCTAAACTGGCTTACAATGCCGGGGCTTTTCTTTATCCCGGACATAGACAGATACCAATCATGCTTTCGATTCAGGAGTTATTGTAAATTAGGTACCGAAGGAGCACAGGGTTCAACCTCCCATTGCCGGCATTGGACAGTAATCATCCAATTCTTCCTAGCTAGTGCTTACTTCTGCTACCATGACGCAAGCAAAAGACAAGGACCCTACATACAAATACACGGGGACATCCGTCCGGCGTTAAGAATCCTCTACCGCTTCCTCCATGCCCATAAATACATAAGAAGCCAAAGGGATTCACGCCACGGAGTTCATCACACCGACTTATCACCCCCTCCGGACAACCACCCTGCCTCGTTTGTCACCGGCAAACAGTTCTCGACATCATGATACCGAAGAACATCCCTCTTCTCTACCACATTGTTTTCCTAGGATGGGAACCGCTGTCCGCTATCGGCGGCGGCCTGCAGCTACTTACCAATCCCGGGGATTTCGTCCACAACTTCGTCCCCCGTACTCTCACGACTCTTGACCCCCTACAAAATATCCTGACCAACGAGCTCGGAGCAGCATATATCTCCGTTGGCGCCATACAGGGACTCCTCCTGACCAATACCGAGGATCTTCGCATCTGGCGGCTTCTCAATATTTCCCTCCTTGTTGGGTGGGATGCAGTCTTGATGTATTCATACTGGCGCTCGCTCAGCGTGCAGAACAGACTGGATTGGACGACATGGCGGCCTTCGGACTGGGCCGCAATTCTCATTACGGGATTCGTTGGAGCGACTCGCCTTGCTTTTGCAGCAGGGGTTGGATTGACACGTGCGAAGGCGCATGCGAAGCGCAGCAGCAAAGCCGACTAACAACTCGTGCTTCTTATGAAACAAATCATACGAAAGAGGCTATGTATGCCCGAATTCAGTTTAAGGACAATTACTGAGAGAAGGCATTGCTGTTAATGCCGAAAGGCACATATCAGCTCAAGATGATGCGATTGGAGTTCGCGCTGCTTAGGGGCCTAGACAAAACCAAACTCTACACAACGTTCTCCTTCTATCTGTAGAAAGATAGTTGGTAAGATAGTTGGAAATCCAAATGAGAAATGACTTCGTTTATTCTAGTCCATCTAAATTTGACACAATGGAGCAATATCATTCTCAATGGCAGCCTTCGGATGGGCATGTAGAATCCCTAGACGGAAAGCGATGCCTAACCTTTACAGTTCTCCTTCATAAAGATCAAATCTCCACCTCAAAACTAACGAACTACAATGCCGGGATCTAAATTGGTCGGGGCTTAGGCTCCCAGCTCCCTTTCAGGAAGTATTTCATTGGCATCACAAGGTGGAACCTACTCAAACCAGCGTCAAAATTCCAGCGCCAAGCCTCATGCCGATGGGGCCAAGTAGCCCAATCCTATTCCAAAGTCGGACTTCGTTTCGTCAAAATACGAGTCACGAATCAAAGTCTGAAGAAAGCCTGTCAGTAGTTTCACATCCCGTATCATTCAACTAGGCAACTCGGGTAAATCTCACCTATAGTGCGTGCATGACTTCCGACGAGAAACTGGGGGAATGAAGAGTATATAATTGCCTGTCCTTTCCTACCTACAAAAAGTCTTCCTTGCCAATCTTACTTCTCCCGCCATCCACCACGTCCAAGATGCAGTTTCTCTCGATCATCTCCGTTGCCTCTCTTGCGGTCGGTTGTGCCGCATGGGCTAGCGACGGGCACGGAACGTGGGTTGCCAACAACAAATGGTATGACTGGGCGCCACCTCTGGGAATCAAACAGAGTATGTGGAAGCAACCTTTTTCAACTCCCTGTGCCTCTGGAACTAAGACTATTACAACTTATAGAGTGGGTTCAAGAGGCATGCACTATTGTGAACAGGAATCATGTCGTTTATTCCAATGGCGAGTCATGTGCGTATTGGACCAATGGCCAGGGTGGCATGTTCAAAGGGAGTAGGTGTATCTTTTCAAGTAACCTCTTTATCTTTCGGCGTACTTACAAAATTGATAGCCTGTCGAAGTCGAGGCGTAGGTTCCGAAGGTTCCCCGTCAATCTCAGTTAGTTGCTGGTAAGCCGTGTCGGAAATAACAATTTACCTTTGACGCGAACCGAATTACATTGGGGTTTGAGTTCTTGTTGGAACAGGGTTTATCTGTCAATTAAAATGTTGATAGTTGGTAGGGAGATCCAACGGTCTAATAATTATTGCTCGTAGGCATGTGTGAATTGATAAATGATATCATTGACCCATCTGACAACCCGCGGCACACTTTTCGATTTCATTGGTCACCATATCTCATGCCTTACCAGCAATTATTGCTGCTGCCTGCTCTGTCAGCCCATAAAGCGGTGCTTGAATATGAGCACTTAGTGGCACAGGAATTACCGAAGCATCAACCACTCTCAAACCCTCTACACCATAAACTCTAAAGTCAGTATCCACAACCTTGCCCATGGAGCAAGTTCCAGAATAATGCCAGGTCGTCGAAGCAGCTAGAGTCACCCTATTATCCAGCTTGTCGTCACTGTCATTGAGCGTAACAGGCTCGACGGCCAACGCATCGGGTACCGTCTCGCCCGCAATATATTGGCTGAAAATAGGGCCGAGCATAAATGAGGCAATTTTTCGAATACCCTCGCGCATTTGGTACTTGTCTACCTCAGTGGAAAGATAGTTCATATTGACTATGTGCCTTGCTGTTAAATTTTGAACTACAGTATCGCCAAAATATGGCCACAGGGGGCACTTACTCTTTGGGGGATCTTCAATATTCGCTGACTTTAGGGAAACCGTACCCCTAGAAGTGGGCAAGAAGTTTATGACAGCTGTAGTCATGTGCTCACAATCCGTTGGAATACCAGGCAGTGGGACTTTGGCGTGGAGGATCAAGCTCTCGTTGAAAGTACGGGCCCTCGAGAGCAGCGGGTGCTTGGGTGGATTCGGCTTGACCCCCTCATCCTTTTCAATGGCGATAGCAAGGCCCTGCTCTGGTAGGGAATGAGTCACGACCCATTCCATAGGAGTTCCCTTAGTGTACTGAGGCTCAGAAAATAACGGGTTTGGGGAGCCAAGGGTATAACCCGCGGAGGGGTCCCGGAGCCGCCAGTGCTGCCAGAAGTTCAAGTGGTCAGTTAGCCCCTTGCCAACTTCGGGGAGGTCAACCACTGGATCGATTCCGACTTCTTTGAGATCTGTAGGTGAGCCAATACCGGAGAGCTGGAGCAGCTGTGGGGACCTCAAAGCTCCGGCACACAGAATAACGTCTTTGCCTGACAAGATACTGCCGTCACTCAATTCGACACCCGTAGCACGAGGGTGTCCGCTGCTGTTTTCCATCACGACTCTTTGGACCAAGGCTTCAAGCCGAACTTCAACACCATCGAGAGGGTAGACTACCGGTGACCATTGTCGCTGACCATCCAGTCTTGACTCGCAAATGTAAGCCCGTCCTAGGTTGTCTCCTGCGTTTTGGTCAAGGTCCGGGAGAACAGGAACTCCAAGTGCATCCCAAGCTTCTGCAATCTTTTCGGTCAAGGGGAATATGCGCTTGTTCGATCCAGAAGAGCCAACCGTTATACGTCCATCTAGGCTATGCTGCTCGGGATTCTTCTCATCAAACCAGCGCTCACACTTCTTGAACCAAGGTAGCTGCCCGGCATAACTATAGCGTTCATCCTTGACCAAAGCCGCCCACTCGTCGAAGTCATTCGCAGATCCGCGAGTCCAGCCGCCTTGGAGAATTAGTACTCTTCGCCTTGTGCCACAAGCTAAATTTCCTTTGCTTTCCCTAGGATCTCACAATGCTGTGCTTACTTGAATTGACTGCTGTGCCGCCGCCGAGACCTTTGCCCGAATTTAGGGTGAAAGTGCGGTTCGCGGCATTCGGGACTGGCTCAGTTTCGTACGACCAGTCCAAGTCGCCCCCAAGATTGAGAACCTGGGGGTGCCTGACATCTGAACGCTCGCGGGTATCTTTGCCAGCTTCAAGCAAGACGATCTTTGACGTTGTCTTGTACTCTCGTAGTCGGTTAGCGAGGGCACATCCGGAGAGGCCGCCTCCCACGATAATATAATCATATGAATCGAAGCTCATTGTAGAGGTGGCGTTTTTGAATCTTTCCAAGTTTCAATGTGCAAGTTCACGCTAGGTACGCCGTGAGTCTATATGAGGTAGACAGGATATTTATCACAGGCGGGGGGCTTAGGGACTTTTGTTCCAAAGTCTAGTTTGCATTATGCAGTCATCCAAGTAAGAACAAACGAATTCAGAGCTAATGTGCGAGCAAACTTCCCATTTGGGCACCTATTTTCATGCTAATTTAGCTCAGATGGAATTCCATATAGGCGCCGAGACTCTTCTACATGAAATGGTAGGGTTCAATTCCCAACCGCAAAAGAATTACAATTGTAATTTTTCGTGTATTATCTATAACTGCTATTGTAATGGCAGTATCCCGCACAAAGAAGTCGAACCGCACAGTCACATGTTGAGCTGATACCTGTAAATTTGTTATACGCCGTGTTGCGGGGCTTCATCATCACTAACCTATGCACGTAAGATTTTAACCCTAGCAGGCTTTGCATCACCCCAGTTTCATTCTTCTGTCAGTCATGGCAGTTTGTGCGGTCAAGGGGGGGTCAAGTTCCAAGTCAGACGAGGATTATCCCTCAGCATCGCATCGGAGGAAGGAGTTCTCCTGTCCTACAACAAAAGAAATCAAGGTTGAGCTCACTAGATTTCTTCCTCAAGTATTTCGAGTATTGCTCGCAGTTTCTAGGTGTTAGAAGTGGAGCTTATCAACTAGTTTATCTTGCATCTCCAAAGTAGGTAGAAAGACTATTCAACATTTTCATTTCTCTGTCTCATTTCCACAAAAAGCTAACTGTGTGAAGTACCAGTTTAACGAATCAAGGTACTATGCATACTGTCGGAGGAGCGAGCCATAGTATGTATAGGCAGCACCAGAGGGTGGTTCATAACTGAACATGTAATCTCCCCACCATGGCCCAGCAGCCCACCAGAGGGCACCTGACCAAACGTCACTGTTCTCACTGAGGTGCTTCAGTAGTCCAGTAACAGCCTCTTTGCAGACACTGTTACTAGCACCGGCAAATTCTCCCAAGACACCGATTTTGCCATTGTTGCGCAACCACGTAGTGGCATCCTTGACACTCTCAACCCCAATGGTGGTGCTGACACATTCAGGGTGCGTACCCGACTTGTCGCTATCTAGATACTGGTGCATTTCATAGACCAGTTTGTTCTGTGGATCTGTGAGGGCCTTAAGGTTGTCATTGGTGCTGGTCCAACTCCAAGCACCAGACCAGGCGTTGCCTTCGACGAAAATATACTGACTGGTTGCGCCGACACCTCGAATGGCATTGATAGCGGCCTGGTTGAGGTTTAGAACGAGTGTCTGGTCCATGTCATGATACTCATTGTTGGTGTCAAAGATGACAAGAGAGTTGCTCTTAAACGGAGTAGCCAGGTTCTTCCAAAACGTGCCGAAACCTGTCACGTCAGTGATGACATTGCCTTTATACCGTCCAAAGTTGTGGGGGTCCAGCACTGCATAGGCACCCTTCGATGTGATATGGTTGATGGTTTCAGTCAGGTTAGCCAAGTAGGCTGCGGCGAAAGTTTCGGTCATGGAGTTGACAGCGAGACGTTCCATTGAGAAGCCGACGCGGAAAATGTTCATGCCTTCGCCAATAAGGGTCTGTTGACAGATCGATCAATATCCTCTCTAAACCTTCGTTCAAAAGTAGCCATAGCAAGGGCAGGGCTTTGACTCACATCAATGGTAGACAGCTCAGGGAACCTAAAGTGAACGCCCCAGGTGCCGGGGTAGTTCCCCTGGCCAAACTCTGCGACACTTTCACCAACACCGAACCATTTGAAGCCAGTTGGCTGACTACCGGTAGTGGATGTTTTGCTACTTGTGGAAGTGGCGGTGGAAGTCGCCAGGGTGGTCTTGGTGGTAGTACTGCTGGCAGCGCCGCCGGGGAGGCACTGGCTGTACCACTGGTTGCTGTATGTGCAAGTCCAGCCAGACTCACACGTCGTAGGGCCAGTCCATCCTTGTCCCCCACATTGCCCATATCCAGGAGCAACACTCTGGGCAAGGGCAGTGCTTGCAAGGGTAACAAGCAGAGAGAGAGACTTCATTGTGCAGCTCGAGAGGATACTTCGATAAGCTTCCAAGAGACAATGTGAAACTCCAGCTTCAGATTTTGCTGATCTTTTCCAGCTTGGTCGGAGATCACTGGTATTTATCTATAAAGAGATCCCAGCAACTCTCTTATTGCCTTCTTGTAATTAGGTCATTTGTGGCATGCGTTTCTGTCGGTCGAGCGTGATCAATTCATACCAGGGTTGTACTTGCAAGGATATAAACCCACCTTTCATCCCGAAACGTGACTATGGAACGCCCTACGCCGGGTCCTGTTTCAATTTGTGCTCATTATCGGAGAAAGAATGCCGGGGACCCGCCGGTCTCCAATAACACCTCTTGAATATCATGAACTCTGTTGGGCTAGCCTTCTCTCGGAAGCGGACTTGTAGACTCCGAAATACAGGATATCCCGTCGATTGAATTTTAGCCAGAATCACGTTGGACATAATAAACTACCGTTTCTCAGCAATAGAAGACAGCAAGTATGTGAGCAATACTTTAATTAAAATCAATTAAATGAGGCCACGTCACATATATCAGCTCAGTGCACAATGCTTGTTGCTAAACCTTTTAGTCTAAGATAAAGCAGCCACGGTCAGTGAGAGGCAGATAAACAAAACGATGAGGCTTGGTAGTCATGTTGAGCTATTCTCATGTTCTTGTGACCAAGTTCGACGTTGGTAATAAAAGAATTCACATCAAGTTCACTAATGCGGGCCGTTGGAATATGATTACAGTATGTCGTTCAACAACCCATCTCTATTATTAAGTTCAACACCAAAGACGACTTACTAGAGGGGGAAAACCCCAGATCTCGCTCTAATCCAAAAAGCTTCAGACGGTCCTCGTTGCCGAATTCTCTAATCGGAATTATCAAACCCCGTTAGCGACAAAGAGCAAATTTCCCCTCAAAATATATCATACGACTAGACTACCGCAATACGGCAAGTCAGCTTCTGCAAATGACACTATTTTACGGAATTATATAATCCCTCCTCTCTGCAACTAATCACTAGCACATGCATGACGGGTCTACGCCCCGGTTGCCGCCTCTGTCAAGAGATAGTTAGCCAACAGAGCTTTCTTACCCGTTAACTGCTTCGGTGCTACAATGACGGATTCCCAGACGTAGAAGTGAACAGTCACTTCCAGATCATTGTTTTCGTGCAGTGTTTTCATCTGGCGGTCATCGCCTATTCATTATTGAATGCCTTGTATACGCTAATCATGTCTTAAAAATCACTCGCGTAGGTTAAAGAAAGTCCTCGGCGTTGAGAACATCTGGGACCTAAGCACAAGCTCAAGTATAGCTATACCAACCAGACTATCTCTTCGTTTGTTCCTCGAAAAAGCTGATCAACACCTTTGCCAAAAGAATCCACCCATCCCAACACGTTCAAAGCAGCTATCAAAGCCTGGTATTTCGACACCCCGCAGAAAATAACACGAAATGATGGGAGAAGACCCAAAGCATTGCCATCACCTCGGGTAACTACAAAAGCTTCGAGTGTCGAATTAGTCGCAAAAATATCGGTCTGATACTCTGCATGCTCGAGGGATGTCCATCCCGACATAACGCTAGGCTCAGCCGATATCGTGACCCTCCGCCACATGTGACATCCAAGATCAGGGGAATTTTGCGTTAACTCAGCCACAATATTGACATTTTCAGACTCACTGAACCCCTGATCAACATGGGTACTTACGAGTCTTCCTTTCATCCGGAGCATTGTAAACCGATGCCTTGCGTGATATTCGCTATCGGGGGGAATGACACTGGCGTGTTCGTACACAGGTTTGAATGTCCTATAATACCTTCGAGGACATCAATAGTTGGGACAGTGCGCGCCCTGCAAAGCTGCAAACACATGCCGGCAACTCGTCATCTTGCGGTAGCGTGGTCCATTGCACGGCATCCCAGTTATGATAGTTTCTTCCCCGTCACTTGTTATCCTAACCGCTATCGAAGCCCATGGCTAACTTGGTATACCACTAATTCTCACACACTCGCCGGCAGGGACTTGTTCCCACAATAAACACCTCCATTGACCAAAGCAAAGCCCAGAGACGTATCGATTTTTAGCAGGTTCAGCTCAATTTTCTGGACGTTCTTTCTCTTCTTCTCGTTCCATAGCAAGGCCTAATTCCTTTGCCACGCCTGCTAAAGCAATCAATCGATCTTCTCCAAGGATTTTGAGTTCCAGCCCTGAATAAACCTCAACAACCACAAACTATGACTCGAGAATTGTAGATGAGCTCAAAGTATCAATTCCTCGTATCGAAATGCCAGCAGAGCCATATTGTGCCGTGCCATTTCCCGAGTCACCAAGAAGACCTCTGGGAGACTCTGTCTGGCATTGGACAAACAGCCCTGTCCTCGAAAATGACAAAATTCGACGGCTAAGCAGCCACTCCTGGCATACCCAACCTCGACTCAGCAGCGAACTCTGACTAACATTAGTCATATAGTCCATGGAAAGATATATACTGGACATAGAAGTATCCATGCTGAACTCCATCTTCATCTCTGTAAGGTAACCGCGTTATCCGCGGGATACTTTCGCTGGGAATATCCCCGAAAAGCCCACCATCCACTGACAGAGAGATCGCTGAGATTGTGAGCCACGGGCTCTGATAGTAATCCGCCATTTTTGCAGACTCTTTCTCCCAGTCTTCATTATCGTTCTGGACAAGTGGTGCAAAGTGTATCAATCCATATATACCCGAGTCTGGCACTGAGCTGACCGGCATCTCTGAAAAGGGGCATCAGCTCCATGGGATTGCCTTGGCATTGCTGGCAAGCCACATCGCATAGACCCATACGACAGTCTAGATTCCAGGTCAGGGTTTTGTGTTTTTCGGTTTCTTCCGTCCAACGATGGCTCGGCGTCATATACTTCCCCAACCCAAAGGTTTCTCGCAGAACGAAGGTATAAGGCGGCGCATCTGGGTGCTGTTGTAGATCGTTGGTCACAACCTCGACGCAACGAGACGGAAATGGAACATTTTCAGGGTCTATGGAGTTTGTCTTCGACAAGGTTTTGGTGCATTCTTCATAACCTTCAATGCATTGTTTTTGCCATGACTTAATGATGTCGAGATGTGTTGATGCTGAGTGGTGCGACTCGACGTAGAGACTGCCAGCAATATCCCCTGAATCTTTGGCTTTCGTTCCTGAGGAGAATGCATCAGAAGACTAATACTACAATTTTGATTACACAGACCTACCTGGGTCAGCAGGTTTGTGGAGGCATATACTATAGGTGATGGCGTCTCCTTTCAGGATTTCGGGGAGGACGGGAGTGAGATGAAGACTTGCAAAAAGGACATCCCGAGACTAGACGCGTCATGGTAAGACACACTCAATTACTACATGTACGCAAGATTCAGTAATTAGTTCAGTGTGATCTTGGTCAAAATGCCAGTCCGTAATTAGGAGGACTAACATGTCTTCAATCTGTCTTACTCAATATTGCTGAACAGGTTTCCTATTTTTTATCAAGCTTATGACCAGGTGCCCTCCGATAGTTAGGTTGGCTAGATTCAGCACTACCTAACTAAAAGTCGTCGAGAATATTCTCCCTGTGGATAGCCCAAGCCTCTATAACGTATTTCTACCTTTTCCGGACGTTAGCAAGATCCTTTAGGTTCAAAGGGATTGGATTCCTCTTTCATAATGATCATACTACCATCTTTCGGTGCTTTAACTTTCCCACTTCATGTCTAAATTATATGTTAATGACAACTACAGGTGGAAAGAAGAAAACATGGTGATCTTGATATACTATTTATGGTTCTTAAATTCTTATATTGGGATACTTAATGGTCGGAGCCTCGGCACTTTCCTGACAAATGCTTTTGGTAGCCACAGGGCCCCATGCGTGGTTCACCTTCTATATTATGTCACAGCTCCGTTGTGAAAATAGCAAACGATCAATGGGGCTATAGAAAACCGCTTAATTATAAAGTATCTGACTCAGACGATGAATTATCTAGAATATACATTAATTATAACCATTGAACAGGTTGGTCAATTTATGTTGCATATATAAATTCGTATTGTGAGAGGTAGTGGTGAAGTTCCCACAGTATGGTCTCACCTCAGTTCCAATCATTGCTCTCTAAGAATTCAGCATGTCAACAATATTCCTGTCCGTATTACTACTCAACCGAACTCAGTCGTACGCTAATGTCATGTTTCTGCCATAGTACCGGAGCCTCTGGGTATATCGGCGGTGATCTGCTCGACCAATTGACAAAATCCCACCCAGAACTCGCCTTGAGGGTGCTGATTCGAGACCTTAACCAGGTTGACACCATTAGGCATCTATATCATGACATAACCATTGTTCAAGGTATCCTCGATGATACCGAGCTTATCACCAAAGAGGCAAATAATGCCGATATAGTACTCAGTGCGTCAGACTCTCTAAGAGAACAGAAGAATATCTCATTCAAGGCACAAATGATCTAATAGTCCACTTTACCTATCACAGATCTTGCCGCGTATAACCATCTTGGCAGTGCACAGGCAATCCATCGCGCCTTAGTAGAAAGGCAAAGGAATGGGAAGCCTGCATACTGGATTCAGGTATCAGGTGCCAGCGCGCTTGCTGCGGCCGAACTCGAAGATCCATCCAGAATCCCTGGCTCAGCTGGTGATACTGTCTGGGATGACTACGAAGGGATTGATGCTCTACGTTCCCATATTGAAAAGCATCCACAGCGTCGCGTTGTTGACAATTATCTGCTGTCCGTAGCACGAGACTCACCGCAAGTGAAAACTGCGATAGTTTACCCGCCTTTAGTCTACGGTCGTGGCAGAGGGCCAATCAACCAGCGAAGCATCCAGCTTCCCGAGCTAGCCAAGCTGACGCTGGAAAGAGGCCGCGGAGTACAAGTTGGCTCGGGTTTAAATCGGTGGGGGGCTACACACATAGGAGATATCAGCCAGCTCATCGTGCGGCTGGTCGAAATGGCTGTTGCTCGTGTGGATGATGGCCGGCTCTGGGGTAGCCACGGGCTCTACCTGGCTGGCGTGACAGAATTAGTAAGTCGCCCAGCTCGGACATACGGACTCCTTGCTGATTGGCATCAGACGTTCCAAGAGCTCTCCCAGCGTGTTGTAGCAGCGGCATCTGCCCTCGGACTTGTTCGGAACTCGACGATTGACGAAATCACAGCAGAGGAAGCGGATGATTTGCTTCCTTGGGGAGGCACGCTGTTTGGGACCAATGCTAGAGGTGCAGGGCGCAGGGCGCGGGAACTGCTAGGCTGGAAGCCTGCCAGAGGGGTTATGGAGGAAGAGATTATCCATACGGTGGGCCTTGAAGCTCGGCAGTTGGGCTTGACTCGAGGCTAGTGCTTTCATGCCATCGTTAAGATGGAAACCTTCTTTTGATGATTGGAATCCTGGTGAGAGGCACAAGAGGGGACGGATCTGGGATTAACTTTTTGCCGAGGCGCGGTGCTCGCAAAATCGCCAATCACACGCGGCACAAGGTAGCGGCGAAGACCTACACCAGAGCTCAGTATCGAAATACGAGTTTGTGTGCGTCTTTTACGGACGTCACGTGCGAGCCGTACTTCTTGAAATTGTGCGATTTTGTATCTCTAGACCCGCTGAATCAAGATTGACAGCAAGTGATTGGTCCAGATCAAATCAGGGCGGATATAGTGGAGATTCCAAGTTTTAGCGGCCAGAGAGCTGAAACTTAGCGATCGGAGGCTGCCGAGGGATTGTGGCCTCTCCAAGAATTACCGAGCGCACTCGAATAAATGGCGCAGGATCAATCAAATCGAGAGAGCGATGAGGGGAGAACGAGAGGAGATGGCCAGGCGCATACTTGTACGCGGTGTGGGGCTAAAGAAAAGCACAACCGAGCCGGCCCAGCTAGAAGGGGGATCGTCCGCTCACAGTTTCATATTACATACACAAGCCTGCTGTCCTTACTTTTGGTGCGTCGGAGGCCTCACACTCCTTCCACCATCCATCACCTCTGTGCATTGCGAGTGACTGAGAGGCCTCCTCCACACACAACGACAATGGCCCAAGAGGCCTCCCTCGCTCTATCCCATTGCTGCTAAACTTTGACCCTTGAGCGCGTCTCGTGTCATCACTGGCCTGCCTCTCATAGGCCTGACGCTGTTCCTGCAGCTCGCACGCCCCTCCCTTCCTCCCTTCCCGCTCCCGGCCGAGTGCGACATCGTCGTTTCCGGCCGGCGACTGGTCCATCTGATTGTCTCAGCGTCTCAGTAGAGAGGACCGGTCGGATCGGACGGGCATTCCTATCAGGAGGCCCGATCCAACCAGCCAGCCAGCCGGACCATGGCTGCTGATCCTGAGATTGAGTTGCAAGTGAAGCCTGTGCCCACCGTCCATCACCACCCGGAGGCCGCTGGCGGCCCCTCGTCGCCCGAAGCTGCTAGTCGCATCTCCTTTCACTACACTGGCCCCGATAACGATGATGGTGATAAGTATGATCACCGTGCAACGTGCCACGATGGTCCTGCCCCTTACCGCTCCCGCTCGTCCCGCCGTAGATCACGCTCCCGAGACTCCACCGCGAGTGCTAGAAGCCGTCTGCAAGCTGCCTCCGTCTGTGGCGAGATCCAGATAGAGTATCGCACCCTCTCCATCCAGGTCTCAGAGGCCAAGGCCGCCGCCGAGGACGATGACAGTGACAGCCTTTCCAAGGCCTTGCTGAGCGAGCCTAACCCTCGTCTGGACGAGTACTTCTTTCATCTGCCCTACCACGAACTCCAGGTCCATCAGCTCTGTAGCCAGCTCGCCGTCGATCACACGAATGGCCTTACCGAAGAGGCTGCTGCCCTTCGCCTGGCATCTAATGGCAAGAACACGTTGCCCAGGCCCAAGACTAACTACACCAAGAAGATCCTCGGCTATGTCTTCGGCGGCTTCTGTTCCGTCCTCTGGATTGGTTCCCTCATCTTCTTCATCTGCTGGCGCCCTCTGAGCGACCCGCCATCTCCTCAGAATCTCGCCCTTGCTATCCTCATTCTGGTGGTCATTTTCCTTCAGGCTGGCTTCTCCGCCTTCCAGGACTGGTCCACCGAGAGAACTATGAACTCCATCTTAGAGCTTCTCCCTTCAGATACGATGGTGACACGAGAAGGTCAACTCAAGATTGTGCCCTCGTGTGACCTGGCCACTGGTGACATCGTACACCTCCGCATTGGCGACAAGGTGCCTGCTGACATTCGGATTCTTAACCATTCGGGGGACGTCAGGTTCGACCGCGCTGTGTTGACTGGGGAGGGCGAAGAAATTGAGGGTTCCATTGAACCAACCGACAGGAATTTCCTGGAGACACGCAATATTGCCTTCATGGGAACCGTCGTTGTCAATGGTAGCTGTGTTGGGATGGTTGTGCTTACAGGTGATCGCACCGTCATGGGTCGTATTGCTCGATCAACGTTCAGTATTAAGCAGCAGAGCACACTAATCCAGCGTGAGATCTGGCGGTTCGTCAGGATCATCGTTTGTCTCACGATTTGTCTCGCCCTAACTATTCTCTTCACCTGGGTAGGGTGGCTGCGAGTCGACCACCCCGAGTTCCTTGACGTCCCATCCATGCTTGTCAATGTCATGGCTTGCATTGTTGCCTTCATCCCTGAAGGGATGCCCGTCTCTGTCGCTCTTACAGTTCTCCTTATCGCACGCCGCATGAAGACCACCAACATTCTTCCTAAAGATCTGACCACCGTCGAGACACTGGGTTGCGTCAATGTCATCTGCTCTGATAAGACCGGCACCCTGACTAAGGGAAAGATGTCGGTCAAGTCGGTCGCATTTGCCGACCATGAATTCGAGTCAACAGAGGAATTCCATCGGGTCAACGACGAGAAGGATGGCGACATGGCTGGCCCGACTTCAGCCCTTCATCGTGCTGCCCTTCTCTGCAACGACGCATCATTCAGTCCTACAACAATGCACCTCCCAATTACAGATCGCAGGGTACAGGGAAACCGCACCGACGCTGCCATCTTCCAATTCGCCGCCGCTGGCTCGGCCGGCGATGATCTCAAACATGCCACGACCCGAGTCCTCGAAATCCCATTCAATTCAAGAAACAAATGGATGCTCACACTATTCGACTCGCCTCCTCAACCCGATGAGGACGAGGATGGTGTTCGCTCCTACCATGCCATCATCAAGGGTGCCCCAGATGTACTGCTCCCAGCCTGTACCAGTTACTGGTCGGCCAAACACAACTTGGTACGGCCGATGGACCACGAAGCCCGTGATTCCATCCGAAAACTCCAGGATACTCTGTCCAAACGGGCAGAGCGCGTCATTCTCATCTGTGAGAAGACTGATATTACCACCACCGCACCCCCAAGAACCAACGCCTTCAGCAGTGAAATCGCCTTGGTCGCCCTCAGTAATCTGACAGTTGTGGGAATTGTCGGCATCATCGACCCTCCACGACCCGGCATCAGCCACACGATTAGCGAATGCCGCCGCGCTGGGACGCGATTCTTCATGGTCACTGGTGACTACGCCCTCACAGCCGCTGCTATTGCCAGGGAAATTGGTATTTTCTCTGCCGAGCGCGAACTGGATACCATCAACACCATCAAACAGATCACAGCCGGTGGCACCCATCCTATGATTCAGGAAGCCAAAGTGACAAATCAGACGAGCAGCCTCCTGCTTGACGGCGCCCACATTGCACGGTTGACCGAGGATGACTGGAACGTAGTGTGCAGCTACGAGGAGATTGTCTTCGCGCGAACCACGCCCGAGCAAAAGCTGCGCATCGTCACTGAGCTTCGCAATCGCCACAACATCGTCGCCCTCTCAGGTGACGGGGTCAACGACGCACCGGCCATGCGTGCCGCAGATGTCGGCATCGCCGTAGCCTCGGGGAGTGACATTGCTATCGATGCTGCGGATCTGATTCTCCTCGATCAATTCCACTCCATTGTTGACGCCATACGAATGGGACGCCTGGTGTTTCAGAACCTACAAAAGGTCATCTGCTACCTCCTCCCTGCTGGCTCGTGGTCCGAGATCTGGCCCGTCATTCTCAACGTCTTTTTCGGCACGCCTCTTCCCCTAGGCGCGTTCCTCATGGTTGTCATTTGCGTTTTCACCGATCTGTTCCTTAGTCTGTCGCTTATCATGGAGAAGGAGGAGTTTGATCTGCTGTCGCTCCCGCCGCGAGATCACCGTAAAGATCACTTGATCAACACCAAGATTTACGGACAGGCCTACTTCTTCACCGGGACAATTGAGACTCTCATGGCCCATAGCATGTTCTTCCTCTATATGTGGAAGTATGCTAAAATTCCCATCCGTGACCTCTTCTTTTTGTACGAGAGGTATAGAGAAGGCTATTACGGATACACGGAACATCAACTGGATCAGTTTAGGGCCACTGGACAGTGCGTCTACTTCGTCACCCTGCTCTACATGCAGTGGGGGAACGTCCTCGCCGTCCGGAACCGTCGCATGAGCATCCTCCAGTCAGACCCCATCCGGAAGCAGCGGAGGAACCCATGGCTCGTCGTCAGCATACTCGTCAGTTTGGCGATTGCCATCTTCGTGACGGAGGTGCCAGGTATCCAGCGACTATTCGACACAGCCTCTGTGCCGATTGAGTTTTGGTTCATTCCGTTGCCCCTTGGATTGAGTATTTTGTTCATGGACGAAATCCGCAAATTGATTGTCCGGACATATCCGGAGTCGCTGCTGGCCAAGGTGGCGTGGTAATGGGCCATAGTTTGGAGTATATGTACATAGGTTGCGTACGTGATGATTAACGACTTTCATGACTATCATTATGACACTACATATGATGACAACTAGATAACCATATAGTGTCCAAAATTCAGGAAGCTCTCGCCCATGCGGCAGGGGAGCGGAAATATTAAATGCTTTGCGCATGGCGTGAATACATGGTTAGAATTATGTGTATCCGGAGCCAGTTCATGCACCCTGCGTCGTGTGCTCGCAGAGTTACAGAGCCTTTTTTTTTTTTCGACTTTTCGATCGGGACTTGCGGCTCGAGGTCGGATTGAACTTGATCAAGGCGCGACGACACTCACAGCCCTGCAGTTTGAAGCTTCGCACTTTGGCTACCTACCTAGTCAAAGCAAGTAGACTCTCGACCGCCAACTACATCTTTGTCACCCAGCTATCCCCACACGGTAATTTAGGTCTACCTGTATTCCGTGAATTAAGTTCATCGCCGCCTTCTAGAAGAAATCTTGATAGCCCCCACAAATATTCCCTGGCGAGGAGGACTTAAGCGGCGGTGGTTCCCCGGTCTAAGCAACAAAGGAGCATCCTTGGTAAGCATAGGAACAAGCATATCATGGCCAACGGCAGTGTTCCTCAATTTCTCAGCCGCTGCCATCTTTTTGCTATCACATTCATCTATATTCAGCAGCTCGTGACCACATATCATAATCAGGGATCGCGAGAGCAACACTCCACTGGTCTAGTCTTACTCATTCATGTTGTCATAGCGGGAACGCCCAGCATTTAGTGGGCGTCTATAGGGGCTGATAAGCATTTACAGGGCGTCTTAGGGGTCTTCGGGGAGTTTCTTAGGGGGCCGGTTCACTTGTGCACGCCGAATATGCAGTTAGCTTAATTAGAAATACCCACTAATTCCCCCTTTGGGCTCTCAGCCACGCACCGTTTGAGCAATACCGCGCCTAAGAGCAATATCCAATCATGACACCTCGCCCTTAATTTCATTTGACCTCACTTCAATCTGAAAAAAAAAGGGTAAAAAGGGACAGCAAACCTCCTCCCATCCCACCTCTCCCCCAGAATCGCCCGCTGCACCCGTCCAGTCGCTACCAATTGCCGCCAGCCCTACCGCCAGACTTCATCGGCGCAGCTTCAGTCCGTCCCACCCCGATGTGTGTGTCATAAGGCGACTCAGACAAGGGCTGGCCCATCCGCCGCGCGGCACCATCCATTTCACCTCACCATCGGCAAGGCGCATATCCCGCCACGCCCACCCCCTCGTGGGAACGCAGCCATGAGACGCGCGCTGAGCCTCCGTCTCGCCTGCCAGGCCGCCGTCATGAAGGTCTCGGCCAACATCATCGTCCAGCTGTTGGTCCTGTGGCGCAAGGGGCCCGACCACTTCACCTTCGACTACCAGCAGGTCCTCGAGTTCGCGGCCTACGGATCCTTCAACTCCCAGCTCAGCAACATCATCCAGTTCATGCTGGAGGACTGGTTCCCCGCCACGCGGCCCGCGGCGGACAGCCAGATCCGCCTCCAGACGCTGCCGAGCGTCGAGGACAGGCAGCAGCTGGAGGTGAAGAAGGACGACGACGTATCGGGCGGCGGCGCGGCTGCCTCGGCGGAGCCCAGCTTGCAGGGGAAGCTGAGGGCGTGGTTCAGGATCAGCCCGGATGTGATTTGGTCCAATCTGCTGGCCAAACTCATCCTCGACCAGACTATCGGGTTGGCCATCAGCGGCGTCATCTTCCTCTTCATCACTAACTACCTGCGTGTTCCTAACCTGCCTGCCCTCTTCGCCGTCATCCGCGAGAGGATCTTTACGCTCATCAAGGCTGGGTGGCATATCTGGCCTGTGGTCGCCCTCGCCAATTTCCTCTGGGTGCCTGTGCGGTCCAGGGTGCTCGTTGCCGTGTTTGTGGGCTTTGGCTGGAGCATCTTCCTCAGCGTGTTCGCCATGAAGAAATGAAGCGTTCTTTATACTACTACTCTCTCTCAAATCGACTCTTTCCTTCTCGTTCGGGAGTGTTCGTTTGTCAGCAAAATGATTAAAGCAGCAACGGCCGGAGCAACGGCGTGGAGTTTTCTTTTGTGTTTTCTATTTTCGACATTACCTGTTGTCTTGTATGCCCTGAGCGTTGGTTGGTTTTGCATTGAGGCATGACGCCGGGGACCTTGTTTATTTTGTTCGTTTTACCGTGATTCCTTGCATATACATTTAGCTTGTTTGATATAGACTTTTGGGCGGGGAATGGGACTAGAGAATAGAACATTGTTCACATATATCAGATGGCAGGATTGCTCGCAAGTGATGATATATCCATCCTACTTCGAGAAGCTTTTCATCAAGCTCAAGTAAATGCATATTAGGCGTTCGTGCCAAGGATTCCCTTCATGCTTTCCTAACCAATAGATATTAATCCCTCGCATAGACTTGACAGGATCTGTATGCATGGTGAAAATCTGCATGTGCTAGATGGTATTTGTCGCCAAGTCTACTCAAGAGTGTTAGATGGTCGTTATTATGAAAGTAAACAATCAGAGTAAATTCGGGCAATTACGTTCTTGAAGCCTAGGTTTGGTCTCATTAGTCTAAAGAGTTTGAGTATTAATTAAAAAGACAGCAATGGGAGAGTCCACAAGCGATATCTCAAAAGATTGTCTGTTTAGTAGTACAACAGGAGAGAGAATTTGAATATAAATTTAAACAACAGAAGATACCAGACCGGACATCTCAACACAATGAGAAGTGCTATTACATGTATGAAATAGCTCTATTCTCAATAAATAAATCTAAACGAAGACTTGGTATTGCTTTAGTTACGTGTGACATGGGATGGTTGTGAACGATGGCGGTTAGTGCAGGGTAGTTTGAATGTGAGGCGAGGCCATCGAGCACGCGACATGCGAATTCACCAGTGTCTCAGCTGGGTCTTACTTTTGCGAGCTCAAGATTGCTAAGGGGCAAATATGGATTATGGGAGAAAATGTCTCTATTCTTGAAAAACCAGCGCCTCATGTAGCAGTGGTAGATTGAAGTAAAACAAAACGCGCATGCCAATACATCTTTTATACCCGTAATTCCATCACATATCCCCTCAGTATAATCGGAGCAACTTCTTCGCCTTGGTCCTGGCCTGCTACTCAAATCGTCTATTGTGAGCCAGCACTCATAAAACCACGCCGCGATTCTGATGTTTCCATATTTTTTCTTTTCCTTTTCCGTAGGTTTGTGCAGAGGGAAGGTTCCGTTTAGAGAGCCAGGGCAACAGCGGCGGCGGCAAGACCGAAAGCTCCGACCTTCTCGGCTCCCATGGTGGGGGCGGCAGCCTTGCTGGAGGAGGAGGAGGCCTTTGAGGCAGAAGCTGAGGCAGAAGCAGAGGCCTTCGAGGCAGAGGAGGAGGAGGAGGCAGAGGCTTTGGCGGAGCTGGAAGGAGAACAAGTAGGTTAGCTTACATGGTTGGGACGAGAGAGGTCCTTTTGCTGATCAGCTTGCGGAGGAACGTACGAGGCAGAGGCAGAAGTAGCTTTGGCAGTGCTGTGAGGGAGAGATGAGTTAGTTTTGTTCCATTGCCAATGCGTTGTCTCTTCACTGGATAGGTGGATGTGCGTACGCAGCAGCGCTGGTGCCAGACACAGAACCGGTGGAGGTGGTGGCAGCCATGACAGGGCCAATGGCCAGAGCGGCAACAGCGAAGACGGTAGTGAACTTCATGGTTGTTTGTTGTGTGGGGTCTGATGAGTGCGAAAGCTGAGATGTTTTGAGTTGAGGATGGAGAGAGAAGCTTAAAACGAGACTCAACCAAGGGAAGAACCTTGAGAGCTTTATAAGTTTATTTCAAATGGCTTGCCCCCCTGATTTGCTACTCTCGGCCGCCTCAATATTGCCAGATTGGTCTAAGGCGGACCGCCAGTGGCCACTGGGATCAATGAAGACCAAGTCGAGCCCCTGGGGGACTGGCCTACTCACTATACGATAGTAGAACCAAAAGCAAGTACGTATTGGCCATGCGTAAATAGTGCAGCCCTGGTCGTAAGGCGAAGGAAGCTATTGTATACGCCTACCTCTGGCCCCACACGTGATTCAGTGGTATGGTCTAGAACCTCGCGATTGTTGCGCTTGCCGGCGATCGTGATTCTAAGCGGCATGTGGGTGATGAACTCCTTCTAGGTTACTGCCAACTTCGGACGGAACGCCGGAGTGACAAGGGGATCGCGTTCAGTGTACCGGTGGCGCGAGAACCGACCAATATGTGAAGCGAAGCTCCCCTTCGAGTCTTGTCTCGCCTTGCTTGAGACTAATCCGCTAGTCAGGGCATCGGCTTAGTTGAGAAGGTGAGGGAATAGATCGATCCCCCCATGGGTGAGACAGTTACGCGCAAGATCCCCCTTTCCCCAGAGATCACCTTGCAGCTTTACCCGGCCTACCAGCTGCTCATCTCGTATTGGTCTTGCCGACCTTACCGTGAAATATGTCCTGAGAGCCGAGACAGCAGCAGGGAAACGCGCATATCACACAATACGCCGCTGCCAATCGGTAGCTGAGAGCTGCCAAGCCACGGACCGTTCCCCCACCTCCCACTCCATCGACCAGCCAATCGGCAGCCGAGAAGGGGAAACGGGGGACGTGGTCTGGAATGGGGTCTGGATGCTTTTCGGCTCCAACATCCGACTAGCCTGTGCTAAACGCCTGCCTTACGTGCTGTTACGAATTTCGGACATGTATGGGGTGATCGCTTACTTTGCCGTATGTGAAATAGGCAGAACATCAGTCGGGACCTGGGCCTCTCTGCCTTCAATTAAAGTATAATTCAAGCTTGACTTGTTGCTCGCATTCCAGTTTTAAATAAATACTACCTATAAGGATGTCCTCACCCCCTCGAATATTACATGGAATTTCCTTTGCGTGTTACCATTTTCTTCAGTAGAGAGAAAATCTATTGCGTCTTATTGATCGTTCACCGTGTATTTACCCACCTTAATAGCAAGATATTCTCAATATATGGTCATATTGCTCCGTTATATCAACTCTTCTTTCGTACTTGATCCATCAATATTCTCGGAGTCCTCGAGTATGCGGCTTGGGATTTTCGGTGGTACCTCGCCCACACCCCGGCCTGATTGTGCGCCAGACCCCGAAATCGAATAGTCAGGAACTTGTGTTTGTGAGGCCAGAATGATCCCGTGAGACACCTCTGCTCCTTTTGGCAAGGGTCGGGTCGGCGTAAAGCCGTCATCACGTGGAGTAGCCGTCCCGTCATTCTTGTGTTGGTTAGCCCTTTCTGTTCTTAGCCTGTTGAATGTGGCTGTCATGCCATGGGCTCCATGGAGACACAAGGTTACCTGTCCCCGCTGCAGGTTCGCTTCAATCTTATCGTGGGAGGTAGTTATAGACTGGGCATCCGATTCTCATGCTTCTTCTGCCTATGTCGAATGGGATAATCGTCGGTTGAAGACGCAATGACGATTCTTCATCCCTTGCCTGTCAATGCCGTGATTCATATCCATCCGCGCTAGGTTCCACTTCCTGATACGAGCCTTATATTGTTACGCGCGTATCCTCTTCTATGAGTAAGAGATGACGAAAGTTGTCTTGAAATGATGAGAAACCTTATCCCGCTATGAAGCTACAGTGGCTTTCAAGCCGTTTCGTTATTTCCTTACGCGTCATCTGACGTTTCACATAACGATCCGCGATGATAGAAAGTATGGCCTGCTATTGTTCGCGGCTTATTCTCTTTGTGCTTCTGAACGCACCTAAATGGTTAGGCTTGGCGATGCTGGGCCTAACGCGCATTGTCCTCCCTGCTGGGTTGATAGGGAACAGTCTTTTTAACACAACAGTCTTTCTACCTTATCTGGATAGTGCCATCTTTCATGTCTTTACTCATGCCGTTTAGTGTTCTACATTAATCCTCCGAGGCCATGAATTGTAGGTGGAAAATGGAATTATGGGATGGAAACCACCCAATGAAAACCACGCACGGAAGTATTCAATCTATTTATTTTAATTAGAAATCCGCACAGTCGATTTCGTCTTATGAGCTTATTGACCTTGGCGTTTACTAATCGCCCATCTAACAAGAGCCAATGGCCTCTCGTTTAGTTCACGCGAGGTGTCACCCAGCCATACCAAGTACGCTTGGTACGTTGGCAATTTTCGTACCCAGCCCGTCTCAAAACTGCGGTCACCGAATTTAAGGGCAAATTCAGAATCATGGGACAAGAGATCCTCCCAGGTAGTCTTGATGCCCTCATGGTGTCGCATGAGAAGCTCCCTCGCGTCATCTCTTGTAATATAATCCGCTTTCCCTTCTGTAGTAATCTCGAACATGGCCTTGAGTTGGCCACGTTGTTCCGACTCTGTATGACCGTTACCTGCCAGCCACGCCAGTGACGCCCTTACGTCCACAAAACCTTCGTGGACCACATCATTGTAAAATCGATCCTCTTCGGAAACGAGGACGTTGATCCATTCCAACAGTATCCTGCCAAGGGCCTCGTGACCCTGCGTTTTCGCAACGCAATGGTTGCACTCGAGGGAGTCAAAGTAGTCAGACCACTCAAAATCGTGATTATGCCAAGTTCTGTCCGTGAAGGCTAAGCCATTTCTACGCGTCAGCCCTACTCGAAATGATCTCATCTCTTGCCATGACCTGCATGTGCGGCATCTCCCCATATACATGGGCCAAACCTCCATGATCCGATTCTGAGGTAATTGAGGCCGCTGATGTTCCAGCACAGTCCAGTACTGTGGGAAGTATCGTTCCAGCATGCCAGCATAGAGCAACTGTCTGCTCGTCCGGAGGCATGGTACAGAAGCGGGCTGCATAGGTTGATCCAGCTGTCCTGCCTGATAGCGACACTCGTGACACTTGCGAAGGTAGCGCTTGAATCCCCACCGATGCAACTGCAATGTCTCGAGGACTTGCTCCATCGCAGCTTGTTTGGCCTCCAGTGTTGGTGATTCTTCGCCGGCTATGGCCTCGATAGGTATCCCAACTTCTTGCAGTCGGTCTAGATACCTGCTCACGTTGGCAGGATGGATCCAGTCATCCTTCTTCCTCTGGCCTCTGCGTCGTTGATTGAGCTCCAGCGGCGGTACATGTTTAATTGCCTTTCCTCCCCGGATTTTACCCCGCAACGAAATCCTCCACTTGTTGGCCGTCTCTGCAGCTGGTGTCCCGGGAATTGGCTTCCGATATCCAAACCGTAGGATTGCGTGGTTCTCAAAGCAAGTATGAGGCAGTAGCCGCATACAGCCGGTGCAAGCCCATCTTATTGCCTCCCACTCTGCGCTCGAGGCTGGGCGAGGACATATGCCGGCATGAATGATTGATGCTGAGCCCCCGTACTCGTCTAGACATTCAAGAGCTAAAAGTCGATCGACAAATTCTGCTCTTCCTGGGCTAATCATGCGCCGAAATTGTCTGCCCGTTTGGCTGAGGGCAATCAGCGCGATGGGGTCCAAGAAAGGGATGATTTGTTGAACAATTTCCAGCGGTAGAGCCTTCAATCTGAGCGCTGTAGTTGGCTTCTTGGTGGGAGCCCTGATGGTGCTAGGCCACTGTCGCTTCTTCTGCTTCTCTGACATGACGGTAATTCAATGATCACAGATTCACACTCAATAATTTGGGGTACGATAGAAAGTTCGCTTGTTTTGATGACTGGAGAGTGTTGGGTGAGAGTTGCAACTCCGCCTGTGCTTATGAGCGAGCTGCATGAATGACTCATATCTCGGATATGTTACACAAAGAGGAGAAAAGGTCTTGGCGACATATCTTCCGAACATTAGCAAGATAATCCCAATTGGGCCATTATGCACACGACTTGCAGAATACCTGTGTGGCTTATAATCTAACAAATGTGCAGAACACACAGCCTATCAAATTCAACGTGGAAGTCTCAGCTGACCACCGTGTCCACTGGAAGATTGAGCTGGCAGGTTTTCTCACGCCACTCTCGTTTCACAGATCTGAACCACGACAATGCTCTAGCTTCTCTCTATGCTGTCAAACCTACCTAACCTACCTAGGTATTGAGAGACATTGCCTGAACCACGCGTACTACTCTCGTAAATTTACCATCTTTGCGATGCCGAAGAGGAAAAGCGAATCAGAGTTTTCACACGAAGACTATACGGTCGGCTGGGTATGCGCGATTACCACTGAGTACATAGCCGCCCAAGAGTTCCTTGACGAGGAGCACGAGCCGCTTGAATCACTACCCAACGATACCAATGACTATGCCCTAGGGAGGGTGGGAAAACACAACGTTGTTATCGCGGTGCTTCCCGAAGGGCAATATGGAATTGCTAATGCGACTAGTGTCGCCAACAACATGGTGCGCAGTTTTCCTCACCTGAGAATTGGGCTCATGGTTGGAATTGGCGGAGGCGTGCCAAGCGAGAGACACGACGTGCGCCTAGGAGACGTTGTTGTGAGCACCGTCACGGGAAGCCACGGGGCCGTATTTCAATACGATTATGGCAAGGCCATACAGGGGCAAGACTTTCAAGCCACTTCATACATAAATCAGCCGCCGGCTCTCTTGCAAACTGCAGTCAGTGGGCTGAGAACACAGTACGAGAGAAAGGGATCCCATCTTCATGAATTCGTGGAGGAGGTGCTCAATAAGAACCGCCGACTGAGGAATAGGTTCCAGCAACCAAATCTAGCGACAGACCGGTTATACTTGTCAATGGTTATTCATGATGATGGATGTTGCGCTGATACCAATGATCAGTCGGAGACAGTTGACCGGACACTAAGAACTGAACGTGACGATGACCCTATGGTTCATTACGGGCTAATAGCGTCGGCCAACCAGGTAATGAAGGACGCTGTCATACGGGATAAACTATCGAGAAAGATGGATGTCCTGTGCTTCGAAATGGAGGCAGCCGGCTTGATGAATCAGTTCCCGTGCTTGATTATTCGCGGCATTTGTGACTACTCTGATACACATAAGAACAAGGAATGGCAAGGATATGCTGCGATGACGGCAGCTGCATATACACGGGATCTTCTTCGCCGGATCCAACCCAGCAAGGTCAACGTTGAGAAAAAATTGAGCGAGTTTGTGAACAATGGTTAGTAGGGTGTTTCAATGGCAGTATGCACTATTTATTAACAACGCGTAGCTAATAAGAGGCTTGAGGAGATTCAATCTTCAACAAATAATACCGAACGCCTTGTTGCGGATATTCAGACTGATAAATGCTTGGAGCGTCTCAGGCAATGGCTTGATCCTCCTGATCCTTCTGTTAATTTCAATAAAGCCATCGAGTTACGCCAGACCGGGTCAGGTCAATGGCTACTTCAAGATTCGCGGTATCTGTCCTGCAAGAATGGGGAAAATTCTCTCCTCTGGCTCCATGGCATACCAGGCTGCGGGAAAACGATCCTTAGCACCACTATCATTCAAGATTTGGAGAAAGAAGAAATGGTTCTTTTTTTTTACTTTGATTTCAACGATACTCAAAAGCAAACGTTTGAAAATATGATCCGATCGCTTTGCTATCAGCTATACTCCAACAAGCCAAGCCAACGTCACTTAGACTTGCTTTATTCTGAGAATCAGGATGGTAAAAGGCAACCGAGCACTGAATCACTAGAACGCACTTTCCTCAAGATGATTCAGGAGGCAGGAAAGATCTACATCTTACTTGATGCTCTTGACGAAAGTTCTACATTACAGGATCACCATACAAGAGGACTGCTCTCCTGGATTCATAGCTTTCGATCATCGCGGAACAATATTAATTTCATTGTTACAAGCCGCCTAGAACACGCCATCCAGTCACAAATGGACGTATGGGCTGGCGTTATACCCTTGCTTTTGGACAATCATTTGACAGAAGATGATATCAACTCATATATCGTAGCGAGAGTTGGGCAAATATCTAGGTGGCATGCAAGGGCGGATATCCAAAATGAAATTATAAGTGCGCTGAGTTCAAAGGCGAAGGGCATGTGAGTTTTCTCTGCATTGTTTTTGTCGATGTTCTAATATTCCTAGGTATCGCTGGGTTGCATGCCAGTTTGATATTCTCAAAGATTGCCGGGATCCTCCAATGTTAAGAACAGCACTCGAGTCTCTGCCGAGAACGCTGGATCGGACTTATAGTCGAATCCTGGAGAGCATACCCCCTAATCATCGACATTATACTATTCGGCTCCTCCAATTCCTAACTTTTTCGGAACGCCCATTGCGGATGGAAGAGGCTGTCGATGCAATTGCAGTCAACACTGATAAAAAGCCATACTTCAACCCAGAGGATAGAATGCCAGTTCCAGATGAGGTCTTGAGCTATTGCTCCAGCTTAGTGACTATGACCAATAGAAGAGGACCAAATGCCGGGTACGAAATTAAAGGTTCCAAAGAGCTGAGTTTAGCACACTTCTCGGTGAAGGAATATTTGATATCCGATTGCTTCCAACATAACGAACGAATGAAAGATATCGGATATGATTTTTTGGAAAAGAATGCAAGAGCTTCCATTGTTAAGGTCTGTGTTGCATACTTACTCGGAGTAGAAGCAACGATCAACAAAGGCCTGTGGGGTGATACCGACAAAGATCATGATGAGAGCGATGCGAACGAATATCATTATAGAAAGCTATCAGAGGATGTGCGAAAAGCGATTCGACGAAAATATCCAATGGCTCAGTATTCGGCGCAGTATTGGCCAGAACATGCTAGACTTGCAGAGAATATCGGAGAAGCCAAATCATTAATTTGGGATTTGATGAAGCCCACAGCATACAACCTCAATTGGTCGCTCTACTATGAGATCGACAGGTCTAGCGTCGTCGGGTTTCCTACCCCTCGGTTTCCCGCCCCTCTGTTTCCCCCTCCTCTGTTTCCCCCCCCTCCCATGCTATATTATACCTCACGTGTTGGGTTGAGTTGGCTTGTTGATGAACTTCTCGAGGCCGGTGCGGATGTCAACGCCAAATGCGCGCACGGAACGGCACTCCATGTAGCCGCGGAACGTGGTTATGACGAGATAATGCACCTCCTCATCCAGGCTGGCGCTGATGCTGATGCACGTAACGATCATGGAGAGACACCGCTCCATGCCGCCGCAGATCGTGGTGCCGGAAAAATAGTTCAGCTGCTTCTCAAACATACCACTGACGTCAACGCGATAAGTAGCTCTGGAACGCCTCTTCGGTTAGCCGCGAGGAGGGGGCACGGGGAGATTATTCGATGGCTATTTGAACATGGCGCTGATATTAAGGCGGCTGACCGCCTTGGCGATTATAGCTTGCCGATGTTACAAGAAGCTGTAGAAGGCGGCCATGTTGAAATCGTCGGGCAATTATTAGAGTATGGGGCTGACATCAACGCAGTGCGCCTTTACGGAACGGCACTCGGAATCGCCGTGCGAAACGGTAATTACACGATCGTTCAACTGCTCATAGGCCATGGTGCCGATCTTGATCTTGCCGGGCCCGGGAGATATGGGGGGACACCTTTGCAAGCTGCGGTGCACCTGGGCTATGGCAACATTGTGCAGTGCCTCCTCGATCACGGGGCTGACGCTGACCTGGTATCATTTGAAGAAGATCACGACGGCCGGCGATTAACTGCCGAAGATTTCAATACGAAAGTAACACCGCTCTACCTAGCTGCATCATGCGGCAGCGGTGAGATCGTGCAACACCTGCTACAGCACGGCGCCGACGTTAATGCCATCTCAACTAGCCAAGACTCAGATGAGACTGCCCTCGAAGGAGCTTTGGCTGGCGGCCACACAGAAATTGCTCAACAGCTCATCGAGTACGGTGCTAATGTTAATGCGAGGAGTAAACGCCACGGATCAGCCCTGTATCAAGCCGTTGCAAAGGGCCTTGGACACATCGTCGAGCAGTTGTTGGATCTAGGGGCTGACCCAAGTGTGGCTGAGACGCTCCATGAAGCAGTGAGCGGTGGCCATGAGGGCATGATCCAACAGCTTATTGACCACGGCGCCGACATTGACGCGCATAGTGAGGCTCATAAAGGAACGCCGCTGTGTGCTGCAGTGTATGCCAACCGCGGCGACATCGTGCGACTTCTCCTTAAAAATGGCGCCAACGTCAATGGGACTGAACCTTTTTACGGCTTTGCACTTCATAAGACAATAGTGGACGGTCAGTGGACAATCTTCCAACAATTACTCGATCAAGGCGCCGATGTGAATGTCACAGGTTTTGATGGTGATAGGACAGCACTCCAAGTAGCTATTTTTCATGGTCGACACGATGTTGTGCTGCAACTCCTACAACATGGTGCTACGGTCAATGCAACTAATGGCGAATTTGATGTACCGGCGCTTGCAATAGCCGCGTCAGAAGGCTATAGTGAGATCGTCCGTCAGCTGCTTGATTACGGTGCTGATACTAATGCAATCAGCTGGGTTGACGGAACGGCGCTTCATGCAGCGGCGAGACACGGCCACAGCGAAATTGTTCAGCTGTTGCTCGATCGGGGCGCGGATGTGAGTGTAACAGCGGGTGATTTTGGGACGGCTCTCCGAGCGGCTACACATTACGGTCACGATGATATTGTCCAGCAACTACGTGAACACGAGGCTAACCTCACCCCTGCTGCGTGATGAGTAGGTCACCCTTCCACCGGACTGTATCTCTCGAGAGAAAATCGTTTCCTTTTCAATGGTTTTAGTAGCTCTAAAAATGGAATAACTTTCACTTCAGATATATTTATTCATCTCGTTTACTTGGCTCACGTAGTATATTATGGCATTACCCCGTGTGACTTCTCATCTCGAAGGTTGTACTTCCTAAGAACTCTATTTCTGAACAACAACAGTAAAGACAGACATGGGAAGGTGTTGGACTGTCTACATTGATATGTCTTTCGTAGAGATAATCATGCCCAAGGAGATGAGTGCTTACTGGCGTCAGTTTCTCAGGGTAAGACTGAACTATCTTTCTAAACAGGGGTTCCTTTTGAGAAAAGGTTATTTCGTAGGCTTCCGCCGGATGCCGCTGACGTTGTCCCTCATCTAGATAACTTCAACCAGTGGACTACTGGTTATGACTGTCTAAGAACGAATGACTTGATCTTATGGGATTGTGCCTGGGATTTCTGGACCTTGGGTGCAGACTCTTAGATAGAATGTTAGCTTTACCTTCACGTAATTATGCCGTATCCTAAATTAATCGAAATGCAGTGACTTGAACTTCGAGTTTTGATGCTTAATCTGCTAACATAAAATCCGAGTCTATATTTCTTGCTGGGCATTGTAGAAACCCCAAATGTAGTATCAATACGTCTTGAACGAAAAAGAGATCACGTTCAATTCTATCTGATCTCATATCTGCCAGCCAACCCATATGCTATATACTCACCTTCGCACACAGGCAAGTCCCTTTTTACGATATCATGTCAGCTTCTACCCCTTGAAACTATCAGACCAAACCAATAGATTCAAACAATTCAATAGGCCGAGTGCGATTAGGGGTGCAGGCAGGTCAAGTCCGAGGGGCCATCGATACTGCATTTAGTGAAAGCGCTTTGCCCACTTGGCACAATATCGAGGAGATCAGCACCATCAAGGTTGAGGGTCGTGCCATCACCGTTCACGGCCTTGATATCGGTGAATTTGATTGGATCCGTAAAGTCCAGCCATCTCATCCAGTCGCCCATGCTAGTGTACCTGTTGACCACCCAGGAAGCGTCAGTGGCCGGGAATGGCTCGGGAGCGTCCAGAATACGGTAGACAGTTTGGCCGGTGTTCAAATTCTCGACTGTGCCATTGATGCGGGTTTCAGAA
Source organism: Clonostachys rosea (assembly GCA_026958235.1). NCBI lineage: Eukaryota > Fungi > Ascomycota > Sordariomycetes > Hypocreales > Bionectriaceae > Clonostachys > Clonostachys rosea. The sequence continues at coordinate 1,677,548 of CP110207.1, forward strand.
AGACGGTTGAGGCTCAATCGGATCTTGTGTCCAGCGCGGATGGGAAACGAGATTTCGTTCTCGGAGCCCCCGCCGTCGGGGAATACCCTCCATAGGGCGGTAAACTGATATTGGCGCTCCTCTCTCACCGCCGAAATGATGATCCCAGCCAGTGTGAGCTTGTCTGGGGAGCCGAAGTAGCCATCTAATCCGGCGAAAATAGCCAGCCCTGTCGTCCAGCCATCTGGGTCGGTCTCGAAATCAGGCACGGTTACGGTGGCAGTCGAAAAGGTGATGTTGGTTCCAGCTCTCGAGGCACCAGCCCAGTTCTCGGTGGTAATATACTTGTTTGCTGACATCGACGATGCCTCTTGGGAGACTGCGGATACAGCTGAAGAGCCACCCTAAAGACGAAGTTCGCATTAGCTGTTAGACTCTAGGACCGAAAAGAAGGATCTGGCACGAGCTAGAAGTCTTGAAATTTGGGAAAAGATCAACGAGGGAAACCCAAACTCCGCAAACCACGCAATGCTATACATACCTGAACCAGTCCTTGGATTTCGGCTTTAGCAGCATTGACCACTGAAGTCAGCGGGGAAGCTACAGTAGCAGCTGCTTGCAAGCCAGCGGCGAGAATAGTAACCGCGACTCTCATGTTGATTAATCAGTGGTAATACAGAGATTGAGTTGTAGGGTTCCAAGACTTAAATGTCGAGTTTTGATGATATTGAAGCGGGTAGTGAAGGGAGAAACTGGCAGCTAATTAATAGTTTTATAATCATGCGCGATGGTCTGATTGATAATTAAACGAGGAAAGGCTGGATGAGGGTAACATCGTAGAACACGACCTTGACGTTGCCAAGCTGCCTTTTCGGACAAAACGTGGATGAGTTATACGAGCTATGGTAACACGGATATATGGAAAGCGGAGTAAAGGTCGAACGTGTTCGCCATGGAGACTATGAATCAGGAAGCTGTGACCTTTTATGGTATGATGATCGGGACCGCTTTGCTCCGTGATCAAAATGTTCTGATATTATTCTCTTTCGTTGAATCCAGTCCACCACCTATCGTGGTTCTAGATCGCAAAGGAAGTGATGCAAGTTATAGCTATAATGTATCTTGATTCTTAAAATGAATCGACGTAAATGCCATTCTAGAAATGATAGGAGCAATTGACGGAACAACCTCAAAAGTAAGATCAAACCACAACACTTGGATCGGCCTTGGCCAATGAGACGGACAAGAAAATACGTCATTTGTTTCGGGCGCCTTGTGGGATAATTGTAATAATTACCTCAGCAATTTCAACCCACTCAAGGGGAACAGAGTTACATTCTTTTGCGTTGTACCCCTGTGGGGAGTAAACACCTGCATCCGGTGTCAATGCTGGGATTCTACAATACCACCTCACTCTAATCCAGAGAGCGTATATGCCAAGAATCAGGTTCATTTGTCACACTCCGATTGCCAGAGGTCTACAAATCTGATTGGCGTCTGTACTGCTCGACCGCTTTCCCCTGGCAGTACGTGATAAATATCGCGCACTACTCACCGCTTTGCATTACATATCCTTTGACCAAGAAATAGCTACATAGTAGAAGTCAATTAAGGTCTGGGTTTATCTCCTTAGATATGGCTTCCGCGAGGAATCGGCTTAGTAAGACTGGGCATTCTGTTCTTATTACCTACTATAATGTTGATTTGATCTTTTTGCTCCTAAGAAGGGCTGACTTGTTTCGTTTTGGCGTCGATCCTCCTTGGTCGACCGGAATACATTTATGCCTCTAAGTAAAACAATGCTAGCTTTATCAAGTTTGAAGATTTGACGATTCATGTGGTGTGTATTTGTATATCCGGATGGCGTCACATTGTGCTGCCCCACAAGGGACATGCGGACCAACATGTTCCGTTGGATGAAAAAGTGCCGATAGTAGAATGCGATATCTTTTCTCAATACAGCTATTAACGAAATGCACATTCTGGATTGTCTATGAGTTTTTGATTCAAGTCAGTTACCAGAATTAACTGTTACGCTTCTTGGGAAAGGAAATTCTTGATAGCTTTTCGTGTAACTGCAGGGCTACAGATCAATTTCGTTCCCGGCAAATCTTTTGAAACAATTATCTAAGCCTAAGTCCAAGTGGAAAAAGAAAAAGTCCAATGAGGAAAGTTTTCGATCAGGCTTTGATTTATTTATCAACATCTGTGTAATAAGGCTCATTGATCCAGGCACTACAACGTCATGTAACGGCATGGTGCATAGGGTACCTCCAAATGTCATATTATCGATCAAAGAAATGCTCTTCTCTTCCCAAACGAGCTTCATCTCAAGTAGCTGAAATTGATTTTGTTTCCCCTCTTGCACGACACGTGCAGTTCTTGCCGCAATGGCTCGACGGACGATTTCTTAAAGTCAACTCCTTTGAGAACTTAGATCCTCGTGTTCATTGTGTAGAGATGTCGGGCCTAGCATCTTCCATTGCTCTTTTACTATATACTCGAACTATCTGTAGAGAACCAAGATTCAATACCAATAGAGCCAAGAGTAGTCAAGCCAGATGTGAACATCAATCACCATCCTGGAAGCAGATCTCCCTCAATATACTGATTTCGAGCTGGGCCACTACGCTTGGATTCCATGTTGAGCAACCCAACGGCCCTTTTTGTCAACACTTTGCCGCAAGATGGGTTTCACAAGAAGGATATTGAGGGATGGATATCGATAAGGTTAGCTCTGAAGTTGATGAGCATGAACTTAGATTCTCGGAACTGAGCAGGTGTCACCCTATTGTCTATGTTCTTATTTTATTAGCTGGACCCCTTTTTCTTACTTAATCTCAGTCAGCATTCTCAAAACTGTGACGGCAAGGTCAAGAAAAGACTACGGTGAGCTTGAGCAAGCGGTTATGGGACGACTTAGTCTCTTTCACGGTGTTGGAGGTTTTGATAATAACATGCTCGGTATGGCCAGTAGCCGTTTTGTGAAATTTTATGGAATTGTCGGTCTCCAAGCCTCTGCGGACCATTCAACTCCTTTCACTATTTTGCAAATCTTCCTCCGATTTAGCTAGTTTAGCCCTTTGTAGTATCCCTCTGAAGTAGGGTTATTTTAGGCTTAATTTAGTTATTTAGCATCATAAATAGGTTTATACGCGTATGAAGGCCTTGTCTTGGTTCACTGTAGTAGATATATGATGACATGTGTGAATAGGGTAGGTAGTGCTAGAGCTTTTTATAAGTCGTTCACTATAAGATGTCATCGTTAGAGGAGTCGAAGCAACTCCGTCACTTCAATTTGGTAAACATTGTAGAAGTGTTTAGAAGAAGGGATGTTGGCTGTGCATTGCGCATTTACCAAGGGAATGCGTGGTGATGGGATAGAAATGAGTTGCGATAAAAGGGCGTGGGGAAATGAATTAAATACTTTTTTTTTACACCTACGAACAACCGAGATGATGAACTGGATGCCATGCAGAGTAGAGGAGGTTGGGATTGGGATTGAGCTGAGCCCTTGCCTGATCCAACGGGAGGCCGCCTGCATCGTGAGGCCTCTTTGACGACTGCAAATGCGTTCAAGAGCAACGGCGGCCGCAAGGAATGCGGTATTTGCTGGTGAGGTGGGAGGCAGCCGTTGTCAGAGTGCTTTGGCGGGAGGCAGCCTGCCAGGACGGACTGGCGGCCTCCTCATCCACCACTGCCCCCTCCTTGCCGCACTTTTGCTGCGGCACCTGAAAAAGGACAGGAAGAAGAAAAAAGGAAGTATCAGACAGAAAATAGAAATGAGATTGAGCGGGGATCGCTCTTGGAAATATTTTCATGAAGACAGAATTTACATGTGGAAAGCCAAGTGCACACCAGCCCCGTTGCCCAGGTACTTGGCACGCTGCGGGGGACAAGGTGCGGGAGGAAGTATTCGCTTGATGGGGCCGGAGTGCGATGGGGGAACTGGGACGAGGCTCTGCGTTAGATGGCGGTCCTATTGATAAACATACATTTGGGGTGCAGATTCGAGCCGGATCCATCCCGGGCTGTGTTACGTGGGAGGGCTTTATTGATTCTTTGCGCTCGGCTGTGGTGATCGGTGGGTTGCTGCCGGATGCAGTCTAGGGTATCACAAGTTCACTGAATGAAAGCGGGCGCCTTGGAGGGAGGCAGCCCGTCATCTGTCGTCGCGTACAGTGAGTGAGTGAGGAGGAGTGGAACAGACCTGAGGAGCAGCTTTGGCAAGCCGAGAATTGTGCCAGAGGCAAATGACACGTACGCAGCCATACCAGCGGCTGTTGGACGACGTCAATGGACAACCCTGGGCTGGGATGGAAGCAGGAATGGAAGCGACGCGCCTCATGACAACCAGCAATGGCGCTGGCCGACTGTAGGCACGGCTGAGCCGGCGCGTACAGTGGCTTGCGACGCACTCAGGGCACTTGTGCGTCTGCCATAGCGTTGGTGGCAACTGGATTCTAGCGGCCGAGGCGCTGTAACCGGTTGTCACCGTCGCTGTAGCCCGAGTTCAGGCCACAAGTATTTCGCTCATAGCGGGTGGCAGTCGCTTCTACCTCGTTGCTGTTAGCACGAGACTGACAAAGTCACGACTAACCTCATCCCTCCACGAGCCATCACAACATCGCGACGCCCGCCAATCACCAGCCCCCCTCCACCAATGGGTTCCCTCTTTGGGGCATGATGACGGCGGCTCCTTGACGGTGGACAAGCTTTGGCCAGTTGCCGTCTGGGCCGTCTGGGCAACCAGGTTGCCAGGGCGCACTCCCACACCAGATGCTTTGCTTCACCCCGACCAAGGGTGCCAGCTGCACTTGGCTCCGATCTCCAGGAGGCCGCCGCCAGGACCCTTGCCCTCTCCACCCATACGTTGTATGTTGCTTCTGATGTAAGTGCCCTCCCTAGGGATTGTGACTGCATCCGACGTGTGTCCTCGTCTGCAAACCATCACCGCCTCCAGACCGACCCAGCCTAGATAGCACGTGGAACGATGTCTGTCACCTAACATGAACGATCCAACGATCGACCATCCCGCCAGTTGCAGGAACTGGTTCACCATGATTTCGAAATACTTCCGATGGCACAACGTGGGAAGCGGGCCTGTTCGAAAAATAGAACAACTAACCTCTTAAGCTCTCCTGGGATGGTGTCGACAAGACACCTTGGACTGGACGGATCTGGCTTGACCCCCATCATCTAGGCCCGGGTCCTTGAGCCACATACCTCATCTCCCTCAATCTCGGTCCTTTGGCCACGCCCACAAGCTTGCGTCCACACCCACATGCATACTCAGATCCATTGTACTCGTCCCATGCTCATTCTCATACTCCCACGTTCTACTTGGCCCCCATCTGAGACATTTGTTCTGCGAACCCAGTTTGCGGATCTCTGATTTCACACTGCTTATTTCAGCTACTCCTACGCGGAATGGCTCAATATGTGCTAATTCGTTAGTCTTCTTTCCTCCCTATGGATAGGAAAATAAGGCTATGCATGAAAGGATTTCTCACCCACGCTGCTGGAGGGAGCCCATGTGCTCCCCTCACGCGGCCTGCCTACTTTCTCCTACCTGCTGGCACACCGCAGCTATCGTAAGGGTGCTTCGCCCCCGTATATGAGGCTGCCCGTCTCCTGCTCTGAACATCATTTCCCTTCCAGCACTCTCACATCTTTCTTGTTTGTTTCTATCTATCTTCACATTTCTCTCCTAACTAAAGCCTTGCCGGCTGCTGTTGTCGTTGTCATCGCCATTTACCATGGCTGAGGAGAAACCAGCACTGGCCCACACGGCCGAACGCATCAGGTTCCAAGCTGATGACGAGGAGGCAGGCCGCGTTCGTCGTGGCCGACCTTCTTTGGTTCGGTCGCGCTCGAATGACTCCATGAGCATCCGGAGGGCTGGGTCTCGAGGCAAGACTGATCCTTCCTTGGCTCTGCCTATCCAATACCGTACAGTGTAAGTCTAGTGTTCTTGAAGAAACGACTCGAGAAAGCATTCGCTGATGTTTTGTCTCCCATAGCTCGTTCCAGGTGGAAGAATCCAAGGGGAAAGAGCAAGTTGAGTTGCGAAAGGCTCAAGACAAGGCAGCAAAGGGTAAGCTTCCCCCCAACCATCTAACTACCTAGCACCTACTGGTGCGAGACTTGATCGTAGCGGAGGCTAGTTGCTGACCCTTTTTTCCCTGAAGACTTATCCGACCTCGTTTGGCATACCCTACCCGCAAATGAAGTCAGTCAGCGACTCACTACCTCCCCTGGCACCGGTCTGTCCTCCGAGCAGGCAAAAAGGAGAGTGCAAGAGTACGGCAAGAACGTGCCTTCGCCTCCTGAGACACATCGCTTCAAGACCTGGTTTGGCTACTTCTTCAAGGGGTTCGGAGGTATTCTACTCGTTGGCGCTATTCTTGTCTTTGTCTCATGGAAGCCGCTTGGCGAACCCGCCCCGGCAGTTGCTAATCTGGTAAGAAACCCTCTCAGAAATAGATTTGGGTATTCTGTTTTGCTAACAAGCCTCTTCTTTTACCTAGGCCCTCGCGATCGTACTCGTTGCCGTCTTCGTCATTCAGGCCCTCTTCAACATGTTCCAGGACTGGTCGACATCACGCGTCATGGCTTCGATCAAAGATATGCTTCCTGAACAGTGCGAGGTCATCCGGGAGGGCACTCAGATGCACCTCCCCGGAGAAGAAGTTGTCCCCGGAGATGTCGTCATCATCAAAGCCGGCAGCAAGCTACCAGCTGATATGCGCTTCATTGAGGTCTCCTCCGATGTCAAGTTTGACCGGTCGGTGCTCACAGGAGAGAGTGTCCCTTGCGCCGGTACTGTGGAACACACCGATACCAACTACCTTGAAACGCACAATATCGGTCTGCAGGGAACACACTGCATCATGGGCTCTTGCAAAGGCATCATCGTCGCTATTGGTGATAAGACAGTCTTCGGTCGCATCGCTAAGCTGACGAACGAGCCCAAGACCAAGATGACACCCCTGGAAAAGGAAATCCTCTACTTTGTCTTGATTATCTGTACTCTGATGCTGACTATGGTTGTAATCGTCATTATAATCTGGTAAGTAAATTTGTTCAGCTGTGCCGCCCGTGGATCGTTTGCTGATATCATGACACAGGGGCGCATATCTCCGACCCGAGCATCCTGACTTCATCAACGTCCCTACTCTCATCGTCAACTGTGTCAGCATCGCCATTGCTTTCATCCCAGAAGGACTGCCCATCGCCGTCACCGCTGGGTTGACAATTACCGCAAACTTGATGCAGAAGCACAAAGTTCTCTGCAAATCGCTCAAGACCGTCGAGACTCTTGGGTCAGTCTCTGTCGTGTGTTCCGACAAGACTGGAACCTTGACAGAAGTAGGTTGATCCCAATGTCTATTTATTATTTTGACTAATCTGACCTGGCAAAGGGCAAAATGACTACTTCGGACTGCGCGATCGGAGAAACCACCATGACCGCCGAAGAAGCGGTTAGCAACATGGCTTCCCACGGCAAGTCGACCGGTAACCCCGTCAGCCAGCTCCGTGCCATGAGCGCCCTCTGCAATGCCGCTGATCTGGACGCTGCTGGTGCTGATCTCCCCATCGCTCAGCGCAAGGTCTTCGGTGACGCCACGGACTCGGCCATCCTGCGCTTTGCTGAGCAGCTGGAAGCTGGCAGTGTTGCATATCTACGTGCTTGCTGGACCAAGACATATGAGCTTGCCTTTAACAGCAAGAATAAGTTCATGATTCGCTGCTTTTCCAACACGCGTCCCGAGGCTATTCACCAGACTCTTACCGAAGCCGAGACCCGTGACTTCGGCGAGAAGGATTTGTAGGCCAACCTCTAGTTCTCCATTGTGGTCATCATCGCTAATGCTAAGCCAGGTTGCTTACCATCAAGGGTGGTCCCGATGTTCTTATGGAGCGATGCTCCAGATTCGTCACTGGAGATGGACACACCGCGGAACTGACACCCGAGAAGAAGGCGCACTTTGAGGCACTCAAGAACAAGTATTCGTCTGCTGGAAAGCGCTGTTTGATTCTCGCACGAAAGGTCCTTTCCGAGGGTACCGTCACAGCCGCTGCCGGAAGTACCGAGTACGAGAACGCAATTCTCGAGCAGTCCAAGACCGGCCTGACTATTGTCGGCCTCGTCGCAATTGTTGATCCTCTCCGGTCTGATATTCGTGATGTCGTCAAGACTCTTCGTGGCGCAGGTGTTCGCATCGCTATGGTAAGTTTTTACTTGACCAATTTATCTGATATTTGTTTAGTTGGCTTACCTCCCATAGGTCACTGGCGACTTTGCTCTGACAGCTGTGGCCATCGCTCGCGACGCCGGCATCGTGACTGTCCATCACGTCGACACCCCCGCCGACCTCCCTCGATTCCCCGACAGTGGAGATTCATCTGACGACAATGAGAAAGAGTCATCCGTGCGAAAGGCTGCCATCGTTCTTAGCGGCCCGGAGTTGATGGCTCTCAACGAGCACCAATGGGCCAACCTCACGCGGTACGAGGAGATTGTCTTCGCCCGCACAACACCTGAGCAGAAGCTCCGCATCGTCCGAGAGTTCCAGCGCGAGAACACAGTGGCCATGACAGGCGATGGCGTTAATGATGCTCCATCTCTGAAGGCTGCAGATGTTGGTATCGCTCTTGGAAGCGGCTCTGATATTGCCATGGAGGCGGCTGATATGGTGCTGCTGGAGAGTTTCTCGTCCATTGTGGTTGCCGTCCAGTATGGCCGTGTCGTCTTCGACAACTTAAAGAAGGTAAGTCCTCTTGAGAGGGACTCAAAAATCAGCCTCTAAAATTTGTTTCTAACATCCTCAACAGGTTATCTCATACCTCTTACCCGCTGGTAGTTTCTCCGAGTTCTGGCCCGTTATGGCGAGCGTCGCGTTTGGTCTGCCCCAGATTCTCTCCTCTTTCCTTATGATCATTATCTGGTATGTAAACCCCTACCATAGAATTTTGGGATGCACAACACTGACAAACACTAGTTGTTTCACTGATTGCGCCGCCGCTACCATGCTCTCATACGAGCAGCCCGAGGCTGACGTCCTCACCCGCCCACCCCGCAACGCCAAGAAGGACCGCCTCGTCAACTGGCAGCTTATCCTCCAATCCTACGGTGTTATTGGTGTAATACAGACCGCTCTCTCTTTCACTATGTCGTTCTGGTACCTCCAGCGCAACGGAATCCCCTTCTACAAGCTATGGTTCGGCTACGGCCCTCCCGCCGATATCGATCTGGACTACTACACGCAAAAGGTCAACGAGGCGTCATCCATTTACTTCGTCAACCTTGTCGTCATGCAGTGGTTCAACCTAATGGCCACCCGCACCCGCCGCCTCAGCATCTTCCAGCACCCTCCCCTGTTCAACAAGGCGACGCAGAACTGGTACCTGTTCCCCGCCATTCTGTTTTCGCTGGCCATGGCCATCCTGTGGCTGTACATTCCCCAGCTTCAACCTGTCTTGGGTACCACTGGCGTCCCTGTCGAGCACTGGTTCTTTCCTTTTGCTTTCGGTCTCTTTACCTTGGCTTTAGATGAAGCGAGGAAGTTTGCCATCCAGAAGTGGCCTCAGGGGTGGCTGGCAAAGGCTGCGTGGTAGTTGAGTCCAATGCCAGGGTTGATTGTTCAGATCATAGAATTATGACGATTCTGAGTAGCAAGACATTTTTTTTTTCTTTGTATATAGTGTTCTTTCAATTAATAGATTGACGCGAGAGTAATCCAAAAATATCTTCCATTCTGCAGAACATTTGAGCTTTATTGGAAACTTGAGATTACGCAAGGGGGTGTTGTACAAGGATCTCACACTTATCCCTGAGCCATGTTCTATTTCATGGGAACAATGCAAGGTTCGCTATGCAAAGATTTGGTCACTGCCAAGCCCCAAAGACCCAATTCTGTCCCCTTCTTAACAATTTCTGATATACATACGAGAATTCTATTTCCGGAAAATAAAGCCACAGTGTAGTGAGATCTTCTAAGAACGCTCTATCTCTGCGTTCTAATCAAAAATGATGCGAGCCCCCTTGGAACCAAAACGTCCTATGGGAATGATGTAATCGTGGAGGGAACCAATATCAGTCTCATCAGTCTCATACAGTCTAAACTTGGGGCCACCAGGACGGAAGAGGACGGCTAACACCAAGCTAATTTCAGCATACGCCAAGCTGATAAAGTGCAGAAGTTAGCATCTGCCATTATTTCTTGTTATTCAGGGGGAACTACTTACCTCATTGCAGGGCATGAACGCGATCCTCTTGTAAACGGGACGAAGTTGCGTTTCATTTCGGGGGTGACGTTATCCAGCCATCTGTCAGGGTCGAATTTGAAGGGCTCGGGGTAGATTTCGGCGTCAGTATGCATATAGTAGGCGTTCATTCCAACGGGAACCTGTAAAGTATTAGCCATGAACGGTATTTCTAGGATATTTCCATCTATCTTACTCCGGGCGGAATGGTCCATTCCTTGTATTGAAGTGGCTCATGAGGCGAGATACGAGAGAGTCTGTGGAGAGATCCGTAGCTTACACTGTTGACTCTGTTAGTCCTTCTGTTTGATCTTCGGCGAGTTTGAACTTTGACGCACCGTAGAGCTTCCTTGATGACCGCTTGCAGGTAGGTAAGCTTCTCGAGATCCGAAAAGGTAGGTGCCTTCTCTGGCCAGTCGGCAACGAACTCTTTGATCTCCTCCTGGACACGGGCACAGATGTCAGGGCACTTCAGAAGGTAGTATATGCAAACAGTTGCAGTTCGGGCGGTCGTGACACTGCCAGCACCGAGAAGACTCTGCGCCTCGTTGGCCAGTCGGTGGGTGTCCTTGTCTTCCTCGGAAAGGTCGCTCTTGTGGATCAAGTATCGGAAAAGGGTGGGCTTGGAACCAATCTTGGCTCCGTCGAGATCAATCTTGCTAGGATCCTCTTTCTTGGTGTCTTCGATGTGCTTTGTGGCCATCTAAAAAGCGTTAGTATTGACTTTTAGAAGAGGGAAATGACAAATGTTTACTTCTCGGTAGGTGTTGAAGGCTTGAGTGTGAGGAGCAATCCAGACTAAGGCCTTTTCAGGGATGAATTTCAGGAAGCTGTTGATGGTTAGCAAGAGATAGACAGAATTGCCAAGGGCGGGATTGAAGACTGACTGAATAACCCAAGGGAAAACGACAAAGACCGGGATACAGAGTGCGATAGAGTGCATGAGGTCGTGCCTAGATGGAACCAGTTAGCCCTGCTACATCCAACGTGTCTGGTCAGCCGCAATCTTACCACCCAGGCGAGAAATCCTCGTCGTCAAGATAATCTTCTCCGTCGCCAATACAGACGCGGCGAATGATATCACCAGTTAGAGCCTGCATGGCATGGTCTACACGCGAGACTTTTCCTGTACCTTCGAAGCTATCATATCTATCAGAAAGCTTTTGAACGCATTCGCTCATGATAGGCTCAAGTTTTGTTACTCCAGCGCGCGAGAAGTATGGTTCAACAGGTCTACGTCTTTGGCGGTGTAGTTTATGGTCCTTCGTAGCAAAGAAAGTGTCTATTTGGTTAGTTGATTCCGTTCAGCATATTGAGCTTAGGTACTTACTGCCCAAGTCGAGGCCCTGCACGAAGTAATTAAATTCCTCGGTTTGTCGAATACCACCAGAGACATAGACAGTATCATAGAACGAGCCATCATCCACCGACAGCTCATAAGGGTTTACTCGAAGAATTGGACCTAAAGACGAGTACTTTGTTAGATAGCTGGAGTTGAGATTTGAGACTTGATGCATTATTGATTCTCATACCGTAGATCTTGTGCAGCTTTTGGATCTGCTTGTAGTAAATTCCACCCTTGATGACATCGTAGTAAGATTCATAAAGACTTGTCGCGGCAGCAAGCTTCGGGCCAGGGAATTTTGCCAGTGGCGAGAAGTACAGGCGGTCGATAATGATGTAGACACGCCTGAATACGAGGATCGCGACAACAGCTAAGACGATTCTCCATCTTAACTCCCTCCCCTCCGTCTCAACCAAGAAGTCTGCAAGGGCACCCATTTTGAATTCGTATAGGGAGGAAGAGAGGCAGACGAAAGATTATTCTATCTCCAAGTTCATAGAAGTAATGGCAACAAGATAACATTATTTTAAGTTAGAATTTTCAGTCCTAAGTCGTACGCATGCCTTGAATGCACGCCCCAAGCCCACAGACCAAGGCCTGTCGGTGCACCGTCAGCAATGTCACAGCTTTGATACCAAGTTGAGTCAGCTCGGGGCCGAGCAGGGGTGATCCCACCAATCTCGGCAGTTAAGAGACATGCTTGCTGGGGTGACGGAGATGCTAATCCTCTGGTAGCAATCTCTAGTGTTGATTGGCCCAATCCCGGCTCTACCATGGGAGGAGACCAGGTTCGCAGGTGTGAAACTCCTCCACAATCTACAATCTAGATGCCTAGCGAGTTCTGTGGGATGCCACCCCTTGCCATGACTGCCTTGGGAAATATTCTGCGCAGTAATCAAGACTGGGTCAATTTGAGTTATAGCCAATACAAATCAGAGAACTATTTATCAACCTTGTTGTTCTTCTCCAGAGAAACTACCAGGTCCCTGGACAAAGTCGCCTATCTTTTCAGGGCACTCTACGACGTTTTAGATTGTGTGTGCACGACACCTTTGACCCTGCTACTTACAAGGATTAGTTATGGGCTGGCTCATCGTTGCGGTCGAAAGAGGTGTTTGTGGTTTCTAATTCATCCAGTCTCACTCGTTGTTGCAATCGACAATCAACAGGAAATGAGTACGGAAAGGGTGAGTCGGATTAAGTTTGCAAAAGAGCTTAGTTACACCGTGTATAAATTATTCTCTCCAGACACTGGCCACGTTATGCGAAATTTCTAGTTAGATTCACAGGAAGATGTGATAAGATGGAGACCCATGAGGATATTACGGTACGCTGTTCACCAAGAAACTCTTCTTGAGATCTAATGAAGGATGGCACCTGTAAGATTAGACACAAAACAGTCGAACAGCCGTTTGTGTCCAACGATACATCCTGTATCTGAACACGCTTGGACAATGAAAGAAATCAGATGTCTATGTTAGGGGTTTACGAGTAGGATTGTGGATTAAATAAAAATTCCCCAACACAGTAAATTTTCCTAGGTTCGCCCCTTCTACCGATAACCGGTCATCACTAGTTATAACACGAATCCTTCACAGCATGCTTGCGAGGTTTCAAGTTCACATCTTCTAGCTTAACCGAACAGCATTATTGTAAGACTCAATCCTTCGCGGGAGAGTTCCGGGATTGTTTGGAACGGACTTTTTACGCAAATTGGAGATTTGGATTCCAGAATTTTGCAGATCCCTAGCACGGCCATACTCGTGTGCGGTCAATTATAACTTCAACCCAAGTACAGGGTCCTGTGCATCTCCCCTCAGATGGGTAGCGCTCACATAATCCACTAGCGTGCGGCAAATGCCAAGTGCCAAGTGCCGGTCAGTGTGTAGCAACATGGATTAAACCCTGCCTGTCTCCATGTCGGCGACTGTTTCTTGCTTTCGTCCTAGTCAACTAGGCGAAGTACGTGTAAAACAGGGGATGTCTCCTCCGGCCTACCATTGCGAGCGTCTTCTAGATCTAGTTAGATAGTCGGAGTAGAACAGATGCTGCTCCGTGCTGTATTCCTTCCTAGTTGTTATCTAGGGAGAAATAAATCAGTCAGATTCTCTAGGATTACTCTCATGGATCCAAATACCCATATGGTTTCGTTTCTTGGAGTTTGAATTCCCCTATTATTGCCTCTGTTCTTCTTCTTTTTTCATTCATATCATACCATTCCAAGCTTATCTCTTCATCTTTTCCCTAGCACGAACTCGAGAGCTGCAGTTCACAATGGAGTACAAATATTCAGAAATTATTGAATCTGATACGCAAGGCCTATGTCTGGACATTCCTGTGCGCAAGCACTTGAATGCCAGCCTAGAGGACCGTGGATCTCGAGAAGCACGCGCAGATTGGGAGAGGTTTGTTGGCCCTCTCTCACAGAATGCAGGCGCGTACTGCGAGGGTCACAGCTTTGTGGCCATTTCTGTCCCAGATTGCTTGCCAGATAGACTGGAAGTTATTTCCTATGCCAACGAATTCGCGTTCCTACACGATGGTAATGGTTTATCTGTCCACAGTTAGGAAGGAAGGCAGTCAGGCTAACAGAGGTTCAGATGTAACTGATGTTGCAGATCAAGATACAGTATGTTAGAACTTATTCGAAGTTTACTTCTTCTGTTACAAGGCTAAATTCAGCAACAGGAAACCCAGGAGAACGACCACATGTTACAAGCACTGATGGAAGGTGTTCAACAAGGGTCGATTGAGGCTCGAGAGTCGGGTAAGCGCCAGATCCAAGCCAAGATTCTGATGACCATGATGGCTCTGGATCGAGACCGAGCCAAAGTAGCGACCACTGCCTGGGCCAAGTTCCTAGAGCAAGGGTCAGGAAGAGAAAACCATAATCATTTCTCAACCCTCGAGGAGTACCTACCTTACAGATCGAAAGACTCCGGTCACATGTTGGTCTACTCCTTCTTTTCTGCCCCAAATATCGAGTCCTAATACTCTCATAGGTTCTGGCACGCCATCAGCATATTTGGGTGTGGCCTTACTATTCCTGATCACGAACTGGCTCTGGTTACGGAATATGTCATGCCTGCTTCACTCGCATGCAGTCTCCAAAACGACCTTCTCTCATTCGGTAAGGAATACGAGGCTGCGTTAGAGGCTGGCCAGACCGAGATCTGTAATGCCCTATGGGTTCTCATGGGCGAACACAATTGCACGTTGAAGGAGGCAAAGGCCCTGTGCATCCAACGTATCCATGAAGAGGTTAGAAAATACCTCCAATATGCGGAGCGTGCCCAACAGATGCATGATCTGAGTTCTGATGGCAAGAAGTACGTGGATATGATGCGATTTACAATCAGTGGAAACGCCGCATGGAGTCTCCGTTGTCCACGTTACAACCGCCAACTGCAAATCACGATCAATGAAGATGAGCGCCTGACCCTCGACGGCATTCCAAAGAAACTCAAGAGTATCTCGGCATTGGTCGAAAAGTCGACGTCCGCTGAATCGATTGCTTCCGACGTCTCTGATGCTGGCTATGTCACTGCGAACACAGACAGTGAATCAGATCATTCAGACGCCATGTCTCGTGTTACTATTGACGGTGTTGACAGACCAGAGACACCCGCACAAGAGTCAAAGATTAATGGAATGAAGGCGCATGGCATTGAATCTGCCCAAGAGCCGTTGATCCTAGAATTGGACTCAGAAACGAGCAACTGGTCTTCCTTGGGCCCCGAAGAGGCGGCATTGGCCATTTATCCTCAGATGAAGTCTGATGTAGGTCAATTATCACATGAATACTGTAGTTCGAACTAACATAATCTCAGGTCGTCACTGAGCCATATCGATACCTAAGCTCTCTTCCCTCCAAGGGAGTTCGCGATATGACCATCAATGCACTGAACTTCTGGCTCAAGGTTCCCAATCATTCTATGGATTTGATTAAGTCCGCTGTCAGAATGTTGCACGGCTCTTCTCTCATGTCAGTTCGGTCACTTTCCCCTGTCACCAGTGAACTTCGCTGACACGCTTCACTTAGGCTTGATGATATTGAAGATGGCTCTCGCCTCCGTCGCGGCAAGCCCTCAACGCACGAAATCTTTGGGCATGCACAAACCATCAATTCTGCAACCTACCAATACATTAATGCAACTCAAGAGATCAGGAAATTGAGGAACCCGCATTCTATTGATATTTTTATTGGTGAGTAGTTGAGCTACCAAAGTCCATTTGATTACTACAGGCTAACGTAAACATACAGACGAGGTCCAGCAACTCTTTATTGGCCAGAGTTACGACCTTCTTTGGACATCTGAGTTGTCTTGTCCGACAGTCCCAGAGTATCTGCAGATGATTGACGGCAGTATGTTTCATTCTTCTCTCATACAACTGATCGCTTCAGCTTGTTGACAAAATTTAGAAACTGGAGGCCTGTTTCGTCTTCTCACCAGGCTTATGGTAGCTGAGTCCAAGTACTCAGGCGAAGTGGATTTCGCGCGAATGTGCTCACTTTTCGGGCGATACTTCCAGATTCGCGATGACTACCAAAACCTTACCAGTGATGATGTAAGAAGAGAAAAGTCTCATTATATTCTTTGTCTCTCTTCATAGGCTAACCATTGGCTGCAGTATACCAACCAAAAAGGATTCTGTGAGGATCTTGATGAGGGGAAATACTCCCTTCCTTTGATCATAGCCCTCACCAAATCGCCTCGCAAAGGGCAAATCAATTCTCTCCTGGTCCAGCGGCGTGTAACAGGTTCTTTGACATATGAGCAAAAATGCTTGATTCTGGAACACATTCGAGGGTCTGGTGCTCTCGAGGCGACCAAGACCATCATGGACTCGTTAGCCAAAGAGCTCGAGAGAGAGGTGGACAGGCTCGGCAAGATTTTCGGGGAAGAAAATCTCGAGCTCAAGTTGATTCAGGAGATGCTCAAGGTTTAGAGAGTTGACGAAGGCCGTTTTCACATATATAAAATAAATAACTGCAAAGAAGTTTGCCGTAAGGTTTTGGCTGGTATAGAAGTTTTATGGAATTGTTTTAGGTTCGGGACAGGTAAACTTAGATTGGATACTGGCCGTTAGATTACTCATTATGCTCGATTCTGCGTGTTTGGTTTTAACACAAACCATTTCATCCTTCATAGCCTTTATCCACTGACTGACAACCTATTTTAACATCGTTTTCTCAAAAGCATCATAGACAAAGGAAATTATCTTCCAATTCTCCTAAGCAACTTGCCCATTTCTTTCATTTTTACTCCTTCAATTTTCAAGGTAAAACCTTTACCCCCGTATGCGACCAGCTCCAAAGATCGGGAATTAATTGTCGCATGTGCCAATACTAGGGTCGGGCTCGAAATTCCTTTCAACTCCTGGATCTTGGGCTGGCCAGGCTGGTTGTTGTCAGTCGTAATGAAGTGGCAAAGATCCTACTCTTGGCTAATAAGAGAAATAATGCCGAGATAGCTATTGTCATAAAACACAACTACAGTTTTTGTCGATTAATGCAAGACCTTAGATCGCCTTGATGCAAAGATCCCGAGCTCTACGTTGCCAGGTCGTTGGAGAAGCAATCAGGCTTCCATTGTACGCTCAATTAATTTCTTGGCTCCCCGAACTCTACGTGCAGGGGCGTTGGTACTTCAGAATGGGTGATGGCATGGTTGACTGTGGGCAAAGACTGTAGAACTTAGCGATCATAGCTTGGGTTGATCACCTAGCGGCCCAAAAACACTGCAAACAGTAAATCAACATCTTGTCGTGATAAGCCTTCTCATGTAAGACATAACGCAATTAGAAACAACTTGTGATAGCGTAGAGTCTCCTCGTGCCTCTTCATTTCACACAAATCGCCCAAACATAAAGTCTCAACCTATCCCAGGTGTCATTGACGCCAACTTGCAATAAAGAGATGCTCAACAAGAATGCTGGGATCCCCCTTTTTGCGTGTGTTTTCATGGGGAAGCCAGCCAAAGCTATCCTTTGGCAAAACAAGCACGTCACCTATCAAAATGGGATGTTCCAACCTGTCGAGCTCGTCTCCGTTATGCTGAATCCCAGTTTTCTCCGTGAAGTATTCCATCAATACTTTGGTGTAAGCGAAGGGGCCCGTAGTAGACATAACATCTTCAAAAGTTACTTGGGAGCCACCTGGTTTGGACTGGAGGAGACTCCGGAGATTGTCCACGACTTGATCAACAAGTTTCTGAAAGACGGGATGGTTTGGCTTTGCCAGAATGATGTACTGGCTGAGCTGAACCGAGTAAGGAGAGCCGGGCCAGATAGGTCGTTTGTGATGGTCATTTTCAATGCCAACCACTAGATTAACTGATTCATGGTACTCATCAGGTATCCAATTTGATATTGGTTGATGTGGGAATACGTCAATGTCCGCCCAGACTCCGCCTTCCACAAGCATCAAAATATATCGCAGTAAGTCTGCCCTCAAGATCGGTTCGTGCAATGAGGTGAAAACATTTGCAATGGCGGGATCCGTTTTGTCGCGCACATAGTTGTCCATATTGGCATGGGTCATACGCTCGTAACGCCAGTCAGGGTTGACAGCTCTCCATTGATGGGGATAGCCAATGGTACGTTCGGTAGGATTCTCGGAATCATCTTTCCAGCTCTGCCAGATCTTCTTTGGGAAGGGTTTCGAGGGAACTTCGACGATAGCGCTAAGGTTTGCAGATGACGGCCGGTGAAAAAGGTCGCCTATCCCCGATGTCAGTTTGCTTTCAAAGGTAATTTGACTAATACGATAAGTTATTTGACAAACCTGGGAATAAATCTATGAGCGTGAAATGACCAACCAGTAGCAAAGTGGTCGCGAATAAGGCTACTAGAACAAACCAGGATCTCCTCGTCATATTGAGATAAATGAAATTTATACATGAGCATGCTGAATGAGGGAAATTAGGGAGAGCTAGTCCTACTTATAGCCGTAAAGGAGGGGCGGTTGGTCATCACGTTGATCTGTTGGTTGTCTACTTTTGTTTCCCTTAAGTTTGTTGGTTACTAACAAAAAAGCGCCGTGCCTCCATCCGTGACAAGGGTTAGAGGGCACCAACGATGACCGAGTTCTCTATGTAACTCTGGTCAACCTGTTCAGGTTACGGACTAGAACACTCGTGGGTCAGCGCCTAACTACTCCTCCGCTAAGCGTTCAAGACCGAGAGAGGAATGGTTTCTGCACTTTCGACCTAAGCATACTAGCATAAGAATATCAGTACCTCAGAAATTCGTAGATGCAAAAGAAAACAGCCTCGATGGACTAAGATTAAAGTGGGACAAGGCGGCTAAAAAGCACCCATGATTGGCTTGAAGTGACATTCAACCCTTGCAGGTCTGAAACCCCTTGTACCAAATTGATGCGCCAAACTTGACTTTATCATGCATGTTGGACCAACATGCATATCTCACAACAACAAAAAACGACCATGCCCAAACTGAGTGAACTGGCGCTACGAGGAGAAAGTGAAGTAATCCACCTAGGAATCACACCATATTCTTAGATCCTTGCTAAACGAAAATCATTCAACCAGATTACGCACGGTTGGCATCAGTGTCCCCACATGAGCTCTCATTGCGATTAGAAGGCTTTGAGCCTCGGCTCAACCCTCATTTATGCATTGAAAGTATAGCTTTCATTTCATAGCAACATGCTAATTGAGTTGAGAGTATATCCTGATTTAGGCTGAGGAAGAAGTAGTTACCTGACTGAGGTTTCAGACCTGTGCTGCCAGATGGTCTAGGGTAGGCGAACATGGTGGTTGCGTATCAGGTGTTAGTCATCCATTGCCACGAGAATAAAACTGGTTAATCTGGTAGGTAACTTGATCAAGTGCCGAATTTCAAGTGCTTCCTCGTTCGGCAAATCAACTGGGAGCTAATTAATGACTCCTCTGGACACGGAGGCCCCGAATAACTCCGCCTAGTACCTTCTTCAAGTGACTAGGCAAACCCTTGCGTGAAGTACAGCCCCCATAGGCATCTTAGCTTACTTATGGGATACACATCTGAATACAAAAGAAGTACTTAATATCTGAGGCTTTGACGCTGCTTGGGAAGCTGCCTACCAATATACATAGGATCCTGTCTAGCTAACCCCTTGTCTGTAATACTTACCTGTATGTAGCCGTCGCTAGTCGCCCTTTACCCTTCAAGGGACGTACTGGAGTTACATTATAATAAAATCATTACCAATGCGCAGTCCTCGTGGTCAGATCGATATACAACGACAGGCTACTAAGTCGCACCGTTGGCTAGAATTGAGAGTCACAGATATGGAGTTTTTACGTCTTCCTCCCTAATTTATAAAAAGTCTTTATGAAATAGCACACACAAATGAAAGAATGCGTTTAGTTTTGGAGTAGGCCATATTTGTTCACTTATCGAAGACTTCAGCCTTGCTATGCTGGAGTTTCGGGTTCTTAAGATTGCGGACCGCTCTGTCTGGTAGCCCTTGTTGAATATTTACTCTGAACGTCGGGTTTGTAACTGGTACTGTTAAACTCCCCCCTTACATCTATACGTCCGTATTTACCTTTGTCACGAGAAATTCGTAACAATTTCATCATATTGTTTCTCAATACGGCTAGTTCAAGTTGTGTTGTACAAAGTTGATGAGCGAATCTCATGAACAGCGCTTTTCGTAATCAAAGAGGGTAGGTGGTTGGTGATGGATAAGCGAACCCCTACGGAAGATGTATTTGAGGCTTCATCAAGTTATTGTGAGTTGTATGCAGCGTTACAGTATCTCAAACAGCCTATATCATTTTATAAGACTCGTTATTTCATGAGCAGTAGAAAGCATATTTTACCACCAACGGCATGGCTCTGAATTAAGTTGCTGCCAATTGCTCTCCTGAACAACGCCATAACAGGATAAGCTAACCTTGATCCTCTGTGGTTACCCCATAAACGGGAAATAGACAGGAAATAGTCTCCTTGCGGGGGATTTACGACGCCGTTATCTTTGGTGTGGTTGCTACCCCACACACCCCCTGGGCAGGATAAGATCAATCCTCTATCCTTATCATCAACATTCGAATACAAGTGCCCACTATTAGCTGGCGGAAGAATCTTGTATTGGCCCGGGATTTTTGAAGCTAAACTCGAGTTTTGATTTCCATGAGATAAGACCCTCGGATCTTTATGAAAGGGAGGCTTGGTGCTGACCTACAGACGAACATGCTGCTATCTGCAGATATCACTGTTAATCTCACCCCCTGGTACGCGGCTGTGGATTATCTATTTGTAATCTTCCTATCGATTTGTTCAATATACGGATCAGATTGGCTGTGGCCTGCGTTTGCATGATTTATCGTTCTGTATCCGCTGGACAGCCAATTGTAGACGACGTGACTTTTCATAGACTTGGCGGTCATATCCACTGAGGCAGACTTGAGCAAATAAGTCTTGAATCTAAAAGGCATCATTGTTGCCAGCTCAAAACGTAATATCATTTGTGATCTAATTGCTACGTTGACAACTCTACTCCGTTTCACCTGACCATAACTTACAAGTATCTGACATAGTGATATGGCTGTAAACCCTGGAAGTAGCATATACAGTATGGCTTAGCATCGTGGCAATTAAAGTTGACAACCATCCCTACCCAATGCTCGAAGTTGGATGGAATTCAGTATCTTCTTTATATGCCAAGACTATCCATCTATCTAGTATATTAAATATATCAACTTCAGTTAAAATCGGAAGACTGGGCACTAATACCATTGGAGGGATGATCCAACTGCTTCTAGATACTTGCTAGTCGAAACCAAACTTATTATTTTGGCCAATTCCGTACTATATTCAATCTGGGCAATACTCAAAGCTATGATCTTGTTTCCATGGCTTATGCAAGCTCCTTCTCCATCTTATCGTATACTGGCCGAGCATGGAAAATAGTGTCGGCCGTAGTTTTCGCCAAATCCTCATCTGAGTACCATTGTGCTCGCAGTTCAACGTTTTCACCACCGTACTTCGTGAAGAACTCTCTCTGAGAGAAAGGTAAATGCGTGGTCAATGTATAGTTAGGATGCACCGAACTCT
This sequence comes from Clonostachys rosea, assembly GCA_026958235.1. NCBI lineage: Eukaryota > Fungi > Ascomycota > Sordariomycetes > Hypocreales > Bionectriaceae > Clonostachys > Clonostachys rosea. Next base: position 1,699,206 of record CP110207.1, read on the forward strand.
GCGTAGAATTAGCCACAGTCTCAAGTCTATCGACAAGAATAACCACCTACCTGATATCCTAAACCGAGCATGATGCGGTGTGCGTCGCTGTTATTAGGCATGCCTGCATGCCAAAGTCTGATGTCTCTGATCATGATGTCTCCTCTGTTAACCACAGGCTGAATTGGTGGGCGTATTTTCATTCTCTCGACCTTCTTTTCCTCCAAAACCGGAGGAATGCGGCTCCCAATGTAGGCAGTTGGATAGGGAGCGATATCTTCCGGCGTCCTGGCTGGCATTTGATCTTTGTAGGTAGTATGCGCATGGGAGCCTAGCCAGAACTCAGTGGAGCCATTCTCAGCACTGAAGTCACACAAGGGTATGTCGCGATGAAGTAAAACGGGAACAAGGGATGGTCGAAGCTTCCATCCTTGTGCACCGGTTGGCGTTGCCCGCCAGTGTTAGCGAGCGCAGTGTTGGCAGTGAGCCAATTAAAGACGGGACGGTGTCCAAGATAACTTGAAATATAACGTTAGTTCATGCCGTTTAGAAACTTATCAGGTGTCGATCATATACGCGTTTGCTAGCTGGAGGAGAAACTGATTGAAGAACACCTCCTGGTTGAGATATTGAGGGTTCGTAATCGGGGGCCTTTGAAGCATATTGGCTTGATTAGAGGTTAGAACTGACATCGAGGGATATTTAACCTCCAATACTCACATTTGACTCCATGGTTGTAGCCCTGGGAAGGGTCACTGATCCTCTCATCAGCATCCTGGCACATCTTGGCATTGAGCTTGTCAATCATCTCCACCGGGATGACACCCTTAAGGACGACTAAACCATCCTGGTGTAGCGCACCAAGGGCTTTTGATAGAGTTTGGAACGAATATTTTCCCTCGCGGCGCTCATCTTCGGACATTGAGATAGCTTGAGGATCGTTTGATGGAGAAGTAACAGCCATGGTACCGCTGACTATAGCTTTTGATGGAGAAATCGATAATCTTGGTCTGGACAGCTATGATAAACAGGCCTTCGATTTGATGAAGGTTTAGTCTTGCCAGAGACATTCCACCCGTATACTTAGTCGGTAGGTTTATATTTACTCATCGGCGTGTCATTATGCTTACATTGAGAATGGATGGTGAACTGCGGGGTACGGGATCCTCAACCGGAGAAAGAAATCCCAGATTGGTATAAGATCAGCCTGGGGTGTTATCTAGGACTTATCTCTGCAGGAGACAGGCTCGCCAAGAGAGCTTGGAGAGATATCCTGTTATCTTCATCGGAATCGTTATCTAAGTAACTATGATTGCTGTTCTGTGTGGCTAGAACTGGCTATATCATGGTATCAACCTCATCCAGGGTCTTGGGCATGGGAGCCGATAAGCAACTCCCTGCCTCGCCAAGCAAAACCACTAGCGACCAAGAGTAAGCTCCGTAACTTTTGTGCTGAACAGATAAGGGGTTGCATTCTCAAGAGGATTGGACAGCCCCGCAAGGATCAACAGATCTAGTAAAGGCAAATCATGGCCTATCAGATTGCACCTAGTTCAAACAACATCCACTGATATGGAATCAAGTGCTTAGGCTCTCAGATACACCTGTTACTGGTTTTCCATTCTTCCCATTCTCATAAAATCCCCATCCGTCGTCACCTAATAGATCAAGCGAAGAGAGATTTTGAGAGCCCTGCAGTGCTTTCTTCTGTTTTAGACAACAATTGAATTGCTGTTGATCTTGAAAACTCTCAGATGACGATTCCAGGTTATGATGGGGTTGTTGAGAAAATAATTTCAACTAAGAATGTGTTTTCTTCTTGGGATAATTTCAAACATGCGGTTCAGGTCAAAAATACCTTGTCTGAAAATGATACCGCATATCACAATGCAGACCCATTGTGGATGAACGAAGGCAAGCTATAACTGACACATTCATGGCTTAGCACTCTAACCTATGCGCGATGAAGACTTGGAACCGACGCCATTGGAACAGAGAAGTAAGCACGAACATGGTTACAGACGCTTGTGTTTTACTTTCTAATCAGTTCATGACAGCATGGGGCTTCTCTACATACTGTATCTTTTGGTTTGGTCTCGCTTTTGGGAACAGGAGTCTAGGTTCGGTATGGCGACCTCGTCCCCCATTTCTCGTATTGGCTTGGCTAATATTCTTCGCGTGCCCTGCCCCAGGCTATGATTGGAATTGGTCTCAACTGGTGGCAAGCTATAGTTGTGATCTTCGTGTCCCAAATGATTGCCGCGATTGCCATGGCCTTCAATTCCCGTGCCGCGACAACCTACCGCCTCGGCTACCCAGCCATCAGCCGAGTCGTCTTTGGGATGGTGGATAGCTACTACTTTGTTGGTAGTAGAGCCATTTTAGCTTCAGTCTGGTATGGCATTCAGCGTAAGTAAATCTCGAACAAATTCCTGTGAGGCTCTGATAGATGGAAGATGGTAGTCTATTCTGGTGCAAGCCACGTCGCCAACATGTTTCGAGCGATCTTCGGCGACAATTATAAGAACATGCCAAATCATCTTCCGGCTTCTGCGAGAATTGCCACGAACAAAATGATTGCCTTCTTCATCTTCTGGCTGATACACCTCGGCTTCTGTTTCTTCCGACCATATCAACTTACAAAGTTCTTCTGGTTCAAAGGATTCATCATGGTACCCGCAGTCTTTGGAGTTTTCATCTACTGCATGGTTGAAACGGGCGGGCAAGTCAACCACGCCCTGCCTCAAGCGAACGTTACTAGCGGAATTGGATGGTTTATAATTCAAGCAATTAACACTGGGATGGGGTAAGTGGAGTCTGATCAGAACGGAAGCCTTCTCTGACAGTTGTGATGTTTCAACATTTAGAAATTCTGCCACCCTCATCACGAATCAGCCCGACATTTCGCGATGGAGTTAAACGAAATCCGCGCCGGGAGTTTCATCAATGGTAAGTTATCATTATGCCGAGCGAGGCCAAGGGCTGCGAGCTGATTTAGTATCACAGCTCGTAAAGCCCATTACTTGTACACTTGCCGCGAGCCTAGGCGTCTTAGCCACAGCTGCAATCAACGGCAACTGGGGCCTTACATTATGGTAAGATTCCGAAACCCTTGTTGAGGAGCAATGTCACTCAGTTGCTATTTAGGAGCCCATGGGACCTCCTTGACGCTATACAAGACCGTCACAATGGCTCAGGTCCCCGGTTTGCTATATTTCTTGCTGCCTTCACATGGATGGTGGGGATCCTTGGCACCAATATAGCGGCCAATATGATTGCGTTTGGTTCCGATATGTCACTTATTGCGCCGCGTTACATCGACATGAAACGAGGCTTTTTCCTAGCCCAGGTGTTAGCTTATGCCATCGTGCCGTGGAAGATCATGTCGTCAGCCAAGACATTCACCTCATTCCTATCAGGATATGGTCTCTTCATGGCGAGCGTTGCCGCCATTATGATAGCTGACTGTGCGCTCCTCATTGAATCTGGAAGTAAGGGAGCCTAACTGACACGCGGCCTAGATTTCATTACCACAAGAGGGAACATCAAGCCAGCCTGGTTATTCGATCCAAGAAAGACTAATAAGTACTACCGCTATCACAACGGCTTCAACTTGCAAGCAGTTATTGCATATCTCATTGGAATTGCCCTCCCTCTTCCCGGCTTTCTCTCATCACTGGGTGTGCCAGGTGTTGGAGTGGCCGGCCAACGTCTCTTCTCTCTCGGCCGGCTTCTTTCATTCTTTGTTTCATTGATTTCTTACCCACTTATCTGTAAGGTCTGGCCAACTGAAAACCAGAAGCTTTTCCGCGATGACGGGCTGGCATGGGAAGAGTCTTCCAAGACCACAATTGAAGGCGTGGATATTAGGATATCTTCGGACGAGATCATTCTGGACGCAGAGAAGGTCATCAAAGAGGAGGCTTAGTGGTTCGGTCTTGTTAGACATACCCGGGTATATGAATGCCATTCATAGCTGCTGGATATACTTTTGGTCTGATTGGGATATCCTGTATCTTGTACTTCGACCTGCGATGAAATCTTTTGCCCGGAAGAGTGATGCCTTCCAGGCAATGACACGTGGAAGATTTTCTCTAAAAGGGGGTTGTTATTACTTGGGGATGGATCATCAGTAGTAAATAATTCTACCTAGAGACAATACGTAGAGCGCAAACAAGGAAAGGTGAACAAAAGGCTCATTATTAGTCATACGTACAGGCAAAAGGTGATTGCCTAGATGGGTACTACCCGGATCCACGTCAGCCTGTTGTGCCCCTTAAATAAGTTGCGTATCCCGTATTTTGCTCTCCCCTTTCAAGTCCGGATCAATATCTGAATGATCATCTTCGCAATTTATATTCTTTGATTCCACTGAATATGCCTGGCACCCCTCTTTTAGATATACCTTGGGAGGTCTTGAGGGCTATCCTTTCAGAGTGCATTTTATCCTTGTACTATGATAGGCGTTATGATGGGCGTGTTGGCTACTTTCTTCAGGAGCCTAATTATGGAGGAATGTTCAGGTTGAGGTTGGTTTGCAGTAAGCCCTACCCTTCATGAAGCTAGAAGTTAGTTCTCCAATGTCTTGTGCTCATCACCCTCCTTTCCTTTCTTCCAGGAGCCTTTAATCATGTCTTTCGTGATGCCTTGATTCAGACCCAGGTGCTCGATCACTTGGCACCTCTACCCGAAAATCCTCCCTACAATAAAATACATCCTCTAGCGTACTGGCAAACGAGAACAGATGATGGCACCCAAAAGCTTTGGCATTCATACATTGCGGAAATGGTGCAAAAAGGGGTCAACCCCAGTGTCACATATTTGCCAAACGCCCCAGAGATCTCGTGGTGCGCCGAGATCCGTGAAATATCACAGTTGATATGCGACAGAGTGCCGCACGCCAACTTTCCCAATACCATCGAAGCCCTCTGCTGGCTTGGTTTCGGGGGTGAGTTGGGTGGATTAGGCCATCTCTGGTATATCAACTCCCAGGTAGCGCAGCTGCCAGTAGAGGACCAAGGAGAGTTCAGGCGAAACATCAATCTCCTCAGCGCCGCAGCCTATCTAAACCATCTGCCTTTGGCTAGAGAGCTTTTAGCAGAAAATGCCGATCCGACGCTTAACGACTTTCTTTTCCCTGCTCCAACAGAAGCAGCTGCGCGAGGAGGAAATATCGAAATGCTTCAGCTGTTCCAGGAAGTTTTACCGGAACCAGAACCAGAACCAGAGCCAAAGCAAAAACATCCAATGGAAATAACCGGCGGGTTCCCAGAATATCTAGATGAATATCTAGATGAAGACGTTCCGGAACTTCCTTTGCACAGCACGATGGGAAGAGTTCCTTGCACAGGAAAGGCTGATCCTCGAGCAGTTGTTGGAGCGGCAGCAACGGGCAACTTACAGGTCCTTGAGGCGGCATTGTACTCTCCATTGCGTAGTGACATCAACAACTCCGACTACTTTGGTCAACCGTATGGAAGAGTCAATCCATACTCCCGTCCAGGCCGCGCCCTCAAATCCATAATGGTGCACTCAAAAACGTGGCAAGTATACTCCAGGCTGGCATCTTTCTTCCACGACTTTTACATCTCCCAACCGGCAGAGGCTGCTTTCCATCTACAGATGTTCGCTGAATTTGGCAACTACGAATTAGTGAAGAACTTACTCGAAAGAGGCGTTGCTTGGCAGGGAAGCAACAGGAGATACGCTCCTCCCATGCATGCAGCTGCGCGCCATGGTCGAGGAGATATGGTAGATCTACTAATACAGCATGGTGCTGATGTCAATCAACCAGGTCCTGCTGTATTTAAGTCGCCTCTTTATCAAGCAGTGAAGAGCCGAAGTGTCAAGATTGTCCAGAAATTTCTAGACATGGGGGCCGTTTGTGAGTTCAATACTTTGCAGCTAGCGCTCTTCCTTGGAGATCCTGAGATGGGTGAATTGGTACTGGAACGTTTCCCTCTCAAGAACTTGCTTTACGAACACATTTGGCAGCTTTTAGCTCGATCTGAGGAAGGGAATTGTACCTTCGTGGCCAATTTACTAAGAGAGAAGATCCCCGGCCTCAGGGACTTAGATTCGCCCACCGCTTTGACATCCAAAAAATGGTCGGATATAGTTAAACGAGCCTCGAAAGGCGTGCCAAAAACTCGCAAATGGTGGTTCTCTTAGATTATTAGGGTCTGAATTGTATTTAGAAAAGATGGTTTGCATTTTGCCGCCATAATTTGGTTATTTTGTGGTCGAAAGCCTGAGTATTCCGTCCCAAAGAAAGACCTTATTCTACGCCCATTTTGTCTTCAGGCCAGCCAAATTTCTATGACAAACCTTGTTACTATATGAAGCCTGAGAATAAGGGAGCAAAGCTAGAAAACTCCCCAACTACGGGTATTGCAATTCCAGCCTTTCTCAAGTTCTACATTTGCTTTTTTCACAAATGCTGAGCTCAGGACTCCAAAATCCATCAAATCGATCCAAAGGCTTCCAGCAGTTGGAATTTGTGGTCCACAAGAAAGTTTGGACTTGCTGTTACCCCGCTGAAACAAATCTAATTGAGAAGCTAAGCTGAGAAGACCAATATTACCCCTTTTCAGGTCTGGGTAACTGAGAGTAGAATGTTGTTGCAATGGAGCATTAAGCCTTCTATAAAGTTCGAGCACTTATACTTATTGCCTTCAGGACTGGACCAGTAATATTAGACTGATGGCATGAGAGGAATGGGGCAAATTCTAAGAAGTCGAACAGGAAATTCAGGGCCCAAGGTGCGCTCTGACAAGCGAACGAGATGAAAGAGGGTGCATGGGCTGTAATAGGACTAATCAACATCCACTTCAACATTTTATCAGCTCGTAGTTTCGTGTTGTTACCAATAAAAGCATCGACGACCTCACAAGCTAGCCTTCCAAACCAAAAGGGGAGCCCTTTGATCTAGTCAAGGGGTCTCCCACTATACTCTGTGGCGAGAGAAAAAAAACCGGCCTGATAGGTTGAAAGCACAACTACACGCCAGTCTTAGTGCCGCTGGTGGTTAACGTCCCACCACTGACTAGGCCTTTATCAGCAAAGACCCCGTGAACACAATTGTAACAGCTTAGGTTCGGCGATGACCACTCGGCCCGCGTTTTCGAGCCGGGAGATGACCCATAAGTTACATGACTACAAACAATAAGTAATGAAGAACGATAAGATGCTAGACGAATGAACCCTGTATTATGGTCGGATGAAAGCCGGTTATATCCCGGAAACGGATAAAAAGTTGAGTGTTTAAAACGCGACTAAGTCGGTGGTGGAAGAAGCGCATGAATGGCGTGATGGATAATACCAACTCGAGATGCTCTTTAAGAGCCTTCCTGTTAGTAGCTAAAGTATTTGAATAGTTACAGCTTTCCAGTAAGAAGACTCTTCATTACAGTAGCTAAAATTGGTTGTGGCTTATCACTCCCGTTTGATTTGAAGGTAGTCTTTCTGTTAAATTCAATGGTTTTTTGGCGGTACTGAGACGTACCTACTCCAACCCCTTCACACAACCTGATCTTGGCCCCTTTCATAGATAGTGATAATTGGGTCTTTTCGGACCGATGTAGCAAAACAAGGTGAAGGGATTGTTGCGGAGCTTTCGTCCAAACGATGGGGATGCTAGATTGCGTGATGAACTAAGATCGCAATAACTTCGGATCTTATTCCTCGCAACCCTGCAAATGCCACAATGGAGATGCCTCAGAGTCCACTCAAAGATACTTAAACAAGTTGATGTAATTTTCTGAACTTCGTACGCCATTAAAACGGGAACAGCCGTGAGATATATCCACTGAGGGTCACTATGTGTAATTCTTTAAGAGCAGCTCAATGCGCTCAATTAAAACGGATGAACAGATCATCAGCTTCTCACCTCCGCTTTGAATCATCATGGCGGGTCTATTAGGCCCTCAGTCATCGACCCTCGGTGGGAAAATTCATAATGTATTCCGTGGGACATACTTTCAGGCGGTCCTCCTTGGGCTTATTAGCTTTACCCAACCAGGAATATGGAATGCCATGAACAGTTCGTGTCGTCTAAAGCTATTCATGGTATCGGAACTAATCCATCTTTAGGCTTGGGCGCTGGTGGGCAGGCCGAGCCTTATGCTGTCAACGCGGCAAATGTGATTACGTTTGTGTAAGGCCTCCTGGTTTTGCTTCTGGAATCCAATGTGCTCTTTGATTCCTTGCCAAAAAGACAATGTCGGGTTATAATTGTGGCTGAAGAGAAATGTTTCTAATCCGAGAGGCAGAATTATGGTGGTACTGGCGCCCTTTGCTAGCGTTATTGGAAACTTGATCGGAATGAAGTGGATTGTGGTGTTTGGATGCATCGGATACGTCTTTTATTCGGCATCTCTATACGTCAATTCTGTGTACGGAACACAGTGGTTTCTTCTTCTAGGAGCAGCGCTCTGTGGATTATCGGTATGTCCTTCGTTATTATGTTCGTCCAAAGCGTCTAGTTGACATTCCCAGGCTACCGCTTTATGGCCTGGAGAAGCCGCAATTGCTGTCGGATATCCTGAAGTTAGAAAGAGAGGCAGATGCGGTAAGTGAAGTGCTAATCTAAGTCATGGGTTGACATACTTCATCCTTGCTTCTGTGTTGACTTCTCGAATGTCTCTTCTAGTGGCGATCTGGATGGCTATTGGCAAACTCGGATCCATTATTGCAGCGTCGATTCAACTCAGCTTGAATAGCGACAAGGATAAGACCGGCGCTATTTCTCCCAAAACCTACATCGTTCTCATTGCCATCCAGTGCCTTGGTCTCCCTCTGGCTCTCCTTTTGTCACCACCCGGCAAGCTAGTTCGTGACGATGGCCGAAAACCGACTTTTGCAAATCAGAACAGAACATTCAAGAACCAACTCATTGGGTTTTTACAACAGTTCAAAAGAAAAGAAATCGTTCTTTTCATCCCAGCATATATCACTGCTCAATGGGGCATTACTTATCAAGGCAACTACATGGCGGCCTACTTCACGGTGCGGGCTCGAACACTCGCCGGACTTATTACTGCACTTGTCGGGGTCGTTGTCAACATTATCGGAGGTTGGTGGCTAGATACCAGAAAGCTCCGTCGGTCTACTCAAGCCAGGAGCTTTTGGTACGCGACATTAGCTCTGTACACTCTCGTTTGGATATGGAATATTGTGATACAAGAGCGATGGGCCAGAAATAGCCCGGGAGAGATCGATTGGTCTGGTGACAAGTGGAACCAGGGAGTAGCAATCTTCACGCTTTACAGGTATTTGCATTTTCCCAATCTCAAAACTTCCAGGCTGTCCGGGGCAGTATAGCTGACTATTTTCTATCAGGGTGGCCTATGAAGCTATCGGCATGTGGCTCTATTGGGCTTTGGGCACGCATGACTACGACCTGGACACCGTAGCTCTATCCATGGCCGTCCTTCGAGGGGGAGAAGCTCTCGGGTCCGCCATCGGATATGGTATTGGATCTATCCGAAGCGCAACTTTGATGACCAACTTAATCGTTTCAGTTGTCTTGTTCTACGTTGGGGCTCCGTTCACCACATGGGCCGCTCATTTGATCAAGGACAGGATTCCTGGAGAGGAAAGCGACTCGAGGGACGATGAAAATAGAGGATCTAGTAGCCCGGAGGTTGAGCAACAGACCCAGGTCATTGTTGCGAAGAACTAGGTGTCTAACGAGAATTATGCGTGGCTTTACCCGTATGGTCGAGGTCAAAAGAGGGAAACAAACTTTCTCTTCATACATTCATAGAATAAGGTTATGTTTCTTCTTATCTTCCTTAATCGAGGACAAGTTGAATAGGAGAATGATTACATTTGGGGGACGAGAAAATCAAGTTCTACGAAACCCTAGTTGGAAAATACACCGTGATTAATTCTCCAACTCAGATTATAATTCAGTAACGTAGGACCACATTCGGTACACTGCTTGCTATTAACTGCAAATTAAGGAAAAGAGAGAATTCGCAAAACGTCCTACCAAATGACGACGCGATCTCAGGTTTCTACGAGTTCCTTCTTCGATCTTTTCACAAATATTGGACTCAAAGCTCTCTGCATTACAGCTGTCAACCATGGGCTAGAAAATGACCGCATTCCCGAATTTCAAAATAGTGAAATCAATGCTTTACGTCACAAGCCTATTTAGTACAACAGTCAGTTATAAGCCTCTCCTCCCTAGATTTCCATCTCAGACACTAGTTCAGATCTACGCATTCGACGGCTTCTGCAAGGTCTACGGGAAGTTGTTGGTGTAGGTGCAGAGGCAAGATCCGTCGGCGTTGAGGTCGTGGAGTTTGAATCGGACACTGGGCTCTCTGTAGATGAGATAGGCGTCGTTAAGGTCGATAAGGTGGTGGGTGTAGCAGCTGGTGTAGTGGTAGATGAACCTGGCGTCGTTACTGTTGGCGTAACAGCATCTGTACCCAGAGTCGAGGAGCTGGGGGTAGTTGATGGGTCAGATGGCGTTATTGATGCCAGCTGATCAGAGGTTGAAGAGGTCACAGGAGTCGGAGTAGAAGATAGTGAGGCTGTCGAAGGGGTCGATACTGGCGCGGATGGAGTGGAGATGTCAGTCGTTGACGACACGGGGCATGGGACTGTAATTATGGCGTTGTCGAAATATAGAGTGCCTGCCCCAGTGATAGAACTGCCCGCTGGCGCCATGCAGTAAACATTAAAGCCAATGAATACTCCGTCTGGGTATGGCAGTCTCATTCCAGGAGACCTAAGCGTGTTCCATCCTTTGTCGTTGCCATCTGCGGTGAATTTCAAAGCGCCCGTTTGATAGACTGAGCCTTGAGGAATGGACAGGTAGAAAGAGATGTAGCATGTGAATCCGGTCGCGGCGCTGGGGTTCACAATAGCCTTGTAGTCGATAGTGATGTCGTATAGTTGGGTCGCGTCCAGTCCGTACACTGTTTGCCCGAAATTATTGGCTGATGGACTTGTGAGACTGTAAGTCGCTGTCAGTATGTAATCGCAAGCTATCCAAAGAGGTGTACCAACATTGTCATCGACTTTGCTCCATCGCTGTGCTGGTCGGTGGACTCTCCGGGAGTGAACTCGTAAGCCCATCCAGGAACTGCTGTGGCTCCATTCTCAAACGAGGGGTTCGCGAATAGGTTCTGTCCGCAACTTGCTGGCAAACTTGTGATCGCAGCTACCGGAAGAACCGAAATGGCAGCCAGAAGAATCGACTGAGTAAGCGGTAGACACCTCATTTTGTCTACTTGAGTAGTCCAAAGGAATAAAACAAATGATCAACCGCCTGCAAGGCAAGAGAAAAAAAGCAAATGCACTGTTCAAGTAAAAAGAGCGACTGGTGCAAAAGAATGACTACTTCCAATCCGAACGCTGGTGTGAGGCCGGGAAACGAGTGTATGGAGGTTGATGAAGTGAAGGGATGGATGGGGCACCAGGCATAGGGATGGGGAGATAAAGTACAGAGCATTTTCCCCCTGTTTGTCAGCCGGCCTTGACCATGGGGAGACAACTCCATCCTGTCTTCCAAGCCATGATGGGCTGGTCGCTTTTCATCTTGATATCGCGCTATTGCTTGAAAGGCCAGGGGTCTAGCCGGCGTATCCAACCCATGATGCGAGAGGCAAATCATCGCCGTAATCCGATGAAGCATGCCGCGAGCCTAGCTTTCATCTTGATCATGGCCAGCTTTCCCGATGAATTCTCCTTACAGGGATATTGGTTTTGTTAAGGAAGCAGACTCCTCGCTCGCACGAACCGTGAAGCCCTCCCGTTTCAGGCGTGAGACGATCCAAGTCCGAATCAAACCAATAATAAAAAGCCCAATCATAGCCGATATGCCCCTAAATCGGTTCTAGTTTGCCGATCGCAACGAACTAGCGTCGATTAAGTGGGTGATGGTGACTCTGTTATCATCAATAGTGAGAACAAGCGTCGAATTGTCGAGACACTAAAATTCAGGGCAGAGAAATAATGATATGTTGTACAGCCAGGCCAGGGGGGTTACCCTAGATCGTGTTAGATTTCAAGTCTTTTCTTGGCTTAAATCAGTCATGTTCTGACAATGCTCGAGCCCGGGTCTTCTGAAGCCTGGTGTTAGCGAGCGCAGTCTCAATATATCGAATCGCAGCCTGAGCTGGATTATTGGGCCTCAATCAAACCTCAAACCTCAATAAGGTAAGACTCTCAAATCCTTCATGTTATACTTAGAGTTAGGTTTCATCGAGATTAACAGAACTCAATGAGATCCAGCGAAGATTCCGTCAGTCGACGAATTGGATGATCCTATGTCCTAGGAAGTAGTCTGCCGAATCAAAGAGTAGATGAGCACGGCTTGGAAATAACAAGTGAAAGAACAGGCGGGAAAGGGGTTTCAAGGAGACTGGGGTACTTTGATCTCGAGCTCCGACAATGGCGTACTGATGAAGCCGGTGAACGGAGCGGCAGAGCCTGAGCCTCAATATGGAAACTCTAAACCCTCCTGATACAGGAGCACTTGCTTTAATTCACTTCCCCTTCGAAGAGATTCACTATAACCGTATTCATATGGTGTTTCAGGAGTTACGGAAGGTAGCGGAGAATATTACCGCCAAGAATTCACGGGACCCTATCGGCATTTGAGACCGTGGCCGGGACAAATGAGCCGAGAGGCGCGCGCGGAAAGTCAGACCTGCCTGTCGAATTAAAGATCCCTGTGATGGAAAGAGGGACTACATCTGACGCTAGCTCGAGCAGGAAGCTGAGCTCCGACAAGCCGCGCGCTGTGGAAGTCAGCCAGGTTCAGCATTCTTTATTTAAGATTAAGATCAGGTATTCAGCCAGACCGCGCGTATCGGCAGATTCTCTTCGTGGGAAGTTCAAGGCCGCTCTGACCAGAGATATCCTGAAGTTTACACTTACGCGGAGAGGGGACCTACTAGATTTGGGCATGGATCGGCAACTCTACAGTGAAACAGTTGTCACATCGGCTTTATCGGCAACGCCTTCACGCAGAGGGAAGCAAATACTGATCTTGCACGCGGCAAGGATATGGGCACATAAAGAACTTTTGTCAGAGTTGACAAATATTTTTAAGCTTCGACGTTTGATCAACAATACACTGAAGTATATAAAGATGACGAAATGTTCTTGGCTTTTAGCGGAACAGACAGACATCAACTCAACTCAACAACCTATCCACACTCTTAAACTTGACAAACCCTTTTCAGCATTGTCATTCCAAACTCACCATGCAATTCTCCAACATATTCTTCTTGGCTGCTGCCATTTTCTCGACTTCGGCGACCGCCTGCAAGTGCCTGGATACCAGCACCAAGGACCCTATCCCTGAATCCACCAAGTCTTGTTGCGGAATCGCTGGCGGCAACTATGTCGGAGATGACTGCACCATCGACTCTCTGCAGAACAACAATCTTTACGACTTTAGAATTTGCTGCGCCTACAGGAGCGCCCTTGAAGATTGCTAGAAATGAGTCTCTAGTCCAGGCGCTGAGGGTCAATTTGGCTTGGTAGAGCGATGATGTGGGGTGGATACGCACATTACTTGAGAGAGAAGGAGGCTGGTTTGCTCAAGTTGAAAACAAAGGTAGAGCATGATATTCAGCATCAAAAGCCCAGAATTATCTGCAACGGTGCCCACCGCAAAAGATTCCTGGCCTGCTTCTACCTTCGAAGGCACAGTGCCCTGGTACTGTGAAGAACGATGTTGATGTTCGCTTGGTTTTTAAGCCACAATAAACAAACTACCGTAGCAGGACGAGTGAAGACTCTGGAAATAAATCTTGTGGTTTTCCGGTATTCTTCAACCACTTCTAATATGTCTGTATTACTGCCAAGGGCTCCAGCCCGGTAGTGTCGTTGAAGCTTCCAAGCTCCCTAATCCCATATATCACATACATCCTTTTGAATTGTAGTGATTCTATCATCTCCTTCTCATGATTGGGTTTCACTAGATCATATCCAAAACCTCGCATCGACGTTTTGATGAGTATATCATCGCTATAGAGAGGCATTCTTTGGGATGAAGCTAGCGGCCTGATTTCCCCCGTGTTCGTAGCGAAGCTTGTGCTTGTAACCGCGATTGTGATTCTGGTAAATGATTATATGAACGGTTAAGAAACGCCACCACGAGTGCTTAACTCCCTTCTCGTGCAGGCTCCAGTCCCACCTGTTCGAGTAGTGGCTGCAAGCTGTGCTAGTTTAGTATGTCGACGGTTCCTGATCTGCATTGGCCGTTCCTCAACTATACTTCTGAATTTCTGACAGGGATAAGCAGATATCAAGGTGCTGATTGAAGGATACGTTGTCTGGCGGCTGGTCCTGATCGCAAATCGGGCATCGGACCATCTCACTTGGGCACCGGGATGGTTCTAAGGGATTTACCTCCGGGCGCTCTGAGGCAAGATTTGATTTCTTCTTCCGTGGCGACAATTCGCGGCGCTCTAGATTACCACCCATCTTTCGCTTTCCAGCCGGACTAGAAAGCTTTTTTTCCTTCGCCCCCAACAAGGAGTCTGGCTTAGAATGTGTACTTTCATCCGCCATGCGCTGAAAGGCCGCGCTGAGAGTGTAGTCCTTGCTCACAAGCTGTGTCAGCCTCACACCAAGCAATCGGCATGGCTGGTTCGGTTTGCTGGCCAATGTTGCCTTGACAAATGGAAGAGAATGCTGGAAGATATCGCGGGCGCCACTGAGTGCTTTCGGTAGCTTCGTTTGCTTCGAATACGACTCAAAATCGTTCATTTTGACCTTTACTGTGAGAGTCTGCCCGGCACGGTTGAGCTCCTTTAGCTTGGCTTCGACGTCCTCACACACCGTCCGCAAGTTTCTTTCAATGATGTCAGGGGCTGAGGTTTCTTTGAAAGTGCGCTCTATGCTGGCACTCTTTTGCTGCTGGTCCAGAGTGGCTTGAAGTTCGGTTCTTCCGCATCCCAGGTACACTTCAAGCAGAAATTCAAACAACCGGTCCCCAAACAGGTCCCTCAAGAACTGTCGGTGTGAGAAAATGTCTTCGCATGTGGCAACGCCTATGCTAGCGAGTTGCCGATCCAGAGTATGCCCAACCCCTGTCACCTTCCTCACGGGTAGATCTTTGATGAAGGCCATCATGATATCCGGCTCGCTGGGCAACTGATACTGGCCATCTGGTTTGATGAACGTGGAACTAATTTTTGCGAGTTGGATGTTGGCTGCGATGCCTGCAGCAACTGCGACACCAGTCTCATGCCTAATATCCTTACGCAGACTCTCGACCACATCCCACGGTTTAATGTCAAATTCAGTGCAGTACTTTGTGATGTTGAGATAGGCTTCATCAGTGCCGCAGATTTCATACCCAGGATCGTACTTCTGCATGAGCTTACAGATTTGAGCCATCACCTCCCTGTATCGATCATGGTTGGGCTTGACAATTCTGAGATTGGGGCACATTTTCTTGGCGACCGCGATTACCATTCCAGCTCGACATCCGGTCTTCCTGGCGATGTAGTTGCAAGCTGCTACAACGGTGTCCCCAACGGCAAAGGGCACGTCTTTCAGTTCAGGGCAATCATTCTGCTCGACCGAGGCATAGAACGCGTCGCAATCGATATGGACGATGGACTGCGAAAGATCTCGATTATCCTTGAGGCGAGCGACAACTTTATCAGCGTGAACGAGCTGGGACGTAGTATCTGAGTCTTCCAGGAGACGTTTCTTCTCTATCAGCGCGTTGCATTTTTCGGTTAACGCCTGATCTCTCTTTTGTTGGTGGTTGAAATATAGCGAGTCTTTGGAGGCTTCGTAAACGGTCCGGGCGATCTGGCACCAATAGGTCAGTGGTTGGCACGCATGGACTGAACTGTTGTTGACTTTGCGTGACTGACCTTGTCGCGATCCACGCCTTCGTAGCCCTTTTTAATGGCCGCAACACCAACGAACGATTTGAATAAAGTTGAGTCCGGCTTTATGGCTTGATTTGAACCAGCCGAGGAAGCCATCTTTGGGGAATTTGCTGTGCTGATGCGGCATCTCGATCGCCGAAGTCTTGGAGATTCACGGTTTCTAGACTGGAAGTGCGTGAAGCGTGCTTAGGTGATCGTACATCAACTACCCTATAGCACAATCACGATAATCTTTGGAACGAGTTGGCGGACTGATGATGTAGGCAACAAGCGTTATCGGTCCATTTTTAGATAAAAAACAGTCTGAATATTCATTTTTATTTAACTTTCTGCAGTGAAGATTATCAGGAATTGCCGTGGGAGTGTCTGATATGTGAGTAATCACTTGATGACAGGGAAGTTTGAGGACTGAACAGCGAGAACCGACGACGCCCGGACATTCTCCTCTCCCACTCCAGCCTTAACACTTTATCTAGACTCAACGGTGTTTTACGAAGATCATTATCGACGCTAAGGCTAAATGTGAGAGAAATACGACGAGCTCTTCCGATACTGGCCGTCACTGCCGAAATAATAAGTCGCCATGGTGTAGCAGAATCTAGAATGCTCCATGGACCACGGAGACTGCCGCGCGAGCGTTGGGCCTAGTTCCTGCATAATACATTAAATATAGCCTTGTCCAGCCTAATGCAGCAAGGTGCGTCGGGTCATTATTTCATCAAAGTGCCAAAACAGCGGAGCGAAAGGGGCTAAAGTACGGATGAGCAGGGTCACACGAGCCCGGCTGCCCATTTTCTTGCTCGCCATCGGCGATCGATCGAGGCTCGGTGGATCCCTCCACGGCTGCCTCCTGCAAGCACCTGCCCCTCGCCTTCTGGGGAGACGGACACACAGCTGATTCCACATCACACAACATAAACATGCCGGATTAGCGATGACTTCGACACGGAGGCCAGGCGTGTCCTTCTTCCCTCGCGCCGACGCCGCTGTCCTGTCCTCTCAACATGAATCGCTTCCAGCACGGGAACAGACCGTGGGGCCCATCTACGACCCTCGTAACTTCGACAAGCCCCTCGAGCCGTGGCCCTTCGCCTCCGGAGAGACTCTCTATCCTCCCAAATCGGACCAGTTTGCGCCCTCGTCTATTCCGGAGAAACCCCCATACCTGACGGACCCCTACCTGCGGGCTTTCCTCGCCCGGAATGAGAGACTCAGGCTGTCGATGCTCTGGTACTACACCCGGGGCATCCTCGACGAGCCTGAATTCCGCGCTGGCCTGCAGGAGAAGGTTCAGCTTGCCCAAGAGTCGACGGGTTGGGAGTTCGCCATCGTTGGTATCCTCGATATTAACTTCTACATCCGCATCGCAACCGTGGGCGTCCCCGTCTCCATCCTTCCTCGCGGTGAAACCCTCTGCGCGCACACCGTGACGCAACCACCCGGCGTATGGCTTCCACCTCTTTCTCTCCCGTGTGTGTTTCGGTATCATGCTGATCATCTTCCTAGAGCATTTTCCTATTGCCGAACATGCTAGAGGATTGGAGGTATCAAAAATCGCCATATGCAGAATCTGGCGGGCTTCAGGCGTATGCGGGTGCTCCCCTGCGTTTGCAAAGTAGCGACGGCGACTGTGTCGGACTTGGATCCCTTTGCGTTGCGTCAGCGACTAGCCAAGAACCTCTAACAAAGATACAGCAGCAAACTCTCGCCCGACTTGCTGACTGGGTGTCGGCCGATATCGTGCAGTGTGCGAGAGCAAGGCGCCAAAAAGACCGACGTCGAATGTGGGAGTTGGCTGCTGTCGCGCAGAGAGAGGTTGATGAAACCAGTTCTCAAGAGCCCGTTTTCAAAATACTTGAGACTATCTACCCCGAGGCCACCATTACCCTCCAGCCTTCCCGCGATGCCCAGATCGACATCGAAGGACAAGGGTCTGTCCCATTGTCTGACTTTGAGAACGGCCTGTGGGAGGATATCGACTATATCGACGACTTCATCGCCAAATCGAACCAACGTGAACCTCCGTCGACGAAGGTGGTGCGTATCCTCACTTCGCCATGCGAGAGTATATCTGGGCCTTCCTTTTTGGTCATCTCATCCCGCGATTTCCGACTCATCTTTGACGACATTGACTTGTGGTTCGTTCAGCTCTGCGCCGCCATGATCTCACAACTCTGGCACAAATTGCTATTGGAAGAGGCTTTGGTTGCCAAGGAGAAGTTTCTTCGTGGGTTCTCGCATCAGCTCCGAACACCCATCCACGGGATCCTCGGATCCGTCGAATTATTGGCTGAGGTATTAAAGCCCAAACTTCCCAGTGGAACCACGCCTCCACCGTCCGACGCTGAAGAAAACATTCGGGCTGCTGAGCCCTCCTTGTACCTGGACACCATCAAAATCGCCGGAAGAGATCTCATATCGATAGTGAATAGCATGATTACTTTGAATCGATGGGCCGACATTGCCATGGCTGATCGTTGCTATTCCATGCATACCGTCCATGACCTTGAGACGGAGCTGGGAGATGAGATCCACAAGATGCTGGTTGAGGATCCGCGCTACAGATCGTCGATTTTTTTCGAATCGACCAATGATGTTCCTTTCAAGATCGACATCGGCCTTCTCCGAGATTGTCTACTGCCGCTAGTCATCAACGCCATCCAGAACACGCAGGATGGGATGATCAAGGTAAAGATTACGGCGCACACTGATGCGAAGGAACTCGTTGTCGACATAGAAGATAATGGTAGAGGGATCAGTCCCGATGACTACCAACGGATATTTGAGCCTTACGAAAAGGTTGACACGCACTCTGGCGGTGCAGGTTTAGGATTGACACTGGCTTCCAAGTTCGCGACGCTTCTTCATGGCTCCATCACTTTAGAATCATCTAGCATTGGCCGTGGCTCACTTTTTCGCGCCACATTTCGCAAAGTCGAGTTTTCGCAACCAGAAATAGTATCCCCACCACTCAAGCTGCAGAGCTTTCCTTTGCAAGTTTATGTTAAGGAACCATCCTCCGAGGACCTTTCACTGCACAACTGTTTCTCCGACTTTCTCGCTCGGAACGGATTTACGCGGTCAAACCAGAAAGAAGATTGCTATGTGATTCTCCTTGATTATTTCGCCGACGTGAAACACGGCGACAAATCCCAGATTCCGCCTGGTAAGGCTGGGGTTTGTTTAATTCCAACCACAGAGAAGGAATCCTACTTTGAGCAAGCTTCCAACGACATACTATTCTTCACAGGTCCATTTTCAACGTCAAAGTTGCGTTCAGCAATCGAAGAAATCAACAGAAGATTGGAAAATCTCGGAACTTTGCCAGAGGATCAGCCTCTGACCAGTGCTCCGCCATCCAACCAGCCACAGTCGGAGGAAGGACTCGTCGAAAAAGAACTCCCTGCACACACGAAGCCCTCAGAAATCCCGATTCCAGAATCAGCTGAACCAGCAGCACCCGAACCGGAACCAGCACCCGTAGCACCAGAGGTCCTGCCGAGCCCGATTCCCATCGCAGAAACAAGGGAGGCCGATCTGGGAAGCATACTGATCCCGACGAGAGCCCCCAAACCCACGACGCTGCTGGTGGACGACAACGCCATCAACCTGCGCATCATGCAGATGTACTGCACCAAAAGAGGTCTCCCCTACCTCTGCGCCAAAGACGGAAGAGAAGCGGTCGAGGCCTACTCCAAACACCAGGTCGACGCTGCCGAGGACAAGGTTAGCCCAATCGAACTCATCTTCATGGACCTCCAAATGCCAGTCTGCGATGGCATCGAGGCGACCCAGACGATCCGCCAGCTGGAGAAGGAGAAGCAGTGGGCTGAGTCGACCGTGTTTATCGTCACGGGCCAGGACAGCCCGGCTGATCGAGCTGCCGCGGACGGCGCTGGGGCCCATGAGTACTATGTAAAACCTGTGAGCGTTGCAACGCTTGATTTAGGCGTGGTTCGGTATTTTCCTGCATTCAAAGCAAAGTGAGCATACATACACGAGAGATAATTATAATAAGAACACGAATATTTTCTCAATGCAGTGGCTCAGAATGAATCATATGGTTGTCATGGTGGAGTCGATATAATCTATTGAAAGGCTCACAATTCTATGAGTCTCGCTGCACGATCTACATTTGTCTCTATGGCTTGCTCTGACTTTGGGAGTGTTCAATCAGAGCGTGACAGCCACAACCTGTCCCCTGCCCCCGCTGGCCTCGGTCGTGCCTCCAGTCACGACGTACACCGTCTTCTCGTCCTTGCTGAGCGCAGTGGATGTTGGTCCCGCAAGCACAATATCCCCGGAATCATCGACAAGTACGGTTTGCTTTCCATCAAGGGTAACTTTGAGCAGGAAGTGAGGGTGCAGGCCAACATAAGCCGTCCCGTCGCGGGCCAGAGAAAAGTCGTCGTAAGCAGCGCCTCCTGGCACGGTATCGGCACGCGCAATCTCCTCGATGTCCCCAGCCCGGTCCCCATTGTCGGTAATCTTGACCCTTCCAAAGAACTGCTGGGCCGAGTTGGTGAAGTACAGGTAGTCGCCATGAACATGGAGCCCATTGATGCCGAGCGGGACAGGTGCGCCGGCGGAGATTCCCAGTTTCTCGTCTTGGAAGGCGATGTCGAAGGCGCCCGTCGCCGTGTTGGTGCGGAAGATGTTGCCTTCCTTTGACCCAGCGTGGAGCACGATGTGCGGATGCTTGGGCAGAGCGGTCATGCCATTCAGCATGGTCGTGTTGCCACCCTTGGCTACGGTCTTCACGGTGGGCTTGCCGTTCTTCTCGCACTTCTTGAAGCTTATGATGGCGGTCTGGGCGGTTCCAGCCTCCCAGGCATAGTTGGCAATGTCGCTGATACCGCCAGTAACGGCGAAGACATCATGGGCGACTTGGGCAATTCCCGTTAGTCCGGTGATGCCGGGCACCTGGGCGATCAACTCAGCCTTGGGATTCTCGGCGCTGGGGTCCAGCGTGTAGGTGCTGGCGTTGGCGAAGGTGTTGAGGAGCAGATGGCCGTTGGAACGAATGGCGATGTTTTCAACGAAGGTCGCTTCGGGGAACTGGTAGAGCTGTCGCACTTGCACTGCGCCAGTCAGATGTGCGGCTCCGAGGAGCAGAATTGACGGGACGAAGGGGGCGAGAGACGGCATGGTTGATTGTGAGATATCGATATGTGCTTCCTTTCGTCTGAATGCAGGAAACATTTGACAGACAACCAAAGTTCCTTCTCGAATCCTTTATAGTGTGAGCCCTCTGACCCTTGTCAAAGCTATTCCCCGCCAGCCGGGGTTTGAGGTTGGCGGTGGAGGATCAGCGTGAGTAATACATTCATGCCCTCGATGTTTCCGGACCTACAAGTTTCCTATCTCCGCCAAAAGTCGCTGCCGTGCTGACGACAAGCTGGTTAATTAACCTAGTCTCTCCACCTTGTTCGCCCTTGACTCGAAAAGGAAAATGACGACCCTGGCCCGATTATCCTAATTGAGTGTTGAGCCCGGAGATGTCGCCTTTTGTCACTTTGTGATGTGGTAAGCAGATCACTAGATCTAGGGCATGGCTCGTAGATGTCATGGCAAACTCAGACAATTCTCTTCCATGATGAGGTCTTTCCCCCTCGATGATTTCGGCGGCTACGCAGCCAAGACTTTCAGCTTCAGTTCCACGCCTGATGACCCTATATCCATTGATGTTGCCTAGTCTACTCATTGTCTTGAGATGTCGGGTCTCGCATCTTTCATTGTTGTTTTTTATCTTATACTCGAACTCTCTCACCCGATCTCGTCGAATCAGAATAACCTGATGGATCCCCAAGTGCAATCCTGATCTATTACCACGGTCAATTCCTCGTATGGCCCTTAAGTGGTGCACTTCCCCTCTTTGTTCATTCATTCATTTGACTTAGGTACGTGGAGACCGTCACGACTTCTTGCCATATTGGCTAGTGCACATATCTGCCTCACGCAGTTGGATATTTGCCACCCCAGAATATCGTCTCACCCCCGAATCCACAGCTCACGAGTCGATGAACGGCGTTGTTTCCGCCTTTACATGGGTTTAGTCGTCGTTCTCGGGCCTCTTGGGCCGTCTTATCGGATCGGTGTTGGTTTCGGGATCAATCGTTGGGGGCTATTTCGTGTAGGCGAATGCTGTGGTTGAGAAAATTGTATTCATTGTGTTGAGTTATCGGGCTCTGGCAGCTTCCATTACTGTTAAACTTTATTCTCTTTCTCTTACGAGGTTGAGAAGAAGCCAAGGTCTGGTGTTAGTCTATGGGGTGCTGAACCTAGTCAGCCCTCGATGCATCACTCTTGGGCCTAACGTCTCTGGACCGGCGGTATCCTAGACAGATCCGGTATTGCCAGCGTTTCCGAAGGGCAAAGAGAAGTTTGAAACTAGAAAGAGAATCAGTGCGTATGCATTGCCTCCTCCGACCCCAGATGACTGGGGCAGAGTCTAGTCTCTGTGCTTCATCTGGGAGGGGGTGTTTGCAGACTACGTTACTGGCGTTGACGGCATTGGCCGGGAAATCGTCGAAGGAGTTGAATCGAGAACCGCAGAGCACCGGTGTTTGTTCTCCTTGTCGTTCGCTAATGTGACCGACTGACCTCAAACCCTACTACTGCATGGTATCAACGGCTTGGCGGTTTCCGTTAAGTGCAGACAGAAAGCGGCAGAAAGCGTGGTGTTGATGGTGTCGAGTGTTGGTAGAGTTGCCCTCCAACGAGGATCAGGGGTTTGAAACTTAATCAAACGTCAACGTGAATGAGGAGGCTGCAGGTGGTGATAGGGCCACTGCGGCGTAGAGCTTGAGGAAGGCCATCTTTATCCTGAGCACCTCCCTGGCACGATAGAGAGAGCACATGCAACCATCAACAAAACGGCCTGATGTTTTTCTTTCTGCCTGGGGCATCCACTTGACAACACCCACCGCTCGAGAAGGTGCGTAGGGTCAGAACAGGCAGTTGCAGTGCAGGCTGGAGGTCGCACGCAGCTGTAGACCAGCGAGCCAAGTACCTCGAGATAGATTGTAGCTGGAGAAGACAGGCACAATACTACCTGGAGTGACTTGCGCCGTGCTTCCTGCTCGTGTCTTGTTTCGAAGCTGCACGCGCTAATGTTTACACAACCCGCGTCACTCAGCTTTGTTGTTTCTACCTACTACCTACCTACCTACGCGCACTCAGCTTTCTTCGCACCTCACATCTCACTCTTTTTTTTTTCTTTTTTTTTTTCTTTCAGCTACGTCCTTTTGGCCCTCTCACTTCTTTTCGCTTTCTTTGCCCCTTCATTATCCTTGATTCACCCCTTCGTCCTTGTCTTCGCCTCTTTCGTCTCTTCATCCAAACACTATATTGATTTCTCGATCTGAGATCTTCCACCCACTGGCTGTTTCCTGTCGTGAGCTCTCTCACGGCGCCCGGTCGAAATGGCCACTCGTCCTGACAACTCTTGGTTGGCAAACATCCTCCACCATGTTTTCCTGCCCCCAAAGCTTCCGGGAAGCAACGACGAGAGACGGAACGAGTGGGAAAATTCGCTCACTCTTACCTTGAACAATGCCCTGAGAGACTTTGGCGATTTTGGGTGGCAAGAGTCTGAACTGGCCTCTATTAGATTGGCAACTCAGGCCCTCATCCAGTTCAGGAGCCTGAACCCTGTGACCTGGATGATTTCATCCAGTGATCTCATGGCGGTACTCAAGAAGCTCAGAAGCCAAGGTGAGTTGGTTTCCACCGTCAGCGTCGATTACTTTCTAGCTAACCCAATCGCTTTGTAGAGTTTGTTGTTCCGCTCTACATTGGACGTCAAAATGCTGGCATCATTGTTTACTCGAACAAAGAGCATATCGTTTTCGAAACCTTTGAGCTTTCTCCGGAAAATCAATCCGTCTTCGCCAATAATGGTCGCCTCCGAAGAGACTTTCCCGCCGCCTCCGTGTCTTTACCGCGGGATGTGCTAGACCGAAAGGGGTTCCTCAGTTCCATTTCCGCCTTGATCGCAGATATGAGCGCAATGTCTATACCAGAGATGCAACCCACAATCGTGAAGGGAATCGAGGTCCAAGCTGAGGATCGTGACACAACTAAGCCACACATTGTCAGCCAGCTGTTGATGGCTGCTTTGCGACCCTTCGGCGAAATGCGCCGCACACGCACAATTTGGAAGAACACACGTGAAGAAGTTAGATATGAGTTCGGCAACAAGTTGCCTTGGAGGCGCTCACCGGTGTGGCTGTTGATGAGAGTCGTTCTACAGCTGACCCTCACCGATCAGTCAGTAACTCCATACAACGATTGCTCGTATAAAAAATTCATGGTATACTTCATGGCACAGCTTTTGAAGCTGTCGCTGGAGGCAGATCGGCCCAATGATGATATTTATATCATGAACGCTAAAATCACTCGCCGCCTTCGAAAGCTTGATGTCAAACAAGCTGAACCATGGATGACGCCCGTGTGTGCCATCATGAGAGATGCTACCGCAAAATTGAACGAGCGGTGGCAAGATGTTGTGCGACAAGACCTTAGGCGTCTCAAGACTGTCAATGTTTTCCCCTCCTCTCCCGATCAGGAATGCAAACTCTCGCTTCCTCAGCTTGACAGTTTTCTCCTCCAAGCCCGGCAGCGTGCATTTAACATGGAAACCGACACGTTCATTCCCTCATCCAACATCATGCGTTTGTCATCAGATATTATTCCATCACCGTTTCAAGCCGAGTCCGGAGCGTATCAGATTTACAACCTTGCGGCATTCGAAAACTGGGTAGCTCAGTGCCTACCTAACTGGATCAATAGCCACGTCAACGATCAAAGCAGCTGCACTCAGCTATACTACACCATGGAGGATTACTTTGACATTGCCAACACTGCTTACGAGTCTCAACCGGAGGGCCAGTCCATCATGCTCCTCATACTGCTGGAGCTTTGGGTTGCTTGCGATAGGTCAGCGGTCGCCATCTATCCCCTTTTGCTAGATTATGATCCCGAGGTGCCAGCAGAGATCTGCTCCTCGCTTTTGCTTCGCTTCCGAAGCCAAATGAAACGACTGTCCGTGATCGAGAGACATATTTATGAACGACGGCAAAAGGCTACACACAAACGGACTTCGATTTTCACTGCATTTGGGACGAAGGAAACCTTTGCTGCTCGGTTCTTCGACTCCTCCTCCCATCACAAGAAAGTACTGGACAGAATTGAGTCGAGAGCAAGAGAGGAAGAATATGAAAAACGTCTCGAATTCAGGAAAATGAAAAAAGCCTACGATGCTCTGATTTTGGAAGCTGGAGTTATGAGTCACCAAGAGACTATGGTCACTGACTCCTATGGTGACCAACGCAAGCAACATGCCAACTCCTGCAAGAAGTGCTCGTTAGTCAAGCAAGCTGCTAATATGGAGATCCAAATCCACGAATGGCCTCTACCTAGCGATGGAATAAAAGCTAAATCAGTTGTATTTGAGCTCGAGCTTCCTTCCAATTTTCGGCATTGGCGCGACGGTACATATTTCCTCCGCAAACATGTCCTCGGACCTCGAAGCAATCTGGGCAGTTCCAATTCAGTTTATTCTCAATCCTTGAACGACTACCCGGCGCTTACCAGATTCAGGCCGTCAGACCCGGACTATGCCCATCAAAGGGTAATGCCAGCATCGACAACCAAGCCTAATGCTATCACCCATCGTTCCGGGAAGAAGATTAGTGAGTCTCGCGAGGATCAAGTATGTCTCAGTAATGGGATGAACTGGCACTATTTTGACACAGAGAATAATATCTTCATCAACAACTTCGGCCCGGATGTCCGCATTGCTGAGGATTGCACATTCCTCGTCCCCCCACCCCTGAAGGATTTTTTATATCGGCCATGGAATAGTCCGGATGGGCCAGGCCCAAATAATGCCGTGGCAAGTCAATCGCTCTGCCCTAATCACCTCTCATTAGATGAGTTCAAGGCTCTGTGTTCGCTCCCTTTGGGCCACAAGATTATTTGGGAGAATCTTCTCAGAGAATTTGCCATACCCTCAGTTGATTGGCGCAAGGTTGAGACTGCACTGTTCGCTTTGCAAATATCCCACCAAACTGGCCCTTTCTCCTTTGATTCTGATTTGAGATCATCGCATGTGGGACTTGAAGACGAAGCTTTGGTTCAGAAGTTGGTGGGCGAGATGGGTTTGTCGCTTAACAGACTCAATGAGAACTGGGAATCTGTTCCAGCAGTCGCGACCCTGATCATGGTAACAGCTCGACTACTTTCACTCACGAAGGGCGCTTCTACCCAAATGTGTCTCGCGTTTTTATCCTCTTGCCGGCATACCTGTTTCAAGTGGCTACAAACCTTGCGCGACAAAGTCTCTTCAACTCGAGGTACGATCCCACTGCAGAGTTTGAATAGACGTATTCTACAGGCAGCCCTAGTATGCACACAATCCTACGACATTGATGCTACCTATCTGGATTTGACGCTGAGAGATTGTGAAGCTCTCTCGCAGTTCATCCAGTGTTCTATTGCGATTCAAGAATGCTTCGGTAAACACAAAGATGATACCAAACAAGCTGAAAAATCTTTCCTTGATTGCCTCATTTTAAGATACCGTCGTCTTTTATTTCGCACAAAGAAGATCCTGACGAGCCAAATCACATCTCAAGAAAATAAGGGTCTTGACTCTGCTATAGCGAAGATATGGCCATCTTTTAGACGCTCGCGTGGGGACCAATGGATAGAACAGGCGTCATGTTGGCTCAAGACCACTACCTCGAACCAGGATGGCACAGTGAAGGTTCCAGTTCACTACAATGTGATCACAGCTGAATTACTGGTCAAAGGTCTTCCATTGGGTCGACTCCCTCCGAAGTACGAAGCCCACAAGGATTATACTATTCTGTTCGGACGCTCGTCAGTGGACGTGATGCCAAGTGCCGAAGCGGGTATGAGATTTTCAACTCGATGCAGCATTCAAGGACATCAGATTCATCTATGCTATGGCCCTCACCACAATGATCTTAGGGTGCGCGCTTGTAATGAAGATACTTTGTGGGAGCTTGTCCCGTCTCGCCTATTTGAGCAACATTTTCCGGAGCACTTTGCTGATAAATATGTCCACTGGTACAATACGGCGAAGAAATTTGTTGAATTTCGACCACTCAGCCAACCCTGGATGTCAGGCGGGTCATCATGGACGCTTAGCAAGCAGGAATCCTTGTGGATTCTTCAAAAGTCTGATACTTGTCTCGTTGGCCCATTCTCAAGAACTGCGAAACAGTTGCATGAGGTGTTTCGGCCTCTCGAGAAGCCGTCTGCTGTGCACATCTTTTTCGACAAGGCCGCAGCTTCTCTTTTGATTAAGATTCCCAGACTTCAACTCGAATTTTACATAAATGAAGGTTCAGAAGATATAATGTCCCGCCAATATAGAGGGATGCGTGTTGATCCTCAGCAAGCCATCGGGACGCTCATTGGACTTGCCGACAAGCTGGCTTTGGTGAAGGTCGGGGACAGCCAAAACCGCTCGGTGCTGATTCCGGATTGGCAACCTGATCATCAAAAGAATAACAGCCACATCATTGTCAAAATGCGCTATTCTGCCACAAGAATTCAATCATACCAACTAAATCATCATCTCCACTGTTTGACAGGAAATGGAAGTCTGAAGAGCAAGTTATTCCTTGCGGAACTCCATGCCCTGACATCTGGACTCATTGAGGACCCGTTCACACTTCATACCGGTACTGAGGAGGCCTTAACAATCTTGCGATCAGCTGGCGTCCACTCATTCGCTTCTCTTTCCGAAGCAGAAATGGAAATTCTGAAGAGAATTGCCACGTTGTCTCCTGCCCGTAGCTTCTACCCCAAGCATCTCAGACTCATGCAGGTGGTCGATTGGGATGATCGAGGGCTAAGCCCATTAGTGCAGCATTTGGACTTCAGCAGACTAGTCCGCGCCTTGTTCAATCAAGCTTCAGAAACAGCCTTCCTCTACAAGGACTTTATCCAGCCTCCATCAATAGATAGGCAGCATGGAAGCCTAGAAGATCGCGAAGCTATCAGGTCCGCTTCCTTTTACAAAGCTGGATTTGGAGCTGAGTGGCATACGATAGCTAAAGATGCTCCATACAAGGGGGCTAGGGATAGAGATCAAAACTCCAAGCGTGCGAATCGAGTATCGAAAGTAGCCGCTATCTTCCGTGAGAGTCCTGTTAAACTTCCCTTTCAAATCTCACAGGATGCGGCAAGAACAATATATGGAAAGCTCAGTGGTCATCCGATTATCAATCCTAAGCAAGCCGGGGTTCCAAAACTATCATTCGATTCCAAGTGGGTTGGGAACGTATGGCCTCATCTCCGAGAGGCATGGGGAGGGATACAAAAGGCTTTCGAGAAAAGGAACCCCGATGACCACTTTTTACTTTTTTCATGGATGGTCTCTGTCGCCTTTGCGATGGATATTAACGAATCTACGCTCAGCGTGTTAATTGGGCTCATGTTTTACCCCAAAAATCGTCTGATGGCCTTTCCACAAAATTGCGCGTTAAATTTAGAGGAAGGACATCAAGTTGATTTAGTATGGTTGAGAAGCTGCATCGAATCGCATTATATCGAATTTGGAAAGAGCACCATGTTGAGCCAAGTGCAACAACTCCCTGGAGAACCCCTAAGGGACGCGTTCCAGAGAACAGAGTCTTTATTCAAGCGCCAGCGGAAGGAGTTTGCAAGCAGCTTGGAAAAACATGTCCACCAACTATGGCCCCGTGCGATTTCAGATCCGGGGAATGTTGCCGCAGGCCAGACCTTTCTCACGGTCTCCAAAGCCATGAATGCGATCCGGGCGAGGTGTCAAAGTTGGCATAACAACCTTCTGTTTCTCCAATCACTAGAGCAAGTGTCTGCCAATCTGCGCTGCATCATTATAAGCCCGACCATTTTGGGGCCCATTGATCGGACGCCACCTCTACCAGCGGCGCGAAATGTTCACCGATATATTCAGATCAATGACCTTTTTGCTCTTACAAGCACATTGAAAATTTCTGGAAGAGATTTTGTCGTCGAACCACCCAATATTATTATCCAGACAGAATCATCCAATGAAGCGTGTCTGGTATCGGCCTTAGGGCGCCGGATTGCCAATTTGGCCAAATTGCCCCAAGAGGGCCGCTACGTCGAGCAGCTGGCTGAAAGTATTCACCAGTTGGGCCAGAATATAGAGCAGTCTTGTCTCACGGTTCATGGCGAAGAACTACTCCAGGTTCTTTCTGAATATCGCGACAACTGCCTAACGCAGTATAACAATCTATTGGAGCAGATAAAGAATTCACTGTCATGGTCGGTGTCCCAAAAGGACAATATGTCTTCCATGTACATTGCTGAAGGCACGGTAACATGGCCTTGCGTATCACCCAGAGATCTTCTTGATCAACTCAACAGACAGAAATGGGGAACCTTCTCGGAGAATTGGAAAGAGATTGTTGCGAAGTTTGGTTGCTGTCTCTCGCAGCTCCAAGGTGCCGAGAGGTTGCTTCAGCTCCGCGAAAATGAGACAAACCTCATCAAGGAGTTGGCGAATCTCGGAAAAAGAACATGGAATCCTCTTGAATATCCAGATTCACTTCTACTAGAAGTAGAAGGTAATCTGAGGATCCGCAAGGTCCAACAAGAGATTGCAGAAATGATGGAAAACCCCCCAGTTGACGATAAGAACAATGCCGTAATGCAGCTGAATATGGGAGAGGGCAAGTCGTCTGTTATTGTCCCAATAGTTGCTGCTGCTCTCGCTAATGGTTCTAACCTGGTGAGGATCATTGTCGGCAAACCACAGTCCCGTCAGATGTTCGAGATGTTGGTTTCTAAACTCGGGAGTCTAATGGGCAGGCGTGTCTATCACATGCCTTTTTCGAGAAGTGTAAGGCTTACTATTGGACAAGCAAAGTTTTTACAGCGCCATTATCAGGAGTGTCAACGACAGGGAGGAGTTCTACTTCTCCAACCGGAGAACATATTGTCCTTCCAATTGATGGTTTTAGAGGCAGCCATCAACGAAGATGTGGGGTTGTCAGATACTTTGCTTCGGATGAAGGCAACTTTCTTTGATCCATGCTCGAGGGATATCATCGATGAAAGCGACGAAAATTTTTCGGTCAAATTCGAATTGATTTACACGATCGGATTGCAAACCCCAATTGATTATGCTCCGGAGAGGTGGGCGATAATCCAGCAAATTCTTGGTCTGGTTGTTCAGTATGCGCTCAAGATGTCTCGGCAATTTCCCAAGTCCGTTGAGGTCTACATCTCGACTCAGAGTAGGAGTCCAAGGGTTCGCTTCTTGGACAAGAAGGCATCGGATCAAGTTCTCGGTCTTGTGGTTGATCATATATGCCAATACGGGCTTCTCCCGGGATTCCCAGTGTCCAGACTAAGCAAGCAATCTCGATTTAATATTCGAGAGTACATTACTAACCCGAAGCCAAGTCTCGAGGTAGCTTCCAGTGTTGAGGGGAGTGACTTCTGGGCCAGCTCCTCTCAGAGCCTCCTTCTCATACGAGGGCTATTTGCTGGGTCTATCCTTGATTTCGTGTTCTCGAAAAAAAGATGGAGAGTCAACTACGGCCTTGACACGACACGGGAGCCTAATACTCGACTAGCTGTTCCTTACCGTGCCAAGGACAACCCAAGTCAACGTTCAGAGTTCAGTCAGCCCGATGTTGTTATTTCACTGACCTCAATGACTTACTACTACGGGGGTCTCACGGACGATGAACTTTTTCTTTCCCTCAGCCATCTTTTAAAGTCTGATCAGGCAGATGGGGAGTACCAGAGTTGGGTACAGTCAATCGAAAAGCTCCCAGAGGCATTTAGACAGCTACAGGGCGTCAACATCACTGACCGGCAGCTTTGCATCAATCAACTATTCCCCCATCTTCGGTACGGGAAAGGTGTGATTGACTACTTTCTATCAAAAATTGTGTTCACAAAAGAGATGAAAGAGTTCCCTCATAAACTCTCGGCCTCAGGATGGGACTTAGGCCGTATTAAGAAGCTACCCGCCACTGGATTCAGCGGCACAAATGACTCGCAGCACGTGTTGCCCCTGACAGTGAAGCAGCTTGACCTTCCTGCACAAAAGCACACGAATGCGCTTGTACTGGATAACTTGATGCGGCCCGAAAATTCAGTCACTCTCCTGTCTGCACAAGACAGCCATAGCGCAGTCTGGAGCGCCATGCAGCTACTGGAATTGACGGTGAAGATGAGCCCGGAGATTCGCGTAATCCTGGACGTGGGAGCGCAGATCATTGACCTCTCCAATATAGACGTGGCCAAAGCTTGGCTCAACCTGGTTCAAGTTAAACAAGATATCCAGGCGGTGGTCTTTTGCGACGACGAAGACGAGTTGTCTGTCTTGGACAGGCAAGGCCACATTGAACGGCTCCAGACTTCTCCCTTTGCGAAGCATCTTGATTCGTGCCTGGTGTTTCTCGACGAGGCGCATACCCGAGGTATTGATCTCCGCTTGCCACAAAGTTATCGCGCTGCCGTGACCTTGGGTGCGAATTTGGTCAAAGACCGACTGGTACAAGGTGAGTCTTCTTGAAATCCCCCACCTGATTTTTAAGAGGCAGTTCCTTTCTCGAATATTTACTGACACTCTAAAGCGTGCATGAGGATGAGGGAGCTTGGCCGTGGCCAATCTGTCGTTTTTTATGTGCCTGAAGAAATCGAGACGAAAATCAGAGCATTAAGAACTGCCAACAGCGACAGTACTGTGGACGAGCCGATAGCCGTCTTGGACGTTCTTGCTTGGTCCATCTCGGAGACTTGGATCGATATTCGCCGGTCGTTTCCCATCTGGGCAACGCAAGGGAACACATTTGCACGTCAACACGAGTATTGGGAATCGATGAGTAAACCTGATGGTAAGAAGGAGATCAACAAAGATCTAGCAAAAAAGTTTCTCGAGAATGAGGCGCAAACGCTCGAACAGCGGTATGGGCTGCAGCCTCGGGGGTCTAGTTTCATCGACGGCTTGGCTCAGTCTCAGAACCCAATGCTACGAGAGATTTTTCAAAGATATTCCGAGTTCGGCAATACAGATTTGGATTCGAGCTCGTTGCAAGAGGAACAAGAGAGAGAATTAGCGCCGGAAGTTGAGGAGGAACGACAGAAAGAGCGTGCAAAGCCAGCAGAGCCCTTGCGGCATAAGGTCCACCCCGATGTGGTGGCCTTCGTGCGTACTGGAGTGATCAAACACGCCCGCGGCGCGTTCCGTCCATCGTTCAAGCTGTTCGAAAGAACAAGTGCCGCGGCTGAGCTACGGATTGCTCAGTGGCCAAGCGGCTTCCTGATCACAAATGATTTCGCCCTGACAGTCAAGCCAGAAGGTTCTCCCAATTATTCATACATGGATGATTTTCTTCGAAGCGTCCAATGGATTCTCACAAGTTCTGCTTTAGGGGAGATGGTTATGGTGGTGATCAGTCCTTACGAGGCAAACGAGTTGCGGGATGAGATTGCGAAGTCGCAGGTGGTTGCGCGCCACTTGTATGGAGCGAGACAAAACCAAGGGATTGCCCCGATTGACAGTCTTGATCTGTACACCCTTCCTGGCGGTGCACCTCGACATGAGATTCCGAAGAAGTTGATCATTGAGCTCAATCTCTTTGCAGGACAGCTGTACTTTCGATCATTCCAAGAATATACTGAGGTTTGCGACTACTTGGGTCTGGCTTAGAAGGCAGCCGAAGAGGGTCAGGAGATTGCGCCGGATGGGTTCATTCGACGGGCGAAGGATGACAAGACGTGCGACTTCACCGTAAGCCCAGTCAAGTTTCTCAAGGCCATTATCGGCAGGATTCGGTTCAACTGCGAGGGTATTGAGAAGACACATCTTGGGAAGATTTTGGAGGGAGCTTTGCTGACAGAAGATGATTTCCGTTGTGAGCTTTGAAGGGCATACGCGCCTTGCTTGAAGGCTCCATGAGGTGAACGAGAGGCGCGAGCGCAGGTTTGGGATGAGGAGAATGAAGGAGTTAGTGAAGCTCGAGTAGTTTTTTGTATGGAATCGCCATCTACCAACTTCAGATTCTTGAATGCCATGGTTTTTTGTAGGTTAAATGTTTGATAATTCATAAGATTCAACGCCCTCACAGAAATCTGATGCGGTATGAGGTGGTTTAACATTTATGCAGCGAGCGAGCCAAGACGCTTGAGGTCAGTCATTTCCTTCCATTCTCGCCGAATAACGACACCAATAACGCCAGATATGGTGGAATGCATCGCTCAATTGAATGGCCTATTGGCTTCTTCTACGGGTGACTGGCGTTTCAGAGTGGGCGGCTCCCTTGACTTTGAGCCATCCTGAAACAAGTAAGAAAAGATAACGGGCTGGACTAATCAATGCTTTAGGCATCCAGCAAGGCGTATTTATCCATCATCCCTCATCCGCACCGCACCAGCAGCCATTCTTCATCTCAAATGCTGATTTATTTGACTTTACTCCCGTGCACCACAGCAATTAATCGATAATCCGGGACGTGCCGGCACTCCCACTCATACAGCGACGGAGTATACATAATTATAACGATGGGCGCCTCAAAGGAGCATGGACTGGCGCCGGGCCGCCAATCGACGAGTGCAACGACTGATGACGCAGTATCAACCGCACGAGAAGCCGTTCGAAATGCTGAGCAGACGTACGAAAGAAAGCATATAGAAACGAAAAATGCCAAAATCAAACTTGCACAGTGTCTCCAGGCTCATGGCGACTTCGAAGAGGCCTTGTCTCTATCACGGACTGTCTTGAGCGCGGCCCAGGACACATTCGGCCCTCGCCATCCTGAGACCTTCTCCGCAATACATCATCTCACTGTTCTGCTGGCGGAGCAGAGGCATACTGCCGAGTTTGAGACGACTGCGAGGACGCTCATAAAAGATGGCGCCGACACTCTCGGCGACGATCATCCAATTGTCATCAAGGCAACGGCAGCCCTAGGCCGTATGTTACGGCGCCAGAATCGTTTGGAAGAGGCGGAGCAGTTCATGAGGGACGCATTCGAAAAGTCCGAAAGATCTTACGGCTCCAACGACGAGCGAACTCTTGAGAGCATTGATGAGCTTGCAAGGACACTCCTGCTTCGTGGAAAGATGCAGGACTCTGAGCCGGCAGTGGAAGAAGCCGAGTTGTTGATGGAGGAAGCGCTGGACGCGAGCGAGAGGCTGCTTAGCGTTGACAATGCCGAGACAAACTGGAGACGAGCCGAGCTGGCCTCCACGCGGCTTTTCATGGGCAAAACTGACGAGGCGGAGGAGT
Organism: Clonostachys rosea; assembly: GCA_026958235.1. Taxonomy (NCBI): domain Eukaryota; kingdom Fungi; phylum Ascomycota; class Sordariomycetes; order Hypocreales; family Bionectriaceae; genus Clonostachys; species Clonostachys rosea. The sequence goes on from CP110207.1 coordinate 1,733,355, forward strand.
TGATGGAGGGAGCGCTCCAGAGATATCGGAAATCGCTGGGCGAATACCATCCCGACACGATATGGGCAGAAGCATTCCTTGCGACCACAGATTCCGAGATCCGGGATGTTGTGAAGAAGAGCGCAAAGGCCCTTCACAATGGGCTGCCGAGGGTGAACATCATGATAACTTCGCTCATCGACAACTTTACAGATCAGGGGCGCTTCAAGGAAGCGGAAATGTTGGCGCGGGCCATGCTCGAAACCAGTCTTCGTACTCATGGAGACGACCATTCTGACACTATTGACCAACGAGAGAAACTGGCAGCCTTGCACCAGCGGATGGGCGACCTCGACGGAGCCAGCCGGCAATGCAGAATGGCTTTGCAAAGTCGCCAGCGAATTTTTGGCCATACTCACACGGGGACGATCGAGGCGGTGGACTTGTTTGCAAACGTGCTCAAGGATCAAGGAAAGTGGGAGGCCGCAGAGGCCGTCTGCTGGGATTTCTTTGCCGTCTATCCGACGCCTGACCAGCCGAACCATTTTGCCCTCGCCCTAATGACGACACATGCCACCATCTTGAAACAATTGCAAAAATATGAACTGGCGGAAAAGATCATGTCCGAAGTTCTACGGCATAGGATAACGATGAACGGGAACGATCACAATCTTACCGTCTGGGCGGTGGCCTGGCTGGGCAGTCTGTATCTCGAACAAGGCGCATTCTCGCAAGCAGAGCCTCTAATCCGGGAAACCTATGATAGTAAGAAGCGAGTGCTCGGTGATGAGCATGCTGGTACTCTGATCGAGGGCAGGAGGCTCGTTGAAACCATGAGTCGTCGGACCGTAACCAACGAGGACGTCGCGTTTGTCAGCGATCTTTATGAAAAAGTGGTTCGGATATTTGGTCAACAGCATGAGGAGTCAATTCTTCTCGGGCAGCAACTCGCTATCCTGTTGAACAAGCAAGGGAAATCTGATGAAGCCGACGTGCTCATTGCCACGGTTGTTGAGCGCCGTCGGTCTGTCTCTGGCGACCACAATCTAGCCACTTTATGGGTTATCGCGTGTCAATTAGGCATGCTTCAGGAACATCTGAAATACGACGAGGCAGAGCCCATAGCTGAAGGGCTCTTGGCAGCGACACGGAAGATTGCTGGTGAAGACCACCTCACCTCCATTCGGGCCCAGAACACGCTCGCCATTGTGAAATTGCACCAGAAGGCTCTAGATGATGCGGAAACTCTCGCAAGAGACTCGCTGGAACGTACTTTACGGGTATATGGTAAGGGAACTCGGGAAACCACCGAGTCGGCGTCTACCCTTGCCACGGCGCTCGGTGCCCGAGGTAAGTTTGACGAGGCGGAGACGTTGCTGAGCGCTAGCTACCGTATGGGCAAACGTCGCAGAGGGGGGGAGGATGAAGATACAGTCGAACTGATGGAAAATCTTGTACATGTGTTGAAGAAGGCTGGAAAGCGCGAGGAGGCAATGAAATGGGCGAGGAAGCTATACGAAGCCAGCCAGCAAACGTTGGGCCATGACGACCGTGTGACTGTCAGAGCCCGGGAAGAGATTGATAGTCTGCGAGTTCAAAAGCAGCCGGGTGATGAGGCAGGTGTCACGTTGCGCCGAGCTGGTGATGACACGGCGACGGCGTTTGGGAATGGCCAGTCTGACGCGGTGCAAGTGGTAAAGCTATTGGACCCTCCAGCAATATTGGCCAGAACGGCCGCTGCAGTGGAAGTACCATATGAAGAGAAGGAAGATTCGAAGGAAGAGTGTCCTGATCTGATGGGGATACAGAAATTACACGTTGATTTGGCATTATCGGAAACCAAGAGTTAGGATTTTATCTGTATACAGAATCAGAAACCTATAGAGTGAATTCCACCTTCATTTACGCATCGATGCAGCTCTACGGGGCACCAAGAACAAGTCCGGGAAAGCCATAAATAAGTTACTGGTGAACGCGTTCGCTCAAAACTGATGTGTCGTCGTGGTCGATACCAGATAGAATCGACTCGAATCTAACAAAGCCTGCCGCCTTGCGGATATGGCTAACCCCTTGACGCATATCACCGATATGCCTGTCTGTTGAGATCAAATAAGAGACTGGTACAGACATTGAATTTCAGGTCGTTGTCGCTGCATGGCACGACCCTCCCCTAAACTATTGAATGTAAACCAGAGAGCAATAATGATCCTTATATTCCTATCCGATATCTACTAATCCCCCATAATCGGCTATGATGTTTCGAGTATGTCCACATCACTGTGTTTTCGGGATAATCATTGACTTGTAGTACAGCCTCTTCATCAAGTACTGGGAAATGAGCCATTCGCCGTCCTTACGTGTCCAAGTTTCGTAGTAATGCCCTCCTCCAACCCCATGAACACCATCGGGGACCCCGATAGCTCCCACTTGGTACGTGACAGTACAGATAGTCTTTATAGTATCCTGGTCAACCTGCTCGAACTCCAACGGGCCCACCATATGGATGGCTTGCTGCACATTTCTGAGCTGCACCAGGTAGTTCCCGAGGTCTCGTGCTGAGGGTATGGTGCTATGAGGGCCCATGTCGTAGAATCCTTGCCCGTTTGCGTCAAGAAACTCCAAGGCGCAATCGGGAGTGAAGAGAGCGGCGAAATTGTCCCATTCGTGGGTGTCTGCAAAGCGGCAATATTGCGCCTTTTTGTTTTCAATACTCTGTCTGTCTTCGTACCCGACTCCCATGACGTGCTGTGCGGTCTTTCTAATCAATTCAAAGAGGACATAGGTTCGTGTTATGAGTATGAGTGATAAATGAATATTGATGGCGGCAGCTCCTCACCTTAGGCTATATGATTGACAGAGGTGTGATTTAGCTGAGGGGTAGGTAGCAACGAGGCAGAAACGTGGCGCACGTATCATATCCTACCATGTGCCACAGTAATCCCGTATGTATACCTACTACCTTATCTCGAAAGCATGTATACCGAGGTTTGGTTGCCGATCTCTTGAACGGAAGAGTATAAGCGACCGGAGTCAATCCAAGTCTCACCCATTAACCACTCTGGCACGTTGCCTGTTGTCTCTTGAACAAAAACATCCTAGAGTTGCTTCTGGTCATTCATTTATCTGAAATATAACAATAGCACTCTGCGATGATTCTTATCGGGCTCCTTAGAAGAACGATCTCTTGGGCCGTTGCACATAAGATATGCACGTCAGTCTATTCAGTCTCTCAAATAAGGTCACCCCCCTATTCATGATCTGCCCTCTAACAGTGCCACTATTCTATCGTGCCCCTCTTCTCTAGCTGCTGAGAGAGCGGTGTCACCATCCGCATCTATAAACTGGATTTCTGCACCAGCTGCGAGCAGAGCTTCTACGACCTCATCGTGGCCATACTTGCATGGTTCAAATAAAGCAGAGCGCCCATGGATAGACAGAGAATTGACATTAACTCGCTTGTCATGTGCGAGAAGCTTCACAACCTCCGTGTTACCAAACTTTGCTGCCATATATAGTGGTGTCTCACCCAGATTATCCTTGGTGTCCAACGGAATTGGCTCTTGCATGAGCGATTCAACAACTTCCAAGTTCCCTTCTTTTGCTGCGACACAGAGGCGACAAATAGAGTCCCAATTCGGGTCTCTAAGCTCTTCCGGGACGTGTTGACGTAAGCATTCAAGGCCGCTCTCATCCCCAAGTGCTGCAGACATGGCACACACCTTCGGGGTGATACAGGCGAGAGTTTCTGCCTCTTTTTTTGCCATGAACATTGAGATAATGGGTTCGATCCAGCGCAAGTACAACTGGGTTGAGTAAGCCATGGCTGCAGCAAGAAGAACGTCTTCAGTAACTATAATCTCATCTCCGCGTTTGTCGAAAAGGATCTCCAACGAGTCAAAGTTGTATTGTGCAGCAGTCTTCATAATCTCCTCAGTGATCTCAATTTCATATTCGTCGAGCAAGAAATCGAACACTCCTACATTAGATCGAGTAGCTGTTAGAATAAGATCTTCGTTGAGTTTGGCCTCTGATGATCTGTTTTTTAGAAGGAAGTCAAGACATTGGGGGTGACTTATTGCTGCAATTTCGACGACGTCACTTGTGATCTGAATCTCGGAACCATGCCTCTGGACAAGAAGCTTGATAGAGCCCGGGTTCCTCGCAGCGGCTTCCACAGTGCTCTGCGATATTACTATCGCATCAGCATACTTGTCTAGAAGCAATTCGAAGGACCGTGGGCTGTACATTGCTGCCAGTTCCAAGCATTCGTCGGATATTTGAAGACTTGACCCGGATTGGCGAAGGAGATGAGAGAAGGCTACTGGGCTGTAGGTAGCTGCGTTGTTCACAAGCTCGTCCGTAATCTCTAATTGCTCGCCAAAGTGCTGGAGCAACAGCGCAATCAACTTATCGCCGCACCCAGCATTGCCAGCGGCTTCTAAGAGGATATGCTGTGCTACCGGGAAACTTTGGTTCCCAAATTTCTTCAGCAGGATTTGGAGGACTTGTTCGCCTTTTGTGGTGTCTCTAGCCACGGTGCTAAGGGTGTTATCCGTCAGGACAATATCACCTTCGACCTTTTCAAGTACGAATTTCAGCAGCTTGAGCACGTTGTCGTCGGACCCGCGAGAGCAAATGACACATTCAATGAACTCCGTTGTTATCGCGATCCCAGTCCCTCGAGTGTCGAGAAGCAGTTTCGTCATTTCATAGGCGCAAAACTTGTTTCCAGCAGCACCTTGCACAAATCCTTGGGTGACAGGAAACTCGGAGCCATATTTTGCCAAAAAAGGCCTCAACATTTGCGTCCCCTTGCTCCAGTTCAGGGAAAACAGCAATTCGTCAGTGAAAGGAATCGGGATATCGTTGTCCAAAGCCCACTTGACGATATTGATTGAGCCCCATTCAACAGCAAGCTCAATTGGAGTTTTGCCATCTACGATTTCAACACCTTTTTCGGTCACGCTCTTCCACTCCTGGACGCTAATAACACCACAAATGTCGAATATGCAAACAGGAAGCAGAACAAATGGCGTAAGACCAAAGCAAAATGAGAACTCTGCGGGAAGACCTATCCTCCACTTGCTGTAAATGGTACTGCGGAAGGCTTGATCCCATAAACCAAACGGCGACGAGGGATTATCTTCATCAGACAAGAATTCAGCCAGGAGATTGTCTGTAACAGGCGTTCGTTCTCTAGAAGCTGCTGGTATATGGAAGCCCCACCAGACATAAGAGTACCATAATACTTCAACGGATGGTTCTGTATCGTCTTCCATGTTTATATCGGGTGTCGCATCCACGATACGGATGAGGCAAGCCTCCGCCACGCGGGAATTGATAGACTCGGATTTGAATAATTCGTGCGTTTCTAGAAATTCTCGAACGGATAAGTGCGCGAAACGGAACACGTCGAGGGCTTCATCGAAGATGACCAGGTTGCAACACAAGTCCAAAAGCTGATCTCGCGAAATTGCTTCACTTTTCCCGTCCTGGCTTGTGGACACGGCAGCGAGGAAGGCTTCCGATGTTAGCTGGGCATGGCTGCATAGGAGCCAGCTGAGACTTTTCTTGGCCAGTTCTCTGTCCGAAGTCGCTTCAAAGTTCTCCATTTTAACGATGAGTTCTTGGTAGAGATCTCCCAAGGTACGAGGCAGCTGGCCTAATCTCTCCATAATGGCTTCCTCGCTACGGCATCTTTGAAGTGCCTGCAGTTGAAGGCTTACCCAACGGAACCTGTAAATCGTTAGCATTACCATGAGATTTTGCCACCAGAGCACCATCAAAAACCCTTACATCCCATCAGCCTTAGCCGTAAGTTCCTTGATAATCTTTTCAGATAATGCTTCTTTGCCGCTCTGGGTCTTCCGCAGAAATCTGCTATTGAGAAGCTTCTTCACCTCCGACGCAACAAACAATTCGATGTCTGAAGAGCTGTGAGCCGATGAAAGAGCCAGACAAGGGTAATTTTCGAACTGATAGACAATATCTTGGTCATCCCGGCTTGACACAAGGAGTTTCAAAAGGCACGGCGATTCCTCCAGTAAAAATTCAAACACGTCAAGCAGGTCACCTCGCGTATCTTCATTGCATTCGTCCAGGGCGTCGATGGCAATGGTCATAGTGGCGCCCTTGTATTGATCGAGAAGCTTGATGATGAGTTCTTTGCTCTCCTCAAGTCTGAGAGGCCCATCGGCAGACGCTTGTGACTCTCGTTCGTTATAAACCTCGAGCGCTGGTTCAAGAATAGCCCCGCCGACTTCCGGCGTGGCAAGCTGTCTGGCAATGCTGGCCAGGATACGTGAAGGATCAGATCTTCCAGGCTCTGCCGGGTTGCGAGAGCAGTAGAAGTACACCGGTTGCGGGCTTTGCTTCGCCTGGAAAGCGCTCATGGCGTCCTCGATTGCGATCGACCTAGGAGAAGTTTCAAAGTTAGCTTTAAGAAACGTAAACTTGGTGTATTTTCTTACATTAGTTTACTTTTCCCGGATCCCGGAATGCCACGAATCCATAGAATAGAAGAGGCGCTTTCATTCTTCCACTTCAGGAAGCTGGGATTTTCAAGGAGCCACTTTCCCGTCCCTTTCAGCACCTCGCCTTTCGTCTGTTTGTGGTGCTGTATATAGGGCTCGGCAGACATCCATTGTAGGATTTTCTTTCTTTGTTCCCCTAGATCGCGAGTTAACCGATTTCAAGAAATTGGTTTAGGGAATGGCCTTACCTTCGAGCTGGTCTGAAATGGCATGAAGAGCTCCGTCCCAGCGCTGCATGGGAGCATCAAAGCTCTCTCGGATGCGCCGGAGTTCAACTTGAGAGTCCAACTGGGCTATAAAACTGTGAGTATATCTACATATCATGTATATCCAGGCTCGGAACCGTGGACTTACCCTCAAGGTTCATCACCAGTGCACAACGACTGACGACATCTTGGGCTGGTGCAACGGCGGCAAAACTGGATTCCAAATCACCCGAGACAAGAACTCCATACTTCAAAATCCGTTCTGAAGGTTCATTAGTATTTCTCGCATAGTAGAGGATTCCAAATACCAACTTACTAAAGGTATTTTGGTTGCAGTAGGCGGTTGCTCGAGAGAGATAAGTGAGGATGGCTATGTAAAGCTTAACAATAGCACGGCTCAGCTCATCTGCCGCCTGAGAGGATTTCCCCTTGACTAGACTCTCGAGGACTGCAGTTCGACAGATGTACTCGGCGATATCTGCTGTTGTTTCGAACATCCCCTTATACGTGTCCAAATCCCCGACTGCGACCTGGAACCCGATTAGTAACCTCGCAAACAAGCAGTTATTAAATACCCCAGGCTTACGGTCAACATGAATCGAATACCCGCCCATGCCACACCGGCATGTCCCGGATCAAACTGGACCGCAAAGTCGCCCACCTGCTTGACGAGGTTGACCCATTTGGCTACTTTGCCCAGCACATCACGCACAATCACCTTTTCGCCAGATGATCTCTTGAAACTCCATGCTCGATCAGTCAAACGTTTCTTTGCCTTCTCAGTCACCGATAGCAGCTCTCCAAGAGTGTCTATCTTGGACTCCTGTTTGAAATCTATCTGAGCCTTGAGCTCATCTCCGACAGAATCGACGGCAGCTTTCCAGAGATTATCCCTAAAGTAAAACAGATTTCGATTAGTGGGGGAGTAGGCAGGAAAGACAGGAGGTTATTACCCGGAGGGTCTCACTGCCAAGGCGGCTTCCATAGCTCCTGATGCTGTGAGTATAGCCTCTTGCGGTGTTTTTGGGATGGTGATGAACTGAGCAGTTTGAGATCAGAAAAGTGTTTATACGGGTGGGCATCATTGCTGACATTGACCGCCCCTCTAACCACAATTATTTGCAGGGCTCAAATCCACGGTTCTAACAGGGATTCACATCAAACCCCACTCCAGCGGGATCAAGATTTAGTATCATAAACTACTTGGCAAAAGTAAAAATACTTCCAATATTTTCAATCAGCATCCTAGGTGCAAAGGGGACCCTGGCAACTGGTTACCGATGGGGTTAACCTCAAGCTTCCCCGCCTTGCGGAGAGCATACGCAGATACCAGGAGGTCAACCCACTCCGAAGGGAATCAATAACTCTTAACTTGTCAACACCATGGCCCGGGGCTCATTGATTTCAGAGCGTCCCGTGCTGTTACATTAGGAGTGACCGAAACGGTGGGAACATGGGTCGCGCCACCATGAACCATCGAGTTTGCTACCTTACACAAGGGCGAGTACACGATACTGAAGCTGTCCGGATCAATTTTCTCCGTGTTGAATCGAAACTTCTCGACCAGAAACAACCCGTTAGATACAATGGTTCTTTCATGCATGTTGTGCCCACCCGTCAGCCACTAACCCTTGACCCTGGTGACATCTGGAGAGTTCCCCAATTGGGCATCATCCTGCGCCTTGCGACGGATTTCAAAACTAGATTACATGCAAGTGATTAATGAGCTTTTACCCAAACTTCAAATAGTACAGCAACGCTCAAGTGACATCCATGTTTATTCCTCGTTGACCATTCCTTTGGTGCCTTTAGCTACCTTGTGCTCAGTTATCATCGCCTTTCTCATGTCAGCTAATGGGTTGTTTTGAGGAGCTGTCACTGCTCACCAGAGTCTGGTCTCACCGAGGGACGTGATCCTGCGGGTATTCTTGATAGGTGTTTCGAGAGCTGGGCACAGTCCTACCAATGCCGCCTTCAGACGCTGCGGGAGCAGTTGTTTCTTCGGTGACCTGCGAAGGCGGGACTGCGGGCGCTGCAATACCAGGTGCTGATATTCCAGGACCCGCAGTCGCTGGTACTGTAGTGCCAGGAGCTTCAGCGTGAGGGACGGAGTCATCATAGGCTGTGGTTCCTTGGTTCCCCTCGGGCATCGTGGCAGCCGCTTGGCGTTGGGTCGCGCGGTCTTTGCGATTCCACTCATGACGCGCGACCATGGCATCGGCTCCTTCGACGTCCATTTTGCCCTTCTCGGCGGCGGCTCTGTGCTTCTCATTCCTGGCAACGACGGAAGGATGTTGTTGGTTGGGCTCGAAGGTTTGGTCGGCCGCCTCCATCAGAGATCCGCGAACTGTATCGCCGGCTCCTTTGATACCCTTGAGGCCGGATTTGACATCATCGATAATCTTGGACATGGTTACGGTATAATAAAGATGCTTGAATATGAGATTTTGAAAGTTGAGTGAAATAATTAAGACGTTAAGTAGAAGATAACGGGGATATATGCGGGCTTCAGCGATCTTGTTCCTATGACGTATTAGGAGGCAAATTAGAGCAAATTGATGTCATGGACTCACGCTTGCCTTTTATTCGCCCATGTGACTGACCTTTGATGCACCAATCATAAGCTGGTTAAACAATTCAGAACAAGGTATCCCGTTCGTTGAATTCTACGTGGTAGCATGTTCATATCCTTTCTTTGATCCTGATCCTGTGTGCATTTGAACGTGCTTGCTCTGAGAAGATTAAGTAGACAGGCGCTCTTCACTTTACTTTTTGCCCTTGTAAATTAGGTAGCTTATAACAGCGCTAGAAATGGTGATTTCCTGGCGCCTATTAATCCAAGCTGGAGCAACTTTGTCCAGGCCGCGGCCACATTGAAGAAATTGCGGAACATTTAGACGAAAATGGCCGGATGCAGTCCAAACGCTTGAAGTCGATGGCTTCAGTAAGACAACTACTCATGGCCCTCAATCCATACTTGGGCAGCACTGTTTGTGAAATACTCAAATCTATGTGAACCATGACGCTTAATATCAGAGCTAATTTTATTTGGTAGGAAGAAGTAAACCTAGAAATGGCGTTGAGCTATGTAAAGCCTAGTAAATAAAATATAACATATTCAACTCCGAGGAAAATGAAGACTAACCCTAGCATATGAACTTACAATTAGGTCCCAGTTTTGTTGAAAGTTTTCGTGCCGGATTTCAAAATTTATGTATAAGACCTCTTAGTGTGCATTGTAGGATGTGAACCAAGATAGAAGTCATGCGTTAAGTGTAGTGGGCTGTAAGTAAACATCTCAATATCAGAGACAAAGACCAGTTTTTGCTGATGCAAGTAGATTAATAGTTTACCTGAGGTGTTTTGGGGTTTGCTAGCGAGTGGGTGACTTGAGAAATGAGACACTCGAACATTAAGCTGCTTCTTCTCGAGTCTGCGGCCGGTATTATCAAATTATTGAGTACTAATAAAAAAAACTTCAGAGATAATACAGCATATATTATCACTTTATTTCATTTTATACTACTATATTTCCTATTTCAGATTAGAAGAGAGTCTCTCTACAACCACTCTTCCATTAGGTGTCTCATTTCTTATAGTAAGTGAGAGAGCTATGCAGCTGCTGAAAAATAAAAGGGGAAATTCCCAAACACCAAGAATTTAACAACTTGACACTATACCCAGTATCACAACACATTATCGACGATATGAATAAGATCCACTTGCGGAGGTTGAAGCCCGTTACCTTCCCCACAGAAACCGACATGCTTTCATATAGCAGTAGCATTTGTTTTGCTGCCTGATTTCCCTTCCTCAACAGGCCGAAAGTGGCTTTTTACAAAGGAAGAACAGGAAGTTGCTGTTATACGAATGAGAAGAGATGCTATCTATGATCAGCAGGAGGAAGGTACTTCTATTTGGAAAGGCTTGAGAGATGCTGTAAAGGATAAACGAGTTTGGATATTTGTGAGTTTTCCTCCCTTGTTCTTGACGCTGGCGATCTCAAAGTCACTCAGAGGATACTAATCAAAGTTGAACTGATAGGCCCTTATGCTGTGTTCCAACCAGTCCTCCTACGGCTTCAACTATTTTTATCCCGCTATTGTCCAAGAATTCAACCTAGGAAGCCGAACTATTACCTTGGTCTGCACAGCTCCTCCTTACCTGCTTGCCGCACTTATCAACCTAGGCAATGCCTGGCATAGTGATCGCAAAGGTGAGCGGGGCTTCCATATTGCAATTCCGATGATGACGGTTGTCGTTGGCTTCATCATAAGTGTTTCAGTCCTGAACATCCCAGCTCGCTATGTAGCATCATTTCTCTACGTTTGTGGCTGTTTTGGTGCAAATGCAGCCTTCTACAGCTGGGCTGCATCGACAGTTGCCCAGACCCCCGAGAAGAAGGCGTGCGCCATGGCTATCATTAATGTAACAGGGCAGTTTGGCAGTCTGTGGAGCCCCTACTTCTTTGATCTAAACGACCAGCCGCGCTACACGAGAGCCATGGTCCTCTTGATGGCTTTTGCCCTCTTGGAGGTCTCGCTATGCTTTCTGATGAAGTTTCTCTTGCGCCGAGAGAACAAGAAGATCCTACAGGCATGTGAAGCAAGTGGTTCTAGGGCTATTCCTAACCTTTTTGTACTCTAAATGGGGGCTATATAGCATTGGGGGACAACCAGAGAATTAGCGAGTAAGCTTGACACTCTGTCAAGCTCTGCAGCTTATGGAAAGAATATTGATAGTGAAGGAAGGCACGACTCTCTCAGATATATCCTAACGCCTTGGTCAGGAGGCTTCCAGCTCAGTGTTTAAGTGTCCATTGTAGAGAGCAAATACTTGATCTCCAGTCAGTGTCCAGGGGACTCTAAATGTCATACCATACTCATAGTATACCAGACCTACGGGAGAAGGAGCCAGCTATCATCATGCATCTGTAGTGAGAGGCCTTCCCTCGCTCATCACCCCGTAAGCTGCGTTCAGTTCCATTTCTTGGGAAGCCTAGAGAGATATACATTGGCCAACTTATCAAACGCAAACTCTTCGTCCGGTAAATATTCTCGAATAAGACCCTCATTCACTGACTTCAATAGAAGAGCTTCTTCGATCTCAATCTGTCTCCCGTGGACCGAGAAAATAAGCTGTCCTTTCCTGGATTCATCTGCCATTAATATCGCTGTTGATCGAGCAGGGACATCTGTTCCTTGTAGTTTGGCTCCAATCGTTTCAGTGACACGCTGTGTGGCAATCCCTGTCTCTGTCCAATTGGGAGCAATGCCATTAATGCGAATTGCAGGGTTCAAGACTTTGAGGTTCAAATGCAAGCCACGGATGAGTCCCAAAGCGCCATGCTTTGCCACCCCTATTATTCACGTATCAAGTCAGCCTCAGTTGTTCCAATAGGACGGGGAATCGTACTAACCATAGTCTGTACACCCAAACCTTTGGAAGCTTGACGCTGAAGCAGTAACAACGATGCTCCCCTTCTTTTGCTTCTTGAGGAAATGCAAGCCCATAGTAACGGTGTAGATTGTCCCTTTTAGATTCACGTCAACAACGCTCAAATTTGGCGGGACTGGTTTGCCGTTCTCGTCAACTTCATCCTCCACGAAGAGCGCCCTTGGCGCGACCCCGGCGTTTGCAAATACATGGTCTACTTTCCCATGCTTGCGCTCAGCCAGTTCAAATAATCCCAGAAGATCCTCCCATATTGTGATATTGGTTTGGCGGAAGGCGATATTCTCGTGCTCAATGGGAACGGGGTTCAAATCTCCTGCAACGACGAATGCCCCGACATCCAGGAGCAACTTGGTCGTCTCTAGGCCAATTCCAGATGATGATCCTAATGCTTTTAGGTTAGCGAATCATATTTCTCTAAATCTACAAGGGCGAAGTAAAAACAATACCGGTCACTACCACTGTCTGCCCTCGAAGATTCGCAAAGTCAGCGTCATTGATGGTGAACTCGGACATCACGGCGAGATCTATTTGGAAACTTAAATTTCGAAGAATAGCACAAACCTGGAAGAAAAAGAAGAGAGGTATCAGGAGATGAGCGTTGGAGGGGGTTCGTAATTTCTCTCGGGATTGTATACCCTGTCCCATGTAAAATGATGTGCAAAAATAGATGAGTTGCATGCAGCAGAGTGCGGGGTTAGATGGGCACATCCAATCAAATCAGATGGAATGCGATATTGACGTATTGAGAACGGAATCTTAATACTAATGGAAAGATTGGATGCCGAGGCTGCTGAGGGTCTGGGAGGGGTTGCTAGGATAAACCATACGTACTCACATCTGGAAAGGGAAAGTTTCAGTGCAACCAGGTGACTCGAGCTCAACGCTACGATCCGACCATTCGATCCCCCAGATCTTTCGAGTCTTAAATACTCTCTTAGTGCTATAGCACTTAGAGGCAGTAGGAGTGCAAACTTTTTTGCCTCTCATAATGATCCTTAGTAGATTTTGGGTGTGCTCACTTCCCTAAACAGGACAAGGTCGAGGGAGTACTAGGAAATTTATGACTTATTACTTCCAATTGATAACCTTGATGATACTTTTCAGTCACTGGCAGGATTTTTATTATTAGCTCAGATTAGTGAGTACGGCTACATTCAACAGCAAAAGAAGGTGCTTATAAATGCTTCAATAGGGAGACTCGCCTGAAACTACTCTGATATTCAGCCTTGTACAAGTTGTTCTTATTTAGGTGGGCACCGGCGCTTCCAACACCAGTGCAGAGTGCTTGGTGCATCGTCTTCATTAATGGCGACATTGGTAGTCAAACCTCGATGACTAGGCGTCCGAAAAAGTAGGGAAAGGCGTGTGAGACAAGAGGTACACGGGATCGCTTCTCGGATGGGTAAGTTATGTGGTAGACATGCGTTCAACACATACTACATTCTTTTGAAAATTGAAGGTGCCTTGAGGTTTTCTCTGGAGCATTACGTTATAATCTGCCCAGAATGTATAGCATATGTATCCTGGCTTCCGACTTTTCCTAGCTTCTAAGTTTTAAATTTACACACGTTTTACTAGTAGAATTAATTTCTTAAGGTCAAATATTAAGACCTTCTTCTCTATCTCTGAAATCATAATTATTAATTAGCAGAAGAAGGTAAATAACAAAACCTCTCTCTTTATTTCTGTTCAAGTTAACATCCCCCAATAGTCTACTTCGATTAATAAAGTTTCCAGGGATTAAAGTGCTGTCTACGCGCGATATTACTCTTTCAATAAGTGTGACCATCGATTGTTATGCGATAAAGGCCTGACTCATTGCCGATTACAATTACAGAATCACCTACTATACTTCTCTGGGGGGCTCACCGAGCTTGCTGAAGACAAGCCGCAATATGCGTTGATATGATCAATTCTTGGAGCGTTGGCCCTACAAACCATCCACACACATCTTTCAACTTCATTCCCTCTCGTCCCTAACACCATGCATCATCCTCATTGCAACCTCGTGATACTCCTCCTTAGTCATCTTATGGCTTAGAATCACCCTGATCGTATACGATGTTGCCATAATTGAGTCGAGACTCAAATTCCTCTCCCGAATGACACCCATAATAACAGATAAAAGAGCCTCCATGGGAAATGCTTATGCCATACGAAAGGTTCCCTCCGTAGCGACGTTCTGAATCACAATGTCGACAACAGGAGGCCCACTATAATACCCTGGGCTATCATCATCTTTGATATCCCGGAGGTCGTCCAACTTTGGGTGAATGTATTTTCCATCAACCACAGGAGTTCTAAGCTCGCCGTGCCATCCTGGATCATGGAAGCCAGGGGTTGCCATAGCGGAATATAGCGAACTGCAGTCAAGTCAGAAAATGCGAAGGAAGAGCTAGGGATCTGCACATATATGGAAGGAGGGAGAGAAAAACCCACAGACGAGGGCCAGAGGTAATGTGCGAGCAATATATCAGGTAGAGCTGGGGTAGTGGCCACCGGAGCTGGGTATGGTAAAAAACGATGATCGAGAGGTCGGGGGCATTCTAGGAAGAAAATAATGAAAAGAGGAAAACGAGCCCCAACAAAGTCAAGTTGAGATTTTATGCAAACAATCTAAGTTTAGGCTCAGCAGAACGCGATGGCCACGTATTGGTTCGTTGCTTCCTACCTCATTCAGGGAAACCATGTCTCCTCTCGGCTTATCTTCCCGGATTGATGGGCTGATTCGTAATGCCAGATTCAAGTTACCATTGGAATTAAAGTCATCGGACATTGAAAGATAAAACTGGGGATTGCCAGAGGTAGATGTACTCATCTGAGAAGTGAGAGATAGACGTGTTCGCGTGTCTCGAACAGGTATGGCCGTATGTGCCAGTGTGTATGTTGAATGCATACTATATTCTTTTGGCACTTTCAGTTTTGGTCGCCATCTCCAAATGCCAACTCAGTGTTCAAATATAGGAGGATCATGACATCCTCATTCAGAGGTCCTCGCCCACAACCTTCTTCGTTCTTATGTAACTGTTAAGGCAAGCAGGAATCAGCCCGGTGACGTGACGGCTTGCGCAAGCCAGAATGAGCTAAACTGCGCTCTCTCATGAAACCTCAAATGTCACCCGCAACAACTTCATTTGCGGCCCTGACAATGAGAAAATTTTGAATGATGGTCAGCCGCAATATTCATTAAAGATCAAGCAGAGTATAAACGGGAGTATTGCAGTTGATAGTTGGCGCGTCGAGCATAAAGGCGTTTGACCAGCTCTTCAACATAGTAATACTTGAAAGTCCTGACATAACATACCTTATGATGCGTTCCCATTTGTCGCAGAGTACATACGTAGTAAAATTCTCCTTATCTAGTTCAAAGGTTTGACCGATTTACTTTGAAGCTTAGCTTTTGAGATTATTTCTTCTAAATGGGTATGACTATATACCAGAGTAAGTTGGAAGAAATCTTCTTGGTGTATTTTCGATTTGGCAGTATGAAGATAATACCGAAAATAAATATGGCCAATGGTTTCTACCACTACCACCAGAGTTATGCCTTCCGTCTGATTGAATCAAGCCCAGAAACTAAGTAGAAATGGCGGCCAATCTGACCTAAAAGTAGACATGGGATGGTGGTCATTGGGTTCTTGCGTATTCGCTTCTGGATGCATGCACTACATGTGCAACGGATACTATGTTCACCACCTGTACCTAGGCTGAATCTCCACTTGGTCTCTTTGTTATGAAAATTTGGCTCAGTATATTTCCCACTTGCGCGTGCGCCGGTGCCTTTTAATCGTGGCTCGTCTCCCCACAACACTCAAAGTCGGCATTCGGTGCAACTCGGCCACTTTTCAAGTCTCCGACCTCACGAACTGACCGAGGAACGTAGGCAGTGTGCATTATTAATCCGAACATCCGCCAGGATTGCGGACTTCCAGTCTCACGTTTCGACTTTGGCAGAAGATAATCGCGAATTAGTGGGTGATTTCGGGGTGGAATGATTTATCTCTAGACTGGCCGGTTTTGTGCCGAAGATTGTCGCGAGCGGAGATGATACAGCGTGGGACCAGACAGGTGACGAGTCACTGGTATATATTCAGCTTAGATTGCAGTTATGATATAGACTGCTCGCTCTGCAATAAGTCACTTCATTAATTTCACGACCAAACGATAATAATTCAAATCTCTAGACGACCCTCGACTATCCATACCCTCCAACATTGCCCAACGATGCCAATCTTCCAGCCACCGGTCGAGCCCCTTCCTTCCGGGATTGATCTCTCCGGTCAAACTGCAATCGTTACCGGTGCTAGTCGGGGCATAGGCCTTGAGATATCCAAACAGTTGTTGGATGCTGGTTTGTCTACGCTGATTCTTGCTGTCCGAAACACCACTGGGGGCGAGACAGTCAAGAACCAGCTCCTTGCGGCTCGCCCCAAAGCAAAGATTGATGTCGTCCGGTTGGATGCTGGTGAATACCCGGAAGTACAGAAGTTCATCGACCAGATCCGTGCCGACTACACCGAGGTAAACATACTCATGCTCAACGCGGGCATCGGCACCCTTCACAAAGAGGTGGCGAGTACGGGCCACGAGAAAAACTTTCAAGTCAATTTCTTCTCCAACGTCCTGCTCACTTTCGGTCTCTTCCCTTTACTAGAGTCTTCCGCCGATAAATCAAGAAAACCAAGCCGGATCACGTGGACGGGGAGCCGAACCTTCTTAAATTCGTCCCTTGTGGCCGGAAAAGCACAGCTGAAGTCGACAGAGTCGCTATCCAAGTACGTCGACAAGAACAGCCTGGGGCCGTACGATCGATACGCGTACAGCAAGCTAGCAGTTGTCATGTTTCTCGATGAGCTTGCGAAGCGTTCACCGCCCGACAGGGTGATTGTCAACAATTTCTGCCCCGGATCGATACGTACCAACATGAGCGATGTTCTTCCATTCCCCCTACGCGTCCTCATGAAGGCCCAGCTCGCCATTCGCGGCCGTCCAGTGGAGGTATCAGGCTGGGTCGCCCTCCATGCGGCCGTCGTTACGGGCAAGGAGACACACGGGAAGCTTCTCGGAGACAAAGAGATAGTTGAGTAAGTGGTTCCTATGCCGTTCACATAAGACTTGGCTTTCGCTGATAATAGGATCTAGGCCCGTTGCATTCCTCAAGTCTAAAGAGGGGCTGCGGATACAGAAGGGTGTCTGGGACGAAGTTCTTGCTGAGATAGGGTCCCTCACAACTCTTCCAAGCTGGGCGAAGGGAAATTAGGGCAAACTTACTCCGGGGTGCGAGATTATCTTTTTGAATCTGTTCTTTTCATATTAGCGATCTCCATAATGATCCTCCTTCCATTTTTTTTTCAAAAGCTAGCTCCAGAGTGATTCAATTTGAGGGTATACTGAAATTTTTTCCAGCAAGCGCTTGTCGCTTTTCCCCTGTGACACATTGATATCTACTGGAGAGGAATCTATTAGTAGTATCTACAACAAAGATGATAATTAATAGACGTTACATTGACAGTATATAAGGATTGATTGCGTTGGATTGTTTCCGGCTTTGAATGCCCTTGGCATTTCCGAGTGCTGATCTTTCTTGCATAAAGGCTGTTGCTTTCCCAAAATTTACCCAACTACCTTGGACGGATCACAACGTGTTTTGGCAACCAACCTAGGTGGTAACGGATACATTCTCTTCGCAGCTGAGTTCGATTTAAAGGGGCCTGTCTTGAGCCAATTCTACGAAATTTTACGGTAGCATGTTTGTTATATTATATAAGTTATTATTGAAACAACTTATGATGTGTTGGTGTGTTTATTTGCTGCTAGGTTTGCAATTGCAAATCTACATGTCTAGGGTAGGCGCCGGATACAATGAAGCTAGAGATATCGCCATTTGGAGTGGGGTTGTGACTGTTATGGATGGTAGCATTCATGCATCACAGCTCACAGGGACGGGTCGATTGGCCACACCGCTATCTTATGGCTCTGGCACGTCCCATTTTTGATGAAGAGGTTTACCAGAAGCAACGCCAAATCGCTTCTGCAGGGCAAATACTGAATCCTCCGCGCTTCTCGCATATTTGATGGATCCGGTAGACTACATCGCTATACACCCATTTTTATCTCCTGGCTACGAGCCTCAATAAATGAAAAATTAAGAGATGCAACAATTATGCTCCGGTTGACCTTCTTTGGTCGAGTCACCGGCGGCGCGGATACCGTCATAAATGACACAGAAAAGCAATCATCCTGCCTGGATTCATCATGTTTTTGTCAAAATGGCATCGTTCTAAAAATGGACTTTGGCCAATCCTGCTGGAAGAAACGAGGAGGCTGATCAAACTCGGGCCCGAGAAGGTGCATATCAGGCCCCTCCTTAGTCAAGATGATCCAGAAATTCTCGGGCTGAGCGAATAGGTGCGGCATGTGGGTGAAGTCTAAGAATAGGGAGGGCTGAGAATTAGTCTCGCATATCAACACGAGCGACAGAATACGGTTAGATTACTCTCGTAATCTGCTGCAAACAGATGAGCACGCGACGCTTACAGGGGACTTCGGTAAACATTAGATCGGCACATGCACCCAATGGAGACTAGGGCATCTGCATCTCTTTGAGATTTTGGAAGCTCTAACAAGTAACCGACATATTGATCCGCCCGATAGAGTCCGGCCAAGAGGTAGTTCTGTGCATAATGTTGATGTCGAAGTATTGTTGATCAGTACTCTATTGAAGTGGACTTCGCTACTGGCTAGAATTGCACGTGGAATTCGAGATTTTAGGGCCTCTTTTGGTTCCTTCCAGTATCCTTCGTATGTACAGCATGAACAAGTGGGGAAAAGACCTCCGATGCTTCAAGGAGATTGTCAGAATGTGTAAGCGCACTGTCATGATCCTGCGAAAAGCCCCATTAAGCGGAGGGCCAATCAACTCTAGTGGGCCACACCTTCATACCATAGGGAGTTTAGTGAATGACGGGAGAGCAGCCTTTGATTGGGTTAGTCTTGCCTTGTAAGATATTACATGGTAGACCGTTGTATGGATAAGGCTGACCCGCCAGTCAAAGCTTGACCACCCACAAGCCTGTACGGGCTCTCGCTTCCGAAGATGCTCAGAAGCCCTGCAGGAACTGTCTAAAAATGGAGGGCTGAAAATGTACCTGCATCACGCCGCAGAAATATATCAATGGTTCTCCCAGATCGTCAGTGTCTGGCTGATTCACTCTGCATCTTGTGCTTTTGAATTTAGCAACTTTTCCTTTTGTATTTCCTTTCTGTTTTCTTCCTCCCACTTATCGAGCTTTCTTTCTCGAGTTTTCTTCTCTTCCATTGTCTTTGAAGCATTTACTGCCGGTCAGGATCCGGTGTTAATACTCATTCGATTTTATTTCATCTCCTTATCCCGCCGTTATGACGATACATCTTCCGAGAGCTCTTTTGCTCTCTCTATCATTCATTCTCTATTTCTTTTTGGGGAGCTCGATGGCAACAACAGTACAACATGACGCAGCAAGCCACGATCATGGCAAGGACAAGTCGGCCCTGCTATCCGCCGACAACCTTCATCACCGGAGCATCGACGACACAAGTATTGCACTACTAGATGTTCGACAGCCTGGTCTGCTTGGCAAAATTGGCAAGGTGGCTTCTGCCGTGAAGAAGGTCGCCGCCCCAGTCAAAAAGGTTGCCACTGCTGCGAAGAAGGCCGTTGCCCCAGCGAAGAAGGTTGCTACT
Organism: Clonostachys rosea; assembly: GCA_026958235.1. Lineage (NCBI taxonomy): Eukaryota > Fungi > Ascomycota > Sordariomycetes > Hypocreales > Bionectriaceae > Clonostachys > Clonostachys rosea. The sequence goes on from CP110207.1 coordinate 1,753,252, forward strand.
GCTGCGAAGAAGGCCGCTGCCCCAGCCAAAAAGGTTGCTACTGCTGCGAAGAAGGCCGCTGCCCCAGCCAAAAAGGTTGCTACTGCCGCGAAGAAAGCCGCTGCTCCGGCAAAGAAGGCCGCCACTGCTGTGAAGAAAGCTGCTTCACCAAAGAAGGCTGCCGCCGCTGTAAAGAAAGCTGCTACTTCCAAGAAGGCTACTACACCAAAGAAGGCTACTACACCAAAGAAGGCTACCACAGCTGTTAAGAAGGCCGCTACCTCCAAGAAGGCTGCCGCGCCGAAGAAGGCTGCTACCTCCAAGAAAGCTGCCGCACCGAAGAAGGCTGCTGCTAAGGCAGGTGCCAAGAAGACTCCAGCTAAGGCTGGCAAGACCGCTACCAAGGGCAAGACACCTTCTAAGGCTGGTGCCAAAAAGACTTCTGCTAAAGCCGGAAAGAAGGCTGCCGCACCAAAGAAAGCTGCTGCTAAGGCCGGCGCCAAAAAAACTCCTGCTAAGGCTGGAAAGAAGGCTGCCGCACCAAAGAAGGCTGCTGGCTCCAAGAAGGCTGCTGCCAAGACTGCTGCTGCCAAGGGCAAGACCACTTCCAAGGCCGGTGCTAAGAAGGCTCCAGCTAAGGCTGCTAAGGGCAAGACCCCTTCTAAGGCTGGAAAGAAGGCTGCTGCGCCAAAGAAAGCTGCTGCTAAGGCTGGTGCCAAGAAGACTCCAGCTAAGGCTGGCAAGACTGCCAAGGGCAAGACTGCTGCCAAGGGCAAGACCCCTTCCAAGGCCGGTGCTAAGAAGACCCCAGCTAAGGCTGGGAAGAAGGCCGCACCAAAGAAAGCTGCCGGCAAGAAAGCTGCTGCCAAAGGCAAAACCTCTTCTAAGGCCGGTGCTAAAAAGACTCCCGCTAAGGCTGGAAAGAAAGCTGCTGCAAAGGGCAAGACTGCTGCCAAAGGAAAGACCCCTTCTAAGGCTGGCGCTAAGAAAGCTGGTGCTAAAAAGACTCCGGCCAAGACTGGCAAGAAACCTGCCGCCAAAGGAAAGACTCCCTCTAAGGCTGCTGGCAAGAAGGCTGGTGCCAAGAAAGCTGGTGCCAAAAAGACTCCGGCTAAGGCCGGGAAGAAAGCTGCAGGCAAGAAGCCTGCTGCTAAGGCCGGTGCTAAGAAGTCTCCAGCCAAGGCTGGTAAGAAAGCTGCTGCTAAGGGCAAGACTGCTACCAAAGGGAAGACCCCTTCCAAGGCTGGTGCTAAGAAAGCTGGTGCTAAAAAGACCCCAGCTAAGGCTGGCAAGAAGGCTACCGGCAGGAAGGCTACTAGTAAGAAGACTCCTTCTAAGGCTGCCGGTAAGAAAGCTGCAGGCAAGAAGTCCCTAGCTAAGGCTGGAAAGAAGACTGCTGGCAAGAAAACTCCTTCTAAGGCTGGTACTAAGAAAGCCGGCGCTAAGAAGACTGCCACCAAAGGAAAGACGCCTTCAAAGGCTGGCAAGAAGGCCACTGGCAAGAAGACTGCTTCTAAGGCTGCTGGAAAGAAAGCTAGCGCTGGTAAGAAGGCTACCCCCAAGGCTGCCGGCAAGAAGGCCGCTGGGAAGAAGACTGCTGCAAAGGCTGGAAAGAAGGCTGCTGGCAAGAAGACTGCTTCTAAGGCTGCTGGCAAGAAGACCCCAGCTAAGACCGGCAAGAAAGCTACTGGCAAGAAGACCGCCCCCAAGGCTGCTGGCAAGAAGGCCCCAGCTAAGGCCGGCAAGAAGACTTCTTCTAAGGCTGCCGGCAAGAAGGCTACTGGCAAGAAGAGTCCTGCTAAAGCTGGAAAGAAGGCTGCTGCACCAAAGAAGGCTGCTGGCAAGAAGACTCCTGCTAAGGCTGGAAAGAAGGCTGCCGGCAAGAAGGCTACTGGCAAGAAGGTTGCTGCTAAGGCCGGTGCCAAGAAGACTCCAGCTAAGGCTGGAAAGAAAGCTGCTGGCAAGAAGACTGCTTCTAAGGCTGCCGGTAAGAAGACTCCTGCTAAGGCCGGCAAGAAAGCTGCTGGTAAGAAAGCTGTCGGCAAGAAGGCTGCTGGAAAGGCTGGAAAGACGACTGCCGGTAAAAAGACTGCCACAAAGGCTGGTGCGAAGGGCAAGTCCGGAGCCAAGAATGCTTCTGGCAAGAAGACTCCCGCAGCCAAGGCTGGTAGTAAGAAGCTTCCTGGCAACACAGCGACCCCGAAGTCCGGTGCCAAGAAGCCTGTAGACAGCAAGACTCCCGTCAAGGACAAGACTGCTTCCAAGGAAAAGACCGATGGCAAGGATAAGTCCGCCACTCCAAAGGCTGCTGCGAAGTCCGCTCCGGTGAGCTGCCCTTTGAGGCGAAAGGGAAAGCGAGATGGATCAGACACCGAATGCGGCGGCGGCGGTTCGGAACCGGCAGCAGCATCAAATGAGCCCCACAGAGATCCAGAGAATAAGCTGGGAATGAAGCCGCATGAATTCGATGTCGGCCCCAATGACAAGAAACCGAAGGCCTACGGAACAGTTCTCAAAGTGAATGAGGGTAAAGAAGTCTCAGACGAGCAGCTTGTCAGCATGGCCAAGAACGCCCATGTTTGGGCTGGCAAGCAGCCCGGAAAGACGCCCACAGTGACGACTGCCGGCACTGATGGAAAGGAAATCATTATTGAGACCTCTCAGAAGGATGGCACCGCCCGATACAAAGAAGAGAAGACTGGCGAGGATGGCTCGAAAGAGCCAAAGCATCCTGACACCCAACAGCATATGAGTAACTCTGAGGATCAATGGAAGGAGGAAGGTCGACCAAAGCCTGTCCATGGAAACGGAGGAAAATGCGGCGAAATCAATACCATGTGCACATACGAGCAACGAAACCCCGGCAAGAATATTCAAGATGCGAACTACAGAATGGTCTCTGTCCATACCGAAACGAAGCCTGACAAGGGCGAAACCCTCAAGGAAGAGCATGTCGGCGTCTGGGCACCTTGCGATGGTGTAAGTTGAACCCCTTATCTTTACTCTTCAGAAACTGACGAAGCTAACCATTCTTGCCATTATACAGAGGGGAAGTCCTAAAGATCAGGGAGGTTGCAACACCGTAACCCAGAAAGCCAACATCAATGTCATTCCAGACAACACCCCAGCTGCTCCATACAATCACGACGATTACACAGTTGCGGAATAACATCCATAGTCTGAAGGAACTAGAGTATCTGATTGCATTTAAGAAAAGCAAGCGCTGGCGCCGGGGGGATTGGAATTTGGGCTTATGATTTTCTTCTACTTCTAATGCTCTCTGAGAATACGCAAGTATTCCTCGTGAGGCATGCCTGTATTTATTTAACTAGATTTATTATTTTGCGATAGATGTACTACACATGTTTTCCCCTGATTTTCCCAAGGCCAGTTCATTCAAGCTTTCATTTCTGGCTGCTCTTAAAAGTGACGACCAGGGCCAAATGCCGAGTTCGACCGCAAGGATTAAGATTGAGGCGAGGCGCGGTCCGCTATAGATGCATTGTGTGATTATTCCCAGTGCCTCTAGTTCGTCCGTCACTTTCTCAAGGCCTCTACGATAAAAGACTTGCAGGTCATGCCTAGAATGGGCAAGGATTGGCTACAATGAAATGCTGGAATTCGAGCATTTTGTGGCATTAGAGGCGCCCCGATTCGGTTCCGTACTGGATGGATTGCCCGAGGAAGGCATACATCTGCCTCTCAGTGCCCCAGGTGGTTGTGTTATCAAGACTACCTATGGAGCATACATTAACCATGAATGTGTAAGCCATCTGTAAAGCGAGGAGGATTTTCAGCTGCAACGCCCAAGCTCTATTTTTAGGGGTGGGCGTTAGGCACATCTGCCACCCACGTAAGCGCTACGGCACTGCTTGAGCGGATTACGGGAGATTTCTACGGTACCAAGTATATCATATATCATAACACACTTCCGAGATTTATCCCTCCTCATGCAACGCTACCTAATAAGGCACTCATCAACTGATATAGATATTTGCCGCAGCACTGGGAACAAACACGCTGGTCTGACTTTTCCACCTTCCATCTCCCTATCCTCCAGCTGCTCGACGCAGCGCATGTGCACGCTTCGCCATGGCTTCATTTTCGGACGCGCCCACCGAGGTCATTGACCAGATCCTGAGCGATGTCCCGGCGTCGGACCTGCCCAGCGTCTGCCTTGTGAACAAAGTACTGAGGCGCTCTGCTGAGCCATATCTTTACTCCGCCGCCTCCTTCCAGTGGGATTTTCAATCAGTACCCCGCGTTGATTCTCTTCTCCTCACCCTCTTGCGGAGACCTGAGCTACTCGACTATCTGGATACCGTGACGTTGCAAGGCCATCTCTTCAATGCGAGAACCCCTCCGCCCCCAATAAATATATCGAACATTCCTTTCGATGTATTTATTGCTGCCATTGAAAAAACTGGTGTCGCATTCGCCAGCATGTGGGTTGACAAGTTGAGGTCGCCCAGCACATGCATGTACGCAATGGTTGCCCTCTTGATCACGCAACTTTCCAACACTACTCATCTCACGGTCGGCCACGCTTATATAAACGGCCAATCGCTCGTGCCCAAAGTGCTCAAGGCTAAAATATTCGGCCAACTACCTGCGTTTGAACGACTAAGAGAACTCCGATATCTGAAGCGATGCGATATTTCATCTTTCGAAAATAATGTGGTATTCTCGGATACCATCAATCTCTTCTACCTGCCAACAGTCACGCATATCGAGGTCTCAATGACAAATCCCCGGGATTTTCAGTGGCCAGCAGGCGAGCCGAACTTGGACCATCTCACCTCACTCAAGATCGGATGGCTTTTTGAACCATTCTTAGCTGAGATCTTTAAACGTACCCGAAATTTGAGATCCCTTCACTGGACTTGGGAACACCATGGTGATTGGGTTGGTCCTTGGGAAACGACTATCCTTGACTTTGAAAATATCATGGACGCCTTGCGGTTTCTCAAAGCTTCACTGGAGAAGCTTACATTGGAGTTGTACCTCGGGCTCGATGATGAGTTGGCTGATAATCTCAAGATGACTGTCAGGGGAAATCTGTGCGGTCTACGCAGCTTCCCCCGGATCACACACCTAGACGTCCCATTAACATCGCGCAGAGCGGACAACTCCGATCCTTTGCCGCTAGCTGACTATGCTCCCGATAGCGTCGAGGTTCTCACTCTTTCTGGAAGTGCTTTAGTTGATGATGAATGTCCGCATGAGTGGGATGGGTGGGTAGAACGGGCTGAATTTAAGGATCTAGTTCCTTTGATTAAGGATTTACGTAATGTTCGTCCTTCAAAACTACCACGGCTGCAGCGAGTTGAAATTATCGATGATCATGGTGGGAATATTCGACGTGAAATAGGAGGGCAGATCGAAGCGCTTGATCTCGGTTTCAAGGTTCAGATCATTTAGCTCGGGTTGGCACCTTCTCATTATGACTATTTTTATTTTTATTTGATTAGGCAGAACAATTTAGCGACTTCTTTTGACGGCTCATCGCTTGCTATGTCTGATATCTGATCACTATGCTTTTTCTGTCTACTGTTTAGCCAAGCAGGACCGTAGATAACCAGCTGGGAGAAAACTATAGATCATCCTTCGAATGATTTAGCATGAAGCAAGTGCGTCTGAGATAGCTTTTGGCTTTTGTTCCTCGTATATAATCCGACAAGTTCTAGCATGAACAATTCTCACTTGAGGCGAGAGACGATGTGACACTGATGACCGCGATGTGGGGTAGCATTCCATTGCTTCAAATAGCCAAGACAATCAACCATATGTTTTGTCATAATGTTTCAATCGAGATAGGAAGGTAAAATACGATGCTTATACTTATAGGCCCCCAATTCCTCCAACAAAATCTGATTTCCCGATCAGCTTATCACTCTTCCAACGCGACTTCCTTATCCCCTCATCAGACGTCATCAAACAGCCGAAGACAGCCATGAAGTTTGCTCTATTTCTCGTTGCCATAGGCGCAGCCCTGGCAGCGCCGACTGAGGTGTTCATGAAGGAGGACAATATATTTTGCTGGGACTTGTGTAGCTTTGAAGAGCCCAAATGCCCCGACCAGATGGTACGTCCACCCACAACCCATGATCCTGGGTAAACATCTAACAGCCTGTGACACAGTTTTCGAGCTTCAAGGATCCGTGCTGGACTTGTTGCGGGGATATTTATCTAAGTCACCAATGAACAACCTGGGTTTGCGTTGAGTCGCGGCTCTGTATGCGGGCAGGATTTGTTCCAGGATTAAAAAAAGAGGTCAGGCAAGGGCCACAATGAAATGAGAGGCGGCTCAATAAGTCTTGATTTATTGATCTACAAATTTCTAAGATGAAAGAAAAGGAAGAATATTCTAAGTCCCGCCGCTCGTTGCTTCTTCCTCATCAGCCACTTTGCGTTGTGACTTCTTTCTCCATAGCCTGTAAAACAGAAAGCATCCTCCCGTGGCTGGGACTGTCAGGAGAATCCAGACCCAGAAGCGATCGGTCTCCTTGAGCCAGGGGTTGTCACTGAAAAACGGCATTGATAATACGGTCTAATGATGTGCGCGTTAGCTAGATCATTCGGAAAATGCAGCTTGCAATGATGGAGTTTGGACAGGACCGAGTGAATTGATGAGATAAAGATGACGTGGAACGGGATAAACGTACCGCAAAGGTAGCTGCAGGCAGGAATGCCATTGTGATAATAGCGATCTGGGTAAACATTAGCCACCTTCCAAACATACCCGCCTTTGCCGCTCGTACCGTTCTCATTGCAATGCTGTCTCTCTTCATCTCGATAGCAAGTTGGTGTGATGCATCAGCCATTTTGCGACCAACATCTGTATCGGCCCGCATCGCCCTCAGTATCTCTTCCATGGCCCTGCCGTTGGCAACAAGCAGTCTGTCGCTGTTGATCTGGATGCGGTTAAAGAGCTACAGACAGCCAACTGTCAGTCCGGGGACGATCGAATACGACCCAGGAGATTCGGATGAGACACTTACAAGATCCAGGATATTTTGAGTCTTCTTTTCCAGCTCTGTAGCAAAGTCAAGCGATGCTTCGATCTGTGAAAGAACCTGGTTGAAGCCCCGGTTCGCCTTTTCCAGCCCTTCGTCCTCGCCTTCTCCCTCTCTGTCGGAATACACAGAATCGTAAAATTCAATCAAATCTGTCACGATTCCCTGTAGAGACTTGAGCTCCGACAAGTAACGATGCAGATGCGCAGAAATCGAATGAAGCGCCCGGCTCAACTTTGTAAGCGTGGCTTCTGGCGTCACACCGGCCGCATCAAGCTCCGACTGAAGCTTCATCTCGTATGCGATGAGCTGCTCGTTCACACTGTTGAGCGAGTTGGTCCACCACCGCACGGCGCTGCTGATGTAGACGAGGTGGACGAATGCGCCGTTGCAGTGCCTCGTGCTCGTCTCATCCGTGCTCTTCTGGTGCTTCATCACCTCGGCGATGCGGGTTTGTGGCTCCTGGGCGACCTTGCACCATCGCCCGTGCATGAAATCGAACGTCACTACCGTCACCTTCTTAGAGCTCGGGTCTACTCTGGTGAAGACGCCTATACAGGAGCGAAATATGTTTCGTCGAGCGTTGGGGAGGTGAAGCTTGTGGAATGGGTTCATCTGCCCTGCGCCTCTCTCGTCTTCTGCAATTCCCGCTTGGGGCTCCATCTGCACGCGGACGGGGATGAAATACCAGCAGTCGAACATTTGGGAGACATCATTGTCAATTTTGAGCTGTCGAAATCCTCTGCCGTTGGGGAGGTAGTGGCGAGAAAGCGCAAAGATGAAGGCCGAGGGAAGGGTCAGTCGTGTGGCCAGCGCCTCGAAGCTTGGCGCTGATATTTGCAGTTTTTCTTGCTCGGCTGGCATGAGAGGGTTCGCAACTAGATCTTTGTGTACGAAACTATGGGTGATTGGTAAGCTCTCTGAGACGCAAGGGCAGGATCTGATATTTCATCTTACAAGAATTCGATGCTGTTGTTGGCTGATACGTCGGGCTGCAAATGCGGTCAGTGAGAAGAACAAGTGAAACAGACGGCATTAAGATGGAATCCATCCAGGCTGTCTGATTTGAAAGGATTACCAATCTGGTGATGTCCGCGCGGGATCTCAGCGTCAGTTCCTGGGGTTCTCCCTCAGATTGGTAGTGAACATAATTGATGTTTGTAGTAGCCGATAATTGTGACTGCTGGAAGCTCTCGAACGACTGTGAAATTGATTTGGCGTGCTCACTGAATTGTCACGGATGTGTTAGTAACAGGTGTAATTCTGTGGCACAGATACCGGCAACATAACAATGATTTCCTACTTACAGCTCTGGTGCTTGAGCGGCCTTGTATGCCTTGGTCTTGCTCTGCCTAGATGCCATATTCACGGCACACTGTAACGACTCCGTGAAAGAAAAACAAAGGTTGAAGCAATGGGCTGGGTGGTTGAGAGGCCCTCGTCATATTGCTGCGTCAAGACCGGCCAGTTCAGCTGAACGACTCTAGCGCTGCTGGAAAGCCTACGTCCAGGGTCCAGCCGTCATTCTACTGAGCAAAGTAACATTCGCCAATTGCTTCTTGTACAGCCTCTGCAGGGGTCTGACATGGGTGTCGGATCTCGAACTACTTCAGTGGCAAGTGTCGCTGTGTTACCACTAATGTGAGCTTGCTGCCCAAGCGAATCACTCATTATCTCTTGACCAAACCTCCAAACACCGTCCCTTGCCTCGATACGTTGGAAGTTTCTTCTGCTCTCCAAATGGCGGGTGGCAGGCGAAAACAGCGGTACGCCGCATCCAACCTGGATCCGTCTTGGAATGTCCAGGACGAAATGCCAGGAGAAGGAAGCCAGTTCTTTATTCCAGCAGAAGCAGCAGCGGAAAGGCCTGACCAAGCAATCGACGCTCAATCCCCCACTATCTCTCGCCAGGTCACTCCGCACTCTGATGCCTTCTCGCCGCCTCGCGCTACACCAGCCCAAGATCAGCAACCAACCACTCAACAATTACAATCCCAGTCGCAATCCCCCTCTCACCTGGAGGTCCTCGAGCTCCCAGTAACACGGGGCAGCACACCGTCCCGACATTCGCGCGATGGTGAGGAATCGGCCTCGACCGTCAGCTCCTCGGCGCCATCACGTTCAGCCATGGGCAAGAAGAAGCGATATGTGACAGAGCATTCAGCCGACTGGGTAGAGGAGGACCTTGTCTATCCAGCTGGTCCCAGTCTCGGGCCCTACCCACAGCAGACCCTGGCCGCGATGCCGCATCAGCCGCAGCAGATGCAACCATCATCGTCAATAGTTGCACAGCCCCCAGATCTAACGACGCCATCCTCCATGGCCACGACGTCCCCTGCCCTCTCCATCTTCCGCGGCGGCGGCCACCAGACCAACAGCCCGGGACAGGATGCGCCTGCGATACAGCCTGGAGCGCCGTCTGCGTCATCGCCAGCGTCGCCATTCGCAGGCGTGGGACAGCCAAGTGCTCATCAAGCTCAACAGGCGCCGGATAGCCATCTCGGTGTCATTGTCGAGGAGCAGCAGCAGCAGACTGGTCCTCCAGAACCGCCGCCGCCGCCACAACCACATCCGCAGGCTCTACCAGCTCAGGCAAAGAGAAAGGGATGGTCTAGGCTCCTGCGGAGGGGCTGATGCGGGTGATCTGTCACTACCCATTCATCCCTCGGGTTTAGTGCAGGACGCCTCGCCTCCATATTCACCAATGTGTGTAGCGGCGGATGCGCCCTATGTCTGCACAGATGTGAGAAGCAGTCTGGTTCGCATTTGAGGCGGACTGGCGGCATTCAGCTGTAGGCAACATCGGTAGCTATGACGACAGTGGAACAGCTTCCAGTCATAGATTTTAATAAAATTCTTTTGGTGCCCAAGATTGCTGTCTTCTCTACTCCGTGTCTCCAAAGCCTTGTTCATTGACCTGGTGCATCACATCGCAATGACCAAATCAGAGCCCACGACACCGAACCAGCCGATTCCTCCCAAGGAGTCTTGGAGCAATGGCCTCCTCCACGGGCTCAGGAAGAGTAAGCTCACAGAGGGGCCCTGACCTCAGAAGGAGCTATCGACTAACTTGCAGTGCAGAGGTCCTCCATCGCCACTCCAAGAGCCAGTCGTCGTTTTCATCATCTGGTGATCAGACCCCAACTGCGTCCAGCAGCAACAATACTTCGCAATTCCTTGCTTCACCGGTACAAGCGACACCCCCGATCAGTCCTCATCAGTTCCAGTACCCATATCCATACTCGCCTATTCCACCCGGCCCTCCAAGTCTGAGGCAAGCCGACATCGACCGCTTCGAAGGTTTTCAACAGCAACTGCCTCCTCCGACCCAAGCCAATCCCAATGGACCGCTTTCAATGTGCTTTGCCGTTGACGTCTCAGGCAGCACTCGAGGTCGGGTCCTACGAGAGGAACAGGCAGCCATCGATGAGCTGGGAAGTGCTCTGACCAAGGGCGGACAGTTCTCCAAGGATGAGGCATGGATCTTACCTTGGGATGACAGAGCACACTCCCGTCGCCCGTTGAACGGCGCCATGAGCCTCGTCTCCGGAGCTGGGACACGTCCGTCGGCCGTCATCAACGATGCCATTCACAAATACACCCTCCAGAATTCAGGTCTCTGGTGTCTGATGACAGACGGTTACATCGACAAGCTCGAGGTGCAGAGCTTTGCCAACGCGATCCCAAGAGCCGGCATCCACGGCACCGCATGCATCATCGTCACATTCGGCTGGTACCAGCGGTCGCCCTTCGAGTGCAACGTGTCCGTCGGCATGTCCGTCTTCGCCGTCGCTCCGCATTGCCTGTTTCTCTACCACGGGATCCAGGATAGCAAAGTGTATGTCTTCCAGGCCAAGGGCTGCTTCGAGAAGCTGCTGCCGGAGGACAAACGCTTCGTCGCGTTCAACGCATCTACACAATGGCGAGACCTGCACTCTGTCTCCTATGATGAGGTGGCCCAGGTGCAGGTGCCTCGGCCGATCAAGCTATCCGTAGACTCTGTTCTGCTCCCCTCGGGTAAAACATTTGACATGCGATCCATCTACGACAACAGTGTCTCTCAACAAGATCAGATGGATCTGCTCGCCGATTATTCATCTCTCGATGTCGTTCTCCTCGCTGCCAAGACGAGGGGAAAGAGCGCTGCGGTGAAGAACTGGGCGGAGAAGGCTCGTAAGGATAATGAATCCAGGCAGCCGAAGTCAATTAATTGTGAAGATTTGAATGGGAAGGGCACCTCTCAACTCAAGAAGCTTATCACCCTCATCACGAGTTCAGACGACCCAGATGCCTTCTGGGACATGCTTCGAAGCGAGGCGTCTTCAAACAAGCCGCAGATCGAGTCGCTCAAGAAAGAACTCAGGTGGCAGCATAAGGTCAACTGGGACACGTTTGAGAATAAAGTCCGCGAAGAGGCCGAGCTGCCCGGGAAGGTGAACATGGCCTTCGATGAGGTATTGACTGCCATCTCAACCTACGAGACAAAAGCCAACCAAGACACACCCGCCGCGCTCACCCCCTTGTCTTCGCCCATGCCCACATCACCACCCTTTGATCCCAATGATGCATCCGATGACGATGATGCTGGAACCCCACGCCTTTATTCCAATCAATACGTCCCTCCTCCCGCTCCAACGAGCCCCAACATGCCACGCATGAGCCCCCTTTCACCATCGGCGGGCCCCGTGTTCCAGCAATACAACGGCTTCGTTCATCCATCTGCAATGTTCAACCCTGGTACCGGACCACCTGTTATAGGCCCCTCTCACGTTTTGCGATCGCCTCCCATGAGTCCCGGAAACATCCCTCCCTCCAGCTACGCCATGACATTCCTGTCAGATTTCACAGATCCTTCGCCTCCCAGATATCCTTCACAGAACCGCGGCCAAAACTATAGTACCTGTTTACTCTGCGGCAAAGAATCATCCCTTCAAACCTTGCTACTCCAGTCAAACCCCACGACAGAGGGCACCCGGAATCTGCCAGCGCCAAACACCCGCTCTGGCCATCGGTATCCTCTAGTGCTAGGCAGCTACGCCGAGACCGACGTCGTCCTCCCCATGGTATGCTGCGACGGGTGCGCCTTTCTCTTCCTCCGCGCCGGCGAACTCCCCAACGGAGGGGGTCGAATCGCCGCTGCCCTGCCCCTGGTCCCACTGCACGTGTCTTCCAACCGGAAGAAGTGGGTTGAGACCCTCAGCGCCGTGTACGACCACCGCTTCAGCGATAGGATCGTCCTCCTCGTCTTCCTGTCCACGCTCTGCTCCACCATCGAGGACATTGCCGAGAGTGACGACGCGGGTGTCCAGCGCGTCCGGGATTCTCTTGAGTGGTGCTGCAGGGCCATCTCCCGCCTCTCAGGCGTGTCTACACTGGCTGGCCTCACACCTGTGGGCAGTCCCCTGACTGGCATGATAGACGAGAGGATGCCCATGCAGGACACGATCCGCCTGGCGTTCTCCAATGTGGGGATCAAGCCCACGGCCACGGAGTCGCCGCTGCTTGGCTACCCGATCCACGGATTTGTTACCCTCGTTAGGCTTGCTTCCCTATTCGACACCATCGAAGCTGCAGAGATTGAGCTATTTGTCTGGAAGAGGCTCTGCCATTACCTTGTGGAGCAGCACTCACACATGCAAGCTAGAATAGGGATCTCCGAGGCGAACGAGAAGCTGAATGCCTTCCTGTTCGACGGCTCTGCGCAGGACAAGGTCACCCTATCCGACGGCAGGACGGCGCGATCAGTCTGCCACATGAGTGATCTAATGGTCACGCATCTACTAAACCAGGACGCAGTCGATCAATTCCATCGGATGGAGGACTATTTTGGCGTGATGCAGAGCGCGAGCAGCAAATACAAAAACGCGCTGGCCGTCTTTCTACACATCTTCAACGAGGGTCTCAAGAACCAAACACGGGTTACTAATGCCGCCGAGTTCTTCATCCAGTTGAGATACCGGGCAGATAAGCTTGTGCTGCGGAACGGGTCGCTGAATAACATCGTGGAGGAGCCAAAGGCGACTGATGAGGCTATGGCTGTTGGGTCGATTGATCTAATCTACAAGCTGGATAATTTAGACTGATTAGGGTCTTGATGAATGAGATTGTATTTTCGGGTTCGTTCCAGGGGACTCATGGAGATTGCCATCAGGATAATAATAATATTAGGGAGGAAAGTGACTGCATGTGCCATGATGTTTTTCATTATACTATCCGGATATCTAAGAAATACTGCTTTAATTTCAATATATTACAAACTTGAGCCTCAAATAGCTAGTTTAAACTTCTCTTTCTCTACAATCACTGAAGAAACGAAAACAAAGAAAAATAAAAGGGTATTCCATGCAACATTCCCCATCACGGCCAACCCGGGCCACCATTCTTCACCAACTCCTCCCCAGTCCAGTCCCACAGCCTCTTCGCAAGCCCATCATCGTTCGTCTGCTTGCTCTCCCGCCCAGCCGCGCCTATCGGCTCGTAATAACGTCCATTAATAACACCTTTGCTAAAACTCGCCCACAGCCCCGTCTTTGCTCCCTCGTCCGGGTTGACACCGGTCAGAGCCAGGGCCGGTTTAAGGATCAAGTACCGGATGGCCCATGGCAGATCCTTGTCGCCGCTGTACGCTCCCGTCTTAACACCGCCGGGATGGACGGATGCTGAAGTAATCTGCGGATAGCGCTTTGCCAGCTCATACACGAAGAGGGACTTAGCGAGCATGGACTGGGCATAGAGGGCTCGCCCGGTGAAAGATTTCATATCTGACTTAAGGTGGTCGAATTCTATCCCTTCCTTGAGTCCAAAGATCTTGTGTGATGCTGACGTTGTGCTGACGATCCGCACGTCGGCTCCCGGAAGCTTGGCCGTCTCGAGCATCAGAGGCAGGAGAAGCTGCGTGAGCAGTGCATGTCCGACGTGGTTGGTTCCGAGCTGGATCTCATAGCCCTCTTTCGTATTCGTGTGCGGCACCATGGCGACACCGCCATTGAGATGGAGGATGTCCAGTCGATCCGACTCAGAAGTCACGCGAGCCGCCGCCGCCTTGACGGACTGGAGGGAGGCAAGGTCGAGATCGAGAATCTCGATGCTGGCCGTGGAGGCGGTCTTGGAACTTGAACTGATCCGCTCGAGGGCTTCCTCGGCCCTAACTCGAGAACGGGCAGCGAGGTAGATCTTCTTGGGCTTGTGCTGGGCAAACGCTTTGACGGCCGCTTCGCCGAGGCCAGAGTTTGCTCCGGTCACCAGGCATATCTTTTCACCAAGATCTGGGATATCGACACTGGGGTTGAAATGAGGCATTTGGGGGGCTCTGGGGGTTTGATAAAGCTAAGTTTCACCTAAGATCCAAAGGAACTGTTTAGCTGATTATGTGGTGAGTGAGGATTGCAGGAAGACTGTTGATCCATTCAGGGTGTCTTATTTATACACAAATTTCTCTGTTCCATCGGTTTATTAGGCCATTATACCATCCGTTAAGTCCTTATTCCGCGATTTGCATTTGTCATTGGCAACTTGACCTGAATCAGTGCGAAACCTCTGGTCAGGGTCCGATTCAGCCCAGTGCCAAGCCTTTTGTGTTTACCCGATTTGGCAATCGTTGGAGATCTCCGGAGTTTATCTCAGCCAAGGCCCGTAAACATAAGATGTCACCTCCATATCCAGTTCGTTTGAAAGCTTAAAGATTAATTTTGGAGCTGCCGTCGTACCAAGGCATTGACACGTGTGGAAAACTCTATAACGGTGACTTCAAATCAGAATCCAGATGGTCAATGTTGCATGTACACGGCCTTTCATTCATGAATGGCTGGAGCAAAATCCTGGTTCACTACCTAGCTCTACCCGCGACTACCATTTGAGATTCTCTGCTGATGCAAGCGGTTGCTTGTGCCAGTTCCTTGCATCCGATGTAGTGTTCGTTTGGATCCTTGCAATATCCTCTGCCGACGGTGTTCTCCACTTCCAAAGCTGGGTGTACTCGTTGCTCTTACCCTCAAGAACGTCGACAACGTATTCGCCAAGAACCGGGAGAACTTTAAAGCCTAGGAATTCAATGGTCAGCAAATCTTTCAGGTTAAGTAAAGAAGAAGAAACCAATAATTCATACCGTGTCCACTGCCGCCTGTGACAAAAATAAGGCCCTCTGTTGAAGGAACTCTGTCCACGATAAACTGTAGATCGACTGTATCCGTGTACCAGCACATTTTGGCCAAGGTAAGGCCTCCAACCAGTTCCGGCAAATTCTCTTTGATTAACGCCATTGTTTCCTCCAAGGGGGACAGAAGCGGCCCACATTGGCTCTCGATCTCCTCGATAGTCACAGGGACCGAAATGAGAGCCTCTTGCGAAGTCGATGCCACTGGGTTTGTCCATTTGGGCGATCGATACGAGATCTTTAAATTTCCGTGTCCTAAGAGATAAGTTAGGTTTGGGGAATGTGACGACCAGATTGACAAGCATGAGGAGAAAAAGTAATTCGTACTGTCCACTGGAAAGCCTGTGAGGCCACCACTTTCAGATTTTCCAGAATAATTCCATGCCCAGGTGGGGAAGACATCAGCCTCGTATCGGTGCCGGAGATGCTCGGGTCCATTGACGAAAATGAAGTTGCCAGCAGTTGCGGTCACGAATGACTGCAGTTCCGATACAATTTGTGGTGTATATGGTCCGGCTGCCACAATCACATAATCAGCCCTGTGCTCTTTCCCGTCTTTGGTTTTGATTCCAATAACACGGTTGGGCTCATTCTCGGCACGGATGAACCCGGTAAATTCTCCTTGGCCCGGACCGGAGATTGTTGTGGCGCCTCCGAACTTAGCCAGCTGGAGAGCATAGTTGCATGCAAGGTCTGCTTGGACCATGCCCGCATTTGCGTCAAATACACCATCCAGTGGCAAGCTCCGCTCTCGCCTGTTGAACTGGTCGAACCGGGGCCCGTACCATCCTTGCTCCCGGGCTCTCTTCAAGTCCTCATGGTTCTTAAGGAAGAACTGGGTGTCACCAAGCTCGACAAGCTTCAGAGTATTGAAAGTAGCAATATCGACATCCTGGGGTCTCCCAATATCAGTCACCCGGGCCCAGCCAGAATGAGAGAACAACTCGACGCCAGAGTCGGCATTTCACTGCTTCCAAGTTCCAATGGCCCGGTTTGCAAGGTCTTGAAGGGGCTTGTTCAATCCATAGGCGCTACGGATCACCTTGTGGCTATCTAGTAATCATGAGTTCTTTGCATTTGATAATTAGGGCTATCAAAGTAATAGCAGACTCACCTGCAGACGCTGAATCGCCACCACTGAATGGAGAGTAGGCAGACTGGTGATAATCTTGCTTATCAAAGATCGTCACGTTCTTGAACCCTCGTTGCTGCAGATGAATGGCCGTGGAAAGGCCAAAGACCCCCGCGCCTGAGCAGTACCGCCTTTGTTAGCCAGTTGGATTGATTCAACTGTTGACGCTTTTACCCACCGATGATGATAAAAGAGCTACTAGGACTAGCTATAATCGCGATCACAGACTGATGTTTAACGAAAGTATACCCGGCAACATTCCCGGATGCTCCTAAATCGTGCTACTGGAGTTAAAGATAGTATTATACCTGCTCAGCCAACCATCAGTGGGTCAAGAAATACCCATAGACTTTGTCCTCCATGCTATAGAGACTTTGGGTAATTGCTCAGATTATTCAAGATCGCACGTGTGACATGATTCTGTTCGCCGTCTCCATATTCAAGCAACGCACTATTTGGTTATCTGGATGCCAATGAGCCAAATCGGATTGCAGCCAATCAACTTTCCCAGCTTGGAGCTATATATGTGGGGTAGAAATGATGTAATGCCTCGCCGATATTGTGCCATTTCGAAACAAGAAGCGAAATCGGACGAATTCCTAGTCGGCGACTAACAGTTGCTAGAACGCCAGGTATTAAGGAACTCGCTGGGATCTCGGATCCACCAGCTCGCCGTGAAGAGGGCACCTCGGATGAATAAGATCCCATGCTAGAATTCTCTAATCTGGCGTTCAAATGTTGGAATCACCGGCCCTCAATATGTCACCCATCAGGAGAGTTGCAGTCATCGGTGCTGGTCCGTCTGGGGCCGCAGCCGCGGAAGCACTGAAACAGGCTCAGGCCTTTGACGTGATTCGAGTCTTTGAGCGTAGAGGCGAGGTGGGCGGCGCATGGTATGTAACATGACACATCTGCTCATTCTAGACTATTGTTGCTGATTAAATGGAAATAGGAATTTTGACCCAGCGCCCAATGTACCTATAGCAGATCCTCTGGTTCATCCCAGTGCAGCAGATCCTCCACTACAACCGCCGGCTGAACTCCCAGCCACTACGCCAAAGAGTTCGACAGAGAGATGGGTCACAGCGCCTGTATACGAGAATCTTACCACCAACGTCAACGTTGTAAGATCATACAAGCGAAACCGAGTGCATTCCGGCATACTGACACCAAGTCCGATAGGAAATAATGTCATATACCTATCTTCATTTCACTGACGTAGACAAAACACCCCTGGCAGAAGACCATGATCCAATGTTTCCTTCTGCAGCCCGGGTGTTAAACTATATCCAAACTCTCCATAACAGGCACTCGGACTACTTGGTCCTAAATACTACCTTGGAAAGGGCAGTCAAACAAGATAATGAATGGCATTTGACGTTGAGACAGGCGGATAACGAAACAGACTACTGGTACGAAGAGTCTTTCGACGCTCTTGTCGTCGCCACTGGCATCTATTCTGTCCCTAGAATACCAGATATCCCAGGGCTCCATGACTACAATCGCAGCTTTCCAGGGAGGGCATTACACTCTAAGTACTTCCGGTCGGTAGAAGGTTTCAAAGCTCAGGTATGTCTTACTCATTGACGCTTAAGAAGGAACAGCACACTAACAATCCGGATCAACAGTCGGTCTTGGTAGTCGGAAACGGCATAACTGCACTTGATCTCATCCGGGACCTCATGCCAGTGGTATCAAAGCTTACAGTTGCTCACCGATCTCCCAGCTGGATGTATCCCACGTCCCTGGTGGGGGTTCCTGGGATATCTGCTCGTTCCCAGCTCCAACGTCTGGACCCGGAAAATGGGGACTGTTTCTTCGCAGACGGAGGACCTCCCTTCCGCCCAGACGCCATTATCTTTGCCACGGGATATCATGTTTCATTTCCGTTCTTATCCCCGCCGTACGCTAGCCACAATCACGGTAGCTCCTTGGCCGCGGATTGGGTCCCTGGAACGTATCTACACACATTCCATCAACAGGACCCAACATTATCCTTTGTCGGGCTCGTCCAAAACAGTGTTTCATTTCGGATTTTCGAGTATCAAGCGGCTATTGTTGCAGCATTTCTTGCGGGAAGACTCAAACTACCTGTCTTGGAAGAAATGCAACGCTGGGAGAAAGAGCGGCTGGAAGAAGTGAACAACAACTCAGCCCTGTTTCACTACAACAAATACCCAAACAGCGTCGAGTTCCTAAACCAGTTGCATGCCCTGCTGCAGCGGACCACTGGGCCTGGGCTGCAGCTTCACAGTTGGCAGGATGAATGGACCCCGAAATACATAGCAGGCATTAAGGAGAGGAAACGCAGGGTTGAGAACCTAAAGACTCTCCACATCACCGGAACTGTATTGTAACTAGCCAGAATAGCCTGAGAGATCAAAACGTTTTTGGATCCTGAGAGTTTTCAGTCCGCAATTATAAGCCCAGAGGGACAAGAGGTTGCATTCACACCATCTATCATCTTCCATTCCTGGCATCAGAACAACGTGCTATCCGAAAACAGACGAGCTTTGTTAGTACCCACCTCCTCTAACATGCATCATCTGGTTTCATTCTATCTTGTACCTTTAGCAACATTGCCTTCATCACTTTCTTCGGCAACGCCGCTGGTCTTGTCTCAAGCAACGTCTTTACTCCGGACAGCGCCCCTAAGTATATTCCAGCTCTTGTCACCAACTACGCCTTCCTTGCTGCTGCCATTTTGGCCACCCTTTCTATGAGACTCTGGATGCAGCGTCAAAACGCTCTGCGAAACAAGGCCAAAGGTGTCAAGTGGACAAGTGCAGATGTGCCAGCGCATCTGTTGATTGCTAGTTCGACTGAGAACCCTCATCAAAACCCCAACTTCCGCTTCGTTATTCAGACGGGAAAGGCCTAATGAGTCTAGTATCTCCTAGGAAGTCGAAGATCCTGTTTACTAGCACTACCCATAGACAATCATCAAAAGTAGCCTCGTTGATATACCCCGGCACTACATAGATCAAACATCAAGCAACTTACTCATGCTGTAGTTAAAATGATGGCTCGGTCTGACTTATTAGGAATATGCTAGGATAACACGCCCTCGGGCATCAACAGACCTATTCATCCAACCATAGCATTGTGATACCTGAAGTTAGTGCTGGCCCATTGTTACCGAACGATAGAGCGTGCATAGAGCCAGCTGGTGCTGAGTTCAAGACGAAAACCATATCCGCTATAGCAACGCCCCTACCAGTGCCATCTCCAGATGAAATCTATTTCTGCTTCCTCCTTAATTACTCATCGTGTGTTATTTAGCGCGGCAGCAGCCGGCGCACAGGCGTACAGATTGTGTTCAACTACGAAAACAGATATAATGGCAATCTCAATCTGATTGTTACTATATAATCTTTGTACAGGGAGGACAATTGGTGGAGACGAAGGATTTTCATCCGGCTTTGCCGAAGACTGGGGAGCAAGCAGAGGCCATTTGGGCTTAGTATCAGTTCATATTAGAGAGCCTGTTTGCACTCATACTTATGGCACTGGGGAAAACGCTGATTGAATGCTTATGTATTTATCATTTCTCTTCTTTTTTTCGTTAAAAGTGCTACTTGGATGGTGTTCCAAAAAGTGAACATGAGATATTCTTCCGGGGCCGAGGCTCAACACAGCCAACCCAGTCCAGTTATGCGAAGAAAAAGGATAATGGCCTACCTAGCTTACTATACATTGCCCTAGCCTTTGCCTTCACCATCAATCCCACTGGTGAGTTGAGTCTAGAAGAGGATCCGCTTATCACTTCCTCCTTTGGGGGCATATTCGCGATCCTTGCCGGCTTAAAAGTGCCGGCTGAGGGGGCTGCAAGGATAGTGAATACTACCAACCCACATACCGGTATCAGGGGTTTTCATCAGCAGGGTTGCCCCAGCACGGGAGTTCAGACCAGACTACCGCCTCTTTCTCTTGTGACT
The DNA here is from genome assembly GCA_026958235.1 of Clonostachys rosea. Lineage (NCBI taxonomy): Eukaryota > Fungi > Ascomycota > Sordariomycetes > Hypocreales > Bionectriaceae > Clonostachys > Clonostachys rosea. The sequence goes on from CP110207.1 coordinate 1,773,469, forward strand.
TGCCTCGCGAGGAGAAACGAAATTGCCATGGTCCGAGCTTCGTGCTCTACCATCGCGCTTTAGTTGCAATTACACTCTGCAGTTATCAGGCATCCCCATGGACAAGTACCTCTCCAACTTTTTAACAGCGATAACTGGGCAACCATCTATGCAGGATGACTGCTTGTAGGTTAGCTTCGTCTATCCTGATCACACAATTAACTCTGTGATAGTTCACCACCAATGCCAGGGTTAATATCCCCATTCCGACCAGCAGTTCCATTAAACCGTATGCCACCATGTTAGCAATTTAGGTATACTTCAACGTGAAAATCAAATCAGAGAAGACACAGGAAATCAAAGTAATAGTGTTATATATTTGGAATCTTGATAATGCATATCCCTATCCAAACACCACTTTGTGTTTTTTATATCCAATAACCAAATTCCACCCTAACCACTCCCGACAACGTTCCAAAGCCTATTGCAGCGAATGCTCGCGTTATTGACAAGGCAGGAGCTCGCCGAATAGAGACATTGCCCAGAGTAGTTCCAAACAGATAAGCCAAAATCTTTAGACGGTATCGTACAAACAGGTATTATCAAGGAATGACCTTCCTTTTCGCAGTCCTGCTCCCCCAAAATCACTGTAGAACCTTCACCCCGACACTTTACAGGCTGCGGCGGCCGCGGCTGCGAGAGTTGCGCTGAGGGCTGGGAGGCGTGATGACGATAGGAGGAGGAGTGGGGGGAGGAGTAGGAGGGGGCGTGTTCCTCCTCTTCTCGATATCTCCAAGGCTTCGGCGACCACGGCTGCGAGAGTTGCGCTGGGGGCTGGGAGGAGTGATAACGATAGGAGGAGGAGTGGGAGGAGGGGTAGGAGGGGGAGTATTTCTCCTCGGGCTAAGATCTCCAAGACTGCGACGGCCACGGCTGCGAGAGTTGCGCTGGGGGCTAGGAGGCGTGATGATGATAGGAGGAGGAGTAGGAGGAGGAGTAGGAGGGGGAGTGTTTCTCCTCGGGCTAAGATCTCCAAGACTGCGACGGCCACGGCTGCGAGAGTTGCGCTGGGGGCTAGGAGGCGTGATGATAATAGGCGGAGGAGTAGGAGGGGGAGTAGGAGGGGGAGTGTTCCTCCTCGGGCTGAGACCTCCGTCAAGGCTTCGGCGACCACGGCTGCGAGAGTTGCGCTGGGGGCTGGGAGGAGTGATGATGATCGGGGGAGGCGTAGGAGGAGGAGTAGGAGGAGGAGTGTTCCTTCTCTTGCTGAGACCTCCGTCCAGGCTTCGACGGCCACGGCTGCGAGAGTTGCGCTGGGGGCTAGGAGGCGTGATAATGATCGGTGGAGGGGTAGGAGGGGGAGTGGGAGGTGGAGTGTTCCTCCTCTTCCCGAGACTTCGGCGGCCACGGCTGCGAGAGTTACGCTGAGGGCTGGGAGGCGTGATAATGATCGGGGGAGGCGTAGGAGGGGGAGTAGGAGGGGGAGTGTTCCTCCTCTTCCCGAGACCTCCGTTGACGCCTCGTCGTCCCAGGCCACGGCGGTGGCGCTGTCGAGCATTACGTTGAGGGCTGGGAGGCGTGATAACGATGGGAGGTGGAGTTGGTGGAGGAGTAGGAGGAGGAGTGTTCCTCCTCACCTCCAGATCACCTCCCTCGACGTCGCGGGCCTCGAGATCCTCGTCGTCACGGATTTCGAGCTCCTCCTCAACGATGTCGCGGGTGTCAAGTTCATCCTCGAGGACATCGCGTGCCTCGAAGAGGTAGCCGCCATCAGAGACATCGTTCTCACCACGGGCGACAAGCTCATTGTCCTCCAAAGAGTCGGCGACCACCTGTTGGCCGAGGCCAAAAAGGAGGGTCGAGATAACGGAAACTTGCTTGATGGAAACCATCATGAATGAAAGATTGCTGTTGACCAGCTAACAGAAAACTTTACAAAGGAAATGATGAGATGAGAAAAAAGGGAAAGAAAATTGTATAAAAAAGAAGTTGATATGAATGAAGAGTTCCTTTCCGTCAACTGCACGAAAAGCTCATCTTATATAGTTCCTGCTGATCGTTCCAGAGGTTCCTTCTCCCGTAATCCAGAGAGCATGGCCGACCAGGGTGAAGTAAAAATAACTGTGCCTGAATCCTGCATCTCACCCTCGATCCTTTAGTCAATACATTCCCGTTGCAGGATTAGCGGCAGTCGCTAACTTGCCTCCTTCCCCCAGCAATCGATCCCAAAGAAGCACGGTAAGTGTTTTAGTGAGAGTACTGCGACCGCTCAAATTACACCCCTTTCCTAGGGGAACAGAGACAAGATCTTTTGCTGACTTTGCCAATTTACTGTAAGGTTCGCCATGAAGCGTTCAGTGGTTCTAGGCTCTTGGATCTGCCCTAAGCTCTGTGATTCAGAGAGGCCAACATTGCTACAGGTATCCACAGTTATGTATGCCGTTTGCCGTCCCAGCAGCCTGATGAACCTATGAATAGCATCTGGGAACTAGCAAACTAGTGCCTCGGGCTATGCGACCCAAGTCGGTTCAATGCTGAACCCACGAGAGTGGACCAGTCACCAGTCCAGCCAAAGAACGTCCCGCGAGAACGGACAAGAATGGCCGCCCCAACAAGCACGCGACAGTTGGAGCGGAGTCACATCTGGATTGGAAATTAACCCAACTAGCTGGAAACAGACCTGTTCCTCAATCCGGCAGCCATATCGCTAAGCAAGGTTGTCCAGGTAGGCAATCCACTTGCCGTCCTGGACCTCATGCAAGCCCCCAGGCAATAGCCAGGAATAGTGGACAAAGCTGACGCCTCGGCCGCCTCGCTAAATGACAGCCCTCCAAAGTGGCATAAGAGCATGGGGAGGTTTGTATCCAGCAAGCTTCAAGAAGTGTTTCCCTCTCAACATTTTGCCCTTTTCTTTTGAGGCACAGTCTGCCAATCAACTCTGAAAGTGGAAGCTCCAGCTGTACAAACATGTACCGGCTCCTACGCCTGCGAACCAAGCCGTAACTGCCGTGTCCATAAGAGGAGGAATATGCCGATGATGATCCTAATCATCCTCCCCTGCATTCCCCGCCCCTTGACCATGCCAAACAGCTAGTCCCGAACCCCCTGGCTTCATCGCGAACCGCTTCGTGGTGGCCCACAAAATGATGACTAGAGCTGACGGGATTCATTCTTTCGGGCATCGCGTGTTCCAAAGTCGCATGTCTGTCCCTGAGGAGATTAGCTTCTGACGTGATACAAATGTACCGGGTCTCGACGTGTTTCTCAGGGCCGAACACGCCAAACGCGTGCGTACATGGAAAATGAGATAGCGTCTGTACGACACTGACCGTACTGTGTAAGCGGCCTGGAGGATTCGACGCGGAGCGCGAACCTGCGAACCCTGAAGCGAACCCTGCTCAGCCCGGGTCAGGCGATCCTAGCTCTGGTGGGTGACTAGTATGATCAGCAAGCCGCTCTTAACGAGAATAGTATTGGAAGGCTGAGGCTGGGGTCAAAGACCAGAGAGTTCAGCCCATGCCGATGCTTGCTATCTGCACTACCCTGTATACACATTTCGCATTGTTCGAAATCCCTCTTAGACAGTTCTACAATCAATGGCAGACGATTAACATACATATGATTTCAATCTCTCCGCGAGGACTTTTATTTTGAAATTAATCGTAATAGCTCAGAGTTCAGAACACATGTTGTGTTCAAAACGGGGAATAACGTGTGGTCCACGATATTCGCTTGTTGCTGACGATTAGTTCACAAACAAATGTATGAACATGGCTTCACCGAGTCTTAGACAGGCATAGGATCATAATATTAGAAACAATAAATTCAAGTAACCTTTCTCATTGCTTTCGTCTTGAACCGCACATTTTACGCAATTAGGTCTAGTCATTCGTGCTCCTCTTCAGCGACACACGTCCTTGTTGAGCGATTATGCGGAGAATTAATAATATATTTAAATTACCTATCGGCTCGGTACGTAAAAATGCGTTCTACCGGTACATGAGGTACTTTCGTAAATTTCTGCCTCCGCCTGAGGTGAAAGTCGATAACCAAATCACGTGAGCTAACACCTGGAATGGCATAAACTAGGCTGTACCCTGGTTATCTTTGGCTCTCCATTTCCTGCTAGATTTTCATGAGGATAAGCAGCCCCAAACATACCCCGGCAATACATCACACGAGCCATCCTTCACGTTCCCGTCTAAGGCTGACTGGGCATCCCCTGTGTAAGAGAAATTTAATTTAAATGGTATGGTCGGTCTGTTCGGGAAAATTGAACCTGCCCAGAGACTGACCAGCTTCTGAAGGAGGTTCATCCCTTCAACCAGGAAGGCTTTGATGGCGCCACTCTAGAAGAAGAGGCAGGCGCAATTTTAGGCGTTGGTCAAGTGATACATTGGAAAGACTGTGATCGCGCATACCAGAGGAAGCAGACTGGGGGGGTTTGGTTCGGCATGCCGAAGGATGGGGGCTGGGTCAAGGTCACGACAGGCTACTCTGTTTACTTTGAAAGGGGAGCACACGGGCTGGTCAAAAGGGGGGCCTCCTGACAGGCCGCCGAACCGCGCGCGATATGCGACGGGGGTTCTACAGCTCTTTCCTAGGAACGGAGAATTCTGAATTTCGCTGCCTATTCTCATCTCTTTGTGGCAAAATTCGTGCCATCGGACCTTGCACACGTCTTTGTCCTAAATCCGCGCCGATCATGACTGAACACACATCATAAGCCAAAAGGATTGGCAATTTCCAGTAATGGCCAAGTATGTACACGAGCTATTGAGTTGAAGACACGGTTCAGGGTTCTATGAGCCTTTTCTTCTAACTGGGGAGATGTTGTGGCAAAAACAAATCACATAGACATCTCACCACTCTAGTGAACACCCTCATTTTGTAACATACGGTATCCTCCAATTTCCGCTGCCAAGCAAGGCAACTTCTTGCGACACGGCTCAATATTGGAAATGATCATGGCATGACGCCTGTTTTGGACTTGTTGAACTGTCGATCATCCCGATATCTCAACGTTCGTGTCGATAGCCTGATATCAATCACGAGCCTGCTTGCAGTTGGCCTCAGATTGAACTGTCTTTGGTTGGAATGCCAAGGCTTCCGATACTTGATACAAGAGTTGCAACAGACTTAATCTGGCTAGGGCCGAAAGATTCAACTGTTTAGGGACTTGAATCGCAAAGGATCCGTCACCTGACAATGCTACGTAGGATGTAGGAACCTAGCTATTGTGGAGCATTCTCCTTAATCGCCTCGAGAGCTCCATGTGCGACTGTTCTCAATTCCCACCATATAGATTCTCTCGGAAAACTTGGTATTCTTACACCACCCTGGAAGCAGACAAATCTTTTGAACAACTCGATAAGATGAATGAATGAAGCTAGCGGTCGAGAGCTTACCACATAATAGGCATATATAAATGAGCTCTCCCCCTTTCCACTTAGGCAGGGATACAAGGCCCGGGTTTTTGCAGGTCATGCCGTCTAACAGTCAGATAAAAGGAGCCGTTTTTCGCGGCCTAGGCAGAAAACCCACGCTGTTTCCTTCATTCAATTGAGACCCTAACACGTGACTGACGAGCGATTTGACTGACTATTCGCATTGCCTCTGTTCATTGAAGCCGGATGTGACCTCAAGAGGCGCTGCGACGAGGGTTTCAAATGCTTCCTTCGCAAGAAATCCCTCGCTTCTCAATCCGTTTAATTGCTCGAGACGAGGAAGGTGCACAATGAATCACAATGCGGGTGATGAACCTGTCAACTAACGCGATAACCGCTGTGTGCCACATGCCTTTGTAGTTGCGGTTGTGGGTGTTTTGTGTGTGTACAGCTTCCCCTCCGCCCGCTTCACCGCGTGGGGGAAGCACTCGGGCATGCCTTCTACATAGAGCCATACTACAAGCCAGGTAACCAGAATTCCCCCACGACCACGTTGGGACGATCAGGCTCGGTTTGGACCATGGGATATCCGGCATGGGTCAAAAGAAGACAGAATTACTTTGAAATAAATGAGACGTAGGAAGAGTTAGTACTTGCTTGGCCGGCAAGGAAGTCGTTTTCATTGCTTGTACACGGATAGAAAGCCAAAACGATGATAAAGAATGGCTTAACTTTGCAACCGGAAGTGTTATATCTTCGACATTGGCAAGTATGAGACCTAGATCATTACCCGATGAAGTATCAAGGCATAGCCCCTTATAATATGATGGCGCTATAGCTAACAGTATGTGATCCAGCTGTGTAGTTTTTGACCAAGGAGCCTCTTATGGCTTGATTCTTAGCTGGCTGACTGAGCAGGATATTGAATAACTCATTTTTGAGAGGGGATAGCATGGCTAGGTTTTGCGTCTGGTTACCACCATTCATACTTATCAAGATGAATGCCTGCGCGTTATTCACAGCACTTCGCCCTATCTGATCAGGTCTTTCAAGTGTTGTGAACTGCTCAGATCTATAGCACTATAGCCAATGTTTGGTAGACCTGGCAAGTGACTGAAATAAAACATGGCACACCAAAGCCTCCACACAACCTCAGATTCTGACACAATATCAAAACAATCAATCCAGTTATTGCTACAATATCAAGCTGAATAATATGCAATAATGTATTATTTTACTCAATCATTTGAAATATTATTAATAACAGAATGGGGTCTCCAGCTTGCACGAAAGGGGCTCTGGGGTGATATATTTATTTCAGCCACTTGCCTGGTTGATATAAGGTGAGGGGAATCTTACAGCTCCCTTAGGTGGAGGCAGTGGATGGATGGGTCATTACGCACGGCTCCCTCACCTAAAGTCAGCCCCCTGTTTCCCAGAACTGCCATTTTATACGAGCTTATGGATACTCTGTCGAGGAGCTGATTTCAGCCGGGGGTTGAGTGTAGGGGTGGCTGTCGGCTTTCCCCCCCTGGGAGTTGAGCCACAACCACCTTTTGGCGACCGGGGCCATGATGTTTGACTAGGTGGCTGGAATGTCCCTACTTACCTTATATACAAGGGGTGATATTGAACCATTGAGGTCAGTGATGAACGCATTGATAATATCCATCTTGGTGACACCATCTGGCTTCTCTATCAGGATGTTGGTTTAGACATGGATGGCGACAGGGCAACAGATGCCCTTGCCCTTGCCGGCATGCAAAAGGGTTATCGCAAACTTGAACACGGGCAGTGTAGCGTCATAGGGAGGGTTTTTAGCATTCTTTGAAAACGAGTGCCGCAATTGAATGGAAACTTGTCGCCAGGAATTTCAGTAGACCAAGCGCGAGGATGGGTGAAAGTTGAGCTGGGGGTGAAGCCTATCTGCATATGAGTTATACCTGTAATGGCCTCGATCCGGCAGCGCGCTGTTTCTCAGATCTGACCTCGCCATTTCTTGAGCTCGTAAATAATTCGTTGTCCACAAAATCCGTGTTAAATCCTTAATGAAGTCGACAAGCAAGCTGAACGGCCGATGAGACGGAGATGTTGTGATTCCGGAACGCGTGAGGAGAGGGTCGATGGATTGGTGGAAGTGCACATCGCTCTGCGAGTTTCTTTGATTAGGCGATTACTAAAAAATGATTCAAAGTATGCTAATAATCTAACCAAATGCTTCTTGAACATGCTTTACCAAGAGGCTGAAGATGAGCTAGGAGGTGTTCACACTGAGTGCAGGACATATGGCCTACCCTATACTCACGTAATCACGATCTGCGTCAGCGTCAGCGATCTTCCAAAGAACTTCTTCCTCCTTGTCGTCCTCATAGACTGTTTTAGGTAATGAAAGCATGAAACAGCTCAGAATAATGCGCCTGGGGACATAGAAAGACGCGGAGGGGTTGTCGCCGCGAACACAAGGAACCTCGATAATGTGGTTTGGTCGGGCAATGCAAGGGTACAATGAGGACGAGAGAAATAACAGGGGCAACTCCGACTTTGTTTTTTGATGACGACATTGGCCTTTGTCGCACTGAGAAGCTAGTTCCACGGTCAATTTTCTCAATTGATTGCAATCCCATCCAAAAGGTTTGCAAAGATTCCGCCTAGGGCTAGAGAGCAGGGTGCCCTGTGGGTTCGTCTCAGGAGGCGCTTACAGCCAATGCCCAGAAATTAATTCGTGCATAACCGCGACAAGCCTTCTTCTGCATCTCGACCCACGAACGATCCTGCGCGCCTTGATTGTCCATTGAACGACAATGGCCAGTACTCAAAAATAGAGTTAATGAGCGAGGGAGGGCGTTGGTGAGTGCCGCTTGGGCTGCCGAAGCGCGAGACCTGCAGCAACGGGGCAGTTCAGGGGCTCCGCCAGTAGGAAACGAGCCCCAAGCGCGGAGCGATTCGCCAAGATACAGCGGTCCAGGTCACTGCACAGCGCCCATTGGCCCCCGCCCTACAGGGGTCGTAGGGCAGATCCTGAGAGCGAAGCACCCGCGCTTAGCACCGTTGCAGCCTCGATGCAACAGGAATTGATGTGCTGCCTCGTTGTCTGTTGGTGATAGACGTGCAGTGGCTTGAAACCGCTGAATGCACTGCTACATGCCCTGCGGTCTTGGCTTTGGATCTCATTGGTGAATCACAGCTGCATCCCGTCAATCTCGTCAATGCACCTGAGCTGCCAACCAACAACCAACAACCAACAACTCCATGCTTTAGGCAATTGCCTTGCCCGTTGCTTGAGCTCATTCCCATTAAAGGGATCTGCTCCTCCCAACGTTTGCTTTTCTTCTCAATTCAGACCACCAGCCAAATTTTCCACTTTCATACTTCTCTTAATTCTGAGCAAATCCCACCGTTTCCCATCAGCCAACCCTCAGCCGAAACCATGCGTCTCACACACATCCTCCTCTTGGCGCTCCCAGTCATTGCTTCCACTCTGGGAGACTTCGAATGGGACGACGAAGAAGAGGAGACCGTCACACTTACATTTACCTCCACGAGTACGAAATACGTCTTTGTTTACCGCACGGATGTGATCAACGTACACATGACCGCCTCCTTCACCACCAGCATCGTCCCCAGTCAAACCGCAGCCGCCAGTGACAGCAGTGCCACTTCAGCTTCCCCTTCCAGTGCTCAACCCTCCCTCCCCAAAGAGACTGTCCAAGACATCTATGTCGACTCAGATCAGATCGTTCTCGGTCGCCCTTCGAAGCAATAATCGCCACCTCCAGCCTACCTTAATGTGAGGCAACCTCACCTCTCACCTCTTTTCGATTGAATAATTCGGTGGACGCTTCTTGTCAGCTGGCCCTGGCTGCTGCTCTTCTCCACAACTCCCGAGGTGGCGGGCCTCACTCCCCCTCTCAAGCATTGCGTCATCTTGCTCGGTTTGAGTACCGGTGCTTACATCACCATCCTTTCGGTTGCCATCGTTCTTGGCCTGGGCGGCATCCCCAGACACGGCCTGGTGACTCCAGAGGGCGACATTGCTCTGCTTGCCTGCCTCTTGTCCCCCTTTTAATCATCTCTGTATATATACTTCGCCTTGGAAAAAGGCCTGGAGCATTAACTGGTCGCACACCCACTATTTTAGACCTGCTTGGCTGTTGGCAGCCATTTGAAATTTTGAGTCATTCCATCAGATTAAAGAAACCCTCCAAGGGGGATCAATAGAAAGCTACGATGTAATTCAATGTCATCCAATCACGCATTGCCCAAATCAGATTGTGTCACAGTTAGTGTGTTGAGAAGGCGTGTTGTGAATGCTGGTCGTTTGGCTAAATACGGGACTCCCACTACTTCGGAATTCGTGAGAGAAGCCAGAAAAATTTGTGACCGACAACCTTTATTCCCTGTCATATTATAATCTTAATTGGACACAAGCAGTTTTAAGTTTCAAACCCATAATTCCAAAGCTTTTTCGTGGGCCCTCCCTTTTCCGAGCTTCCGCGAACCCCGACATGCTGGAACACGCTCGGCTCCATCGCCCACCTCTTGAGGTTCAGCTCGTCGGCGACAATCTCGATGAAGGAATCGCCGGCGGCATGGTGTGGTGGCGCCCTCAGTTTATCCTCCAGCATATCCAGCTGATGTGCCGGAAAAGCAAGGCCCTGTGCGCAGCAGCCGTAGTTGTTCATCTCTCGGATTCCCTCGGACCGTGGTATGACTGTTACGCGACCGGCCATGAAGAACAGCGCCGTGAATGCTATAAACCAAATATGGAATCGCACTATGAAAGTCGTATGGTATGGAGATTGCTTCTTGGTGTGTCGGCCCCAGAGCGCTCGGCCGAGTAGGATGATGCCAGCGACCATGGCGTAGAAGAGAAAGACCCGAGGGAGGTATATATGCCACTCCTCTGCGTTCCACCCAAGATAGAGTTCAGTATAGAAGAGTCGAAGGTAAAGCCAATCATCGGGGGTGGGGGAAGCCTCTAGTAGGTGAAGAGCACTATTCAATCTCGAAAACCAATCTCGAGAGGCGATGATGTCGTCTTCTACTAGCAGAAAGTAGTCTGTCCCTTCCTTCCGGCACGTTTCCATCAATGTGGCATAGTCCATCTGCACATGTTCATTTCGCTCGGCGCTCTCGCTAGGCTTGCTCTCGTTGATGTATCTATAGGTATCGGGGCTGAGGTATTTCGGAACGGGCGAGTAGAGGAGGACCTCGTCGGCCATGTTTGAGAGCCATGACTGGCCAAAGGCGGGGTTTGCTTTGGGGTTCTCTTCGGTGATGAGAATGGTGATATGGAGTGACTTCCGTTCGTCTGGGGACAGAGTATCGACAAGAGACGCGATGGTTCGTGGCAGGAACTGTTCTTTCTCTCGTCCTTTCGTGGGTATTCCTACACAGATCCGCGTGGCACTGTAGTTGTCTAGGTAGGCGTAGTTCGGATGTGTTTCGTGTTGGAGGTCAGGCTGTTGAGACGTTGCTGATGCCGTTAGTGCCTTCTGAATGAATTCATCAGCCTCAGACTCCCTGATGGCTGAATACAGTGGCTTAGAAGCATTCTCGTAGTCGAAGAAGAAGGAGCCGGGATCTCTCCAGGAGTAAAGAGCGGCGAGTTGGAACAGTATGAGCCATAAAGCCGCAAGGGCAACATCCACCAACGGTGGCCTAACACTTGACAGTCTTTTGAGAGTGGAAAGGAGGGCCATTTTAAAGAACATTGGGAAAGGACCAAGTGTCTTTCCACGTGTGAGGGGAGAATTGCTTTACATGCTAATCGTCGCGCTCCCTTCCAGATTTGAACATAACTGAAGTACCCAGGGCCATTGTGTTGATGATTCTATTTTAGTATCAGGGCTGACGATCACTGTGTTACAATTTGGTTTAGAATATATCCGGACTCATTTCAGAACATAAGTACCCATTATCAATGGGACATAGGTAGGGAACGGTACCCGCTTGGGACTTTTGGTCCCGATATCGAGGTTAATTCTGGGCATATTTCCAGATCTGACAATTTTATTCACAGCAGAATTTGCCCAAAAGCGGACAAATTGACCTACTGGCTCAGCATGGAAGGCTAGCGAGGAAGCCATGGTGTTAGTCTGCTCAAGAGGTAGGCGGTGTATAGGTAGATCATGGCAGTGCATGTTTCGGCTGTTTCAATCGAGTGAACACGAGCCCTCAAGCCAGATACTTAGTTCCAAAGGTGAATTCCCTCATTTGTGTTGTGCTGGACTTCCACGAGCTGGCTCACGCGCCCATCAACGGGGCTCCTGCACCCACACGAGCTCCATAATCCATCAAAACGTGTCAAGGCCGAAGGCCCCCCACCACGCCGGACGGTCGTTGCCCAATTAACAACGTAGAATGTCCCGATATCCGAGCAGATTTCTTGGCTGGGATCTTTTGCGGTAAGTAGTCGGCGATCGCGGGAGGCAGGGCATGCATGTATCCCACCGGCAAAGGCTGATATCCCCACGGTGTTTCAGCATCCTTCGTCATGGCATGCGCATTGAAAGGTCCTTTGCGGGAGCTAAACTATATGTTGAAGTTAAATAATTGCTTACACTCTACAAAATGGGTGAAAAAACTGCACCAGAGGCTGCAGAAACCGAAGTATCAAAGGAGGAGGAAGCGGAAAGATAGCCCGTTGGGTAGAACCTGTGAGCGTCTAGCACAGTTGAGTAGAACCTTAGCTGCTCACAGCTAGGGAAATTGGATTGACTAGTTTGAGTCATTGACACGGTCCACGGTCAATCACTCTCATGGACTTTATGCAGCCACTGTAACGGGCAACCGCCGAAGCCCATTGAGTAGGCATTCCGCTTTCATCCGGTGAAATATCTTGGGTGATTCGTATACTGAAGATAGAAATAACTTTCAAGCACTTTCAGTCTTAATATTCATCTCCTCACGGCCTCGCTGCTCCTGCACAGTCAATCCTGCTGGGTTGGGGCTGTGTTGTGTTTCCAGTTCCGAGGTAGGAAATCAGCCGTTCTCGAATGAATCCTCCCGACGCGTCGTGGTCGTCTCAGCAATTACATAAAAGCCCAGTTGTGGGGGGGATCTTCAGTCTAAGCTACTTGAAACTCTTACCAAGCCATCACCAACACTGGCATGCCCAATAGCTCTGAAATGGCACCTCGTGAAGTCTGGCAGTGGGGACCTCACTCACGAGAATACAATGGGGCCATTGTGGCAGTGGCATGCCAACATGCTTTTAGCTGGAATCGCGATGGAGAAGGCTATTTGGCTTGATTGGGCCTCAAGTGCAGGGTTCGTCATCCTCTTCATCCCTGTAGCAAGCCCGAAACCCGACAGACAGATCATCCTATACGCCGGGGCTGTGCAACGGCGGCGAGACCGCCTTTGGTACAGTAGTTACTACCTAAATTTCCGTTCTAACATACTTATATAGCCGGGAATAAGGTTGCCCTGGTTGCTACACCAAGCTGTTAACATGTGAACATGTGAGCATTTGCGTGGTCCCAGTTCTAAACAAATAATTCAAGTGCTCTTTGTACGTCTATGATACTGATTTGCTGATCTTAACAAGCCTGTCAAATGGCTCGGGATAAGATTTCATGTCGGGGCCAGACTGCTAAAGTCGACCAACAATCGCGCGTGTGGTACCTGCACTCGAGTTTATATAAACTGGCCTGAGGTATCCGGCGTTTATCCGTGCTGTCGCATTCCCCAGCGGCAGGCACCCCTCAATGTTCGGTTGTGAGGGCGTAATGCCTGTTATGATTTCGACCTTGGCAATTAGTGAACGGATCGCTTGATGGCCGTAAGAGTATGCTGTATAACCCCCCTGACGCGCATAGGTATGTCGAGGTCACTTTGCAGTCCTTGTTTTTCTGACAGCCACTTGTTTATATCACTGCCACCCTCAGTGACCATTGACTTTTTACAATGCATTAAATGGCTTATGGACGCCATTCATCGATCTTCTGCCCCAATCGCCACCTCCTGGAGTTTTGATGATGAATTGGTCCCCAGCCTTCAACTTCACGAGGCCACGGGGCCCGAGAACTCTCTGATTTCCATCATTAAGCTTGCGCGCATGATGAGGTTTTCTCCAGAGCTTCCATTCTCGCCGCCGTTCAAGCCCTATGGTTGCGTCGCTCGACGGTCTGATATCCTGGAGAAGGTAAATGGGTCCCTGCATTCGATGATTCGTTTGACGCCTTCACCTCCCTTGTACTGGCGTTGGCCACCCGATTTACCACGTACTGAAAATTCCCGTAGGATGATGGGGTAGCGCTTCTCCAGGATCTCAACGTCTGAGATGCGAGTATTTGTCATGTGGCAATGCACAGCGCTGAGGTATGTTAGCCGTTTCTTCAAGCAGAGTTGCATTGTTTCCCTTGATTCGCTTCAACTTGCTCTGCACCATTCTAGTTTGGATCAGCTCCAGATCCCCCGTAAATGGTCTCACCATATGCGAATTTGTAACCATCACCTGGCTTCACGTTTCGGCCACCATAGACACCCACACTATTCATGTAGCCATGACCAGCAGCACAAGCCTGCATCAAATCTAGTTAGCCGCATCGCCTTCTTTCTCAACTGACCTAATTTCAATTTACTTCGAATGCCTTCAAAATCACGTCAACGATTCGCTGGCTGGTTTGTGTGTTTCCTGCATAGGCTACAGCATGTTCGGAGGGGTTGATAATGCTTCCTTCAGGATTGATGACCTCGATAGAAGACAGGCAGCCCTGATTATGAGGTATCTCCTCGTTGATGAGACATGCGAGAGAATAAATAATCGCGGAGAGGCAGATGTTCTTGGGCACATTGTTGTTCCCGACAACCTCAGGGCCAATGCCTGTGAAGTCAAACGCGGCGCTTCCATCCTTGTTTATGCGAATCTCGAGTTGGATACGGCTTCCATTGTCGAGACAGTCAAAATCCTTCAATGTAGGGCCACCCAGCTTATTTGAGGTGTCTTGGAAAAACTTAGGTACCGCAATTTCGGCGTTGGCTTGGATCTTGTCCATTAGCACTGAACGACCTCTCTGGGATGCTCTTCGAACATGGCCTGGATCAGGGCCGCGCCCTTGGCATTGGCTGCACCCTGAGCGCGCAGATCCCACAGGTTGTCATAGATGCTAGATATGCCCAGACAGCCGGGGTACGGAGCAGGGTCATCAATCAAGATCCTCCGCATGCCTTCCTCATCGAAATTGTCGTTGGACAGGAGGGTGCCAGTATCATCAGTTTTCTCTCGCGTTTGCGTTGCCCGATATACCCTGGTATCCGCCAATGTCTCTATGATGACCCCATGATGCGGTGTAGAAGATGATATCCTTGCCTGCAGCGTAGAGCACGGGGGTTACCACGGTGATGTCGAGGAGATGAGTGCCTCCAGCAATGGGAAGCTGTGAAGATGAGTTCAAATTGGATATGTCAGGGTGTGCCTCATAGTTCTGAGGCTTGCAAAATATCTTTCCAACTTGTAACAAGTTGGGAAAGAGACTCCATGTCGAATTTACAGATACTTGTAAAGTTGAGTTCGTGAGGATGGATGAGCATACTTGTGCCCAGCAGCTTCACCCACCTCCACTACTTTGCTCGCCCTCTCAGATTCATATCCTTGGATTCGCTGTCGAGGAGATGTGGAACTGTACCTAGGTCTGCAGTTGATCAAATCAAATCAAATCAAGCCAAACGCTAGCTTGTTAGGAGACTATGAGCGATGATGTCCGCTTTGGATATATAGAGCGGTCCGAGGCCCCCATGTACGAACGAGAGCCATCCGGGGCGCTTTTGGTGCACTTTTCAACGATTTGGAAGCAACTGTTAATCAAGTCTTAGGAACCACTGGTTTATTTGTTTTTGTACTTCGTTCTTGGTTGAGTTGCTCCGGTGCTGTTCGGAACGAAAAGAGGTGCCCACTAACTAGGGCGACTCTCCCTAAGAGGTTTAAATTGCTGTGCAAAATCTGAATAGCTGCTTCGGGCAATGCTTATAATACTGTCGTTAACTCGTTATATCCTTGAAGTCACTGTTGCTTCATAACTTGCATCCACATCGTCAATAACCTACTACTTTAGAGGCTTTCAGCAAGACGGAAAGCTCTGCCGATTTTCGTTTTTCCTCCACTTCGCCGGACAGCCTACCTTTGTAAAAGAACTCCAAACCCGCTAGACTAGCTCCATTACAGAGCGAATGGACTATTCGACATATACATCCGTGGAAGTAAACAAAATTTGCACCGTCCAGTTCTAAGCAATAATAGCTACGGAGTGCGATTGATATCGAGGTATGGACAGCCAACCATACAATCCATTTATCCCATACTCCCAAGCTCAAGAAGACTTCCCATAATACCGAGTCCGAGGAATGTGGTAAAGGGGTAAGTTTGAGGGAACCCAGGACCACCAAACTCGATATCAAGCCCGTTCGACCCTGGGAAATATTTGGCTGCGAAACCAGCAACCCAGTAAACACTCCCACAAACCAATGCCGCCTGAATATAGGACTTTCTCAAAGCGGGAGTTGCTGCTGGGCGCCAGGTAAAGAAAAGCATCGCTAGGCCAAGCAGGACTGACAGTAAGATCGTTTGGGCATTGTGAAACCTGTGCGAATGATAAGTCTTTGCATAAGACATTGGAAGTATCCTGGCGAGCGGGACATTTGCCCAACTCGCTATTGACAGGCTAATGCTCCGGGGAGTAATACTTAGCATGTGGCGTCCACCGAGGATAAAACACATGACGGCTTTGTCGAAGAATGCGCGGTTAAATTCAGCCGATACGATGACGACCGTCTCGTGACTCTAGGCAGCTACCGTTGTAGATATTGGTGATTTATCGGTTTTCTGGAGGCAAGATTGTTCAGGGTGACAGTGACGCCGCAAGACGGAAGATCAAGTCAAATCACAAGGTACGGAGTAGGTGATCGCAGAAATAACAAGGGCCCCAAAATTTATAGCCTGAATGCTCCGTCGGCTTCTTGAGCCCTCTGCTACTTCCAGCCCCTATATTCCATTTACGACAGGCCTGTTAAAGGTCGGATTCTTCAAGTGCCCATTGCCTCGTCCGTGCGGCCACCCCGTAGAAGCGTACTCCGAGCTTCTCTGGATAAACGTCAAAGGCTCGTGCTCGTTCGCACCCATCTACATCATATCCTCTCTACTCGGCTTGTTCTAGAAAATCCGCATGGCTCTAGAGCAATCTATAGCGGGATCATTTGGATAGGTCTATGGCTGACTGCCCATAGGCATGAGGGGGCCCGGCAAACCGGCTCTCCTGTTGCTATCTCCGAACGCGGGCTGGGCAACCTGGACCTTCGGCCGAGGAGTGGAGCGCAACAACTGAACCATAAATCCGGCAGGGTGAGAAGTGCTCGGGTCACCGGCCGATAACTACATGGCGGGGATGCCGTGGCATGTTAAGGGTTAAGCCACAATACTTTTATTGGAAGAGCTGCATTATTGGAGAGCTTCTAGGGTCATTTTGTTGTGTCACTTGATGGTCAAGGTTCGGTGTCGTCGGCTGATCTTTTCTACCCGTTCGCGACTGTTTTGGCATATATTCACCATACAAGTTGCCCTGGTATTCTTGACTCCATTCCGGTTCTTAGTCCTTGATCGCTCTCACATCAGTCACAATGTCTCGAGAGATTCTAGTCATAGGTGCAACCGGAAAACAGGGTTGCGCCGTCATAGACAACCTGCTGCAAGGCGACGGCGACTTCACCATTCTCGCCGTCTCTCGCAACACGGCATCACCAAGCGCGCAGAAGCTGGCCCAGAAGTCTCCCAAGATCAAGCTCGTGCAGGGCGACCTTGACAATCCTGCTCTTCTATTCGAGAACACGAAGACGCTCAAGTCTAACCCAGTATGGGGCGTTTATTTTGTGCAGGTTTGTCCTGCTCCCCCAAAGCAATGTCCTCGAACCACACTGATCAGGGCCCCAGAACCCAATCACCAACCAGCAGACCCCTGAGAAAGAAGTACAACAAGCCAAGGTCTTCATTGACGAGTGTATCAAAAACAAAGTGAGCTACTTTGTGTACGGCTCCGTCGACCGTGGCGGTGACAAGTCATTCGACAACCGTACACCTGTCCCGCACTTTGCCAGCAAATATGATATAGAGCACTATCTTACCCAGAAGTGCTCGAGTGCAAGCATGGACTGGACTTTCCTTCGGCCCGTCGGATTTATGGATAACTACAAGCCGGGTTTCCAGGCCAAGATCTTCTTGACGTGCTGGAAGGTTGCGACGGGGGACAGACCTTCCCAGCTCGTTGCCGTTTCTGATATTGGATACTTCGCCGCTCAAGCCTTTATGGATCCACAGAGATACAAGGGTCAGGCTATTTCCCTGGCTGGTGATGAGTTGACCTTTGACCAAGCCGCTCGCATCTTCAAGCAAAAGACTGGCCGGGAGATTCCGACAACCTTTGGGTTCGTTGCCTCAATTGTCCTTTTCTTCGTGAGTGGAGTCGGCGCCATGTTCAAATGGATGAAGGAGGAAGGTTTTGGGGCGGATGTCACGGCGCTCAAAAAGGTACATCCAGGGATTATGGATTTTGGAACCTACCTCGAGACACAGAGCGGTTTCGTGTCAAAGAGGGGGAATTAATTTCCTCCCCCAGTGTAGCTCTCATGCATACTCTGTTAATCCTTAATCGTCTATTTTTACTCTATTCCCGGTACCAACTGTAAGCCTTTGCAAAGTTTAGATACAAAAAACTCTACATAAAACGTAGTCCATAATAAAGAACCATTTGTTCCTGGAATACGGTCCTGCTTGTGAAGGAATCTTCAAAAAAAAAAACCGAAAAAAAACTCCAGTTTGTAAAGCCTTGCAACAGAACGGAAAACTAAGACTTGATATAGTGTTCATTTTATTAAGAGACCTCTTTGTACTGTCTTGCCTTGCTATAGAACGAAGTCGGTGACGTGGCAGTTGGCCCAATCTGGCCTGTAAACATATACCAAAGGCCATAAAATGACTGTTACTGGTTGTTAGAGCTCCCATGAAAGTGATGAAAGTGCAGGAATTTATTGGTGAGAGCCTCTGAAAACTGCAAGGGGCTGCTTGGACAATGGTCTCGGAAACGTTTACCAGATTACAGGAATCTCTTGAACCATTCCACAGCCTGAATAGCAGCCTCATTCGCCGCGGTATCCTCATGTGTCCTTCTGCGATCTGCTCTAATTGCAAAGCCATGTTTGCAGCCCTCATACATCTTGAGTTCGAACGCATATTCCCCATCACCATCACCAAATCTTTGTCGCATCGCCGCCTCAAGCTCAACCATGCGCTCGGGAGTCACGGCGAAGTCACCGTCGCCAGATGCCAAACTAAGGGGGACGTTATACTTTCCCACGGACTGAACAAGATCGTCAGGAAGCTTGAGTGAGGACGGGTGGGCCGTATAGTGTGCATCAATAAGCCTGTCGCTTCCCCCTTCAGTCGCTGGTTCCTGTGACAATTTTGTGCTCTGCAGGCCACCCCAGCAATACCCTGCAACGCCGAGTTTCGCACCAACAGCCAGGTCGGCTTTGACAGCGCGTGTGTAGTCCAACACACGGGGGTATGCGGCCTTGGTGCCAAGAGCAATAGGGAGAAAGAACCCAAGCATTCGGATAGCACTGAGCACGCGTTTGATGTGGCCGAATACGTCCCACCACTTAACAGGTGTGACAACGCAGTCCATGACTGGAAAACAAGTAGGATGTATGCCTCCCGAAGGAACAAGATCAGGGACTAACACGGTGTATCCCGTTTCTGATGCAAAGTAGTCTGCTACTAGCTTGTTGTTAACTAGGTTGAGGCCAAAAACATCCGTGAATATGATGATGGTGGAAGACGAGGCTTGCTGCTCTTGGGAGCCGGCACAGTACGTCCGAACGCCATAAAGCAACCGTTCAGAACCGGTTGGCTCTGCGTAATTATGAATGAAACCCCGGAAACAGTCTGGACAGGACATTCTTGGTGTTTGATCCTGACTGCAATTGCTTTAGCGTTGGTGGGGGAGGTGCTGCTAGAACGCACCAAGTGAATATGAGAAAGCGATGTAAAGATATAATCCAGTGGGCATATTAATTTAGGGGTAAGCTGCTATTATGGTACCCTGTGAGATGAATTTTTTGCGGTAGTAGGTCGACCATCGGTGGTCGATGTTTCAACTGCCGAGTGTTCGGTGTGCCGCGTGTGCGGGGAGAGGGTGTCTCGATAGGTTCTAAATCCGATGCCTCCGGCTGTTGACTCGGCAAGTCAACTAAATCCGTCGTGTTATGTTTACCGCGACCTCAATCACAAACCTAATGGAAGCTGCAGAGAGGTTCTAACGCCGATTATGTGCTCTTGCATTGTCCCAAGAACTGCAGATTTCACGACAGGTTTCCTGCTACCAAGTCCAATAAGGCTTATGTATAAATAGAGACAGCCAGCCATCCTCATTAGCTTTTGAGAATTCACTCGACTTCATCAGTCAGCTATCAACACTTCTAATTACGATCAACATTTCTACTACAGCCATTCAATAGCTCTACACTTTGAAATTTCACCATGTCTAACAAGATTGTCATCATTTCCGGCGCCTCTACGGGGTTTGGTGCCCTCGCCGCACGCCTGGTAGCTCAAAACGGTCATACCGTCTACGCCGGCGTGCGCCAGCACGAGACAGAGCAAATATCAGCCGCCAAAGCATTTGCAGACGAGCACAAAGTTGACCTACGTACCCTCGTCCTCGACGTAACTGATAACAATAGTGTCGAGGGCGCAATCGAGCGTGTGATTAGTGAATGTGGTCGTATCGACGTACTTCATCACAACGCAGGGGTATCCCTAATGGGTCCGGCCGAAGCATTCACACCTGAGGAGATCATGAAGTACTTTGATGTGAATGTTCTCGGTGCCCAAAGAATCAACCGTGCCGCACTGCCGCATATGCGCAAGGCGCGCACCGGGCTCATCTTGTGGACATCATCATCGAGCGTCAAAGGTGGCGTGACCCCTTTTGTTGGCCCTTACTTTGCGACAAAGGCGGCCATGGACTCGTTGGCTGTTTCGTACGCAGGGGAGCTGTCACGCTGGGGGATCGAGACCAGTATCGTTGTGCCGGGCGTTTTCCCGAAGGGCACCAACATGTTCCAAATTCTC
Organism: Clonostachys rosea; assembly: GCA_026958235.1. Taxonomy (NCBI): domain Eukaryota; kingdom Fungi; phylum Ascomycota; class Sordariomycetes; order Hypocreales; family Bionectriaceae; genus Clonostachys; species Clonostachys rosea. Next base: position 1,793,959 of record CP110207.1, read on the forward strand.
GGCCGACCTGATGACAAAGAGCGCGAAGCGGCATACATGGAGGGCCCTTACAAGGGTTTTGTTGAACAGTTTATGAAGGGCGTCGCGAGGATATTACCGCAGGACACCGATGCATCCGAGGTGGCCGAGTTGATGGCGAGGATCGTTGAGTTGCCGCATGGACAAAGGCCCTTCAGGGTTCACCTTGATCCCAGTAATGACGGATCCGAAGTGGTGAGCGCCATGGCAGACAGAGTGCGAGCCGAAATGATGCGTAATCTAGGGTTCGAGGACATGCTGAAGCCTGCCGCGCCTCAGGCTTAAAAGCACACCACTCGGGCATGTCAAAGGACGCAGCAGTATAACCCCTATAAGCGCGAATATTATTAGGTAGCTGATATTAGTAGCAATTTTTCACACTATCATATCTAGTAAATGGCACCTTTATGATCTTGAATAAGAGAAATACTATTTATACTCCTAGCATACTTAGTTATGAAAGGGTTACATAAGGCTATAATAGGAACGCCAACGTCTTATAGGAGGATTTTAATTTATTAGATCGCCAAGTTGCTACAGTAATAGCAAGGAGTCAAATATGCTTGAGTAATCCCGATAAGGTCTTGGGAATAGAGATACCTAAACATTCAGTCATAGAGCTCAGGTGGTCAGGTATGGAGTACCTCTTGCTGCGTCCTTTGAAATGCCTGAGGGGCGTAAAGAACCAAGCATCACTCATGGGAGGAATCCATGTCTTGTCCACTTTTCAAATTCGGGTACTTGACTAGTAGAGAGCTGGAGGCACAGAACGTACCGGAGATATTCGGCCGAGATAGTGGCTTTAAAAACTTCCATGGCGCGCATGAACTTTCATTGGGTCGCTGCGAATGGAATCGGGATTAACGGCCGAGAACTTGTGGAGACAGAGTAAACCTACAACTTCCGAGGAGCTACAGAGATGGAGGATGTCAATGACGAATGGATTTTGATTCCATTCAAGTATGCTTGCTATTGCTATTTAAAAAGCATCCTACCACTTTGGATATTAGAATACATCATTGTAAAGAGCAAAAGGTCCAAAAATGGCAGACAGAAAAGTTGTACTTGTGACAGGTGCCAATACCGGTCTTGGCTACCAAATTGTCAGAGCCATCTGTGCTTCCGAGACTCTCTATGAGGTTGTGGTCGGCGGCAGATCACTCGCCAAGGCTCCGCGTTCGAGTAGGTAAAGTAGAAGTACGGAAGCTCGATGCACTTATCAACAACGCAGGTACGTGAGCAGTTTCTCCTCCAAGCTGTCGGCTCTACACCAGTAATAATAACATTATTTGGGGTGAAAGGGCCCAGTTCGATCAACAGCTGGCAGCTGGCACGATGATGGCACGCCAAATCTGGAACCATACGTACAACGTCAACGTTACTGGGGCGCATATCATGACCGAGACGTTTGTGCCTTTGTTACTCGAATCTAGCGATCCCCGCCTTCTATTCATCGCTAGCGGTACATCGTCCCTGACTACAACGGAGAGCACCGCTTTCCCGGTCAACAAGCCTCTACCCAAAGGCTGGCCGAAGTCTTTTGCTAATACCGATGTCTCGGCATACCGTAGTAGCAAGACCGCAATAAATATGATGATGAGGTATGTTTTACCATACTCGAGTATTAAAGATGATAGATCCTACTCAGGAAGTGAATCTAACTTGAAATTAGAGAGTAGCACCGGTTTCTCCAAGAGGATGGCGTCAAAGTGTGGGGAATTAGCCCTGGTTATCTAGCGACTGGGCTTGGTCCTGGTCAAGAGGTCAACAAGAAACAGGGTGCCATCGACCCTGCCATTGGAGCCAATTTCGTCAGGGATGTATTAGAAGGCACGAGAGACGCCGATTTAGGGTGAGTTGTATCTAGGCAAGGGGTGCAGCCATGGTAGGGTCCCAGTGAGCTAGTTGAAACGGATTACCCAAAGTTCAGCAGATCAAATATTAGACCACTAATAGAGTATATGCGGTTTCTTTTAACAAGTTTTGTGCTTGCGAGTGATGTATCAACGCAAAACGTTTATAGAATTTGAACCTTACAGCTACTATAACCAACACAAAAAGCTTACTTTGGGATCAGAAATCATCTACATTTCTACACACCCATCTTCTACTAGTGTATTGCTGCGGGTTTATATTATATCCTGTAGCTATAAACACTCGAGTATCACTCTAGATAAGCCCAGGAGGTATCATTGTGCGCGTTGGTCTCGCTCCTAGTCCAGCACCAATCCTCCTGTTGACATGCCTGTTCGACGTTGATTGACGGAAAAGTAGGCAAGCCAGCCACTAGTGATGTAGTTTCATTGTTATCCTGTCTCCCGATGTGTGAAATCGTGGCATTGACAAGGGACAAAACTCTCGTGCTATCCTTTTTATTACCTTTTGCTTGCTCGGCATTGATCACTCCTCTAGCTTCTTCCAACAGAGCCAATGCCCCAGGCTCATCAATCCGATATTCTCCGGCTTTTTGGCTCGTTGTGCAGAGCACAAGACAGAGAGTAGTAGCGCCGAGCAGCAAGTCGCACCAGGTGATGCTCTTCATGAACCACTCCTCGGTATCGAATTGGCCTCCGGGTCTACACTCTGCGTATAAATACGTGATATCCCGTATGAGAGCAACTGATGCCGTGTAGCACTCTTGTATACTGTTCAACCGAAGGCTCGTAACATGCGGGCGGTGCAAGGCGCAGATACACTTGTAATACATGAACGAAATGCAAAGACGAGTAGTGACGAGGCTTGGGGGGTCAACAACAGAGTTGGCAATAGGTTGCGGGCGAAAGATTTCCGGTAAGTTGCGGTAGACATCTTTGAGCTCACCGTCTAAAGAATCTACCTCAGTGTCTGTTGCCCTATGCGTACGAGCCGTCAACACATGGTGGAGGATCTTCTCGAATACTGGTACAAATCTGTGTTTGATGCTGCAAAATGAGACTCCGGTTAACTCATTGTCTGGCCTGGGAACAGGCAGTCGAATACTATCCTCGTCAAAATCGAAGTCGAGAAGATTGCTAGGAATATGTGTGTCCGCAGCCGAGAACCGAGTCTTACACGGAAGGCCCATATGGAAAGATACCAGGAGATCGAGCTGCACACATACGGACCAGGTCCTTCGGCGCATCTCTTTTGTAAAGGGGCTGCAATTGGCTGTCATGCTCTCTCTGTGATAGCCTGATATAGTTGCGAGATGAATAACGAGGCCAAGAATTGATCCTAGCTCTGGGGGAAGCTCCAGAGAAGTAATATAGAGTGACTGGATATAGAGCAAGAGTGCTTCGACAACGAAGGCCTTGGGACGGAAATATTCGCCTAGAATTAGACACTGGGCGGCAGCATCTGAAAATTTACGCCCGGCTCTCTCGGTTTCTCCCTCAGGTTTAGTAATATTAGCAGCGATGTAGAGAATCGAGAAGAGAATCGAAACCCAAAGAGGTGACATTTCGCCAGGATTAGTCCAGAAATCATGGTAGTGACGTAGGAACTGCGAAGAATGTATGAATGGAATGATATAAGACCGGGTCCGGAAGAATGTAGAGACTAGACGGTCCGTGTCTCTTCGTGATGGAAGATGCCTATTCAGGACTTCTTCGACGCTACGAGAGTGTAAGGCGCCAGCGCCGAACATAACGCCTAGTCCAGTCTCTGTTGGAGAAACGCCGGCGGTCTCAGTATCTATAACCTCGCCCGCCGAGGACTGTGGCGTAGGCCCGAGAGTTTGTATGTCCTCCAACACGGCTAACCAATGTGTGGTACCGCTATAAGATAGCTGGGGAACATCCAGAGTCAATGCCGTGCTGCCAGTATTTGCTTCAGCACTTGGCTCTTCCGCTACCATGCCGGGCGGAGTGATTTCTGTTGCTGCAGTAGAGGTATTGTTGGTACGCTGTCCCGCTAGGAGCTCGACGAGCTGCTCCAAGCGTTCAAGGCGTGTCTCTGCATGTGCCTGGTGCTGACGGCTATGCCCCGAATTATCGCCAGGAGGTTCGTACGAGCAGGATGCTGCATCTCTCCGGCGCACACAGGAGCCACAGGGGGTGTTTCGGTCACACTTAAGCTTCCGGTCTCGACATGCTGAGCAAGCCAGCCGCTCCCTGCTTTTCCCTACCTTGACAGCAGGCCTCATCGCCCCGGACAAGGTGGGCATGACATCAACCGACAAGAACTCCGGCTGCCTTAGATGTAGTAGGTGAATTGCAATGTGCGTGTTCCCTTGATGTCCCGCGAACAAGTAACGCAAAGCCGCAAGCGTGTGGAGAGGGGAAAACCCCTGAAGCCCCCTTCTAGACACACCGTCGGGTCTCCCCGCAACCGGTTTAGCGCGCCAATGCCACTCGGTAATTGGGGCTCAAGCAGCTCGAAGGCATTCACTGGCAATTATGAGGGCATGTGGTTGGTTGCTGTACGTAGCAAGAACATTCCATATGGCTACGCATCTCATGTAGGGCGGGAATTTAGCTTGCTCGGCTTGCTCGGCTTGTCCGGCTACTAGCAAAGCGGCGGAAAAAACATATGTAGTCCATCTGACTTCCTTCCCTGCTTTCTACTAGTATTCGTACAACTGTAAATAATAGCGTGATTTGCGGGGACTCTTAAAGACTGTCGGCGCTATTCTTCCAGTATATATATAGACGTAAAACACTAAACAATCATTTAGCTTTCTTCGAATAATATTAGACCAAAGGGGGAATGACTGGACGCGACGGAAGCGCCTCGGATAGGACGTTCCGGTCGGTTGGTGCTGGACCGCCGGCCATCGGACATAACGAAAGACGAGGTGTGCCCATGGTGATGTTAGAAGAAATGACACAGCAGGCCGGGCTTCTTAAGCCCGAGGAAGACTGGACCGGAATCAGCGATCCCAAAATGAGACGGAGATTACAAAATCGGATCAACTACCAGGCTTGGAGTAAGCAAGTTCACAGTGCCTGTATTTACGACTCTTTGACTGATGATGAACCAGAGAGGAGGGAGAACATGAGGCTCTTTGCCAATGGTTCCACCAATACAAGACCAGTGAATGAGACGACCAGTATATCTCTCATAAGTATGACAGACAAACTTATTTCCACACTCTGCTCTTCATCTCTGGTTATTATTGAGGCTCGAATGGCCGACTTCGAACGTGCCGCCGTCTACGCCTATACATCCGAGTCCCCTAGAATAGGTCTTCTTTTCAACTTGACACAATTCAACGTGATGAGAGGGCTGTTCATAAACATGGCAGCTCTTGGGTACAGCCCAAGTCTGTTCACAGACGCTTCTGGGACCGTCTCGGATACCATCATCTCTCCTCTTGCTATTCCAGCAGCCACGCTGGCATTCTCATCAATGGCAAGCCACCTGCGGCCGACCTCGCTGCAGCTTACAGTGAAGAGTCTGGGGTGACCCGTGGAACCCGGAGAACTGGGAAATCAGTGAAGAATTCTTGGCAAAATGGGGCTGGGTTGTCGCCGGATGCAGTGAACTGTTGATTGCTACGGACTACTGGAGGGAGAGGCGAGGAGAGCAGGCACTATTCCATCTATCTACACTATGACCAGCTTGACATGATCACTTCATTCGTTGACCAAGACATACCGATATCTTGGCTTTCCAGCATCCATCTTGAGAAGCGCATCGTTGATGTTCTTCATGGGAAACTCCTCAATCCATGGCTTGATATCGTTTTCAGCCGCCAACTGTAGCATTTCCCTCGTCTCTGTCGGAGATCCGATGAACGATCCAGTCATTTTGACCCTTCTCATGATCATATGAGCCTGTGGGTTGAAAGTGACGGAGAGACTCTCGGGCACGCCGACCTGGACCGATATTCCGTCATTGCGCACGAGTCCCAAGTAATCCTGTAAAGGCACCTATTTTGTTCAGTATAGCCGCCGCTTCGAGGAAAGAGAACATGATCTTGCCTTGGAAGACGGGGTAGTTGACAGGAGAATGTCAAAGGATCTAGCGTGGTCCGAAGCCCAGTTCGATTCCTCGTCGGTCGCAATGAAGCCACCAACACCCATAGAAATGGCATCAGCCCTCTTGGCGGAAGTACGTGAGATGACCGTCACTTTATCAGCACCGAGAGCTTTCGCCCAAAGAACGCCAAAGAGGCCCAGTCCTCCCATGCCCACGATGCCCACGCTTTTCCCGGGGCCGCAACCGTGGTGCCGCAATGGCGAGTAAGGGTGATGCCGCCGCACATCATCGTGGCCGCGTCGGCAGAGGAAATACCCTCTGGGATTTTGAAAACAAAATGCGAAGGGTAGCGATGATGGAGTGCGAAGCCTCCATAAGCAACACTGCCATTGAAATGATGACTGCCAAAGGTACTGACTTGCTTGGTGCAGTACTGGTCGTCACCAGAGTCACAATACTCGCAGTCCCCGAAACGGCTGAGGCACGCATCAGCCTGGGAACCAACAGCGACGCGGTCGCCGACTTTAACATCACCAGTGGCGCTGGTGCCCACACGCACGGCAATGCCAGCAATCTCGTGTCCGGCAATGCATGGGTAGACAATAGGGCCCTGAAATAAACCAGCTACAGTTAGATTAAATTGTTGGGCAGAGTGGGTGTTAGATATCGGGAACTAACCCAGTGACTCCTCATCATGGACAAGTCGCTTGCGCCGATACCACAGTGAGTTACTTGGATATCGATATCAGTCTCTTCCCAAGGCTTGGGCTCAAACTCGGCCCAACGAAGGTTCCCATCAGCTGAGGCAGGGCTGTCGCCCACCCAGCCTTCGAACTTGTAATCTTTTTGAGCCATTGTTGCGCTTGAGGAAAATCTTTATATTGGGCGTTGTGTCGAGTTGCTTTTCAGTTGCTCTTGGGTTGGCTTAAGGGGATGCGAGTTGATAGACATAACCTCTCCTTTTATACTTGATAAGAATTTGATCTAACTCCGATTATGTCCGCTTAACTGCCTTCCCATGACCATTTCATTCTCACTTCCTCTATGATTCTTTTCGTTTTCTCCTCATGAGATATCTATCCCCGGACTCTTGTGAAAGCTACGGCATGGGTATGATCTGACCTCCCCACTTGGCGCTAAGCTGGTTGCATATTGCGGGGGGAAGGTCCGGAGTATCGGGCATGTGTACGAAGCATGCCGATAACTATCAAATATTCTTGCCCTTCTTCCCATTAGAATCTAGCTGCATGGTAAGCTCTGGTCTAACAACTTCTACTATCACGGATTCTCGATTAACGTGGTGCGAGCAGTTCGTTAATTTTCACTACTTGTGCTTCATCTTCTACCTCCTCTAATCTCTCTGTATCCCGACATCACATTTAGAGCTCATCGCGTCCCCCTTCGTCCGTATTCTTTCCCTGAGCAACAATGATCTCCTGTGCCAGATTGGTCCAGAAAGCACACGCAGGCTTCGTGTTCTGGTCGTCCGTGATGAACGTGAACGCCGCTTGACCACTCGGCATCTGCACCGACAAAACATCCTTGAGATCATCACCCGAACCGTCAGCCTTGGGCCAAGTTGGCGATGGAACGCCGTAAACACCCGGGTGGCCCAGCTTATTCGGGTCACCCGAGATGGCAAAGGACGCGAGGTACGTCTGGTATGCCTCGGAGATGCCCGAGTTCACGAGTCGATCGGCGTAGATGCCTGCAAAAAACTCATTGATCTGATCCGTGCTCTTGAGAAGCAAGGTCTTGGCCTCTGCCTGTGAGTTGGCAAAGAGCGCAATCAGGTCGCTGGCGTGGACGGCGACTTCCTTGAGAGGGAAGGCGTAGCGTAGCATGTAAGATTTACCAGAGTAGGAGGAGAATAGGTCGCGGGTGTTGCAGGTGAAGGAGGCATCGCGAATCACAACGCCTATACATCTCTTCCAATTGCCTTCGTAATCCTTCCGGCAGTCGTATTGAGTACGGATCTTCTGTCTCTGGATGGCAAGGTCGTCTCCAGGGAGGAAGAGGCCGAGGAATGTGTTGAAGGTTTCTTCGCTGTTGACGTATTTGGGAGTGAAGCTGTACTGCTCATTCCACGTGTGGGAGATGATGGCAGAGCTGATCTTCTTGGAGTAGTGTCCTGTACGGCGACGCTAATTAGTTCTCATTCTCCTCGATAATATAATCAGGGGCAATAGCTTCTGACCTTTGGAAAAGGCGATAGTTGGTATGGTCTTAACCCATTTCCCATCCACGGAGGGCCCCACGGGGAAGAGACCTGTTTGCCTGACATTTGCAAACAAGGCTTGATTTGCCGCGGTGAGATTTTTCGACTTCCTGAGGCAGCCGATGTCAAACGTCTCGCCACAGCCAGCAAGTGCAGAGAACGTCTTGTAGGTCTTGTCTAGCTTGCCGCCGCCCCTATTATCCCACGCCCACTCAAATGCAGGGCTCTGTACGGCGATTCTGCTGAAGACGGGGTCCTTCTTACCGTCCTCTCGGATGACATGGTGCAGGATGGAGCTGGCTCCTGCCGACTCGCCAAAGGCAGAGATCTGGGACCTGTCCCCGTTGACCTTGCCTATGTGCTCCTGCACCCAGTCAAAGAGCAGCGCCTGGTCGTAGAGGCCGGCATTCGGCTGCGCAGCCTTCTGCATGTAGTCGCCTGCTAGCCAGCCGAATGCTCCAAGTCGATAGTTTCCCGCGACAAAGATGGTCTGGTATTTGCTCTTTGTCAGGATCGCCCGACCCGTGTACAGTGGGCCAAGCTGGTTCTTGCTACCATATGCAAAGGCGCCTCCGTAGAGCCAGACGACGACGGGAGCTGGCGCGTCACTGGAACTCCTGGCCAGGACCTGCTTAGGGACGTACAAGTCGAGGAAGAGGCAGTCCTCGCCCACCTTGTCACTGGCATCACCCGGGTCGGTGATGGGTGTTTCACCACCGACAGGGCTCTCGAGGCGCTTGGGGTCGATCGGGATGCAGTTACGCCCGAGAGAAGGGGACTGGACGGATGAGTTGGTCCATGATGGGGTTTGTGGTGCGCTAAAGCGTTCGGGGATGCTGCCGAAGCGGACATTCTCGAAGAGGTAGATCTTGAGGCCCAGTCAGCGAGGTAACTTGGGGGCATGTAATCCTAGCTACTTACATTGCTATCATCGGCGAACGGTCGTCCTTCGTAGGTTCCCCATGGCAGCTTCAGTGTCGGGATGTCTGCCGCACCAGCTGAGTTGGCAAGCCTCAGGACGGAGAGCATCAACGATCCAAAGTGAAGGGCACGCATATTGCAGACGTGCTCTGGGAGAAGAATTACGTTTAGAAGCGAAGTAAGAATCTCCTGTATTCAGTCAGATCGGACGGTGTATAACCGGCCATTTTGAATTAAGTCCTCGACCATGCTCAGCACTCATCGAATCATCACGGCCTCATGAGGCCATGGATCTCGATTCCCTCCAAAGGCTATGCCGGTAGGGCTAAAGCAACTATCCGGCTTACTATTGGCAATAAACTCGGCCCTTCCAAACTCATGAAATGTGACAAGTGATCCTATGCCGGGCGCCCTTTTAGGTAGAGCGTCGTTCACAAGCGGTGTAGAGCCGAGCTGAGAATTAAGCGCCTGGGCTAGTTGCCAGCCACTGTCGGGGTCTGACATCACGACAATGTCGGACAAATCTTCGGTTAGATGATATCCCCTATCTTCCGGGTAAGGATTGACATCTATAGGGGAGCTGATCGCAGATCGACAGAGTTAAAAGGAGCTTGCTGCAGGTGTGGGCGGTTCGGCGGCGGCGCGTGCCGCATCTTGGCACGGCTAACTACGGTGGAGTGTTTCTGCAGGCTATCCAGACTAACGGTAGAGTATTGGGCACGGAAGCTGTAAACGTGCTAGGAGTAGGGAGTGTATGCTTATGTACATGTGGCATAAACCGTTCACAAAGCGTGGGGCTGAGTTCAAGGTGGGTGCCCTGTGCGTGTATTCTAGGCTCTTAGACATATCGAAACTACCGAAGTGAATACCTACTCCGGGTGCCTGACCCTCTAATGTCCCGCTCTTGTGCATTAGCCAAAGGCAATCCAGTCGGCGGAGACGGCATATAGTTGACTATCCAGCCACGTATCCCCGTGCCACACGAATCCATCCTGGCTGAGACTATCCGCATACGTCTTGACGCGCAGGTTAGCGGAGGAATCCATGTCGATCTCGCTGATGCCGACAAATAGCTTGGGTACCTTGTCGAAGAACTTGGCGGGGAAAGTGACCTCCTTGTGGTTCTCGGGGATGGGAGGGAACCATGTTCTCACGTCAAGGGTGCTGACCCTGCCCGACACCGCGCTGTCGCTGTTCTTGGGGTAAGCCACCCATGATGCAGTAGCGCTGTAGAGGATGGTGTCAAGCCATGACTCAATGTCGAGATCGAAGCCGGTCGCCGTACAGTTTCTGGCGAGGGCTCGGACGCGGTAGTTGCGGGACTTGTCGATGTCCAGGGCACTGAGCCAGACCACGACGTTAGGTGGTTCACTGTACGCGCCGCTGGAGAAGCTGAAGTGCTTCCTGTACCTGCGGACCTCATTCTCATCTGGCTGTGGCGGCTGGGAACTTCGCGTGTTGAACTCGCCCACTAGTTGGGCTGTTAGTACACTGCCAAACGAGACTTTTATGAGAACATCAGGAGAGAGAGGTGAAAACACTGGGAATACTCACCCTGATAATCCGAGTCCTCGGGGCCGAACTCGATCCACGTCGCCGTGGCATTGAAAAGTTGCGTGTCCATCCAGGTGTCTACATTCACGACGAACTCATCCTCCGTAACCTCTACAGCCTGTGCGCGGATACGGATATGGCCCGAGTTGCCAATGTCGAGTGACTTCAAGCCAACGGCGATGCGGGGGACGTCGTGATAGGGCGGCACGAACGAGACGGCCTTGGAATTGAGGGCCGTCAAGGGATACCCCGTACGAATCTCAGGGTCAATGCTCAACTCCCCTTGGTCGCGCGTCTGGAACGGGTAGATCCTCCCAATGAAGCTCCTATCCGTAGCCGAGAGCTTCAAGTTTGTAGGGGCCGAGGTGTGATCATTGGTCCACTCGGCAGGGTAGTAGTAGCACATGATGGAGTTGGCGTCAAAGTCGGACCGCTCGAGGGAATTGATGCTCTCCCATGTGTTAATGATCTGCTTCTGCGTCGTGCCCTTGTCCCATCCGTACCGGGCCAGGCAGTCTGACTCGACGCGGGGCACGTTCCAGTCAATCTTCCAGGCCTGGTGCTCGTGGACGCATCCGATGGCGTGCCCAAACTCGTGGACTATGCTGCGGCAGAACTCAGACTCCCTGCTGTCGTCGGTGAGGCTGCCGTAATTCATGGTCGGCTGGCTCTGGTCAGGAACAGCGACCTGTGCGCGCTTACCGACCTGAGACCAGGTACCAAGGTCAAGCGCCTTGGGATACAGAGGATTCGGCCTGTCGCCAGATGTGAGTAAGGACTCTCAGTCCTAACGCAGGTCAGGGAGGGACAGTGTGGAGAGACGCACCATTTGAAGGAGACACGAATATCTGCATCTCCATCCTCGACGAAGCGAAAGTCGATATTGGCATACCTCTCCCAGATCTGAGAGTAATCCCTAACTTTCTGCCTGAGCTTTGGAGTGCCATTGAGGAAGCGGACCTTGAGCTTCTTGCCCTTGGGCCACCAGAGGTTGCTATCAGCAGCCAAAAAGCTCGGCTCCCCTTCTCGGGAGACCAAGTTGCCGCCAGGCAGGGAGACAGACTCTGCCAGTTTGGCATCGGCCGAGCAGTAGGGGAAGTCAGGGAGCGATTCAGTAGTCATGTTGATTGATTGTTGAAGGTCTGTACAATTGCAAAGATATTGGTTTTCTTTTGAACATATGCCACGAGATGGGACAGAATATGGCCAACTAGGCGAAGTGTGACCGTCAAGATACTGATATAGAGTTTTAATACATGTGTTAAATCGACTTATGGGTATGGGTGTATAGAGCCCCTACGTGCCTTGGTGCACTTAGCATCACTCGGTATCTTTACCTGCCATGGTACTTCACCTACGGCTTATTGAATCCCAATGCGTAGAACCATACAATACGCCGGGACCGCCCTCAGCGGAAGCAGCGATGTCCCCAACATTTGGCGATTGTCACAAAATAGTGCGGCCGTTGTGGCGTACATAGGGCAACCTTTCCTCCCTCGCGATGAATTCCAGATACAGGTATACGTGCATAAGATGAACTTGGATATCACAGTACAGCAGCACAAACGGAAACGAGCAACAACATGACCGGTCACCTTGAGTTGACATTAAGCGTGTTCAATAGCGACATGTAGGGCGGCGGGGATTGGCGGGCTCAGCCTTCTCTAGCCGCGTCCGTCTCTTGCGGCCCGACGCCAACGCTAACGCTAACGCAAGAGGCCTCTGGATGTCACAATCACAATAGCGTAGACAATTCGAGACTGATTGGGAAACGATCCGTAGCGCCCCAATAGCTGAAATGTGCATATATGCGGTGACAACCTAAGTTGGGAAAGGAACGAGCCCAGACTCCTAGCTGAAGAGAGGTCATTGACGTCAATAGGATTACGCTTCAACACATCATGCCTTAGAATGGGCAGCTACGGACTGCCGAGATGCAGCTCGTGGGGCAAGGAGTTCACCGGGATGGTAGGATGCCGAGAGTAGCGTTGTTGTCCAGGGCCTAGGTAAGGTGCGCCGTCCGAATGTCTCACGCCCCTGGTTCATTACGCCATTCACCGTGGTCGAGATCGTGATCTTGCCTAGGTTGGACCTCAGGAACTTGAAGCTCAAGCACCTCTCTGCAGACTAGCGGAGCTTCCACTGCCTTTCATTCGCCACGTCTGCAGATAGGTTATGGCCTCAGTCGAAAAACGAGAAGAGTAATGTAAGCGGGGCATAACGCAAGAACAATGGTGGGAACAGCGCTGCACCAGTGACGGCAAGATTGATCATTGTCAAAGAAGTGCTTGAGGGACTCTCCGTGCAAGTACAAAAGGAGCTTCTTTTCCCTTCAAGTCCTAACAACTCTCATCAGCAAAGCATCCAACTTACTACCTTCTCCTCAATATCATCATCCAGCTCTCTTCTCTAGTCACTGATTTCCAGTCTTCACCATGGCTCAGCAGACTGTCGGTAAGTAGAGAAACATTGGAATTCACTACACAAGACTCCAAGACTTGAATATTAATACGGAGTTTTCAAGGTGCTATCATCAGCCTCAAGGCCCCCGAGGAAGGCGACAACATCTGGGAGGCCCAGCAGGTTGACCAGGTCCTCAACCTGCCTCCTGGTGATGGTCAAGGCCGAGTAACCATCGACTGGAGTTTTGGTCCTGTCAAGGTGTGTAAAGGACTTTTTCTCCAACTCTGAGCATGCGGCATCCTAACGATGTGAGTGTATAGATCACTGGCTACGTTGACACCAACACTTTCGAGATTGGTGTTAGCGTGAGCATCCTCGGTATTAACATTGGCAATATCTTCGGAAACCTGAAGGATGGTGTTGGCGTCAACATCGACCTATTCCTTGCCAAGGGCTCCATCAAAATTTACCTCAAGAATGGCAACGAGGTCTGGGTCCACCTTGACGTCAAGGTTAAGTTTGATGGAAGCTTCGAGGGTGACTACAAGATCATCACCATCTAGGCAGTCATGGGCACATCTTGTCGCCATGAGCCAGGGAGAAAGTATTATTAAGATTTAACGATAGTTGAAAATAGTAAATCTAATAAGAACAGGGCTTACTGACTACTCCTTGTTTCCCCAGCTAGAATTTAGTGAATGTAAAGTTAATTCCTCTTCTTTTTCTCCCTGAAAATAGTATTTTTCCAGGAATATAACAGGGATCCTATCTGCTCTCTGTATATTAAACTAGGAAGAGGTTGATTAGTATTTCGGTCGGCTATAACCAGCGAATACCAGCTGTTATATTTATTTTTCAATTTTTTCTGCTATAGATAGCAAGGCCGCAACTCATTTGATTCAAAGGGGCGAGATCATTGGAGATTATGTGACCGTAGTTTATTTATGACCGGATTTTGGTTTGTGACTGGATTCAATGGGCTGAAACTTGTTGCGAGAACTCATAGGCAACGCATGACAAAATATGTTAATTCCAGCAATTCGGTTGTTACAGCTCAAGTCTCAGTCCCTGGTTTCTATTATTGTCAGTCCCATATGGAAAGTGGCTTATGTAATGCAGTGAGCCAAAACTTCCATTAGTCATCCGCTGCATTTGCCTTCCCCTCCACTCCGATGTTCACCGCACGCGATCCATGATGCGACATCCTTCATTCCACAGGGTCAAGCCCCGGATCTTGCTCACCTGCTATTGACAAAGAGCTTGCAAACTTCACTTCGACTTCCGGTATGGCAGGAGACTAGCACGACCGGAACAACGCGACTGGAGCAAGAGCTAGAAGGCTTAAAGGGCCCTTCCTACGTCCACTAGCATATCCCCGGCTTCAACATCTCCCGACGCGTCCACGTACGAACGATCGAAGCGAAGTGAATAAAACATTGCATGGGATCTTTCTCTGGGATACCTGGCGTCTTCAAGACAACACGCGCAGCGGTACACTCGCGCATGCCGTGGGTGGCAGTGTGTGGATGATCTTGGAGCAAGATTTAGAACAGGGCCCGGCCTAGCTTGGCCTTGTTATGGGAATACACTGCTGAGACGCCTCTTGTGCGTCTGATATCTCGTTCGAGGAGCCCGCAAGGCGCCAGAATCGCGGAACAGATACGATGGGCTCCGCCGCTCCAGGTATTTCCATGACCAATACTATCTTGAGAAGGAGCAGGATTCCGCCCGATGATGTCCAGCTGTCGGTACTACGTAGCGCATATTCCGTTCACCAGGCGTAGGGTCTTCTAGAGCAGGTCAAACTGCAGGGAGGGTTGGCCGATGCCGGGCAAGTAAGTAGTGGTCTCGAGTGGCCTCGTTGCAAATCCTCGGGTCCTCTCTCCTCGGCCATCACCAATCACAGCTTTTCTCTGATGTCGAGCCCCGGAGGATACATAAAATGCTCCGCAGGTCATGTATAACTCCCCTTCAAGTGGTGGGTTCTGCCGGGGTAGCCCATTGTGATAGTCGTCCATATCAACCCGCCATGAAGAGGCATCGGGAACTTCACCGCATATCAGCGTCTCGGGGTTACAGAGGTTATCTGTTAGCGGCACACCCAATTAATCCATACTCGAACACTCCTGATAATGTCCTCAGTGCTTCATGCAAAATAAAAGCCAGCTCGTCATTGGGCCCTCCCCCAAGCTCCAAAAGGACCATCCGAACTGATGTAATGCTGTGTGTGGACAGCCGCGTGACCCTGTGCCGCGCTTGCACCATCGCCATTGCGAGTTTCCTCTCACCTAATTCCTTCCCGGCGCCCATTCAAGCTTGTTTTTTACATTGGTAATCCGCCCATCCACCACGCCCACTCAGTCAGCTTCAGCCCTTCTCGACCAGGCGATCTTGTGTGCTCACCGAAGCCCCGGGGTCAGCCTGTCCTCGATTACGCCGAGAGAGCCCCGCCTCGCCATGCCTTTCGCGCCCTACGAACAATGTGGGATCCAGCCTTTTGCATGATGCCTTGCATGGGCTCTTTGTCCGTTATCCTGGATTTGGCGGATCCCCGAGGCAGTTCTTATCTCGGTCGTTTGGGAGAGCACCCACCTTGCGCGTCTTTTAGTGATATCTGGACGGACGTCGGGCTCGGGGTCGTCCTGGACGAATGGCGAGGAATGATCTGGCGGGGGAAAAAGTCTGGAGACGACCGGCAGTGTTGCATCGGATGCTGGTGCTGTCATGTTCGGATCCACTGTCCTGGGAGAGAGATAGCGAATATTGCGGAGAATGGAGGTACGAGCCGGCATCTGGACAAGACACGGCCTCGTCGACATCATTGTCCATCCGTTCGGCCCGGCTTTACCTCCCTCAGGCGAGGTCGAGCCACTCCGGGAGCACATTTTATTCAACCCTGATCAGGTCAGGTAACAGAAGCAGGGTTTGATGCCTGGTATGGTCAGATGAGGCTTTGCTGAGGAGAGATTGTTGGATGCAACTCTGCTCTTTCTCAACCCCACACCTTATCTGTATCGTTGGACGAACCCCGTCGTCATGCATTTCCCACGACCTGGTGGGTGGTCTTGTCTGGCAGAGACGGGTTAAGTGTTTCTCTCGACTTGCAGCAATGCGTTATCATGGACATGTCGATAATAAATTAGGTAACGGATATCCAGCATAAAATCTTCTGCCCATCTCCGACTACAATCTCGTCTATGATGGATTCATGGGCCGTGAATGGGGAAGGGGCCATGTCGACTAGGCAGACTTTGCTGTGCCGCCATGGTATTCCTCGTACTTTCACCGCACAGTCATGATAAGGTCTATTGGTAATGATGGGGGGTGACGGTCGCTAGGCGAGAGAATTGTACGAGCCGGGGTACGAGAGGCTGTGATTCTGGGAGTATAAAGAAGCCGTTCTCAGCGTGGCATCTGTCCGTCACTCGATGGACAAGCTCACTCACCTCATCAGTGACGGCTCATACAGACAATCTTGAGATTCGCCATCATGGCTCCTCGCAGATATACTTCCATCTTTGCCGCAGCGGCGGCAATGCTTGCCTTGGGCCACGCTGAGCCTTTGCCATCTCGTCATGCCGTGTCCTTCAGGGGCCCTTTCGAGATTGAAATGGGCGGCGTACACAACATCAATGTCGAGTACACTGATGAAGTGGATGGCGACCTTGCTCTTGTCTACGGTTCCTGTGGCATCTCCTCCATTTCCGAGGCGCACCACCAGGTTGGTCGCACTCACATTGGCAGCCACCCTCTCGCCAAGCGTCATCTTGACTGGGAGAGCCAACGTCCTACCAAATTTGTCTGGATCATTCCCTCCGAGGTTTCCTCGGGATGCCTTCATGCTTTCTCTGATGGCATACTGGTAGGGCGGTCGGAGACTATCGAGGTTACCCCGGCGAAGCTTCGCCGCCGTGGCACCTTCGCCGACGTCACTGATGCCATGGGCCCTTGGTTTGATGGTGTCGCATACCTGGACCAGAAGCAGCCAGACGAGGCGTTCGTTGCCAGTGTCAAGAACAAGACATTTGGTATCTTGGGTGCCGGAATCTCTGGATTGATGACATCAGTAAGTCCTCCGCAGCCGTGTCCCCATAGTGCATCCTATTCATTGCGTGTTCCGATTTACTAACGATATCAATGATAGCTGCTTCTCGACTCAGTTGGCATCAAGAAATGGAAGATCATTGAATCCTCCGAAAGGCTCGGTGGAAGAATCAGAACGCACTACCTCAACAATACCACGCCCGAGGAGGGCCAGTATCACGAGCTAGGCCCCATGCGCTTCCCTTACACCCTGACGAACAGCGACACCAATGAGACCTACCCGTTCATGGACTCGCAGCTAGTCTTCCAGCTCGCCGAGAAGCTCAACAAGCTGAACGGCGGCGACAAGGACCTCGCCGTCGATTTCATCCCCTGGATCCAAAATGCGGACAACACTCCCATCACGACCAAGTTCCGCCGCCCGGACGGCACCTGGCCCGGCAAGAACGAGATCGCGGCAAACCCCAACTGGGCTACTAACACAACCTATTCCGACCCTGCCGAAGCCGAGGAGGCCAAGGAGGCCCTCGAGGCCTTCAAGGGCCTGACGGACGAGAAGATCAAGGAGTACGCCACCAACGTGTTCCGGGCTCACAAGCAGGCCGTCGAGGAAGGGCTCTTCGACTTCTCCGAGATCCAGTACCTCCGCCAGGTCGTCGGAACCAGCCTCAACGTCTCCGACGAGGTCGCCTCGTCCGCCGCCACGGGCCCCATGTGGGAGTACGACACGGGCTACTTCCTCGCCACCGAGTGGAAGACCATCAGGGGCGGGCTGAATCACCTGCCCAACGCCTTCAGGAACATCGTCAAGGACCGCATCAGCTACAACTCCAAGGTCCACAGCCTCAAGTACGACAGCGGCTCCAACACCGTCAGCGTCTCCCACCGCCCGACCAAGGGCAGCAACCCCCTCGACGCCGCGTCCAACACCGAGACGTTCGACTACGTCCTCAACAGCGTCCCCTTCAACCTCCAGCGCTTCTGGGACCTGCCCCCTTACTCGAGCCTCCTGTCCCGCGCCATCGACCGCCTCGAGTTCACCACCGCCGCCAAGGTCGCCATCCAGTACGACACCCGCTTCTGGGAGCACCTCGACCACCCCATCTTCGGCGGCTGCGGACGCGTCAGCGCGCCGCGCATCGGCCAGATCTGCTTCCCCGCCTGGCAGCTCAACAGCACCGGCCCGGGCGTCCTCCTCGCCTCGTACATCTCTGGCTCCGACGCCACGGCCGCCTGCGCCATGACCGAGGAGCAGCACGTCGCGTACGTCCAGCGCGCCATGGTTGACATCTTCGGCAAGGTCGCCGAGGACAACTGGACGGGCAACTACGCGCGGCAGTGCTGGGCGCACGACGAGAACCACGGCGGGTCGTGGGCGTCGCCGGTGGGCTCGCAGCAGCCGCTGTACCTCCCCGCCTACTGGCAGACGGAGCTCAACACCGTCCTCATCGGGGAGCACACGAGCTTCACGCACGCCTGGATCTTCAGCGCGTTGGAGAGCGCGGTGCGGGGCACCGTGCAGCTGCTGCTCGATCTCGGGCTCGTCGACGAGGCCAAGGAGATTACCAAGACGTGGATGGCCCGGTGGATCAGGGTCTAGTTTCTGTGACCGTGTGACGGGAGTGTATATGGGTGAAAATGATGAGGATACAGAACCATGCCCACGGTGACATATGGATAAGACATCTCTAATGCAAATAGTTAGCCAACACCAATCAATCTAACCAGAGACAAAGCCAAAATGCAAAGCCCCTGAAGCCGTAATCATCTGATCCGCGCGTCGTCAAATGGGATTCGCCCGTACATATCACATTGACGAATCCACCGTAGTGAAAACGCACCCAGATGCAAAACGCCCAACTGGGCAGTAGGACGACTCTCATCATTGGCTCAAGCTTGCATCGTCTCCAGGCGATGAACTGACCTTCCCTGCACCTACAGGCAGTGGCACCAACAGCTGCTGCACTGCAATCATTCATTCACGTAGCTAATACTGTAAACACCGAGCTGCCAATCGTGCTTCCCTCCCGCGAGCTGCTTCCCCCCCTCATATTCGAGTCAGCATTCTCATGCCGTAACAGAGCGCTTGTTAGTTATAAAGGCATGCTTCGCCTGGGAAATAATTCCACGTGGAGTTGACGTCAAAGATCAGCAGCTACCGTTCCATCGCAACGTAGCTAAATGATCCCCAATGCTAACCCATCGAAGGGGGATGCGCCCCGACAGGCTGGTATTGGGGGCCGGAGGATTTTGACAGCGGATGTGATTGTGAGACCATCTTATGCAGACCGAAGCATGCGAGACTCAGACAGGCGCCGTCGCATCATTTGCCAACAGCCCCCAATATTACTCCCCGACCGTGTTGGTTGGTGTTGGCTGTTGGTTGCTCGTGCACTGAAATAAAAATAACCCACTCCCCTCCTCCCAATCCCCTCATCTCTCTCTCCTCTCTCCTCTCCTCAAGTTCTTCGCGCACGGGCAGCTGGTCCCTCCTTCTAAGTGCGCAAGAACGCTCACTTTTCCCCATTAGATCACCGAAACGCACACCCAATCTCGTATCACAGGCGCACTGGAGGCTTACTTGAAACTCATTCATATATTCATTTATAGGCGGGGGTCGCAACTCTACCCAATGCCCAGCATTAGCTCCAGGCTACCGCCCATTCTTTCTGTCTGTCCGTCCGTCCGTCCGGTATGCCACATATGTGTCAAAGTCGCTATGGACCTGACCATTTTTTTCATGGCAGATCATAGCAAGGTAAGAATGCCAAATGCGAAGCAAAAAAAAATGAAGCATAAAACAAGGTAAAAGGGAAAAGAAAAACACGAGTTTTCATCAAAATAACCATGTAACCGTCAAATGCTAATGAACGCCGCTGTTCGAAATATCACGTCTGTCGTCTAACCATTGTTTCACAGGAGAACAAAAAGAAAAAGGCTAAGAAAAAAACGCCGAGGTGAAACATATGCGAGAGGAAGAAGCAAGCAAGCAAAAAGCAAAGGCCGCCCTTCAGCGTCTGGGTCCTTCCAGCTTCTCGAGTTTCACATAGCACTGTTTCGGCTTATGCGTCAGTGCCTCGATAGCTCCGTACCCCGAAAGCTCCGAGCTGCATTGGCCCATCTTGAATTCCCATACAAGGAGCGTCACCATGATGCGCAGCTCCATGTAGCCAAGACGGCGGCCGAAGCATCCGCGGGTGCCCAGACCAAATGGCAGAGATGGCCCGGAAGTCGAGTCAAATGTCAGACTTCCATCCGGCTCCGTCCTCAGCCAACGCTCTGGCATGAATTTATCCATGCCATCGGGACTCCACTGGCGCAGGCCAACGGGGGACTTCGAAGTTTGGCATGATGCACTGCGCAGGCGCTCATCCACCTGGAAGCCTGGCTCGGTAAAGGATGGCCCACGATTCAGCATCAAGAGAATCGTATCCTTTGGGATGTGGTGGCCGAAAAGAGTCGTGTCGGTGTTGGTCTGGCGATCAAGAATGGGCAGCGTGTTTGCCAGCCGAAGTATCTCTTCGATGACGGCGTTGAGGTACGGGATGTGTGTGCTCGTGATTTCATGGGCTGTTGGAATACGACCTTCAGCAGCGGCTGCCCAGTGCGCCTGATGGAGCGCGGCTCGCAGCCTGTCCTGGGCGAGCTGATTGTCTGAGAGAAACTTGAGGCCCCAAAGCATTGTTGTGCTTGAGGTATCATGACCTGCAACAACGAACCCGATGATCTGCATTCGAGTTAGTACGGATTGCGTATGATTGGCTATGTGACGGTGCTGTCTTACCTCGTCTCGGATCGCCGGGGACCAGTAGACTGGCTGGCGGCCTTCCTTTTGTGCAGAGATCCTCTCCCTCATCATCATGAGATCTACAGCTGACTTCACCCAGCGCTCGTCGTGCAGATTGGTCTCCATGTTGAGGCGTTCCTGCGCCATGTCCACCTGCTCCTTGAGGAACGCGTTGCGAATGCGGATATGCCTTGCCTCGGAAGGCATCTTACTCTTGAACCACCAATGGAGCCGGGGACATGGGCTGTCCATCAACTCGCCAGTGGTGTTGGAAGCATGCAGAGTGGCCTGGATGGTCTCGTGCAATGGCCCGCGTACAAACTCGACGACGCCCTGTTCCGTGGTCGATGCCGTTGTCGATGCGACATCATAAGCCGTCATCGTCTCCACTTGCCGTAGCTGTGGCGGCACAGCGCGGTGTGGGAATGCTTGTCCGAAGCTGAATTCCAATACCGAGTCCAGCGCGGCATAGAAGATATCATTCTCGGCAGAAAAAGGTCGTCCGCGGGCGAGGCGCTCCTTGTTGGACCACAGCCGTACAAGGTTGAGCGTGCTTGCGTAGATGTTGGGAGCGGCCACGTCCTTGAGGAAGCCGGGCAGCATGAGATCCTGCAACAGGCGGCGGTGGGCCTTCCACACGGGACCGGTCTTTTGATTGATATGATGACCCGGAGCCTGTCCGCTGAAGATCTCGATGGTGTAGTCGGAACGGTCCCATTCCTTACGACGCAGCATGATGTCCTGGGCCTCCCGATAGTCCGAGATGAGGACAAAGGGCTTGGAGAAAGGCCGCAGGAATACTTGGCAGATGGGTCCCGAATGGCGCCGACTTTGATCAAGTATCCAATCCATAGGACCGTTCTCATCTCGCAGCATGGCAGGAAGGTCTCCAAGAAGGGAGGAGGCGGCTTCTGGATTATACGGAATTCCAGGCAGAGGTTTCTGGAGGAGGGAGAGATAGAGGGAGTACAACAAGCCTGCCGCGAGAGCGACGATGCCCACCGCCACCAGCGGCTCCGAGAGCAGCAGAGCAGCTAGAGACGCCATGGCATGGCCTTAGGTGTGGAAAGTCTTAAGGAAAATGCCGGAGGGAGAATCTTCCCTGAGCAGTGGTTCAAATGTGAAACAGGTATGGCCCAGGCAATTGGAACAGTGCAAGGGGGAGATCGGGCAAGACAATGGGGCGCTTTTGGGTATATTGATGCGAGTTGATGCTGGGACTGGAAATGAATATGGCGGAACAACCGTGCGGGCAAGCCAAAGATATATGGATGAAGAAGCCGCCCAAAAAGAAACGGGGTCACGTCTATTCAATGACTTGATCATTGAAGGGGATAGGAGAGAGAAGGGGGGGTGTGAGCTATGATGAATCCGGCCGGTGTGTGCTCTTGACCCAAGACGGACTGGACTGGGCGACTTCCCTTCACACCGCGACACTGGTTCGCTTCACTCATTCGAGAAATGGGAGAGTGGAGTAGGCCCTCTTCATCTCGCCCACGAAGAACGTGCCAGACGAAAATAAAGGAAATATGTTGGAGGGGGTGGCCTGATGGATTTGCTGGACCGAGTTGCAGGAAAACCAAGCAAGGCGACTTGGGTGAGCAAACAGACAAGTCACAACAATGCCCTGAACCTGCAAGAAAAAAATCCCAGGGCCATGTCTCGGGAAGGAGGTGACATGGGGAGGGAGTGAGAAGGAAAAAGAATGGTCGAATCAAGTCCATTGAACGTAGGCTGTGTGATTTGTTCACACTGGCTGTCGCCAATCCACGGCTATCCGCACATCCACCCTTGCTGTGTGTTGCATCAAGTCCATCTGCTGCTGTCGTAGTAGATTCACAAGCCAAGCAGCCATCCGATATCAGACGCCGCTAATAGCAGGGAGCGGAGACGACCGAGAATGGGCTCGGTTGGGATGGGATGGATGGTGGCAGTGAATGGGTCGTCGCATCGTCGCATGCCATCTGGCCGCCTCTGCTGCTGGTTACCACATCAGCGGGGCCGGGGGCCGATGCAGTATCTGGTTGCCCCTGTCAATCCGTTTCTTTTCATGTTGTACGTCAAACATCGACCTGGAATTTTTTTTTTTCACAAGCACATGACGGTGAAATCCGGCCTCTCGTGATCTTTGTAGCTCTCGCACGTTGTTGTGCATGGGGAAGGCGCTAAAAGTCCGCATTCCCCTTCAGTTAGTGGAAGGGATCTTTGTCTTGCGCGCAAATGGGGACTGTAGGGGAGGTGAGAGTTGAAGGGTGATGCTCAAAGGAAAAAGCAAAGACTGCAGAAGAAGGAAAAAACGAGCCCAACCCCGGGCCACAGCATCTTACTGGATCCCGTCCCTTGCTATGTTTTCCCCGATGGCCCCCTTCACCATGCGTGTCCCCGTTTTGTCAGTATCACATTGTGCTGTTTACTTTTTCCCACTCTTCTGCTTCTCAAACCGGTCTATCTCGTCTCTTCTGCAAGGGCCCGTGCCTGACCCCGTGTGGAACTGTTCTGGAAATAGCAGCCTGTCTTGTCTTGCCTTGTACTGGTCGAGCCATGCGACACTCCCCCTCCAGTGTCCCCAAAGCCTAGCTCGCTTTAGGGTTGGGAGAGCAGACTCGAAGCATTTGGGCGCCTAGCATCCTGTTCAGGTGCAAAGTTGATAGTAGGAAGACGCTAGTAAGGCCACTTGGGCTGGCAAAGCTAGTGCCAAAGTGTCATGGTTGATAGGTGCAGGGCCCATGAACGATTGATGGGCACTATCCCGCTGTCAGGCGCGTATTGTGTACCGCTTATTCGGGGGCCTGGAAGATGGGAGGGGCGCCACCTGGCTCGGCACGGAGCAATAAGACAGGTAGCTATTTCATCATCGCCTGCCACACAGGACCTGCAGTGACAGCACCCAATAGCCCAATCGCCCGTGGCTTCGGTTACTCTAACACTGCCGGCGCACGTCCGGGGTGGTCAAGGTCGTATTGGTGGGGGCCGAATACCCATCCCCTGGCTCCCCTCCATCTGGTAGTCAGATTTCACCTACTGTGTGCTGACCGGGATGGCCTGCCATGGGCGTCATCGAATCGTAGACCAGAGATGGCTGTTTCCAATTGAGTCACTCGGATTTTCAGTTTTCTCCCTTCTTTTCCCACTCCTCTTCTCGCCTGACCGAGGCTTAGCTGGAAAAGCGAGAAAATTGTCATCGTATGATAGGTGCAGAGGGAAAAGAGGGGGTAAAACACGGTGATGAGTTGTCGTCAACGGCATGGTGCATCATGCTGCCTCGGTGGATGGGTTTTGATTTTGTGGTTTGTATGGGTGTTCGGTCGGCAGGGCATTGAGCCACGCCAATCCAAAATAACGTCAACGTCGTATTACCGCGCTTCAGATGCATCTCATCTTGTGCGCCCCCAGTGAAGTGCTTGGTATGCGAAATTGTCTACGGAATTCCACCGGGGGTGCTGCAAGATGGATGCGCATAGAGTGAGGAGTGGAGTTGGCGGTTGAATTTTCCCTATCCTTGTGCCTGCGCTTTTCTTTTTCTCCCCTTGCCTTTCTCCCGTTTCCTGTTGGAGAGTGTGTTCCGCCTTCGGAGCTGGCGCAAAGCGGTAAATAGGGCAGGGCACTCTCCTCGTGACGTGCGAGATATAGCCCCGTCTCATGCAGCGGTGGAGGAGCGAGCAATGGGTGAGGCGCCGTCCGTCGGGTCACGCTTCGACACTGCAAGCAAGCAGGCGGTCACGATAGCGCCAGTGGGCCAGGCCATTGCCGGCACTGGCATGGCGCTCGCACGCCCAGATACGTTGAACTAGTAAATCGAGAATGCGAACACTTCTTTAAGGTGCAATTCAGGACTAAGAACCAACAAATTGTGGGGTGATCAGCAGCGACTTGGGTAGCCATGTACGTGCGTGCGTAGGTGCCACCTGGTGGGAAATACGACGCCAGATGAGACCCCTCCCCGCGCGTGGCATTGTACCAACGTGATCCAGGTCCTCTCGTCTGGGTTATTAATCAGGCAGAGGCCAACGGTCCATAGACAAGGCAGAGCACCTACCTAGGTCCTTCATGATTCCAGCACAACCTTCTGCAATCTGGCCATGAATGTCACCCCGTTCGACTCGGCACTTGACGGCGCGGGCCAACAACTGCCGACTTGGATCCGTAGTCAAAGTCTAAAGATGACGCACGGCCGTTCAGTGCTTTTGGTCATGGCACATGGCGCCGAGACTGGTTCTGGGCAATTTAGAGTTGGAGTAGGTGCTGTAAAGGGTGGGTGGTGGATGTAGTAGGCGCGCGAGCCGCTAGAAGAATGCGCCTGTCTCGGCCGATCGCTGTACTGTTGTGACGGATCTCCCGATGGCGTAGCTCTGACCGCTGTTCTGTGTGATAGCGCAGATGGTGATTCCAATGGCTATGGTTTCTGTCGCGTCTTAAACTTGGAAGATGAGAAAAGGACGGACGGTTCGGCTGCCGTTGCTGTTGGAAATGATGGGAAGGTGCTAGCCTGTTCTAGAGAGATTGGAAGGCACGCCTCCTCGAGATTTAGGGGACCGCAGCCTACAACTACAGCACGTCTTGCACTTAAGGATACCTCCATTGGTTTCAATTGGACCAAGATAAACAGAAATTCCTCCCATTTTGGAAGGCGGCGACCTCCTGCAACCTCCTGCAACGTTGACATTTGGCCAACATCAGGCAGTCTGTCTTCCAGGGTAGGCAGAGCTGGTGCTCGATTGACTCGGACTTCGCGAGACAACTCCCAACATCAACCAATCCATCACCATACCATCACTTCAATACCATTATAGTCCGACCTGACCTGGTTCCAGCCTCGGCCGCCGCCCGCAAGCCACTTATCTCGACAGCGCCCGACTTCTCGCAGCGATGCGTGCCACGGATCTGGCCCCTTGCTCGTCCCTAAACCCCGATCTTGGCTCCTTAGCTCCTTGCCCGCCTAGCCCGAAGCTTCACAACCTTCTTCCTCTCGGCAGATGGCATCCCTCGGCAGCCCAGAGATGATCTATCTGGCACTTCTAGCTGCTAGTCTCGGTATACGTTAGGCCCTCGAGGCCCTTTAGCCACTCGCCAACCCCACACCACGTCCAACCTTATTCTTTGCATCATCGTTGGACCTCCACAATCTCGTTGGCACTTCCCCGCAAACTTGATTGTTTGCATACCAGTAGCGACCCCATCCACGACCACCTGAGCACCCATTTCTACATCAGATGATGCCTTTGAGTTGCAATGGCCAGCGTCTTGCCAGATGCGGAAACCCACGGTTGCCTATCTACCCGCAAGTCGCGGATAAAGTTGGGTAGCTGATGGAGCCGCAACACCCATCTGCCGAGTCGGCCCTCCTATCATGACTGTGGTAATCAGCTTGTCGCCAACGACCAGCAGTAACCCCCCTCTCAAACTATGATGCATGAAACCGGGCCATCGTCGAGATAGGCCCGCATGCCAGATGATGGAATTGCCGTCGCTGGTGAATAGCCTCCTCCTCACCTGGTGATACACCACACCCACTGGCCACCCGTGTGCTTCCCTAGGCATGAACCACGACCTATTCTCGGCGCAATTGATTACTGACGCCTCCATGGCCAGCAAACTTACTTTGATATACTTTGGATGCCACTCTGTCATGGCCATGTATCGCCTCTCACTGCCTATCCTGGCCTACCCTCGAGATCGTCACATGAGTGACCTCAGCCAATTGTTTTGACACGGCTACCCATCTGAAGACCGGTCGCAGCATCTACGAGGCTGCATCATTCCACCAACAGCCCCCATGATAGGCACCGGCCAAAGGGGTTTATTTTGCCGCGGCCTTTGGGAACAATCGATCCCAGCAATCCTGCCTTCGGGTGCGGGGCATCCTACCCTCCACTGGCGTAGCTGTTGGCAGCCTGAAGTCGTTTCCAAGAGTTACTTTGTTGTTACTGAATACTATTACCTTGGCGCCTCCAAAATGAGGTACTTCATGTCGGATGGTGCCTCATAGGTAGCGCTTCGAGGTCTCCAGTGTCGCATCCTTTAGCGACGCAATCAATATTGCTCTTTGGCTGACGTTGTGCAAGACTTGCTCCTGTCCTTGCGGAAGAGAGGGAAATCCATCCGGCTCCTCCCACTCGAGCCAACCTTTGTTGATCCAGATTCATTCTAGCCCCGAAACAAAAGATCCCATTGGTGCTTTAGATCGGATCACACACTGACGCCGTCGTTGGTTGCTCGACCCATTCTCTTTTCGGCCTCACCCATCATCAGAGAGCTTACTTGACGGGTCTTCTCCCATATGGCCGGCCGCGGAGGTCTGCCTATAATCACTCCGCCTTCTGCACATTCTGCAAGGCGGTTCTGACATCATCTCAGATAGCTACGCTGACGAGTAACCCAACAGATTACCATCCCTCATCTCTGGATCTTATGACCTTGTCTGTACTGTCTCGCCAATAATCAATACCTACTTAGCCCTGTACCAGGTGAATGGACCCTAGTCGATCTGATGAAGAGGCGTGGGGAGCGAGCGAGTTGCGAGCGGTTTCGGTTGGTTCGTCGCGGACCGCGGCCTACCTCGGAACCCTGGCGTCAACTTTTGGCTCGGCCATACATTGTTGACGGAGATATCACGCCCGCACACTAAATTTCCCGGTAGCTCCATGGAAGGGAAAGCTTGTCAGGGTACAATTTCCAACGAAATGTGTGAGGATTGAGGGAGCATACCTGCGATACCATGAAACTGACCCTGCGATAATCCGAAACGAGGTAAACCAGTTGGCAGCGATATGCTTTCCCTAGAGCAAACAAGCGTTAGGCAGGGACGCCTGGCCTGTTCCGGCTTGGGAAGCGGATGCTTCAGAATATCAGTGTATGACGAAAATTGTTGGCAGTTGACGTGAGAACAAAGTGAGGGAAACAGCTCTGTTTGTTCCAATTATTCACTGTCACAATCAGTATGTGTTTCAGAGAGATATCAAAAGGGGAAAATTCATTGTTTGCCCTCGTTCGAAATTCCAGATTGTCGCTATGAATACTCATGAGAACAATGGATCTAATGCTTCTTGTGCTGCTGAGCACCTCGCAAGCGAGTTTCCAACAATGCAGGGTGAAACTTCTGCATCGGCTGAACTCATAGAACGCATCGGCACAATTTCTTCAAATTGAATAAACGTATTTTTTATCTCACGCATCCCAGACCGTTGGCTTCCTTGTTTTCACCATTCAATCGAGGCTAAAATTGAAGGGATCTCGAAGGGTCCAACACTCACCGATACCAATCAAACTTGTCACGCAGAATCCCTCCCATCCCTCGAAACAGAATTCAACAAATTGCATCAATCACGCGCGATGGTCGCTGGAACAAAGAGGAAAAGGCTGCCTACGGGAGATGGCTCCAGCCCTCCCAGAAGCAGAGCCAAGCGAGCTCGACGGAGCAAGATACAGACAACTAAACAAGAAGAGTCGCCATCCCCCGGAACATCCACGTCTAGGTCGTCTCGACCACCCTCCCCGTCTTTCGAGTTCTATGCGCCTCGTCGCCCTAAGCTCGCACAATGGCGGTGTTGCGGCTGTCGGCGGCGTTGGCTCCTCGCCGTCCGGCAGTGCCTAAACTGTGCACATGAGAGGGATCATAAATGCCAAGATTTCATCGACTACCATGGGTGGATCGAATGGAGGGAGTGGGAATGCTGGCTACTCTTCGTCAAGAACTTACGGGCGTCGGGCGACTACGATTACGGGATGAGGATCACCCCGACATCCATCTTCGTACCAGAACGACGACTCGAGGAAGTCAGCCAGCAGCTGGAGAGCATGGAGAGCGAGAGGCTTCTGCTGCTGAGGGACGGACGGCACAACTGCTTCACGGATTGCTACGTGCCGTGGCAATGCAAAGAGGTTCAGCGTAAATTCGCCAGGCGCAGCTCGTCCCTGTCCAACAAGGAGAGGAGCCAGTCGCCGAGGCCTGCCATGCCCGATTCTCCCAAATCGCCGCCGCCCTCGGATGACGAGGATGGCGAGGATGTTGGGTGGATTGATGTTGGAGATGATATAGATGCGGGTTCGCCAGGAACAAAAGATGAGGATGCCGACTTGGGACGCCCTCGTCGGCGCTTGCCCTCTCCGCTCTTACCATCAGATGGGGCACCTGAAATCTACGAGGACGAAGACGCTGCAGACGGGCCTGGGCTTGGATCAGATGAGGAGGTTACAATAGATTGAGGAAGTGGAAGGGTCGAGATGGGTTGGGCTAACGATGATGGCGATTCTCGCTGCTGGAACAGCTTAGCTGGGGCTGGCTCCCACCATGGAAAGAGGCAGCTAGGATGAGTCACGATGAAAGGGACGAGATTTGGGAGGAAAACTGAAATATTATTTATTCCACACGCAACTTGCGCACCATTTGACTCGAAAACATTTGATTTTAACATTGTCGTCTACCGGATTCGCCAGGCCCACCAGCCGGTCTAGATATTAGGTAGCTCCAGGTCAAGACTATCCCATAAGTACTACACGGCTCGTGATGCTGGAAGCAGAGGGGACCCGCATCCTGTGAACCTGTCCTCACCGCATCTTGCAATGCAGATCTCCCGGCATCTGAACCTATCCAAAGATCCTTGGCGACTTCGACAGACCACCCGCGGTCTCCGCATGGAGCCTTTCATAGGGCGGTCATCAATAAAAAAGAAACGAGGGGGGTAAAATAAAAGACACACAAACAGCCCAGCAACCCATCAATCCCTAATTTCGTGACCCTGCAACCTCTGACCCTGAGAGAAAAGAAAGTTGAAAAGCAAAAAAAGAACAAACACCAGTCTCAAGTAGGTCTCATTTCGTTTTTATTGTTTTTCAGCCCTCCAGGGCCTTGGCCTTCTTCTTCTGCTCAACCTTGAGGAGCAGGGCGCGGTTGATGTGTGGCAGAACACCACCGAAAGCGATTGTGGCACGGATGAGGGTGTCGAGTTCCTCGTCGCCACGGATGGCCAGTTGGAGGTGGCGGGGTGTGATACGCTTGACCTTGAGGTCCTTGGCGGCGTTCTGAGGGGGGGGGTTAGCATGATAAACAAAGAACAATGAGGGGTCGGAGAGGAACTTACGCCAGCCAGCTCCAGAACTTCGGCGGTAAGGTATTCGAGAACGGCGGTAACGTAGACGGCAGCCTTGGCGCCGACGCGCATCTTGCTCTGTGTCCTGTTCTTGAGGAATCGCTTCACACGACCGCAAGGAAACTGTGAAATGGTTAGTGCCAAGGTCGAGGGTAAATTGGCGCACGGGCTTCTTCTCGTCATCGCGGAGGGGTCAGGAGATCAAGGGCGCAAAATCGTATGTCGCGAGGCTGTAGCTCCATCAAGCGTCCTGGTCGAGCGCCCGTCGTTAAAAGATTCCATGTCGCGCAAGCTGGGACGCGAGAATGCTGATTAGTTCTGATAGTGGTGTGGTCGTCGTGAGGGGTGATGGCTGGGCGTCGAGCCAACGCGTCGAAAAATCGGTCGGACAGGAGACATCGCGGGGGTTCTTGTCGTTGGGTGACGAAAGGCGCGCAAGCTCCCTCAGCCTGATGCGCAAGACGAGAATGAAGCCAGAAAATCGAGAAAAAAAATCAAATAAAAGAAATCAAAGTCACCGTACCTGAAGACCAGCGCGTCCGGAATGGCTCATCTGCTTCTTGGGACCCTCAGCAGCGCTTGTCTTGCCGCCGGAGCTCTTGCCCCCAGATGACTTGCCCTTGCCTCCGGCCATTGCGACGAGAATTCGACGAGAGTGGGATAGAGCACGTGTAGCGTCGAGTAGCGAAGATGAAATTCGCTACGAGGTTGAGCGATTCGGAAATAGCTGGCGGCGGTGTGCGATGTTCGTGGGCGTGAAAGTGGTGCGTGCACGTTGTTCGGTGTAGTGGAGAGGTTGCGGCTGGCGGTGGTGAATGTGGGAGAATTTTATCAGCATACGTGACTTGGGCGTCGAGTTGTTGTTGTTGTTGTGCAGTGGTGCTGTTTTCGGGTCTTCGATGCCTGGAGGCTGGCGAGGTGACACGCCCACGGCTCCCTCTGCGACGCTGAAAACTTGGGCGCAGGTCGCTGTTGGCTGGCATTTTAGGCAGACAGAGCAAGGCAGCTCTTCGGCTGGCCCGAGGAAACTCCGGTGGCGCTTCCTGGGGCTGATTAGGTAAGACGCATGCGGAGGTCAGACGAGGCTGTCTGAAGAGGAGGTCCAGGAAGCCTTGGGCCAAGCCAGCCGTACTGCCTTTGCCGCTGGTCCCTAGATGGCTGCTTTTGAAAGGAGGGCTGGTCCAGAAAGTAGTTTCCAAATCCTCCCACGCCATCGCATCCGAGAACTTGCTTGGCGAGGTCGGAGGGAATGGCAAAACCTACCTTGGGAGTTGAGGTAACAAGATGGTCTCAGCCGCAAGGGCACCACGGACCTGCTCATCCCACATGTTCGGCCAGGTGTATACCTGTATGTTAGCTTTTAGATGGTGTGTTTGAATAGCACGGTTGGCCAAGCTTGTCGTGCCAACAAATTGCTCGTCCCTGTGAAGGAGAATTTCGAGCCATGATTTTGAAGTAGGCGCTAGTAATGACCATGAGAGATGCCGTGACGCAGATGCCACAAAGCCACCAGCCACAATACTTGGCTCCTCATTACGTAATTCAAAATGTGGCTGCACTTTGCGCGCCAAACCGATCTCACACAAATACAAGAATAGACTCCAACGTTTCATTCTCTTATTTTCTCTTGAGAATGAGTACAAAATATGTTTAAACGAAATAGTTTGAATCTGCTTGTTTTTTTCTGTGATTTTTTTTGGACTTTTCTGAATTTTTGAATTCCATGCATCTTCCAGATCCCCGAGCTCTTCTTCTCTTTACGACTTCGGCTTACCCTACATCGGGCCCTTGTAGGTACCTACCTCTGTGAAATTAAATTCATCAGAAGCTGGCCGTCCATACATATCGAAGGGCTCATATATTGGTTCTAAAGGTACTTGTGTAGCCTTCATTTTCATATGTTTTATTTACTCAGAAGAGGAGTTTGCTTTGTCGTCGCTTTTGTCTTTGAGAATGTCGGAACAGAACCGATTTCCGCACGTTGAGACACTCTCTTGCTTTCATTTAACTTGGGTATTATTATTCGAGCTTTCTAAGTAAATATTATCTCCTAGAAAACCCCGGATATATCTACGCGGAGATGTAAGATACGAGATAGTATAAAAAGAACAAATGGTGTACCTTCACTTCCAATTTAGCTACCTTGGTTCATAAGTAACTAAAGATCTATTTTCCACACTTTATTATTTCGTTAGAAGAAACT
Source organism: Clonostachys rosea (assembly GCA_026958235.1). NCBI lineage: Eukaryota > Fungi > Ascomycota > Sordariomycetes > Hypocreales > Bionectriaceae > Clonostachys > Clonostachys rosea. The sequence goes on from CP110207.1 coordinate 1,826,094, forward strand.
GCAGTTTACTCCTTGTTTTTTCGTTCCATCTCAACTCCCTTGAACTTTTGTGTGATACTCGTGATGGCTTCCTCCACCGGTAGCCGCTCCATAGAGCTCGCCCCATAGAAACCATGAATGCCCGTTGTCCGACTGAGGACGTACTCGGCGTCTTCGGGGTTTGCAATCGGCCCTCCGTGGCATAGAATGATGATATCCGGATTGATGCCCACGGCCGTGTCGCGGATCTGCTGAATCAACTCGACGGACTCATCCAGCGTCTTGGTCGTAGCTGCGCCAATAGACCCGCTGCTCGTCAATCCCATGTGCGCGACGAGGATATCCGCCCCCGCGCGAGCCATCTTCTCCGTCTCCTGGGTGTTGAAAACGTACGGGGTTGTCAGCAGGTCGAGGTCATGGGCGCAGCGGATAGCGTCGACCTCGAGATCATACGACATGCCCGTCTCTTCCAGGTTGGCTCGGAACTGTCCGTCAATCAGCCCGACGGTGGGGAAGTTCTGGATTCCCGCAAACCCAAGCTCTTTGAGCTGCTGTAGGAAGCGAGGGATATCACGGAAGGGGTCAGTTCCACAGACGCCGGCAATGACGGGTGTGTGCTTGACGACGGGAAGGACCTCTTTTGCCTGGTCATACCCAAGTTAGCGCTACTCGCTCATTGTGTCTAACCTCCTGGTATAATTCTTACCATGTCAACAACAATATCATTTGCGTTGCCGTAGGGCATCAGCCCAGAGAGAGACCCCCTTCCGGCCATCCGGAAGCGACCGCTGTTGTAAATGATGATGAGGTCGCCCCCGCCGGCCTCGATGAACTTGGCAGAGAGGCCAATACCGGCTCCGGCACCGACGATGGGCTTTCCATCAGCGATCTGAGCCCTGAGCCTCTTGAGAATTTCTTGCCTGTTTGTTGGGGGCGCCATATTTTTGTATCCGACACACTGTTACGGCCAAAGATGAAGGAGCTGGGCCAGGTAGAGGTGAGGGGAATGACGTGTAAGTATGTGTTAGCTGTGGGGTTCCATTGTAATCTCATGGCAACGGCAACATCTTCGCCTGTTATCTCCATAAATCTTCTGTCTACATAGTTGAATGGTGACGAGTACCACAGATCGCTCAAATACTACAACCATTTCTTTAAAAAATTATCATCTTGCACAAAGTATCACGCTGGCGCCAAGATCCCTTGCTGTGGGTACAATGAATCGTAAGAAACAAGGCAAATCTAATTAACCTATTCCCTAGAAGCTTTCGGCATGTTGGCAATCAAGCAAAGTATTATATCTATATTTCTTGAAATGCTGGGCTCATTCGCAATTCTCATTGATTGAAGGACACGAGATGGTCAGCTCAGACGAATTGCTGCATGGTGACGTGATGCGACACTAGCCGGCACTCTTTGGTAATAACGAGATAGTGTATAAAGAGGGGATAAATTGCATTCAACCTTTTCACCCATTCCGCCTGTCACCACAACTTACAAGCCATACTGTCATTACAGCATACGAGCCGGCCAATTCGAAAATGACTGCCGTGGTCGTCTTCGGGACATGCGACACCAAGCTTGAAGAGCTTGTCTTTCTCAAGAACGCTATCCGAGAACGTAACAGGGGTGGCACGACTCGTTTAGTTGATGTTGGATGGCGGGATTGCGAGCATGAAGAGATTGATGTCTCTCGTTCGAATTTGATAAAGAAGTATGGAAAGGGGGCCGATACCTCTCAAATGCCACGTTCTGAGCTGATTTCATTCATGGCTCAGTGCGCAGCTGGCCTTCTGGAAGAACTCTACAAGGAACAATCACTTCACGGGGTCGTTGCCGCGGGCGGCTCGGGAGGCACGGTGTTGGCCTCCAAGGCGTTCAGAAGTGCCTTGCCAATTGGGTTCCCCAAGCTCATTGTGTCTACGGTAGCCAGCGGAGATACCAGCGTCCTTGTTGGTGAGTCGGATGTGACGCTCATGTACTCGGTGGTGGATGTTGCCGGAATGAATCGCCTGTTGGCTGGGATCCTAGCGAACGCTGCGGGAAGCATCTCGGGGATGGCGGCGGCGTATAAAGCCCGCAGCGAACTACTACCGCAATCTGAATCCAATCTCAAAAAGCGTGTTGGTATCACCATGTTTGGCGTCACGACTCCAGCGGTGAACGCCATCAAGAAGCATTTGGACTCATCCCAGCAAATCGAGACCTACATCTTTCATGCCACGGGTCATGGGGGTAAATCGATGGAAAGGCTAGTCACCGAAGGCCAGCTTGATGCAGTCCTGGATCTCACGACTACTGAGGTGTGTGACCTGGTGACAGGAGGCATCATGGCTGCAGCCCCTGAGCGCTTTGATGCAGCAATCCAAGCCGAGATACCCACGATCATATCCCTAGGGGCCTTGGATATGTCCAACTTTGGGCCGAAAGCTGATATTCCCGAAAAATACCGTGAGCGTAATTTGTATGAACACAACAGTCTAACAACCCTTATGCGTACATCGGAGGAAGAGAGTGCGGAAATAGGCAGCTTCATAGCCAAGAAGCTAAGGGGCACCAAGACACCTGAGAAGACCCAGGTTTGGATTCCTCTGGGGGGAGTCAGCATGCTTTCCACCCCTGGCGGGGTTTTCGAAGACCGCCACGCTGATCAGATATTATTTAATACGATCAAGGAAGAACTTCGAGATAGCGGGATCAAGACCGTGGAAGATCAACGAGATATCAACGATCCGGGGTTTGCAAAAGATATCGCGAACGCTCTCATATCATTGCTGCAACTGAATTGAGATAATCTCTTACCTTGGCTCAAATTTTTAAGACGTTTTACTCGAATTGGTGAAACAAATGACCTTCGACTGTCCACTCCATAAGAACATGATCTCGATTAATGGCGTACTACACCTGCCTTCTAGATCTTATGTATGAATCTACAGTCTAAAGGTAATTCAACCGCAAAAGCTTCTTTGAATAAGACCCGAAATATGAAGTCAAACCTTTTCGGATTTTACACACCCATATACCTATTCAATATGTTCTACTTCAATTGTACGGTGTTTGGCAAGTCATGAGATCACAGTCAAGTGGCTATCTTTTTCGGAGATATGATCCACCCTATAACCCATCTGGACCCGAGTCAACTGAGGTACTGATGTGGCTCCATGAAGTGAAACGGCAAGAAAATGTTGAGTGAACGAATCAGAGATAGAAGGGCAGAAGATGGATCCGTGGGGGTACGACCCAAGCTGCGGAAGATTGACGACGGGATGACATTTCGTCAGCATTTGCTTCTCCTTCGAAAGGCGGGGCAGAGCCCCTCTACGTGCTTCATTTCTGAGACATTTTGATCGAGGAAATGTTCTACCGCTCTTCGTAAGCAGGCGGCGCCCGACCTAAGCCCAAGCTAAGCCTAATGATGGGTGCCATCTTGGCAAAGTCGGCGCTCATTTGTCACCGTCGCGGCCGGTCTCGCTGGGGGCGAAGTGCGGCTGGGATAGCCACTGGCAAATTCCGTGTTCAAGGTTGGTCGACATGTCAGAAATCCGAGGGAATTGTCAAACCAGGGGCTGTTGACAAGGCTGCCGCGTGTCGGAACACCATGTAATAATAAGTAAGCCTCCTCACACCGTCCGTCCACGCCGCTCTAACCGGGGCTGGAGGTGGCGCCTTTAGAATTCAGTGGTCGGAAGCCCGTCCTGAAGTTTCTTCTCTGGTTCGGTCCTACTGAAGAAGCCCAGAGGTTTCCAGACGCTGGATGAAGGCCCGTGTATGAAGAGGCAGAGTGTTGTTCCAGCTGTCTCGAGCGGCGGCGATAAGGTATAAGAGATTTCACTCCCTGTCGAGACACGTCTCCCCACCGCAACGTCATTCCCTCTATTCCCTCAGGACTGACAGCGGCTAGCGCTGGAAATGACTCGGGTTTGAACCGCTGGGTGGAAAAGACCCCTGATTCTGGGGCCGATTCGGCTGCAGACCCTCTCGTGGCACCGTCCGTGTAATGTGGTAGGCTACCAGCGAAATTACCTACGTAATCTTGCGTGAAGGATGGGCTGGGCATGCAATTAAACCCTTGCCTTAGTGCAACCCTACCATCTGACCAAAAGTGCAGCCTCCGCCGCCATCCCAAGCCGCCTCGCCTCTGTGCATTTCCACGCAAAGACAGATGTTCAACCTTCTCTGAGCTGTGAGCGCCGCCGCCGATGCGTCGCTGAGTGCTCGCCATGTTGCCGGCCACCCTACTGCCGCTGCTGCTCGTCCCCTCGGCGCGGGCATGGACCGTCCCGGCCTACATGGACCTCGCCAGTCCGCCGCGCTGGACGACGGACATCGGCGATCAGTACCTGGTCAAGAATGGCGAGTTCCAGAAGGGGTTCGTCAACGCGGAGGCGTCCTGCATGCATAAGCCGGTCCCGACTAATGTGACGCGCTCCTACTTCCCCATCACCGGGGGCTCGATCCGCTTCGACTTTGTCAACTTAACTACCGTTTCGACCGGGGATGCTTTTCTTATCGACATGTACTTCAACGACGACCCGTGGGGGGAGAATCCGGACTTCAAGTCGGGCTCGTTGAAGCGGATGCAGTGGTGGAGGGGCTTTGGCAACGGCATGAGCTGCCATGTCCCAGTGGATATGACTGAGCGATTGACGGATCCTACGAATCAGACGGCAATTGCGAAATTAGAGGGGCTCAACGTGACCTTTGCCCTTCAGATCCAGGACTATAGAAACAACAGCGGCGTATTTGAGCAGGTCGATCAAGTAAGTACTGGTCCGCTTGGGCAAGGACACTCTTCGTGATGAACTTAAGTACTGACCAGCGGTAGTGCGCATACGTGACGTTGACATCAAATACGACGTTGATACCAAACGACACCCTCTCATCGAGGGAATTAACTGAAGAGGAGATGTGTGGCAGAGTGAACCTAGACAAGCTGGGAACCACAACCACTGTAGCGGCTACTCCCTCCGCCACCTCCAAGACTGAGTCTAAAGCGGCCAGACAACTTCCCATATCACTTACTGCATTGTGTGGATTATCGACAATTCTTGTATATCTAACGTTTTGAATGAGTCACGAAGGGCGTCATTTGTTCATATGAGGGAAATAGCATTGCATAACTTGTTAGTTCGACATTTTTGGATTGGAAAGGATTCCAAAGGGTAAATACCATAGACCAGCAGAAGAAACACTTCTGACAGACGGTCTGATCGTTCTGGAGGAGCATAGCATGGAGAAACAATCCATGCACTGAATATCTCAGGTTGTATAGACATGGTGGATGACGGAGTTAAATAGAGTATCATAGTATCAAGTCACATAGACAAAGGCGTCTGTCCTAGTATATAGAATAGCAGTACATTCATCGATATATATTGAGTCGGGTTCCACCCGTGCGGTAGTTTAGCCTCGCGGGGATCGACATTTAGACAGATTGTTGGTGCTAGTTGCAGTTCAGAAGTGGAATTAGCCCGCACCTTTAAACGATTCTTGATTCTTCCTTCCTTCTAGCTAGATGGCTGACATTTTTCTGATCGTCCTCCGCCTTTCAATAGTTGTATAGGCCGGGTTCACGTAAAAACATGGATTCGCATGTTACGTTACATACTGGTTGACAAGCATACACATACATTCTCTCTTGGTGTTTTGTGACTGGCTACTCCAACTACGTATTCCCAATTCGGACGGGCTCTGATAATGATAAGCAGATCTCTTCTTTATATTAGAAGGGAAGGAGTAGATCTTGACTCCTTTTGTGACTTCACATTGGGGATACCAGACTGAAATAGCTCTAAACTTGCCGACATCCTGATCCCAAATATTTAGCTGAGTCATTTTTGCATCTGTTTTGTCGCTAATTTTCCACCTATTGTTTTTTAGTGTCCCCGAAGTGATTTTTAGGACCGCCAAGAGGAGAGAGAAGTTGGAAAATTTTAAAGGAGTTAAATTCCGAAACTCCGGTTTCTGTTACTCACAGGATTAGAACGAGTGGAGAACTGAATCTGCTGCCCCTGCCACGGAACCCACGCTTGCAGTGACTGTTGCTGCTGTGGCGATATCAGATCTCTTCTTCATTGATTGTTTCTCCAATAAGTACTCAGTTTTGTCTAGTGATCAATTTTTTGGTTTGTTGCAAACACAACTGGGTATACTAGCTTGTGATTTATTAGATGCTTCCTTCTATATGCAAAAGTAATCACTAAAAGCAAGGTAATTAAAGAGATCTGAATGCTTGAAAAGAAGTAGGCACTCATTTTGGAGGTATTTGGCAGACCTCAGTTTATGTTGATGGCTTCGCGAATCAATGCTAATTCCTTGAAAGAGTTCAGGGACCGCACAAATACACCCCTTTCTCCCCGGCCCGAATATAATCTCTGGGGGATCCCTCCAAGGTACAATTCTCCACCGACTTATTTGTAGCAGACTACAAGACCAACAAAGTAGATTGCCAGGACCTCCGACTGGTGCCTCCACTGTCCTGTAGTGAGGCTAAAGATGCCCCCACTGACATGACTCGCTCGGTGTGTTTGAGGAATCACCTCCAGCCAATGGTGTGAGCTTGCGAGTGGTGTCGTGTGCCCTACTTGGACCGGTGGCCTCGGCTCGTGGCCGGCTTTTCGCCAGCCGCCACCCCTATCATGAGTTTACCAGTGACAACCACGCAGTCAGTGATTGCCAATCGCAATAAGATCTTCCAGCTTGGAGGCCAAAAATCCCCGCAAGAGCTTCCTAGTTTGAAGACATGATCCAAAACGTGGCGTGCTCGGCCCTCGTTCAGCAAGCCGTCCTGTCAGGCCCGCCAACACGTGGTACAACGTGGTGTGATGGATCATTAGAGTTGGTGGAGGTAGAATGCGTGAAGTGCCGGGGACTGGGCATTTGAGACCCGCTGGATCTCTACCTAGATGCATTCCCGGAGTTGAGATTACGGGTGCACGCAGTATTATTGAAGCTGTAAGCGTAGGGCGGACAACTTCATCTCGCCAAAGGTCCCAGCCCAGACATCAAGATGCGACCCAATCATCTGGATTGAAACCACTGCTCGGTAAAATAACCCTTATTTCTTTACGGTTTCCAATCTCGCTGGCGATCTGGAGATTCGATCGGCAGCCGGGGTGGCATTAGCATCCCGGTCTTTTATCCCCATCAAGACAGATCTAGATCCGTATTGGAATCGCGAAGAGCCCATCGCCAAAACGACGCTCCGTAACTCCTTGATCTACAAGCGAGAAGCATCTTGGCAGCATAATCTCCACACGAGTTCGTCCCTGAAAGATTGAGCCTGGATCTTGAACCAAACCAAGTGGAGGGAGTCGTGAAACCACGCCGGAACACTAGGCCATTTGAGAGCCTAGACGACGAATTTCTCTAGCTACCTACCACTAGCACCATCTCCTTGAGATGCCCTCCCGGAGCTTTGCCCGTCCTGGTCAATGGATCGCAGTTTTCACGGCAGTAATTGCGGTAGTGGCCAAACGAGCGCAGCCACTGAATGTCATTCTCGCTCCGCTTGCTCCAACTAGGACCATCTGCCTCGGTTTCATTCTCACGCCCTCATAAGGCGGGCCTGCCTCCCTTGTATTCGTGGCTCTGCTTCTTGATAATCCGTCTATTTTGCTTTCCTCCACATATATATATATATCATATTTGATTTTGCGAGCTGTCTCATTCTTTCACAAATCAAAAACGTGACCCCAGCTCAGCTGCATCATCATGGCCCCCGAAAGCCGCGGAGATCAGATTACGGGTGTTGCCATTTTCTTTCTATCTCTGACGACTTTTGCTTCTATACTTCGCGTTTACTGCCGAGGATGGGTCATAAAAGCCTTTTCTGTAGACGACTGGCTTGCAGTCGCTGCCCAAGTCCGCCTCCCCCTGCCTCAACACTCTATATCAACTTCCATTAATAGCGAACGTCTAGATCCTCTTCATTATCTTCAGCGTATATGAAATTACCGGTGTCCACTATGGCACCGGCCAGCACAACTCAAATCTCTCCACTGAAGACTTCTCTAAAGCGATGCAGGTGAGGACCGGCAGGCATCTGACGCATCGTACATGAACTAACATACTGGCACATAGATGTGGTGGACCTGCGAGCCGCTTTACGTATTGACCAACATGTTCATCAAAGCCAGCATCGCCATCTTTCTGTTACGGATATGTGTTGAGCGGGTACATGTCATCGCTATTTGGATCGTGACGGGAATTACAGAAGTCTACAGTTTGTTCTTCTTCTTGCTGTTCATTCTCCAGTGCCGACCTACCTCGCTATTCTGGCTTCGGTACACTGCCGACCCTCCTGTGGGGAGCTGCTTGGACGCCATGATCGTTCCCGGCGCGTTCTACGGATACTCTATAATCAGCTGTATCACAGATTGGACCCTGAGCATTCTCCCCGTGTTCATGGTATGGAATCTCCAAATGAACACTAGAGTCAAGATCTCTGTCATTATGATTTTGGCAGCCGGTGCCATGTAAGAACTCCCACAACTCCCCTTTCATCTCGCATTCTCTTGAATGAGATGGTCTGCCTTTTCAGGTACACCACGGGCTAACTTGCGTAAACAGTGCATCAAGTGCTACTATTGTCCGGCTTCCCTATCTCCATACACTGACCGACATCGACGACTTCCTCTACTCCACCTCGGACGTCGCCATCTGGTCAACCGTCGAAACGGGCCTCGGCATTAGTGCAGCAGGTTTTGCCACTCTCCGACCACTGCTTCGCGTCTTCTTGGGCGGAGGATCCTCTGCCCAGGCAGGCGACACATCCGGCCGACAGTGGCATCGGACCGGCAGCGGCAAAAACGCAACCACCGACATATTTGAGTTGGGAGATCGCTCCGACAAGCGCATGGGAAACACGACGGTCATAGAGCACGACGACGGCGAGGACACCAATGACAGTAAACTCGATCTTGAGGGCCAAAAGGCGAAGGACAATCGATCCGAGATTTCAGACGTGCGTGTGGACGACTGGAACAGCAGCCAGTCTGATCTTGCCGCAACTAGGCCTCCACCATCAGCGAATCCGTGGAGTATCACAGTTAAGAAGTCGGTAGTTCAGACGAGGGACGGGTGAGAACTGCCGGAAACGAGTATATATACGAGACGGATGAGAACTACCGGCCGGAAGGGCACCAAGTCAAAGCCGGATGTAACCCACCGGAAGCAGCCGAAGCAGATCGCGGATGAGGGCCCTCGGGAGGGCTTGATGGATGAAACGGATGAAATCTGTCAACGAAGTATATGGAATAACAGCACTTATACATAATAATAATACCATGGAGTAGCATACTGAAATAAACCAGTAAACATGCTTGGAATGCTCATCTTGACCAGTGTCCATGATCTCACCGTCTTGTTGCCTCGTCCACTCTTCCAGGTACGCCCGGTCCCTTCCATGAATATCTCCACTCGGCAAAAGGTGGGATGCCCGATAAAACGGTGGATGGTTTGTCATACTGCCCATAGCTGGCGCCGCCTAAAACGCATGATGGGCAGAGCATGTGGCCGGGTCGCCGTGGATCCCAGCCCCGTTAATTCAAGAAAAGACGGATGCTCCAGCGGCACTGTGGAGTTCTATCACCCCACGCCGTGGCCTGACTGGTATTCTATGCGAGAAGGCTAATGCTGGAAACTCAGACTGTACGTAACTGAGTACACTTCCGTATTCCCGGCATACGGGAGATATCCGTCCTGTCGGGAAGTATAAATAGCGGTTGCCTTCTTGAAGATGAAGGGAGGGCTGGCTATGTATTCAACATTGTATACTCTTGATATATTATCACCTTATTACGTCTCTTTGTATTATACTATATTACACTCACAATGACCAAGTTTGTCCTCACAGGCATTGACGGAAATCTGGGCAGTGTTGCAGCCCAGTATGCTGTGGAGGTCCTCAAGCCCGGGGATGAGCTCGTGCTCACATCCTATAAGCTATCCATCCTAGATCCTAAGACCGTTGAGGAATGGCGAGCAAAGGGCATCAAGGTCCTCGAGGCTAGCTATGACGACCTCGAAAGCCTCAAGGTAGCATTCGACGGCGCGGAAGCAGTAGCTTTCATCTCCACCTGGTTGTTTGGCGAAGGCCGCCGTCAACAAGCCCGGAACATTGTTAATGTGGCCAAGGAGATGGGCGTGAAGCGGGTCTGCTACACCTCCTTTGTTGGAGCAGGCATCCAGGCCGAGAAAGAGGAGGATATTCCCTTCCTGCCCCGTGACCACCATGCTATCGAGCAAATCATATACGCCTCTGGTCTGGACTACAATATCCAGAGAAACTACCTCTACGCCGATAACATCCCCACACTGTTTGCTCCCTCTTGGAAGTTCAGCGGTGACCGGTGGCTCACAAACACCCACGGCGTTGCCGGCGCCTACGTTGCCCGAGAGGACTGCAGCCGCGTGTTCGCCGCTCTGCTCCTCGGAAAGGGCGAGCCTAACAAGGTATACGACGTGACTGGTCCCGAGGCCGTGACGAACGAGACCGTCTTCAACTGGATCTGCTCCCAGACCGGCTACAAGGCTACTTTTGTCGACTTGCCGGATGAGGAGCTGAAGCAGTGGTGGCATGAGAAAGGTCTGCCGGATGATTTCACGGGCGACTTCTCCAAGCTTCCTATGAAGCTCTGCATGGGAGACTTATTGTGCTGTGGTGAGATGGTGGCTCGTGGGTTTATGAGCGAGACGAGCGATACGGTTGAGAAGTTGACAGGTCGAAAGCCTGTGCCGTTTCAGGAGGCTTTGCTCAAGTATAAGGGCCTTTTCCCTCAACCGTAATATTATGCAATGATAAATGTATTATTATGAATGACAATTGTAACCTTCTATTTCCTATCCGCAATGAGATATTGTAGTATTTCCTTCTTGGATCGAGTTAGATGATCATGCTTGCATGCTATGGGCGTCTATACAAAATAGGCCCCATCATTCTACATTTATACGATCTAGAGTGTCTAAACCAGTAGTTTACTCGTCAGCGTGAACGCTCTGGGCACCGGCATCAATCTTGGCCCAAGCATCCACCAACCAATCCTCAGGCCGAGAAAGTTCAATATCCGGGAGTAACTCGTTCCATGCATTATTAGGAGCCTTCCAACAATCATTGTGGATACCCAATAAAATGCCCGTAAGGAGAGCTCCGGCAGCACTCTCACGCTGCTCCACAGGGATAGCTGGATGGGTAACTTTGGGAAGCCAAGAGGCCTTGACGACCCCGGCTTTAAGGTCATCCAGATTGAGTTTTTCAACTTCGAAAGGACCACCTAGATGAAATATCGGTTAGCCAAGATAGACGCGAATAGGATGAGAACTGACGTACGAATTTTCTCCCCAAGGGCTATGAGCTGGGAGACGGTGATATTGGAGCCAACAATGCCACCAAAGACTGGCCATTCTCCTTCATAGTCAATAGCCCGCGTAACCACTTTGGCCATATCTTGGGTAGTTGTGAGGGTAATCGTGTCATCTTCGTGGCCCTCCAGAGTTAGTATCCGACGGCGATAGAAGTCGATTGGCATTTCGAAAAGCTCGACGTGCTTGGAGGATCGGAAAGGGAAAGTGAGATAATTGGTGAAAAGTCCTGGAATGAATAGCGAATACTCAATGACCTGCCGAAGAGGGCGTGCGATCATGTCAGTGAAAACCCGAAACACATAAGGATAACTGCTGACCAACCTTCTTATCTTTGTTTAGTTCGGCAAGGTAGTTCCTAGTATCGTTTTTGAAAGAGTACCAATGCATGCCTTCAAAGTGAGACCTGACCAGCAAAGGTATGAGCGAAGGGCACATGGCAATAATGCCAACGAGCACAATACTTACGTAGCCCATTCACTGGGAGCAAAGCGCCTTACGCCGGCTTTGATAGAAGCATCGATTAGGATTCGCTGAATCGAGGGCTTGGCGGAACCTGGGTTGTAGGGCTCAGCGATGAAGGATAGTACAGTGTCTATTCCATCCAAGGCCCGTGTCAACTCATCAATGTTGTCATATGACACTTGGGCCCATTTAACTCCAGGCGCGATTGGAGTTGCTGGGGCCTCCTGAAAAATCATGTCAGAAGATGGGATATGGGGATGAAGCTGGAAGAGAGGTTGACGGACTTTTCGAGACAGAATTAGGATGTCATGCTTTTTTATAGCAAGCAAAGCGTCGATGATCTCTCGACCAACATCTAAATTTGTTAATAAAGGATGATAATAGCAAGGGAATAGATCCGCTATATCTGATGAAACATACTGCCTGCGCCGCCAGCGATTGCGATGCGAACCATGATGATTGACTTCGAGGAGAATTGTGGAAGGTAAATTCGGTGAAAGGTTATATAATGAACTCAAGACGTAAATCAAATCATCCAATCAGGGCTGAGTCGAAGGCAGAGATAGTGATTGATCGTTGATGGCTTCCTTCACAATGGAGCCTACAGTTTGGCCATTGACCTTATTTATACTCTAATCATACATGATGGATTATATGGATTTAAGTCTCGGTGTTAGGAATCCCGCTTTCGTCTTGAAGAGAATAATAAGGGCTTCCACCGATCAGCCGGGTGTATAAGGAAGAATATTCTGGTTGTTCCAATACCCATGAGTGGTGGCTGAGACAATTAGTAATACCTCCGTCTCACCGGCGGAGGAAATGTCCAACCTCCACATCCACACACAGAACCACACACCCAGAGCTTGGAACCGGAGCCGAGACTGCGGGGGTCTCTTTGCAATCAACCTTGGCAATGGAACAGGCAGCTTCGTTGAACCCAGACGGCTCATTGGCTCCGGCACCGAAGCGCCGGAAGCTCCGCAAGGGCACCTCGAGCTGTTGGGAGTGCAAACGCCGTAAAGCTCGGTGCTCCTTTTCCACAGCCGATGGAGCAGCAGACGGCGTCTGTCATGGCTGCAAGCTGCGTGGCTCACCCTGCATTCCCCAGGATCTTCCAGACCAACCGGCGCCGGGTGGGAGCAATCGCCATCTTGTGGACAGGCTGGCCCAAGTCGAAGCCCTGGTAGATCGTCTTGTCCAGGCGGCTGACCAGAACCAACATGGAGATTCATCACCACCTAAGAGGCCGCATGAATCCCCTCTACCTGCGGTTATCGGCGACAATATCCCATCATTCTTGAGCGATTATCCTTTTTTGTTTTCGCCTGACTATTCTGGGATAGAAACTTCATTTGTATGTCTTGTGGCTCCGAAGCATCGAGTATTTTGTGAAATGCGTATATCAAAATGCAGCTAACATCCGGAGTTTTTAGAACACTTCTAGGGAAGGGCAAAGCCATGATTATATAGCAAGGCCAGGAATTACTCAAACAACTATAGCAGTATCAGCTAAAGAAGACGTCCCTTCGACGGAATATTCTGTGACTTCACCAGGAAAATATGATTCCGTGTGCCGGGAGCTTCTCTCTGTATGGCCAGCGGCACGAGACATGGAAATCATCCTGGGCGCCCCAGTCCACACTTCTGCCATGATGCGTGGTGCAAGCCTCACCCGGCCTGTCAATCTCCCCGAGATGGAACTGCCGTCACCAGAGACCTTGCTTGAGCTACCGTCGCCTTCGTCTCATCCGGTGTTGATCGCCCGGAAACTCCTCCTCCTGGCCACATTCCTTCAAGGCATACCGCCAGCATCCCGGGGGGATCTTGAAAATCTCACGGTCAGCCGCCAGGACCTCATGACCGGGTCCGTTTCTAAGGCCCACCACCTCGTAACCTCCAACGACGAGCTGGTCGCATCGATAGAGGGCATCGAATGTCTCATGCTCGAGGGCCTCTACGAATCCTACTCTGGCAGCCTCCGACCATCATGGCTTGCGACACGCCGTGCTGTGACCATTGCCCAGATGCTGGGCCTTCACCGAGGTGTCAGACCGACGTCCCTGACGAGGGCGACCTTCAAGCCTGATCACGTCTGGTTCCGGCTGGTTCAGCTGGACCGCTACCTCTCCATCATGCTCGGGTTACCGCCCATATCTGTTGACGACAGTTTCGCCAAGCCAGACATTTTGAACACTTGCACACCCGAGGAGCGAATGCAGCGTCTAAATTGCGCTGCAGCAGGACACCTCCTACGCCGCGCGCCCACAGATGCGGTAGACCCAGCCAAGACGAAGGAGATTGATAAACTGCTCCAAGATTCGTCGGCATCATTGCCGCCTCAATGGTGGCTCACGCCTACATTGTCCTCATGCCACGGCCAGATGGACACGATCCGCGATACCCTGCGCTTCAACGGCCACTTCATGCACTATCATATGCTCGTTCACTTGCACCTCCCGTACCTCTTGCCCTTGGAAAACTCACGCGACTACGAGTACAGTCGCATGGCAGCCATTTCGGCCAGCCGCGAGATCCTGTCCAGAATTGCCAGCTTTCGCACTTTTCGACCGACTGGGTACTACTGCCGCGGCGTGGATCTTCTCGCCTTCCTTGCCTGCACGGCACTTGGGCTTGCTCACATATGTGATCATAGCCGGAGGAGGACTGGTGATGGGGAGTTCCCTTTCCTCGTTCACCAGCGATTGAGTGATCGCGGTTTGCTAGAACACACAATGCAATACATGTCGGACATGGCGCGCGTGAATGATGATGCCATTGGATCAATGGTGACCACCTTGCTCGAGCATCTCCTCGCCATCGAGGAGGACGCAGCAGCCGGATCGAGCTATACGGTAACTTCGTGCATGGACTCTGATATAGAGAGCGAGGAAGAGACCGGCGGCAGTCGTTTCAAACTGAGTGCAGATGGTTCGGTACTGACCATTCATCTTCCCCATATCTGGGTCGTGAAGATCGAGCGCGGCCCTGGCCAAAGCGGACGGCTCCCAACCAAAGCAAGTCGTAATTCCAACTCGACATCTGAGCCCGCGGAATCCACGACTCAACGTCGACCAGTCTCAAATCAAGCTCGGGAAGCGCAGAAATCCCAAATATTTGACAGCCCCATCTTGCAAAACCCGTCTTTGGCGCAGCTCATGCCCTTTGCCACGCGTGGTCATCTTGCAAAGGCATCTCAAGAAACTGAAGATGGAAGCTTGGACTTTCTATTGTCCATCCAGGAGCTGAATGAGAACGAAAGTGTGGCTGAAGATATTGACATATCGTTCTTCAATAGCTTGATTCAGGAAATGCCAGTCTAGAATGTAGAAGGTTATTATGCATCACGAGCTCAAATAGGAGCGCTCTCCTTGTAACGATATTGATTCCTAGTTTTAAATAGATCGTAGAAACTAGTTTGGCTGAGCTCTTCTTACTTGAACGAACTGCTAGAAAACCTATTTCATGGCGCTCTCACAGACAAGGTAAATTAGCCCATTCATCGAGGACTTGTGATTTCCACCGCCTCCACGGAGGTCCGTTATGTATGCCGAATCAAATTTAAAGATCGATATCAATTCGACGAAGAGCTTCAAGCAGCCACTCACATGCATTTGCCGGCCTACAAAGACGCAAGAAGGCTGTCAGATGGCGATTCCACTCAGTTGTGGATAACTGAATGTGTTGAGCATGACTCGGAGCGATCCTTTGAGGACGAGGTCTAAAGTGCGACGGCGACGAGGGATATATGTTGATCGAAAATATTGAATTTCAAGCTTAGCAACTTGGGGTATTGCTTGATTAGAGGATGAAAGATGGTATATCTTGTGCGCCGCCTCTGCAATAAATTCCGTGGCTCGCCTACAACAAATTCTCACATTGAGCTGGTGTAATGGTTTTGAACCGTGTCTTTGAAATGCACATGATTGGGGAGCTTACAACAAATAACAGTCGGCATGAGTTGTATTCATCAATTAAAAAATAAGCTGGCCACTTTAGAAGGGAGCCAAGGCAATTTAAGCGAACACGAGATATTGCAGACTAGCCAATCCCGAATTTCCTGAACGGGTTCGCTCGCGCTGACAAAATAATGACTGACTGTTATGAGTCTTAACACAGCCGCCACGTTTCGCCGTTTCTCATCCGGTATTTATCCCTCGCGGCTGCATCACAACCTGAACCCAGCCAAAGCTCTCGAGAGCGCCCTTCCTTTACTCACTCACTCCTTCACTCACTCACTCGCAATGGCTCCCTCCCCCCTCCAGCGCAAACTCACCCGCCACGCCCTCGCGGCAGTCGCCGTCCTCTGCCTCCTCTTCACCTCGGCCTCGCTCCTCCTCACCCTCGAGGCCGGCACCCTCCAGCTCGACGGCGACTACCCAACCGGCCCCGCGCGCCTCATCCTCTCCCGCCTCGCCCTCGTCCGCTTCAAGGGCATCATCGCCGGCGGCAACGGTGACGACGACCCCTCCGCCAGCTACCAGGTCACCCTCCTCTGGTTCCTCAACGCCTTCGGCTGGGAGTGGCCCTCGGCGTCGTGGGACCTCTCCTGCGGCATCGTCCACAACATCAACGGCCTCCTCCCCGGCGCCGCCCTCACCCTCCCCGAGGACCTGGGCCAGACAGCAGCGAGGATGCAGCTGCCCCAGAGCGACTGGCAGTGCCTCAGCAACCGCGCAAAGGGCAACGGCATCTGCCACAACCCCTTCCTCGCCGCCTGGGACGCCGAGAACCTGCCCCCCGTCTCATTCTCCACTGCGCCCGCCCTCTGGCTCTTCTACTTCACGGGCGTCGTCCTCCTCGCCATCCTCCTCCAGGAGATCGGCATCCGCTGGCTCCCCGCCATGACCAGGTGCTACTGCCCCAGTTTCATGAGCAGGAACGGCCTGTGCCCCTGCCTCAAGAGCGACGAGAAGTTGACCCCGGACGTCCGCACCCGTATGCGCACGTGGTATCTGGTTCTCTTGGCCATCAGCTACACCGCAGCCTCGACTCTCCTGACGCTTAAAGGTCTAGCGCTTGTTCAGTTTCTGAAGGGGCTGGACTCCAAGATCGGAGGGATGGATCCTCAGCTGGGGACGACGTATATCAAGCTGAGCGCCTTCACTTTAATTGCCATCTTACTGTCGGTGCTGTGCCTGAGAGTGAGGCAGTACTTGGAGCAGAACAAGTCGTGGATGGAACAGCAGGGTGTTGATGCCACTACTCTAACCGAGCCTGGGGCCAAACCAACTGATGAAGAAGCAACGCAAGACTTGCTGATTTAAGAGTAGCTTTTAATGTCATTTCATTTTCATTTCCAATTGAAGACTGTGTACACAAGTTCAATTAACGTGATGTATTCACTTTGCGATCGTTGAACACTGTGACAAGATGAATGTATAGGTGATGAGAGTGATGTATTGTTTTGTCTAGTCTGCTATAGGAATGAGTACCAACATTGGAGACGCCAGAGAAGCAGGTATACTAGGTCAGGAGCCGGGCATGAGGCAAGGTATATGCCTTTACACGTGAGTATTCAGGATTCAGAGTGCATTGCACCAGCTGCTCGATTTGGGAGCATTCTTGCTGTCACCACCGTCACTGCCACCAACGCCGACCTCCAACCAAGCGTTTCTCACTTTATCGGCGGCAGGCTTACCGAATGCCTCCTCTGCAACCTCGATGGTGACAGTAGCAAACTGCTTGAAACTGCATTTGGGTGGGATCTTGCCGCTGGTCATGGTCTTCCACCAGATCTGCCCAGCTTTCTCCCAGGAATACCCGTCAAACGCAACCGAGGCGAGATAAAAGGCTTTGTTCGGAATCCCAGAATAGATGTGGACGCCGCCATTGTCCTCGTACATGGTCTTGTACTGATCCATGTGGTCTACCTGAGGGTCTTTGCCCTACAGTTGGTACATCGTAAGTACACTACTATTGTTACATGCATTTTGTCATAGGGCGCTGGTTCAAGACATACAAGTTTTGGGTCATCATAGGCGCTTCCAGGCGCCTTCATGCTTCGCAGAGCTGTACCCTTGACGCGTGGCAGGATGCAGTCCTCGCCAATGAGCCAGTCTGCGTTCTTGGCGTTTTCGTTTTGGACCTGTTGTTTGACCATGATTCCTACGACATCGGAAATGTGCTCATTCAGAGCGCCCGGCATGCCAAAGTAGTCAAGAGGGCTCGTGTGTTCCGTGACTGCGTGGGTGAGTTCGTGCCCGATGACGTCGATGCATGAAGTGAAGTTGTTTAAAAACTCTCCACCATCACCGAAGACCATTTGCACCTTCTCTGGATCCCAGACTTGACCGCGACATTAGTGGCTTGAAGATGATTTGGAAGGCACGGCAGCCCAGGAAGCCTTGGACCTACAGGCGTTTTCATAGTTTTCACCGAAATGAACGGTGCTAATGACATCCATGTTCTTGTTGTCAATGGAATGCCAGTTGAAGTGCTCCTTGTAAAAATCGAAGACCACTCCAATGTTGCCGAATACTTGGTTTACTGCTTTATCCTTGACATCGGGCTCGCCCTCGGATCGGATAAGTTGTCCAGGAAGCTCGTTCTCGTCAAAGTTGTGCTTGGCATCGTGGACCGCTCGGTAGTAGCTTTCTTTGGGATCTTTACCCTTGCCTTCGTCGCCGTTGGAGGCAGGTTTCTGCTCGGTTGCTGCAGCGGCCGAGGACGGGTTAGCAGGACGCTCATCATCTTCAGCAATCACGAAGGAGTTCAAACAACCTAAACCCGCTTGCGAGATCCTCACGCGGCCAAGAACTTGCTGGAGGTGCTCAAGGTCTCGGCGAGCTCGAGACCGGGTAGTTTCATCCGCCTTGTCTGAATCGGCGACATGTCGTAGCAGCGCGTCGGGCACAATTCGACGCCGATCTGGGGCCTTGGAAGTGTAAAAGTATCCACGAGGGGTGGTGAGATGGGTGAAGAGTTCCTTTCGGGCAGTTGTAACGCGCTCTCTAGAGGCGAGTGAGTGCGCAGCGGCATGGCGAATGTGATCGGGATTGCTGGCGGAATCAGCAATGCCCCTGAGAAGATGTGGAGGGACGATGTAGCAACGGCAGCGAGACATGGTGAATATGGATGAAGTGTCGTAAAGATGTTCTAATATGGATTTCTGAGAGCGAGTGACTGATGTTTAGAGATGATATGGATCAATAGCCAGAAGAAGGGGTAAGATATGAAGTGTCGCGAGCAAAACACTCCAATGTTGAAGCGTGGTGAGAAAACAAAAACAAGAGAACCCTGGAACAACAGTCATGGAGGAGACACCATACCATGAGCACTTTCCAAATCAAACCTTCCTGCGTAGTGCCAAACATGTGGACGTTACTCGTTATCTCTTTCCATATAGAAAAATATTCGCTGTTCCTTCCTGCCTGCTGATATTCAACTTCATCAACAATGCGTCATTTTCATGCATCCGCTGGATGGCTTCGATTGCTATTTGGTCACCAATTGACTAGGTTCCTTCTAATAGGTACATCAGATTATCGCTGTACAGTTGAAACTACACTGCATCATCCTCGGCCACAAATGTGCCGCTGGTGTATTTGTTATTCTGAACTGAAACCTGACCACTGAGGGCTGCATAGATACGCGCTCGGCTTGTTTAAATGTCTGAATAGTAGAATATGAGAGGAAGGAAGAAAACTTCTGCCGTTTCAGTCAACTTTACTCATAGGAGGAGGCTAGGGAGTGCAACCGGTACGCATTTTTGTTGATAGGTTGTTACCAGTTGACTATTGGCAAATCTTTCATAATAATATAGGAAGGAGTAAGTACTACTGCAACAATTTTTTTTATTTAATCTCAGGCTCCATTGATGCATTATCCTATCCATCAATGCATCATCCTACACGAGTTGTAATATTTAGTTCTCCATCCTTATAACAGGTAGGGTCCCTATTCCCGCGAACGACGAAATCATGGTGCAGCTGCCATCGACTTTAGATTAGGCAACAAGACTTGTTAAATTCGTTTGTATTTAGAGCCACGTAAAATAGGGATTGTTTGTAGGAGTGGAAACCAAATATTCCCGACTGAAGAGGTGGGACACCCTTTGAATTCCCTGCCAAAGGTAATAATGACATTTTGGTATCGCACAATCAAATCAGAATGTCCGAAATAAAGTCACTACACTAGGCCAAAATACGAGCCCCCTATCCGTATGTTTTGCTCGACTTCATTCAATGATAGATATCCGGCATTCTGGCTCGGAATCCTAACCGAAGAGCCACTTGGAATATGCATTCCTTCCAAAGCCGGATAGGAAAAAGAAATCATGCGAGATTGTTCCATTTGTTTTACTATTTTAAATTACCATGTTCAAACAACAAAGATCGCAGGTGTGCAGGGAGCTATAGGTAGCCGTGCTCTAGCGAGATCTGATGGCCATAGCGCCTATTCGGATAACCGCGTATGAGAGACAGCTCTTAGACTTGGAACGTCTGTCTCAGATAGCCAGTGCTCCGTAAAGTCGTGGAATGGGTCGATCCCCAGTCCCAGTTACGTTACAGAAGAGGCAATATCCGACCGCACACTCTCGATGACATTCAGCCCAATTTTCAGAGCCCATTCGCACTGGCAAGGAACGCCTCCCCTGCTCTGGACAGCTGTCAGTATGTCATTCTTGCCATTTTCTTGTTAGCTCGCAGACCCGCTCCAGATCAAAAAGTGCCAGCGGGGCTTTGTTCACCAGGTTGCCAGGGCCCTAGTCCCGCCTGCGATGCCCTGGTGATCTTGGGTGGCTGGCTTGTGATTGTTGCTGGAACTGGGTTTCCTCATGTTTACAGACCTGACGGAGCGGCGAAAACCTCAAACGTCTGTCTGAGGGAAGGCTGTTCCAATTCCTTGGCACCTTTGCCAGCCCACATGTATGGAGGGAGGTAGCTATAAGTATGACAATTGTGGGAGATGACGATCAATTGACGAATTTGGTGATTACTTTCCCACTCATTATCGAATTCCCATGACAGGTGGAGAACAATGACACCTCGTGAGATAACCCTTGTAGCTGCGTACTACTGCCATCCTTTCCTGTACTATTGGGCCGCAACAGGAAAATACCATCATCCCCTGTCACTACATAAAGTGTTATAGTAATAGAAAAGTTATAGAAGACAGCTGGCAACCTCTCTAAAATACCGATCCGATGGTTGATAATTTTGACTTTCGCTTTCTGATTATTCGTTTCAGTGGCATTGTGCTTCATTGATAACATGTCCGTTGAGTGGCCCTTCCCTGTGGTTTGTGTCGAAGGCAATTCAATTTAATATTTGAGCCGATCTATCTTAATCATTTACTGCCCAGCCGCCAAGGTATAGCCACCATCAACAGCAACAGTCTGCCCATTCAGATATTGATTCACAGCAAAGAAAAGAACGGTGCTAGCCATGTCCTCATCCTTGCCCGGGCGACCGGCAGGGACCTTCTCCTTGTACTTCTCAGTAGGGATGTGGCTCTTTTGATGCTCATCACTACCTTCAGTAGTCATCTCGCTGGGGAACACACCAGGCGCGATACTATTGACGCGGATCCTGAGCTTGTTCGCGGCAATCTCAGCAGCCAGAAGGCGGTTCAAGTGGATCGCCGCCCCCTTGGAGACGTTGTACGCGAAGTGATGCTGCGCCGACTTGATAAGCCCAGAAATGGAAGAGATGTTGATGACAGTCGAAGACCAGCCCTGGTGCTTTTCTGAGCTCTTCTCTAAGAGGGGGAGGAATGCAAGTGTGGTGAAGTAGACACCGGTGACGTTAGTGTTGTAGGTGTTGTTCCAATCCTCAAAGGTGCTCTTCTCCGAATTGAACAGATCCTCCTTCATCTCAGTAGCCGACTCGCTCTCGGTTTCGAAAGAAGCGCTTGAGATACCAGCATTGTTGACAAGAATACAGAGGCAGTCCTCATGTTTGGAGAAGTCGTCATGCAGCTTACGAACTCCCTCCTTGTTGCCAACATCGGCGGGCAGTGCATGGATAGAGCCCGGGATGTCCTTATTGTAGGTAGACACAACGGTGTCAAGCTTGGACTTGGTCCGGCCCGTGATGTAGACTTTGGCACCGTTGGCAGCCAGGGCTTGAGTCGCCATGAGGCCGATGCCAGATCCGCCGCCTGTGTACATTGTTAGGCCACATGTCCATGACGGGCATCTTCTTCATGTTAAGAATATTGAAGGGATCAAAAACCCACCTGTGACGAGAGCGACCTTGCCCTTGAGGTCAAAGAGGTTGTCTCGGGCAAAGATCTTATTATCCTTCTTGTTGATGGAAGACATATTGCGCTGCTGGATTTGGACTGATAATTTCAATTGATCACTAGCAATTCGAGGTCGTTGATGAGATAGCTGGCTGGAAAATAAGCGAAGTGCGACTCGTTTATGTAGGGTCGGTTTGGTTCGGAATGCATTAAATGTGGTGCAGCGCCGCGACACAAAAGACATCACGATGATGAATCGATGATCTAATTAATCAAGGTTGCGGATAGTGACAGAAAAACGGTCAAGTAGCAGCGGATGAGGAGCCGGTCAGATGGATGGATCATAGCTGCAATTAATAGAGGGCTTTTAACCTCGCAAATGGCATGTTCTGCCTGGTTTCATCATGATGATTATTAGACTGGACCAATCATCTGAGATTTCCGGACAAAACATTCCTGCCATGACGAGTACATGATAATAATCATAAGAACAATGCAGATGGTGAGGTCAAAGACTCTGTCAGACGGGTAAATCGCTAGTGTCTCATTAGCGGACGGCTTCATCGACGCTGAATCGGACAGCGGGGTAGATTTGGTGAGATTGGGGGCATTTAAGCTGCTCGTTCGAGTCAGTGACATGGGCCAGGGTCGGGGCTTTGTCGATAGAGAGAAGCTGGCTGGATATATTAAGACACCAGGCCACCAGGTCACCGAGGCAAGGGGATCTATCTGATGAAACGAGTGTCAAGACTGGCTGGGCTGGAGGATGCGCGGTCGGCCAAATGGCGGAAAGCCTGGTACGAGGCCTGTCGAGATCGTTCAGCTGCCAGGATCATGCAGCGACGATCTCTCCCAGCCATGCTTTTCCTTTGTTCCCGGCACCTGTTCTTATCTCAGTCTCGGCCCTATGCCTCCCAGCCTCATCAACATACTCGTTTGACGCATCCCTACCAGAGCCAAGAGGTCTAGAGTGAGATCCCAAACCCAGCCATGACACAAGCTCAAGACCCTCTGCTTTGTGACTCTCTTTCCCGGGGTCAGGCCTGAGTCGGACTCCGCCGTGGACCAATTCCGCAGGTCTCTGTGACGTGAAATCCCGCAGACTTGGCTGAGGTGCCAGGGTATCGTGGAACCCGCGCGCAAGGGTGCTCCTGAAGGATTCAACATTTGACTAATGCAGCTATTGCAAGCAAGAGGGGAGGGATGATGAAGCAGCGCTTCTTGCTTACCGACGTCGGCTGCAACCCTCGGCACTTGGCCCAGCTGCTGTCGGTCGACACATATTAGGCGCGGGGACCCTGCACACGGCTCACGATCTTGCATACTGCCTCTTCCCATGCTGTTTTCCCTCCTGCACGATACCTCGTGAAGGTGTCGCACGGGCTCGAGATGAGTGATCTGGTATCGGGGCTCCAGACGAACCCGGTCTTGATGGCCGGGTTCATCGTCGTCTTGGTCTTCTTCCCCTTGAGCTTCCTCGTCACCGGCATGCGGTTCTGGGCGACCAAATTGGCCAAGAGGAGTCTCGCCGCCGAGGATTGGTTCGCTCTGGGAGCGCTGATCGCCTTTATTCTCTGGGTCATCTTCCTTGCAATGAGTACGTCTTCTCGCCTGCGCCTTACTCTCACATAGACCGTCCTTCTCACAGTACAACAGTGGCCATGAACGTGAAACCAGACCCTACATACGAGGATAATGCTGCATCTAACAGGGTACGTTGCTGTTCGGGTTGGCTATCGCCATGATCACATCTAACCTGCGCATGCAGATGCTTTGGGCCTCGACTCTCACGTTCCCCATCAATCAACTGTGCTCGAAACTGAGCATTCTCCTCCTCTACCAGCGCATCTTCGGCATCAATCCGACATACTCTCTGTGGATCAAGATCATCGCTGTCATTCAAATCCTGCACACGATCGAGAACCTCTTCGTCGACATCTTCACCTGCGTCCCCGTCCAAAAGTTCTGGCGGCCCGATCTCGAAGGCCGATGCATAGAATACGTTCCCTTCCTGATCGTTAACGAATCTGTCAACTCGCTCATCGATTTTGTAATGGCAATCCAGGCCGTCATCATGCTGCGCAGCCTTAAAACAGCTCGGAGGACCAAGTGGCAACTGTCCGTTATTTTTGCGATTGGAGGCTTGTAAGTTGCGCCTTTGGGTCATAGTTGGATCCTGCCTGAAGTCGCAACTAAGCTAATTCTTCTCAACCAGGGCGGGTGTGATTGGGTTCGTCAAGATCGGCGTTTCTGTCGCGAATGGCGTCGCCGTCGGTACGTGCAATGTTTATCATTCATTGACTACTACACTACCAAGATACACAGTTCTAACTAAATTGCCAGAAAATCAATATCTCATGGGCGTGTGGGCGACAGTCCAGATGGCATTGTCCATCTTCTGCTGCTGCGTCGTCACCTTCAGGCCAATCACGCTCAAATTCGGCCAGATGACCCGGAAGCTCACCTCCAAGGCAACCTCCACCAATCTCACTACCAAGAAGAGCATGGGAACAGGTCAATTATCGACAAGCGCAACGCGGACCAATCAGTCAGACGCATGGATCAACTTGGAGAGCGGCCGAGGGGGAGCTACGCACCATCCTCCATACTACAACCGCGAGGACAATTCGGACGACTTCCCCCACCACATTAAGAATTATCAATTTGGGTGGCCTAAACCAGAAAATGGTAGATGATAGAGGAAATGGCGCAGCGCATAAACAGGGTGTTTGCTTTGGCGTTACTCTTCTTGTTTGATATGATACCCATGATGCGAATAGAGATGCAAATAGAAACACAAACTCGGCACATATTCTAATACAAAATGTCAAAATGCTCTGTATGATCTCTCAAGTGCTTTTGCCAATCAATTTGACCCATCCTACAACAAGATACTACAAAGAATAGTGAATCAATGCCAAAATTTGAAGCTATATCACAAATAAAATCCCAACGACCTGAAAGAAATTGTCAGGTACATCAAAATAAATTACACTAAGGTGCTATAAATGATTTTAACATAAAACATTATATATTACTGCTTGTTTATCGCGACATCCTCAAAGTAGGCCGCGCACAAAGCAATGTCCATTGTCGTCGTTTGTCTGCGCTCTTCACCTTGTTCTCGCTTCATTGTCCACGCTTGATGTATTTAGAACTGCTATTTCGTCCTTTCTAACAATGACCATCCAGAGCGCAAAGAAATCCTCTCTGAATGAATCCCACAATGGGATCATGTACAAATACGTGCCATGTCATCCTAATTTAGATCATGTACTTCTCAAAACATTGGCCTTGATGCTATTCAAACTCGCTCCCCGATGATATTCAATCTTTTCAGCAAGTTAACAGCATTTCTATCAAGCGGCGAGGTTGACCCTCTCAATATCACTGAGAATATGAACTCTCTGCCATCGTCTCTCGATTCCACACCCTTGGCGTCCCATCAGCAAGTTCCAGGCCAGGGGCAGACTCCCCCGGCCGCACATCCAGAAGGGGACAATGCACAAGAAGCAGCTCTACCGGAGCCACGTATATCAATCAAGGGGACCGTTCAACTCCAGGGAAGGCATCCAAACCATCTCTTCCCTGGAGAAATCGTGCGACCTGGAAGGAGCGGAGCCCCAGATAATGCGCTCTTTGTTGCCCGAAAGCGACCGTTAGACCATGAGAATGAGACAATGAGGCGACTAAAGACGGGAGAGCAGATAGAGGAATTTGGGGAGCCTCTGTGTGAAGAACCTCTCTCTGAAGAGTCTAGAGAACGGTTAGAGCAGACATACGGACGGCTCGAAAAGCTACAGACACAATACATGTCTCCCGACGAGCTGCAGAACAGCGAATGGCACGACGACGAAGCATGGTTGGAGCATATCAAGGTTATGCATAACCTGCTGTACAAGATGATCCAGAACTCTGCCAATAGGGAGTCATGGCTGGAAGGCATCGAAATTGACCACTTGTTGAAGATAGTCACATATGGAATGGAACAAGACGTAGCAGTTCTGGATCCCTTTACAAATTTCTACGACACCGAGAAGGGTTTGATGAAAAACGAGTTCAAAGAGTTTGGTGATAAATGTTACAAACTCTACAGTTCAATGCCGCCATTCTACCAGTTCGGGGACGACGAGCCTCTAGTCCTCTTGGAAATCGAAAAAGTAAAGGCAGAGATCAAAGGCAAGAGGTGGCTGGTCGCGCCAGTCAACTGGCAGACGAGCACTTTCGCTTACCACTGGAGCATGACCATCTTTGACCGGCTGACCGGGCAGTTATACATCTTTGATTCCTTGGAGAATAAATACAATGACACGGCCCGGGTCAATGCGACAGCAACTGGCTGGGCCCGGTTCTGGGACAAGATGGGACTCCCCTACGACTTCCAGTTCTTCGCCCCCGTTGTGACCCCCCAGTGTGAATCCTGGGAGTGCGGCTATCTGAGTGCAGTCTGGGCCCTTCTCACGCTCCGACTTCCCTTTAATCCCGCAGAGAACACAACCGGTCAGCTATTGAGTATTAATTTAAGCGCGGGGGACTGGTACCGGCACATTACTTCATCGCCATCAATGCTCATCGCCGACTGGACGGGCTGGGAACCGAACACCCAGAACACCAAGGATGCGCTGAAGGAGGCTTACAATTTTCTATTCGCAATTGTTTGCAACGAGCTGGGCATTCCGGAGCGCTATGTCCAGGCCGATGGCGTCACACAGTTGCTTTCTTGCCAACACACGGACCGGTCATGGGTCCCTCGCGATGAACATCAGTCATGCGATGCCAGAGTTCATCAAGAGGGGGTCGAATTGCTTGTGAATACCTATAAAGTCAAGGATCGGAGGATCAACGCGGTCCCAGATGCGAGTCAACGCATCTTGCTTGGCCCAAAGGTACAGCGTCTGATATGTTCAGCTCGAGCTGGTCATCAACCATGCAGAGAGGCTGAGGGTCAAACTACAGCCGCTCCAAGTCTGAACACACAGCACCTTTACGAGCAGGAGCTTGGCAGCGGCGACAAGAACGCCAATGATGACGCGGGCGAAGATGGTGAGAATCCCACCACCGGCCGAGCCTCAAAACCCAAGACCAAACCCAAGGCTCAGCCCAAAAGTCGGGCTAAAACCGCTTCCAGCAAGAAAGCGGAAGCGCCTCCAGCTCCAGCCCAAGCAGCCGTAAGGACAAGATCCGGCCGCAAGGTCAAAGCACCAGATCGATTCGAACCCGAACCTGAACCCGAGCCAGCCGCGCCCAAGCCCAAGGCGGCACCAAAGGCATCGGAGGCAAAGCCTGCAAAGAAGAAGAATGCAGCATCAAAGCCAGAACCAAGCCGAGGTGGCGCGAAGCGCGCTACCGCGAAGGAGACGAAGCCCGCCGGTGCCAAGTCCAAGAAGCGTACTCTGGATGAGGCTGAACCTAAAGCTGGTAAAAATGCTTCCTCGGAGATGCCCAAGTCGAAGAAGAGGAAAGTTGCTGAGCCTGCCGCCGCCAGCAAGCCGGCCAAGAAGCAAAAGAAGGACGCACGCGCCAAGCGTTGAACCGGCTTCGCATATGTCTTTCATAGCTTGAAATGGGGAGGTGTATCATTTTAAGAGTTTTTTTAGTTTTTTTTTGAATAGATGGTGGTCGTTGTGGTGGCCATCGTGGTAGACTGTGAGTGACTTCAGGGGCAGGCTGCTCAAGCTGTGTGTGCTGTACACTTATGAATATTTGATTCTTCATGTTTGCTTTTTTTTTTTGCATCAAATGATTTTTTGCCTTGCTCGTTTATATTTCAGCTACATTATATTATCACGTTATTAGTACGGACTGTCAAGATATTAGAGCACGATGTCGCTTGATGGCTCTAGCTGTGGAGTTGAAACTTTGGTGTCATGAATATCCAACTCCTTCCCAACTGCCCCAACCTATTTTTTTTTAGTTTCCAATCTAATCTGAAATTCTCCAGCTTTCCCTGGATCTTCATACTATTTATGAATAACATCATGATCGATTGGCTCAGTGACGACCTTCAATCCTGAAGTCTTGATGATGTGACGGGCCGGGGATGTGCTCGAGGACGATGGTCCAACCAGTCTGTAACAGGCGGGAAGTGTATGGAACACGACTATTTCCCCAAAATGGAGCTTCAGGATACGTATGTGCTCAATTGTCCATATTGCTGTGGTGGACGAGTTCTACCCTCTGTTTAGCACCTAGTAATGATGTACACACTCTCCAAGTTACCATGGGAGATAGAATTCATCCTCGATCGCTGTCTCAAAAGTGTCTAAAACCACCTGAGATCCAATGAATTCAAAAAGCTATATTGACCTACCAAGTTTGTGGGTCTAGGCCCAGGGAGTGTTCCTGACTGACGTTGCCCTAAATCTCCAGCTAGAGCATTCCCGAATGCGGCCCCTCGGATTTCTATTTAGTTTCATGTTATTTGACTTGGAAGATGCGCTCGTTTTCTAGCCGCGACTCTCTGAAGTGGTATCTTATGTCTCTCTCAAATCAACATACTCAGCTCCTACGCGCCCGCTGCTCATGAACACACGGTCATCGAGCTACCTAGTCTAAGGCAATGCAGCAACACAGGCCCTCAACAAGAGGTTTATGAGCTTCATCATGAGACCCCCACGGCAGTCAAACTGATGTGGCCAGAGCCCGGTTTCCTGGGGTGCAACTTCACTGCATGTCTTCGTTCCCCTACTCTGCGTTCCTGACCAGTCCGTAGCCTCAGCCACCCGCCCATACTCAACCAGTCTCTAAGTTGGTTGGTTCGTACCTGGCTGCATGAACAGCATCTAAAGGTTATGTGGAAGATGCTAAATGGCTCTCATCCCAGGAAGCGGTGAAACTCCCACGGGGCCGTTGCAGGGATCCCAGTATTTGAACGCGGCCCCTCAGCCACCTCACTGTCAGCGTGCTCGCCCAGACGACCGCGGTTCTTGAGCGGCCGGGCTGACAACATCACCATGTCTGCGGGCCTCCCTACATTGCCTGAAATCCGTCCCTCGTCATGATCATCTCCGAGATCGCGAGGGGATGACGTAGCTGAGCCACCGACTTCACTACCAGGGAGTCGTATCCCGGCTCTCGCGCGCCCCCACCTCACGAGCGATAGATGTCGACTCGGTGCTTTGCGAAGCTTGTATCCTGTTAAGGGCCGGAAGGTAGGCAATGGCGTAACGCGAGGGTGGATTTACAATATGTGGCATCTCCACGGGGAGCCATGTCAATCACGGCCCTCAATCCCCATCTGTGGGGGGCGGTCAATGGCGTTTGTAGCGGTCAAACCTTGTGGGAAACTACCAGACAACTAACAAGGAGCTTCAGGAGTGATCTCCGAAGAACTCCAATGAAGACGGGTCACATGGTGCGTCTCTCGCTTACAGCGACGAGTGTCTATCGGCGAAGCGAGGGCGCCATTCAGAGAAGCGCTATATGCAGTACATAGGAGATCTTTCCCCCGTCTTGGCAGCACCCATGGGATACAGAGAGCCGATACGACAATAACGGAGGGAGGCATCCATCGAGGGACCTTGCGATATGGTGTAATGGTATAGTTATGTAAGAGTAGTTAGGATAGAGAACACTCATGCAACCCACGATGGAAAGAAAAAGGTCGAGGAGTGTGGTGAGACATCAAACAATCACACAGAAGCCCTCTTCTGAGCCCGAAGAGACGCCGTGTGCCATCATCCCCGTAGCAGCTAAGCTTCTAGAGATCCCTAGATCTTCTAGAATGAAAGTCGACCTGAAATAGGATTAGAAATCGTTGGCTCAGGGCTACCTAGCTACAAGCCATCCAGCCGCCACCCCCTTGGCCAAGACAAGGCCGAGAACTTACAGCCACCCCCGAAAAAACCAGGCTCCCCAAAAACGAGAGAATCTCAGAATAGGAGGGAGTAGAAAGGTGACGGCTATGTAAGAATCTCGTCGGAAGATTGAGGCACAGGCCCGGGAATGACCCGGAACGTGGGCCTTGAATCTGTTAATAACATCCGACTTTATCATAAAGATAGATGAATTCGCCATCTGGCACAACAGAGTCACCAGAATGGCAGGGATACTCTCGGGATGTGTTATGCAGGCATGAGCCAGGACCAACGGGATCCTACCTCTGTTGAACGCGAACAGGCCAAGAGACAACGAGAGTTATCCAGGGGAGCCCCCAGTAAACCCCCACGCCGATACGAAAGCATCTCGCATCAAATCGTTGGGCGGATGGTTGAGAAAAGAGGATGGTTGAGAGAGAAGGCACGGTGATCGTCGCATAGGCATCACCGAGAGCTTCAGTTTACGTCTTGAGTCTCACATGTCCTTACTTCAGTCATTTCGCATGATTCGACCATCTTCCAGGCCCCCAAGTACATAATATCGTAGCATATTTGTGTCAGAAGATGAATCACGCCGGTCTACATCATTCACAGCTATAATGATAACTTGATTCCAGCTTAGATATGTGTAGCTTTGATTGTCTTGTCACCAATACGCGTGACTTTTTACACTTTCCACGGCATAATCAAGACTGTGTTCACTCCTGCCGTGCGCCTTCACTACTTAGACCTCGGGCGATATTGTACGAGCAAAGTTCGAGGGTGTCCTACAAAGCAAGCCTACTGGATGGGGAGTCTGTGGCGTGGGCACGTTCTCGCCCGGGCGGGCTGCACTTGAGAGGAGGTAGACTGCATGCTCTGTACCACACGATCGAGCTGTGTGTGGCACAAGATGGGACAGTATACCCCTCAGCAGGATCAGATCGATCGAAGATGACGAGAGGTGGCTTGCTCAATGTGTTGGGCTAAGCTCAACTACACTTTCCGCACATTTGGATGGCAAGGCGGCGCAGGGTACACGTCTCACTCTCCAGCGGCCACTTAGAATGGGCGAAAGTAAAGGGTAATGGTGATGTCGGCAGGTCACAAGATGGCTGGGTGTTGGTCAGGTGCACCAGAGAGATGCCTGGTCACATTCACCGAGATACAGCCAACTGTGTTTTCGCCTTGCTTATGGATCGGGAAGGTGCAGGAAATCCAAGGCAAAGACCGAAGCGTGTTGCAAAGAGCCAACAGAGACAAACAGGAGGGAGCCGGCATGTGTTAGGGAAAGTTGTATCAACCGAGAAGAGCTTCATGCATGGACTGACTGTGTGCATGTCCAAAGCTCGGTTTTTCCAGTTAAGTTTCACGACGTTGATCGAGGCAACGCCGATGTTTGCCTCCCCCTGAAAGAAAGACGATGCTGGGAAAGTGATTCGTATACTAGGGAAATTTCCGGACGGGGAGTTTAATCATCGAAGCATCCTGCTTGGGCATCCATTGGTAGCGTCCCCGGTCAAGTTGCTGAGATCAGATGCCGGACGGTGCTGATGCGTATGCTGAGGACTAGGGGCGCGAGCCACACCAATTTCTGCAGTGAGCCGGTTGGTCTTGGCCAGCCACTCGACCAGCAGCCTGGAATCCCGACCAGCAGGGATAGATGCAGCACAGACATCATGTATCCGTACTCGCTACCTTGAGCCCCATTTTAGACAGCCCCGTCGATTCGTAGAAGGCGAGTGATAGATCAAAGATTGTTGCTGGACCCTCGTGATGGAAGCAGCCTATCGAGGTTGGATCCCTGTCGCGGCCACGAGTATTGCACGCCACACACCAACACTGGAAGCCGATTGGCCCAGGCTTAACCCACAAAAGCCTCGCGGGGTTGGTTGCGATGGTCTGTTCCCGTCCATAGCCTTTTTACAATTGTACTTCATCAGGTGCTGAAGCCCAGACTAGGGGAGAGGAGGGCGACGGGGAGCTCTGAATGGGCGGCGGAAAGAGGGTCCGATCGTAGGGGCATTGCCTTGCAGCTGAGAAGCGATCACCTGGTCATGAAGGAGGGGGGCGAGAGGCAACGGGCTGTTAGCCGCGAGATGAGGGGGGCATTTGGGTGTAGACCCTACACCTTGGTGGATGATCTGCCCACCTGCTTCGAGAGCAAGGGAACATGAACATGTGGGAAGGAGGGGAAGTGGAAGTGAGGTAGGCAAGTAGGTACTAGAGTTCTCTGTGATCTGCACAGCTTCGAATGTACAGCTACCTTCTTCACAGGGACTGGACTGGCTCCAACACGTGACCCCCCTGAAAGACTTGACCGTCATCCATTTGCCGATCCTATAGTTGATCCAACAGCGAGCAGGCCCCCCAAGGCAAATTGCTCTGGTTTGATGGGGTGCTGATTTAGCTGCAAACCGGACGTTCCGGGCCGCTGGTGTACCTGGTATCGACACGATATTAATAGGCTAGTAGAATGATTGCCTACCCACAGGCTACAGGCGACTAGTATAAACTATTCACATGTTTTCTTTTCGATTTCTATGGTACTAGAAAAACAGCATCGTACCTGCTATCAGTGACCCGGAAACGTGCGCTCCTGATATTCCTGATCGACCTCGCATTCTCGCATTCTCGCGGTCTCGGGGATAATGAGCAAGGAGGTAGGGAGGAGACGGCGGTAATGAAGTAGTGAGATGTTCCAGTGGGTGCCGATATTATTAGCAACTCTGGCTGGATATCGTGGAGCAAAAGAATGCGGACTGTAATTGTGATAATTAGCGTTCCCCTATTTTCCTCCTCGGCGAAGAAAATTAGAGCTCGCCAACCCTGACCAACCCAAGAAGACGGTCATCAACAAGCGGCGAGACTGTGGCTGTGTCGACGGTGAGAAATTCGAGGTGGATCGAGTGTACGTATCACCAAGGGCTTGGTGCGTGCCAGTAAAATCAAGCGAAGTGTCCGTCAGAGGAGCGATTGGGCATCCACATAGAGCGATTAACATCGACGCACGGCATAGTCTGTAAATGGTGGCACCTGTGGAGCATTCGAGCCAATTTGACAGGTAGAGAAGTTAGGCTCAGGGACACATAAGGTCCTTATTCGATATCATACGCAGTCGATGTCTTGTCCTCTCTTGCCTTGGAACTCTACGCGAGGCAGCATGCCCTCTGATTCGCCCCTCGCCGACGAATGAAGCGAGGCCGACTGGAATGATGGCAGCCAGAGGAGAGGACAGAGACAAGGATGCCCAGATCCATCTGCCATGGGCGAGGATGTCCATCTTCATTTTTGCTGTTTGATTTGCTGTTGCTGTTGGGTGTTGATGGTGTTGCTGCAGATGCTGACTTGGTCTGTGATCGAATAGATAGGCCGACAGCACGTATAATAATGCAAGTAAGACCCTGACTGCCGCGATGTCCCCTGTCTCACCGCAAGCACAGGGCCAGGTCGCCTCATTATCTGGGGCTCATCATCTCGGTGTTGTTCCAGGCAACACGACTCGTCTCTTATTAATTAGTGCGTGCTTGGTTGGCGGTGTTGCACGACCAGGAGTTGGTTGAGCTGTCGTCACCCATCCACTGTCGATGAATGACCGAGACTGAAGGGTGTTCTCTGTAACAACCAGAGGTTAATTTCACGCTCTGACCTACCTTAGCTACGGCTTCCCCATGTGAGACCCATCTTCATTACAGCGCGGAAGCCATGGGCGCGCCTCAGGTGTGGCGTGAATGCGCGAGACGTCCAGAAGCGACGGGGAACGGCTGGGGCTGCTTCTTGAGGAACGATCCAAGCAAAGCGGGAACAGCTGATGCGACCTGTCATGCGGCCATGTTACCAAATTGTGAAGGATAGGCCACGGCTGCACGTGAGATGAGACGGGTTGGTGGCATCGCGCATCCAGTGCCTTGCATTTCCGGCTGGCTGGCGATGGATGAACACCACCCTCACACCGGGCTGAGGCAAGCCTAATCAAACGGTGCGTGTGGCAGCCATCCAGCAGGCAGCATAATTAGCATCAGGTTGGGATGCAAAACAAGCGGGAAACGTCTTGCAGACAGGGACACCCCACCACAGGCGGTCGGCGACAGGGGCCAGCTGGTGGGAATCTGTACATCCTTTCTTTGCTTTTTCTGTCCCGCCCTCTTCGTCGCCTCCTCATCGCTCGTTGGTCGTCCAATCCATTTAGTGTGCCAATTGCAGCGCCAGGAAACTGCGTTGTCTCCGGCCGACGAAGAAGACGGCACAGCTCCGATGAGGCGTCTTGGAAGGTAGAGAGAAGCAGAAGGAAGGGAAGGCGCAGAAAAAGAAAAGAAACAGAAGGTTCACTGCCCCACCAATCGCTCCTGGGCTAAGATGCCTGCTCAGCGCCGGGTTGCCAGGATCGCTGCCCGCCCACCACAGGCTGCATCAGGCCTGCAGGGGACGAGCGTCGCTGGTACGCCAGTTGAGCACGACTGAGTAATGCCGGCGAGGGCCAACAGGAAACAGCAGCAGCGAGAGCGAGACACGAGTTGGCGGCCAGGGCTGCAAGACAGAGTGGATTGGCTGGTCGGCCTGGCCTCGCAATTCTGCTGCTGGGAATGCAAGGTGAAGGTACGTGCCATCTCTCCCTGCCGTTGCGCATGTTCCAGATGGCGGTTCATGTCTCAATGCTGCTACCTTCCTGTACCTGCACCCGCTGTAATGGAACAAGACCTCTAACACCAACGCTCCAGCGCCTCTGCCCAGTCCGGCAGTTCAGTCAGCGCAACGCAATCCAGGAGGCATCACATAAGGTAATGAGGTACATGTACCTGCGTAATCTCAGACTGGTTGTGGCCATAATTTCCTGCCTCCGCCCACCACCCACTCAGAGAGAGACCGCTCTACTTTGTAGATACATGCCAACTGCAGGCAAGATTGCGAGCACGGCATGTACCTGCTCGTACCCGGCGGTGTCGGCCCCCATCGCAAACGACGGGTGGGCAGGTACGTTCCCAGGGCAGGTACTCCCCTACCACCTGCCGACCGCCTGGAGTCCCTCCCACCATGAGCCCTTTGCATGGATCGAAGGCCACAAGAATTTTGCACGGGACGCTGTTCTGCGCCTGTCCAGCCCGCTGTAATTGGGCCGCCGGCCACCTGGAGACTCCCGCCAGCGCCCCTAAGTCGGTCAGTAGACGGATGCTGCATGTTGCGCTGCAAGGTAAATGGATGGACCTAACAGCAGAACAGGGCACCGGCCGGACTTTCGTGGAGCCGCTGGTCCTTGGTCGTCGCTGTGCCATCCCCTTTTCCCTCCACACACCAAATTGAACCTGCTCAATCTTGCACTCCCGCCAGCCCACACACCCCCCTTCCAGACCCTATTTTCTTGTTCCCATGATACCTTGACCTTCTTGCTTCTTTCGCCCGTCTCCCCCCCTCTCTTCCATCTCTGCCTCAATCCCCGTTCCTCACCACGCGGCGGAAACGTTTGACGACTTAGAAACGACGGCCACGACAACGACGCACGATAATTAGACTTTCTACCCCGTCATTTGCGATCGCTCTTTTCCTCCGCGCCCGCAGCGAGTCATAGCGTTGCAGTCAGCTTGTCAGGCTCCTACAACCACAACAACCTGCCCCAGCGCCACCCGAGACGACGCGAACCTCGACCCTGCTCGCTGCCACCGAGATACTGCATCTTCGGACGTCGGTCAAGTCATCTTGCTCGCATTTGCGCTCCTTTCCAGCTACTTTCTGGCGACTTGACGAGACGTCACTGTTGGTGGAGCTCTTGGCCGTCACTGGAAACCCCCCAGCTCGGGAAAAAATTTGTTCGACCAGACCGACCCCTTGAGCTTTGCGTCGGTACGCATTTGCTCAACTGCGCACTCTCTACCGAGGCGAACCAGTGAAGAACGTCTTCACCGATCACTCGGACTCTGGGCGGACTGCCTTTTATTTTATTAACTCCAAAACTCAGCGTTGGCGACGTCTTGATTGACTGCTGCCGCCTCCTGAAAACTCGGTATAGTCCCTGCGACTACTTCCTGATGCACTGAGTCGACCTCCCCTCTTCTCTCTCTCTCAACCTCCCCCTCTCGATCGCCTACCCGATCAGAATACTTCATATCGGCGTCGAAGCTTGGCCATTCGCTTCCTCTTTCCCCAAAACCTTCTCACCCAGAACGTGGGTTCCCGCGACCATCATTATTCCACATCACCGAACCACATCCAGCCATGGCCCAACCACCGCAAGATCTTAGCTACCTTGACTATGGCGCGCCGCCAAACCGGTCCCCTGGCTCCAGACCTAGCTACACGGGCGCTTTCGGAGGCGGTCTCTCGCTCCCTCGACAGACTCAACGACCCTTCGATCCCCCTATGGGGTCCACCGCTCTTTACCCATCCGACAGGCACGGCGGCTACCACCCGCGAGGCATGGACAACATGAACAATGGCGGCGGGATGCCCAGCTACTTGCTCGACAACAACCACCAGCACTGGTCTCAGGGAGGCAGTGGTGTTGCAACCGTTAATGGGGCCGTCAATGGACCCAGCAGGCAAAGAAGTGTCGGCCGCCGTGCAGCCCTCCCCCAGGTAGGAAATACCCGCTGTGGACTTGACCGCCAGAACGTAGGTGTGAGGCTAACAGATTTGACAGAACTGGACAGATCACGGAGGCATGGGCTTGTCCTCCAACATGCAGGGCTTCCCAAGTGGCCTCAATGGCCTCGGCAACGGAGGCCTTCGCGTCGAACATCCCGGCACCCACGCTTCTCCTTCCGACCTCCGCTCGACCGCTTCAGACGGTGACCAACTGATCCCGACCGCCATCGTTATCAAGAACATTCCGTTCGCTGTTCGAAAGGAAACGCTGGCTTCCATCATGCTGGAACTCCACCTTCCCCAGCCCTATGCCTTCAACTACCATTTCGACAATGGCGTTTTCCGAGGTCTTGCATTTGCCAACTTCCAGTCTGCCGAGGACACTAGAATTGTCATTGAGGCCATGAACGGCATGGATGTCCACGGCAGGAAGCTGCGCGTCGAGTACAAAAAGATGCTACCAGAGGCTGAGCGAGAGCGCATCGAGCGTGAGAAGCGTGAGAGGCGCGGGCAGTTGGAGGAGCAGCACCGAGCACCGCTCCTCCATCAGCAAAGCTCCATCCAGTCACTTGGAAGCATGGCCCAGGCCCAGGCAAGGGGCACCCCGAGTCATTCCGGTAAGTCTTTCCAGTCCCAAATAATTCTAACGATATTCATCAAACTTGTGCTAACATATGCAACTCACCAGTCGATGCAGGCGACATTGACCTCAACGACCCCCAGACCCTCGAATTCTACACTGAGCTGGCCATGTTCAAGAGGGACGAGTCGCGCGAGATCCTCATCTTCCCTGCCGGAATCGCACCCGAGCATCGACGTTCCATTCACATCCTCGCGCATCACATGGGGTTGGAACATCAATCCATTGGTGAAGCTGATTCCCGCCAGCTTACTGTGCTGAAGCGACAGCCTTCCCCCAAGGCCAACAACGCCCCTGCTCCTTCCTCTTCCCTGGACATGCACAAGAGGGGACTGAGCCGAGCTGCCACGTTTGACTTTGCTGCTGATCGCGAGTCTCGGGGAGGTAACAGCAACCTCACACACGTCATGGGACGACAGGGCCCTACCCTTGAGCTTCCTGGGAGCCCCGACGGCAACGCGATTCCCAACAACCTGCGCGCTGCCAAGAGTTTCGCCGACCTTCGCTCCTTCACTCCCAGCCCTTCGCAGGCTTCCTCCAGCTACCTTGCCCCTGGCGGTGGAATGGGTGGACAGTCCGCAGCACGATATGGCGATTATATTAGCAGCCATCCCGGCAGCTCCGGGACACCTGGCCCCAAGGACAACGGGCTCATCAGTGGTCTAAGCAACTTGTCGCTTGGTGCTTTTGACTCCAACACCCTTCAAACCCAGTCGCGCAGCACCCCTGGAGCTATTGGCAGCCAGCGTCCCGGCGCCAACGGTAACTCCAAGGGCGCACCCGAGAGGCAGCCTCGGGGCCCTGAGTGGGAAACATCCACCGGTTTTGGTGGACGCGGTCGATCTAACGGTCATGTGCCTCGCGGTAGTGGTACGTATTACAAACTTTAAAACCACCATGGTGGTGATCTAAACCATGTGCTAACTCATCGTGGGCGTAGATTCTTCAGACAACGGAGCTCGTGTCGCAACGAGTTCGTCCGGCGTCTCGAGGTTTCACTAAGATTGAGGGCTCAAGTACGCCCGGCATCACTGACTCTTCTCTCGACATGGCCGCCGAGTCAGCAGCCGGGCTCACGAGAAACGCCTTATGTCCTTGATGATTATTGCATCTGTACACTGACTTCTCCTCAGGGCCATTTTTTGCTGCCCTGGGGCATGACAATGATTGCTGAATATGGGCGTCAGTCCATCCTTGGCGCCTTTGTATTGTTTTGATGATGATGATGCCACCTGGATGAAGCCGACGGAATAAGGATCTGGATAAAGGGACTCTTCGGCACATGGGCAACCATGCATGGAAGTCCATGAAACTGCCAGACTGGCGGACTACTACTACTACTGATTGATATACCCGCATCTTGGGAGATGTTTATTTTACACTTGGGAAGGATTCTACAACCATTTGACGATAATGACGACGCTTTCACGACTTTACGTCTAGACAGCAGCGGCGGCACTGGCTTTTGTGTCTCTTCTCTGATACTGATTGCCAAGGCAGGTCAGCCAGTTGCGAGTGGTTGTTTCGGCGACGAAAACGAGACGACTCCACGTACTTTTAATATTTTCCGACTGCCGTCGCAGATACGACTATGACGACGAGTTGCAAGAGGTCTTCCTGTTTATTTTTCATGATTCATACACTTTGCAAGTTGCTTGTCGTACTTTTTGAAAGGGTGTACGTGCGCGTACCGTTTTTTCTTGGATCGACGAACATGATATGGGAGATGATGTGATCAGACTGAGGACGATGAAGACGGAGGAAGAGAGGAAGATGAGAGAACTTACAAAAAAGAAAGAAGAAAGAGTGTGCATTTTCTGTTTGTTTCGCTGGTTATTTTTCCTTTCTTGGTTCAGAGTGTCTGTGGAGGGGTGGCTGTTTTGCTTTTTTGAACCCGACTTCCTTTATATTCTTCACTTTTCCCCTCCATTTTGCATCTTGTTTTTGGCCTCGGAAGATCGGATGACCTCCAATCCTTCCCGCGTGGGCTTAACTCGTCTTCCGAATACACTGGAGAGAGGGGAACAAAAATGGGGCGACGATTTTGGTCTGGGCCCAGCTGGAACCTGGGAGGGAGGTGGGCGGGTGTGGCGTTTGAACGGATAGCATATTTTTTGTGTTTGGATTGGTACATGGTCCCGCCCGAGTTCGATGTCGTTCTACTGTTTGTTGTCGGCTGCTGGTCGTGTCTTGGTCAGACGCGGCGGCGTGGCAGTGTGAGAGCTCTGGCCGATGAGGGGAGACGATGGCGTGGATTGGCAACGTGGAGAGAGTTCACAGTAGCGATATCTGAGCGCGTATGTGTGTGGGAGCGTCATATACTTAGCATGGCATAGTAATTAATCACGTTGTTTTCCTGTTGGCTGTTACAAGATGGACACATTTGAGTGTTGACCCTTTGTCTGTGCACGTATATTAGCTGAGAGTGCCAGCCCGGCTGAAATTACCCAACGATATTGATTGACCATTAACTTAATCCTTGTCCACTAACTGCCTGGCTCAAAACGGTCGTTCTGTCAATGTTGACTGGACTGCTTCTCGTGATATTGAACCTGGCCTCCTGTCATCACTACCAACCTCGCCTATCATGGGAACTTAGTAGTCGCCCATTGTGATAATAACTGGACCAAGATGTCTGTCGTCAAGACAAGGTGAGCCAACTTGATTTGTCACGACGTCATGGTTTATTTGTAAGGAATCTAGGAGTCGGCTATTATGAGTGTCAATGAGGAAGCCGGCAACCAAGTCATCTACTATTACTGTCAATTGAAGAGAAGCCGATCTGGCCGTCGGCTATTGAAGCAGATCTAGCAGTCACATTACGAGTCAGGTCAGTTTAATGGTGGTTAATTGGCTCGCACTGTCTTTTGTCTCCAGAGTATATGCTCATCTGCAGAGTCAATTCTTTGGAAAACCTTCTCCCCTCACCCAAAGATACTTCATCCATATTCAAGCCATGAACATTCCAGCCGCCGACCAACCTTTTCGGCCCTGGAGCTAGCCATGTGCCATCATCACCAGGCTCCATCAAAACGGCTGAGATCTTTCCATGACGGGCATTAATAATAATGACAGCCCAACCCCACTTAACGTTTGGGCTGCATCATCATCGCTGATCTCTCCATCTCGGTGTCTTCCGTTTCATTAACTCTTATCAGATTCTACCCCAACTTTATTTGACTCCATCTCATTGTACATACCTACATATAAATATTGTTCTCGACACTTGAGTCCACCACTGTCTATCCGCGACAAGCAACCAGATTTACACCAATTTCATTACACAGAGACGCAGTAAAGCCCAATCACCACCATGACAGCCAAGAACAGGCAGTGGACAACCAAGCAAGATGGGCTGGACAACCTCGAGCTCGGCGAGACAGACATCCCCGAGCCCAAAGACGGCGAGGTCCTCGTCAAAATCAAAGCCGTGAGCCTCAACTACCGCGACACAGAAGGTAAATCCCCTCCATCTCCTCCATCCTCCTATATCCAGACCCATCCAGACCCAGACCACCAACTGACCCGTCCACCAGTCTGCCAGGGAGAATACACCCACCACAGCTCCCTCGACAACGGCCAGCCCCTCGTCCCCTGCTCAGACATGGCCGGCGAGATCGTCGCCTCCAAGTCCCCCCGCTGGGAGAAGACGGGCGCCCGCGTCCTCTCCATCTTCAACCAGACCCACCTCACCGGCCAGATCAAGGAGTCCGACCTCGCATCGGGACTCGGCTTCCCCCTCCCGGGAGTCCTCGCCCAGTACCGCGTCTTCCCGGACTCCGCCCTCGTGCCCATCCCGGACTACCTGTCCGACGAGGAGGCCTGCACCCTCCCCATCGCCGCCGTCACCGCCTGGACCAGCATCAACGGCTTCCGCCCCCTCGGCCAGTACCTCGACCTCACAGGATCCCAAGCCAAGGACGAGAAGAAGCCGCCGCCCGTCCTCCTCGCCCAGGGCACAGGCGGCGTCTCCGTCGCCGCCCTCCAGATCGCCCACGCCGCCGGCCTCGCCACCATCGTCACCTCCTCCTCGGACGACAAGCTCGACCGCGCCCGGAAGGAGCTGGGCGCCGACACGGGCATCAACTACCGCACCCACTGGGAGTGGCACGAGTTCGTCCTCGAGGCCACCGCGGGGACCGGGGCCGACTACATCCTCGAGACGGGGGGGGCCGACACCCTCCGCCGCAGCTTCGCCTGCGTCGCCTTTGGCGGCACCATCGCCTGCATCGGCTATTTATCCGGGAAAGACGACGGCGAGAGCGACGGCGGCCTGAACCGGCTCAATGTCAACGTGCTCGCGCTGCGGCGCAACGTCACCCTGAAGGGGATACTCAACGGGCCCAGGGACAGGTTCGAGGAGATGCTCGGGTTCTACGAGAAGAAGGAGATCCGGCCCGTGGTGGACAAGGTGTTCAAGTTTGAGGAGGCCAAGGAGGCGTTCAAGTATCTCGCCAAGGGGGCGCACTTTGGCAAGGTGGTGATCAAGGTGGCAGATTAGAGAACGGAATTCAATTTCGATAAAAAAACGGATGAAGACACTACAAACCAACAATTCACACTAATCAATGTGACATGTGCCCATTGGAAGCTTGCGAAGATAAAGCTTATAGTTCTTATGACCATTAGAACCAAAACATGATCTAGTTTTTATCCAGCCAAGCACTCATTCAGCTTCAATTCGAGAGTTCGAGATGTATAGGGTAAGTGGAGGATTTAGCTACGCAATCAAACAAGGCACGAACAGACACAAACAAGCAAGTAGTGATTACGAATGAATTGGTCCGGAATCGGTTCTTTTGATACAGATCTCCTATAATTCGAGACAAATATCGTTACATTAAAATCAAAATGGCAAACAAACCAGCAAGCCCATCGCCCAATCCATCCGAGAGTTGTCATGATTGAAGAGCCCAGTTTCTGAGACCAAATCAACCGTCCTCCCACTAAATGCTTGGAACAAATCCACGTTTCCATGTTGTCCCATCACAAAGCGCCTCCCTCAGATGAATTTCTCAACCCAGAAACACGTCACTCCTGCCAAATAACTCAGGTATCAAATGCTAGAATAGCAAAACCCCACACGGGTCCTTGCGTTTAAGCTTTGCTGTTGTTTGTTTGCGAGATGTACATCGTTCAATCATCAGTTGTTGCGGGCTATAATTAAGATAAAATGAGAAAGAAAGAAAAACCCCTTCATACACGACATGATTGGGCCTCGGAACACGCGCGCAACTCCTCAAAAAGGCGAGGAAACATTTTAAGAGTAAGAGGCACCGAGAAAAATCAGGGTGATCCACCAATGTCGAAAATGCCATGAAAAAACCACGAGGCCCTCCGGGACGCCAAGCTCGAAACAGGATCTGGAAATGCAATCATCGTCTAAGCAAATTCGGTCCCTTTAACAAAAACTGCACTAGTCATAGTGCCTGATACCGCTAAAGGATTGCGCAATGTGTTCAGATGTGCGGACAATCCACTCAAGCTTCGATCGTTCAAGGTTCGCCAGGAAAGGATCAGTGGGGTAACCGTCCTGGATCCCGTCAATGAAAGGTCGCACCTTGTTGACCAAGAGCTGGAGTGTCTGCAGGGCGCTCTGAATGACTTCACGGAAACCTTGTTGCTCCCACTCCTGTTCAGACAATGTTAGCAAGGGGACAATTGAGAGATGATTTATGAATGCGAGGGCATCACTTACATAGCTAGGAATATTTTCA
Organism: Clonostachys rosea; assembly: GCA_026958235.1. NCBI lineage: Eukaryota > Fungi > Ascomycota > Sordariomycetes > Hypocreales > Bionectriaceae > Clonostachys > Clonostachys rosea. The sequence continues at coordinate 1,868,813 of CP110207.1, forward strand.
CCAAAGGTTCGAACGGCCATCTCGATCCATTCAATCTCCTCCTTGAGACGCGGGTTGGGCTTCAGATCCTTGGAAATCGTTGCAATCACGACGAGAAGCATCAAAGGAGGCAGGCTGTCAAACCTGCTTGGAGAGTAGCGACAAAGGCAGCGTTGGAAGATCTCGGTTTCGCGACCGCTCTGGATCCATTGGATCATGGCTTCTTGGAGTCGGCCCTCCTGGATAGCCTGTTCGATGATGCGGATTCGTTGTTGAAGTTCATGATCAACCTCGGCCTCGCTCTTGTTCCTTTGGTTGGCGAAAGCTCCTGCAAGGGTGCTGACGGCAGGCACGGGGACCTGCTCAGATGGAGCAACCGAGCCTTGAGGGCTTGAGACGAGCTGTGAGTTGGGGCCGCCGCCTCGCACGTAATGAGGGCTACCCATGTGGTTGTTGTGGTAGGGTTGACCGTGGCTAGCAGCCTGACTAGCAGGATAGCCAGTGGAGGATGGTTTGTTGGAGATGCTGTGACCGCCGTAGCTCTGGTGCCCCATTGACGGAGCACCGCCCACATGGCTTTGAGGACCGGGCACGCCTGGGAGCTCATGAACAGGAGGCTGCTGTCTAAGCTTCAGGAACTCAGCTTGAAGAGACTGTTGGGTCGAAGCAACAGTTGACACAACATCCGTCAGCTGTCTAACCTGGGCCATGAGCTGGTCAATCTTGGCCGAGTCCGCAACCCGCTGGGCCTGCATGGCCTCAAACTGCTCCGCGTACTGCTGGTGGATTTCGCCGACCACGTGCTGGGTCGATTGGTTGGCAATGGTAGAGAAGGTGGACGAGAGGCGCGACGTGAGAGTGCCCACCACTTCCTTCTGAATTGTAGAGCTCATGGAGGCGCTGACACGGTCGGAAATACTGTTGATGAACTCGCCGGATCGAAGGGACCGGTTCAATGCATGAGGAAGAGCGTTCTGAATTTCCTTCTGAACAGAGTTCGCCACGTTGGGCTGTAGCTTGTTGTTGAGTAGCTCGCTAACAGCTCGTCCGGCCTTATCACCTATCGCAGGAATGACCAGCTCGGTGAACTTCTGGTGAACAAGGGCTTCCAACACCTTCTGAGTGTTTTCGTTCAGAACCTCAGACACCATGTCCAAAAGTTTAACTTGGTGATTATTGAATTCCTCGTCGCGTGTACGGATACCCTCGTCGATCTTGACATGAAGGTTCTTGAGAGAGGATTTCAGGTTCTCGTTGAGGTTGGTGCTCAAGCGGCGCTCTAGACCGGCGACAGCGGTGTCAAAGGCCTCAGATGTCACACCGTTCGGCATAGGAACAAGCCCCTTGGGTGCCTCCTTTTGGCCGTGAGGACCACTGACTCCATTCGTTGTTGCCTCGAGCTGATTGGCATTGCCCTTCTTCTTACGTGGCTTGCGCTCAGGTTTATCGGCCTGGTTCTCTTTCTCCTTGGAGGGCACGGGGGTCTCGGCTTCCTTTGGTTCGTTCTTGTTCTTGACTGGCGTGACCGCTTCGGAGCCGCGAGCGACTGGGTCATTCTGGGGCTGGGTCGCGTGATTGTTGCTGGTGGCAGGTTGAGGGGTCTCCTTGGTGGCTCCTCGGGTACCGTTGCGGGCGTGAGAGGAACTGTCTGGCGAGGTCTCGATCGGCTGAGGTGACTTGAGCTTCGACACCGAAACGATGCCCTCATCCACTGCTTCGACGGGGTAGAGGACCTTGTTGTCCTTCGACCAGCCGAGTTCCTGCTGCTTGATGAGCAGGCAGGCAACACCCTTGGAGTGCATGGCGTACAGCTCGAAGAGGGTTGGTTCGTCCGTGTCTTGAACCATGGCGGGGTTAGCGAGGATATCAAGACTTCGAAGGTTGCCCCGGTTCTCGAAAGAGTATTCGCGAACGCCGCTAATTACAGCGGTACTATCCGGCTGCGGAATAGACGAGTCCTGTGCGACAAGGCGCTGAATGTACTCTGCCTGAGTAACACTCTTCAGGTTATACTTGGGAGCTGACAAATGGGCAAAGTAGATCGAGTTGCGCGTAGGATGACCAATCACGATCATACCCGAGGCAGGATGGTACATGACGCTGCAGACGGCATCAGACTCCTTGCTGTGAGGGAGGTTGAACTCTTGGACAGGCTTGCCCAGAGCAAGATCCCAGAGCTGGAGGGTATGGTTCTGCTTCATTCCAACAATCATGTATCGGAGAGCACATCTCTTCTGGTAGGGGCGTTGCTTGTCGAGAAGAAGAACAGATGTTGGCCAGGCTTTCTCTCCTTCTGGGGTACTGGCAAGGGTCATCAAAGGTTCCTTGACCTCAAGAGAAGTGTGCTCAGGAATAGGGTTGCGAGGATCGCAGCCCTCCTTGGTAGCCGTCAGGTCTCGGACATCCCAGAACTTGACCCGACCGGACTTATCAAGGGAGACGACGACGGTGTCGTCCTGACTGAAGGTAAAGTCCTTGCCAGCCTTGCCAGTGTTGATCTTGAGAGAGCAATTTTGGGACAGGGTGTCCGTGTCAACAACTCGATCATGGCCAGGCTTGAGGAGGTTGTTCTGGAGAATGTAGGAAGGCCATATGAAGTTGATAGACTTGCCACGTCCAACAGCAAAGAACTCCGGGTGGATGGTTGAGGCACGCGCGCGTGTCTTGAGTACACCGCCGGGAGTATCACCTTCCGACGAGTTCATCGGGGGGAGAGCAAAGCCATACTGCTCGAGATGGGCATCCTCGATATGGTCTTTCTCGCCATCCCGAATCTGGACCCAGTAGACAGTGCCGCTGATGCCAGTACCAATGATGGCCTCTTTATGGGTGCCATTGTGGTCAGAAGGAGTGACGGACATGGCCACATTGAAGATACGATCCTTGGTATCTGTAAAAACCTTGGCGTCCTTGCCGTCATCCTGGCGAATAACGCGAAGTCCTCCCTGCTTGGACATACCATAGGTCATGTAGTTGGCTGAGGCAGTATATAAATTTCGGTCGATCTGGTCAAATTCCTTCTTGAGCCGAGCGATGTCCATCGTAGCCTCGTCACGGAACTCGGGTCTGGGATCGGTTGTGCCCTCATTGAGGGTGATGGAGATCCAGGGCTTCATGGGAAAGTTGAAGACCTTGACAGGTGTGGGTTCCTTCTCCTCAATGACAACAATTTCATCTTGGTCGGCACTCTCCCAGCTGTCTGCAACATTCTCAGCTGCGGCCTCATGAATGACGCTACGAACTGCCTCGACCTCCTCAACAGGTAGGATTTCCTCAAGGACGCCTTCATTGTCGCTGCGATCAAGCTCCTTTTCCAGAGCTTCAGCAACAACTTGGGCTCGCTGGTGGAATTCTTGGTCTGAGTCAGCATCGAGCATCTTGTCGAGTTCGCTGGCGATATCCTCGTGTGCCTGTTCATGCTCTTCATCTGTTCGGTCCAGGCTCTCATAAGAGCTTCTGTCGCCCTTGTGTACTTTATCGTGAATCGGCTCGGAGACAAGTTCCTTGTGGTGCTCAGGAGCGACATAGCGCTCGAAGTCGGTCGAGTTGGGTGTAGGCTTGGACGCAGAGTGATGCGACGCCATGGACTGGGCCCGGACCGACTTGCGTCTGGTGAGGTCATTGGGGCTCGTCACTCCACTGTGCAAGCTGCCGCGATGGGAGCCATGCTGGGATCCGTGGTGAGACCCTCCATGATATTGAGATCCAGCGTGGTGGGAGCCGGCATGCTGGGAGCCTGGTGACGCATGCTCCTTAAGTATGTGGAACGCAGGACCGGCATTAGCGGACTGAGCAGCATTGCTCTGCGGGGATGCGTTACTCAAGCTACCCATGAGATGTTGATAGAGAGCAGAAGCTTCGGCGGGATCCTGCTGGGAGGAAGAATAGTGCACCGGCTCGCCAGACTGGGACTGGTGATGGCCACCACTCTCGCCGTACATCTTTGACTGTTGGTATTGCTTTGCCGCAGCATAGGGATCCTGCGACTGCTTATACTGAGCAAGAATCTGACTCTGGTCGATCTCGGACGAGGACTGGGGCGTGTGATTATTCGAGCGAGACGATTCGGTAAGCAACGGCTGCTGCTCGTTCTGGAGTGGTTTCGGTCGGTTCAACAAATTGAGCAGGAAGGATCTCGTATCAGCAGAGGGCGACTCGTTGCTAAAAGCGCTGGGTGGCTGCTGGTGAGCCAGCTGCTGAGGAGGAGGAGGTGCAGGGGACGACTGGTCCTTGGTGGACTCATTGTCTCCGTCTTGGGCACCACGCATTAGCGCGGCAAGCAGACCGGTTGGGTCTGCGGCAGCGGGCGCAGGCTGGTGAATCCGCGTGGGGAACTGAGGCTGCTGTTGCTGCAAACCAATCGAATGGTGGTTGCCGTGGTACGAGCTGTCAGCGTGATGGTGAGCAAGGCTCTGGTGATGGTTCTGTTGATGTTCAGGCTGCGGCGGTGAGTGCAACTGCTGGGGAGGAGGCGATTGCTGCTCATCAACTATCGATTGATGATGTTGCTGCTGCTGCGGCGGCTGTGACTGTCTCTGTTGGGCGACGGTGTTTCCAGAGCCGCCAAACTTGAGAAGGCTCAACAGATTCGAGGTGCGGTCTTGGTTAGAACCCATGTTGCCGTTGTTCACTGGCGGCGTAGGGGCCGCAGGCAAATGGTCCATGACAAGAGCCGCTCAGGAAGGGGAGGGTGCGAGAATAGCGACTTCTCTACGATCAGAGACGGGCTCGCGATTCGGGTTGATGCGGTTTAATGCGATGGGAGGAGAAAAAGAAAGGGTGCAGGGTGTTGACCCGGGAGGAGAAGTTACAGAATGAGAGGGCAGGAAGGATGGGAGAGGTTGGAACACCCATGTAAAAAAAAACACCAAAAGCGTGGCAGCCCAACCGCAGAGGAGGCGAAAAGTGGGACCACTTTGGGTGCGTGGTGCAGTAGCAACAGCACTGGTGGTAGCCAGTGGGAGTGGTAGCGGCAGTGCGCTGAGTGAGCGGCCAGCAGGCATCAATTGCGGTGATCACACAATACAGCGATCATCGACGTGAGATGCGGTTTGCAGGTGGTGGGTGAGGTGGCACCTCTACAGCCACTGGAAGTCTGTTCTTGTGGGGCCGCTCCAGCGCATCTCAGCGGCTGGACCACTGGCCCACTGCGACTCTGCTGTTTCAACGACCCGCTTTAGCTTGGGGATCCGTATCCATTCATCGCAGCCAAAACCAACCATCCGGTCCGCCCTGCAAAGCTAGAACAAGCAGTCTGGTGTCTGTCGCGGTCGCGCGTCCGCGAAAGATCAATCACCCCAATGGCCGCAGTGATCACATAATCATCAAAGCGTCAGATGCGCGAGCGAGAAAAACTACCCTGCACCTCTTTGCGAACAAACCACCAAGGGAAAGAGCAACGCTGTGCGAGAATTACCCTGCCTTATTTATGCATGTTGTGCCCAACTCACTCCTCCAGAGATACCTTAGAATAGAAGCAATGATCTGGTTGGAACACCCGATTGTGGAGGTTGAACATTTCCGCATACCTTACTTGGCTGATTGCGATAACGGTTGACCCAATCCGGCAGGCGGTGAGGTTCCCGCTCCCCCCTGGCACGACAGCCGGATTGATCTAGCTTCGTTTTGGCTGACAGAGCATCATCACACGCTGCGACACCACTGAGGGCTCCCACTCAAGTTCGTGACTGTAGAGGCCATCACAACTTCCAGGCCAACTACGTAAGCTGGACCATCTCGTTCGAGAACAGCTGTCACCAAGCCCTATCCGGAGACTCTTTTAGACCCCATCGACCCGCAGTCTCCGCCGGCGTACTCGGTCTTTTTGGTCGCGCATGTTGCTTACTCGCTGCACAGGATTATTGCACATGTCGCACTGAAGCCACAATATCCACTCCCCGAGTATCCTTATATCGTCGTTTGACTCGACGACCACCGCCACAATGTTCTGTCTACGGAGGTAATTATCGCTCTACGACTCCCAATCTTCAGTTTTCTGTCCAGACTGACTAACAAATCAATAGTTGGCTCCCGCTCCTCTTCATCCCCACCAACGCCTCGCCCTCCTTCATATTCCTCTTCTTCGTGTGCACCTACTTCCTCAACAAGCCGTGCATCTACTGCTCGATACTCCTCCTCATCCTCTTCTTCACGTCGTGCAACTGGTCCGATCGATGCTTCTTCGACTTCAGTAGCGACTGGTTCCGCCCGCGCCCCGAGACCACACCCGACGATGGGTCCCTCGTGATCGTCGAGATGTTCAACACCACCGTCAAGGCCATTGCCGGCGTCGCCGCCGACGAGCTGCGCGCGAAGAGGGCCGAGTGGACTGGCCTCGGAATGGAGTGGCTCCGGAGCCTGCTCGGGAGACGGGAGTGGGCGATCGACTGTATGGACATCAAGATCCGTCTGTAAGAGTACGGCATGTTTCTTGGAGGGCAGAGCGGTCAAATCTAGAATAACGCACAAAGGTGACCGAATGATGGATGTATATTATGATTCACGAGACGAGCCCGCGCTCTTGGGTAGCTACATGGGAGGAAAAGATCGGGATACTTCACAGGCGGCGTACCTGGTTTTCTGGCAAAGGTATCAGGCTACGACGGGATCTCTAGCGTGCTAGGGGTTGTACAAGTGCTAGCGTACTTCTTTAAATGTCATTCATATCCAATTATCATTCCTATATCATTCTATATACATCGTCCATTTCCATCAACCTCTTCCACATTGAAGACTTGCAACTCATAAGACAGACAAAAGTAAAAGAAAAAAAGAGTTGCTTGCAACTCATCACACTCCTCATATGCTCAAATGGTGAAAAAAGGCTGCAAGAACTCGCTAGAAAACAGTCGCGAACATCATAGTTCCCGTTCTACTTCCTTCACTGACTCCTCTGCCTCCTGGGCAACCTCAAGAACCACTTCCAGATCCTCCTCAGCGGCTCCCAGAGTCTCACCATCCTCGAGGGCAACCTCCTTCTCAGCGACTTCTGGGATATCCTCCGCCTTCTCTAGAACATTATCCTCGAGGACAACCTCCTCCTCGACAGCAGTCTCCAGAGCATCATCTTCAAGAATGACTTCATCTTCAATGGCCTTCTCTAGTACAACATCCTCGAGGGTAACCTCAGTAGCTCCCGGAGTCTCGCTATCCTCGAGGGTGACGGCATTCTCTGTGGCTCCTACAGTCTCCTCCGTCTTCTCCTGGACACCATCCTCGAGAGTAACCTCCTCGACAACCTTCTCTTCGATGGTCTCCTCTTGAGCTTGGGTATCTTGCTCAATTGGAGCAGACGTTTCAGTGGCCGCCTCAGGTGCCGTCACCGTCGCCGTCTCAACCATCACGGAAACCTCAGTAACAGTCTCAACAACCCGAATGATCTTTTCCGTTGCTGTCGTCTCACGCTCCTTCTCGCCATCGGGGCCGGCATTCTCAGAGACAACGTCCGCCACAGAAGGGGCAGCCACCGAAGCAGAAGACACGCTCTCAACGCTCGGCACAACACTGGTCGTTTGCTGCTGCTCGGCCGCCCGCTCCGTAACAGTCACGGTCGGTGCCTCCGGCGCCTCCATAACAGGCTGGAACATCATCGCATCCCGGTGCGCATCCCTAGCTGCCCCAACACGCAGCGCAAGCACAAGAACCAAGACGCCCATGATGGCAATCATGACGTTCTTCTTATCCTGCATCATGACCTTGAACGCCTCGAGTAGCAGCCCCGGAAGAGAGTCCGTCTTGGGGGCCTGCTGACGCCTCTCCTCCCTCCGGGCGTACGCCTCAGCTGACGGGGAAGCCGGCGTCTCCCTGTGCGTGTACTTGGACGACGGCATGGTATTCTCCGCCGCGCCGCTGTGCTCAGCATGGCCCGAGGGCGTGTGTCCGTAAATCTCCCGCAGCCTCTGCTCATCTCTCCACCGGCGCTCGTCCTCGTGCATCCCGGGGGGAGGGGCCGACGGCGGTGCAGACATCACTCGAGTCTCAGGAGGAGGCGGCGAGGAGGGAGCATTGTAGATGACGCTAGATTCCTGTTCCAGGAACGAGGCGTTTGGGTCTTCTGGAAGCTCTCCCCCTTCCTCGTCGGCCTGGTGCAGCTCCATCGCCTTCTCCTGCTCCAAGGCGTGACGAGAAATCTCATCCTGGACGGCTGGCTCGACGATGGGCTCGAGCTCCACGTCCACGCGCTCCATCTCCTTCCAGCAGGCCTCCCATGCTCCGGCCTTCATAAGACCGTTGCTAGCATAGATCTTGATCCGGAACACCTTGCCGGGCCCGAGAGCATCATACCGGATCTCAGACTGGCAGGTCCCGCACCAGTGCGTCTGCCTCTCCAAAGCGGCGGATCTCAAGTGTCTCAGGCTCTCTGGGTACTCATCCTCGGTATCAGACTCCTCCTCCAGCGTCATCTCATTGGACGGGCCAAGATAGTGACCACATTCCAAGATACGCGCCCTGCGTCTCAGAGGCAGCTCCAACGCCTCCAAGAGCCTCTCCTCCAGAATCTCAAAGTCCTCCTGGGGATGTGGGAGGAGAATACCGCGTTCGCAGGTCGTGTCGCCCATGCGATCCTGAAGCTGGCGCCACGTGTCTCTAACATTCTTCGCTCCCTGGCTGAGGTCATCCGGGTGCGCATTCTCAAGCACATGTCCCCAGGGCCACTGCAGAGGCAGAAGCGTCACGTGCAACAGCACAAGAGGCGGCGTGTTTCTCTTGAACCGGGGTGGAGTCTTCTTGGGCGAGTACTGCATCCCCGACATGGGGGAGCCCAGTCGCGACACGGTGGGAAGGGGAGTGCGCTTGCTGGATCGGGGGGATCCGATGACTGAGGGCGGCGGAGACGACATTTGGAGTGCTCGCACGGAGGAGGGAGATCTGAAGGGTGGCCGAGGCGTCCCCCGGACGGTTGGGATAAAGTCTTCTTCCTCATCCTGGTCGTCCTCGAGACGCGAAAAATCCGACATCCTTGATGATCGGGTGGACCTATGGCGGTGCGTCACCGTATCCTCTAATTTCCTGTGCTCCGCTTCAGACATGGAGCCGACAGAACTCCTGGGGCTGTGGTCGCTGAAGACATCGTCGTCGTGCTCATTTTGTGAGCTGTTATTATCCTCGGCTTCATCGGCAGCGCCATTGTGGCCAAGTTCCTCTTCCTCGTCCTCGACAGTGGCTTGGAAGTCGTCTGGGACGGGAGTATGCATGTCGGATGGACGGGCACTTGGAGGCCGGGACCCCGAGATATTGCTTCGGTAGTCTTTCATTGACTCGTGGTCTTCTGAAGCTCGGGCATTTGTCATTCTCGAATTTGAGCGGGTGCTGTGATTGTCCTTGACTGAGTGGACATCTGATGGTCGGGCATCCGACATCCTGGAATCCGAGCGTACGCTCTGGTTATCCTTGACAGAGGCATGGGAATCTGACTGTCGGTTGCTGGAAGCCCTTGATTCCGAGCGAGTGCTTTGGCGACCATCAACCGACTCAGGTTTGGGGGAGAGACGGCCCTTTTGCTTTTCAATCTCAGTGATGATATCTCTGGCAGCTTTTTGAATCAAGGCCTCGGTCCTCCCCGAGCTTCGGCGGTCAGTGTTGTAGGATACGCCGGACACGGCAGACTCTCGCCTTGAAGCAGAGGCATCTGAGCCGTGGTCCCGAGAGACGGCCGAGTATGCAGACTCTCGGCGGGATGCCGACGCCTCTGTGTATTGATCATGTGTATTTCCTGACATTGTTGACTCTCTTCGAGACTCGGATCTCTCAGTGTACTGATCGTGTGTGATGCCCGACGCTGTTGATTCTCTGCGGGAGTCGGAAACGTCCGTTTGTCGGTCGTGCGTGCTGTGAGAAGTAGCCGATACCGTAGACTCTCGGCGAGAAGCTGTATCTTCCGTGGCTGCGTCTTCATGCAGACTCGTCTCAGCAAACGAAGCTTCGCCTTCCTCAGCATGCTCAGTATAGTGCCCAGAGTAGTCAGATGAGTGCTCGGAGGTCAAGGATATAGCAGACTCAGACACCCGTCGTGAGTCTGAGGCATCGGTGCCAGATCTGCGTGAGCTGGAAGAAATGCCCGATTCGCGGCGAGACTCTGAAGTCTCATGGCCAGAACGATGGGATGATGTAGACATGATGGACTCTCGACGAGACTCGCTGGCTGCGGTGCCAGACTTGTGTGATGAAGTAGCAGAAATGCCAGACTCCCTGCGGGAGGCAGATGCATCTTCCTCCTCCAAGCTGTGTGTACTAGAGGATTCCCGACGAGACGTCGAATCTTCTAGCTCTGAGTCCATCATAGCCTTCTCGTCTGGCTCCATCTCGCCTCCAAAAGTCTCGTCCTCCTCAATTCTATCGTTGGGGTCCGGAGCGGCAGCCGCAGCCAGCTTCTCCTTCTCAGCCTGGAGATCGTCCATTATAGAGCTGATTGTGTGGTTGGCCTCGTCTTCGTCGCCCGTCTCGTTGACCAGCGTGCTCGATTTAGTCAGATTTGAATCGGTCGTACCATTAAAGAATCTTGGTGTGTGGTAGTCGTAGCCGTCGTTGCTGAAACGCCGGGCGTGCAGTGCAGAAGCAAAGTCCCTAGCCTCGGTCTCATCCACTTCGCTGGTGGCGGGCGGGTCTTCGTGTATTTCAAAGTCTAGGTCTCGTTGGTTTTGTTGTCTTCTGTTACGCCGGGGCATTTGATGGACCGGTCTGGCGTTCATGCAACGGCCAGAGTTTGGGTTATTAAGAGGGTGGTGGTATAAACAATGCGGAAAAGGGGGGCGGTTTTGCGTCACACAGTACGACGAGAGAGAATAACAAATACGGAACTGGGACCGGACGAGTCACAAAACAAGCGTTGCTTTTGCTGTACAGGGAAGATGGTTGCTCTCTGGCAGCGGTTGTGGCGGGAGATGGTTGGTCCAATTCGAGGTGGGCAGGGTCTTTGTTTACGCCCGTTGCCACGGCGATGGAACCGCCGATCTGCATCACCGGCCCAATGCGCATCACCTCACATGTCGCTGCTCGACATAGCACCACGTTGGCCGCCGCTACTGGCTGCTCTGGATCGATCTCTGCATAGCCGGACCATCAAGCACGAAGTTTATCATCATACATAGTAAGCCCTGGTGGCGGTGAGGGCGATCTTTTGGCTGGTATGCGGTCAGCGGCAAGTCCCTCAGCTGTGGTTTCACTTCTCCGCACGCACCTCCAACGGTGGGCGTCTGCTATTGGGCCACGGAGTGGGATCCATTCGTCCATAATAAACGAGATGTTGTGCTACAGATAAATATTGGAAAAGGTGGGAATTAATACATGAAGAGAGGGGAAATGGTATCCAATCGCCCAACCAAACCAATCCAATCGCAATAAAATACATCAACCATCATCACACCTCCAACCCTTCATGCTACCGGGTAGCTCATGGGCTGTTTCTAAGCTGTCCAGGTCCAGCCATGGAGAGCATACGTATCCTGCAGGAAAGCGACAGCGCGGTTCCAAGCTCGCTCCTTAATCTCGGGCTTGACAATCACATCCGGCACTATTCAAAAGCTGATTAGCTCATCTGTTATCAACATAGGAACATCAGATCGAGACAACTTACACTCTAAATACGCATGGTTCTGGTCCTTCTCCAAAAACACCTCCACCCTCCCCAGCTCACCCGCATTCCGATCTTCCTCGTTGATCCTTTCCGCAAATGTCATCTGCTCTTCCAACAGAATGTCTACCCCCGGAACACACAGCAGGATTCGTGGCGGCAGCGTCTCCCTGGCCGCCAACATGGGACTCAGCCTTGGGTCGTCAAAGTGCTTCTTCCTCGCCTGCTCCGGATACGCATCAAACAGCGGCATCAGCACGGCCACCGGGTCCTTGTCCGGCATCCCCTCTGGCCTGGGCTTCTGCCATGGACTCAGCCTCAGCTCGAGCACCCCACAGAAGAGCACGCAGCCCTTGAACGCCGTGCGCGACGATCCGTGACGAGCGGGCTGCTGTGTAGATGCAAGCGCCACGTTGCCCCCCGCAGAGAACCCCCCGACCGTCAAAAGCTTCGGGTTGGCGCCCCATCGTTCCTCGGCATGTTCAGTGATGTATTGTATCACGGCGTCCACCTCGTCAATGGCGGCGGGGAAGACATTCTCGGGTGCAAACGGGTACGTCAGACCAAGGACCACGGCGCCGGTCTCTCTGGCCACACGCTCGTCGATTGGCGCTGTGCTCTCTGACTGGCCGCCGATGAAGGCACCGCCGTGGATGTCGACATGGATGGGACGTAGTTGACGGCTTGTGCCGATAGCTGTGCTGCCTGTGCTGCCTGTGCTGCCTGTGCTGCCTGTGTGCTTGTAGACAAGAACCCGGGCCGTCTTGCCCGGCCCAAACGGAAGCCATTCGATAGTGAACGGCCGTGAGAAAAGGTACGGCACTGAGCTAACCGCGTAGGTGATGAGTGAAAGGGGCTGCAGGAGTAGGAGGCGCCATCGCAAGTCCCAGGCGATGGTTGGCTTGAACAAAGCGACCAGACTAGGACGCAGCCAGTGATGCAGCGTGTAAAGGATCCTTGAGACCATGACGTGTCACTCCATAAATGAGACCCAATGAGATGAAAGGGATGATTATAATTGTTTTGAGCGAGTGATGTTTACCTATTGATGCACAGAAAGCTCCTGGCTTGACGTCAAGAGCTAGCAACCATCATCTCCATCTTACATAGGTACTTGGCCTCGCAACCGTCGTATTGGTACTTGCCTTGGCGAGTAAAGGTAAGCAGCTTAGGTACATGAGCGAGGTCGGAGTTTCATATGAAAGGCTGAGTGAGCAGCTGACACCGACACACTGATTCGTGGTATCTCTGCCCGACGAACCCAATGCTGAATTGAAGGCGACTTTGTCCATCCCCAGCCGATTCGGATGCATAGGCTCGTACAAGCTCGGTGACTGCGCAAGTTAATCAGACGATGAGCATTGGAGACACTTTCGACTTGAGCCGCCGCTTTTATCTGGGAACGAAACGACTGACACTTGCCTGAGGTCAAAGATCTCTTTCGCCTTTCCATCGAGCTTCTCACCTACTGGCTGCCTCGCAGCCACGTTTCGGCTTCTGGTTCTCAATAAATGAGCTGAGAGAAATACATATCAGCTTACGGTGAACCACGCTGTGATTTCTCCAGCTATTGAATTACAACAATTGTGCAAAGGTACTCCGCTTTCCTCCCATTATCACAGCGCGGACTGCAGAATGGAAGGGTCGTGGGTTGTAGAGCATGAAGCGGCAGCTCAAGCTATTTCCCTTGTCGGCACATTCTTATCTATATCAGAAAAATCCTTCCGAGATGTCTCCCAATTCATCGATTACGTTTCAAGTTTGATCAGGAGCAAAGGGGCGGACGCATCAATAACAAGAAGTTTAGACGAACTAGAAGCATCTGTCGAGCTTCTCAAATACGCACTGAACGCTCTGCCTCAGACCTACCCGAACAAGGACATGATGCTAGAGTCCCTTGCTCAGTTTTACTTCAGATTGTATCGCAAGAAAGCAATAAGGAACGATCTTGAAGAGTGTGCGATCTTTGCTAGGAGAGTTCTTGATTTGACCTCTAGGGACAGCCCGGCCTGGGCGGACCGACTGTCATTTCTGGGAACGGTTCTATCTGAGGCCGCTATACAAAAGTGGGATGCTACTCTTGAGGGTGCAATAATAGCCAACCAGGATTGGTTGGCATTGCAAACAGAGAAAGAATCAGACCGACACGCGACTGGATTGGATATTGAATATCATGAATATGAAACTAGTAAATTTGAGCTATCGCAGCTTGAATTGAGTATTCTGTCACATCGCGGCGCAACAATGTGTCGTTCTGTAATCGACCAGGAGAGAGAAGGAAAGCTAAGCAAACATTTACGCTGGTTGGAGCTTCTGTATCGTGAAAGATATCAGCGAAAGCCCATGGTGTCTTTTGGACTTGAGACCGCTATCTGCACCATGCGGAAAAGCTTAAGATTAAATTACGAGAGTGTGTACGATTACGTTTACGGATTGGAACTTCAAGCTGAGCTATTGATGAATCATTACCTTCAGACAAGGACAGCATCTTTTCTCGAGGAAGCAATCGATACCTTGAAAAAAATGTGTCGAATTCCTCCACGAGAGTATTATAGCGACCCAGTTGGAAGAAAGATCCTTGTGTCATGCTTCTGTCTTCTTGCTCAACAGCAGTCGCCACAAGGTTGCGGTGGCAATATGGAAGATTACTACGACGAATCCATATCCATAGCAAGGGACGCATTCGAATTCGAACCACTTCCACCAGCTTGGTGGGAACAGAGTGCTTTTTTGACGTATCGAGCAAGTCTTTTTGAGGAGCGATACTGGGCCTCTCATGACTTGAGGGACCTTGATAGAGCGATAAATCTGGGAAAAAAAGCATTGGACCTCACCCCTAAAGCTCACTCTTCACGCTTAGTTCGCTTGGAGTGGCTCGAAGACTTCCTCGACCAGAAAGTTACTATGTCTGAAGCCAGTGACGATTTGGAAAAAATGATCCAAGTTTCTCGAATGGTTCTCGATGAAGCACCACAAGATGATCAGGAAACATTATCCCTCCGATATCTCAGCCTTGGAGAAAAGCTGGAGCAGGAATATAATAAAAAAGGAACGATAAACAGCTTAAGAGAAGCTATTCAGCTATCCATGAACGCTATACGGCTCACAACAAGTAATGGCACTAAAGCGCTCCACTTCCAATCTCTTGGAACCTGGTACGCAATAATACAACAGAAGACTCAAGATAAGGCAGACCTTAAATCTTCTATATTCTTCTTTCAACGCAATCTGGAAGCTTCATCATCGGAAATAGACAGCATTCCATCAATTTCGTCGTCCGAGCATGACTGGACATTGAAGAACGGCGTTCAAGTTGGTCACCTTAAACAGATCATGCCTCTGATTGAGGGTTATTGCATTGGCCATATGTGGAGAGATGCATATGCAACACTACATGATGGCATTTCTGTCATTTCTAAGATGTCTTTGAGATCATTGTCGGTCTCTCACAGACGATCAGCGATATCGGCTACCGCCGGTATAGCTTCTTTTGCAGCTGGGTTAGCCTTTATAGTAGGAAAGGGCCCCTTGGTTGCATTAGCATTAGTTGAGAAGAGCCGCAATATGTTTGCAAGTAGCCTTGAGGACCTAAGGGTGGAGGTCTCTGGGGAATTGCAACAACTACATCCCGGGCTCGCTGCAAAATTCATGAGTCTTAGGTATCAGGTTAGCAGACCAGGCCTAACACTTCGGCAATTCGAACCTAACGGAGGAAGAGCCATGGTAGCTTGGCAACTTGACCAGGTGATTGAGGAAATTTCATGCAAGCCAGGATTCGAGAATTTTCTGATGTCTCCCAACGAAGAGGATACTCGAGAAGTTTCAAGTTCTGGGCCTGTTGTCGTCATTACTACCTGCCCAATGCGATGCGATGCAATTATCATTCAGCCGCATCAGGTGCGAGGCTTAACACTCTCACATCTAAGCCACGAAGATATACTTGATAAGGTAAAGAGCGGAAACATCAATAACTTGAAGGTGCTTGAATGGCTCTGGGATGTACTTACCAGTCCGATTCTCGACGCCTTGGGATTTACCCAGACACCTGGCAATGGTGAAGCCTGGCCTCGTATCTGGTGGATTCCCATCGGCCCGCTCTCAAAATTCCCTATTCACGCGGCTGGTTATCATAGGTATCGAACAAAAAACACAGTGATGGATAGGGTGGCCTCCTCCTATACTACGTCGATAAAGTCTATGATTCAGACGCGTCGACGAGCTATTCCGGCTCAAAGCAGGCCAGAACGAGCTGTCTTAGTATCTGTTCCCCAAACTACAGGGCTCTCGACACTAAAATTTGTCAAGGAAGAGGCGACCCGGGTCGGGAGCCTTTGTAGAAGCATGGGCTTTGACGTAATCGAACCCCAACCGAGGATGGAGAGCGTGGCGTCACATATGGCTGGCTGCAAAATTTTCCACTTTGCTGGACACGGCAGCGTTAACTCGAGTGACCCGTCACTAAGCCAGCTACTTCTTGAAGACTGGAAGACACAGGAATTTACTGTAGCTATGATTCAAGAAATGAACTTACGATCTGGATCGCCATTCTTAGCTTACCTTTCAGCCTGTGGGACTGGCCGCATTCGCCAGTCCAGCCAACTTGATGAGAACACTCATCTCATTAGTGCCTTTCGGATCGCTGGGTTCCGGCATGTCATTGGTACACTTTGGGAAGTTAACGATGAATGTTGTGTTAGAGTGGCAGAGAGAACATACGAGGAAATGCTTAAGGAAGGCATTTCTGATGATGCAGTATGTCTAGGTTTACATAAAGCCACAAGAGAAGCTCGCGATCAATGGGAACAAAGAGCGGAAGCAAACCGCGATAGATTTAGAAAACAAGAGAGGACACATTGTTGGAGTGTAGACAGGGATCGGGATATAGAAGAGTGCGATGTCAATGATGATCTTCAGGTGCCTGAATGGGTACCCTACGTTCACTTTGGTGTCTAACTGGCCCGAGTTTGGATGCTTGAGGGACAATTGAAGCTTGCTCGATCTTGTTAACTATGCCTGTGATTATCTGACCGAAAATTTTACATCAATTCATTTCTTTGTCAAGCCAGGAACTGTCCGATGAAGCCTGGAGCCTCCTCTACGGTGTACGGAGATTCTTGCTGAGCGTCGAGCGCAATTTGATATGATCAAGATCTTTTACAAGGCGCATGCCTCCTGTCAGACGAAATTGGCATTTTCGCCCTCTCAAGTAGTTCGGAATCACCAAGGCGTATCGAGATTCCTTTCATGTGCTGTAATACTTCGGATCCAGGTTGGAGTCAACCAGGTTGCCATGGAGATGCATGGGATCATACTCTCCTTCTTGCCAACCTTCTTGATTGCCTTTCTTTGCAGAATGTATCTCTCCCTTACCTAGGTGCCGTATTTAAATAACCTCCAAATTAAGCCCAAGAGCAGCTAATCCACCACATAGCCAATTGAGTGACATGTTCACTCACACCTTGGATCGCGCCGCGAAGGCATCACGCATGGAATCAATCAAGTAATCTGATTCTTGAGCAAGGGCAGTGTGAGATTGTTCTAGAGAGAAATTACATAATAATCCCCAGCCTTTTTCTTTCTTCGTGCCTTTGCATCGTATCCATCGCCACACAGCAGACGCTGAATGTGTTCTCCTCGTAAGTCTGTTCATCATTGTATGTCGCATAAAAAGAAAATTGGAAAAACCCCCCCCAGAACCAATCCCCCCAACACTAAGCGAATAGTGCCGATGCCCACTCAAGAAGCAAAAATGTCAAGTCTGTTTTCGATCCCAGTCATCCCTAACCCAAGCATGGTGATATACCCGCCTTTACAGGTCCTCGCAGTAGTCCTGGGTGACGGTGGTCGTGACGGTGCTGGTGGGGGTGGGAGCGGTGGTGACGCCGGCGGTGATGCCCCAGCAGCTGCAGGCAGAGGCGTATCTGGAACCGTCGCAGGCAGAAGCGTAGGCAGGGACGACGGTAGGGACAGAGGTGACGGCGCGGACGTTGCGGCGGAGCTTGGCGGGAGTGTCGCTGTCGACGGTGACGGTGACAGTTGTGGTACTGTGGTTTGTTGGTTAGTAGGAGAAGGAGGGAAGGTTGGGTTTATAGTCATGGAGATATCAACCCATTCATTGATGAGTATTGACTCCAGCTCATAGATCTATCGACCCATTTGTTGACAGCAAAGAAAAGAAGGTACATACACAGCATCGGGAGTAACGGTAGAAGTCTGGAAGCTGGTGCAGTCGGCCTTGCGAGACTCGATGGGAGTAAGACCCTCACGAGTGCCACTACCGATCTTGTTAGTCTACGGCATAGAATATTGAAGGGCAAGGGGTTGACTTGCGTCACTTGGCGGGCACAGTTGTCACCAGCGCAGTTTCGAACCTCGAGGACGCCAGCCATGGCGGCGGCAACGAGGGAGAGGATAACGGCGGCCTTCATCTTGAGAGGTGGGTGTGTGATATAGAGACAGGTAGTCAAGCTTGGGGATGAGTTGAAGATCTGATCTGGGAAACTTGACCGTAAGGAAGGAGAGGCAGGAAAACCAGATGAAGGGTGGCACAATGGCCCTTTATGGACTCTGTCGTGGTTCCCGCAGGCTGGTATCCGATGGGAAGTGGATAGCCAACGAGCTGGGCGGGCATGTCATGGATGGCATCAGCGTAGCAACCACCAAGAAACCATATGCCTATCCCCATGCAAAGATTCTACTATAGCTCCGCTTTGGAGCTTAACAGGCTGGACGGGGCGTGTGAAGGCATGGGGACCCAAGCTGCCGAGCATCGGCTGGTGGAGGTGTGGGTGACAGCTGCTAAACAGATTGTAGTGTACGTTGGTCAAGTATTGCTCTCACTTGCAGCAATTCAGAGAGGCAGGCCCTCCCATTAGGCTTCAGGAATAAGGAAGAGACCGTTCCTGCGCTACCCCAATGCAGGCGAGGGTGCGAGGAGGTGGGTTCGGCCGAAGCGCCCGTATCCCATCCCACCTATGAGAGGCGCAGGCCACTGCATGAGGGCGTCAAGGATCCCGGGGCTCAGCGGTTTATCAAGGTACATTTGTTTGTGTGTACCGGTGACCGAAAGGGACAACGGCGAGTTCAGCACTACTGAGCGTGCTCGTGTACGGAGAGAGGCGAGGCGGATGGACACTCCGGCACCAGGGCTGGTAGGCAGCCTAAAGCCGGAACGAAAGCGGACAATAAGAATAAGATAGAGTGTTCAACGGTTTATGGATCTTTTTAGTGCACAATTGAGCTTTATTGGAGCGGGAACCAATCTGTAGCCTTTGGAGGTCGTCCGAGTGGTCCGCTAACACCAAGAGGAAAACAGGTAAAATAGTTTCTAGAAATTGTAGACTGGCGCCAACGACGAGCCTGTTTTCCAGTTCGTTGTCATAGCGGACGGACAAAGATTCACAGCTACAGCAGGGTTGACCCCATCAAGTGGCCACTGGGTTGGGCGTATCGTAAGCATCGGCCACCGTTGGCACACCCTTGCTCACGGGCCTGTCCTGACCCTTGTCGGATCCTTAGCCTAGAAGCCGACTTGAATTCAGCCTGCGGACCATGTCATGCACGTTGTATTCAAGGACCTGCCCGGAGAGGCTGCTTGTCTGCAGGCGAGCGAACCTTTGGTTATCACCACGACCCGGGAGGGGGTCGGTGACTTTCCAGAGAGACTGTGTATCCGGACCCCGTATCCTGTCGGTAAAATATGGACTACGTATTCGTTCACATTGTGATTCTTTATCATAAAGCTTGGTGAAGCTTCTTTGCTGGGATGCCACCCCCTCTCCGCCAAGCATGGACTAAGGTGAGCCTGGGTGAACAGGTGAGGAGAAGGGTCGGGAGAAATCCATGCGAGCAAGAGCCCCCATAGCGGCGGTTTTAGCCTGCAATTGGAACCGTGAACTCATTTCCTCCAACCATCGCTCTCGGTTATTCTTGAGCAGGTTTCTCGCGGATCTCATAACCCTTGACCAGCATCTCATCTTTCCCGCGGGCCTGGGTGTGGCGATCCAATGCTTTCTTCCGCACCGCGGGGCAACTCCCCAGCTGGCCTCAGGTGAGGGATAAGATGCAGTAAGCATAGCACGGCCTCAGCAGACATTGAGAGACAGCTGGCTTGGACGTCGAAGATGGGCCATGAGCACCGAGCCAAGAGTCCATGTCCGGGCAGCCGATCCGAACTAACTCAACTACGTAGTGTAAAAGCTAGCGAGCTCTTGGCAGACCTTATGGGAATGCGCTGATAGCTCTCTTTATCCGCCCCTCTAGAGTAGTTCCTCTCGATTGATACTTGTTCCCAGCGCCACTCCCGTACAACGGTCGGTTTTCTTAGCTTGAAATGGGAAGCTAGCCGATCAAAAGTGCCGTCATTGCGACAGATCACAGGCCGGGAAAGGCAACAGTTGATTTGTTCATTCCGTGGCGGAGGTCAAGACGCTTGAATCGGTCCTAGCAACGCCGTCAATCCTGAGCCGCATATATTGTCTAAACACTGAGAAAAGTGAACGCCAGGGAGCTGCAATTGCTTCTGGTCGAGTAGCCGTGGAATCACAGCCTCTTCAATCCCGAGCTCTCCAGCTCTAGAGCACAATATCATATAATTCTGAATGCACTGCTACCCTGGCCCACCGCATTTTCCCAGCGGCCTGTCCGAATCAGGCAGGCTACAACACCAACATTGGCGTTGCCAATGAGTTAATTGTCGGGCACGTGGTCTGCTAACTAGCAATTGCTGATGCTTTGCCTCTGCTGTCGAAGTCTGACTCCCATGCTGCTGGGCGGCGCAATCGGGAAGCTATGTAGGAACCTTTTCTCCCCCAGTCCCTGATACGAACACCTCCATCTCTGGGCTAAATCGCTCCGGGAAGGACCTTTGGCTGGCCTTGCGATCGCGTCCTCCTCACCGGCCCTTGGCCTATCAGACCTTCTGTTTCTGGCCGTTGGTTATCCAGCCCCCGCCACCGGAGAGCACTGGCGACAGGAACCGACGCCGTCTCGCTCTCACCACAAATTAAATTCATATCCATTCCGTCGGACATGCCCTTGGTAAACAAGCTGATAAGCTTACCGAGAGAGAGATGGCTTTTGACAGGGACTAGGCCTGAGTGAGAGCACGAACGGGCTATGCTCATAGCAGGGAAACGGAGCCTTCTTTTCTTTCGTGATTAAAAGATGGAGTTTGCCTGAATAAACCTATGTTGCCTGCAGGTCCAGCGGACGCGTCATTGAAGGTCGCATTGTATCCCGACAATTGGCATTAATGAAGGCCCGGCAACGAGTCGGGAATGCTTCCTCACGTTAGCCTCATCTCGCTCGGCTGGTGTATATCGAGGACTGGAATAAACGAATTGGCAATTCTAACCGCTGTTCCATGTGCTTGACCGATTGGAAATATTGCAGACCTGTATCCGTCTTGGCCACCGCTTGAGACGGATGATCTTTCTCCAGAACAGGCTCAGAACCCCCGTGATGCCTTTACCCCACGCCGACCTCATTCGCGGGCCAACTTTCCATATTGCTCTCTGTTTACCCGGCTAAATCTTCCGTCCTTGAGGCCGCCATCACACTGCTCATCCACCGTCGTTCAAGCCCGTAGTCCTCGTTCCAAACAGCGCATGCGAGGTGCCAATTGCGACATGAGTGTATGCCCAGTTGCATGGCCGAAACCGGGGATTGAAGGGCTGGAATCGCTGCAACGCACATGGTAGCACCCAGGGCTCAGGCCAGTGTCTCACCTTGCTCGGTATCGCCCGGATCGTCACAGATTAGAGTAGAGGTCCTACAGTAGAGTGCTACTGCAACTCCACCATCCTATTTGGCTTTGATCAGCGGTCCACGATACCATGTTGCGAGCCTGTACCCATCTGGCCAGAGTGAAATCGTGAAACCAGGCCAAGGGCGAGGTCGTACCTGGGCCAAACGAAGCCGACCTGCTCAGACCCGGTGCATGCGGGCCAATGACGCCGAGTTCGCGTCGCTGGACTTGGGGGCGCATATTAATCTGCGCAGTATGTTATATAAATTATCCGGCCCGGCTTTTCCCTCGGTGCTTTCTCTGGTATCGCGAGTGGTGCTGAGGCCGGAGACGGAGGAGAACTCCATTGGATTACCAATGTCCTGCACTGGTACCTCAAGATATTATCTCTGGAATCAACGATACGCTTTGCAAATGTTGTCTTCTTTTGATAATGCAGTAAGGAGCTACATTTTACAATGCGACTTGGTCAAATGTGTTTGCTTTACCTTCGCGAAACACCGCGAGATCTACATGAATCGCACTTGGGAAGTCCGATCAGCAGAGAGGGCGAGAATGAATCATCCCACAGGCAACAATGTAGAGAGTATCATCTAACTTGCCACCTCTCCAGCTTCTTCCCATGGTTGATATCCCAATGATTGCTCCCTCAATCTCCCCCGAACAGCCATCAACGCCCGCCCCAGCAGATTCTCACCCCAGTGATCCCGAAAGTTCATTGCATGCTTCGCGGTATAGCCAATCCCCCATACGCTATCCCTCCCAGCCGCCTCACACAGCATCCTTTCCCCAGTGCTTAGTAGCTTCCCACGAAGGTGCCTGCTTTGCCCAAACTTGGCTATGTTCCCTTCTTCGACTACCTGTCTCTTCACCTGGTCCCAGCTCTCGTCTGTGAACCCTATGGTGCCCTTCCCCAGTGCTTTCTGCTCCTTGGGACTGTCGCTCGCAAGTACGCGATTTTGCCGTTCCAAGTCTCCAAATCGTGCCGCCTTACAATACATCATGAACTGCTCCGCGCAATTGAACCAGATGAGTTCTTCAGAATCGGAATCGGAGGTGGTGCCGTCGGTATGTGAGGAGTGATCTACCAGCTGGGCGATGCGTGTCTTTGAGACGGAGAACCCGGCTTTGTACCACTGGCAGAACTCGCCATACTTCTTGTTCGGCATGTAGAAGAAAAGCGGTTGATCGTCCTCTGTGGGCGCGGAATGTGGCTCGTCATCTCGTTCGTCGTGGGTAGATGCATTCGCCGGCTCGATAGCCTTGCGGCCGGCTCCCTTCTTCGTTTTCGGTCCCATGATTGATTGATCTCGTCTCTGACACGTGTCAGTGCAAGTGCTCTGGCTAAGGGGAGACTGGTACTCGATTGGCTGATATCCGAAAAGTAGGATTGGATAGAGGATGAGTGTACGAAGGAAGCTGTGTGTTGATGCAGAACTCCAGCTGGGGGGATGTCAGAGGCCCAGACAAAGAGAGATCTAACGAGCAGTTCGTCCCGACGGCACGTGAGTCATCAACATGAAGGTTTAAAGAGTTTTGCTTCTGCGGTGTGCATCTTGTCGGTTAGAGTTTTGGGAGTGTACAAAATTAGGTAGTCATCTGTGCCCTCCAAATGACTGCATCATTATGGCTCATCCACACCTCACCTCTCTCCACCAGCTGATAGACTAGCATTGTGAATAATCCACGCTTCGTCTTCACGATATATGTCTTTAAACCCCTAAAAAGCCAAGAAAGAAAAAGACAGGCACACAATAGTAGAGCGGGAGAGGACACCTTTGCCCTTGAATGCAATAAGGTCTATAACATGGTATAAAACAGAAACTCAATGGTATTTATGCTTAGTGTATGATAAAACCCAAAACAAAGTGAGCCAAACATATAAACTGCTGAATACCAGCAGCACGTTTAGATATAATCTCATCCTGAAACGCCTTGCTGTGCTCATCATCTGGCACATCATTGTAATTGTGTCCTTTGTAAGCGCCCCCCAAAATAGAAAATCCATCAAGAACTCCTCGCACTCTGCGCAATGGTTGATATCGTTTCTCCATCCCAGAGAAAGGACCGGAAAGGTTGGCACTCAATGACATATTCGAAAGGAAAGGGGCAGTAGGGGATGTGTCATTCCCCCCACGCTGTGGCAAGATAAAAAAGAAACCTAGAAGAGCCTAAAGGCCTTGCTTTATTTTTCCGTTTATCGATGAGGAGGAGGATAGTAATCGTCCCCCTGCGCCCACGACGGTTTCCTCTGCTGGGGCCCCAGCGTGTTATTCGGCGACCCGGACGTCGACGATTCTTCGTTGATGTTGTCCAGCCCGCCTGTCTCGATACCCTTGGCGGTACCGCCGGTCGCGCTCCTCATACGCTGATGGTGGTGGTGACTCTGCGACCTCGAGACGATACTGGAGATGCTGCTCACCACCGAAGACCGACGCTGGTCATCGCCGGCGAAGGTGGACGATCCAGGCGACCCCGGAAGCTCGGGCACAACCGCCCTCGAGTCCAGCTCGGTGACGAGCCCCGGACTGAACGGCTGGGGAACCCCTGGTTGCTGCTGCTGCTGCTGCCCAACCCCGCCGTCCGACCCGTCCGACGCATCGCTGAAGCTCCGCACGTGGGTGTACCCGCCGTACGAGTCGTTGCTGGGCCGGTCAGGCGCGATGCTGTACCCCGTCGACTGCTGGCTCGTCCGCCTCGGCACCTGGACGCCGTGCGGGTTGATGTCGAAGTAGCCGCCGCCGGCGCCAATGTCGGGCGTGCTGGCCGAGACGCTGGGGACGGTGCTGACGGGCTGGTAGTGGCCGGCGAAGCTGGTGGGCGTCTGGCCCGTCGAGCTGGCGATGTCGGAGGCGGCCTTTGTGGTCGGGGGCATCATGAGGGAGTCGACCTCGAACTGGGTGTTCTTCCTCTGGCGCATCTGGGGCTGGGAGCCGCCCGACTTGGAGCTGGCGACGGCGGCGACGACCTTGTTGAGGTGGCGGATGACGACGAAGGCAATGACGATGACGAGGACGAGGAAGGCCACGGCGCCCGTGACGATGCCGGCCAGCTGGGCCTTGGTGAGGCCGCCGCCGCCGCCCCTGTTGTCTGAGGAGCTGGCCTCGGCTGAGGGAGTGGCTTTGGCGAGGGCGGAGGGGAAGTATTTCAGTACGGCGTCTGAGTCGCCGTTGCCGACTGCTCTTGTGGGGGCCACTGGTGTGCTGACCGAGAGGCTGCGTGTCGTGTAGGTGCTGGTTTTGTCGCTCTGAGTGGTGGTGATGACCATCTCGGAGGTCTTGGTCACAGGCGCCGTCGAGTAGCATTGGTTCACGGCGCATCCCATGCCATTGGGGCAGCAGCCATAGCCGAGTGATGACGGGCAGAGGTACTGGCTGGCAGGGCAGCCGAGAGTATATGGTGATCCGGACGGAGGGACACAGTTCCCGGCAGTCTGGCAGAGGTAGCCATCGGGACAGCATCCACCTGTGAGAAGAAAAGAATATGTCAGTAGGTATTCACCTTGGACAAGCGCAATGGGATCGCTCACCTCCGTATTTCGCCTCGCAGGCCCTCCACCCCACGAGCGTCCCGCACGTCGAAGGACCTCTCGTCGTAGCATAGCAGCTCTCTCTTGCGCAGTCGTAGGCATCGGGGCAGCATCCACCGTCGAGACTGGCCGGGCACAGCTTGGACGACGTCCCGCAGACACCGGCGGTCATCCCATCCCGCGCCTCTAGGATCGCACGAGCTGTGATCTGGGCCTTCTCGATTCTGTGGACGCCATCGTACCGCTTCACATCAACGGCGGCGACCTCGCTCACTACCGCGAGGCCGAGCAGGAGCCCCAGCGAGAGGGTCCCTCGAACCATGGTTGCGATCCGAGCCAGACTCGGTGGGATCGACGACGTTCGCTTTATTTTATCGATCGTATCGTACACGGCCAGGACCCGAGCCTAGATGAGTCGGCTTTGCTAGCAAACGGGTCCGTCTGTCGCTTCGGCGCCGGGCTAAGAGGCAAAGCCGGGTGGCGTAGGCGGAAGGTCGGTAAGTGGGAGAAGCTTAAACTTGGACGAGCGACAACGACTCGGGGCAAGCTTCGTATTTGGGCGTTCCTGGGAAGCGTACGAGAAAGGTCGATCAAGTTTTTTCGCAAGTGGCACAAACAGCGGCGGGTTTGGATCCAAGTGGGAGGGCAGGCTGGCGGAGAAATAAGCCAAGATGGGGGCAAGCAGACCAGGACGATTTGAGAAAAGGCTCTTGGGCCGTCAGCATCCAGAAAGGCTTGGCTCAAGAGAGAGTCCCTTGCCAGTGAGACCGCCCATGCATGTGGCTCCGGCGGCGATCAGCTAGTGGGAGAATGGATGGTGTGCGATTGCCTCTGCTCAGCTCTTGCGGGGCGCAGCAGAAGATGCAAAATGCTTGCTGAGAGCTGACGATGGCGGTGGGGTCGAACCAGACCAGGGATTGGGAAAGGCAGCGAGAGGCAGCGAGAGTCAGACAGAGTCAGAGAGAGGGAGGGGCCTACGGACAGCCTACATTGGCTGGCCGTGAGACCAGCGTGGTTATATGTACCTGGACCCAGCTGAGTAGGGCTGGACGATGGTGTTGATGATGATCTCAATCCAAAGCTATGAACTGGTTCTCATCGCGGTGCTATTCCCGCATGCATCGTGGCTGGTGATATTGGCTTACTTACGGACCATGTCAACCATGTCATGTCTTACAATCCCACGCTGGCGATGGCAGACGAGAGGCAGCAGAACGTGCCTCCTCTTCTGCCTGCCGTGTCCACGTAGTCGAGCGAGGTAACGATATCGTAACATAGACCTCTGGGCCGAGACCTCGAGGGGGCCATGCAAATCGACCGGGGTGGGGGCCGAAAAGCTGGAAAACGCCATCTTTCCAAATACCATGCGGCACCATCGATCACCATTCGACCCCCGGGGCCAAGCCAGCCAAGCCTGTGTTGGTGGTAGCCGGGGGTAGGGGGGACGAGGGACGAGGGGCCTGTTCATGTGCGTGTCCAACAGCAGCACGGACTTGAGGGTCCCCAATGAGAGAATGTGGAAGGACGGCCGCCGCATTGGAAGAGACTGGGCCAATCAACTGCCCCGTCGGGCTGCATCCCGGAGGGGGAGAGAGCAAAGGGACTTGGGTATGCGTGCGTGTGTCTGTGCTGAGAGCAATGCGGTCTCTCGTCCAGCCAACCACCACCCCTGCTCCTACACCACCAGCCAACAGAGTCGACTGCAAGTCTCACCCAGTGCGCGATCTAGCGATAAGGCGGGGGCCCTCTTGTCTTAGTGTTGTCTGGTGCCCCTCGTCCTGGGCTGCTGAGGCCAAGGGGCAGGCGTAAGTTGGAGCCTCATTTGGCACCCTCTCCGCCAGAGAATCGGTGTGCGGCTTCACATTCTGCTACCTGCGGCCAAGGGTCTAGTCTCTCGCCTCCACTCGGGGACTTGTTGGTGGCAGATGGAAGTCTAGCTGCCGGAATGGCGTTGTTTTGGACCAACAGGTGGGTATTGAACGGGGGCTGACGGGAAGAGGTGACATTTGGGGGCCAAGTCTGCGAAGCAATGGAACTGTCCAAGTAGCAGCTGCCGTTCCCTCGTATGTGCGTATGTATGTACGCGCACAGCATGTGTGTATGTTTGTGTGTATCAATGATGTATGCACATGCGTCTGTCGACGCTGGAGGCTTCTGGTTGGGCAGCCAAGAGGGACACGAGTGGACAGCCAGTGACACGGCCAATGAGAATGCCCTCCAGGAAAGGTGACGGTACCGAACGGACACGATGCGATGTGATGGGATGGAACCTCTGCTCCGAGCCTGGCAGTTGTCATCCCTCCCCATGCCAAATCACCGTCCTCGAGCCTGACTGACCTCGCATAAGCGCCAAGGGTCAGATGGGCCCAGCTCCGTCCCCCCTGCCCTGCTGCCCTACGGGTGGTGCGTCCATGTATGTACGTGTAGCCTACGTAACGTCCGGAGGTGCATATATTAGAGTAGCAGACGTGATCCGTATGGTTCGTATGGAGGGGCCAGGCGGGAAGCTCTCGCGACCGGAGAGAGCATGGCCTCCCCTCCTGACCAAAGAAGAATAGTTTACTGGGCCGATGCGTGCAGTGCGTTGCATTTCAGCCCGTCGATTGCATGAGCAAGCAGTCCGATGTAGCCTCGTCCCAAAGTACCTATTTACTTGCATGAAGACTTGTCCATGAGGTTCAAATGGCAACGTATGAGGGGAGCAGCGCGCGCGAGGAGAGAAGACGAATATTTGCGCAGTCGCAGCAGCGGGAAGGTCCCCATGCTAAGCTGCTCGCATCATGCCATCCATGGATGTTTATTACGAAGTTTGCGACGGCCTCTGTGCTGCCGAGGGGCATCGACCATTTCTGTTGTAGGGATGCTCAGTCTGCCGCCAGACGTTGCCTCCCCTGTGGTGTGTCTATTGATCCTACTTCACCGAGAGTCTGGCACGGCCCTGGCTCATATCCCCCTTCTCGGTCAGCTCCCACGTGCTGGAGGCAAACCCAGGTGAAATGAAGCAATCTGGTGTTTCGCATCGCCCAAAGGGGAATTTGGTCATCTTGGTGTGCCACCAGGGCCAACAAGACCTGGACTGTGCACAAGAAGGCTGGAGAACCGGCGAAGCCACTGTCCTATTTTTTCACGCTCATGCCATTCGCTCAATTCATTCACTGATCGATCTGTATGCTACAGGCCATGTCCTTGCATGCTCTGCCCCGTGATTGCTTGATGGGGCTACCCAGCCACATAGCAGCGCCTGTTATACATATGCCGTCACTCGCAATGCTGCTTTATCACGTCGTCGTGTTGCATGTGCTCCCAGAAATAGGTGTTCTTCTAATCCATTCCTTCCATCTGATATGGAAATCGTCATTGACTGGCAAGACGAGGTGGTTTGCACCAGTCACCCGCCGCTAGTTGGGACGGATTTCCCTCACCCAAACCACTGCGCTATTTTTAACCTGATACAAACACCATCGAGATGCTAAGACTCGCATTGCCGTCGTGGAGGGGGGATGGCCTCTTTACTGATTGGTGGGTGAAAGCTTCTACCCGCCCGTGGAAACTTGCCTTTCCCCTCCCTCTAGGCTTCTTCCCGAGGCCATACTCTCTCGATTCTAGGTACTTTTGCCTAATCACTGGCTAGTACATACGTAGTTGGCTCGAAACTCCGCTACAAAATATGCAGAACATTCGTGCCGTGAGATGTTGATGTAGCATCCGAAGGTATGGAAATAGAATAAACGCTGGACTAAGCCTTCACCAGAGGGATGGCAGGCTTCGCCCTGGTCTCTGCGTGACCCCAAACACCTGTCCTCCGTCCGGAGCCTGGCAAGCTCGGCCGGTCCCGGGGGACTGTAGGGCTGCCGGTGCCGTTTCTATTTTAATCTTCAACTACACCCTCGTAGACTGACAAACGGCCTGTTGACCGATCTCGATGTGTATCTGTGATCCCAGGCAAATCCCGAGAGTGACCCTCGCTTGCCTACGCCTTGTCTAGTTCGAATATGCCGCTACGAATGGACGCAATAGTCATCTAGCTCAGCCGACCAGGAGTATTGTTCAGCTCGTTGAGCTAATTTCATCGACAACCCAGATTGGGGAACGTGTTCCTGGGCGCCCCGACCAATGACTTCATATTGGCTTGGGCGATCTTCCGTAGGCCGCGCCCCTGGGAACAACGGGAGCCACGAGGGTAGAGGCCTCAGACCATCTATCTTTGACCTCAGATAGCAGTCTTTGTCGGATCTTCAGGAGCGCTAAAGACGGGTGTACAGACACGTGGCATCTTAATTGAAGCTCTACTTCAGATGGGCTACCTGACCATTCATGTCTAGATTTTGAATAAAGAGTGAAGCAAATGACACTACACAAAGGAATGTCCTTAGTATGACGTATCACCCTGTACGTAGATACTGGTATTGATCTTCTCGCCCTCGTGACGAAACATCCAAAAGTGCAGGTTCAGCCTCAGCGAAGGGTTGAATCTCATACGCTGCGGGAGAACTGGCGGTCAAGGTCTTACCCACCGATCGGTGGGTGAGTCCATATCTCTGGCTCAGCCATCGCTGCGCTCTATTTATTCTTGGTGGAATAGATTGCTTATCGCATCGAATGTCGGTCTGGTGTGTCTCAGGACGCGTGGCCGCAGACTCAAATCAGTATCATGAGCATGAGACACCAGTTCAAGGGCGTCCAAAGTGCCGTCATACGGCCACAGGAGAAGAACGTAATGGCTTCATGGAATGAGTTCGGGGAACTTTGCTCATGTGCTTGCCTGCTCTTGAAAAAATGGTTCAGTAATACTGCATCGGCGTCTCAGACCTCCCGTCACGCCAGAAGCTCACTCAATAGTTGCGCCGCCATATTTCTTTTTCCTTTACTTTTTCCTTTCTTTTTCCTGTCCCATCAGATGATTGCAATTATTAACTCAAAATTTTTACCTATGTCATTTGGTTACATTGGGAAGCTATCACTTTTCTAGCGGAAATGACAAAATTTATACGAGTAGCGAGTTACCACGCAGCCACCAGAACAAGCTGGATCGTTTCACTTGGCAGAAGCGCTTCTCATCTGGTGCCAAGGTTGCATTCAATTGCTCTGGCTCTGGCCACGAAGGAAGTTTACTCATAATCTAGCCCGCGAAAAATAAAAGAGGGCGTTCATCAATTCTTCATCTATTTGCCAGGTGACGGCCGCAATGGCTAATGGGTGAGTCCCTGAAGAGCAGCTCAAAGCAGCGACTCGGCGCTGGTCGCAAACTCTCATCTTCCTGTCATTTATTTTCTTATTATTTGAACTATTGACGGCATGCTGCAAGGAGTGCTTCGTTTCTAGTGGCTAGAGCATGCGCCACATGGTTGGCTGCCTAACTGGCTGCATGCATGGACTGCTGACAGGGAATTTCATCACTCTCATCACTCCCATCACGCACAGCACATGGTCAAACCTGGCTATAAGTACGCTTGTCTGAGCCCGACGACCCAAGACTATCCATCAAAAATCATCCGACAATTGAAGGCGACAGCATCAAGCACCATGCATTTCCAGACGCTCCCTCAAGAGGTGGTGGCCAAGATCATCGATATTGTGCGCCTAATAGAGCCTCACAAGGTCGATTTCTTGAACCAGCGCCTTGTCTGCCGTGGGTTCACACTCTCTCTTCTCTTGCAAGGGCATAGATTGACCTGGAAAAGGACGCTTTGATGATCAGATCTCCCGTCTCGTCCTGAAACACGTCGAGCCACTGACTCTAGACATCGGCCGCAGGCACAACTGGCGACCGGGCATCGAATGGATGCTCATCACCAAAGCCAGGATCCATGTCAGAGACTTCGTGGGGCCCTTCGCATTACTCCACGATGCCGCTGCCTATCTGGCGGCCAAGAACTTGATCCCCAACCTCACACACGACGATGCCCTCGTCGCCGCCTGCCGCGCCGTTGTCTCTGCCCACGAGCCCAGCTGGGTCGTCAACCATCTGGTGACCTGGGAGCTTAGCAGTACTCTGCCAAAGGTCGTCTGGCCGCTGGCAAGCTACACTTCTAAACGATTCAATCCAGCATGGAGGCCTGTTTCTGAGGCTGACACTAACATTCATCTCGGTACGCTCCAGGTGCTGCTCGCCCATGGGAATGCCTTGGCCATCAAGCACTTCATCAGGAGCTGTGGCTTGACCAAGAGGGATCTGGAGGATGTCCACCTTGCTTTCGGCTCTGTCCTCTCTGCCGCTATTGTGTTTTCACGAGACATTGCAATCTTCACGCTCATAGAAGAGTATGGGATTGACACGACCGTCTTGACGGTTGATGGCAAGGTCAAGAATGGCTTGCTGTACGCTTGCGAGATGAACCGACCAACGGCAGCCTACATGCTCCTGAAAGCCCCGCGCGATGTGCAGGTCAACTTCCAAGATGCGCTCGGGCACTCCGCCCTGAACTGGGCTGCTCGGAGAGGATGGGTAGAAGTCGCCGAAGCACTCCTCGCGAGGGGCGACATCGACCTGAATATCGCAACGAAGTGGGGAGAAACCCCCTTGGGCGCAGCAGCCAGGCAGGACCACGAGCATATCGTGCGGCTCCTCCTGGACAAAACAGGCGGCAAGCCTCCGATGGTGTATTCCAGGTACTCCCCCATGTGGCTTGCTTTTGAATGCGGCTCAACCAACGTCGTCCGCCTGTTCCTGGAACGACTTGGGACCGACTTTGAGGTCAATCAAGTCATGCGCAAAGGATTCACACCTCTCACCTTGGCAGCGAGCAAGGGCCATACGTCCATCGTTCGCATGCTTCTCGCCTTTCCCAACATCGACCCCGACAAGCCGATAGACAAACAAACCCTCACGCCCCTTCTGCTGGCTTGTGCAAACGGTCATGCAGAGATCGCCCGCATGTTGCTCGACCGTGGGGCAGATGTTACTCGCAAGGCTTTTGGGAGGCTGCCCTTCCAGATGGCGATGGAGCACGGACATTCCGACGTATTCACGCTCCTGATTAACGATACGATTGAATCAAACGACGAGGCCCGGACGGCTCTACTCTGGCTTGCTGTGGAAATGCAGCATGAGATAGGGATTATTGAGAGGCTTCTTGCTTCTCCTCAATTTCGCCGGAATCGCGGCGATCAACTGGGGAGAGTTCTGGTTCACTCGGTAGCACATGGCCTCGTCGATATCGTACGCGAGTTGCTGTGCCATAAAGAAGTTGATCCCAACTTCACCAAAGGCTTCCCGTCTGACAGGACACCGCTACTCAGGGCGATATACTGCCCAGCCGCGACAGATCTCATCCCGCTTCTGCTGGCCCGAGAAGACGTGGATGTCAATCAAGTAACAAGTGGAGGAACAGCCTTGGCATCAGCAGCTGTTCGGAACGCATTACCCGCCATCGCCGCTTTGCTGAAGTATCCAGGCATTGATGTCAACTTCTGCCCGACGCAATCAAAGGGCGCCAACAGACATCTCCGCTTGAACCAGCCTCGCAACTTCTGCCCTTCAAGGAAACCACCTTTCAAATCTTACTTGAAAGACAACATCTATCGGCAGGAACCCCCCCTCCTGGTTGCAGCCACAGAGAACAATACTGAGGCAGTGATCCTGCTCTGCGAGGACCCTAGGGTTGACCTGGGCATCAAGGACAGTTTCGGCAGAACTGCACTCTGGTGGGCGGTTCGACATGCTAGCCGCAGAATGGCCGTTCTCATCCTGCGATCTCCACGGATGACGGAGGAAATCATCAATGCCCAGGATGAAGATGGCTGGACCGCGCTGCATGTCGCCGCAAACTATGGCCTTCACAGAATTGTCGAGAAGCTGCTCGAGCGGCCGGATATTGACCCCAACCTGCGTGTTTCAAATGGCTGGACGGCCTTGCATATGAGCGCGGGAAACTGCAACAAGAACGTTACGCGAATGTTACTTGGCCACCCCAAGATCGACCCAACCATCAAATTGGATGATGGTTTAACACCGTTTAGTCTTCACAAGGGATGTGAATGTGGTCTTCAATCAATAGACCCAGAAGGAGTGAAGGAAAATGGTTTGGAACAAGAATTATCGAGTAACGAAGGTCGAGCTGTGAGTGGCGGGGGGGAAGACATGGATATTTCAAATTGAAGAGCAGTCATGAACAGGGCACTTTTTGTATTATGCAGCGATATGGAATGAAATATATTGTCTCGAACATTTACCATTGGCTCTGAATAATATGACAATACTATGCAGGCCTTGGAAGTAAGCCAGACAATTTAACAACTTCAATTTCAATCCACCCTGCCGGCGTAGTAGATTTCGGATCAAAAGTTCAACCTGCGTCTTTCCTTCTTTCTTCCAACGCACCTGGTAAGATTATCTTTGGCACAAGCACCGGCCCTCTTGATCACCTTGCCTGACATCATGCTTCAAGCCCATGGCCACTGATGTCGCATGTAAACAATCAAGCAGAAGCCTCTCGCGACAGGATGTCTGCCAGCTTGAGACCAATCATGTACGTAGGCATGGTAGGCCATGCGCCGGGCGCGCGAGGGAAAACAGACGCATCAACTACACGCAGACCTTCGACACCCTGAACGCGGAACTGGGAGTCGACGCAGGCATCGCGGTCCCCCTTGGGCCCCATGCGACAGGTCCCAGTAGCATGATGGCCAAACGCCTCGTCCTTGAGCGACTGCCGAAGATCCTCGCCGGGCCCGGGGCTCACTATCGTGATGGGCGCCCAGGTCTCGCTCGTCTGGTTGAAGAGGTTCAACGCCAGCTCGCCGGCCTCCACGAGGGCCTGGAGGTCCCGCTCGCCAGCGTCACCGACGAAGTAGTTGAAGTCAATCACCGGTGTATCGCGCGGATTGCGGGAACGCAGCGTGACACTCCCCTGGGCATCGCTACCGGGGCCGGGCATTTGCGCCAGGGCCCAGGAGAAGGAAGCAGGAGAAGCTGCCGGTCGAGAAAAGCCAGGATAGAAGCCCGTGACTGCGGCTCCCGGGGCACCGTAGAGCCACAGATCCGGATGCTCGTTGTCGCTCACGCTGGAGCGATATACCAGTGACATAGGCGCTGCAGCTTCGCCGTATGGTCCAGTGCCACTCAATAGCCACTCCTGGTAGCATGGATCACTGGCCGCGAATTCGAAGGTGCAATTCTCGGAGTAGTTATCCCAGTCGATAGCTGCATCGCCGATCACGGTCGCTTCATAGTTATCCTGCAAGAAGGCCCCCTAGAGAAGATTAGCCAAGGGTTTGTACGAATGCAGTATTGAGAATAGGCACATACCACGGCGGGAACATCAGCGACAACAGGTATGCCAAACTTCTCGAGTTCTTCACGAGGCCCAACACCACTGAGCTTGAGGATTTGTGGAGTGTTGAAGGAGCCGCCTGACACGATGACCTCCCTTGAGGCGAGCACGGTTTCAACTTCCCCTGTCGTAGAGGAATCGTATCGTTGGTCGGCGGCATAAAGCGCGTCCCCGACCATATACTCAGCTCCATATGCCCGGGGAGGTTGGCCTTGTTGGTCAAACAATACCCTGGTCGCGAGAGAGCGTGTGCTGAGTGTCAGCGGATATTTTTTACTGCCGTCAGCGTTCTTCGCATTCAGCGTATCCACGACATAAGTGCGCGCCCCAGATCGACGCTTGGTCTCAGTAACAGCCGAAACGAGCATGAAAATACCCTCAGAATACTCCCCGGCGGGGTAGGGATCCCGAAGCAGTAGATCGGCCAAAGCGTCAGTGCTATTAGGTTCAATGCCTTCAACTTCTAGGGAAGCCTTTGACAGCTGGTCCACCACACCAGCGGATCCGGTGAGATAAGTAACATTGTTTCGCGAGAGCTATGTCTATTAGAAATTGGCATCAGGGCAAGCTGGGGGTAAACATACTGTTATAAAGCCGTCAAAACCATGGCCCGGGGTCCCTTGAGGGAGATAGTTACAATTCTCGACCTTCATGAAGTATTCCCTCATGGCAGCCGCCTCGAATGAATCATCCCCGGTCACTTCGGCGATATAATCCCACTTTGAATGTCGAGTTAGCCTCCAACCATCATGCGTCCGAGCTGGTCATATTAAAGGGAAGCCGTTCGATTCCACGACGTTTGCTTTGTAATAGAAGCGACAATAAGCCAAGGCTGCCATTACTCACCTCATGGTCAGGCGGTGGGCCAAGATTCATAGCATTCACCTGAGTGCTGCCACCAACCGTAGCACCACGCGGGTAAACAATTCCTAGACTAAAAGCGTCGAGATTAGCACAAGGATAAAGCCAGTATAAGTATGAAAACTTACGGTTCCGCACCCTCGGGCGGGTTTGGGCCGATATGGTAAGAGCCATTACTCGTGAGATAGGTGTAATGCGGATCACGGTACGCTTGCGTTTCGTTGTTTCGGTAGTGGTGGACGAAAAATTGCCATGAAGAGTTCAGGCCCTCTGCTGCCTGACCCGAACTGCAAGGAGATGAGAGAGTTAACTCGGTCGAACTTGTGAAATGAGGGTAGGAATAGATAAGGGATATAACAAACAGCGCCGGAATTTGTTGAGTAAGTTCATCGCCCCGATCTTCACCTGCTTCAATGAGAAAGACGGAATGACCCTTTCGAGCCAAAGTCGCCCTGTAGTAAAGCAAATTGTCAGTTCAAAACTGTTAACCAAATTGTGCATCGATCAATAAGAACTCACGCCACTGTTCCTCCTCCCGCGCCTGAGCCTATGACGACATACTCATACTCAGTTTCGTTCGTGACTTTGGGAGCGGCAGCTCCCAAAGCCGTAGCTGCAAGACCACTCAGAAAATAGGTTGATCTCATGTTATCGAAGTCGATGGAATGCTTAGTATTGTTTGGATTGCTGTGAGTTGATACGAACTTGATATGAGATACAGAGGTATTTATACACAATAATCTCTAAGATATGCTCTCGGCTAACAACACTCCCGAACATCCCGGTGGATAATGTGAAAAGATGTTCAAGATCCTGGAAACGGAGTTACCAGTTGACTTCATGTTAAAGGCCGAACGCTTGATTTCAAGCCACTCTTCGGTAGATGCCACGGCACAAGTGCAACTTCCTGGTACATGTCCTGAAGGGTTTAGATTGTCATCACGTTATTTTTAGCGTAAGAGTACTTTGAGGTACGCCCTGCTCTGGCTCCATGCCCTTTAGAATACGGTAGACTCTGCTTGTCTGCTATATCTTATGGGGTGTGGATCATTACCGCGAACCCTTGGCTGGGCACTAGCTACCTAGGTGTTTCCAGGGGAATAAGCTTACCATGCAACCTGCTCACTTCTCATGCAGCCCGCTCACTGTACTCTGCAGGGAATGTCCCTCGGACTTAAGAGTCATCATGAGAACTAGGATTAGGCTACTCTGTTTCAACGTCTTGTTAGTGAAGATGCTAAGGGGCAAATTTGGGTATCGTCAACGTATAAAAGTCAAGAATCTACAAAAATCGTCACTAGAAAGATACTATGAGATACAGCCCAGTCCATCGCTCGAAATGAATCTTGTTGATCTCATGATATAAATGGTTGAGATTCACATCAAGGATACAAAGCCAATAGGAATATCTACAATCTTTCACTAGGGTCGCGATTCACGGGACTGTCTATTGATGCTAGTAATGCTTTGATAGAGAGGGATACATTATCCAATAGGAGATTATGTTTTGATAGGACACATGTATAAATCTAACCCGGTGACCTTGCAGGTCGTTGTGTAGGTAGGTGGTGCATAAAGGGTTTTCTGTCCTTTGACTCCATTGTTAAACCCTCTCTCTTCACTACGGGTAATAAATACGTATCAACTTGCTGTAATGTTTTCCGCCTTGTTCTCAATCTCAACATTTCTCATCCCTCTCCCACCCGACAAACTTTCGGTACCCCGGTAGCGCTTAAGGGGCCTCATGCAGATGGTCTGCGGTTAACTCGTTGCCCGTCATGGGAGGATGCTGGTTAACCTGATTGTATTGAGGTGGCACCGACGTCTGCTGATGTTGGTCGTCCATGATGGGCTTTTCACCTGCACCAGACGCAGACGGATGAGCGTTGGCGCCCCTGTTGGCCGTTTGTATGTGTCTCCAGAAAAAGAAAGCAATTGCAGCAGCCACAAGGACTCCAGAAAGTGTTGCTCCGACCGCTATCCCGGCGATGACTCCAGCCGAAAGCCCAGGACCGGATACTTGCGAATTTGCAGCGGTGGTTACAGTCGTGGGAGCAGCACTTGTCGATGAGCTCGACCCGGATGTCGTTGTGGTAGTAGTCGTTGTTAGAATTCGAGACACGTTGAAATAGTGAGAGTCCGTAATTTGCTTTTCTTTCGAGGCGTCATACATTACGAGCCAGAAGATGGAGTTCTCGCCCTCAGGAGGCGGCTCGCCTCTCAAAGTCTTAGCCATGTTCCATCGGTGGCTCCTACTGGAAGTGTTTCCTAGTAGGTGATTGTCAGCCTATCTTCTTTGGTTTGCTTTCTTGATGCTGATTGCACGGGTTAAGGATTCTTGTACTCACGAATCACATAGGCGCTGTAGTATTTGTCTGGCGGAGCGGGGTATTCCTGAAAGATGCCAATGTCGACGTATGTAACATCCGACTCCCACAAGAACTCAACCTGCTGGCCCTCCTGGTATGTGGGATTTTCGCTGTAATCACCTGAAAGGCCACCAGAGGGGGGCTTGTTGAAGATGTTTCTCGATAGAACAAAGCTACAAAGCCACAGGAAGCTCGCGGCAAACACGACTGATTGCATGGCTGACTGTTTGTAATGAACTTAAAGACGCGGAAGAAGCTGAGAACTTAGTCGTAGAGGATGGGAGGACATATATGCAAAAAACGAAAAGCTCGAACGGGCGATTTGCCAAAAGGGGGGAATCACAGTCAGCCCCGAATGGTGGCTGGTTCCCGTCGTCCAACCAAGGATGGCACAAGGGCACCTGTGATATCTTGAATGGGGACAGCTTCATGCAGAGATGCACCGTATATTGTCCTATTTAATTGAATAGATGCATATGTGTGCATATGCGCAGCCTATCGGGTCCAAGCAAAAGTGCCACCGGGATGATTGATCGGCATGAGTACTCTTGGTAGTGTGACATGCTTCTTGGAAGTGTTTCAAGTTCTCAGCCCTTTGTGTGACCACTCTGACGAAGACTTTTCATACTCTGCTTCCTTCATCATCTCGAATACTCTCGTCCTTTACAGATTGTTGATAAGCTCACGCGCCGTTTCTCTTCGCAAAGCTTAGCCAGCTTACACTTGTCGTTGGATATATTAAAGGGAGTAGAGTCAGAAGTTATGGCGTACTATGACGCTCTCCTAAGGGTATGCTGGCCTTTTTTTGTGACTCTACTGCCTACGTTATACTGGCACGTGTATTTTCGATGTAGGGGCTGAGAAGAGATTAAGAAAGCTCTGTAGACTTTCTGCAGTTTATTGAATTGGGCTAACCATGCCTACGATGCCATTGAAGCTATTTTAAATAGTATCAAGCACTAATACCCTAGAACCAAACATCTTGACGAAATATCTCCAAGCCTTTACATACTAAATCGACCACAACTAATATCTTTCTTACACATATAAACACTATAGAAAATATTCTTAATTAAAAAAACATTGAAAGTGCGACTGTTTCGATATCCCCCAATTCCGAGCTTTTGTTTGGTCACCATTCTTATTCCCAACCCTCAAAAAATTCCCTACCCGGCTTTATCCATAAGTCTATTTTTTTTTACGCCCTGACCAAATGTTAAAAACCTCGAATGACAACAGCGCCCAAACTAAATACTATCGACACCCGGTTCTGTTAAAACCAATGGGCTTCCGGCTCCCTTTCTGCCAAAGGCGGTCCCCTCATAACTTGCATCCCAGCCTCAATCTCGATTCTCAAATCAATCCGTGCGAGATCGCTATATGCAGCTTGAATTTCTTCGACTATGCCCTTGAGCCGCTTCATTGACGAGCCAAATCCAACTTCGTCCTGGCGAACCTCTTCCTGCCTCCCCTTGATCTCTTTCAAAACGGGACACTCTCATTAGCAGGATGTCCGAGGCCATGAGAAGCTGCACCGGGAGGGATCTCTCCAACCGAGACCATGTCAACTCCGTAATTCGACGGTTGGGCTTCCAAGGGACGTAGTCGACCCCTGTGCCGCGGTCTAGGAGGAGAAAGTAGTGATAGTGTAGCTGTGGTAGAGGGACAGCATTTAGGTCAACACCAATGTGCGCCTCATTTGATGCTTCAGCTTCATTGATGCTAGTACTCTCTCTGGTTTGAAATTCCGGCTGCTCATCTGGCTCTCGATATTCGTTGGCTTGAGGGGGGTCTCGTAGGGATTCAGAAACAGGCGGCGCCTGTCCAAGGGTCGCTGGGCTTCCCTAGCTTCACTGGTGTCGTTATCAACATTGGTTCGGGAATTGGAGATCTCATCAGGCCCCAGTCTTGAAGCCTCGTTGATGGGAGGGGGTTCAGTGGGGTCATGGTTTTCGTTGAATCCATGTCGACCAGTATCACTACCATGCTGGCCTAAATGCTCATCCCAGATATCAGCGGCGATCTCTTCGATGTTTGAATCATCTGTGGGCATGCCGGCGGTCACTCCAGCTTCTTCGTTCGCCACATTGATCGCTCCTGGTGGTCACTCTTCTACGTTCTCGGTGCCATTGTTCATCTTTTCACATTGCGTGTCTGAATCAGAATCACTTTCTGAAGATGTCGAGGACCATATGTATTCCTCCATTGTCCCTTTCGATATGTGGCCATCATTGCGAGCGCGTCTTCTATTCCTGGAAGGCATGTAGCGTCTCGTAACATTCCCTCACCTGGGAATATTGCCACTCGGTTCGCTTCTTCGATCGATCGGGCCTGGGATTCGCATCGGAAGGGGGGATATTGTCAGCCGTATTCTTGAGTGTTGGTCCATCGGATTGGCCACTCTGGCTCATGTCAGCGTTATTCTCTTGCGATTGTAGAGTTCTTACCTGGTCTTGAGGATTGTCTTGTTGAACAGATGACCTTTTCCCGATGCAATGAGAGGGGGCACTGAAGAAATCCCCGGCCCCCCTGTGTCTTCTTCCTTGGCAGCAAAGATAAAATTGGTGAAATCTGCTCTATTCTCGGGACCGGGCGCCTCTCGGGACCGGGGCGCTTCTCCAGGTGCAGGGGCAATAGGTTGTAGGACAGCACCAAAGTCCCGGAGGTAGCCGAAATCTAGCTCGTTCACTGGACAAGGATTAGCTGTAGAGTAGCCGTGACTTCTAAATATATTCTTAGTTGCCGCTCTCCTTCTTAATTTTTTTGCTGCATATTTCTTTACGTTTTTATTCAGCCTCCAGAAAATCTGCTTTAGCAGTTTTCTGATTCTTCTCGTGAATTTTCTGGTAAGCACAAGGATGCAGCGAAGCAGCTTAGGTTCGTCTTTTGAACGAGTCAGCTTGTTAGCGTTTGTTGAGTCCTCGCTGTTTGGGTAGTTGTCTGGCCAGTATCGGGCGCTATTGTTATCATCTAGCATTTGATGGTCTCGTCGAAAGCTTAGAAGATCTGGCCCAGGAGTGCCTTCAGGTAATACATAGTCTTTCTGAAGGCATGTACACCTTCTACCCACCCGCGAGTGGCTTGTACCCCGGAGGGATAACCCAAGGCTTTTCCAATAGCTCGATGATTGGTTGGCTGGTTTTTGGTCAGTTACTCATCATCTCTCCTACGAGCGGGCATCTTGATTATGTTAACTCAAGAGTATAGCAAGTGAGGCACCTGTGGAGTGTGCTTGATGTTCGCGCATTTCTCAGAGGTGAGGTAAAGCTCGGCTCTCTAAACCATTACTTCTAAGGAACAAAAAGTGAACTTTTCATATGTGGGGTAGGATAACTTCTGAGAGAAAGAGCGGTTAGAAAGAATGAACGGTCAGAGATGGCGCACCGAGTAATACGGAAAAGGGCCGTCGACGTTGCATGATCGCCGTATGGCGAATGGAACATGGTATAGCACCAGAGAACTTTCCTCATCGGGCTCGATTGTGCGAGGGGCCCCGTCTGCGGCTTAAACCCCTATAGGCAAATTTGTCAGTATGGGCAAGGCCCAGCCAACAAATAATCGCAAGACGCGACCCTCCAAAACAACAGAAAGTGGGTGGGAAACACGGTCTTAGAAAGTAGCATTATGAAACAATAAACCCTTGTAAGTTTTATCTTTGTGTTCTCACGACGAAACGACTGGTGAAAAGGTTTCCGGGCGATTCTCGCACCAAGAAGGCGTATCGGAAAGCTCCTGTTTACACAATAGTAAAGCTAAATAGTTTGATGTCGAAGGTCCACCATCACCAACACAGTATATGTGTTGTGATTTGACTATGAGCGAGTAAGTGGGATTTTTGACAGTAGTCGGGGATATTGCTCTTGTGTTTTGGTCTTTGTCTAATGGAGGCTTTCCAGAAAGGCCTTCACTTTTTGGGAATACATTAATCAGTAGAAAATGGATTCTAAGGCGAAATAACTGGAAGGGAGGCAAGCCACGTCGCCATGCAACCTCACTTCCCCTTTGTTGTGCATGTTGACGTCAGGTGCTGATGTCACGCTGATTTCATAGCAGATTAGCCCAGTTCAGTCTTGAGCGGTGAACTTGCAAGCTGGTTAACGTGGGGCACACCGGATTGTTCAATTTGTTGTCGAGATGTCGTGAGATACGGATGACCCTTCTGCAGATTTTCTTCAAGTTGTGTCTATTCCGGCTTTCCATCTGGCAACGATATACCAATTTCTCTATATTTGAGCTTAATAAGTCATCGTGTAATCTAAGATGATTTCTGTCGATCCGTATTAGAAATTCACAGCTGGCGAAGAGTATGCCTTGCAAGTACTAATTTTAGGTCTTGGTTATTACTCGACCTGCAGCCAACAGCCAACAATCAACAGCCCACTCACACAGCGCTTAACTGAGGCCGCTCACTGCTGTGTCCCTAGAAATATTACACGTAACTTTACAGGATATTCGCAAAAGGAAAAGAAAGAGAGAGGAAGAATGAAAAGGGGGAGAAGAATAGTTTTCATCTTCGTACCCGCGCCGCAAATAGCCAACATAACTGAGCCACTGCCATCACAGATACATTGATTCTTGCAACCACTAATGGAATTTTTAAATGGTTTTTTTTTATTCAACAACACGGCCTGTCTTAGACAAGAAGCGTGACGTGTCAATATCAATTTTTGGCGTGCTAGAGGCTGAGCAGGGCACCGATTCTCGTGCAGGCAACCTGATGATCAGCGCTTCAGGCCCATGAGATATACTAGCTTCAACTCCGCCCGTGGAATTTCATGCAAAATAGTATCAAGTTAAGAACTAATACGAGGCGAGCCCATGGGGTAAAAGTCAGCCCGTCTTTAATTAGCTTCGAAATAAAACAAACTCGTATCAACCTACAAAAGGTGGGTCCACTGTGCCAAGCATCCTGGTGATAACTTGCACCGAGCCACTCAATACACGTAATACGGGGTGAGATCCTAACGCAACCTTCGAACACAGCTCGTGAAGTACCACCCTGATAAGCAACTGCCCAAATAGGCCATGATAGCTGGTTTGGCTTAACAAATGTACTGTGGCAGTTGAACCATGGCGATTGTGTTATATTGCCGTGGTCT
The DNA here is from genome assembly GCA_026958235.1 of Clonostachys rosea. NCBI lineage: Eukaryota > Fungi > Ascomycota > Sordariomycetes > Hypocreales > Bionectriaceae > Clonostachys > Clonostachys rosea. The sequence continues at coordinate 1,911,239 of CP110207.1, forward strand.
TTCTCCCATCTGAACAATGACTGATGCTTCATCTTGAGAAACTCCCCTATCGCCTCCAAACTACTCCAGTTACTCATCAACCTCTCTCGCAGTTAACATAGTCTTCGAACAGTGGACTTTCAGCTTCAGCTTCTCTACCATGGGGTCACTACGCAGAGTCTTCATCTTCCTCAACATACTTACTGCTGCTGCAGTCAAGAATGACGCTGTCTCTGAGTACAATTCAGCCCTCAGCGATAGCCTGGCTTCGGAGACAGAAAAACCCTCGCTCGCCACCCTTCACAGCTTGAACCCCACTCTCGTCGAGACCTATTCGTACAAGGAGCTCAGACAAGTCATGAGACAAAATACCGAAAGCGAAATTACGAGTGCTGAGTTCACAACAACAGATGCGGTTTCAGCTACAGACGTTTCCTCAGAAGTCGCTTCATCAGAAGTTATCTCCTCCCAGGATGCCTCATCTACTGTACCAACGACATCTTCGACTTCCTCGACGTCTGCCTCCACTTCATCTACGGCGTCTGAAAGTATTTCAAGTACTACATCATCTACCACCGAAGCTTCTGTTACGAGTACAACTTCATCGAGTGTATCAACGTCAACTTCCTCTTCATCAACCATATCATCGACCATATCATCGACCTCGACATTTAGACCAGGCAAAGTCAACACAGGGACTGTCTGCTTCACCACCACCATGACTTCCACCTCAGCCTGCGATGTGATTGCCAGCAACGACCACAGGAGTACGCGAACATGCACGCCCCTAGAGTTTAGTAGGAGCTCATGTTCACCGAATCTTATATGCACAACCACCCTGGACGATGATATTTGCATGGAGACTCAAGGAATTGAAACTGCGGGCATTATTATCGCTATAGTTTTCGCTTCTCTTGCAGTGTTTTCCTTTGGGGGCATTTGTGTTGCAAGCTGGAGGCATTCTCGGAAACAGAAGGCTGCTGCTGCGAAGGAGGAAGCTACAAGTCTTTTGAGAGCAGCGAGTAAGAAGAAACGTCTAGCTACAGGTATATAGTTATATCTCATATAGTTTACTTTGAACTTAAATTCTCTCTTTTTACATATGATTGTGATTTCCTACCGGCATTTCATCCAACACTGAATGAATAAAGCCAAGTATACAAGCTGTAAGAATGCGCAGATATTCCATCACTCAGGGATACGCCAAATTAGTCCGTCTACCCCTAAATTGAGATCTTATTTGACGTGCACAAAGATCGCTTCTCCCGATTTTCTTATCGCTGGATGGCCGTAACCTTCACCTGAATTGGCCCCTTGTCCCAAAGGAGAAACGTTTTCTGCTGATCCCAATTTTTACTTTCGGGCAGCATCTCAAGGTCAAAGGACCATAGAAGGCGCGCCAAGATGAGTCGCATCTCAGCGTAAGCAAGACTATTGTTTTTTAGGTAGCATGGTCAGCGCCTATGTCATTGAAAGGGTAATCAAGACGTTGACAGAGAGGGCATTGCAGTGCTTACTTTTTGCCAATGCAGTTGTTGGGCCCGTAAGAAAAGGGGTTGAGCACCCCGCGGCTGTCAGACTTGTACTTGGGGTCACCAAGCCATCGTTCCGGGACGAACTTCTCCGCGTCTCGAAAGTTTCGTTCATTGTGGTACGACGAATATTGGGAGACGGAGACACTGGTCTGTTTTGCGAAATTTAGCATTAGCTTCCTCCTCGAGCATGTTGCTGGATTCACCTACCTTGCCTGGAATCCAATATCCTTCGATGAATTCGCCATCGGGTGGGGTGATCCTAGGCAGACCTGTAGGCACAGGTGGGTCTACCCTTGATTAGTTGTTGTGATGGAGGTAGGTGGAGGAGAGTTTAAAGAGCGTGGACTCACACATTCGAAACCCTTCTTCAAAAACGGCATGGATATACTGCAAGTCGTTCACTCTCGTAAGAGTAATCTCGTCTTCTGACTCGAATGTAGATCGTATCTCCTCAGTGAGCTTCTTGTAAATACTAGGGTTGGTCAAAAGATGGTAAGTTGTGCCGCTTAACTGTGTCGCCGTAGTTTCGCTGCCGGCAATGATCAGAAGTGAAGCATTCTCAACGAGTTCCCCCTTAGTAAGGCCTTTTTCATCATTGTGGCGAAGGATGTATGACATGAAATCTTCTCGGTCAGTGTTACCCAATCCTATGCGTTTCAAGGCGGTCTGTTGGGTGAGCTGATAGTGTTCCTTAGCCTTTTCCCTCACCCATTCAGGGATAATGAGTGAACGAAGCGGAGCAAGGAACGGATATCGCCTTACGACTTGGCCTAAGGACGCTATACGGAGCACATCAAAGATCATAGAGACCCAAGGGTGATAGCCTCCTGCCTCAAGGCAACCAAAAGGCTCGCCAAAGGCAAGATCGCCAATGAGGTCAAACGTAGTGAAGTTATACCATGCCACAATATCGATCGTCTTTCCGCTCTTTGCATTCTCGTGTGTCTTGGAGATAAGTAAGTCGACATACTTCTTCATTATACTCTCTTGACCTCGCAAGGCCTTCTCGGAGAACGCGTGGGATATGAGTCGACGCATCCGCTTATGGTCCTCATGAGGCGCAATGATAATGTGAGAGTGGCCGGAAATAGTTTCACGGTAGGCTCGGAGGTCTTTGTGGAATGTTTTGTTTTGGGATGTCTTGTGCCCATAAATCGTTTTCCAGGAATCAGCGGTGGTGAATGAAACGTCTTCGGGTCCAAATCTAACCACTTGGCCATATTTCTCGTGGATTTCTTGCAGTTTTCTAACCCAAGTGCCACGGGAGACATGATAGAGGTATGGTAGATCCGTTATAGCGTAAAGCTTAGGGCCAGGGATTTTTGCAAGAGGATGGAAGCACGCCCGGTATATAGCTATGCTAAGTACCCATAGAACCAACTTTTGGCAAGTTAGTGAGCTATAGGGAGCAATGGGCATTGTGGAATGGCAGTTACTTACACCTCCAGTGGCAGCCAGTGGCAATATGCCTATACTGAGAGGAATCTCCATTGTCAACCGGGAGCACGAACTAAGGAGCCGATAGGATGCAGACGCAAGAATGCAAAATCTTGGAGCTCTGAAGAATCATTGACTAACAAATGGGAGTGGAAGAGTATGGCATTTATAGAAAAATCGCCAAGCCCCAGACGATCTACCCGCTCGGCAATTGATGCCAGCCCCTACATCTTTGCACCTAAAATCCATGGAATTTCCGCGGGTTTCTGGTTACATTCCCTTCTTTGGTGAAGCACTTGCATAGAACAAAATAGCATTAACAACTTATCAAACCCGAATCCCGAATCTCTTGACCATTGACAGTCAGCGGCGTTTGCTGCAGTAGGGGTTTTGCCTCACTACCCTACCCCTATATTCGCCCCGTGACCAACACCTTTCCGCTTGATAATTCCCGCTAACTGGCGCGGATAGATTTCATCGAGACGGACGTGGACATGAGGCTTTGTCAATAATATTAATTAGGCCAACGGGCCGTGATCAAACCCGCACATTCCGTCCACACCATCTGCCGAATTTGCACACGAAAAATCTTTGACCACAAAGAGATACTACGAGCCGTCATATCCGTGCCGCTAGAATATACTAATCTCAACAAAGGCCTGAGGGACTTCTGAGTTCCCAGCCATGAAGTTACAGCATACTGCAAAGCTTCCTAGCTTCGTTATGCTTGAGTCGTCATTCATTAGATGCCGGTGTTGTTCACAGGCACGATTATAGCAGGGGCAGCTGTAGATAAATGTGCCAAGCTGAATGAAAGAACAAAAGGGTGATTGGTGATCATAAGCAAAGCAAACAAGCTATTTATCAGAATAAAGTAGACTCGGGTTAAGCTTGGAAACTAATAAGAGAAGTCTTTTGCTAAACCTTTGAGAGACATTTCACAATACGTGACTTTCATCTTTGTTCCTTGCTTTATGCTTTGAGAATGTTCAGCCATGCAGAGAGACAGAAGGCTGAGTCGAGCGAAACACACAACGGACAGTCGGTCCGGGGGCTTCGAGGTAGCAGGAAAAATAATGGTTGATGGTGTGGGGGGGAGATCGGCACTTCATCCCAATGCCGGTCCCACCACATTAATCACGGACTCGTCTCCGGCTGTTGCAATCACCACTCATACTACGTTAATGCGGGATTTCAGCACCTTGATATCACAATCCGGTTCAATAAAGCATCTCATATACAGAATATTTAAATTTGTCTTAGTATGGTTATATGAACCTGGAAAGAATTTTTTACATTATTGTTATGGTTGTCTCCATTAATAATGTTCGTTTTTTTCAAGCCAAGTTCAGGCGGCTTTTTATCCCTGTCTTTGAGAGAGTCATGTCAATCTCTGCACCAAACTCAAGGTTATTGATCCGACCTAAACAAAAATTATTGTACAAGAAGATTTCTTCATTTCCCGAGCTGTGTTACAATCTCTTATTTACTTTAAGGTTGGAAGCTGGAGTGGTCATTCTTCAGAGGGGAGTTGGTATAGGGTAGGCATCGTACCAGCGGCTCTGAGTGGTGTCCATACATTGAGTTTTGTATAGGGGGGACCTTTAGACCTATGAGCTATGTTCCAATCCTCATTTATTCCTATTTAATATATGGTCAGCGTCAATAAATCAACCTAATTGTATGAAGAGGTGATTTGATTGAAGACGTAACCCAATTGAGAACACCCGTGATTTCAAGGTACCTACAGTACCAAGGCTCACAAAGAAACTCTATAAACGAGGAGAAAATTCAATCCGAAGCTATGAAGACTACAAGAAGCTCGAAAAGGAAGTGTAACGAAAGTACGGCATTGGTAGAGAGAGATTGCCATTCCGTAGTCGTACTTGATGTGAAGATTTTTTCCGTAAATTTCACACTGGAGCTTCACTTGTCGCCCTCCTGTTGTTGAAGGGAAGAGGCAGGTTTATACCAAATGAGAGGTAGAAAGGTCGGAAAGAAGAGCTGGCTGCTATGATCCTGGGGAACAGGCTAATCCGCCGGTGGTGCATGGGTGAATGGAAGAATCAATGAGTGTTGTGTTATGGCTGCTGTAAGCAAAGCTGGAAATTGGCATTTATGGGCTTGCTGGTAGGGAAAAATATTGCCTATTATGTAGAGGATTTTTGAAGGCCGCATTCAGCTTCATTCCAATTGCAAAATGAGCATTGGTGACGTGTTCTCGACCAGGGGTTGAGCGTGAGACTTCGCTATGAAAGCTCTAAGGTTTATTGCTGTTGGGAGTCATGCTGCCCTTTCCGACCCTTTGAACAAAGCCAACAAGTCCACTGGCGGTTGGATCACTGAGACATCGAGGTGTTTCCTTTTATATACTTCAAACAGTGAGTGTTATCTAGCAACTCGTGGGCGACTAGATTCATTTGGGAAGGCCCACCCTGGCCACATCCTAGTCGACCACTACCGGAGACTAAAATCATGCTCGCTAAGTCGGTCAGCCAATTTCAAATGGTGAGCTGGCGAGTGGAGGAATGGCCTGCTTCGGTCCTCCCTGGTTCCGGATTTTGTTCTTGGAATTTCGCCAGCTCTGCTTACCTTCGCTCCTCTCTCTTTCACTCCAAACACGACTTTGCCGGCCACAATGGCGGCCTACGTAACCTCTGACTCTCTTCCGTACGCCAATCTCTTTGTGCTCGTGCTCCTGCCACTGCTTGTGACGTATGCAGCTACCGCCATCGGCAATTGGGGGTATCGCAATGGAGACGCCTCGAGGGAGCCACCCAGGGTCCCGTACTGGATACCGGTGATCGGCAACACCTTTGGGTTCGCGTACAACACGGAGAAGTTCCTCGCGTCAGTGATGTAAGAGATCAATTTTATTCAACTACCAGTGTGCCTGTCTAACACGCTGCAGATCGAGATTCGAGAAGGTGCCTCTGCGAATTTTCGTGGGCGCCGAGCAAATGTATTACATCCCCCAGGGCAAGCCCATTCTGGAGCTGTTCAAAGCATCTCGCCATCTCACGACGCATTCACTTAATGTGATGACTTTGCGGGATGCATTTGGCGTTCCAATTCCAGATGTCAAGCTCTATATTGGCGACAAGTCCGGCATTACCGCGAAACCAGCGGCTGGATTTGAGGGTGCCGACCCAGCCCACAGATTTCACTTCATCGAGCATCGGGATCTGCAGACTCTTCTCTCTGGAAGTTCATTAAATGTCATGACAAACAATTTTATCAGGCTATATAAAAAGATAATTGAGACCGACACTCGGTTCGCAAAAGGCGATTGGGTCGAGATCGATAACTTGTACACTTGGATGAGAGACGACATTGCTCATGCTGCGCTGGAATCGTTCTGCGGCGAAAAGTTCCTCGAGCTGTCGCCAACATTCATGGAAGACTTCTGGGCGTTTGATCATGTCCTTCCCAAGTTGTTTAAGAGACTTCCCAGGTGGCTTATTCCGAGCTGCTATGAAGCAAGAGACAAGGCATTTGCAAGCGTTCTGAGATTCCACAACTACACGAGGGAGAATCTTTCTATGACGGACGAGGAGACTTTGGCAAAGGAATGGACGCCCGAGTTCGGATCGAAGCTAATTACTGCGAGACAGAAGCTGCTTCAGACGACCGGGTTCTCGCCGGAAGGTGCGGCAGCTCTTGATCTGGGATTGATCTGGGCGTAAGTGAATAAACCATTCCCACGAAAGATTACGCGGAATTTAATAAACTATAGGCTGAATGCAAACGCGATCCCGGCTGCTCTCTGGATGCTACTCAATATCTTGGTTGACCCTGATCTGAAAGACCGCGTAATAACTGAGATGAGCCCTGCATTCGAGGAAGGGTCGCTGTCCCTTGATCTTGAGAAGCTCTGCTCTGGACCACTGCTAAACTCGATATACTGCGAGACCCTCCGCCTCCGAGTGGCAGCACCTGTGGGCCGAACATCGACTATTCCGGACCTTAAGTTTGGCAGGTGGAAACTCAAGGAAGACGTGTGCATGCTGTCCACATCATGGTACGGAGGTCGCGATCCGGACTTTTGGAATACTGGACGTACGTTGCCTGACGGATCAGTCGAACATCCTGTTGATACATTCTGGGCCGAGAGATTCCTTCGATATCCAGACGACCCGGCAAGCGGCCCTGTTCGCAAGCAAGGCGCGAGCGCCACGGCATCTAGAGACTCCGGGAAGCGGACGGCGGACGATGATCGTAAGGCGCGGGCTGTGACGGACGGCACTCAGGGGTATTGGTATCCGTATGGTGGTGGCCTCAACATGTGCCCTGGCCGCCATTTCGCCAAGCAAGAACTGATGGTTTCGGTTGCACTCGTCCTTCGTGCGTATGAGTTTGACATTGTCGATCTCCAGTCGGCCGCTAAGGTGAAGCCAAATATGGAGTATTTCCCCTTCGGAACAATACCGCCCAAAGGCAAGATTGCGACCAGAATAAGGCGACGCAAGCTGTAAGCCGGAGGATATTCGTATATCAGAGATTCACTTAAATATAGTGGTCGAGTGTAAAGCGAGTTTCGTCGATGTGGCATGCTGTAGTTAAATAATGCTCTTAAATGATTGATTATTAAGTCTTTGGCTGGATACCTAGGACCTTCGAAGCCGTATAATGGTAGCTACCAAAGATGGATCACATGATTCTGTCTGCAGTTCGTTCGACAATGGTGGTGCTGGTGGTTGAGGATGGTTACGGTGATAATTGCCCGTCGATGGCCGTTACATAGGGACATGGCATCTTCGCAATGGGAGCACCAAAGGGTGCTTTGAAGCCCCCGTGTGGCTTTTTCATATCTTCCACCTTCTCAAAACTGATGCAAGTGTCTACGGAACCTGTCTCTATCTAAGATCCAACTGACTAGCTTCCACGCAGAAGGCATATCAAGTCATGTATGGCCAAGAAGCCTCTGTTTCAGCTCTTTAAAACGGGGACTAGACATGAATGTCTATCAAACCGGGGTGCACTTATGAATGAGGGAACAATACTCGATCAGACATGATTCCGATAAAGAGCCCGCACTTTCGACAGCATATTCTCCGAACACCGCCTAGTCCTTGAATGGCAATACATTGTTGGCAGCCCACTTGCCCTTACCACCGCAGTACTCTTTGTTACCTGAAATTCATATGAGACTGATTATAAAATGATACCGTATCATTGGATGGGAAGTTTTGCCGTCGCTATTTGAGCTTCTGTTCCGAGTGTCGGAGAATACTTGGCGTCATCAGCTTACATCCCTTGCTTTAATCATCCCTACCTGCAACCGAAATCCGATTGGACAGCCTAAAAAGCCGACTGCGAAGCACCGTTTAGCCAATAATATTGCGGTAGTTATTAGTTCCGGCTCTTGTTGTTAGGATGCAACACAATCCTTGTTATCCTCCGCATGTCCACGACGTAAGTTGTGGCTCTGGCTCTGAAAGCCCTCGCCTGGTATCCAGTTTCCATTGGCTAGTGTAAAAACCCGATTGCGATGCAAATTCCAACTAATAAGATCGCTTCTCAATGCGATTTGTGGCCCTGCCCCTGGAATCCGGCAATGCTGGACCCTTGCAGATACTATTGCCATATCGAGGTGTCTTGGAGATGGCACTGCCGCAAGATGAAAGACTTGAATAGACAATATTCGGACTCATATGTGTATAAAGATCATCGAGGACCTCCCGACTTCTCACCATATCTCCAGGACATTCAAACATCTACTCTCTCTTAACTTCTTTGCAATTATAACTTCAACGCGTACTCAAACCCAACCAATTCCACCAATATTGACTTGCTATTCCTCAGAATGTTGCTCGCCGCTTTAATTTTTGCCGGCACGGCCTCAGTAGCCTCTGGCGAACCCCTTGGTGACGGTGGGCCTCCACCTGGTTCAGAGCCTCTTGAATGGGGGTTCTATGCTACTCATGAGCATAAAGACCCAGCCCAGCTTGAGGTCAGAGGCACCATCCCCTCCTGGGTCACGGGTCAGCTTTACCGTACAGGTCCTGGCACCTGGGATGTAGCCAACTTCACTGGCGACCACTGGTTGGATGGCTTCAGTCGCAACCACCAGTTCCACATCGAGAATGGCACTGTTACCTACCGTAACCGCAACAGTACGGATGATTTGCTCGACTTTGTTCGTGAGCACGGGGTCTTCCCGAACGGTGCTTTCGCGACTGACCCAAGCAAGCTCGTGTTTGGCCAGTTTGAGACAACGTTCCGGGACGCTTCGCACTCCCTTGGCGATGCCAGTTCTGCCAACGTCGGTGTCGCTTACGTTGGGAACTGGCCTGGTCTGGACAAAAACGCGACTGAGAACGGTTCCTACTATGATACGCTGGTTGTCACCACGGACAGGGTCGTGATGCAGCAGATCAACCCCGTCACGTTAGAACCGATTGAGCTTTTCACATACGAGGCTGGTGATCCCCTGCTCGTTAACTCAGGCCGCTCTGCAACTCATCCAGCACTGACGAGAGATGGGAACGTGTATAATTACCACCTCGACCTGGATGCCGACCCGCCTGTCTACCGAATCTTCGGCATTGAGAAGCCTGAGGGCAAGACCCGGATCCTGGCTACCATTGATGATGCGCCTGCGGCATACATTCACGCACTTTGGAACACGGACAACCATGTCATTCTCATTGTGGTGCAGGCTGACATAGTCAAGCCATCTAAAGGCACCATCCGATCTACCTTGGGGGATTGGAAGGAAGACCGCCCAGTCCTGTTCTATGTAGTGGACAGACGCAACGGAGGAATTGTCTCCAAGTACTCCATTGACGAGACATTCTTTGCTTTCCACCAAATTAACTCGTTCGAGGACGATAATGGCGACATTCTCATCGATCTTCCCCGCATGGACGACTACTCTTTCCTCGATACCTCCATGCTCGAAACCCTGCGCAGCAAGACGAACACAACTGAAAAGTTCAAAGAGATGGAGGGTGAATTCACTCGCTATCGTCTGCCCTTCGTCGGAAACGGCTCTCACTCATCCAACGGTTCGCTGATCACGCATAAAGCCTCGATTGACTTCTTCCTCCCATTTGACGAGGCTAACCTTGAAATGCCCCGCATCAACGAGGCACTGAATGGGAGGCCGTACCGTTACGCCTATGGCCTTCACACAGTGCACAAGGGAAATATGATGGACTCCATCATCAAGATCGATACCCACGAGAAGACATGGAAAGTCTGGGAGCCAGCTGTCCCCATTCTCCCCTCCGAGCCCATCTTCATTCCAAACCCCGAAAGCACCATCGAGGACGACGGTGTGTTGGCCTTTATCGTTTTGGATTCTGAGAAGAAGACCAGCGCTGTGGTCTTCCTCGACGCCAACAGCATGGAGGAGATTGCGAGGGCCTATGCGCCAATTCCCATGGGCTATGGCTATCACGGAATCTGGGCTGGGCCCCAGGCCAAGCTCTAAATTGAATTCCTGCCAGGGAATATTCACAATACAGATAGGAGTATACCTAGAGAGGCTTTTTTTCGTTTCAACCAACAAATTTGGTCCCTTTGTAACTGAAATATTCTTTTCTCGCCCATCATAGCTACCTTAGTTTATGAAAATCACTCGTTCTAGGCCAAAGGAGAAATCTATAAGCTAGCTAAGAGGCAACTTACTATATACACTTTGGCATCATTCCTTATTGTGAGCATGGATCAGAGCGCTAATATCACGTTCCTTCAAGAGCCAGAGAAATAACTCGTTTACCGTCCAATCTCCATTAACCAACATAATCACCGAATTGATAACTTTATGTTAATTTTATGTGTTCGTGAAACTTTCATTGCTATTGAACTTTATTCTCTTTCTCTTCCGTGTTCGTGAAATCTGATAGTTTCGTTTTCTTCGATGGAGAACCTTCCATTAGCACCGGAGGCTGCCTGATACATAGTGTGGTAATTGTGTAATAGATGACCAGGGATTCATGTATACAATCTTCCACGGGTAAATGGTCGCCAATTATCCATAACCTTGTAACCCTTGCCACCATCAGTGGAGTGTCCGGGTTCAACTGCTCGCAGCGTGATGTAGCCAACTTCTTTCTCCGGGCGCACATCTGCAAGCTGAACCCGAGTCCTTCTCAGCAGTCTTGCTCTGTCTGGGCCATCCAAACTAGATCCACCCTCGGGCAGGTTTACGTACGGATTGTCCCTTGTCATTGAGCTTGCAAACCCTAATACGTCTGGGCCCTTGACTAGAACTCGTAACATAAGCCCGAGTACTGCGAGCAATTGAAGCAGCAGTGTGGCTGTGAGAGTTACACCTACCCAGGTTCTGCTGGTTTCGTAAACATCGAAAACCATTGTCGCATTCGCCGGAGTTGTCTGCAATATTGCTCCAGAAGGCGACGGGTCATTCTTCCCACTTTTTGAAAACGAAACATCGGTATGGCCCATTGGATTTAGAGGCACTCATGTAGGTGTTGAAAAGAGTAGTCAGACGCCTGGAAAAATTACCCACGTCGACTTCGGATCATTTAATGAGATTGTGTCCAGCGTAAGGCGATAGATGTCCGGCGAGATAACTGTCTGTTGGCGATGCTGAGTAGTTTGCTGAAGAACTGTCGGCATGCTGCCACAACTTCAGGGCCTTCCTCATTTCATTAAAGGGGCCGTAAATTTTCTCCACTCTCTCCCAGCTTTGGAGAAGCCGCTGGCGCTTTGGCGAGCAGTTTGCTGATGAATTGCTAGGGGCACATTGCATTTCCGTTTCAACAGCCACAACTCGCATAGAACAGATAAAGAGCGCGAAATGAGCATTCGAGTAATCCAAACTCGTAAAGAGAAGACGAGACTCATCATCCTCTCCCAGATTTGCCCGGAAGGAAGATCCATCCAAATCTGGCGACATTTCCAATGATTGTAGGATAGTCTGGTAAGGGTTGGCCTCGAAAGGCATGCCGGTATTGGCAGAGCAGTTGAGGTCTATATATGGCATAGTTATCAAAAAGTTGTAGACGACATTTGAGGAGGTGACTTCTAAGCCTTGAACTTTTGTCCCTAGCAGAGAAACATAATCTGCTTCGCCATTGACCAGTGCTACAGTATCTACATCGCGAAAAGAAGACTCAGTACTTGCAGCAGACCATTGTGGAACCTCTGGCAAGTCCCAGAGATCGCTGGAAGACCGCCTTTGCTTCGACGAAGATAGGAGACTGGAAGAGTACAATGCAAATATGTTGCCTCTTGTGGCGCCCTCTATTTCCAAAAAGCCGAACGAGGATTGGTAAGCCCCCGGCTGGGGATACCAAACACTTCCAGTGATCTTCGAGGAGCCTTCACTGGAAGAGACCGTTCTCAAGCCGGCTTGCCCTCCGAGGGGTGACATCGCCCATATGATGATGATTAATGGCCTCATCTGCACTTGAGTGCGTACAAATAGAAGTCGCTCAAGGGCCCCTGCAAAGCTTTGGCTGCCCAGCACCTGTTCCAGAACAGCAAGATTGACACCATTAGGCCGCTCTGTATACCAGCGGGCCAATTTTTTGTAGAATCGACTGGTCAGGGCAGCAAATACTATAGGATAAGCCGTGGGTATAAGACGAGCGATATCCAGAACCGCCTGCCCATGGTTTGACAGTGGTCGACCATCAAGGAGCAGTGCTAAGATGCAAAGAGCTGCATATCAGGTTCATTATTAGCGTTGGAACATCAGGAGCGCCGTGCTTTGTCGTGCTTACCGATGAAGAAAATGGGTAAAAGAGTAAGAAGAATTTCCCATGCCCATTCAAGATACCAAACACAAGTTCTTGGGTGTAGCTTGTGCGGGCTACTGGGCCAGGTATCAGAGGCAGGGTCAACTATTGTTTCTTCGGTAGGAACAATAACTTGACAAGACTCCGTTTGTTGTTCTACCTTAGTCCTATGAATAGATGTACTATCAAGGGCGTCAAGGAAATATTCTGCTGTGTCTGGAGTTACCTCCCGACTAAGTAGTAATGATATGTGCATCCAAACCTGTGCTGATTCGAGAGAGGTAGGAAGTACTAACAGGTCTAATTTTCGCGCCTCCCACATCACCTTTAAGAATATGGTAGGAAGAAGAATCAGAAATAGAACGGCACCGATGGCTAACCCGCCAACGTCGGCGTTGCTCAGGTTTCCCCAGCTGAGCATTGCACTGGTGTTCGGATGTTCCCAGTTGTCCAATTTCAACCCTATATTTCCCGTGTCTTGAACTTTCTTAGTTTCCAAATTGAAAATGATTTTCCGCGATCCTTCATCGAGCGTCATGGCGGCCAGGTTTTGTTGTGCACAGTTGCACGAGCAAGTCCCAGCGTCGATATCGCAAAGGTTGACCGCGCAACATCCAGCAAACGTGGGTTCAGTGGATGTACCCTGACAGGTTTGAAATTCTGCATTCTTGCTTGTTTCCACACATGCTAGAGGAAGATGTCCGAACTGTCTTGTAAGCAGGTAGCTCATTGGCCTTAGGTGATCGTCGGGGCAGATGCCTTCATCACCAGCACACGGATCACTTGCACAGCATCCGATGAACTCTACTTTTGCTCCAGATGTGCACATGCCCACCAGAAGGGCAACCAAATCCATACTCCCGTATGGCCGTGCTATTTCTGTCTGCCATGATTTCCACTGTGTCCTAAATCGAGGATCGTCGATGAGCGCAGGTAGCGGTCGAGTCTGGATTGTGGTGATGAAGAAAGGAAACAATCCTGCGCAGTCTTGAAGGCGGAGGGCTCCTTTAAAATGGACGGCTGGGCTGTGCAATTGTCTGAAAGTGATGCAGCCACATCTTAATCGCGGTATGATCGACGCTACCTCACAGCGGTAGGATTGGGCTGCTTTTGAGAGGGGAAGGACTAAATCTATTTAATGATACATCATGTAGGTAAGAGTGGCTGGGTCGCAATACTGGTGGCCCCCGAATCCTGCTACCACCATCTCACGAGCTTCATTATTGGTCAACTAGATCACGGATTCTAAATAAAGAGTCTAAAATACAGTGGCGCAGACCATTATATTTGCATCGACTTGTAAATTTCCAGACCCTTTTAAAGCATCAGTTTATCTTTCATTGATCACCATTAGAAGTATTTAGTTATTGCCCGCTGAGTACAACAATTGTTGGTGTTGAACCTTGTGTACGGCCGGGCAAAAAGGCTGAAGTTTAATGTGTTGTGATACTGGGTATGGTGTCAAGTTGTTAAATTCTTGGTGTTTGGGAATTTCCCCCTTTTTTTCAGCAGCTTCCGCATAACTGCATAGCTCTCTCACTTACTTAGTTATTGCCCACTCTAAATTAGATGGATATATTCACTTTACAACAGAAAAACAGCTAAGGATAGTAACAACACTACTATTTGTTTACTAGAGGCGAAACAGATTGTGAAACGATTTCATCACTCTAGCGATGCGGGAATTGCCATGAGTTAGATAATCATATCTAGATCTACAAAAAATGATCGTTACTCTGCCTTTGTGTTGAAAAGAATGTACTCGGAGTTACAGAGAGCAATCAAATTTCGTTCTACCACTATGTTGCTGGTAGATCGGGCGATCATGAGGCTATGCCGGCTTTGCATAGCTCTGTATCCTGTTCCGCCAACCACGCGATCTTTTAATGACACGATACCTATCCCATCATACTCTAGATCTTGGTTGGATCTTGGTGTTCGGCATTTGCTCTACGAGCCCTCTCGATGCGGGCCGTGAGCTCACGCTCCGCTTCATCTTGTGTCGTCGAATGCAAGTTCCGGGTATTCTTTGGCCTAGATTTATCATGTCTCGAGAACATCCCATCGGGAGGTGATTGGTTGTACTCCGCCTGTAGATTTTGAAGCGAATCTCCAAGACTTTGACGGACCTCTGGAGCCCTCTGAAAACGCCGTGCGGCTAATATGCCTATGCCGTCATCGACGGAGGACTGCTGACTCCTTAGGGTATCTGCATCACTTCCCCCATATTCAGAAGGAGTTGTGATATCTGTGTCGTAGCTCTGGGAGGTAAGGCCTGTCCTGATACTAGCGGAACTTATTTGGCTAAGTGAGTCTAGAGATGGTGCCTTAGAGAATCCTATTGAGGACTGGTTGATATCGATCTGATGAGAGGGGGTCTGTAAATCGTTTGAAATCGTCGGGCTAAAGGCGGTATTGGCTAGTAGATCCCTTAATTTCAACCTATACTTTTCCTTTTCCTTTAGCGCCCGCTCGAGGTCCTTGTTGAGGGGCAGAATCATGGCCCGTTGAGCGTCTACCAAACGCCACAGCTGGGTGTTCTGTTGCGACTGCGCCTGTCTCTCCTTCAGAAGGGCTTGAATGACTGCCTCTGGGCTGCCTGCTTTATTCACCAGGTTCGAGATCTCGGCCGCTCTGTACCCGGAGTCTTGTGAGCCATGTTGCTGAGCTGCATATTTGTCTTCGTCTTCAGGTTTCTGAGGCTTATCCGGATATGGATCACCTCCAGAATTGGCCTCAAACTGTGAGTCTTCGAAGTGTTCTTCTTCAACCTCTTCTATACTGTCGTGTTGAAACTGTACAGCCTTGGAGGTTGGTGTAAAGGTCCGACGTGGCTGGCTCAGCTCGCGCGATCCGGGAAAACCCTTGCCCTTTGGCGGATCTGGCAGTGAATGATAAAGTTCGATGACGTCGTCCGTAGTAGCAGAGATATTGGTGTTCATTTTAGGGGGTCCCGGTAGTGACAGGGCTTGCCCAGGAAACTTCTGTCGAATCTGCTGCAACACCGAGACGAATGGACTAATGTATATTTCACCTAGAGGATTGGACCCAATCACATGACCATAGATGTCATTTGTCAATGCGTCAATGACGAGCGCTCCAGAATCACCATACGTGAGACCTGCCAAAGAACATTATCAGTGACGATCAACTCTGACTGAGGTGCTATAGTGAAAACAAACAAAGGGCGGATGGTTAGGGGGTAAGGGTTTCCACGAGACAAAATCGGATCAATGAACACATATTGGACGGCTAGGGTCAGAGTTAAAAAGCATAAAAAGCTTAAAACCACTCACTACTCTTCTCATTCAATAGAACAATCCATGCAATGGATGATTGTCTTCCACTTATGCCACCCAGAATGGCAGTGCCAGGCTGTAGCACTCCATGCCGTGGCGATTGATGACCCGTTAGTACCAGTACTGAAGTTTCCTTCACCGGCTGAGATTGGGAAACCTTAGATAGAAAGATGGTATTTGGCAAGATAGGTGAATCATATGTATTCGGAACCCACACATGGTCATTGGGCTTCTCCCATTTGAGCAGAGCCCAGTCCAAGTCAAGGTCGCCAGATTTCTCAAGATCATCTGGAGTTATGAAGATCACAGCTGCCTCCTCGACCGCCTCATCCTTGCTTTTTCTGTGTGTAGAGTTGATCTTATCCCAGGAGCTATCAAGAGCAATTTGGGTCTCTTCCTCATCCCAATCGCCTTCCACGTCGTCTTCGGGGAGGCTTTCATATTCGATATCATCTACTAGATAGTCTTCTGCGCCAGCATCGGAAGGATCTGAATCAGAGCCATAAATTCGATCATCCTCTTTTCCGGGTTCTGTCATTGACTTTGTGATAGAAACAGCAGATCTCGACGCATCATTGAAATTTTCCGCTGACGTGGGTGGCCCGAATGCATGTCTAAACGCATGCCTTGACGTGGTTGTGTACCATTCAGAACCAATCTGCAAAGTGCAACCAAGGGTCGAAAACTGTATGTTCTTAATGCGAATCTCAACAATGGAGCCACATATCAAAGGCCTTCCTACTTTCTCAGGGTATGCGTTGCTTCGGCTATCGTGTACTTTAGCGTGGCATTTTCCCCAGAAGAGGCTTCTCGGTCTGCCCTGGCGCCAGAAATACAGATTAAACAACGGTTTATCGCTCGTGGTGTTAGCTGCTGTTTCTTGCCCTAACCACGTTGGCCTCCAAGACGATCGACGAAGACAGTATTGATATTTGAGCTCCTTATTAGTCAAGAGTCGGTTGAGTGCCTTGAAGTCACTTTTTCGGCAAAATGCAAGGATAGATGGACGGGCATCTGCTGGCGAAGTTCCGCACAGCTTCAGTGTATAGTCAATGAACCGCATGCTCTCTCGTAGTTTCGGGTCCTCGTATGTGTTTCGCCGGAACAGGTTTACAACCTCCCGGAATCTGTCATGATATGACTCTCGTATGGATGAGCTGCTGTGGGGATAAACAAATGTTGGTGGCAGACAACCAGGGATTTGTACTGGATTCCGGTACGGGTCATCTCGGGTACCTGGCTGGTTATCTTCATGCATCTCTTGCGAAAGACAGTCATCGACCTTTACTTCTGGCAACGGCAACCGCTGAGGGGTTAATTTAGGGCTGGTTCTGGGGCTGGTGCTGGGGCTGGTGCTGGGGGCGGTGCTAAGCTCAGTGCTGTATGATGCCCCTGATTCACTTTTGTGGAAGTCTGAAGACGTGGACGATGATGAAGCATGGAATGTGTCGGGGTAGGTGTAGCGTTTGTTTGACGATTCAGCACAATTTCTTGCCATTTCTTGATCTTGGATACTTTCGAGCCTCTCCGGTGAGTTGATTGTGAGTGGTTGAGAGCTAGAGGGCTCATGATCCGTGAGTAAGAGCGTTTGGAGCTGACGGTTCCCACCAGTTGATAGCTCATGTTTTCCAATGCTCAGGCCACGTGAATACGCCCCCGGCATGGCTGGCCTTTTTGACCTTTTCGTAACATCATCGAGCACCATGCTCGATCGAGGAGTGAGGTGTGAGGAGCCCAAACTAGGCAATGGATTGTGAATATGACACCAGTGTAAACGCTCATGTAAATATGTAGGCTCACACACCTAGCGGCTGGTGAAAAGGCTTGGATGAGAGATGGTGCGGTCGCTGCCTCGCACCGAAACATCACCAGCCGAACAAATGGCAGGATCAAAACTTGAAAATGACTAAATGTTGATTGATCGCGAATGATCGAACGATGTTGGTAGGCGCAAAAGCGAGAGTATCCCCGCTGACAAGGGGCGATGCAGGAGAGGGGCTGTGTGCATGCAGGCAGAAATCGCCTTCCTGCAGCCGGTCAGCATGCATGTTCAGCCGTGCAAGGGTTTAGGCTTCACCCTTGGCTGGTTGAGGGGAAATTGTTCCTGAGAATTCTCAGAGCTTCAGCGCCAAAAATGTTCTCAAACCCAAAGCATCACAAAGCATCACAATGCGCCTCCCTACGGAAGTTGAGCGCCATGATCTCATCAAGGCACTCTTCGGGGAGAGCCTTGCTAACCAGGCCAATACGCAGAGATTCGATGCTTACTTCCGGCATTATTATTCAGCCGTTTGCCCAGCCTCCACGGGAGATGCTGTAATAGAGCTTGACACCCCGGCATTGCGCTCGCATAGCGATATCATCAACTGCGTCAATCTCATCACTCGCGATCCACATATCTCATTCGATGCTTTCATCCAAAGTGCGGTCGATTCAAAGACAGGAGGATCATCTAGCCAAAGGGAGAAGGAGCACATCGCGAGAATCACCACTGAAGTAGCATTTGCTATCAACTGCTCGCTCAAAGAATACTATGCCCATAACCTTCTTGACGATTTCTCACGTTCACGTCACGTCAAGTGGGAAGGCAGTGTATCGTTCGTCACATTTATTCAAGACGCATTTGATTCTGTTTCGCTGCCCTGTAACACACCTCACCAAGACCGGAGCAAGAAACAGCTCAAGGCATGGAAGTTGTCTAAACGTTTCGGCATCAAGATTAGGAAAACAAACAATTTGCTGGAGCATCTTATATTGGACCCGAAAAACATGACGCTCAAGGTCTTTCACCAAGTATCGTTTTTACGAGCACATCTTGAGAAGACTAAAATCGAACCATTGGACCTTTCATTCGAGGAGAGTTTGAAAAGGTCACACTAGACAAAGATCCTATATCTCAATAGCTTTGCTGATCCTCTCTTAGGGGAGCCTTGCCACCAAAATTGCTACTGGAAACACTATTAACTTTCCACGATGTTCTATATCCAGTTGCCAGCGTTCGCGACAAAAGATCCCGTGCATCTTTGGATAATATGATTCAGAAACACGGCTTTGATCCAGAGAGCAGATGGATCGAGTTTGTCCGAGCCACCCCTATGGATATGGAATTTGACTACTGGGGCTCGCGCCTTTCAATACTCCAGGGCTTTGTCAAAAAGCCTCCGCCGCCAAACGCCCTGGTTGCTTGGTTCGAGAGACATACATCTGAGAGGAATGCACTCACTGTTGCTATCATTGGATTGCTACTAGCGGTAATCTTTGGCGTTCTGTCATTCATCGTCGGTCTACTTCAACTAATTTTGGCGTACATTGCATACAAATACCCTCCTGCAAATGTTTGAACACAGTCTAAGGCAACTGCCCAATTCAAATCCCTTTATCTATTCATTTCATAATTCTCTAAAATACTTTCAATCTAGACTATGATTGCTAACACTCATCTTAAGGGTGAATCATTGCTTTTCTCCCTTTGCTTACCCGACTTGTATTGCTCACTCAACTCACGCGTGGGATCAAAGTGAAACCACACATGTTCTGTGTCGAGCCGGTTCTGTCGAGCTCACATCAAAGCCAAGCCGCTTTCTTTTAGATTCATGCAGTATTTGGGCCAACGATATGCACTCTGCCAAATGGATAGCGCAAGGATGGTCGTGTGCCCTGTTGCTGGCCCACTTGAGGTACCAGCAGAACTTCCGTTGCTGCCTTGCCAGAGGACTTTTGCGCCTTTTAATTACATTACGTGTTTTCGCCCCTTGCATTGTAGAAACCTTAGCCCGCGGTTGGCGGTAATTAGGCGTATGTAAGGTGATGCGGCTAAGCAACCAACAGACCGGAGTCCAATCTTTAGATCATCCGATGCTCCCATCAAATTGCTCCAATTTTGCTTCGAGGTTGGATTTCTCACATCAATTCAGTTTTCTAATCTCTCACAGAAAGCCTCGAAGCCAGTTCGAAATATTTAAGCGCTCAGGTTGACAAGTAAGTCCAAAATGGCATCTCTGGACTCACTTCCGCCAATATCTCGAGCTGCCTCGAGATCCAAACATAATCTAAATCATAACCAGACAATGCCGAATGATTCGAGAGGATTGACACAGAAAGCCTAGTCTGGTGAAGAGAACGCTGAAAGCAGCAATAGCCAGGACATGAGCTGGTTTGGCGTATGAATTGATAATGTTTTACTTTCCTTTGATATCAAGCTACGTTGAATGTGAATTCGTTGGATTCAATGAAATGCCCGTTGGGGAGTTTGTGCTATCAGTATCAAATTGGATGACAGTAATTTAAGACCACAAGATTCCTCTCAAATCCGCATTCTGAAGTCTTGCCCAAAATAAATCAGCTATATTCCGCCTAGCATATGGAAACCTTTCCCAAGACCCCCTTCATACCAGATTGACACTCACTACACATCTTCCCTTCATGTCATCCCAGAACTCAGAGTCTAAGGAACACTACGCAAAGAAGAAGAGCGCCCCGGAAGCTCGACCCTCCTAGTTGGATTCCGTTTCAACGAGCCCGGGACAGACGTGATGGCTGGTGTTTTCTCCGGTCTCGCCTCCGAGTCAGGGGTTTCTGGCATCGCAGAGCCGGGATGATTCCTATATCTATTCCTCCGTCTCATCAAAAACCATACAAGTAGAATTATGAGTATAATCCCAGCAAGGCCGCCAACAATGGGCCCCGCAATCCATGCAAGGTCAGGGGAAGTCACTGGCGGCAAGCTTGAGGTTGAAGCTGACGCTGATGCTGACGCTGGCGCTGGCGCTCTGCTGGATTCTGTCACGCCGGCGCTTGTAACTGTTGGCACAGTAGTTGTTCTATAATGGTACAATGTTCGCGTGCCTGTGACACAGCCGATCATGGTGCGGGCGGCTGTATCTGCTGGGTCATTGAAGAACCAATCAGTCCGGCAAGTAGCAGTTGTTGGACTAAGGGTCAATCAGTTAGACCATAACAGATATAGAGCCCAGTATATTGGGGGTCGCAGAGTACACATACCATATAGCTGTTGTAGTCGGAAAGATCAAGACAGAGCCATCTCGACACCGAGTAGGCAGAGCTGGCTGGTCCGTGTCGATGCAAGCCGCCCAATACCTCGATGAGGTGAATATTCCCTTTTCGCAAATGGCAACCTCATCTAGTACACATGGTTAGCGTCTAGAACAAATACAAAGGTTACTGTTATTGAGAGAGTAGCATTTCAGGTGCTGCTTACAGCCTGCTCCTTGCCGAATCCATCCAATGAAATCGGGAGCTTGAGTTATCATGGAGTCGTTGGGCTCGCTGCTCACAAGGAATACAAAACTAAGAAGCAACAGACAAAGGTAGAGCTCCATATTGACTATTATTCACCTAGGTAATGATTTGATAGCTGTGGAGCGTAGAAAGCAATGAGCGAGGGCCGAAAAGGGGGAGAGTGCCAGCGGTTTTGAGGGACGAATAGGCATTTTCTTGGCTCAACTAACAGGAAGACACAGTCACATGAGCAATAGCTTAGTTTCTTTTGCGTGGCTTTCATGATTGGAGAATCACATCAACGGCACCAAATGGCAAGCGCTGAATTGGCTTGGCAGGCAGACACGATATGCACCCCAACAAATGCGCCGAATCATCGGGGCCATCGAGGAGAGAGGCGGCCCAGGATCCGCGCTATTTGCAACTCGCATGCATCCCCGGCGAATGGGATCGTCGAGCTTCAGCCATTGCGCTTTTGCCCAGCATTTACGGTCAGTGCGCAGGTTAGGCTTTTTCATGCCCAGTGCTTCCTACTCTCCTCACCTATTGACCTCGAACAAAGAAGCCTTGGTATCTTTTCAGCGGGCTAGACTTATTCAGCCACCAGCCACCTACTTTCAGCTCGCGTGGGGTCCCCAACTCTTTGACTTGATAGACTGCAGGCTCGTTTATAGAGGACGGGCATACAGGCTCAATTGTACAATAAATATCTCTAGTCATAGCTAACTGTGTTCTAGAGCGCTACACATCTCGTGGGGGTGGTTTTGCCATGTAGCGTATGAAGAGGTCGCCTGCTTGGTTTAATACCAGCTGATATCAGCAGATGTTAGGATGGTGCGTGCGGGGAAGCCAATTCTAGCCTATATCATAGAGTCTCAGAATAGCTTTGACATCTATGAACAAGTGTTCTTATCACGGTTTGGCTATGAAATATTGTTCTCGTTTCCGTTGTCTCCTTTGATCCACTACATTGAGCTGGACACAATAACGGGCGACTGACATCTTCGTCCTAAAACAGATAGATGGTGCCAGGTAAAAACTCTACTACTAGAATTTTGCTCTGGACGTATGCACCCATGAGGCGGCTATCATGGATGCCCCGATCCCGTTCTTAGGCCGGTCGCGGATATCTCTTCACGTTACTAGCCATGCGTACAACGTCGTCACTATCATTCACTCTACTATTTCCTCCTGGTCAACCACAAAGAGGGTGTCGTGAAGAGAAATTGAGTTAATCTATAAAAACACACTATACAACGAATGTTAAACTCCTTCGTCAATCTGCATCGGTGCAATAAGAAGTATGACCTACTGCCCGCCACGAGTTTTGCAATTTGTATCCAACCTTCACTAAGACTATACTTGTTTGAGTTCCAACTTCCATAACTGCTTTCCAGTCATCCCCTGGCCAGGTTCTTCCTTATATTCTGACGGCTCTCACTCCGATTGATGGTCAGAATCAGTCGCCACCTCTATGGCGTCCTTGAGGTGTCTAAATTCCAGCTTCGACTTCTCAAAGAGAGCCATCTGCCGGGCACTTGTAACTGCGTGATGTATCTGCTTTCCGTTAAGTTGGTAGCACGATAGAGCAGCGAGGTGCGATTGGATTCCTTGTGCAACGGAACTTGCACTTTCTGCGCGCAGTTGGTCAAGGCACTGTTTCCATACGCTTCGTCTAGCGGATTTGTCCAATGTTGGGAAGGACACGGTGACTTGGCAGCGAGACGTATATCTCTCGTCAATGCGTTGGGCATCGCTGGATGTCAATATGACGATGCCGTCGTGATTTGCTATGTGTTCAAAAAACGCTAGGCGCAATTTAGCATCAACTCTGCGTATGTTGGGGATTTCCCGATGAGAGCTCGAGTATAAAGTAAAAAACAGCAATAGAAGACGCCAGACCAGACATCTTAACACAGCGAATTTTGCAGGGGAAGTACCTCTTGCTTACCTGACGGGGGACGATTGTCTTTGAGATCCGATCCGGGTCCCTTTTCAATAAATATATCGAGGCCGTCAAATACCACAACTATGAAGTTTAGTGTTCAGCCAGTCATAAAGGTCTCATGGTAAATTGTCCACGCACTGGATTTCCATTTTTGGGCCAAACGAAGAGAGCGGACAATAGCTTCGCCCGTAGCCTCGTAGGTCAGCCCCATCAATCCGCAAGTGACACGGAAAATTGGCATCTCGGCAATTTCTGCTAGGCTAATTCGATGTTAAGGTGAGCCTTGTGTCCTCACAAAAGTCTTGACTTCCTCACCTTTCTGAGGAGAAACAGCTTAGCTAAATGATCGAGATCAAGAGAGGAACCATGGACATGAAGACATACCAGCAGCAAAACTTTTTCCTGTTCCAGGACCGCCGTGGAAATGCAGAATCAAGGGCCTTCCGTTTCGTGAGACGAGAAAATTGGCTCTGTCTTGCGGGGTTTCGGTAGAACCAGGCGGCTTGGCTGCCGGTTTCTTTGTCATCACGAGTGCCTTGAGCATGGTTTTCGTCCGTTGTGGGAGTATAAGTCGATTGAATGCATCCTTGTTCCAGGTAACCGGTCGGATCTGGTCCAATGATAGATACACTGCGGAGGTTAGCGCAACGAGCGAGATTCAGTAGACTCCTTTGATGCCAAGTCACTCACTCCACTTCAACTCCTTCAAGTTGTACGCATGGATACCATGTGGGAGTACCATTTGCTGAATCGCGGTTGGCTCAAGGGAGGCCGGAAGATCGTCTCCCCATTTATCATACTCCATCTTGCGAGGCACTTTTGGGTATTTGGCGTACTCATCGCGACCCTCACCTTCGAGCCACAGGTCGTAGTCAATCATCCATCGGGAGTCTGCTGTCTACATGAAGTAAGTAATGACTTTCGAAGGTGCTGAACCCAAGCTCGACTTACATAATATGTCTCCCTATTGTAGTCCCACCCTTCATAGGCATGGAATCCCTGGTCCTTCAACTTCAAGAATTTGGCGCCATTCTGTAGCAGGTGTTGGCTTATATCTTCTGGGCCGTATCCGAGTGGGTACATTCCAAGGTCTTCGATTTTCATGCTTGCCCTACTCGTCATTGCCGGGTTCTTCAATCTGAGCATCGTATACATACGAAACAGGTATTGGCCGTTGAATCCCCAGTTCCAGACTGACAGTATCACCCCTCCCCTATCCACACCAACACGATCCACTACATACCCAAGTTTTCGATGATCTTTTTCAACTATGCAAAGACCGTCGATAGGGAAGAGCCAGCACACAGTCTTGGCGGATACCAAATGCTTTGAGAACAAGTTGTCACATTCGGCGTACATGGGGGTAGGGCCACTTTGTAACCACTGAGCTAGAAGCTTGATTGGACTGCCGTCCGGAGACCCAGCCGCCTTGGAGTAGATTTCTCTCCTGTGATGATAGAAGAAATAGTGAGTATAAGATGCAGGTATTATATGCAAATTATCTCTGTGGAAATTGTCTCGCTCTGATTTCGCATTGTTGTCGTCAGGAAGGTCGATGGTGAACTTGGAGAGCCGCTTGATTATGGAAAGGAGGTCCTTGTTGATGATGGAAACCACCTCGTCGGTGTATTCTGAACTCATGTTTTGAGTCATCGTTGCAAACCCGCTGCCGGAGCATTGAAATGAGCGATACAAGGCAAACGGCGGGTTTTCACGCTGCTTCAGGAATTGGTCCACATCTGAAACCGCTTTATCGCCCGTGAGGTGACCTCGATTGTACTTGGGTGAATCAAGATACAATCGTTGGTGGCACTTGGGGTCCAAGTCATCGCAAGTAACTCGGTGAAACATGATGGGCTTTTTATAGGACGCATCAATGGGATGCGTAAAGGCGGCTGGTAGCCCTGGCTGGGTCGCCTGGTTGGCAGTTTTCTTGCCTTTGGACTGAGTGCCGTGAGTGACTCCTGGTGATGGGCGGCGTGCTTTCTTGGGGGGTTTCTGTCCGAAATATTAGCTGAGACAGCAGGGTCTTTCAAATGCAATAGCTTACCATCGAGGAGGGAGAAACGGCATCCAGGCCTGCTGTAAACCCATTGCCCTCAGGTGCTGCGCCTGCTCTCTCAATAGCTTCGTATATCTTTTGTTGGAGAAGTTCTACTTGGCCATGGTATTGGATTGGGTCGTGGAGGTCGTAACTAGAAGCGGCGAGACCTGCCGACGAGCCTATCGCTTGGCCTGCGGGCTCATCAGCTTCCTCGTCGAGGGGACCTGAATAGCTCTCTATAAACTGCCTCAATTCTGCCAAATTCTTTCGTTGCAGCACCATCTGTTCGTCCAAGCTTGCTACAATAGCCGCGTCATCCGGATGCAGAGGTGCACCATCCTCCTCACCTTCGGAGGCACGGCCTTCGTCTGGGGACTGGGAGGCGGGAGCCATGGTGGCCAAATTCAGTGTCTAGGCCCTCACTGCTTCAGCGGTCTGGCTGGTTGCCGGTCTTTCGAGGGCGTAACGAGCAGAACGAGATCTCCTGTGAGATGGGAACGGGAGAAAGGCCGCTGAATGGCGAGACGTAGGTCGAAGGGCGCAGTCCACCAAGAGTAAGAAGGAGAAACCCTCGTGAAAACTCTTGAGCACGAAATGGATGCGAGGAGGAAAAACGCGTCGCCTGATGTGGCACCTGTATGCAACCTTGCGTCACGAGTTTGATTGGACGCCACTGGCGAGCTGAATGCACGCAGGTGAACAACCGCGATTGAACTGAATGACGGTGTAGCTGTCAGACCAAACTGCTTGGCCGGTTGGGTGAGTCGCATTAAGATTTCGCTGGCATTCCAATCCCAACAAGCGGTTGCGTGGCAACCTTTCGGGTGTTGATGTCTCAGGAGCAACGCTTCGATTGTTTCCAGGAAGCTTTTTTTTTTTCTTTTTTTTTCAAAACAACAAGATGTGCTTGCGGAAAGCACGACGGGTATCTATTTACCCTACATCCATTCTCAGTGAGAAAACTACCGTTTGATTCTGACGGAAATACATTACATGTCGTTGAATATAAACAGAAATTCTCTCCTACATCAACAGTCCCGGAACAAGTTCTAGACTACACGATACTCAAGTAGAATGAGAAGCCACATTTAGACATAGAGTTTTCAGCGTAGAATTCAGGTCTTGAGAGGATCGCGATCATGCAGGTACTTATCGAGTCATAATGATCAATACCTTACATTAAGTCTTTGCTTTTTCCATTTACAGAACTCGGAAGCTTTCTCACCAAGCTTTCCTCACCTAATACCTACGTCTTTTTATCCTCTAGCAAGTATTCCTCGGATGACACCGCCGGCTCGAGAATCAGCCTGCACTAAATCAAGAAGGCTTCCACGGTCCAAGCAACACGCGCGTCAGCAGAACGAAAGAACCTTTTTTTTTTGTGGCGCACCAAGATCTGTTCCTTAGCCCAATCTTTGTCGCCTTTGTGAGAACCTATTATCCATATTTGGTCGCCACCGTGACTGTATTGCGGATGGATGAGCCAGCTGTATATGAGTTGCCCCGGTGGCCGCCTCACTCAACGCATTGCGAACCGACCTAACCAGCACATGAGCGACGATCTCTGTCTCTTCTTGATTGGAAAACAAAGCAAGTACTGTAACAAGGCGGGCCCTAGATAATTGATTGGCCTCCTTCGCGTTGTGCTTGACATACCTTTAACCGCCACATTCTATTTCAGGCAATCTGGCGCTGATCTCGTGATATATCGCATTAGGAGGATCCTTTGTTGATGGTCCGAAATGCAATTATGGATACAGAAGATTTTAGTGCTTACCTCCGGGGGAGAATAATTATTGGTGCCCGCTTCTTGAGGGCATTTGCACAATCTTGCGGGATAGATGGTGGGATATGTGAACCTACCGCTGAGAATAGATGTACTATGGTATGTCGGCTATAAGCTCATTCGAATCTTCGAATCAGAACGATCTCCTGTTGCATCTATGCTCAATGACGAAAAGCTTCGTGCCGGCTCACTCCCATACTATCTCACTTTCACTTCATCTCGGCAAGTCAATCACCAACACACTGACTTCTTTCTTCCTTGTACTTTATGGCGCATAAGAAGCACCCCATCAATAGAACAAGAACCGCAATACTATGATGACAGGAAGTCAAGAGAAGCAATCAATTAAAAGCGACATCGTGAAGCTCAAAGTATTTGAACTCGATCAACCTTGAGAAGACTTTGTCCTCCAAGCACAACCGACCAAATTTCGCTTCTACCTCGATTCAACTCAGTCTTGGCTCAGACTACACGACTAATGCTTAGTTCTAGCCCTAGAAAACAAAACATTGCAGTGAGGTTGCGTTTTGATGTTGCTAAAACTCAGGTTTTGCATTCTTGGCATACCTACACGAGGCTCTGTTGGAGCTCAGTACCCAGCGCGAATATTTTATAGTGTGCCTACAGCTGTTCTTTATATAGCCAATAGCTCTATTCATTAAGTAAGGATTGTAAATGAACAAGAGAATGACCAAAAGCACACAGCAGTGAATAGTTGTTTGTCTCCATCAGCCAACTACTCACACTCCTCAAAAGCTTATGCCAGAGGAGGAAGTGCTTCTCTAGCTCCATCAAATTCTCCTCTTCGGGTGTTAGTTCTATTTCAAATGATCCTATGAATTAAGAGTGACCCCATCTTAGCTAGGCATGCTTGTTGTTGCCTAGCTAGTGACTCAGCTCCGTTCTACGCATTTCATCTCAGCTATATCCACAAGCTACCTAACCCTAGCTATATTATCTTTAATTTCCTTCCCCTCATCCAAAATAATAGGCTATGTACGCTCAAGATCAAAGCAAAGAATAAGACAATCCCCGTGCAATCTTTCAAACACGCTGAAGCAAAATATATATCCTACTCTCGCAGGCAACCATGCCGAACCAGGACGGTGTCTATGGCACGTTCACCGTTACATCAGGATGTGTGTGCTTCGGATCTCTCCATAATATCTGGGGCGGATCTATTGCTCTAGTCCAACCATTCCGTCAGGTCAAACCTCAGCCATCGGGCACAGTTTCGGCCCACCAGTTCAAGCACAACATCGCAGCAGTGAATGGGACTTGGAATGTGTTCCAGCTTAAAGATCTCCGATCAGGACAAACTTCTGGTTGGTTCACATGCCATGTCGATGTCGATCC
The DNA here is from genome assembly GCA_026958235.1 of Clonostachys rosea. Taxonomy (NCBI): domain Eukaryota; kingdom Fungi; phylum Ascomycota; class Sordariomycetes; order Hypocreales; family Bionectriaceae; genus Clonostachys; species Clonostachys rosea. Next base: position 1,939,574 of record CP110207.1, read on the forward strand.
AGATCGCGAAATTGAGAAAATCCTCACCGTCTCGGGGTCACCATACGAAGACAACCACGGCAGCACTATGAATAATGACACGACGTTCGAGAAGGGTGTCTTTGTCATCAACCGGTATGACTGGGGCTACTACGCCCATGAGTTCCTTGAGGAGATCGGCGAAGGAGTTTCAGAAGGCGATGCCGATATGCTCGCGGACTCGAATTCGGCAGGCCTTGCGGACTACGCGCAGGCTCAGGCGAAAGTCCAGGAATGGCAACGGTACAAGCCCAGTCAGCGACGTATTTCGGATGGTGGTGTCTGGATGTATTCTCCTGATGCAGAGTACATGTTTGGCCGCTTTGGTTTCAACGAAGCTCGGACTGGGGCGCATTCATTCTTGTTCTTTTCCACAAATACCGAATTTTCTCACACCTTGATGGCTGGCCGCGGAGAGACTCTGCGTCCAGGACATGACTTGAATAGATGAGCGACATGGTCACAACTATATTAGTAGGTTTGCTCAAGTATAGTCTGAACGCCTCCTCATAGGGTCCTTCCAAGCTCATTAATAATTGAATCTATACTTTTCTCCGTACTCTTGAGCTCGAAAACTATCATCCTCCTTTTGGGCACTTTCCTACAATAAATCTCTGTCTGAGCCAAGTTTTAAATCTTTTATCTTATTCAGGTTGTCTTTCAGGATCACGGCCCATCTGGCTGGATGCCCCTGGGGTTACTGCCATAGAGCTTGCATTTTGATTTCCTCGAGAGTAGTAGGGGCTTAAGAAGAAGCTTCTCTACGGAATTCGTAGAGATCCTCGAACCTGTTTCTTCCATTATCACAAGCATCCTAAGCTCCCCTCGTCCGGCCGTGGCTGGGGTTGTAGCAATTAAACCTAGGCTAACCATCAATATTTAATTATTTCAGGTGGCAGCCGCATACTCCCGTTTACCCGCCATATGGGTAAACGGCGGCGGAAGACTGATCCGCCGGCACCTAGGCAAATTTCGCCGTTTTTGCATGGGATTTTCCTTTGGGAGCTGGAGCTTGATGTTCCTGATGCTGCTTTTGGCAAGGTGGGAGAAGAGCCGGCCTACCAGCCGGATCAGCAATTTGATCTCAGGATCACCAACAAGGTTTCCATAGGCCGGGGCAATCGAGCATGCTACACTCTAATATGAGCATGAATTCCAGCGAAGGGCTCGTCACCCCATCACTGCCCCTCTCTTCAGGTGCCAAACAAGCCAGCTGACAGTTAACCCATCAATCGCCCCATCTGCTAGCCCACTTGTTTTCTGATTTGGACGAAAGTTCGGATGAACTGAATAGCCGTCACGGATAATTAGAAACGCGTCAATGTATCGTGGGAAGTTCCGTGATAGTCATGAATAATCTATCCTATATATTGTCCCGAAGGCTGTCACCAAGTCTCATCTCTGAAGGCTTGCGTCGTCAGCACGAACAGAGGGCCTAATTTAAGTCAGCATCATGCGTTCAGACATAGTTCTTGCCATATTTGTGGCCTCAAACGCTGTCTCCGCACAGCTTCATACCTTGGCTGTTCGGGCTGGGCTGAAATATTTTGGTACTGCCGTGGATGAGAGCAAGCAGAGTGACTCTCAATACGTCAGTCTCCTTTCCACCACGACTGAATTTGGACAGGTTGTCCCAGAAAATGGTCAGAAATGGGCGTACACGGAACCATCTCAAAACTCGTTTTCCTATACTCAGGGTGATATTGTGCGTTTAGATTGAGTGATACAGGTGCGCAACCATTCTAATAACAAGTTTCCTAGGTTCCCAATATTGCTTCAAAGAACGGCCAAATCCTACGTTGCCACACTCTTACATGGTAAATATTCAGCTAGTTCGTTGACTGAACAGGAGCTCACTGGAATACTTTCAGGCACTCACAGCTACCCAACTGGGTCTCGAGCGGCTCTTGGACCAAAGCTACTCTCACTGCTGTCATCCAAACTCATATCTCCAATGTCATGAAGCACTATTTGGGCAAGTGCTACCATTGGGATGTTGTGAACGAGGCCGTCGATGACAGCGCAGTATACCGGAATAGCGTCTTCTATACCGTGCTCGGCACCGATTTCATCCCCATTTCTTTTACTGCTGCCCGGGCTGCTGACCCGAACGCAAAGCTGTGAGTTCAACATTATTCTAAAGAAAACTATAACCAAGCAGTATGGTTCTAATACGGGATCTCAAAGATACTACAATGACTATAACCTGGAGTACAACGGTGCCAAGACAGACAAGACCATTGAAATCGTCAACCTTATCAAGGCCGCCGGTGCTCCCATCGACGGTGTAGGTTTCCAAGGGCATCTGATTGTGGGCTCTACCCCATCTCGTAGCAGCTTGTCCACGGCTCTCCGTCGCTTCACAGCCCTGGGTGTCGAGGTGGCTTACACGGAATTGGATATCCGACACTCCAGTTTACCAGCCTCTTCATCCGCTCTCGTCACCCAAGGAAACGACTACGCCAACGTCGTCGGCTCGTGCCTCGACGTGACTGGATGTGTCGGAGTCACCGTTTGGGGCTTCACAGACAAGTACAGCTGGATCCCTTCGACCTTCAACGGAGCCGGTGATGCCTTGATCTACGACGCCAACTTTAATAAGAAGCCCGCATGGACTTCGGTCTCATCGGTCCTCGCCGCTAAGGCTACTGGTGGTACCTCTACTACTTCTACCGGTGTGACGGTCACGGTTACTTCCACCTCAGCAACAGCCACTGCTACAAACACTCCCGGGCAGGTTCACTGGGGCCAGTGTGGTGGGCAAGGATGGACTGGACCAACTGTCTGTCAGAGCCCATACACGTGCACTTTTGTTAACCAGTGGTATTCTCAGTGTTTGTAAATTATGAAGAGTTTGAGGTACTTCACAGACCAAGTATGGCTAGGATTTCTTCCTGTGAGATTGAACTTAGTACACTTTCTGAAATTTACAAGCGCTTGCTCTTCCTTGCAATGTTGATAGTGCTTTCGCACTGCGTATTCGTTTGTGAAAGTTTCTGCACACGAAGCCCAGCCAACACAACAGGTGCCCGACACTCCAAGAAGCCCGGTTGATTGTAAAGGGAGGCTTTTCGAATTACTGCTGAAGATTTCTTCTAATACATTCTAAAACCCATTTGAATCATTCCAACAACCTCGCGGCACTTGCAACACTGCCACCAATATCCAGTCAAGATGGCAGCTTCAAACTGTCCCACCACTCAGTGCTCCGCTGAAGAGTTTGTCGAAAGCGGTAGCGCAACCCTCACGCCTATGCTGAAATTACTGAACTCATTATAGTAACCATTAGGGAAGTGGATAGAAAATCCAATATCAAGTTTATGTGGTACATCGCTGAGGTCAAGAACCGTGCCTCTCGTGGCAAGGGGGAGAAACTCGCTACACAGTTTTTCAATGCTGAGGATGCAATGGAACTGCTAACTTTCAAAAGTGATCGGGAGGTTTTGGGCCGTGCAGTTAATCTGGTGGAGAGTCAGAGCAAGAAGGCCTAGAACCCCCATCTTTTCAACACCGGAATTAGCTGAGGCACTGGTTGTATCCGTTGATGAAGAGCCACATGCTTGATAAAACTCATCTAATTGTCCCTAGTTTTGAGATTCTCTAACTCTAAGAGTGTAGTAGTTCTTGAATTGCTGAATCACCTGCAGTACGCTGTCGTCTCGGTTATGCTCAGAGGTGCTCAGTTGCTCCCAACTTAGAAAAAATGTAGTCAAGAAGAGTGAAGAGTGTATAGTCCAATCACAATATGATCTGTAGCTAGGTAGATCTTCCCCGAACAGATTCCCACATCACTCATTGTAGATAGGCTGTCCAATAACCACCTAAGGGTCCCAGTTCATTCCCCATATCAGTGACCAGATTATTTATTGTTTAGTCAATAAACTTAGGTGTTGCATGTCTCCACATTGCCATCGTTTCAATCACCTTCTGGGTACCTGTCGATCTTTTTGACCCGATGATTCGGGTCGCCATAATTACCCGTTATCTCAACACCCCTTCTGCAGTCATCCCATGTGTAATCCACAAAGACGGGCACCCTCTGTTTTAAACGGTGGGATCTCGGTTTATACCAATAGTCGTTTGTGGTATCCTTCTGATCATCTCTTCCTTTTCCGCCTCTAATGGAGGCAATTCGTGACAGCAAAGCAAGCAAATGAGCGGTGAAAGGTTTGAACCCTTTACTAAGCTAAGGTTGATATAACCAAATTTTTATTCAATTGGTTTGTATTACTATGAGCTTTTCCACATGAAACGTCATCAGAAGCCCAGAGCCGCAAAATCAACGATTCAAGCCCTACGTTGTGTATGAAATGGTTTCTTTGGCAAGTACCTATTCACTATTACACTCATCTTATGAGACAAATCTGCGTTTCGCAGTGAAGATGTATCAAAATCCATATAATATGGTTCAATTAGCATGTCAGAGTCAGTTTCACCGGTCGATGGAGGTTTCGTCCACTATCAATACCTTAGGTAGTGTTGGGAGCTGAGGTGCTCACGGGCCAAATTTCTCCGACAATTACTAGACCCAATTCTTCCGTTCAAAACTCCACAACATTTTGTATAACTTTACGCCAAGCATAAAAATAACCTTACCAAACTTGTGGGAGTTTCCTTTGCATATGCAGCTCAAGCCGAAAACCAATGAGGACAGACAAGTGATCCCTCTCTCAAGATAGGAGAAGAATGGAATGAGATTCGGGTTTTGAAAGGCTTAAAATGCGATTGAACTTCACTTTAGTATTTATTCATACTTATGCAGATGCAGATGCATGAGGTCATTCTACGGGGTTTCCAGACTCACATTCAGCCTGAGGATGTATCATTTCCCCTCTGTGAACCATATGCAAGTCAAACTTTATTACAAACTCCAAACGCTTGTCTCGTTGAGCGTAGCCTTTGAAATCCTTGAAACATGTGTATTTACGAAGAAGGGATTCCTTCGAATGATGAAAGGGCCTAGTGGGTCAGCGATGTGCGTTATGAATCTTCATACTCGATGGAGAAAGAAAAACAGGCCAGAATAGAGCAGCATAAGTAAAAAGAATGTTCCGTGATTTCTCTTGTTGGTTATACATACAGCTTACTCAGTTGCAAAAATAGATACCTCCAGAACGAGGATGGTGGGCAAGTCGCGTTTGCAGGGCGCCCGGCCACAATTTCAGGGGAGATAAAGCTAGTCATCCCTCTTCAGGTCACGTCCTCTGCGTAATTCCACAGATATCTTTCATGGATTAAAAGGAAGTGTTGTATGGCTTCTATTGTGATGATAAATGCACAGGATATGGGTGAGCACATGCCAGGCCGGGCAAAGCCTGAGCGAGGTCGGTGAAGACCAGGGGAACTACTTTTCCAGAACGGTCCAGGCAGGGGACCAAAGACAGGCTGTGTAATTGATCAACATCAGCCATTGACGTCGACAAATTTCAGTCCCGTCTAGATCCAAACGCTGGCCCTCGGAGCAAGTCTCCATTGGGAAAAGACTATATGGCTACTTCCGCCCCCTCCCATCCGAGCTAGCCGTACCCCAATGATCAGGGAGAGATTAAAGGCTTGAGCATACATTTGCTGCTTTTCCATTCTCCTTTCACAAGCAACCAATTTACGGTGAAACAGGGCCAGTCTTTAATGACACGGGATCAAGGACCAGGATTGGTGGAAAAAGCCGTCTTCTCCGTTCCCCTCGAAGTATCCACACCACACCGTCTGTAACTAGCCAACCTCCGTCTGGCCACTTCATCTCCGATTCTTCCAATTACCATCCCACCCTTCTGATTTATTCTTTATTAAGCGGGGGCGAAAAAAGAACAAAGAGGCGACGATCACCCAAAATAAGGGGTCCCGACGGGTACTACATTACCCTGGAGGTCAAGGCGTACACAAGGCCCCTGAATCTGGGGTGAGAAGACGGGTAGCATTGTATCGTAAATTGGATTCAAATCGGAAAGCCCGTGTTGTTGGAAATTTCATGGATCAGATGAAGGCGAACATGCAGAGAGATGGTTCGTGAGCTCGCTTATGCAGTGGAGCGAACAGGAAGCTGGGGAAACCCGACCAGTTTCCCCTAAGCAGAGACAGACAACATGGCCTTGGCTCGGGTGACTATTTCCTGGCCGGAGCCTTCGAGCAGGAAAATCGTACTATCACCGACGGACATGCTAGAACAATCTTGCTCCTCATGGAGAGCCCTGTTCCGTCTGCGGAGGCCCCTAATTTGAACCTCGCCTCACCGTTCCCTCCAGAAGAGTTATACATGATGGGCACCATCCAGCAAGGGGATATTTAACTTTGGGACGAGGGTCGTATGGCATGAAGTGACGACGTATATCCTGTTCGTCGGGCCAAGCTTATTTGAACGCAACAGTCACAAGGGAATGACTTCTCAAGATCCACACCGAGTATCTACGTCCACTCCTGGTTGCATACTCGCTCAAGCACGTTCAGCAGCTTGGGTTGGGCCATAGTATAGAGTCCAAAGAACGACTATAGCCAGCCCCTCCTCTGCGCGTCGATGCAACCTGCCCTACGATGGACATGTAGCCCTCCCGGTGGAGAATGTGGTCGGTCAGTCAGGAGCTGTCCTTGATTTAGCACAGCCGTCGTCCGTCCCCAGAATCGAAGTGCAGATGGAGCTAGGCTGGGTTCGTGATGAGAATCGTATTAGCCGGACAGGGTTTCCAGTTACTTTCCATCCACGAGCCAGGGTGTGTGGAGCTTACGATGTCCGTATGTGTGGTGTGTGCCTGCAACACTCGCATGATGGCCTTGTTCCGCGACTTCTTTCGTAGACGGGCGTGCAGCGACAGCCTGGTCCAAAAGCACAGGTCTTCTTGCGAGTAGACAACTCGTACAGGTCGATCTGGTCACATGGACGAAAGTCAAACGACGGTCTTCCTTTTTGCTGCCTGCTAGCTATCTTGGGGTACAATCTGCCCTGAAAGATGACATGCAGACCCACAGGTGACAACCGCTGTCATGTCGTCACTTGACCGGCAGATGGATTGGGGACTTGGCGCCCGTCGAAAGATTTAGAGGCGGGAAAGAGGAGGATAAGAGGGGCCTAAGAGCAGAAATCGGAACTAGCTGCTCGGTCGAAGAGGTCGAGCAGGAAGGAGGTTGAAGAGCGGTGATGGAGGAACTGGACTGAACGATGCTGCCGCCCAACCCCAACTTCCCCGCCCTCTACCTCTCTCGCCTTCTTCCCGGTGCATATTTCTCGCTTCCCTCGATGAGACACGGGCTGACGGGAAATCCACCTTCAACTGACGGCAGCCCGCTCGTCTGGGCGAAAGGCCAGATTCAGCCAAGCAAGGCATCCTCGGCCGTCTTAGCACACCACCACTCGCACCGGGCCCCATCTTACCCCGGATTTGCGTCTACAGGTGGCCAAAATCCCATGTTGGCCTGCCTTGGATCTTCGCTGCCATGCCCACAATCGGAGGGGAGGTGATAGGTGCCATCCCAGGTTTGGGTGTCGTAAGCCAGTCAGAATTCCATTCGGAATCACAGGCAGAGACCAGTACCTGCAGGGGACGGTTGTAGACGAGCCAACTGCCTCGGTCCCCTGATCTGGCATCCCCGGTTCTCGCCACCACGCCTGGCGACGAGGTATGTTCTGCAGGCGAAAGAAGAGTCGAGAAGGATGGAACGTCGTTCGGTTTTGGAGTTGATCGTGTCAGCGGCGGACTGTGATTGGCGCGGCTATAGAGGCGCATGGGCTCTGTAACTAATTCACTAGGGCGCCCCAAAGCCCCCATATCAGGTCTGCACTAACCACTGTATCGTAATAGCTTGTGCGTGCGGAGGGTTAGACTGTCCGAAGAGTAAACGGTTAGCAGCTGTTTAGGCCCCGAACTTTTGCTCAGGTTCTTCGGGGGGGGGGTTGCATCCATTGATTGATTAAGCTGTCTGTTTTTGCGGGGTTTGGCAAGGGGCCGCTGAGGTGAGGCATTGGCATCCATGTTGCATCTTGTGCGTGTGCTGGTCGCTTCGGTGCAGTAGCTGCATGCTTGGGCCAGGATTGCAATGATTAGAATATGACTGGGAGGACGTCTATCTCTGTTTGTGTTGCATTGGCCGAAGCATTTGGTGGAACCTCGATGCAAGTAGCAAGGCCCTCCGTTTGGCGTAGCAGTGTGGTTAGGTAATAACGGCAGGCTGCTTTCCATCCTTGACACCTTGGGGATAGCCCTCGGTCGGTGTCCGATGCGGGCGTGGGACGGCCGCTCCTTGGGATAGCCCTACAGGGTTGCGGCGACGGCAGTGATGAATTCCCTGTCGTATTCCAGCTGAGCCATCGCAGTAAGTCAATTAGATAGCAACGAGATCTGCCTCCCCAGCTGCCCGCGACTAGTGCACAGCTGGCCCGACCGTGGGGCGATATGGCACGGATGTCGGCTGTCTGCTGGTCTTTTGTGCTTCGTATTTTCTTACCCCATAAGTCAGTAATGGGCATCATAATATGGGGTGGAGCTTTCAGGGTCACGATGGTCAAACTGCTCTCACGGAGTAAGACGGAGGAGTCGAGTCGAAACTGTGAAGCCCGCAGCTCTCGACCCCTTCTCATTTCTCGCTGCCGCCCACCGTCCGACCTCCCTCAGGTCACGATCCTCTGTGGGGAGGGTTGATTGCAGTGGCACACAGAAAGCAACACCTCTTGGCTTTTCCAACTGCACGACGAGACAAAGGAAATGAAGTGAAGTAATGTGAGGCCGTTGGTAAGATGAGGCCAGTAACGGATAGCTATGGGACTTTGCACCGTGGCACCACCGTTAGCAGGATTGCACCAATAGGAAGGCGCAATGCAGCCCCCGACCAGCGGGACAGTGTTCCTTGTTTGATATCGAATGTGATGTGATGTTCTCCTCAATTAACCCTCCCGGACGCCCAGCAGCAACAATCTGCAGTCTCCTCTGCTCGTCGTCTCCATTACAGAGAACGGGCCGACTCGAGTCGCCCGCCGAGGGCTGCGTCTGATGCTGCCAACCCCATCAGCCCAGCCTGATTTGCTCTCCCACAAGCCCCCTCTGTCGCCCCCTCCTCCCCACACGCTGGAGGCCTGGTGCTAGCGCTTGGGCTCGCTGGGTTCTTCCATGCGTTAGCGTGCCCTCCCCGTACTTCGTCCCTTGTGACTGATCGAATGGAGCCCCCAGCGGCCAGCCCCATCTCATCACCGTCTTTTACGCCTGATCGCCCCTGTAACCTCCTGCTGTAGTGGCGCTGGTGCTGGTGCTGGTGCCTGCTGCCCACCAGCCCAACCCTCCTTCTCAGTCCGCGCTCGATCTCCAGAATTCTGTTTGTTCCTCCCATCGTTCAACCACATCTCTGTCTCTCAAAATCGGCCCAAGCTCACCCTCCATCCTTCCTAGACATACCTAGACTAAGGTACCGAGATATCTCGCTGAGCACACTTGCCACCCCCTCTGGAAACCTCCATTTGATCCACCCCTCCCCCGTGCTGCCATCGACTCCAACCCCAACCAACCCCCGGACAACCTTATTCGTTCTCTCAATTCTTCTCTATACATGGCGCCCTTCTCCTTCTCGTCTCCCCTCCTTCACGCAGTCTTCACCCGTGCCCGCTTTTCGGTCTCCGCCTGTGGCCGCGATCAGTTTCCTACCCTTATTTGGATTGGACTGTAGCTCGCCCATATAACTTTTGGCACCGCCAGATCAAGCACACCTCGTCAATCGATTGATTCCCCTTCTTCTGCCAGCACACCAACAGCCTGCTTCCAATAAACTAACGCCCGTCAGATTATTTCCGTTGGGCCTTGTTCTGTTCTCCTCGCTTGGGCGAACCGCCTCTCCCAGCTCCTCGCCATCTCTTCGCTTTCCCCTCTGTGCCATTGAGGCTGAATTATCTTCCCTCCAGTGGGATTTTTCTCTTTTCTCGGACTTTGATTTACGCCGAGGCAGCTTCTAGTTCAGCGCAATCAATCCAGGATGTTGCTGTACACGAGACTCGCACCTCCAAAGGTCCCAAAGACGCGATCACGAGCAGGTAAGACAAAAAAAGAAAAAGAACGAGCCTTTTTTTTTCCTCTTTAAAAATTACACTCACAGCGAAATACTCCAATTGCCAATGCCTTATACATCCCCTGCCTAGAATGAACAAGCTAACCAAACGCCCTCATTCTGCTCTCTACAGGATGCAATTATTGGTAAGTATTCCTCCTTCAGACCTCTCCCGCACGGTCGCACAGCAGAGCTAACAAGTGCTTCTCTCCCGCAGTAAAGAAAAGGTACTGTTGATTCCATCCCCAAACACAACCGCTTGCACATGCCGAGGTTATCCTTCCATGTCCCAAATCTCTCGTACTAACCCACAATATAGAAGAAGAAATGCGACGAAGTCCGCCCCAACTGTGCGCGATGCCTCGAGCGACGACAGGAATGTGTCTACGAACCTGTCAAGCCCCGACAACGGCGCAAGCGCGACAGTCTTTCGCTCGATACCACCAAGGCAAATGCTGCACGACCGGACCGGGCCCTGCAGATCCACACACCCCTCTCTGCTGTCTCGATCCAACAGTGGGAGAGCCAGCAGAGCTGGAGGGACGGGATTGATGGGCAAGGCGACGACAGTAGCAGTGACGGGAGCCGAAGGACCGGCGGCATCGAGGCGACCGAGTCGGTCGTGCTGGACGACAGGTTAGGACAGGTGCCCCTGTCAGCGAGCACCGCCCGTAGCGATTTGGAGACGTATTTCACCTCATGGACACCGGCAGATACCACAGCTGTCTTCTCTCCCATCACGACGACCACATTTGACCTTGCGAGCCTCGACGGGTGTTCAGCCCCTCATGACAACGACAGAGATGTGGAGGAAGTCATTCGCCGGGACTCGGCCGCAGTCGCAACCGCCCTCACCCTTACCCACAACCATCACCATCCTCAAGAACCAACACCGTTCCTCGAATTCTGTTCGCCCTCCTTTGCTGAATTCTCCGGTCGGAAGAACCGTCGCTTCCTTGTCGATCACTTCTGCAACGTTCTCTCCCATCTCATCGTCTTTCGAGAAGAGAACGGCAACCCCTTCCAACAGCTTGTCCTTCCGCTTTGCCACCGAAGTCCGGCGGTCATGGATGCCGTCTATGCGCTAGCTAGCGCTCATCTCGAGTTTCGCGGTGTAGATCCAGGCGAGAAAAGTGACATTTTCCATGGCAAGGCAATTCAAGAGCTGGCCGGGCTCATTGAGCGCGGAAGCAAACAAAATCACGAGAATCGGAATGAGCTCCTGGCTGCAATCATGTTGATCGTCTATTATGAAGTGGTATGTTTGCCAATGGCTGTCTTTGAGAGCTCTAGCTCTCCCCCAAGCCTTTATGACAATAAGCTAACGTTGGTTATCTTTACAGTTGGTCCAGCGCGGGCGGTCAAATATTGTGGATGGTCACCTGAAGGGCGCCATGACCCTGATCAACAATTCCGAGGCGAGCAGCGACCCAACAAGTGTCTTTCTAGAACGAGTACGTAGCTACACAAAACCCCTTGCTTCCTGTCCTACTTTGCTGACTATTTGGCCCAGGCCTTCGGTTTCTACGACGTCATTGCTGCATTGTCGTTCGGCACCGCACCGCTCTCCCCTGCCCCTGGCCGAGGACAGCTCTCTCCACTCCCAGCCCTCGACCCACGAGGTGCACCCTCAGCTTCCTCCAGCGTAGACACCCTCCTTGGCATGGCTACGACCCTCTGGCCCATCATCCACCGCCTCTCCACCCTGGTAAGCCTCAAGGCCGAGCTCGAGACTGCCACCGCCCAGGGCCAAGTTTCCAAGGTTGCCGTCCTCCGCACCGAGCTTGAGACGACCACCGCCGCCATCCAAGTCGCGCTTACCCAATGGCAGCCCGTTCTCCCAGCCGAGGACGTCTCGTCATCCTCAGAGCCAGAGACCCTTAAAGAACGCTCACGCCTGCGCAGCATCGTCAACAATGCGCACGCCTACCGCCACTCGGCGTTTGTGTACCTTTACCGCACGATCCGCAAGTACCCGCGGTCGCATGCGCTAGTGCAGCAGCATACTCGCCTGAGCCTACAGCACTGCGTGGGAACGGTGAGCAATGAGGGGCCCATGAGTGCGCTGCTATGGCCGCTATTCGTCGCGGCCTGCGAGGCAACGGACGAGGGGGACAGGGACCTGGCGAGGCAGTCCTTTGTGGCCATCGACAGGCGGCAGGGGATGGCGAACATTGACCGCGCGTGGACGGTTGTGCAGGAGGTGTGGAGGCGGGCGGACGATGAGGAGAAGGAGGAGGAGGCCATGATGGCGGCGATGATGTTGATGCGCGATGTGGCGGGTGATATGGCCTCCAGGAAGCCGGGAGAAGTCCCAGATGGGGCGATGCTGATGGCGGAGAGGAACGGCATGATGATGAGAGGCGCTGGTGTTGACTTATGGCGCAGAGTCAGTCGAGACATGGGACTGACGATTGTTTTTGGATAAAAGGAGAGGGCTTCTTTTGATAATGGTTTCGGAGCATAGCGGTTCTGGTGACGGGGTGGGTTGAGATACAAGGTCGGTCTAACACTGAGAACAAAGCAGATCATGGAGCTATTTGGTTGATTTTGGGCAGCATCTTAGTGCTGGTATACAGAGAAAATCTGGATGTGGGAGGTGTAAGTGGAAATGGTAAAATTGCATTTCTGGTTTTGAAATTGAAATAGGGCGAGTCAATTAATACCCAACAGATATTGAAAATAAAGCACATTGTTTACAACCTGGCCATCTCTCGGCAGCATCGCCTCATCTTCGCTTTCATTTGGTCATCCCGTTTCCTAAGATGTCTCGGAGAAAAGATGATCTGACAATTATGCCCTAGGCGCCTGAACCGCCTCTTCATTGTTGGGAACCGAAACCTGATACTCCAACGGCAGCTTCACAGCCTTGCCGGGCTCCAGATACACCAGCCACTGCACCTGTCCCCCCTTCCTCAAGTGCGCCGACGCCCGCCCCCACGCCTTATCCTCGTCCTTGAAGCTCCTGCCGGGCACCCCCGTCGGCTTGCTCTCGCCGTCCATGACCAGGCCCTCGGGCTGCAGCAGGTCGACGCGCAGCCGCTCGTCCTCGGCGACGGGGATCTGGTCGAGCACGAACAGCTTGGTGGCCTGCGCGGTCCAGGTCCGCTTGTTCTCGAGCCGCACGCACCGCTCGTACACCTTCACGTCGTCCTTGGCGAAGAAGCCGCGCGTGGCCTTGCGCACCTCGGGCGGCGGGTAGGCGACGGTGATGGCCGGGTCGACGCCGAGGTTGAGGTTTAGGTGCTCGCCGACGCTGCAGCGGCCGAGGGGCACGCGGCCGAGGAAGCTGCCGTCGAGGGAGACGCCGGCGAGACCGCGGGTGAGGTTGATCTTGCTGTCGTTCTGGAGCTTGGCGCTCAGGTAGGCGGCCGGGCGGTACTTGGCCACGATGGTGTGGCGGAAGGGGACGTTTGGGAAGGCGATGCGGGCGACGCGCTGGCTGGTCGGGGTGGACCTGGGCGCGAGGGTCTTGAGGCCCGGGAGGTCGTAGGTTGTGGTGAAGCCGGTCTGGTCGATGAGGGACTCCTCGAAGCTGAGGCGGGAGTCGTCGCGGCCGACGGTGCCGGGGTCGGAGAGGGCTGCGTCGTCGAAGGGTGATTGCTGGTCAGGCGCCGGGAAGGCTTGGGGCTGTGGCTGGGGAGGGGTGTTGGAGAAGTTGATGACTCCCTCTCCTGGTTGCGTTGCCTGTATCTGTGCTTGTATCTGCTGCAATGCTTGGTGTTGCGGCTGGAATGCCTGTTGTTGTTGCTGCTGCTGCTGCATCGCTTGCATTTGAGCTTGGCCTTGCGAGCCTTGCACTTGCTGCGACTGGACTGGTCCTGTCCGCGGCATACCTGCTCCCTGCCCGCCCTCCTGTCTCGCCATCATTACGCGCTTCTTGTTCTGCTGCTCCAACAACATAAGCTGCATTTGATAGTCTTGCATCTGCTGGTTAGGCCCGCCCATATATGGCCCAGCTCTCCAAGCCCCCGGGACAGGTGGGTGAGTGTTGGATGAGGGATTGTCGATGCCAAACATTACAGTCCTTGGCTTCATATCCGACCTAGGGTGCTGTGACTCCCAGAATCTTGAGCGCAGCTCGACTTCCTCGCGGCTCTTAACGAGGGGGTCGGGCCCGTAGCCATCACCCTTAGGCTTGAGGATGATATTCCAGGGCTCAAGAGTAGGAGCTGAGTCCACAAGACCTGAGAATGCTGCCTGCGATGTGGAGAGGGTAACCTTGCACCTCTCCCAGGTCTCAGAGGTGGTATTGGTGATTTGCGCATCAAAGCAGAGGATGCCGGTGCAGTTCGTAGTATCGAGCTGGATATCGTAGCTCGGCTGCCAACAAGCTGCACCGGTAATGTACGAGAGGATCAAGTCGCAGCTCTGCCACATCACATCCTCTGGGGCCACCGACTCGCCCTTTGGGGCATTCTGAGGGATCTCCCAGTCCTTCTCGCCCATGGACACGTCGACACTAGACGGCGCAGGAGTGGCGATGCCAACCTCAAGCTTGATGTGCACGGCGTAACAGTACTTGGGCCAGAAGCTCTCCCTCTCTCCTCGGATGCGGTTCTTCTCCTTGACACGTTCTTGCTCTCTCAACTCCTTGTTGCGCCGCTCAACACTCTTGCGCTTCCGTATCTTGGCTGTCTCACGGTTGGCGCGGGTCTTCTCTCTCTCATGCCGTTTGATCAGCCGAGCGCGAATGGCCTGCGCCTTCTGCAGCTCTGGCTCGAGCTTGCTCTTGAGCTCTTGAGCTTCGAGGCACTCTTGATGGGCCTTGATGCGCTCGCCCTTGTAGGTGTCCATTGCTTTCTCAATATCGATGTTGTGCTTGGGGTTGAGCGAGTTGTAGTAGCCATTGAGATACCTCTTTCGGAGCTCAGTAGACTTCACGACCTCGTCGGCTATCTCGACCTGGCCGTTGAGCTCTGTCACACGCGCTTTGGCTGCTATGAGCTCTGGGCTCTCGCTGACCTCGACGTCTTCAACTTCCGACTCCTCCTCCGACTTTTCCTCGTCGTCAGAGTCAGGGTAGACGTCAGCAAACAGTTCATGGTTGGGCACGGGCTCAATGCTGATGTCGACGATGGTGGCTGCGCCGTTGCCCTCGACCTTGATCGAGTGCTCGTCGACGGTAGGGGTAAGGCCCAGGATGGTGATCTCATTGGTACCAGGGCGCAATGGCACGTCTCGTATATCACGGGAGACCTGGGCCTTTGTAGGGAACAGAGTCACCGACCTGGTGCTCAGGTCACGAATGTTGTACTCGACTCTGGAGATGGAGTCCATAATGATTGGCTCGGCAAGGGCAGTGGTTGATGCGCCAAGTGTTCCAGCAAACCTAAGTCACAAAGAATAGATGCTGTACGTGTAGGTGAGAGTGACTGAACCAATTGCTTCGATGAGTCAAGGTACAGGAGAGAAGAGATGAAGGAGATGGACGGAACGCCCTCGATAGGATGGAGAGGGGGAGCATGCCGCCCATTTAAACAAAACCATCTTGCCCAAAATCAACTGGCGACAAGGCGCTCCAGGCATCTGGTCTGGTGCTTGGTGAATGCCTCGCGGGTCGCAGCAGATTGCCTGAGAAAGGCGACAAGCATCGTCAGACAGACCAATTGGGAGAGCCGATTCTGAATGTTTGACCAGTTTGGTTACCCTATACCACCTGACAGTGGCACCATACCTCATTGGGTAATTTTTCAATCATGAACCCCTGCAACGAACTAAATCGGTATAGGTCGTGTGGGTCTGCGTGGGTCTGATGTCTCTAATTGTTCTGACTCTGTTCCATGATGCGATTAAACAAAGTATGTGTTTTTCAACAATTTGTTGGAATATTTGCTCTCCTCTTAGTGTATTATTGATTACAATGGTACAGCCACCCCTGACTTCGGGTGGACAACATCCCGCAAACTTGGATCGAGCCTTGGCCTCACACCAGCATAGACAATGGTTTGGAAATTCAAATATGATGGAATAGTCAAGAACAAATAGAGTCGTACATCTCCCATCACAGGTCTCCTACCTTACGTTTCTACTTTTCTCGTCTAAGTTCAGCTACGAAGAAAGTATAATTAAAGCCACCGCCCAGCAGAGCCCTCGCCCCAGGCAAAAACCAACGGCTATCCTGTTATAGTTCGAGGACTGTTGACTCATATGTTGCACCTTACCAAGTCATTTTCAACACCATGGGAGATATCCGAGTTAATTGGAGGCCAAAATCCTCAAGATGTCAAAGCCACGGAAACCTTGAAGTCTGTTTTTTCGAACCAAAAGAATGAAGAAATATAGTTTCAAGTAACAAAGGCAGGTTTAAAAGAAACATAACACCTCTGATCTTCTGCTCTAGATTCTCACTCACTCTCCCATCATACTCACTGACTGTATTCCTCATCTCTCATTTCAATTTCTTCCGCAATATCATACTGACTATCGAACTACCGTTTGTGGCCATAATCAAAATCAAGCTCGTGATGGAGCGGGTTCACGAACTAGTCAACTCCGCTAGGGACTTCATACATGAACATCGACCTTTTAATGGAGGGACCGATGACGAAACCAAGGAAGAACCCGGCCCTGCGCAATCTGGACTTACCGATCTCTTCCCCTTGGACGAAAATGCTTACCCGGAAAACCCCAAATTTGACAATCGCTTCAATGGAGGTACACTGTACATGACCATGCGCCCAGTGACAGGGCTGGAGAGGCTCGCCACCTGGCAGGCGGAGATGGAATTCTACGTCAAGGACATGGAATCTCTCATGCTAAACGGGCTGCACTGGTCCGAGGCCAACGTGGAGAAAGCGGGCGGGTGCATCATGGTCCCGTCAGACAACATGCCCAACCTACCACGATCCCTGGGTTGGTTGTTCGGCCGCCGCTACCTGCTGAAGGACCTGGGCGACGACCCCAAATGGAGGGCCGCGCTGTGGATCTATGGACGGACTTGTGCCGAGCTGTTGCAGCTGAAGCTCGACGACCTCTCTGTTGAGTTGGTCCGGCGTGCGAAGGCCATTGCCCCGGGTATGGGCGAGGTCTATAAGTTCGACCTGGCTCGAGAGGACGGGTACAATACAAACGAGTTGTATGGGCGCAGGCCGCTGGAAGGGTGGTGGCCATGGCCAAAGGAAAATCAATTGAAACCACTGGAGTTTAACTGTGCAGCTATTATAGACGACAGTTCTTCGAATATTGCAGCATTGTAAACAAAGAGGCCGGTGATAACTGTCAGATTAGTGGACCCAAGCATAGCGTTATGATTTCATGGATGTGCGATTAGATACATATTCAATATCTGAAATTGATTGAGCCTTAAGATTCAGGTATAATTTGGTGATGTTTACGTTTCAAAGAGCCCAGTTTCATCCATATGAGTACACTTGAAAGGGCTCAAATGGAAACTCCATTCACTCTGGTTAATATCAGTCGAATATATGTTCCAGATTTTTTGTGTATTCTCCCCGAATGAAGCGACTCATCTCCTTAATCCGTGGTAGGTTCGAAGCTCGGAGGGAGACTGCTCTTGGCCTGACGGGAACAGATGCTTGGCACTCGGATGCTGGACCGTACCTGCCTCAGTAAATACCAATGGCACTTCCCTCTCCTCCCTCTGTATGACATAATCCGATTGAATATTCTGCTGTCTTTTGCTTGAGACCACCGCCAACAATTCTCCCAACAGCCGACGAACAAACCCTGCCGCCAGAGATCCCGTGCGATATCGATGCAATGTACGACATAGCTCGGTTTCATAGCGGGAGAATGCGGGGCCGTTGCGGCAGCAGAGTGTGGGGATGCGCCGTCTGTCTGGGCTCTACTCGTGTCAAAACTCGCAGGGTTCTGATCCCAGACGGCAAAGTAATTGCGACAGCACGCAATATTGACAGTTAGCCGTGGTGCCATCCCACTCACACCGAGTCATTCAAGCCATGGCTCCTCCTTTCTGCGTCCACCGAAGTAGTAGGCGCCCCGCGAGCTCGCTTCCAGCCTCCTCCACCCAACCGCCCTGCCTTCACCTAAAGTCAACGCTACCCTTCGACGCGGCAATAACCGCGGGAATTCACCAGGTCCAATGCACGGTAGGGCCGCGCGGACATCGAAATCACGACCTGACGGGATAGGGGGGACACACCAAGTTGTTGGCTAGCAAGGCTAGTTGGGCTTGCGAGGGTGTGCTGCCATCGCCACCAGATCTGCGCCGTGGTCTCACTGTGATTGCACTCATCTATTTTCTTTTTTGGCAGCTTACCAACCAATTGAATCGGCGGGTGCTAAGAGCCATCACACCGAGAGCAGCCTGGACAGCGTGCAGAACACGACATTATTGCATGCCGGAGATTTAGAGAAAAGAAAGGGTCTTGCTCCGGGGGGATGGCCATATCATACCCACCAGGCAGGGGAGAAAACAGCCCCGGTTTCCAAGAAAAGAAAGCAAACAGCATTCTAAAGCAGCGACGAGTCGGACCAGCTGCTCCACTCCCATGCTCCGTCTTGATCTTTACCCTTCCGTTTCCTACGACTCTGGGTGGCATCCTGACAGGAAACCAAGGCTGGCCCCGTTATGCTAGTTCGCAGGTTCGCAACCCTCAACAAAAAAGAAGCTACCTGCTAGTTGCGATTAGTCCAAGCTACTAGAACAGCCGGTCGGCGATTGCTTGCTTCTGTCGTCTAAGCTAGAAAGGAGGTAAGATTGCCGCCGGGACCCCGGGGGGATCAACAGCCCATCCTCCTAAACAGGAGGTGATGGACGGCTGCTCTTAACAGTGAGTGCGTTAATAGAGGTGCAGATTGGGTGTTGCGTTGCCCAAACCCATGGTTAGACAGCAAGCATGCTCTGCCGTTGCACACCCGAAAGCACCCTATCGCTGGGTCCTGATTTCAACGCCCTGCGATGGAACCGTTTTGATTGCTGCCTACTCATGCAAGTGCATCCTATGAAACCCAAGCAGACGGTGCCTATTTGTCTTCTTTGCATGTGGCTTGCTTTAAAAACACATGGTAGGAATGCTCGGATTGCCGCATTAGGCATTCCCCTCCAGAGCGGCTAGAGGGAATCATTCAGGTCTAACAGAAAAAATGAGACGATGAATCACGAGGACAGCCGAAGCGGCAGCAATGGCGAGAGCAGGTTAAAGGATAATAGGCTAAAAGAGGACCATTGATGCGGGAGGACTAGCGACAGGTGCCCTGCCTTGCTTCGTCCAACAGGCTTTCATGCGCCGCTTATTAGTGAAGTGGTGGTTATGCCATGTTCGTTCGGTTGCCACCACCACCATCACCAAGCAAGCAAGCAGCCCCGCGCCAGTTCCTTGCCCCCCAGAGTCTCAGGGTGATACAGAGTAGAGAGGTGGTCATCAAACGAAGGTTTCTTATGGCGGGGTTGAAAGTGCTGGTCCTACACACACCGTTATTTGGGAGGAAGGTTTGCTCGGAGATTGGTTGCGTACGCCTACTGGTGCAGCCCCAGCCATCGCGCTAGACTCCAGGTTTCTCCCACCCAGATGATCATATGATCAAAGATTCCTTCTAGCAAGGCCATACTCGGGTAAGATGTCACCCCGCGATCGGATGGCTTTGGCTTGGGTTTGAGAGCAATGGTCCACCCCAGATTCTGCAGCTTCGAGAAGAAGGGGTCAAGGTGCTCCCATTGAGATGGTTGGGCTGTAAAGCACGATGCGCCTTTGCATTCCTTCTCATACTGAGTGCTTGCCAAGTGTCCACTGATATCTGTACACGATGGTGTACAGCAGGGTTGCTTGACTGTTGTTTCAACAATCCGGTGTTGCAGTCGCTCTTCCGGGTCAATAATAATCGCTACTATATGTGTGCGGTATATTGGCTTCCTGCGCCCGCCCGTGATGTCCCTTGGATGACAAATTATTACCATCAAGTGTGACTTAAGTGTTAAACGAAACTGCTCTACATGGCCGAGTTCGATCTAGCCAAGCTTCTTCCACCGAGATGAGGACTCAATCTATTACTGTTGGACATTACTAAGAGGCAGCTCCCAGCACATGGCCAGCAAGGGGGGACAGGCATTAGGGCGTGGAGAAGGAGAGAGAGGATCTAACCGGGAGAGTCGGGCACGGCATGGGCAGAGAATGCAAGTTTGGAGGATACATATTGATACTGAGCCAGTTGTTAGCGAGGTGAGCAGTCAGATCGGGCCCTTAAAGCGCCTCCCCAGAAAGTTGGAGACGGCACCCATCTAGCTCAATTCAACGCTAGCTTGAAAGTGTCACCTGGCCCGCGAATCCTGCACCTTGCATTTGCCAACTGCTCTGTAAAAGTGGGCTGGCAGCGAGCTGGGTGACAGGAGGGAGAGGATGAGATGGAGTGATGTGATACCGAGGGCTGGCGCATCTGTCTCGTTCACACTTGATCCTGGTGCTGCTCTAGCTCTGCCCAACTCTGGCACGGTGACACTGCAGCGAAGGGTTGCGCTACAGCTGTCACAGCCCAGGGAGCTGCAGCCGGTGTGCAGCACCCTGTCCAGAAGCCTCCCCGCTGTAACCCAGTGCTAAGCTTCCTGTAGCGTGCCCTGAAGGCCCAAATCCTCCTCCCTGTCGTCCTCGGGCAAGCCACGCTCGTCGCCGCCTCATTCATCCTCCTGCTCTCAATCAAACAGCTCCTCCCATCCATCCGCCAGCTTTCGTCCACACATGCCTTGCCTCTGC
The DNA here is from genome assembly GCA_026958235.1 of Clonostachys rosea. Taxonomy (NCBI): domain Eukaryota; kingdom Fungi; phylum Ascomycota; class Sordariomycetes; order Hypocreales; family Bionectriaceae; genus Clonostachys; species Clonostachys rosea. Next base: position 1,960,279 of record CP110207.1, read on the forward strand.
CCACCCCTACACCATACCCGACCAGCCAGCCAAACTGCTCGTCGGCCATCCAGCCCGACTCTTGCTGCTACTCGCTCGCTTGTCGGCCCTAGCTGTCGTCGTCGATAAATGAATAATCCGGTCCTCCACCGGGGCGAGCCGCCCATTTTCCACTGACCTTCTCCGCCCCACCAAGCTGTCTTCCATTGCCCATCATCGTGAACACCTCCCTCCCTCGACACACCTCTTTTCTCCCCAATCAAGCATCCCTTCCGCCATGTCGGCGGACGTGATTCTTTGAATTGTCAACCTCTGCAGCTGATCCGGTTGCCCAAGCGCCCGGCTCTAAGCGCCTACCTAATACCAGTGTCTTTTTTTTTTCTTTTTCCCCCGTTCTGTTTCTGACTGTTCATGACCCGTTTTGATATCCATCTTGTCAACCCTGCTTAATCCATCCATCCGCAAACAAAACCCTCGGTGCGACACAGCCAATCCCATCTCGACTCTAGCTCGACGCTCTTTCTCAGCCAAGGCTCCCCGTCCGCGCACCATGATCGACGAACCATGGCGACAACCTTAATGAACAAGAAGTACGATGCCGACCCTCCTCCGCCACCCAAGCAAATTCGTTTCGTCAACAACCAGGGCCAGCCTCCCTCGAAGCGCCGTCGAATCACTGCTGCGTAGGTCTTCTTCACCTCTCCTTGTCTCACCCGCCACCACATGTTCGAAGACCTTGGCAGTCGTGCACCACCATTGGGCATTGGTCTACCTCATCACATGTCAGGGTTGCCGTCGCTAGTAATAGGGAGGGACGAACAGATCATGAGCTAACCATGCCTCGGCTTTCCTCTCCTGCAGATGTCTAACATGCCGCCGACGAAAAACGAGATGCGCCGGCGAGCGACCCAAGTGCTCTACGTGCACAAAGAACGGGCACAAATGTCTGGGGTACCCGGAAGAGAAGAAAGAGGGAGGTGATACGGGGGACGGCAAAGTCGACGACTACGAGGAGAGGCCCGACGTCGAGGACAGTATTGAAGAGGACGACAAGAAGCCAAAGAAGCTGGCCAACATCATCACCACGCAACAGTCGCATCGCAGGTCCGGCCCTGCCTCGTCGCCGCAATCAAGTACCCGACCGTTCGCAAACCAACATGGCAACGCAGTGTCTCCGACGGTGCCCAACAAAGCGTCGGCATCACCCACGATGCTAACCGCGCCGACAGCTGCGAGCTCAGCCCAACCCATGCCGGCTCAGTCGATGGCGACGCACAACTCCCTCACATCGGAAGACCCAGGGTCCCCAAGCATGCGCCGGAGCATGAACCACAGCCATCGGGTGCCATACTTCCGTTACTTTGGCCCCACGGCCATCGTTCCGGGATTCAAGCAGATGGTTGTATCTGTTCGGGACCGGCGTCGCTCCACCAATGGCTCACACTCGGGTGCGTCGCCGCTGTCGAACCCCAGCGGCATCATGGGGAGCACCTCGGCCGCCGACAGCGACGTCATTCTAGATGACCCTCCGATATACGACCCGAACGACCCCGGGCCGGTTAATCCCTTCATCCTGAGCCTGGCCAGGACGTTCTTCCTCCATCTCGGGTGCAACTATCCATTCTTACAAGAACGAAACTTCATGCGACTGGTCAGGGAGAAACGGGCCGAACCGATTCTAGTCGACGCCGTGTGCGCGCTGGCAGCACGTTTCTCGGACTCGCCCATCCTCACCGGCGGCAACGAGAAAATGCCCAAGACGGAGCGAGGACAAGCGTATGCCCATCGCGCAAAACGGGCGACCGTCGACACCTTCCCCTGCCCAACTGTCGCTGCTGTTCAGGCATGTTTGCTCATGGCTTACGAAGGATTCGGTGCCAATCAGGATAGTGCCCTGTGGATGTACCTTGGCCTGGCCATACGAATGGCGATAGACTTGGGGTTGCAGAAGCGAGTGGGTGTTCAGTACCAGGGCGAGCATGATCCTTGGAACACCCAGCAGCGCACGCGAAATCTTCTTGGGTACATCACCCCTGACGACTCCAAACCTCAGAGCAATCCGCCCTCTCAGGAGGAACAAAGGGAGCTAGAGCAAGAGCGCATTGATACTTTCTGGACTGTGTTTGTCTTGGATAGATTTATCTCTTCCGGTACCGGTCGTCCAGTAACCCTGCGTGAGGATGATTATGATCTCCAAGTGCCGGAGCTGGGGCTTCTGCCCGGAACTGCGTGGCCGAATCCCTTCCCCGTGTTCCTCGAGATCATCCATCTGTATGGCCGTGTATCAGATGTTCTAAACAATATCCAGGATCTAAGTGATCTCACACGTGAGAAGTGGCAGAAGCTAATCACCATGGAAAGCCGCCTTACGAAGATGTACAAGAGCTGGGACTCACGTCTTCAGTTCAATGTCACCAATTTCAAGGCCTACCTAAGCGCCGGTCAGGGCACTACGTTCATCTTGCTACATTTCTGGTTTCATGCTTTGTTCATTGTTCTCCATCAACCAACTTTGTTGACCCCGTTCGGCGAGCTTCGAAGCGAGCTTCAGCTGTTGCCTGACAGCCGTGAGCTCAGCATGAGCAGTGCAAAGACGATATGTGATATCCTCGCTTTTGCAGATCTAATAGACCCCCACAGCTTCATTGGCAATCCGTTTACAAGCCAGCCGATCTACATTGCTGCTTGTGCGTTCTTGATGGAGTCGAGCGCTTCCGCTTCAGAGGACCCGTCCCGAGAAGGTTCACCGCGGCTCAAAGAGCGATCGCTGCCGTCAAACGTCAACCACGTCAACCATGGCAATAATGGAAAGCAAAAGTCGCGACACTCTTTGTTGGCATCGGCGGCAAATCAAAACTACCAGCAATGTTATAGATCATTAGAGCATCTCCAGACGTACTGGGGCGGAGTGAAATATATCCTCACGGCGTTGGATCAGAAATCCAAGGGAATTTGGGACTGCGAAACATTTACTTCAGAAGAATATGAAAGCACAAGGATGGCACGGACTGAGGCCATCAATGGCCACCTCAGATTCGATGCTCCCACATCTTCCCCAACAGTACCAGGTCCCCCCATCGCGTGGAGCCTGGCAGGCACGGCCAATTCACCCAGTTCGAGCTTGACACTGATGTACCAGAAATCGAACACAAACCCTGCTGGCCGTGAGATAATATCCCCACAGCGGCAGAAATCAGGCAACAAACCGATTGGCAATCCAATGGATGCCTCAATGAGGCAGTCGGTCCATGCAGCCACAGGCATGTTCCCGCCCCCGATACTCCAGGCCACCCCGTCGGCGGCCAAGGGCTCCCCTGATCAGCAACAGGCTTCTCACCCCGCAAGGCCGAGCCAACGTGGTCAGACTGTGGTCAAATTCGAAGGCTTGTCAGGCGAGACTGAGGTGGACAATATGTACCCATCACACCACTTCGCAGCCTCGAGTCAAGCACAGCAGTCAAGCAGCATGGAAGCATACAACACCTCACCACCGAACACGATGGCAGATGGAAACCATGCGGCAAATCACGGTAGTACCACCGGCAGCATATACTATAGCCAAGGCATGCCATATCATCCAGGCTGGGGCACCACTACAGGGAACATGGATGCCTTCACATTCGACAGTCAGGACATTGACATCGGTGCCTTGGGTCTTGAACAGCCAGGTCTCATGGGAGCCTGGCTAGACTATATCCCACCAGACGATGTGTTGGGCTTGTTCGAACATCACGATATGGGGCACGGCGGCCAAGGAGGACCACCTCCAGGGGGTCCATAAGCATGCCTCTAATCAGGTGTTCTTCTCTTTTTATTTCCTTTTTTAAACGAATTGTTATTTAATGTTTCCTCAGGGAGGAGGGAACGGTTTGATGTATTGAAGGTAGTAGTTCATGGGAGAACCGGAGGCGTATGAGGATTTGCAACAACAGCACACGACCTGGCGTTATACTATGGCATGATTCGGGAGAAATGATCGGTTTCCTATGTTTTTTCAATCTTCTAGCTTGGGAATGGCAGGAATTTAGGATACGGCACGCGTGTCGACTATGTTTAGGGAACGACCAAAGACAAAAAAAGGGCGAAGGTAGTTTGCGATCAGGAGCAGCGATGCTCAAATACCATGCGAGACTCTTGGGCAATACGTCTCCTCCAGTTACGTTTCTCGCCCTTGTTGATTGTTACTTTTGTTTACATCGTGGCTACTTATGATGATCGGCCGGGATATTTTTCTGCCTTGTTGGATTTGGGCTTGTATAATGAGCGACTGGATGGGCGGATTTTTCTTTTCTTTCAGAGTGGAAGACGACTGGGGTGCATGGATTGACTGTATGCGGGTTTCTTTTCAGCGAGCATTGCCTGGGTTCTTGTTCCACCAGGCGTTGATTAGGGGAGAGTGTATATGGTGTACGGACTGTTTGATTAAACGCTGGGGATTCTGGAAGATTGTCTCTATATGGTGTGTCATAGCCAATGTGTCTAATTAGAAATCATATCTGTGCCTGGGCTCTCGTATGATTTGTGAGGGGATCTGTGATTTCTGGTACCCCTTCCAAGGGATGGAAGTAGGTGGTGTGGATTTGACAATGTCATGAACACAAGTCTTTTTAAAAGTGTCAGAGCCTCCAAAGTATAGCACAGAGCCAGTCACTAGGCAAACTTGATAAATATCATAGGGAGCTATCTAAAGGTAGTGATTCGGAAAATGAGGTTGAAGGAGGAGTTGAGGTTGGACGAGAGCATGTGTATAGGGTAGCAGAAAGATCAGGGAAATAACTTGAGGTTCTCTCCTTTGAAAGCTATGAACAAGCCTACCATAACTGGGATTATTGTTCTAGCCTAGAATTTATGGCCTTCAGCCATGCCGCCAGCTTGCATCATACAACCACCTTGTAGGTGCTATCTGAACACTCTCCGTTCGGCCAGTCTGGGGTAGAACGAGGGCTACTAAGTGGTGGGTCGCTCAGATGGTTTAGGCCTATCAAACGCAGACAGACTACACAAGGCTGAGGCACAATTTCAACGACTCAAGAACAGTCTCAACTCGCAAATCTCACTCCAACCCGCCCAATTGCCCAGATCAGTCACTCCAAATCACCCATACTCATAATACAGTAATTTAAGAAGTGAATTGACCCCTCCACCGCCCCCCATGCGGCCTCTCCGTCACCTGGGGCGCCGCTCCATCCTCCCCCCCCCTCCCCATTCCCCCTTCACCACCCCCCTCACATCATCACGGCCCTTCAGCGAATCCGCCGCGGCCAACCCCTCAAACAAGACCCAGATCTACGTCTCCCGCTCCCACGATCCCCTCACAAACCTCTCCCTCGAGCACCGCCTCCTCCAGACCTCCCACCCGGACTCGACCGTCCTCCTCCTCTACACCAACCGGCCCTGCGTCGTCGTCGGCCGCAACCAGAACCCCTGGCTCGAGGTGAACCAGGCCCGTCTGGGCCCCCAATCCCACATCCAGCTCGTCAGGCGGCGCTCGGGCGGCGGGACCGTCTTCCACGACGAGGGCAACGTCAACTTCAGCGTGATATGCCCGCCCAAGGCGTTCCACCGCGACACGCACGCGGAGATGGTGGTGAGGGCCCTGGCCGCGCTGGGGGAGGGACGCGCGCGCGTGAATGAGCGGCACGACATCGTCGTCGACAGAGGAGATGAGGACGAGGTCAAGACGTTCAAGGTGAGCGGGTCGGCGTACAAGCTCACGAGGCTGAGGTCGCTGCACCACGGGACGTGCCTGCTGCGGAGCCCCGGGCTGGCGCACATCTCGGGCCTGCTGAGGGCGCCCGGGGAGGCGTTCATCAAGGCGCAGGGGGTGGACAGCGTGAGGAGTCCCGTCGCCAACGTGGGCGTCGAGCCGGCGGCGTTTGTGGACGCGGTCGTGGCCGAGTTCAGGAGCATGTACGGCGGGCAGGCGGTGGAGGTGGATGAGTTTGGGGAAGAGGTGCTGGGGGTCGAGAAGGTGAGGGAGGGATATGAGGAGATGAGGGAGAGGGCGTGGGTGTACGGGCAGACACCGCGTTTCGTGCTGTCGACGGAGGCTACGGAGGACGATCCTAGGGAGAGGCCGGCGGTGCCGTTTGAGGTGAGTTTGGGTTTTCAATCTGATAGTCAAGGAGTCTGGACACGGCTTTTCGATTCTTTGAAAGAGAAAGCTGGCTTGAGGATTTCTTCATGGCTTGACTTTGAGGCTATCTACTTTAGTTGCTAACAGTTTCGCAGTCCAAGCTCTATATCGAGGCCAAGCGTGGCATCGTCAACAAGCTAACACTCAACGGCACGTCTCTAGACTCCCCGTCCATCGTGGGCGCCTCCATCTGGGAGATCTCGGACTGGGCCACTCGGCTCCGTGACGCCGGCTCCGGGGTCGACGACGTGCGGGAGGTGGGAGCCTGGCTCGACGGCGTCCTCGCAACACAACCATGAGCTGGGAGCGAGAAGCCGACGTGGAACCTACGTAATGTATGTGGAGATATCCAAGCCTCGCAGGACGATGTGGTGTATGTACGCGCTGCAGCGTTACGCGTGTTCCGTCATCCCGCCTGGCCACCCCCTACAATGGATGAACGTGAACGTCAGCTGGACCCCGGGGTGTGATGTACAGGTTCAAGGCCCAAGGAGATAGAGGAGCCTCGCAAATACGAACAAGAAGACGGGGGACAATGGACGTTTCATTCAACTGGTTTTGGGTGGCTGCCTAGCGCAGGCAGGAGGAAAGTGATCGTCAATACGAGCGGCCTGTAACATACAGCACCGGCACTGGGCTTCTTTCACTGTCTCACTTCCTCCCCCCGGCGACAGGTGATTTTCTAAAAGCAATATATACGTAAACGGACGTGCGGACAGTGTAGATTTGATGGATGGATGGGCTGGTGGAGCAGCAGAAACCGCATGGATCAATAGGGTTCCATCCGGAGGGGACGTGGGCGAGAATCATGCTCCTCCCTGGGTGGTGTTCGCGCGATATGCAGAACGGGATGTCGCTGCAGGTAAACTCCTCGCCGTCAGGCGGGCTCGGCGATCAAGGGATTCTCGTTGCCCCCCGATTATCAGATGCAAGAAATAGGTTGAGAATCGTAGGGTCCTTCTTGAGGTCGATCACATGGGGTAGCATCCTGTCGTAGCGCTACCCACCATCTTCTTTCTTGTTGCCTCTGTTCTGCTACATTGTTTGTAATGATAGGCAAGCTCTCGGAGATTATGGGACCGCACACTCTCGACCGCGCTCTGTCGGGGGAGGGGTGGTATGTCGAGAGGTCGACGTTGCGCCTTGGGGTGATAGTTATCTCACACAGTGTGGCATTACAAAGCAGGTTTTCCGTACACTTAGCCAAAGAGCGGACATGGTGATCAACTTCATTTTACTTGTCTTACGCATATGAGAGTGGCGGCCCCAACAGCAGCTAGCTCTTACACATAGCAGGAATAGGGGGAGGCCATAACACCCACCATGAAGTCACGATGCAGGGTTCTGTATCCATTCAGGGTAGTTAGAGTAGAAGACGGCGAGGGCCAAGATGGAGAAGGGGGCGGAGACCATTGTTCGAAGACGTGAGATGGTTGCGGAGGAGGGTAGCAGGGCTGTGCCGTGCTTTGTGGATGGATGTAAGCTATGCAAACAGGCTGCGAACTGTTCCCTCCTTTACCCATCCCCATCGCTGGGCATACGATTGGAGGTGGACCATGTGCACAGCAGATGACGCACAGCCGGATAGGCAGGGAAACACGCTGCGACGCAAGCACTCTTCTCACCTTCTTCTTTCTCGGAGTCAGGAGACGAGTCTTCGGACCCGTGGTAGCCTTGCAGAGTCCCCTGGAGGAGGGCAGGAAGGCTGGCCAACTGCTGCATTCCCCTTCCTTGCACTTGGGGCATCCGACAGGTTGGCACTTGCTTACTAGGCCAGGGGGTCAACGACGACGAGGGGTGGTTAGTTCGGGCTCGGTTGACACTGGCGACGAGGGTCCAGATTGACCAGCACGAGGCGGGCGCGAGTAAGAGGCACAGCTGGGTGTCTATCTGCAGCGCTAACCGAGAACCGGACGAGAGTGCAGATGTAGTCTGGATGCTTGTTGGCTCTTGGGCCTGGGGTTGATGAAGGGAGTTCGGGGCATGCCGCCGTCCAACTTGGGCTTGGCCGGGTAGCTGCATATCGACGACGGCCGGCCAGTAGCCCCCAAGCTTCTGGACAATCGTGAATCATTCTGGGAGCTTTCATCACATGTTTCTTACTCGACGGGCGGCATCCTCCGCTAGGGCAGAAATCCGGTACACACACCAGAGCAGGTTGTTGAATGAAGACGCCCGCCCTTCGACGATATTCCAATAAACGAGGCAGAAGGAATAAACGCGAAGTAAGCGTCGAGGGATGAGGATCCCTGAATATCCCCAGACTCCAGCCCATCCGGCGATCGGTCGCTTGCGCTGCGCAGATAGCACGTACATACATCAAGCAGGCATCACGCACGCACATCAGTAGCTGCCAGCTGCCGGTACTTCAGTTTACGGTCATTGATCATGGGGAAAACTTAGAGTAGCATCCTTGCTTCGAACTCACCCCTCCTTCTCGCCTTTGCCATCCGGAAGTCGGGGATTGGCTGGGAGGGTATTGCGGCTAAGATCGGCCAGAAGCTGGGCCAGCCCCAGAAAAAAAACCAAGCCGAAATAGACTGCGCCAACTCTCTTTGGTTATGCGACCAACATGGCCGAACAGGAGAGTTCATACTAACTGTAGGTGGACGGGTGGAGAGGAGCAACTCCTCCGCCATAACTTGGACGATCGTCGATCGCGCTTCAAATACATGGGTAAGCGAGGACTGCGCGATATCTAAGAATCGAGTCACGGAAAAGCAAGAAATGCGAATGCATGACTTAACCACATGAACGGCGAAGCGAAGGCAGGTCAGGATCGTAGGGGCCCTCTTTTCGGTTGGGTTGGGACTCGATCGTGACGTTCAGAAAACTATGCTGCCACCACACCTCGACGCGCATGCACAATTGGGCTGGCTACATGTAGAACGGACGGGGTTCGATGCATGCCAGAAGCGAGCTGCCACAACAAGGCCCGGCGAGCGCCTACGGTTTGCATGTAGCCTCGATCTAAGTACTAAAGAGAGAATTTGAAACACGCTCACTGGGTGCGAGCGCGCAAGCGAGAGGACATCCGTTCTGAGCTGAGCCACCCATGGGGGAAGTGAGAAATGAAGGAATGACGGCATGGAGCGATGGATGGGCGAATACCTGGGGTAAGAACGGTGTGATGCTAATGGACCATGGCCCTTGAGCTCGACGACAGGCGACTAATCATATTCTGGTTGTAATGGTCCCCCGCCCTTCGTCGCAGCCTGGGGTGCATGCCATGTCCTGGACATTTCTGCTCTGCGCATCATGTGTTGGGATTGGCTCCTCCAGGCTTGATTGACCTCGCGGGTGACAGCCCACAAGGGAACATTGGGGATTTGGGAATGAGGTGGGAGAGGATGCGGGAGCTAACTTTGGTTGAAGCAAGCACCGGGCCGGGCAGCGTCGTATTCAATCACTCGATGAGATGAACGAGTGAGAACCCAGCAGCACACACCCACGGCTGCTGTCACACACTTACACATGGTGTGTGTGCGTGGGTGATTGTTGAGTGACGGGTAGCAGGGACCAGAGGCCATGGGCAGGGCGCAAGGGTAAGGGCCAGGGCCATGTATCATAGCGCGAGAGACAAGATGGGAGGAGAGAGGGAACGAGATGGTGGTTTTGGTGATCTCGTCGCATCGTATGGTCGTGCGGTCTTGGCTCGACGTCGCTAGAGGGCCCAGAGTGGTCTTTTGGTCAGATCTCAGAAATCTGTGCGGGCCGAAGACGCCCGAATCAGACGATGAGAGTACCGGCTAGGGCCTTCCTCATGAGAGCCAACCAGGGGGCGGCAGGGGACTTGACGCTTGCTGCTTCAGGGTTTGGCCAAGAGCCAAGCCCAAGGCCATCAACGCGAGAGAGATGCTCTCAGGCTATGTAGCAACTAGCAAAACAAGTGTTAGTAGTGCGTCCCGTACATGCAGACGCTCTCGAGAAGGGTGGTCCCCAAGGTCGCCTGGCTCCTCCTCCGGAGCTGGACGAGGGGGTTCACAGCGGACGGGTGGGATCCCGTAGTGTCGATTGGGTTTGCCTGATTGATTGATATTGGGCACGCCACAGCGTTCAGCGGCTGCCACGTCTTTGCCATGCAGGAACTACATAGTATGCACGGATCGTGGTGGTACGTCGGGAGGGGTTGAAGCTAGGAGACTGGCAGGGTTTTGATTTGTGCCATCTTGCTGAATTCTATTTGCTGCTGGGCGGCCTCCCTATCACTTCTCTCTTCTCCCATCACACGATGTACGTGTCGCCATGTTAGTCGAAGGAGGAGCCGTCCAGTTGCCCAAATGTATTGTGATAGGGCTAGGGGGGTAGCCGATGGATGCGAACAGGATGGAATAGCCATAGAGGCAAAGCAGAGGCCGGCAAATATTTGAGTCTTACCCATGCTCTTTGTTGCAGGGCGATCACCCGTTGTCGCTTGCAACGCTACCTCCCTAGCCCAGCGCACAGTCATGGCTAACTGAGGGAGACCCATGAAGTGCTCGGAAGGAGGATTACCTAGGCGTCGTAGCGCAGTGGGACTGTTCCCTTCCCTCCCTAGTGTGAGTCGAGGGAGCTGGGGAGGTGGATGCGATGTGGGTGGTTGAAGTTGGTCCGTGTCGAGTGCCCACACACAGGGCCTGCATCATGATTCGGGCCAATGTGGTTCTTGGCATTAAATTGTTTGCATGAGGAGGCTAACTGGAGAGGGAGACGAACGTGGATAGATCAGCCATGATCCAGCTCTTTTCTGGGGTGAGCTCATTACTCGATGAGGCGTGCAGCTGAACTGCTACCAGAAACGGACACACGCCAAGGAAGATAAGAAAATATTCATCCATCCATTCCTATGACAGCCAGCTGCGGCTGGTTGGCTGACTGGCTTGAATAGTCTGTCTTCTTGTCTCGTCTTAGCCTATCTCATTTCTAGACAAACGTCAATTGGTGCGTGTGTATGAGGAACAAACAACGATAAGACCGGCACTGCTGCCGGTGGTCAACTTGCTCCATATCATATCATACCTATCATATTATCCAACAGTCTTACTGTACCTACATGTGTACACAGGCCGCGTGCCGTGGCTTTGAGGGTGTCTGTCGCAAAAGTAGATAATGGCGCAGGTGTGAAACATATTTGATCTGTCATCGGGTTAGTTTGCCTCTATTGTCCACATTATTAACTTCGTATCCATTTGAGCGCTAACGGCGCATAAGAGAAAGAGGCGATACGAAAGAGTGAGACCATCATATGTCATTCCTGGCTGTTCCAGGCCAACTTCTGTTGGGCTTCGATCCGATAGAGTGCGATGTGAGGTAGCATAGGGAAAGGGACTTGTTGACAACCGAGGAATAACACCCCTGAGCAACCCTAATTGACCGTCGATGGGCAAATGTCGTTGACGTATACGGGGATCATGGGTGTTGTGCAATAATAGCACATCCATGCCTGCTGCCCTGCTCTGCTACCAGGCTGCGCACGCACACATCTTGCTCAGCACCCATATTACGTGCATACAGCTGCCGGTGTACCATCACCTAGGTACCATGTATCATGGCTGAAGAGACTGCCGTTGCAGGCGACTCTGCCGAGGGAGTATCTTCATCCTGTTACATTTCGCCCTTGTACATACGGGCTGCATCCCCAACTGGCCGATCCACCTGACGATGGTGAGTGTATTTGCAGGACGCGGCTTCCATGCTCTGGCTCTGGCGCTTCCCGTCGCTTCGGACCAGCCCCCGTCGAAGCATGCAAGAAATCTCGAACCACATGCGTGTAGTACAGGAGGCTTCGACACGCCGGCGGGCAGCCGTTGATGGCCCAGCCCGCACGTCCTGAGGGAGGTACATACATGGTCTAGTCATGTACATGCGTACTTACGTATGCCCCTAAAATGACTACTGCATACAGGTAGTAGAAATGCAACTTGGGGCTGGGCTCATGCAAGGAGCTGAAAGAGACCCTGAGACAGACCTCACAGCGGGCGGAACTGGCGTCGCGTGCGCCCGCAAACGAAGGGTGGCGCGACGCCGAGGCTCTGGGACGAGACATAACACCATCTGGTCTTTTCGGTGTTGTTTTATCTCCTTGTCATCATTGAGCGGTTGTTTTCTCCTTTGATTACACCAGGATCTCGATCCGGAGGATTCCGCCCCTTGTCTTGCCATAGCGAGGCGTGCCTCCGATCCGAATCAGGGCATTGATAAGAGACTGTGGCTGCAGCAAGACAACGCCGTGGCGGCGCCTTTTGGGCGAACGGTCGTATTATTGCCAGGTATACTCTTGCGCACTGCCATTCCCCATTGACGCGTGTGTGCGAAGTACCCTTGAGCCGTACTAGAGGAATATTGTCTGGGGTTGTCCCCATGATTGCACCACGAGGAGAGCACAGGCACAAACAGTTAAGACCCAGAGTCTGGCATTTCTTGTGTCTCGTAGTCCAGGGTGGTTGAGGTTTGCGGAGGAGCGAGGGGGGGGCTTGGCAGCATTGGGCATCGTGCAGCCGCCAACCTGTGCGTCTGTCCGCGAAGGGTATAAACCGGACTCCAGACCGTGATGTGGTGCGATGCGACGCGATGCGGTGCGCTGGATTCGACTTGGAATAATCTTACCTGTTGTCCTCTCATGCTGGGCCAGGTGGAACTATGGGGTAATCGAAATGTACCTACATCAATAGCGTGTCTGTCTGTATGTCTGGTGTTGGTGCTGCTACTGTGGTGATGTGATGGATCACATATGCCAATCCGCTTCCACACTCTTCCCCGTCCAGTGTAGCTTTGGAATGCGACGGGACTGGGGCCAGAGTAGGGTCCGCCAGCAATGACGCCAGTCTGTGATACTACGTATTAACTATGTGCCCCTCTTAGCTTGGTGATTGCCAGGAGGATGGAAGGGTGAATGGATGTGTGCGGAGGGAACACTTACCACCATCTCCGCGGACGCTGCTGCGAGAGAAAAAACAAACCCAAGACCTTCCTTGGCTTATTAGGGTGTGTGAGACATAGGACCTGTCATATTCGCAGCTGGTCGTTTTTGTCGTCCCGGCCAGCCACCAACGCTTCTCCCCAAAGACAGGACTATCGGATCCCAGTCAACAATTGCTGCCCAATCAGGAGTACCGGCGTGGGCTGCCATTCTTGGCAAGAGGCATGTTTTCTCATTCAGCGGGTTGCATGCCGTAAAGTTGCATTTCTGCCTGCACCATGCCGCCCGTGCATGGGGATTGATTAAAATGTACAAGAAAGATCTCTGCGGCACAGCGACGGACACAGCAAGGGGGAGCCTGGAGAGCAGCTCAGGTACCTCAAGTCGTTCCTGCCAACTGAGGAATTGATGCACTCAAATATTGTCCTGCTTGTTCCCGAGTCTGTACTGTTAACAAAAATCAGCAGCTGATACATTGTTCACCACCAATTGATGTTATTCTTGTATTGCCGTATTTATCTCTCTATTGCAGAAAGTGCTCTGCCCACAGCCGCTCTTCAATGTGGTGTTTCATTTCTTCTGTCCCCCAGCTCCCAGGGCGTGTCCTGCAGCTTGAAGGTATGTACATGTGTACTTCGGTACAGGGCTCGCTTATCTTTTTGGGACGTGCCTTATCTGAGTCTTGACCACTTGCGCGCGTAAATAGTTATGTCATCGCCAATCCCTAGCCAATCAGAAGCCCCCATGCACCTACCTGGATGCGATGCAGGCAGAGCAGGTGCGAGGAATGCAGGAAAACATCATGTACGCAATTATCCTCCAGGTGAATGACATCTAGACATTGGCAGAGTTTTTTAATTCAGCGCTTGACTCAACCTGATTCAAGGAAGCGACTCAGACTAGCAAGAGCTAATCAGGCGCAGAGCCGTCCTGTTATCGGAGACCGCCGATCGATCGAGGGGCAAAAAAAGGCAGCCCAAGTGGCAGCAACGCTACCAATGGCTCGACCAGCTAACATAAGTGTCTCGTACTATGTATGCGGGAAAAGGGGAGGAGGGAAAAAAATGCAAAAAAAAAAAAAAAAAACAACTTTCGCAGCAAGCATAAGACATTGTGCGTGAAGATGTACTATGTAAGACGCCTCGGCTTCAGATAAGCGATCTGACGAGCATGTTTCATGGTCTGGGGATGTGCTAGTTCCTCAACAATCGCCCCTCCCCCTATCAGGACCCTCTTGGTTATCTATGTTTGCTTTTTTGCTTTAATAGCGCTGCCTTTGTTACGTAGATATGATGTATATGCATACCTAGGCCCAGGTACAGAGGCGACCAGACAGATAACGGGCGCCCAAAGTGAGGTATCGCAAGAGCTTGCGCCCAATGCAGCCGGAATATTGACTCTGGCACTCAGGCCTGGGCAACCAAGCCCAAGCCCAGCCCATACCCCGGCCCATTGGACCATCACAGGCAGAGACACGACAGAGGCACGGCGTGCTGTCTCTGACCCAAAAGCAGACCCAGGGCGAGGAACCAGACAGGCTGCCGGCGGGGCCAATGGCTCACTGGGCGGAGCCGGACATGCAGGCTAAGGCAAGGCATGGGCGATTGCAGCCATCCACGCCCCACCACCCACCCTCCACAGCAGGAGCTTTGCTGCAACATGGACATCCAGACTCTGGCCCAGGGAGGCCCAAGGCTAAGGGGCCCCTAGCTCTGAGGCTACGTCAGGGAGGTTCTGGGCCCCTCCAACCAATGCCAGCTATCTCGTACGGTGCATGTACGTGGGTGGGAACGGGCTGCCCAGAGAGAAGCCGACTTGCTCCGAAGCGCGGCCTTGGCCTGGCAGCGTGTTGGGCAGCGCTGGGCGCGGTCAGTGACAAAATGGGCCTGACGTCGCCGGCGGCCTCGAGGTACCTGCACAGTGTCGCAGTGTGCAGCATTCCAGGCGCCCGCTGAGCGCTGGCCAAACTGCAAGTGGCGGTCCAGCAGTGCACAGCAGAGCAAGCAAGCACAGCACCTGCTGTGCGCTCTAACCTCCGACGTAGGTGATTGAATTCCCCCGCCGAGTTTCGGAGGGTGTCGGCACGGCCTGATCTTGAGCGCCATGGCACCATGAGGATAGATCAAACTGATAATAAAACCAAAAACCCAAGAATAACTAAAATAACAAGCGGCGATGGAGGCATGGGCCTTGCCAGTATCGGTGTCTAAAGCCAAGACCTCAGCTGGCAGCCATGCATGTCTATCAGTCACAGCAAGCGGGAGGGGCCCATGTCCAGCTCGCCGCCTCTGACTGGGCAGCGAGAGAAGAGAGACTCCGTTCTCGCCCAAGACACAGTCGACGTCCAAGACGCTCCATGCCACCACCCCACCAGCCTCTTGCAGTTCGGTGCACAGGCTGCAGCAGGCGGGAAAGGTACCTCCGTGCCCTGTCCGATGGCACTGAGCCCGCCCCAAGCCTGGTGCGGCGTGATTGGCTGGTCACGCTCTATCAGCAGCCGTGCCCCTCCACCACACCCTGGCCCCAGCCCCAGCCGGCCCCCCTGCTCGTGCATAATCCACTCTACCTTACCCTACAAGTTCTCTCCCACAGCCCACCAGGGAGGTACCGGGCTACTTGCTCGCCCACACCCACCCACCGCGCATCATCCAACACCACCACCACCACCATCGCCTCCCCATCAACCCACAACTAACTTCTACCACCAACCCAACTCTTGCACCCCCCGGTTCGCCCCAAAAGCGCTGATCAGGACCTACTGTGACGCCGCCGTCTTCGTGCAGCTGTTCCTTGAAATTCAAATTTCCCTTGTTTAACTCTCCTGGTTTCCATTTTTTTCCACATCACCTCTCCTTCAACCTCCGGTCCTTACGCCTTTTTTTTTTTGTTGCAACACCCGCCATTTTTTCCTTCTCGACTCTTCGCACACAAACAAGTCGCCCGCCATGTTGCAGTAAACTCACCCCGACTCTCGAGTCCGAAAGGCCCGCTGCGCGAGCCCGTCCTCAGCTTCCTCAGCATGTCGAAGCAAATCTCGACGACCTCTCCTTCTCGCTCAATTGCGTTATGATCGCCATGGAGTCCTCGCAACAACCACAACGTCCGCACCATAGGCGTCGGCCCTCTTCGCCGGCGCCGATTGCTCATACGCACCACCGTGCGAACCACCACCACCACCTTCATCGACCCTCGCAACCTCAACTATTCACCCATTTCCCACCTGCCGCGACATTGCAGCTGCGAACCTCGCACAATACCCCCGCTTCCTCGCCGGGCCTGTTCAGCCCCTCGACGCATCGCAATCCGCTTCTCCCCCCTCCGACCTCGCTCTCCGAGAGTACCTCTCCAGCCCCCGGCAACCACCCGTATCTGCACCCGCTGCAGACCTACAAAGTCAGAGAGTGAGTTTGCATTCTGACGCAGCCAAGAGCTGGATTATTCCCGCCCCTCATCTCCCTTGATAATCCCCTCCTCCGGTTGGGCCACGCTTATTTGCCGTGGCTGTTCCCCCACAACCAGGCTAGGTTGACCAACCAAATACACAAGTATAAGCATCTGGTGTGGTACGAGGTTACACATTTCAGACGACGAGGCTAACCGTGGGTTTTCCATTCATATAGGACGCACAAGGCGCTCATCGACTCCGACAACATCACGGGCCGCAAGCTTATCAATCAATATGAGGTCATTGAGGAGATTGGCCGTGGCATGCATGGCAAGGTCAAGCTTGCACGCAACCTCGAGACCCACGACAATGTGGCCATCAAAATCATCCCGCGCTTCTCCAAAAAGAGGCGGCTGGGTAAGGTGACGGCCAAATCGCCCCAGGACAAGACCAAACGCGAGATTGCCATTCTCAAGAAGATTCGTCACCCGAACGTGGTCGCCCTGCTCGAAGTCATTGACGACCCTGAGCTGAAGAAGATCTACATGGTGCTTGAACACGCTGAACTTGGCGAGGTCATCTGGCGCAAGAAGGGCTTGCCCCACATCTACCAGTATGAGCGCCGAAGGATTGAGCGCGAGATGGCAGGCGAGCCTCGCACCGAGGAGGAGGAGCAGTATGACCAGATTCTGGAACAGCGCCAGGCCTTGAAAGAACACAAGCGTGCCCGAATGGCTCAGAATTACAACGCCCCTTCTGATTACTGGAGTGTCGAGTACGGCGCCGCCAACGAGCCCAGCAGCTACGGCCAACAGTCGCGAGTCACTTCCAGGGATGACTTCGCCAATGGAGATGGATCAGTGTCTCGGACCAGCTCTCGCCCACCATCACGCGGCCATTCCCAGGGCCCCTCGCGCTCCCATTCTGCTGCCTCAATGGGCATGAGCATGGCATTTTCCGACCTGGAGGAGGAGGTCAATTGGGACGACGAGCTCGAGACTCCGGGTCCCGTTCGTTCCAATCCCAACTCCAGCATAGCCCTCGACGGGGCCATGTTTAGCCAGTACTCGGAGGATAGACTGTATCGGGGTCGCCGGCCAAGTGTGGCTGATTCAATCATCTCTCACATGTCTTCGGTTGACTACTATGTCCAGAACCACGACGCCTTCACCGACGACTTTTCCTACGTTCCGTGTTTTACAATGGACCAAGCCCGGGCCACCTTCCGCGACACCGTGCTGGGTCTTGAGTACTTGCACTACCAAGGCGTCGTCCACAGGGACATCAAGCCCGCCAACCTGTTGTGGAGCAAGGATCATAGAGTTAAGATTTCCGATTTCGGTGTCTCGTATTTCGGCCGCCCTATCCGAGATGGCGAGCCGGACGATACCGTGTCCGAGTCTGAGGCGAAGGACTTCGATGATGATCTGGAGCTGGCCAAGACTGTTGGAACTCCAGCCTTCTTCGCTCCCGAAATTTGCTACACCGACATCAGCAAGGAGCAACCCAAGGTCTCTGAGCAGATCGATGTTTGGTCTCTTGGCGTGACCCTCTACTGTCTCATCTTCGCTCGCATTCCCTTCCTCGCCGAGGATGAGTTCCAAATGTTCAAGAAGATTGCGACGGAGGACGTATATATTCCACGCCGGCGATTGCTCCCTGTTGACCCATCCACCTCCCCTATGACCACATCTTTATATAATCGACACAGTACATACCCCTATCGCAACGACAATGATTTAGCTTATGAGGAGATTGACCCTCTCCTTCTCGACTTGCTTCGCCAGATGCTTATCAAGAATCCCGAGCAGCGGATTAGGCTTAGAGATATCAAGAGGCATCCCTGGGTCCTCCAGGGGCTTTCCAACCCCGTGGGATGGCTCGACGATACTGACCCGGGCAGGCCCTCTTCTGGCCGCAAGATCCAGGTCAACGAGCGCGATGTGTCTGACGCCGTCGTGCCCCTGACCTTCCTCGAGAGGGCTCGCTCCGCTGTCAAGAAGGCTGTTGGCAAGGTCATCCACCCTCTTGTCGAGCGAAGCGACAGCCGAACTCGGCATCGAGCCACAAGCAGCGTGGCAAGCTCATCTGGAGACACAAGCATGTTCAACGGCCCTCCTACCTCCCATCCGGGGGAAGGTCTAGGGCGCCGCCAGAGTCTAAAGTCCGATGACTACTTCGCTCTCGCCATCAAGGACAACTTAGCAGCACGAGAGAAGTCCTTCCTATCTGGGTCTGAGATTTATGATCCCATGGCAACTGTCCTCCCCCAAGAGGAGCAAAATAAGCCGGAGAGTGCGGAGCAATCGGACTCCAGCACCAAGCCGGTCCAGCTCCACAGCCGTACTCCCAGCAGGGCGGGGCTGCATATCAGGACCCGAGCTTCCCGTGTGTTTGAGTCCCTCACGACACCCACACTGGGATCTGACGGTGCCCGTGACAACGAATTTCGCGATGAGACGAGAAAGACAAGAGCATCTACACTGCCTGGCGACGATGCATCTCGTGCTCAGTCAGTAGATCGTGGTTTATTTGGTTCAATGGACAAGCACGCTGCTGCCCGGGTGGCAGTGAGCCCTACGACAGCTGGTGGAGACATTCAACGTCCAGCAACTCCATGCCACCCCCGTGCTATGCGGTCCGTCGACCTGGGACGAGCCAAGAAGCGCCAGAGCTATGCCTCACCTCTGGGGTCATCAGTTCAAAATGCCGTCATTGCCGCCATTGAGAACGGCCAACCCCCAAGAGAGCTTGCGGCCCCTCGACCCGGATCTCGGAGACACACTCCTTCCAACTCTGAGTCGAACATAAGGGCCGGTTACCCCACTTCACGCTACATGGATGGACAGCTTTGGGGACTAAGAGCGACAAAATCCGACCCCGCCGCCATTCCTTGCCCCCCTTCGGATGAAGAGGATGGCCCTGCACGATCGGCCCCAATTCGGGGAAACACGATGACGACTGTCAAGTCTTCAAGCACCGATTCTCTAGACGGGCTAGAAACGCCCCTGACCTGCCCAAGTGAGGTGACCAGCCCAACTTCTACACAACCACCAACTAAGAATGGTTCAGAGCAAACATTGGCCTTCCAATCCGACCCATCGCTACCCGCTCTCCTCAGTGGCGCCAGTTCAGTCTCTGCTGACATGGAAGCCGAGCTGCTCAATGGGCCGGGTGTGGTGAGCACGAAGCCGTCTTTGCTTGAGACGACAGATTCGCTCACACCTCCAGCTCACACTAAAGAGCCTGCTGGTGGATTTCCATTGGATCAAGTGTTTGGTTATCCTTCAGCCATGGGGAGCGGGTCACTGACGCTTCGGGTTGATCACGCCCCAGATACGCATCAGAGCCTCAGCGACGATGACGATGATAGCGACGACGGCTTCCTCGTTATGGCCAAATCCAAGCGCAAGTCCACGCCAGTTGCCAGCCTCTCGCGCCGGGCACCTTTCGAAGCCAAGAGAAGGGATACCAACATCAGTACCACCAGTACAGAAACAGCTAAGCCTGGGCAAACTGAGCATGCTCATACACATACTCATCAGTATTCAGCCAGTATGGATGGACCCTATTCCTAACAGGGACGGGCCTGCCATCACCACTGTAGAGGCGATGGGAAGCATTGCTTCAGCAAGCTTGAAGTCTCGCCCATCGTTGGGCTGAGCAATATACTCAAACTGCTATTTTCTTTTAATCTAGTTTACAGATGGCGGGTACATTTTCGATGATACCACATGCACCACACACACTAGGAACTGCTTTGACGCAACAATATTTCCAAGATGCATTTGATATTACTAGACTACAATTCCCCGATAGACATTTGTTATTTTACGGCAGGGAAATTCGTCCCGCCATGCTTGTTTTGGAGCGGCCTTTTTGTCTTTTTACAGCATTTCATCGTTTCTGGGTTGCGGCAGCCCAAACACATTGGCATTTTTTCAGAGCACAGACCATGAGATGTGCCAGTATGATCAATACGTCCTCACTCAACACGATTATGACGGTATGATGCCTGCTAGTCAGGATGAAGTCACGGTCCACTCTGGAACACGCACATCTCTGCAAGTCATTAGCTGTCGAGACCTTGTCGTCGCCAAACACGCGACTGGCTCTTCGCTGCACATGAAGATTAGATGACGAACACCCTCAGTCTCTTCGACTCAATGCCTTATTGAGGTCTGGAACTGAACAGGGGGCAAGAACTCTGAACGCGCCGCTGTATCTATATTATACCAACCCCCCTCCCTCTCGAGCTGGGACAACAAACCGTCTGTTCCATGAGGATAATCCTTGGCTGGAGGGTGGACTCTCCCCCTCCCCGAGACAAGAGGAATGGTTTACCTCGGTACTGGGTTTTCTTTTTTCTATGTCCAATACGTTGATTTGTTGAGCTTTTTTCCGCACGGGCAGCATAGCATGGCACAGGTGAAGAATTTGGGAGTGAAATTTGGGAGGAATCAGGGACACAGCAGGGACATGCCACCCCCCCAGACACATGTTTTTATGGATTATGCGCTTTTTGATTTGTCCTTCCGCTCGACTGGACTAGTACCCCCCGCTCTTGCTCTTCGTTTATCAGTTTTTGGGAATTATGGAGAGGCTGTACGTGGGGAGTGGATGGTACGAAGATGGGATTTTCCCCTTCTACCATCGCCGTATCCCCACATGATTTTATCGCGTGTGACACGGGTTCAAGTTGGTCAATGAGTTTTTGGTGTAATGGTGCGATGAGAGTTTGCTGGGTAGCACGGTTCGATCTCCTACGGGAAGACGAGATGAGTATATATATGGAATGAAATATCGTAAACCCACTACTCGTGCATTTCTCTGTGATAGTGATAATTGTTGATGAACATAAGATTTCCTCTGTCTCCTTCTCCTTATACTACTTGATCTCGGTAGGTTTTATCTTCAAGCTACCTGTATCAAGTAATGTTCTCAATTATTAATATATGTACATATCTATTCTTGAACCTTTCTATATATATGCTATCGCATGTAGTTAACGCGGCCACATGTGAAAGAAAATCCAGGTTTAGGGGGGGCCGCACTGGTCAATTCTTTGCGATAATATGGTGGTCTGGCAAATTTCTAACGTCGAGAGACGGCGATAATATAGCTAGTAAAATGCTTCTGCCCCCTTTGATTACTCGGTTCCTGCTGATGAAAATCAACGTCACTTGGAGGACGCCGAGATGAAGTCTTTGACCGTATAGTACGACTGGGAAGCAACGATGCCAATGACGAAAGCTATGGCGACAATGAAGAGATTCAAAGCTAGGGGGAGCAAGAATGAGCGGTTGGGGGGAACGGAGCGCATCTCGCTCACGATATCCTCTAGGTTCCGTGCCATTGCATCCCGGCTGAAGTTGTCCCTCACACGTTTGGCGCCAAGTTCACCGAGTAGGTTGATCTTCTTATCGGGCATGTCAAGAGCCCGGATCATGACCTCCGTCCAGGCAGGCACATCGGCCGTGTCTCGCAACCAGCCAGTCTCGTTGTCAACGACAGTCTCGACAGGGCCGCCGGTAGTGGCGGCCAGGACCGGGGTGCGAGCGAGCATGGCCTCGAGAGGGACAATTCCAAAGTGTTCCTGAGAGGGGGTATAGACAAGCAATCTCGCAGCTCGCAGGAGCTTGTCCTTGGTTGCGCCAGGAACTGATGGCAAGAATAAGACTCGAGAGTCTGGAGATGCGGTAGCGAGATCTTCTGAGGCTTTGATTGTCTGGTGGGAGATGGAGAGAGAGTCTGCTAGAGCTTGAAGCTCAGTGTGATATTTGACGTTTTCATCGATCCGGTGGTCATAGCCCCCTAATTATTCACACATTAAGTCTTGGAATGTCCTGAACCGGTATTAGGACGGTGGCGATGTCATGACATACCTGCGATAACGAGGCGGACCTTCTGTCGTTTCTTGTCCGGGATTGCGGCAAATGCCTTGAGAGCAAGCGCAATGTCCTTTTTCCTCTCAAAGCGATTGATGCTTAGAATGATTTTGTCCCCTCCAAAGAGCTTCTCAGCCTCGACAGACGGTTCCTCGGTTGCACCTGTCTCAACACATGGGTAGACAACCTTCATGGGGCTGCTTTTCGCCAAACCTGGCCAAGTTTTGGCGACCACGCCCTTTGTGAAACGGCTGTTCACCGCGATGGCTTGCGCGAAGCCCATTGTGAACTCCTCCAGCCAGTCAAATGGTACACGGTAGAGTCGCTTGATGGTCTTCTCGCGGCCTTGTGCAAGGAGCATGTCGGGGAAGTGGCAGTAGAATAAAATAGGGCCAGATGTGACGAAGTATTGTAGTAGGGGTAGGCCAGCGGAGAGCTGGTCGACGATGAGGGCATCGGGGTTGAGGTTGGTCAGCTCGCGGGTGTAATTGATTTGGAGCAACAGCTGGATGTGGCGGGCAATTGCGCAGAGGATCGTGAAACGATTGAAGATGGACATGGGAATTGGCCCAGAGGCGCGCACACGGACGTCGAGAATGCCTGTGAAGTGGTGTAGCGGCGATTAGTGGGATGATCAGGGAAGCGGGGAGGGGCAAGGCGAGAAGCAGAGCGCTTCTTGGGCGAGGAACCGGAATATACCATCGGGTTTGCACTCATCAAAGCAGTGGTTTGGATCGCAATGGTTGGTGAAGATGACGACTTTGTGCCCACGCTCCTGAAGACCAACGGCGGCATCGACGACGAGGCGCTCAGCACCACCAATGCCCAGGTCAGGGTGGAAGAAGACGATGGTCCTCTTCCTTTCGCTCGGATCGGTCTTGGCGTCGGCGCCCTTCTCCTTGGCCTTCTGCTTCACTCCAGCCTTCGCGACAGCTTTGCGCGCCATCGTGGATGCGAAGAAAGTGTGTGTGGTTGGAAAGGAGTAAGAGAAAGTGAGCTGAAGCTGAAGTGGGAGCTTGTAGCTTGTGATGCGATGGCCACCTTCCCCAAAAGCCAGATAAGATAACACCCGAGATAAGGTGCCGCTGAGACACTTATTGACCTATTGCAAGCAACCTTGCAACAAGAACCTCGAAGTCGTCTAGTTGGTTTATGGCGCCAGACTGTAATCGTTCGAAAGCATATCTGGATGTCAGCGGTTCGACTCCGCTCTTCGAGATTTTCTTTTTGATTTTTTTGTCTGATCTCTACCCCGTACGTTACTTTTCGAATTGGGTATCTTGAATATTTCAATCATTGTTTTTACTAGGAAAGCAGGAAGTTTGACAAATTATAATTTACTCAATTTAGAAGAAGCGCCTATCCCTGAATACCTAATTTTTGGGAGCATCCTCCGATGAAGGAGTATGCTCTGAACCAACGGTAATTTCTGCCGGAGTAGCAACCTCTGACGGAGCTGCAGATTCCCCTGGAGAGCCGAGATGCTTTTTGAAGAAGGAAACGATGCGCCTGTGCCCATACCCAGAGCAGCCACAACCATGATGCCCATCCGGAATGAACACCAACTCATAGTCCTTATCCTGCTCATTCAGAGCCTGCACAAGTCTCATGGTTCCTGCCGGGTTCACGTTGGTGTCCAGCCCCCCTACAACCAGCATCAGCTGCCCCTCTAGCTTCCCCGCATGGGTCAGATTGGAGTGGTCAATATACGACTGGTCGACCGGGTAGCCCATGCACGACTCCGCCCACGAGAGGTAGTCGATGCGGATGTCGTGGGATCCCGAGTCTGCTGCGGCAACCTTGTAGAAGTCGCCGTGGTGCAGTATCGCAGACACCGTGTTCGTCGCCCCGGCGGACGTGCCGACGATGCCGACGCGCGAGAGATCCATCCAGGGCCTGGATTTTGCGGCCTCCTTCATCCAGAGAATGCGGTCAGGCAGCCCTGCGTCGCTGAGGTTCTTGTAGCACACGTTGTGGAACGTCTTTGACCGCCAATTGGTACCCATTCCATCTATCTGCACGGTGATGGCGTTCACAAAGGTTGCCCAGCTGTACAGGCCCCCTCCCTGGCCAAAGCGTTTGGGCGTGTAGAACTCGTGGGGTTTGGCGTAGATGTACTCGAGCACTGGGTATGTCTTGGTCTTGTCGAAGTTTCGCGGCAGGGCGATGACGCCGTAGATGAGTGTCTTCCCATCCCGGCCCAGTGCTGAAAATCTTTCCAAAGGAACCCATCCCTTCTCCTTGAGATGCTCTGATTTGACTTCATTCAGCACCACCAGAAGCTCTCCAGACTTGGCAGACCGTACAGTGGTTCGCGGCGGGAGGTCCACTCTTGAGGCCGTGTCGATGAAGAACCGCTTATCTGGGGACCAGTTCCAGAGGTGAGTTCCGTCGCCTTCCGTGACGGCCCAGCACTCAGTTCCATCAAAACGAACGTGAACCAGGTGTATATGGTAAGGATCTTCATCTTCGTTGAAACCATATGCGGATATCCAAAGTTCGCCGGTATCGTGGTCAATATGTTCCACCCTATTCACGTTCCAGTTTCCGCTCGTGATTTGGTGCTGAATTTGGCCTTTCTCCAGATCAAGCATATAGAGGTGGTTATGCCCATCTCTTTCGCTGGCCCAAATCATCTTCTCGGAGCCATCGACCTTGACGACTTGGTAGTAGAGCTTGGTCAAATAGTCGATGAATGTCTCGCTCTTCTCTTCTAGCAAGACACGGATTGATCCATCGCAGCTGATAGCCAGAACACGCATACATTGATGTCCACGCTGATTGAATATGAAGCGGTACTCCCCATTCTCGCCCCAACCGACATTATACAGATTATATTGGCCAGTAAACAAGTCGTCCTCTGTTGGTACCTCGGCCTTTGTGGTCAGGTTGAACAGTCGAGGTCGGTCTTCTCTTACACGATCACCGGCCTTTCTGAATGCCCTTTCCTTGAGCTGCGGTACAACCTTGTCACCAGTTGCATAATTAAGCAGCCAAATCTTCTCGTCTGGAAATGGAGTGTGTTGCCATGCGATCACGAACTTTCCATCAGGCGACTTGAAGATCATTCGTTCGTCATAGGTAAGATCTTCTTCGGGGCTTTTCGGGGTGTTGTCTTCTTGACTGGCCCCCTCAGCATCATCCCCCTTGGCCGCATATCGAGGAGGATGGTCAGAAAGCTGAAAGCGGTTCTTATCTTCATCTTCCATCCATAAATTGTCATCGAGCACAAAGATTTCCCCTCCCTTGTCGTCTTTCTCCTCGGTCTCTGGGCGCTCCTCTGCCTGCTGATCAGTACCAGGGTCATTCTCATCGTTCTCTTCAGCAGCTGTCTTATCCAAGTCCATCTCGTCCACAATGAGGATGTCCTGGCCCTTGGGGATGCGATAAATGATCTCAGCATCGTCGGGAGAGTCGCTTTTGAGCTTCCATATATGGCCAGGCTGTGACCTTTGGCGTTTGGTATCGCCTGGCCCTATGCCCCGGTAGAAGACGGATTTGCCATCGTAGTCGACCCAGTACATCTTCAAGTTGGCTCTTGTGTGGTTTGTGAAGCTAAAGTTGACGCTAGAGTTGGTCAATGTCTTGGATTCTATCATCTTGCGCAAGAACCCCCTCTTCCGGTGGGCAAACCTCCCATCCCATTCGCACAGGCCGGTCACAGGGTTGTACTCCCATTTTCGCCCCTGGTAGGTGAAATGAACAACACTGGTATCAGCTCCCACCTCAATCCACGTAAAAGGGAGAGACTCTGGATCAATCTCAGTCCCGGCATGCTCGGAAAGTTCCTTGGCCAGGGCCTCGTGGTCAAAAGCAGGCCCCGAGGCTTTCTGGAGGATGTCGACGTAGATGAAGGCATATTTCCCTGGCGAGGTACGCTGGCGATACCAGAACGAGTTGCCGTCGGGCAGCCACTGGGGAGCCACAAAGGTCTCCTGGAGACACTCTCCCTCGATCGAAATAGAGGACATATTGTCTCCTATTCTGCGCGAGTGTGCCGGTAGTCACGACAGGCAGATGGGGGGTTACAGGTTCATATAGACGGCGATATGCATGTGTATGTCACTGGTCGGTTGCACTGCATCGGACATACCTGACAGTTGCATTCATGAACTCTGGGGATGGCCCAGGTGGTGTTAGCTGGCTCCAGCATCAGCATGCACCCGACGACGGAGGCGACCGTGGGGCGGTGAGGCCACGGTTGATCCGCCCGAACGAGCCAAGCCGTGGAGGAGGTCGCCACCAGCAGCTAATGTGGGTAGGGATCGCATGATGTGATGCTGATTTTGCATGTTATCTCAACGACGGATTTTAGTAAGCTATGCGACGGGAGCAGTTGAATTGCAACGGTTCAAAACTCAGCTCTAGACCAGCAGACTTCACACCAAGGGAACGTTGTTATCGTTATCGCAGGGGCTTATCTTATCAGCACTGGACCTTACATAATCACACCGCTTTCGCGGCAACACGGTCACATGCCACATGCGTGTCGGAGATGCTTCGCAATTGCAGTCGCAATCCCCCACTACGATGGGCAAGTATAGACTCGGCATCGTTGACAGATTGCAGAGCAAGATCTAAAGTGCAACCATGTTCCTGACATGAGTTGTGAAGGTTTAAGCCCCAGCCCATGGGTCAATTGCTCGGTATAGCAGCTACAACGGCGAATGCTGCTGATATGATATCATATCCCAGCTTATGCCGAGGCCCAGAGTAAAGCTGCCGACAACACCAACAAGACATGCCGCCGTAACAACACTCCAAGCGCAGACACAACCCTCGTCCTCCAACCTCACTCACCCTCCTCACCACCAGATCCTCGTCACGACATAGACGCCTTCACCACCACAATGGAGCCTCTCTTCACCATCCCCATCGCGGCCCTCCCGCCAAACCACCCCGGCGGCGAGATCGTCTGCACAGTCCCCCGTCCGCGCACCTACGTCCTCACCTTCTCCTCGCCCCCGGACAACCGCATGACCACCCCCTTCTGCCGCGCCCTCCTCTCCGCCCTCGACGTCCTCGAGTTCGGCGACCACGAGTCCGGCGTCGTCATCACCACCAGCGCCATCCCCAAGTTCTACAGCAACGGCCTCGACCTCGAGCACGCCGTCGCCACCGACGGCTTCTGGGCGCTGCTCTACGAAGTCTGGCGCCGCTTCCTAACGTGAGCCCCTTTTCCCCTCCTCATATTTCCTAAAAAAAGAGAAGGAACGCTGACCGAGGAATAGCTTCCCAATGCCCACCATCGCCCTCCTCAACGGGCACGCCTTCGCCGGCGGCCTCATGCTCGCCATGGCCCACGACTACCGCCTCGCCCCCCACCCCAAGGGCTTCCTCTGCGTCAACGAGCTCCTCTTCGGCGCGCCCCTCAAGCCCCCCATGGCCGCCATATTCCGCACCAAGCTGACGCCCCAGGTCTACCGGAACCTCGTGCTCGAGGCGCGGAGGTTCACGGGGGCCGATGCCGTCGAGGCGGGCATCGCCGACGGGCTGGCCGACGAGGGGGTCGAGTCCGCCTTGAAATTCATCGACGCGCGGGGGATCGAGGATAAGGGGAAGACCGGGGTTTACGGGGTGATCAAGGCGGAGATGTACAAGGACCTGGTGCGGATGCTCAAGAGCCCCGGGCTGGAGGCCGAGGATGCGCGGTTCGACGCCGCGCAGGAGAACGAGAGGGAGAGGAAGGAGTTCGGCAAGGTCTGGTATGAGCAGTGGCAGAGGGAGAATCAGAAGGCCAAGCTGTAGTAGGGGGGTAAGAGTTGGAGTTTTAGCGGATGCTTGTGCTAACATGACGGATTTTACTCGAGTTTGTCTTAGATATGACCACGTTTTGTACTTCTCTCTGAGTGCATACTAGAAAAGAGACGAATCTTGTTTTAAAAAATTGGATAAAAATATATAATATATTCACCAGGTATCAAGGACATAAATCCCCGCCATTCATCTAAGGGTATATCGAAAGGAATGACTCTCGTCGTCGTCCACGGACGCTGAAGTAAAAAGCATCAACTCAACCAATGTGTATCTACCCCCTGTGCATGTGTGTGCGAATGTGTATGCGCCTGTGTGTATGTCGCTGTATAAAACAAATGGGCGAAAAAAAGACGAAACTTCCAACGCCTGAAACCTGTTGCGCAGCGATGCTCCCCCTGTTGTACCATCATCCCTTTGGCGACCAAGAATGTTGTTGAAAATCAAAAATAAACGGGGGTATCAAAATGAAGACACCAAGTCCTTCTTTCGCCTCGAACCGTCCCCGGCCCCGTATGCTTTGTACTCGCTTTCTATGTTCCAAGTGGCCCGCAATCCAAACAAGTTCCCTTCGCTGAAAAAAAGGGAAGAGGAAAAAGAGACATGAATGAAGGAAAGATAAAAAAAAGAACACCGAATAATCAAATGCGTGAAGATGAGGAATCATCACTCCTCCATCACTGTTGGTTCGACCGCAACTCCGTTTACCCGCCCGTCTCGCGCCGCCGCAGCATCCTTCTCCGCCTGGATCGCTTTCTCTCTCATCTGCTCCACTTCCTCTCGTTTGACTAGCTTCCTCAGAGCTTCGCTGGCCTGCATCAGACTGTCGATACTGATCGCATGCTCCGTCATGTGGTGGTTGATATACGTGTACACGCCTGCTGGCGTCTGGCGCTGCAGGAGATTTCCCTCGTTGAGCTTGAGCAGGGCGAGGGCAACCTGGAACAGAAATGTGCTGCCATCGTGAGTACATAGGACGACATCCCAAACACGGAACAGCGCCTCGGCGCACAGGCAGTCGGTGAAGACGGAGAGGAACCACTGGAAGGTCAGAGCCTCGAGTTCGATAGACAGGGTATCCAGGTGTGCCGACAACTTGGGAAGTACCGTTGAGACGTATTGGCGCAGCACCTGCTGGTCAGCCCTCGACGACATGAGTGAGTGGTCGTAGTAACCCTGGGGAAGGATCTTCTCAATGACGGAGGCGAGGACCCAGAACGCGTCCTCTGCGGAAGGCATGATGAGGAGAAGATTGGCCGCGATGAGATTCATGCCTTGGCAGTACCCGACGTCCTTATTCCGGCGCGCGTACGCCACCAAAACCTCTCTCAACTTTTTGACGCCTGGGCCCTTGCGGAAGAAGATGTTGTCCGTGAGTGTGCGGTTGATGTCCATCTCGATTTGGCTGATGACAACCGGGTCGTCATCCTCGCTCTTCTGAGCCACTAGATCCTCGTAGTAGCCAGGGATCCGCATCGAGGCAGCCCCAGAACACTCGGACCAGATCTTGGAGCGGTATGCGACTGGGATCCCACCGAGGACGAGGCTCTTGAATTCGTTCCACTTGGCTCGGCCGACCTTGCCCTTGTTTCCAAGGTTCGAGATCCCAATCATTTCGCCATCAGCGACCCGTGTCTCCGGGAGAATCATCGTCGGTCTCTCGTACCGGGCTTCCGCAACTGCATTGGCGGCCGCGATCGCTGCTTCCTCCTCGCGACGCCGCTCGGCCCTGACCTTGCGCAAGAAGTCGTTCCACCGAGGCATCTTCTCTCTCTGCAGCGCATCGTGAACATCGCTCAGCTGCTGGAGGAGAAGCTTGACGGGCTCTCTGTCCTCCTTGAGCACCAGCTCGGGAATCACCTCAGGCTGGGATGGTGGCGTCGTCGTTCCATTGTCCACCGCCGTGGTTGTGCTCGCCGCAGGGACAAGGCCAGAGTCGGTGGGTGTAATAGCTGGTGACTTGAGAGGTCCGTTCGACTGCGATTCAGAGGCCGCTGCGTCCGTTCCTTCGAGAACCTCAAGTGATGCGGCTCCGGTGCTCGGGGTATGGCTGAGAAGCTCGGTCGGGAAAGTGGCGATCTTCAGGTAATCCTGCCACCTCTTGTTGGACTTGCCCTCCTCTATACTTTTGCTGTCTTCCTGGCTGATCGGGCTATCTGCCCGGCTTCCGCTCGATACGCTTCGCATAGAAGGAGGCATGTCGTCAATCGGATTAGGAGAGATTCCAGAGCGGCCGTTGAGCATCATTTCCGGGCGACTGCCCTTGCGGACGTGCCTGGCCATCTGCGCCGCCTCTCGTTGGCGCTTTTTCCGTCGCTGATCATAGATGAAGCCGAACCGATCCGTCAAATACTCGCTGTTATCATAGTTCTTGTAGATGTGTGTCAGAGTCGGGGGTTGCGACTCGGGAGATCGGATGGCGTCCATTTCCACCGGCCCGTAGCTCTCCTGTCGCGAGGCCGAGTTTCCTGGGGACGTGCCAACCATGGAATCCCACATGTCTGCCGCTTGCGCTCGTGATGCCGCCGCCTGTGCCTGCGGGACGGGCGTAGCGGATCGACGCATGGCCATCAGCGCCTTAGGACCTCCGGCCACAGAGACAGTTCGCGCAGATCGAGCCGTCTTGTTGCTCGAGGCAGACGCACCGCGCAGAGAATCGGCGCGCGTAGAATTACTGACCGCGCGGCCTCTCGACTCTGCAGCAGCTTCCCTGCCGCTGATGGCACCCCCCGCAACCAGCCGCAGAGCCATACTGGCGAACGAGTTGGATGGCTTCCTGTCGGTGTTGTTGGCCGAGTAGAATGAAGCCCTGCTAGCGCTCCGTGGTATCTCAGCTGCGTCTGGCGGCTTGAAAAGGTCGTCCTGGAGAATCGGCCGCCTCTCCAAGCTCGAGTGGGAGCGAACCATTGTTGACGAATTGACGCCCTCGCTGAGAAAGCTGCTGCCCCGGTTCGATTTCTTAGTCGTGCCAGTGCCCCAGAAGTACTCCTTCCAGCCTCTCGTGGTCCCCTTGCCGCTGCTTTCCGCCGGCTTTCCGTCTTTCTGATCGTTATTACTGGCATTGTTGCCATTCTGATTACTTGCTCGAATAGTCGTTGATTTCTTGTAATCCCCATCCTCGTCGTGCGAACGCCGCGTCATTGAATCCTGCATCGCATCGGTCATCATGTCGCTCAGCCCCGTGTTGACCCAATTCCTCGTCCGGCCGTTCTTTCTGAGCTCGTCCTCGACCGTGCGCAGCCTCGTCTCCAGCTCCAGATTCGACAGCCCGCATTCTCGGATAATCCTCCGAAGCGCCATCTCGCGCTCGTCCGCCCGCCTCCTCAACAACGAGATTTGCCCGTCTCGCTGGGCAAGGTCCTCGGCAAGCTGCCTCACCAACCCCACGGCGCCGTGTCTCGCCACCAGCCGCTCGATGTGCGCATTGTCGGCCTGGTGCAGCGCGCCGGGCGCCTTGGCCAGCGGAGCATCCTCGAAGAGGGCGTCCCTCGCAGCCCTCGGTTCGGTCAAGCTGTCGACAATGGAGCCGCTTCTAGCACCTCGGGTGTCGGCGGAGCGATCTCGGATGGTTGCCGTCTTGAACCGGTCCTCGTCGAATCGCTCGGTGACGGGGGACTCTGGGGAGAAGCTGGGGAAGCTGGTCAGGGACTTGTCGCTGGGGGCGACGCTGCTGGCCGAGCTGCTGGGCTGGCTGAGGCGCTTGCGGGCTTTGGAGGCTCGGACAATGGTGCTGCGGTGGGAGGTGATGGACCGATGACTCTGCTGGGATTGGGACCGCTCCAGTCCCGCAACCGAGTCCATCGTGGGATCTGGCCTCTCGGTCTCTTCCTTGCTCACTGGATGCGCACCCAGGTATGAACCGTATAGCTATTCAACCCGACGGGGCGCGTGTATGTTGAGTGAGAGAGGGAGGGAAGGGAAGCTCTCGCAGGGTAGGTTGGTGCTGCTGAGTCAACTCGATGGCATTGCTTGTAGGTTGAACATCAGGCACAGCTGCTGGGAGGGATAAAGTGAGTCGGGAGGGTCTGGCGATGGGCATTCCCTTGGGATCGGGGCATGGGCTGGAAGGTAGCGATTGATGACGAGATAGAATGTGGCGCGTGCGCACGGTTTCTCGTTCGGTTATTGTGGACTGTGTGTTTGGTGTGCCGTCGGTAGGCGTTTTTGAGTGTGGTCAGGTACCTCGTCGGTGGGCGGCAGTCGGTGGACGACGACCTGCAGCGTGTCGTCGATGCAAACAAGCTGGCGTTGGGCGGGCAATGGCGACGGATGGAAAGACGTGGAAAACTCTGCGAGACACGCTCAGGAACGAAGCCTGGATCAAGGGGTCGGAGACAAGTGTCAGAGCAGCTCGCGACGCTGGAGGAACGACTGGCATGTCGGCAATGAGAGATGTGGATGAGGTGGAATCCGCCACAGCTGCCTGGGGATATGTACCTCTAGTGGGCTACCCTAGGTCAATACCAGCTAAATGGATTCATGCGCTGTCACTGACACGGCTGATTGCCTTATGCAGGGCCCGCTTCAGGGTTTGGGAGAGTTGGAGGGGTCCTTTAGGCTTGGTGCCCTGAGATGGGGGGTACCTGAACGGTACCTGTCCGCCCACGCAAAGACTGTGCCGCACCAAAGTACCCAGCTCGTATCGCGATCCATAAATACCCAACTGAAGAGTGTGGGCGGGCCGCAAATTAGCAGCACATCCATTCAATTAACGCGCCCTGAATGATGAGCAGCGTGCGTCTCCCAGCCCTTTGGTTCCTCCAGAATATATATAGAACGCGAGATTTAATTTTTTATTTTCTAAAAATCAAGGAGGGCATCGACTGCTACTCTGCCCCCCTTTGCGGACCACCACCAATCTGAGGTCGAGGGGTAAAGAGAGACTAGGGCACAGCCAGAGGGGCCACGGTACATTTGGCCACCTCAGCCACAAACTGCTTCTACCCAAGTATCTTCAAGGACAAATTCATGCTATCCAGGAACAGGCATGAGGGATGACGAAAGACTGAGGTCGGTCGCACAGAGATGACGCGAACACCATCTCATATGTAAGGTTGCATGGAGATACACACAGCCTTCTCCTGAAGACACCAATATCTGACCGGAAAAAAGGCTAAGATGGTAAAAAAGGGGTAGCCCGTAACCCCTTTCCCGTCTCATCTTCATCTCATCAAACCAACAATCCAGTGTGCCCTCCCTCATGACAAAACAAGCCGCTAAAATGGGACCTGACTCGCCGGTGCCTGAGATAGGCCTCGGTTCACGTGGCGATGCCTGCACATCAGATCAGGTCAGACACAGCCAGAAGGGCCAATTTCGCCTTGTGGAGGAGCTGTGGATCCATCCCGTCGCGGGAAGACGAGAAGATCCCGCCCAGCGCAGCCTGGAAAGGAAACAAAGGGCGGCGGCCGAATCAGGGGTCATGCCCTTCGTGTGTCAAGACGTGTCTTGAAACAAAAACCTGGGTCGTACCCACGGGATCACGGGCAGGACGCATGAACTAGACAGATCGCTTCCACGATGCTGCAGTCGTGCCGTGCTTCTCCCTGCTTCCATCGCCGCATCACTCTATGCCATTGTAAGCAGCTCTGCCCCTCCATCCCACTCTGCGGGGACGAGCGCTCCTGTAATCTTTCCGTGTTCTCTGGGCAGTGGGAGCATCATATGTGCACGACTTCTTCCTCCACCATTTTCCTACAATCGCCCTTATGATCCATTGTAGCTCGTTATTCACCAAGTTTCTGGCAAGATATCTATGAACTGTTCCCTCCAAGATGTAATAGGTGTTTGTAGGTAAGCACTAATTGGGCATACATCCTACATGGATATCTACATGCACAGCCATTCAAGGCATACACCAAAAAGGTATACAACCCAGTAAAAGGCCAAACCGCACTCTATCCCCTCTCCTTCTCATCATGTCTAAAACGTATCCTATCCTTGGATTTATTCGCCATCGATTATATTTCCCGTGAAAACCATGTTTGTCTACGACTCCCTCGACAGCCATGGCGGCGCAGCACACGCCATCCGGCTCTTGACCATAATGCCATCCAGCGTGGGCGGCCCTATTGAATGCCGGCTCAACTCCCACAGGATATCCGTGGATGAGAGATCCAGAGCTTGTGGCGGAATTGACATTTTTGAGCTGTCTCGCACAATAGGCAGACTGCCTAGATACGAGGCCCTTTCCTATGTATGGGGGAGTATCCATGAGAAGGCTGATATCACCGTTAATGGCCAGCCCCATCGCGTCACAAAACGGTTGGAGGCTGCGCTGAGGGATCTGAGGAACCAAGATGAGGAGAGGACGATGTGGATCGATGCGTTGTGCATTGATCAGGAGAACGCGCCGGAGAAGAGCGTACAGATTCTTCTAATGAACAGGATATACGAGGCCGCCCATCGGGTTATAGCTTGGCTCGGTCCCAGCAGTCCAGTCGGAGACTTGGCGGTGGAAATCGTGAAGCAGGTCGGCGGTTCCGATGATGTTCTCATGAGGGGGTTCGATGACGGCGTGAGCCCGATACGGATGATCCCAAAGGTGCTGGATGACGCTCCGTCGCTGAGCAGCATCGTCTTTGAGAACGGGGACAGATGGGCAGCTCTAAGATGGGTTTTGGAGAATCCCTGGTGGAAGCGAGCTTGGATCATCCAGGAAGGGACCCATGCGGATGATCTGAGGTTCCAAGTAGGGCGAGAGACCTTTGGGGTGGACAGCCTGACAAATATCATCAGCAGCCGGGACTATCGTGTGGTCGATTACGGGGAGCTCGATATGCAGGCTCTATGCCAGCCTCTGACTGCACTCATGCACGAACGGAGTCTCCGACGAAACGATGATTTCCACACGGGGTTCCGACAGTCAGCTTCTCTGATGAGCTTGCTCTCCAGGTTCGACTATAGCGAGTCCAGCGACCCGAGAGACAAGATCTATGCCCTTCTAAACTTGGGCGACTTGGATCAGCTAGATATCACGCCTGACTATTCAAGGTCAGTGCAGCAGGTTTACCAGGACACCGCAATGGCAATCATACGGAAGGAAAAATCACTCAACATCCTTAACGACGTACGTCGTTCAATGAAAGCTTCGAGTATATCAGCAAGCCTCCCTTCTTGGGTACCAAATTTCTCCGTGCCTGCAGCTATAAGCCCCGTTGTATTGCTATCGAGCCGACGGGCTGGCTCCTTTCGTGCTGCAGGTGATACAGAAGCCAACTACACGTATACGGGTGAAAACGGTGGCCATTTGGGGCAACTGCAGGTTTCGGGATACAGTCTTGACCTCATAACGGAAACCTTTGCTTGCCCACCACAAGAGTCCTTTCAAGACGACTCATGGGCGAGCATTGTCCGTGAGTGGGCTTTAACCGCGCGTCATGGTGCCTATCCCACGGGTGGGAGCTATGAAGACGCGATCTGCCGTACACTTCTCCAAGATCGAATACGTTCTGCCAAGGAGCGGATCACTGACGATGATTTTGCGCGACTGAAGAGGTCCTTCTCTGCTTGGGTTCATGATGAGAACATGAACGTTCCGGCTCTGAAGGAAGGAAACAAGGCGAAAGGCTCTTCTGACGATCATGCAGAGGAGCCTCAGGCTCTCGAAGAACGTTGGAAACGATCAGTCTATAGTTCCATCACCGCGGGTAAAGATAGTTCAGAGTTCAAGAAGTTCCTGATTCAAAAATGGGAGAGGGAGGACACTCGCCGCCAGGAACGCGCCGAGCTAGCCGAGAGATTCCTAGAGCGCTCTTTTCTTGATCACGTTAAGCCTCGGTTAATGGGCTGGAAAATGGCATATTCGGCAAAAGGCTATGTGGCTTTGGTCCCTTTTGATTCCCAGGTGGGAGATATGCTAGCTGTGTTCGCAGGTTTAAGCGTTCCGGTGGTGGTTCGCAGGCTGGAGCCAGCGGAGGACATGTTTCTCGGTAGCTGCTATATACACGGGATGATGGACGGTGATGCGCGGGTCATAGAAGGCCTAAAGGAGAAGAGCGAAGTATTTGCGTTGATTTGAGTTAAATGAGAAGTTTAAGCCTGAAAGATAGCGACGCTTAGTTGCATCTCACAATAGTGCAACTCCCAACCAACCCGAAAATCCATGGATTGTTTCTGCGCGGACAACTCACAAGCAATACTTGAATACCTATCCAAGTCAAGAGGGACGTGACGACCATAATGTCGTTGCCACTGCCGCTGCAGGGGCCGGTGGGAATGTAAACACGGTTTCTGGTGCCCTTTATATGGCCTAATTGCTCCGCCTGAGTTAGTAATCTGAAATGTTCTCATTCCAGCCGTGATGTAGGAAAATTACTCTCATTTCTCCAGCCTATTTTGGACTTAGTCTTGCTGCTCCCTCGATGGTGTTGGTATTCTCACGCCTACTATACGGCGTGTTACTTCAAGACGCCGCCCTCAGCTCCAACCTAGAAACATAGGCCTGGTATTCGTAAAAAAGCGACGATAGCTGGATTAATATACAGAATAACGTGCTAAATTTTATATTTCAATAGTTTATTTCGGTGTCTGGTAACTGCCCTTTCATGTCGGATGCAACATGGTCAGCCTCAGGTGTCACGTTCTATTTTTCAACCACTAAGACATGTGGGATAGAAACAAGTTCATCTCCTCGACGGGACGGCAATTTCACAAGCATTCAAGGCATGGCTATGGCCATACTTACCTTGGCATAGCGAGGCAATCAATCTCATGCAAACACGAGATCAAGCAAAGTGACAACGTGATATCTGCATCAGGCAGAAGACAGACGCTTGTCCGGATATCGCGGATGGCATACAACAGCACACACAACTCCTCACCTTCTTCATTAAGTTACGATGGTCAATTACCACCCGAAGCGAAGCATCTCATTTAAGCAATCCGACATCGGGAAACAGAGCCCATGGGGTGAGGAGCCTAACAACCTGGGGCTCGCCTCGCTTCTCCACGGGGAGGCGAGACCACCCCATGCAGCCAATACTGCCTCCTACGCCTTGGTTTGGTGATCAACAAGGTTTCAAGGTACATACCGTTCCGCACGCTGGGGTGAAGACGCGGAATGGGAAGTAAGCCGCGGCTGCCCGGTACCCCAGAATCCACCATAGAAGGTTAAGCCGAGGCGTCGCTGGCGTCGAGATGCGCAGATGAGGTGCTGCGGAGGTGGGAGAGTGGTGTGAGGAGGGCGTGGAGAGGCTGACTGGTCGCACCTTGTACGTAATACGAGCCCATCGTCAATCTGGGGATAGGGATAGAGACAGCGAAGAGGTGAAGCGGCCTCCAGACAAAGCCAAGAAGAAACGGTAGCCAGGCACCGAGGCGCCGAGACTTGGCGCCCGGGCCTTGGCTGCAGCCGCAAAAGACCCCGGACCAGCCGTCCCGAGCAGCTCAACCGGAGACTGGCATTAGGTAAAATGGACCGACTTTTAGGTAAAGAAATCCACCCGAGACGGATCCGCGGCATGAAAAGTGATGAGCAACGGCAATAAGCAGTTTCTGAGAGATTGAGTCAGCAGAAGAAGTTTTTTTTCTCCCGTCCCAGGTAAGGGCGTGGTGAATTGTGGCAGTGTCGCCATGTCGAAGACTGCTTGATAAACCTCCAACGAGAGACCCGAAGAGGCGAGGAGAAAACTCCGAACCGCGAATTGGATGGCAGCGGCTCATTAGAGAGAAACATGGTTGGTGGAGCTCCCGCAGGCAATCTCAAAACAGCTAGAAGTGCTGGTGACATCCTCCATGGAGACAAGCGGGAGGCGACAAACCCAAGCCTCCTACGTCTCGAGAGAAAACTCTGATAGGTAGAAGCAGCGTGGAAGCCTCATGGAACACGCCAAGATCCACATTAATCGACCCAACTCTCCACTCCCGTGTTCAAAAACTGCCTCCCAGGTACCATTCACGGCTTTGTGCTTTGGGCACGAGCCAAGGGTCAGACGGCCGAAGAGGTTTCCTGGACCCTGTAATACTTTGCCCGTTATTTTCTCATCCGACTTCGGCCTGGTTTCCCCATGTAATATAAAGGCTCAATGCAAATGGAACCGCTATATAGAGTTCTGTTGCTCCCAAAGTAGGGTGAACGTAAAAACCCTTCTCTACCCTCTTGTTCTTCTCCTTCTCATTAGTTTCTTCTCCGTGTCTGACCCTTGTTTGTCGAGTTTGGGCAGGACATAGAAGTAAAAGATTCTCCGTGGGGAAGAAGAAAAAACGACATGGCTCCCCGCAATAACGACGATGCCATCACGGCAGCGGAGAGAAAGGAAACCAAGAAGCAGGCCAGCACCATGCTGATAGATGCCGCCGCCGACAGGGAACTTGCGGCTGGGGAAGTCACCGAATGGGAGAAGCAGAAGATCCTCGCCGGCAATGCCAAATTCCACCAGCTCGGATGGCACCGTCTTGCCTTGATCCTGATCGTCGAGGCCGTTGCGCTCGGCGCGCTCTCGCTCCCTTACTGCTTCTCCATTTTGGGCATGTTCGCGGGCACCGTCGTCTCCGTCTTCTTCGGCTTCCTCGCCATCTACGCCGGACACAACGTCGGTGCTCTCAAAGTCAAGTATCCTGAGATCAAGAGCTACGCCGATGCGGGGCGGGTGATGTTTGGCCGCTGGGGCTACGAGATTGTCTACGGCATCTTTTTCCTCGAGCTCATCTTCGTCTCCGGTTCGCATTGTTTGACAGGCACGATTGCCTTCAAGGACTTGACCAACAATGGCGCCTGCAGTCTGGTGTTTGGCATCGTATCCGCCATCATCCTCTTCCTCGTGTCGGTCCCTCCCTCGTTTGCTGAGATGACCATCCTCGGCTACATCGATTTCATCTCCATCATCGCCGCCATCGGTATCACAATCATCGCTACCGGCATCCAGGCGTCCGAGTCAGTGGGAGGAATGAGCTCCATCAACTGGTCCTGGAAGCCCAAGGACGGAGTGACTGCCCACGAGGTTTTCGTCGCCGTTGTCAACATCATCCTCGCATACACCTTCACTCTGTGCCAGTTCTCCTTCATGGACGAGATGCACACCCCCGGCGACTATTCCAAGGGCGTCTGGACAGCTGGAATTATCGAGATCTTCATCTATACCCTCACCGGCACCCTCGTCTACGCTTTCGTCGGCGTCGATGTTGAGTCACCTGCCCTGCTCTCCGGCGGACCCCTCATCAGCAAGATCGCGTTTGGTGTTGCGCTCCCCGTCATTTTCATCAGTGGTGCCATCATCACCCAGACGGCTGCACGACTCATCCACGGCCGCATCTATGCGAACCGCGTAGAGCGATATGTCAACACGACGCGCGGCTGGATTACCTGGCTCTTGACTGTTCTGATCATCGTCCTTGTCGGCTGGGTCATCGCAGAGGCAATTCCCTTTTTCAGCAACTTGGTCGCCTTGATCTCGAGTCTGTTCAACTCTGGCTTTGCGCTCTACCTACCCGGACTAATGTGGTTCACCCTGTTGCGCGAAGGCCCACTTCTGAGCCGCAAGAACTTGGTGCCCCTGTTTATTAACGGATTCATGATTGCGGCTGGCATGGTCGTTTTGGTTGGTGGAACGTGGGCTTCCATCAAGAGCATTGTAAGTATACCATGTCACCTCTCTGTCTCATTCCCCTCTTTCCCCTCCAAAGTGAGACAATTCCGAATAGCGTGCTAATCATTGTCATTCCCAGGTCGATGACTATAATGCGGGAACTGTCGGGGGGTCGTTCACATGCTCGTAAAGCTGAAGATTGTGTTGCAGGATAGAAGTGGACTTTGTAGCATTAGCGAATCATCTCAAAATAATAATACTCCAATCGCGATTTTTGTCCTTGTTACATGTTTCATGATGAGTTCAGTTGGTGCCCAGCTGCGTACAAAGGAGTGTGGGCTTCGATGTCCTCGAGCCAGCCTATCACAGTTAAGGGCGGAAGACAGAGTCAAGATTGACAGTGGTGGGAGCGAGTGATGGGTGAGTTCCAATGAGTTCCAAGGATGAGAGCAAAATATGGGGCAGGGGCACTTCCTCCGTCTCCATGGAGGGGTCAAAACTCAAGGCTAACAGGGGGAGCTGCAAAAGAGAGCACACGACCAGCGAGCTGAGCTAAGGCAGTCAGTCATCAGCGCGTCCTGGACCAACAGGGCAAGGAAAACATTGCTTTTTGCTTGAGCGCTGCCCAATTTGGTTCAGAAGACCAAACAGAGGGGGCAAAGGTCGCTGGAAAAGCGCTGATGGTGGTATCTGGCGGGACGCGTCTGCGTGGGCTCGAGCGATGACGACGACGGCGACGACGACTTGACAGGTCGTATCTAGACGGCTCTGGAATGAGGCGGCGCCAGGCACCGTAAGACTGTGTGTGCGCATACCACAGCTCGCTGGTCGTGGGCGAGAGCATGCTGGTAGCTATTCTGAGCTCGCCTAGCAAGACGGCCACGTGCCCCCGAGGACACACCTCCAGCTGCTAATCATAGGCTGGCACTCAGCACCGTAGGTTGGGCGATAGCGTCGCATTCGAGTCCTGCAGCTTTGTCGGGTGCGACCATGACCGCTAGGAAGACGAAAACCGGGCGGCTGCCGAGTGACGGGCTTGATGGCCTGCATAAACGACCGCCTATAGCAAGGCAAGCTGCCGGCAATAGCAGCACAGTGGAGGTAAGCCGTCGGGAATGTTTCGCTGCTGCAAACATCCTCGAACCCCAGATGATGCGATGTGTGCGTGAGATGGGGGCGGCTGCCTGAATCGTGAGGCCACCACGCTGCCCCTCCAAACCCCGCTGTCTGCCTTATGTGTTTCCTGCTTCAAACATCAGATGTCAGTTGAACTCCGTAGATCGCCAAACATCCCCGCCAGTCTGTCTTTCTTTCAACTCGAGCCAAGTCGAGTCCGCGATACTCTCCTCCCAGCGCGCCCTTTGTTTGTCCGTCGCTACCTTCCAGGCACACATCATCTGTCCTTCTATCCATCATGGTCGGTGCTCCCCCCCCGCAGCCCATTGTTCTCTCCGTCATGCTTGTTTCCTGTCCTCTGCCTTACGCAGTTCCCTTGTCCCAGTCCAGCCCTTTTTTGCAGCCGCATTTTTTTTGGCCGCCAAGTTACCCCCCCCCCCCCCCCCCACCAACAAAAAATCAGATCGTCGCCGTGCCCGCCATCATCAGGGCCTCGAACAATGGAAGCCAACATCACCACCAGCTAAACGCGTTGCTAACATTCTCGTCGCCATAGTCTGGACTCACCCAGCAAGAAATCGACGACTACAAGGAGGCTTTCCAGCTCTTCGTAAGATAACCCCCCACCTTACTATAGCTTCATGCCTCGTGTGAGACCATCCGCTAAGATCTCGCCTTCCGTGAACAATAGGACAAGGATGGCGATGGTTAGTACCAAGTTCCCACCTACCAACACCCCCTACGCGACCTCGATCGTCCATACGCACACGCGTTCGCCGCCGTCACCCGAGGTCTCCAACTCGAGGCGAACTGAATATTAGCCGAATTGACGTCCCCCAACAACACCTTATTAACGATTCCGTGTCTTAGGTGAGATCACCACCGCCGAGATCGGCGAGATCATGAAGTCTCTCGGCCTCAACCCCTCCGAGGACGAGCTCGAGGATATCCTCAACGAGGTCGACGTCGACAAGAACGGCTCCGTCGACTTCAATGGTTTGTTCCCAGCTCCCTCCCAGCGCCCTTCCCAGCGCCCTTCCCCAGACCTGTCAGGCTGACCGCAAGCGATAGAGTTCGTCGCCATGATGTCGCGAAAGCACCAGAGCGCCGACCCCGACCAGGAGCTCCGCGACGCCTTCAACGTCTTTGACCGCGACGGCACCGGCACCATCTCCCGCGACGAGCTCCGCAACGTCATGAAGTCCATTGGCGAGCACCTCACAGAGGAAGAGCTCGACGAGATGCTCAAGCTCGCCGACGAGAACGGCGACGGACAGATCGACTGTAAGTCGTCCTCCTTCCGCTATCTACCTCCCCACACATGGCTAACCAAGCTTCCTCCGCCAGACGAGGAGTTCGTCAAGATCATGGGCCACGGCGGCGGCCATTGAGTCGGTCTTGTCACACACTGAGATTTGATGGATTTTTCTCGTCCTGCCATTACCCCCCACCTCGCAAATCCCCCTCCCGCCCCGTTTTTATTTTCTCTATTTATTTCCTGGATGAAGCGCAAGGAATGAAGATATGATTTCCATTTATTCTGGATTATTACCGTATGGCATTGCTGGTTAGGCTATAGCGAACGGGCTCGTTAATAAAACTCGCCAACATGATCATCAAAACATTTCACCTTGAAACTACAAATACAAAAACGGAACGAAAACGAAGTCCCAAATTGAAACAAAAAAAGAAAATCAAAGGATATGTGGAAAGGACATCCCCCACACTTACTTCCTAACCACCCTGTGAGAGCCACATATAGATAAGTGTGAGATGATGATATGAGCATGAATGAGCATTTATTATTCATAAAACATCAAGCCAATTCTCCCGGCAATATCCCCCCATTTTGGTTTTACTCGTACATGCCCCGTTGTTCCCAACAGCGAGAAGAAGAAAAAACGCCTGGCCCTGTAAACCGAAATCCAAATCCCTATTGCTTCTCAGGCGATCCCTTCGCCTACATCCTTATCCGCCTGAATCAAAATCCGGACAATGTCAATGCCACACATGAACTCCAACAAAACAAAAAAAAAAAAAAAAACCCTTTCTAGGGAAGAACAATAGCCGAAAAGAAGAAAAACGAAACAGCATATAACCAATAACTCCAAGCCCCTTATGTACGTACGCCGCTCAATGCATCATTAAGTGTGAAGAAGAAACAAAATCGTGAGGCGAGGCCAGTTTGCCCCTCCAAATTCCTCCTTGCGAGTAAGAAGTGTACGTCCAGATTGCCAGTCTGCATCCCAACGGCCCACTCCTGTCTTTACGCCTTCACGGGCTCCTTCACAGACTCAACTTCCTGTGCTAGTTCAGATGCTGGCGCTTTTGCCTCATCCAGAGATGGAAGCAGACCCTCGGAGAGCAGAGTCTGGAGGACCGCGTCCTTTTGTAGAACGGTTTGCCTCTCGACGGGGAGCCCATCCAGCATTCGAAGCTTTCTGCAGCTCGTTGTGAACACTACCTGGTGCAGCCGACGGCGAAGCTTGGTTGTTTCGTCCAGACGCCCAGCGTACAACTCATCCCTCGCTGTGTCGCCGTCTGGGAGGACAAAGGGATCCACAGGCCCCTTGCGTTCCTTACACACAAGGACCTGTATCGGGGCGTAGAATCCCAGTGTCACCGGGTTATCTCTGACATCAAGCTGTCGCAGATGAGGGAAATCTGTCAACAGCTCTGTCACTACGGTCGAGTCTGCCAGTCTGTTGCCAGCACAGAGCAGCTTCTTCAGCCGGGGGATGAACTTCAACGGGGCCAAATTGGCGATAGCGTTGAAGTTGAGGTTAAGGGTACGCAGATTCGGCATAAGTTGGCCGAGTTTCTCAGGCAGAGTTTGAAGTCCGCAATTCGCCAGTTCGAGGAGTTGCAAATTCAAGAAATCTACACAGGGCTCGAATGCGCCCAGGAAGTTTCCAGACAGGAACAACTTTCGGACTTCATATGCAGCTGCGAGAAAGCTCAAATCTAGGGTTCCGTTACCACGTTGTTCTCGAAGGGAGAGACTATCTAGCCGTCGGCACTTGCTGAAGCCACTCAGGCTGGTTAGAAGGTTTCGATCGGCGTAGAGGCTCTGCAGAGAAGGCAGATTGCCAACATCAAGGCTGGTCAGATCATTGTCGCTCACGTCCAGCTGTCGCAACCCCCCAATGCAACTCGAGAAGTTCAGAGTCTCGAGTTGATTTTTACCGAG
Source organism: Clonostachys rosea (assembly GCA_026958235.1). Taxonomy (NCBI): domain Eukaryota; kingdom Fungi; phylum Ascomycota; class Sordariomycetes; order Hypocreales; family Bionectriaceae; genus Clonostachys; species Clonostachys rosea. The sequence goes on from CP110207.1 coordinate 2,004,150, forward strand.
CTTCAATCGGACGAGTGACGGCAGAAGCTCAATCTTTCGAATCGAGCGGAGTTTGTTGCCCGTCAAGTCGAGATCTGTCAGCCGCTCGAGTCTAAGTGTCGTGAAGTCGATCTCCTCGATAAGATTATCTCGGGCCGTTAATGAGAGTAGACCATCATGGCAATCAAGATCATCCAGTGAAGTCAGCTGGTTGTTGTCAGCCTTGACGCTTCGAAGATGAACGAGATTCTTCAAAGCCGACAGACTCTTGATCTCGTTGCCAGATACATCAACGTATTGCAGATTCCACAGATGGTCCCAGGAGGTAAGCTCAGTGAGCATATTCTGTGAGACTTTCAATTGTCTCACAGTAGATGGCACTCCGTCCAGATGAGCAAGTGTGTTTCCAGAAGCATCAAGAGTCACCACCTTGCCGCAGAACTCATCCAACATATGAAGGCTGCAAAGATTTTTCCCGCTGAGGTTGAGATCTGCAAGGTCTTCCCAGTATGGCTCATGTGGCTCAACCTGGCTAAGCTTGTCCACGAGGTTACGTATCGACATAGTCAAGACCTTCTTAGCACCATCTCCAGTTTCCATGTGCCGTCGTCCCATCACATAACTGACTTCGAATCCAAAGGACTGGTCGGAATTATTGACCGTAAACTCAGAAAGTGGACTCAGAGACAGCTTTCCGACATTTTGCCCAATAATGGCGCTATCATCGGCAAGAAAGGAAAGGGCTTGATTCCCGGGAGTATGGTTCATAATGAAACTCAGACTGGTACGGCGCGCATTGGGTGTCTTATGGCTGACCATGCTGGTCTCTCCAATCACGCTGAGCTGCTGATCATGAAAAGGCAGTTCGACGGTACTATCCTCGTCCTGCTCGTCAATCCGAGACACTGGTCGAGGAACAAATTCGGGATCACCATCAGAAAGCTGGCGGGGTGGCATTCGGGCAGTTCCGCGGCCATTTGCCTGCGCTGGATGCTTCATGGCTGACTTGTTCATGGACTTTTGCCCCTGAGCTCGGATCGCCGCGGCGGTCGCTTTGTGATCCAACGCCACCGGGGTATCCTCGTCGTCCTCGTCGTCCTGGCTATCCCGCTCCTCAGAATATGCCTCGTGGATGAATGATGCTACCGGTGATGAAAAGGAAATCGTCATATGGCGGCGGTTCGCAGCCTGAGATTCAGGCTGTGTTTCTTGGCTGTCAGCCACTGGAGGAGGCAGCTCTTCGCTGAGCCCCAGGTCTGAGCCGGAGTGGCTGTTGATGCTGACGCTTCGAAGTTGGCGTGATGCCGCAAGAGAGCCATTTGGCGACAGGTGGCCATCAGGTGAGAAAGTCATGAATGCCCTGGCCGGAGGGCCATTTGCGAGTGGACTGCTTGGTGATTCACAAACTTCAATGTTCAGAGCTCCCTCTCCCTTGCGGGTTGTCAATAGCCGAAGGTTCTGCAATTCCTTGGTCAAATCGACTGAGAGATCTGGGATGCTGGCAAACGGATCGTCCTCGCTGCTATCCGATGGCAAGACGTTGGCTTCTTGCTCTCGAGTCCCATCTTTACTCTTAAACCATGTGTTGCTGGTCTTGTCCAATCGCATGCTCCCAACCTTGTCTGGAATGAGGTGGGAGACACTCTCAGGCATGATTGTTCTTCGTGACTCGGAGCCTCTTGACGACGCAGTAGGATATGAGCGGTGCGTGCCGCGGCCCGAAGAATCAGAAGGGAATTCCCTTGTGGGACTAGCCGTCGCAGCGGCCATCGCTGGGTTCATGGTGATGCGGATGTTGGGAATGTCGCTAATGACGTTTTCACCATCTGTAGCCATTGGGCTTCTGAGCCAGCCATTAGCTCTCTCCAGGGATGACTTCCCACTCGGTCGATCAGCAGTAGAATCCTCAAGGACGAAACCCATAGAACGCAGAGAGGATAGCACATCCCCCATATCGCTAATTTCCTGGTATTTTTTCAGCCTATTGAGAAGCTCGGGATCATCGTGACGGAGTGGTGTTCTAGAGACAGCGGGCTTCCCCTCGCGGCTGGGAGGACGCGAGAAAGGTTCTGTTGTCGATTCTGAGCGCACATCATCTGATGGGGCCGGGCTTGATTCCCTAGCAAACTCTGCTTCAGACTCTTCCAAACTAGAGAGCCCATGGGGCCGCACTTGGTTTCGAATCATGGCCATGATCTGTGCTGCCTGGTCAACGAAATCTTGCGTTCTAATTGAAGGCTTCCTGTCAGTAGCCAGAGACTCCTCAGCCTGTAAGCTTCCGTCTTTCCAGTGGGTGGGATTCGGCGCCGTCTTTGGTCTGAGAACAGATTCTTCGCCAACAACCTCACTCAGCGGGGCCCTTCCACTGGAAATTCGCGGCCTCAAAATTGGGCGTGTAGCTAGAACTCGGGGATCAGCCAGCTCAAATACGCTGTGTAGAGCTTCCTGGTTACGTTCGCCTTGGCTTGGTTGTCGCTGGCTCGGGCCAAGGTCAATGCCAGCAAGATTTTCTCGCCCAAAAGCAATATCTGATCGATGAAGAGTTCTCCTGCGTTTGGGTGTGGGGTCCTTCACTGGGGATGTCCTTGGCCGCTTGCCTTCAGAGTCAACATCCCGCTTTGGACTGCCGAGATTCTCCAAAGTCAATTGTGGGTGAGTGGCAGGTTGTCGTCTCTGGCTAGATGTGGAGGTGACCCGCGAGTGTGTGCCAGCTGAGACTGACCTGGATTTATCCCGTCTCCGTCGAACGATAATCTCTGAGCCATCGTCAGGCGATGACTCGCGCAAGCCTTGAGAGGTATATGATGGCCGTGATGGGAATGGCTTAGGAGAGATGTTCTCCTTGTTCGAAACTCCTGTTTCGTTGCCCAAAGTAAACTCGTAATCTTTTAATGTGCCAGCTCCAAATTCGCTAATCAAATGAGATTCATCCAGTGGTGGCAAGTCTGGGGAACCCGGAGATCTTGGGTATTCGTCGTCCTGATCAAAGGAGAGCTGTCTCTCGAGTAACGGGGCGGGACTGATTGAGTTCTTGGATGGCGTGGCCGAGGTGCCCTCCTCAAATTGGCTGATGCGCCGAAGCAGTGTTTGGTTGGTAAATGTGTCATAGGGACCGAAGAGCTTAAGTGGGCTTCCGCCAGAGTTCGCTGGTCGATTGGGAGCCTTTTCAGGGCTTGGAAATGGTGCCCGTGGTATCGAAGGACTGGCCCCAAAGCCACGATTAAAGTTCATTGTGTCGTTTCGAATCGTCGGGAACTGTTTTGGTGTGCTGGCTTGCAGAGATTCTTCGGGCAGCATTTCAGAGCTATCACCGCCTAAGCCCATGTCAGGACTCAACCCACGGTACAGAAAAGATCCATCGTGGGACCTGCCACCTCTGCGGCAATTGATGTTTGCTGCCTGTTGGGCCAACTCGTTGGTATCAACTTCCTCACCATCGAAAGCCTCTTCAAGATTTATTTCGGGGTCCAGCAACATTTGGTTAATCCGCAAACGCTCCAGCTTTTGCTTTAATTGGTTGGCAGGAACTTCAATAGGTGTAAATTCGACCGTTCCCGCTTCATCGCTGTGTTTTCCGATAAGAATAGGGCTAAAGTCTTCGTGCCTGATCTCACTTTGCCCGCTAACTTTTCTTGAGTTGATTCCGGCATCTGAAGGCACACTGAGAATGCTCTGGTCTTGGTTGAGCATTCCTCGTTGGCCCATGGTCATGCTTGGAGGAGTGCTTGTTGGCGCCGTGTCCTCAATGTTGAGCCTATATTGAATACCTCGCATTGATCTCCTAGGGCTGGGGCTTGGGGTAACCTCATTCGGCATTTCATGGTCCTCCTCTTCGAAATTATCGACTTCGTTTGCCAGGTCAATGCTGCTTCGGCGGTGGCAGAGTGGGGGGCTGGACGGCATTGTAGATTCGAGATGGTGTTCCTGTGACTCGTTGATCTCCTCGGGGAGGTCCTCTTCAACGGTGACTGGGGGTTTGAACATGTCTTGAAGACCAACGGCAGCTGAGCTAAACAGGTCGCGCTGTTCCCCATACTGCATGTCACCCTGGAGCAGACGCCGCTTCCACTCAGGCGTTTGTCTAATGCTCCTCCCTGATGGTGATCGGTGGACCGTATTATGCACAACCGACCCATCAGCAGAGCCAGGTGCTGACTGGCTCTCGTCGCCGTTGCTTATAAACGCTTTGATCTCATGGCGCGCTTTCATCGATAATCGTTGCATCGATATGTTGATGTCGTTGACACTGCGCTCGCCCAGAATATAGCTGTCGCCATGCTCGTTTGCAGGCGCAAGATTCGGTATGGGATCCAACGTCTTACGGGGTATCCGACTTGGGTATTCATGTGCCTTGTTTTTCTTGTCCGAGGAGGGGAGCTGTGCGATAGAGTTGACGGATCCGGGCTGGGAAACCCAATCCTCCGATAAGGAATCCAGCCAGGCGTGTTCCATAGCTGCGACGCCAGAGAGGCTAAGATCGCTCGAGAATGTTCAGTTTGCAATGATGCGCATGTCTAATCGAGGTCGCGGTTGAGGGTATGCGGGGTCACGAATTGCGCCAGAGCGGGAAGAGCGATGGCGGAGAAGGAAAGGCGAAACGTAGTGTGGTGTGTTAGACGATAAATAGTAAAACGATTGAATCGAAAATAAAATGTCGAGATAGATGAATGCTGCTGGCGAATGCTGCTGGTTAGTAGAGAAAATGGTAGTGTGTATTATTTGGAGGGTCAGCCATGGGAGTAGGAATCGCGTTTCGAAACCAGGGCTTGTGCCTCATGAGCAGATGGACAAGGCGATCGGAGGTAAACAAAGCAGGGATAAGCTAGTGGTGCGATTGGAAAGGCCGTTGCCCTGCCAACAGATCTGCAGCACATGAGACACGGCGGGTCACGTGGCCGGCCAGGTTGCATCCAGGGACCGAGGAGCGTGCATGGTAGCTGCAGGTAACTAACCTTGATCTCGAAATGTCCAGGAAATCGGATTACACGCTTTCTGACATCAAACAAGCAGCCTGTAATTTATCATCTTATGATACCATAGGTAGTCAAGCGATGGCCAGATATCTTAGCGCATTATCCGTCTTTAGCTCCCGCCAATTCACCAAGGTACTAAGTACTAGTCCAACCACTTTGCGCGCCGTCACGTGAAAACGCGAGCGCGTCGCCCTAGACGCGATTCACCAGCTCCTTCCTCGAGGGTAGGTAAGTCCAAGTAAGGTTCAGATTAGATTGCACTTGGCCCATTTGCTCGATCCTCCAACCCTTCGATACAACGTGTTCCACGCCAACACTCCTCCCTTCATCACTGTGCGGTCTGATTTGTTTCTTTCTTGTCCCACTGGCTGTGTATCAATGTTGTGTGTGCAACGATTTTTCCACCATGTTTAGTGAGAAGGCGGATCGGCATCAGGACGAAGCAGAAAACCTCTACAGCCAGTCAATATGTCGGCCGGACGAAGTATTGTACGAAGGATCCGATGACGAATACTACGAGAGCCCCGAAATTCGGAGAGCACGGCTTTCTGCTGCTGCAAAACGGTTCCTTGACGGTGACGACACTTTCATCCTATCATCAGCACTAAAAGGGCCGTTTGACGGGAGCTCGGGATGGACGAATCCATGGCGATCAAAACGGTCGAAGCCAACCGCCCAAGTCGAGTCGAATGCCACACCATCCTATGCTAGGAGTCGACGAGCATCCCGGCCATCACAAACGCAGAACGAGACACAACCAAACAGAATCCTCGAGTGCCATTTACTGAGCCCCGAGAGCCTTAAGCAGGGTCCCTTGGCCACCCATAATTTTATGGAAGAAGATGAGGTTGCCAGGGTACAAAATTGGAGAACTACGATCCCTTCTGTTGACCTGGAAAATGATGCATTCTGGGCTGGAAATTCGACGACATCGGCCTCACCTCAAACTCGTTCCAGGAAGAGGAAGCTAGCCCAAGAGTTGGACTGGCTCAAGGGAACAAGCAAACGGCCGAGAGCCGATGGAGAAAATGGCACCGCTCCTCTACGTAGGTCGAGAAGAACGAGAAGTTCTCCAAATCTGTCAAATCGACCGGCAACTAATGCTGTGTCACCGCCCCGTCCATCACAAGCCACTCAATCATCTATTTCCAAACGACGCTCCCTTAAGGCTCAAGCGGCATTTGATGTCGAAGACGAACTCACGAGCTCAGTGAACGCACCACTCAGGAGCACCACGCGCCGGAGAAGCAGCCCCATAAAGCGTGTTTCCTCTCACACTGTACTTAAGTCTTCACAGGGAAGCTCCTCGTATTCTGAGGATGAGCTTGCCAACGAAGATGAAGCTTACCTCAAGGCCGCTGCTACTCTTTCATCTCCAGTCTCCAACAAAGGATGCCCGCGACCAGTGGAGCAAAAACTCGCACGAGAGAGTAAACACACTGTCAGCCCCAGGCGTTCCAAGAGACTGTCTATGTCACCAAAACAAGGCGATGAATTACTAGACCAGGATTCAACTAGCCAAGAACTAGAAATCTCTCCAGAGACGCAAGCCCAGAAAGACGACAGTTTTGGTGTGGAAAAGACCACAAAGACGGCCGATGAAATCGAGAGCCAACTCTCATCTTTAGGATCCGATTCAGACTTGAGTGATGCCGAGTCGCTCTCGAGCTCAGCTTCGGACGATGAAGAATGTAACGAGGTACCGTCAGATGCCGATAATGTCACACAAGACACCAGTCAACCCAAAATCATCAGCAATACTGGAGACATGGATATGACCTCCAATTCCCCTGTATCCGATACCTCAGACATAGAGATGGATGATGCTTCGGATGTCCAGCAAACACCACATATCATTGGCGTTGCAACCAAAGATTTACAGGCACGCTCACAGGCTGACGACGATTCCGTGGCTAATTCCAGTTCCACCTCCAGCTCCGAGGAATCTGATTCCAGTGAGGGAGAGTCTGAGGTCGGAGCACTAACTACCGTCTCTGATTCACAGGCACAGGAGAGGCCTATAGAGGTCCAAAATGGACCAACTGCGACAACTATACCTCAGCTTGAATCTGCCCAGGATCTTCCCATCGCCACAGCATCAATCACCCCCTCGGAACAGCTATCTTATGCTCCAGATAAGGAAATTGAGGCTGCTCCCGGCTCGATTGGAGAGGCCATAGAGCGAGAAGAAGTCCCCTCCGCCGAAAACTCTGACTCTGACGAGTCCAGCCAGACCGATAATAGCGGTGAGGGGCTCATAGACGAAACCCCAGTCTCACAGCTGGCAACCCCTTGCATGGAGGCGGACACCAGCATTCACATGCCAACAACTCCTACGACTGATCAGGTCGTGTTTACCCAGGCCAGTGGGGAAATTGGTGTATCGGGGACTGGGGCCCCTGACGACCAACTCAAGATCAACACACCGCAAAGCCCATGGTCAAAATCTCAATACTCTCAGTTCTTTGCCACGGCTCCTTCAAGATCACCAATCGGTGACTCTGAGAAGCTCGATCCCGAACCATCAGCCAGTCTTCAATCACCCTGGGTAGCGAGTCAGGATACCTTCCAAAAAGTTGCCGGATTGAGTGAACTGGAGAGCGACAGATTCTCCCCGACCTCGAAGTCCCGACTCGGACGACAGTCTACACCAGAGAGCGACGTTCCTTTTCAACCCTTCTCTGCATTTATGACACCATCGCCCGAGCGCAGAGCTCGTAGAATAGCACGCGCCGGTCCCAGGTTATCAAGCGGAGGTCTCCCTAGCTCTCAAGCTCTCGCATCTGCAATGAAGAACCCGTGGGGTAGTGGTAAAGCCAATCGACGGGTTTCTTGGGCACCTCTCCCCCACGAAGCTACGGCCGATATAAAATCAGCCTCTTCCGAAAACGATCAACTATCGCCCAGCCAAAGACAGCGGCCATCTTCGCCACCGCCCCAAGTCTCAATCGCGGATGTGTCACAGGAGGCGGGCGAGGATAGGTTCCGCGACCACTTTGACGCCGTTGCCCGTCGAGCAGCCGAGCATCCACAGCGCATTCTCCCGACCGAGTCCCAGCAGACCGTTGGAAGCCCAGACGCCTGCGCAATGGCGGAGAACTTCATTGCCTTTAACGAAAATAAAACGGTGGGATCCGCCGTGCATCCCCAGAAAGGGGATTCGGCCACTCCTCGATCACAAAGCGGTTTCGGGACAGATATGGACAACGATGATCTTTTAGAAGATGTTTTCAACGATATCCAGGAGCTTCTACAGCCGTGGAATCTAGACGCTGAGCTCGAACAAGCACGCAAGGAATCTGGAAACGACCCAGTTCCAGTGGACATTTGGGCCCTTTAGAATGCCACACAGTGGTAAATGCATCATCTTATGGAGTTTAGAATTGGGGCTTGCGCTTTCTTATATTTATACTATGGGGTGTTTTGGAGATTATCTCGCGATAATGAGTTTTATTACTGTTGGTGAATTGGGTGCGCCGGATGCGCGTTTATTGTTATGACGGGGAGTTGATACACACATCCTCGAATTGTCAGTTTTTATCGAATTAACTAGCCCGATATACCACAAATGAATGAGATAGCGATGTATTAGCAATTCTTTTGATCGTGGCCTCTTCCATGATCACTACCCTAGACAACACATTGTGTCCTAGAGGAAGAATTAGAATGACATTACTAGGAGATTAGATCATGATGAGCGTCGATGTTTGGAATTTTGGTTCAGAGAAGAACAATGTTAATCAGTAATATCAGTTCTATAAGGGCAGCGCAACAGATAACTCCAGCGACATGAGGAGGTTAATATGTCATCAGACATACTGGCAAGACGAATAAGCCATCTACCCTTCCATCCTCTAAGCTTTACATGCAATGACCAGTATTACCTTTCGATGCCAAGCCTCCCTGCCCCGACACGGAGGCATCAGTGAAATGTACTTCTCCCCTCATTGGACGGCCCTGACCACCTTGAGATGATCATGGTGGATACGCGTCATCAATTAATGCAGTATCACAAGCGGTCTGGCTTTGGTCGCCAAGGTCGCTTCCACCACGGAGCCAAGACAACATGGCACGTTGGTCACGCCCTCATTCGATAGCGCTAAGGCACGGATCTGTAGGAACTCCGAAAGTGCTTATCCCTTCTTCCTCCCGGGGATTTAGATGCCCCCCTGGTCCTTCTATGTATTATCATACATAACAATAGCCGGTACCAGGGATATCGGCTCATGCGGGATCCCGGCCCCGGCTAAGAAACTCGCCCGTCGTCCCAACAATATGTCATGATCAGACCAAACGACAGCGGTCCGGAAGGGAGCACGAAGGAGGAAGGCTCTTCCTCTCTCGTGTGCACATTGACCTGACGCTGGCCGCGCTGCCCGGGTTTCCCCACCCCCTTGCGCAACACCGTCGCCATGTGTGCAGTAGTTTGTCCACGGCTCATCGAGATTCACGCTTGGCTTCCAGCGAGGCCTAGTCGCGGTTTCTTTTCTTTTTCCTCGTATACATAGCGTGTCTGGCAGGGACAAATTTTTGACCGACTCATGGCAATTTCTCTTACATTTTTTTTTTCTGGCAGGCAGTCCTGTCCACGTGCTCCCATCGAGGCCTCTGGTTGTGCGATGAGCTCTAACATTCCCCCAAATCCACACTGATGTCTACCATGAGTCAAGGCGGCCACGCATCAAGGTTCTTGAGACGAGATCCCTCGATGCGAGTGAGAGAAGGGGAAATGAAGCTAAGTCTGGACGGGGCACGGGGACAAACCGAAAAAGAACCTACACGCACTCACACCCATAGGGAAGAGGAAGAATCAAGCGAGATGACGAAATACTGTCGCGCTTGAAGTGTCACACGGGTCGCTCCAGGACCGAGACATGGACACTTACTCGGGTTCGCCACCCAAGCTGTCTCATTTTAACATTTTTTCCTGTTGTTCCAGGTTCTTGAAAATCCCAAAAGGAAGCTGGCCGGCGGGAGCACACTCGAGCGCCGGCCGGCACCGAGGGCCAGGCAAGTGGGTGACAGGAGAAATGAGACACCTAATGGAAGGGCGGTTATCAATTGACTACTTTCTGCGATAAATAATGAGGTTCAGTAGTATAAAAATAAGATAAAGTGACATTATATACGGATTTATCTCTAAAGTGTGTATAATTGGGACTCAATAATCCGACAACACCCGTTGCAGAGTTGAGAATAAGCAGTTTAATGTTTGAGTGTCTCAGTCTCAATGTCACCCACTTGCCAGGATACACTCACCGTCACCAGGCTGGGGGGTGAAACAAGCAAGTCACGGAAGGGCATACTTTGGAACCTTTGGCGACAGTCGTGTTTCATCGGAGTGCGCCGCTCAACATATCCGTCTGGTGTAATTCCCGATTGACCAGACCGTATTATTTGAAGGAGGTTATCTTATTTTGAGTCAACCCTATCATGCTGGTACGTTGCACGTGGGGACTAGGTTGACGGAACCCGCAGCCGGTTCAGGTAGATTCAGACCGGCCCTTGCAGGGATGTTCTAGCCAGACAGCACGTCCATGAGCCATCCTCAATTCGGAAGAATTAACAAGACAAAGACGAGGCAAGAGCAGCTAAGGCGAGATGGCTCGAGCTCGACATTGCGGCCTCATGTTCCCTTGCTTCCAGACGACTTCCATCCGTCTAGCTGGGTTTGTGCCCATGCATTCCTTGGAAAGAGGAGTGAAACTTCAAACGGAGGGTAGTCGAATAGCGCACCACGGTCAGGCCAGTAGCTCATGAGGACAATCCAGCAGCAATCCCGTGTGCATGTGTGTTCGATAGTGCCGGATAAATGTGAGAATAAATCTGCTGGTGGTTCGATGCCCGTAGTGGCCTTTGATGATTGAATTCTAGACGTAGTGGTCAATATGAATATCTTACACCTTCAAGCAAGTGCCGTAATCACTCATGGCACGTTTTAGATGGCATGATCCCAATTGTCACTATGTGTTAGACGTTGCGGAGTTGGTCATTTGTGATTCAACAGCCATCCCCGGTCGCACTTTATCGCCCTGTCAGCTCAACAACGGAGGAATTCCCCAGCATTTAGGCGTGAGATTTGCGGACAAATCCGCCACCCTGTCTAAGCTTTGAGCTTCTCCCTGGCTTGACAACTCAGACTGTTTGAGCAAGGATTCGAGCCAAGGGAGCCAGCGACAGGGTGTGCGAAGATCTCGGGTACATGCCGCGCCGTTTTCTCCAATTGAGATCGCGGATGGGACAACGTGCTCCCAGCCCTGGTAAGCTTCCGACACGAGTGGCCTATCATGTAGCTTCAGCGTGCGTTTTGTCTTGGATGAGCTCTTGTTTCGGCTGCGCTCGCCCTTCCCTTCCCTCCGCAACATCCAATTCATATTGGTGTGGACGGGCGCTGCAGCACGTAATTCAAGGGGTGGAAGCCGTGCATTCTTCCAAACATTGCCAACGCACATCGCATCTGCTAGAGTTTCCAAGGTGGCGTATCTGTGAACAAGTGCGAGAGGGCAAACTTTCAAGGCCCAATCCATTAGTATCTGGCCAACGGTGCAAGCACATGCCAAACCCTCATGCTTTTGGGGTCCGACATGACAACTGGGAGAGTGCCACGCGTCAAAGTTTGGTCGATGTTGAGATCGCAAACCAAGCTGTGTATCGAGGGGTGGGGTCTTGTGCCAACGCAAGTAACCCTTCCCTTGCAGTCTTGGATCCTCGGTGCAACACATTGATTTGAGTTGACGTGAAGGGCTGCTCCGTCGTTCCGGGGTCGGTAGGAAGATGCTGGCCCAAATACTCAACCCTCATTGGCCTTTCTCCCTGTTGTTCCTGGCTACTGGCACACTCGTCGGTCAGTGTAGCGCCATGCCACAACCCAGTGGTCTAGCGAGCGGCAGAGAAGGGTAATGCCGATGAATTCCAGCATTCAGCGTGAGCTATTGATAGCGAACAAGGGGAAGAGTAGAGGTTGACCGATTGATCTATCTTTGGAGAGCCAACCACCGGGATGGATTTGTCCACAGTGTCGGAATCAGTGGAGATGATCCATACCCGTAGGGAAGACACCTCACACGAAGCGCGCTCGAGCCAGGCCAAGCCGATCTCTGCCCCATCCCCGGCTCCATTTGTATGTGCGTAACTTTGATGAGTCTTGGCTGGAACTTAGAAGTTAGAGGGGATGGGGCGGCTGGAAAGGAGGCTTGGAGTGTCTGTGGATGGCCTTGGGGGGGATGCTGAGCATTAACCGGCATCAGCTCATTCTGTGGCAGCCATGATGCACGTGGGGAAATCGATGGGAGGTTGAAGGAGAGAAGTTGTAAGTCGGAAGCTAAGCTTAAGCCCCGGCTTAAGGCAGTACCCCGACCCGTGGCTCTTGCCTAAAACTTTCCGGGATTGCGTCAATATAGCCGCCCCTTGGTGTAGGCTACCCTATACATCTCGATGGGAGTTGAGGGCTTGCACACAAGACAGCTGTGAGGACTGTTGTGCCATGGCAATGCAAGCTAGGATGGTGGATGTCAAGATAATGGAGACTCAATCATTTCGTAGCACTTTATCTATGCTAGATTATGTGCCTAGGCTCCGTAGTTGTGCATGATACTGGAGGAGTTCCCACCCACATGGGCTGCAATAATCGGGTGGTGACAGATGATCGCCTCTGCCACGCCGCTCATTGCTTTCAATACGGTGTCTGACAATTACAACAGGTTTCATTTCGCAAGAGAAGAAACCGGTCTGTCGTCATAGCCATTATAGATGCCCTTATATTAGGCCTTGTCAGAAGCAAATTGCTCGTTCCAGACACGGCGCCCTGGCTCTTGGGCCGCTTGGGTACCTATCAGACAGGCGATTAGGCCCGATGAGCTCAGCGTCTAGGCCATGGGTGGCTTACACGGCCATCCGACCACGCCCAGCAGGTGCAGAGGCCATGCCGGCTGTTCTTCATCCGGCGGAGGGGTGCCGACCTACAGGCCCTGTGAAGTGCCAGGTATCCATCGGTGGCAGCGGTCCATGCCCGTTAAACTGGTATTGCCACCCCCTGTAGGTCAGTGGGCGTCCTGCAATCAGAGCCCGACCGACAGCCACTAGGACCCCACGAGCCAGCCTTGTGGCCCAGCGCTCTGTTCCCACTGAATGCCGATACTCGCAGGTCGTGCTTCCTCGGCCATGGCGACTGGCCAATTGATGACGCCGCCCGGAGCCTTCCTGCTATCGGCACACCAGGCCCCGTGGTTCAGTCCCCTCAGCGCAACCCCCCTCTTCGTCTCCCCACAGGTACCTGTTGATTGTCTCATCGGTCTCGCTCATCACACCTAACTCTTCCCTTCCAATTTATGCCACCGAAAAAAACCCCCAACCTCTATCTCGCTGCGAATCACCCACCCACGCCCGCCAATTCGTCCCTGCGCACCCCCAATGTTCGCAGCTCATGTCAAGCCCGCACTCCCTTTCTGAAAATGCCGCACCCTCTGTTCCGCTAGGCCTTGCACGTCCCGCCTCAGCCTCTGTAGGTGCAGTTGGAGACAGAGCGGTGCGGCGCCCCGAGGCGTCTGGGGAAGACACAGTCCTGGCCAACCCTCCCATGCACTCCCCTCCCACCGATGACACACCGTCTGCTCCCCCTGAGGGAGCCCAAGGTAATGCAGGAGACATTAAAAAGTCTCGCACCTTCGCTGCCGCCCAGAGGCAGCCTGGTCCCTCGTTACTGACCAAGGCATTGGCCTCCGCCCGTGGCATTCCTGACCAGGCCCCGACGCTGGGCTCGAGTTCGCACAAAGATAACAGTCCCGCCGCTGGCACCCGACAGACGACCAAGTTGCCGTGCGACGCCTCCCCCTCCTCCACCTCTGCCCCCTTCCTCTCTGATCACGATAAGAATAATAAGACGCCTGCTCCCGCCCCCGATAAGCTACGAGGTCCAACAGCCAATGCACACCATGGCGATAACAGTCCATTAACGCCCCACCCTATCCAGCCCTCTATGATGGCGGCCCCGGCCACCGTTACTGCGACTGTACCGCTTCCTGGGCGTGCTGTGTCCAGCGTTCCTTCATCTCTGAGCCACCCTTCCTTTGCGACCGCTGGGAACATGTTCCTGAGCCACCGCGATACCGTCGTCCTCCCCCCCCGCAGATCCTCCGCCTCGCTTGACATTGAACGAGATTCCTACCTCCCTGACCAGAACAGGGCATGCTCCTACACCACGAGCCCCGTCGAGTCGACCACGCCGACCAAGACCAACAGCTATCTTGCGAGCCCTACGTTGCTGGACCAGTCACGCCTTGCTAACGGCGATGCCAGCAGGGACAATGGCTCGCGCTATAGGCAACCTCCCGAGCAGAGGGTCATGCTGCCACCACCCGCCGAGAAAATGGGAAAGGTCTGGTCCATCGGCTCTGTAGAGGGGAAGGAAGAGGATGGATTGGTTGAGAAGTCAGTTGCGGAAGCTATGGCTGGGGTGGAACCCAATGCGCGCAGTCGCAAAGCGAGTTACAGCCTAAGGTTCTTCAAAGAAGGTCTTCCTCAAGATGATAAGACCCGTCGGCGCGAAACGAAGAGCTCATCCAAGGACAAACTACCCGAAACTACAGAAGAGGCGCGGCCGAGGGCAATTGACGCATCGGAAAAGCCTAGTGACGACCAAGACATCAACAAACCATCCAAGCCTACGCCAATCATGACCCCCCGGTCGGCAAAGAGCAGTGACAAGGAATTGGAGTTTGATTATTTCACTCTTCCCAAGTACGACGCTGATGAGAGTACCGTCTCGTCATTGACAATTCCGAGGTTGCAACCACCAGTCCAGGAGGATTCGACAAAGACTGGCTCATTGTCACCTAAACGTCATGTGGGGCCGGCTCCGTCCACTACCATCAGCGCCGAAAGTGTGGACCAGATGCGCGGCGGACAGTCAGGTGACAGCACCGAGGTCGGAGAATCCCCCGATGATGGGGACGCCGACGAGTCTGGTGAGGAGAAGATCTCATCTGCTGTGTTCGTTCCGCACCAGGAAGCCGGCGAACCACGTTCGAGGGATGCTGCCAATGTGCTTCCTGGGCATGCTCCCCACGATAGGTCTCTCTCGGAAGATGAGACCCACCCTTGGCTGGTAAAAGCTGATGAGCCTGAGCCGGTAAAGCTTGTGGTTGATAAAGAAGAACAAACAGGGCGGCTATCTAGGTTTCGGTCCCGTGAAAGCCTTGTGTCTATAGGCCGTAGTGACCATAAGTCTGAAGCCTCTGAGGAATGCGCTGTTGAAGACGACAATGAGATCAATCCTCCGCCCGTGCAACCAGTGGCACGAACTGCGAGTCATTATGATGACCATGTTCATGACCATCAACATGATGTCAGCCAACCAGTATCGGCCATCCAGCTCATCCCTTATAAACACCAGGTAGGAGGACACACAACCTTGTGGCGCTTTTCGAAGAGAGCCGTCTGCAAGCAACTCAACAATCGAGAAAACGAATTTTACGAAACGATTGAGAGATACCACCGTAATCTATTACGCTTCTTACCAAGGTACGCCATCACCATGCTATCTATTTTAGGCTTTTCATTCACCCGACTTACTTCTGTCCCTGTTTCACGGTATTTTGTGTCTAACGGATCCTTCTAGATATATTGGCGTCCTCAATGTCACTTTTCAAAAACAACCACGCCGGAAGAGTACATCCAAGAAGGATGATGCAGCTGCTTCAGAGCGGAAGAAAGTAAAAGACGCTATTGACGAGCAGAGGAAGCCGGATGTTGATCCTGTAGCACGGGCAGGCGGCCATGGCCGTGTTGTTAGCCAGTCTCTCGCAGGCGCCAATGTACAAATCCCAACTGTGACCTTTGATAACAATAGGCATATTCTACCGCGAAACCTCCTACAACCCACCCCTTTGCCGAATAACTTCAGGCGTCGAAGCATTTCTACTATGAAGGCAGACAGTTCATCTACGCCAGCCCCCGTCCAGGCCAGGCCGCCGATGGACGATCGTCCAAATAGCTGGGGAGCTACTACTGTCAACAAGCGCCTACGCAACGAGGTGTTCAACGATGCTTTCCTAAAGGAGCCAGTACAAGTTCATAGACACCGCCCGCCGCATCAGCGGTCAATCCCTCGACCTACTTTGCGTCGGCTGCTGCGCTCGTCAAACTCAGAATCTAACATGAACAGAGACTTTCATGGCGAGGAGCCCTTACTCCATGGGTGTACTCTTCCCAAATCGCCAACAGCTACACTGTTTGGACACACGCAGAGCGACCTCGGCTCTCATACAGCACTTTTGGATGTTGAACAGGTACCTGAAGGAGATGTGAAGGATCTTACCGGGACCAGTGCTCCAGAACCCGAGATTCTTCGAGATAGACCTCTCGTTTCTAAGAAGAAACGGCGGTATTCTGCTGGTGGTCTCCGTCGCAAGCCGAAGGATGTCCAGGAACCAAGAGGCGATCTCAAGTACTTCGAAGAGGCGGATGACGCTGGCTACAAGGGGGACAATGAGGATATTGGTGCTGGGGAGTTGGACCATACCCCTCCGCAGAACGGGGACGTCATCTCGAGCACTAATGGGGCTCACGGTATTGATATCACGGCAAGGACAGATTTCGCTGAGACCTCGGATGTAGCGGTCTACGACTTGCCAAGCCCCGGAGACGAGTATAAGAGAGTACCTCGTCCTGTCAACCCCAAGGAAGCCAAGACGCAGAGAGACAGAGTCGAGTACTTTTTGCTCTTGGAGGATTTGACGGCTGGTATGAAGAGACCTTGCATGATGGACTTGAAGATGGGCACCCGGCAGTATGGCGTCGATGCCAGCCCCAAGAAGCAAAAGTCGCAACAGGAGAAATGCAGAACAACGACATCTGCCGAGCTCGGCGTGCGCATTTGCGGCCTTCAAGTCTGGAATGCCCAAAGCGAATCGTATGACTTTCAGGACAAGTACTTTGGGCGTCGATTAAAGGCTGGTGCCGAGTTCAAGGCAACCCTTCGAAACTTCCTCTACAATGGTCATGAGCTTCAGAGTATTTTGCGACACATCCCCGTTGTCTTGAGAAAGCTTGCGCAGCTTGAGCAAATTGTTCAAGGCCTTCGGGGCTACCGATTTTATGCCGCTAGTCTTCTCATGTTCTACGATGGCGCCTCGGAGGATTCGGCGGACTATGACACAGCATATGAATCTCTTACAGACGTTCCGACGGACACTGAAGAGATAACAAGATATAATAAGAGAAACAAAGGGGAAATCGATTTCAAAATTGCAGACTTTGCGAACAGCTTGACTCCTTATGACAGAGTTCAGGATAAAGCTTGTCCGCCGCAACATCCTGACGAGCCCGATGCCGGATTTCTGAAGGGTCTCAAAAGCCTAAAAAGGTACTTTCTGCAGATTCAGAAGGAAGTCAGAAAGGAATTGGACCCGAAGCACCGTCGGCTACACGACGATATCAACGGATACGGGGACGAGGACGAATTTTTCGACTACGAAGGCGCCGTCAGCATGTAAACACCAACAGCTTGAAAGTTTCACTTTTTACATTCAGCCAGCAGGAAATTATGTCTATCATCGCCTTTTGCAAAGAATGGCAAGGTCCTTCGAACGTTGGATCGACCTTGCGACACAGCTTCTCGGCGTTGTTCTTGCTTTTCTTGTCATTTTCGTTCGTTATTTTGGCTTCGTTTCTGGCGCAAACGGAGGCCGGCTTTGGTTTTGGGTTTAGCGATGTAAAAGACGGTCCTGGAGACCTCCAAGTTTCCCAATGTTTATGATTGCTCATACCCCTCTTAAGATTTGGAGTTCACTGCATATTTAGTCTGGCCATTCATAGCGGACACGCAGCCTTGCTATAATTTGGCGCAATGGCATACTGATCCTGGGGACCATGGCTAGATAGTCTCACCTGCCTCGTCTCTTGGGATCTTTTTCTCTTCTACCCCCTTTTTAACTTACTTCTACTTTTTTTTCCCTACCTCTTCGACTCTTTATTCCCGGGTAGGTTTTTGCAGTTTTTACTCTTCTTCTCTGGTCTTATCACGGATGGTTTGGGATGGAACACGGTATTTGGGGATTTAGAGTGTTAGACAAAATGTTATGATAGCGGCCTTCCCACTGGCCCAGTTACGCCTCATTTTCGTGTGCCTCTTAACATATCGCTCATGGCTGAAGTGTGATGACATGTATGACATGTAGGTACTTGCATATGCAGAAGTAGTAGACGGGCACGCGCCTTGGAAATGTGAGGAGAAGGTGAACAGTGCTGGCCAACTGTTAGCGGACCAGCACGTTTCCTCGAACTTGACCTCCACATCGGCTGCCTGGTTTCACTCTTATCTATTTCCTCAATGAACCTTTGAACACTTCTTCCTACACCGATCTCGCTTTTTTTAGCCTATGCGGACGTTCAATGGCTCCCTTCTCGCAGGAACAGGCTAGGTTCATCGAATCTTGGCGTCGCTTCATCCCCAACCGAGTCGAACGAGAAGATCCTTTTGCTGAAAGTCCGTTCGCAATGAGGCCTTCTACGCAACTCGTATGATTATTTCCACCGATTCATCACCAATTCTTTTCACATCCCGATCTTGGATCCAAGAAGCTAACAGTTTCCGCCTTCACTACTAAACAGTCATTCCACCCGCCTCAGAATCCCGAGCCCTCCCGAAGAGCGTCCACGCGTCTCAGCTTCTTTCGTGCTGCGACGCCTCTCTTTGGGAGGAGCTCGACACCGGCCCAAGCCTCAGCGGCCGCGAGGCCAGCCACGGTCCTGGGTCTGAGGTCGGCGCGGGACGACCATCCTGGCAGCGGCAAGCGAGGTTTCTTCCGGCGGCTGCTTCACAGAGGGTACAAGGAGAAGAGGGCCAGAAGCCCGACGCCGGAGCCGTTTTTCATCGCGCCTGAACCGATTCGCCTGAATTTCCTGTTTGTCGGGCCGAAGAACTCTGGGCAGACGTCTTTGTTGTTGTATGTTTCATTGTAGGCTGCTGTTTGTGTGATGTTTCTAGATACTGACCTGCGACAGTCGCTCTCGATATGGATACTTCCCTGATGTGAGTTTTTCCTCCTTTGATTGATTTTTTAAAGACATGGCCTTCCTCTGGAAGAAACGCTTTTCTCACGAGGGTGCATCAAACAGGCGACGGCGATCAACAGAACTTGCTACGAAGTGTACGAGAACCACCGGGTTTACGACTCGCAGCCGGCCACGATTGAGCTGTAGGACACCTCTGGGGCGCCGGACCTGAACGCGGTAACGACACTGTCGTATATGAAGTGGGACGCCATATTCCTCTGCTTTGACACCATGGACAAGATCTCCATGTTTAGCATCATGTCCTGGGTGAGTCTTCTTGTTTGAAAGCGATGCACAGGGGAGAAGAGAGCTAAGCGGTATAACAGTGGCATCACGCCGTAGTGGATGGGTTTCTCGAGAGCCAGAGGTTTGTGCCGATGCTTTACCTCGTGGGCATGAAAAAGGATCTGCGGGAGCAGCGGTTCTTGGAGAGAGAGGAGAGGAGGGCACGCGCTCCAGCTTCATTCCCCCCGTTTCCGCTGTGCTGCGTGTGCCCTGCTGATGTGAGTATTATCCTTTTCTTGACGCTTACTCGCTCTATTCTCCTTAGCTGACTTTGACTACAAGGCTGCTTGGCACGCTGGGCAGATTGGCGCAGAAGGGTACTTGGAATGCTCTGCGCTGACGGGGGACGGGATGGACAGGGTGATTGAGGATGTTGGGATAGAGGCTACGAGGCGAACGATTATGCGCATGAATGAGGCTGCTGCTGCTGATCTGGCGGTTCATGGGGGTACAATGAAGAAGAGACGTCGACTCTTCTGAGGCTTGTTGCTCCTTACACCTTGGGAGCTGATTGCATTTGCACCATCAGGTGAAAGAAGGATGGTAGTGGCTAGAAAAGCATAAAGTAGGAATACTGGAAATAGTCACGTAAATTCGTGTAATTCAATACGGCTCTCCTTCCTCTGTGTCAGTTTTGTACGTCTGAGTTTGAGGTGAGGTTTGGCAAAATGTTGGGCTGAGGCTGCTTATTTGTTAGTGTGACTGGTAGTCGTTCTCACCTGCCTCCACATCAATGTCGAGGCCTAACCTAAACCTCAATACAACAGCTTCCTAGTGCGAAGCATTGTGATGGTCAAGTCCGGCTATTCATTGAGCAGCCCGATGCAGACCTACAGTATAATAGCTCCTATCTTTTCTCCCCTATGCTTACCCTCTTTCAGCTTTACAACGGCGTCTGACGATTCACAGATAGACAGGTGTCCAGAATCATTCCTAGCTCATTCCTTACAACTTGTTGCTTGAGAAATTATTGAAGCGCTGAGACCTATCAAAAGAGCCAATATGGCAGCCAAAAATAAAGCTACCGCCGCGAGAGTTATTCTTATCACGCTTGGGGGACTGGGTATTGCCGTCGGCTTCATTGCTGTTCAGCCCTTCGCTCCAGGTCCTGTTGTATCCTCTTTACTCACCATCGCCCTCTTGCTATCATTTCTCAGCGCAAGTGGCATCAAGTATCCCACCTCTTAGGGCAATGTGGCTGAACGTTTCTAGATACGGCATTTCCAATTGTTGCAGCAGCGGCGCCGGCGACAGGTGCAATGGTCGCATAGCCGCAAAAGGATCAAGGCCCGCGAGCAGCCCCACGACTATTATCTCTTCGTCCTGGGATCCGGCGGGCACACAAAAGAAATGCTCATGATGATGGATGACGGATTCTGCCACTTCGAGAACTTCCACAGACGTTATCTCATCTCGAGTGGTGACTCCATGTCCTTGAATCATTTGACAGACTTTGAGAACGATGTCAAGCTTCTCTGCGAGAAGGAGGGCCAGTCACCTGGGACATACGATACGAAGGTTGTTGCCCGAGCTCGGCGTGTTCACCAATCCCTTCTGACCACTCCATTCTCCGCTTTGGTCAGCCTGTACGGAATTTTCCAGGTTCTGCTGTCACCTCCCGCCAACGATGTGGGCAACACACTGCGTTTCCCTCGACTCATCTTCTCCAACGGGCCGGCTACTGGATTCTTTGTTGGCTTGGCTGTGCACGTCTTGAAGGTCCTCTACATCATCCCTGAGGACAAATGCCTCTTTATCTACATTGAATCATGGGCACGCATCACCTCGCTTAGCTTAACCGGCAAGCTATTTCACTTCACCGGGATCGCGGATGCTTTCGCAGTCCAGCATGAGGAGGTCGCAAAGCGCTACGGCGTGAGCAATGCTGGCCCTCTCGTATTCAACTACAAGCGTCGTCCCATGGGATCGGCAATTGGGGCGTCTTCATGAATCCGGGAATAGCAGGAGTATTCATCCCACAATGCAGTTCTTGTACATAGTTATACATGGTGTATACATCAAATAAACATGGTTCATCGGCTCTCTGCTGCTCCTAATGATTCAGTTGCAGCTCCCGGCGTCTCGAGAGCCTCGACATCAGCATCCTCATCCTCAAAGTCGGCGGCCCTGCTCTCCTGAAGTAGCGCCTCCCGCCTCTCGGACTCCTTGGCGGCCCAGACCTTCCACTTCTCGTACTCGGCGTTCTCAAGCTGGAGACCCACGTCGAGTCTTGATTTGCCAAAGTAGGCACCGACATATTTCGCTTCCTCCAACGCTACTCGCCTCTCAATCTCCTCCTCCTGTCGCAGGCGGTAGAACTCGCGGCGAGCTTGGTCATATGCCTTCTCGCGGCCCATTTGCTGGTTTTCCATCAGCCAGAGCTGGCGCTGCACAACGCTATTTGGAAAACAGTTTGTCAGTTTCTCCCTCCCTGATCTTTGAAAAATGGTTCCTAATCGGCTCACCTTTCACCTGACAGCTGCATGCCGCGCTGTCGCAGCCCACGGCTCCAGTCATAGCGCTGCGCGTCCCTGCCGTCCGTCTCGACGATATTCCGCGGCCTCGCCAGCTCCCAGGGGTGGTCTTTGTAGAAGGTGCTGCGGAGGCTGTCCTCGGGGTACGTGATCTGCTGGGGTCGGTAGAGGTTTCGGGGCTTGGTGGCCTTCTTGCTGGGGGCGCGGTGGCGCAGAGCGACTGTCCGTACTGTGTTCTCGGAGGGGGGGACGGAGTTTACGACTTCGAACCAAGGCGGCGTGGGGATGGGCTTGTTCTGGAGGATTCTGTTGCGCAGTTCGTTTTCGGCGGCCTTGTAGACCCTTGCGGGCCGGATCTGCTTGACACCCATGACCACCGAGTCTGGAGGAGGAAATTAGTTAGGCTCCAGCGTGCGGAAGGTATTTTTGGCGTTACTGACGGATCCTCCGTGACCAATTGACCTTGTAAAACGGCGGGGAGTCGGGTCGTCGTGCTCGTCTGATAATTCGACCTCGAAGTGGTGATGGATGCTCAGGCTTGGGAAATTTTGGGCTAGCTCGGCGAATCGTAAGGCCGGGGCGAGTGAGGTGGTGTCTGGAGGCTCCATCTAATCCAGCCAACGGGGACTGAGAAGTTAGCACCAGCACGGAGACGGTACCGGCGGGCGCCACCCCTGTAGATCGACGGCCAAAAATCAAATCCATGACCTCCAAAGAATTGCACGCATTGGAGCCAGGCCGACAATCCATTGTGCTTCCACTACTTGGTCTCTGCACGCGGTAGTACGGTTCGATCTCGAGCTTCTCTTCAACCCCGATCCTCGTTTCCGGCGCCCACACGATCTTTTTTCCTGCAGGAAGCAGCAACATCATGAGGAAGAGCCCATGAAAATCTCCGCTCGCGTGGATGGCTCCGTCTGTGGTGCGGTCTTCTCAAGCCGTTCCTCGTCGAGTCTCAGGGGGGTTCTTGCTTCCGGGCGGAGGCAGCTCTGCAGCTTCAGAGGCAAACCAAACAGCGCCCAAGCCGGCTCGAACAAGACCGAACATGGCAACTCATTCTTCTGCTCCCGAACCTCTCAATGGCTCGGCTCAACCTTCTTCCCCAACCCCGAGCCCCGACAGGGTTTGTCGATAGCCCGGAAGCGACATGTCAGACAGGCCTACAGCACGGCGGCGGCGGCGGTATCGAGCGACTCGCGCCGGTCTGTACCGCACTTGTCTTTGGAGGACAGACAAAAGCTGCGGTCCTATGTTGATGGAGAGCCCGAGGGTACTGTGAGGGAGCATCTCGACTTTTATCGAGATACCTATCGAAGTGGATATGCAATACCTGATTCCCCGACCATAAAAATTTCAGATGCGAAGCTCGATGTGGACTACCCATCCCAAGACCAGATCTACACCCCCAATGATGAGCTCAAAACGTTGAATTCTAGGCTATGCGGCGCCATTGGCTTCCGAGTCCGACACCCTCATCGAATCAGTCTCGGTACTATTTTTGACCATTATATGAAACTTCCGGAACCCCGGATGCTGAATTTCTCTGCGCGGTGGCGAGACA
Source organism: Clonostachys rosea (assembly GCA_026958235.1). Classification (NCBI taxonomy): domain Eukaryota; kingdom Fungi; phylum Ascomycota; class Sordariomycetes; order Hypocreales; family Bionectriaceae; genus Clonostachys; species Clonostachys rosea. Next base: position 2,027,474 of record CP110207.1, read on the forward strand.
AGCTGTTATTGGTTATGGCCCGGCCGCCGAAGCGAGATCTGAGCGCTATGCTACGGTACTTTGAGCTCATGGCCGATGTCACCAAGGCAGGTCTCACTATAAGGCCATCGCAATGGAATTTCGCATTGTCTTTGGCTACGAAACATGCTGGAAAACGTGTGGACCATTTTGATTCTGCCATGGGTCTCTGGAAACGAATGGAGCGGGAGCTGGGTGAAAACACGAACGAAGTCACGTTCAACATTTTATTTGACGCCGCGTCGAAGCTCGGGAACTTCACACTCGCCGAGTTGATTTTCGGAGAAATGGAGAAGCGGGGAATTCAGTTCAACCGCTTCCACCACGTCAGTCTCATATATTACTTTGGCCTCAGACTGGATTCTGATGGCATCAGGGCTGCGTACAAGGAGATGGTTGAGTCGGGGGAAGTCATTGACACTGTGGCATTGAACTGTGTCATTTCTGGGTTCTTGCGCTGCGGCGAGGTCGAGGCAGCCGAACAGACGTATAGGCGCATGATGGACAACACCCCTGCGGGCAGGAAGCTACCAGAGAAGGATTATCGCGTGGAAAAGGTCCTCACCCAAGCCTTTCTCATGTTTGCCAAATTGGGGAAGGACCACCCTGAACTGGTGAAATCATCTCAGACCAACATGTGGCTTAGCCCAGACATCCGGACGTATCGCCTTATGGTCGAGCATTTTGCCATCAATGCGGGCGACCTACGGAAGGTCGCCAGATACCTTGACGAGATGGAGTATTTGCGGATTCCCGTGCACCCGACCATATTCCTAGCTCTTTTCAAGGGGTTCTATGTCCATGGCGGACCAGGTCGGGACACCGCATGGACTGTGCAGCGGCTCAGTGGTGTCTTGTCGGCATTGTACAACGCACGGGACTGTCGCGTTCGTGGTTTCCGCATTGACAGCTGGTTGGTAATATGGGCGCTGCGAGCGGTCCGGAAGTGCTCCACCGACGGGGATGTCCAAAACGCATTCGACAATTTGAAGAGGCGATGGGATATTGCCCCCCAGCGCCGCGATTTTCTTCATGATCTGCTCACCAACATTCTTGACGGCTCGGATCTGAAGTCGAAGAAGAAGAATCGGGATACTTTGCATCAGGTGTACCAAAACAAAGCGATAGGCATATGACGCAACGAACATTATGTAATTATTGGGTGTATGTATATACATTATGTAGTGCTGTATAACACCAAGCAACGCTCATAGCTTGGGAAAGAGGCCGGGAATGCATTGAAGCTGCCGGCGTGTATCAATCAAATCAATCAATTGACATGCAATTCACGATGATGGGGGGTGGCCCACGGTGCTAAGGACAAATGGAAGTATTTGATGTGACCGTTGGTGATGGCTATCTACGTATTGTACACAGCAACCCGCTGATAATCCATCCTGAGCTGCCAATTGCGATGTACCGCAATCATTATCGACGCCGCAAGCTTATTGGGGCTTGTAGGTTTGCCAGACTATCATCACGACCCGTTAGCAATCGACTCACTCTCATACCACGACGAAAATATTTCGGAGCAACGGAGGGAGGAACGCACCAGCAATGCCGAAGGGGGCGAAGAAGCCAGCGGCCATGAAGGTCCAGTAGCCGGCGCCGAACCACTTGCTGCGAGGGTTGAAGGGCAGGTTGGAGTAGGGACCCTCGGGGTAGTGGTAGGGCGAGGAGAGGCGGGCTCGGGTTGCGTGGAATCCTCGCTTGGAGACCAGCTGGGTGGTGGTGCGGGCGGCGGCGCGGGACAGCATCTGCGGGTTGGTCAATTAGCTTTGCAATTGGGCTCGAGGGCGTACGGGCGAGGTGTGCGGACCTTGATTGCGGCTTTGCGACGACGGGATGCGGGTGAGTTGAAGCTTTTGCTGGTTGCAAAGTGGTGTGATATCCTCGGTCAGGTAAGTAGACGGAGAGAGGATCCTCAATGACAAAAGCTTGGCGGAGAGAATGTCACGTGCTGAGTCATGTGAATCGAGAAATGGTCCCATGTGTTTTGAAATGCGCCGTTGGTTCGCGCATGTGGCTGGTGGGAAGTGTGGCGTCACCGCCTTCGAATGAGCGGCGGGGCTCTCATCGACTTTCTGCCACAACGGCCCACTTTCCAACTTTTTTTTTTGGGCTGCCGAGCACCGATGCACACTCAAGATCGGGATCGAAGCAACTGCAACACTCAGGGAGACAAAACTTCGCCGGCTTGATTTTTAGGCCAATGCTAGCGAACAAGCTGCACCGGGACGCATCGCTTGAATTAGTTTCGTCTCCCGACGCCACCCTCTTTACCTACCATATTTTTTATCTGACGGGCACGCGTGATTGCCCTTGGTGTTGTTGGACCATTTCGCGGAGCGGCTGCATTGTTTCTGGTCGAGAGCTGAGCTGAGCGCCAGCCACCGAAATCTGTCGGCATGGATGAGCTGTTCGACGTGTTCAATGGGGACGGCGGCCCCAGAACTGAGAGCGAGGAGGAGCACCTCCCCCACCGGAGCAAGGAGAGCAAGAAGAGAAAAGTCGACGAGGCCATGAATGGCGATGGGCACAAAAAGGCAGCCACCGACGGCGCGGAGGCCGAGATGGCCGACGCAACGACCGAGACGACATCAAACGACGACGAGTCCGAGGAGGACTCCGACACGCCCAGCCAGCAGGACAAGAAGCGACGGAAGAAGGAGGATGGGGCGGCTCCCGTGTTGACCGATACCTTCCAGACTGCCGAGTCGCGAGAAGTCGCGGCCGCGGCGACCTTTGTCCCCCAGGACTCTTCCCTGGTGCTGTCACACAACATCCAGCATCAGGTCGCGCTGCCGCCCGACCTGGACTACGAGTATGTCCCCCTCTCCGAGCACAAGTCGCCCGCCGAGCCCGCGCGAACGTGGAAGTTCAAGCTCGATCCCTTCCAGAGCCTTTCAGTTGCATCGATAGAGCGAGAGGAGAGTATCCTGGTCTCGGCGCATACCAGTGCTGGAAAAACTGTTGTTGCCGAGTATGCTATCGCGCAGTGTCTGAAGCGCAACCAGCGAGTCATCTATACAAGTCCCATCAAGGCCTTGAGTAACCAGAAATACCGTGATTTCGAAAGCATTTTCGGTGACGTTGGTTTGATGACCGGCGATGTCACGATTAACCCTACAGCTAGTTGCTTGGTTATGACCACTGAGATTTTGAGATCGATGCTTTACCGTGGTTCGGAGATTATGCGGGAAGTGGCGTGGGTGGTATTCGACGAGATCCATTACATGCGTGATAAGATCCGCGGCGTTGTTTGGGAGGAGACGATTATCATGTTGCCCGACAAGGTGCGCTACGTGTTTCTGTCTGCCACTATTCCAAATGCTTTCCAGTTCGCCGAGTGGATTGCCAAGATCCATCACCAAGCGTGTCACGTCGTTTATACCGATTTCCGACCGACGCCCCTCCAAAACTACTTCTTCCCCTGTGGCGGAAAGGGTGCGAGAATTGTGGTTGACGAAAAGGGCAACTTCAACGAAGCCAACTTCAACCAGGTCATGCAGGAAGTGGAAGAGAGAAAGGGATCCGAGTCCAACGATCCTAAAGCGAAGCTCAAGGGCAAGGGCAAGAATAAGAAGACCAACAAGGGTGGCCGTGATGACGGTAGCGACATGAACAAGCTTATCAGGATGACGATCAAGAAGAACTACAACCCTGTTATTGTCTTCAACTTCAGCAAGCGTGAATGCGAGAACATGGCTATGAGTATCACTGGACTGTCCTTCAACGACGATTCGGAGAAGGCCATGGTTAAGAAGGTATTCACCAGCGCCATCGAGAGCTTGTCAGAGCAGGACCGTGACCTCCCCCAGATCGGCAACCTCTTGCCTCTATTGGAAAAAGGTATCGGAGTCCATCACTCTGGTCTTTTGCCAATCCTGAAAGAGACTATCGAGATTCTGTTCCAAGAATCTCTCATTAAGGTCCTCTTCGCTACCGAAACCTTCTCTATCGGTTTGAATATGCCTGCCAAGACGGTCGTGTTTACGCAACTCACCAAGTGGGATGGCATCAAGAACCGACCCCTCACCTCGTCCGAATACATTCAGATGGCCGGTCGTGCTGGACGTCGTGGTCTGGATGCCCGTGGTTTGGTTATCATGATGGTTGATGACAAGCTTGAGCCCGAGACGGCCAAAGAGATTGTCATGGGACAGCAGGACAAGCTGAACTCGGCGTTCTACCTAGGCTACAACATGATTCTCAATCTTTTGAGAATCGAAGCCATCTCGCCTGAATTTATGCTTGAGAGATGTTTCTACCAGTTCCAAAATGCTGCAAGCGTACCGGCACTAGAGAAGGAGCTGATGTCGCTTCAGCAGGAGCGTGACAGCCTGACCATCCCAGATGAAGCCACAGTTAAGGACTACTATCAGATCCGGCAATCTCTTAACACGTACACTGCCGATATGAGAGCCGTCATCCAACATCCAACTCATTGCATATCCTACCTGCAACCCGGCCGTACGATTCAGATCTTCAACCCCAAAGAATCACCCAACGGTGTCGCTGGTGGTTTGGATTTCGGGTGGGGAGTGATTGCGAACTGTGTCCCCCGACACGCTCCAAAGATGGGAGAACCAGATTATCCTCCCCAGGAGTCGTACGTGATTGACGTTCTGATTGCAGTTTCAAAGTCAAGTTCCGATATCGTTCCCGGACAGCCCAGCGGGGATATGGCCCCCGGAGTGTCTCCCGCTGGAAGTGAAGACGACCTGACGTACGAAGTCGTCCCTTGCCTGCTGACATGTATCAAGGCCATTGGGCAGATCCGTGTCTTCATGCCAAAGGACGGCCTAGCGTCTCCCAAGAACAAGGACTTGGTTTCAAAGTCTCTCGAGGAGGTGAAGCGCCGTTTCCCTGATGGCATGCCGGTTCTCGACCCTTTGGAGAACATGGAAATCACCGACGAGTCGTTCAAGAAGCTCCTGCGGAAAATCGAAGTCCTGGAGTCGAGACTGCTCGCCAACCCGCTGCACCTGTCTCCTCTCCTTCCTTCTCTTTGGGACCAGTACAGCAACAAGGTCCAGCTTACAGAGAAGGTCAAGGACAAGAAGAAGTCGATCGCAAAGGCCCACAGCATCGCCCAAATGGACGAGCTCAAGTCTCGCAAGCGTGTTCTCCGTCGCCTGGGATTCATCAACGACTCCGAAGTTGTCCAGCTGAAGGCCCGAGTCGCCTGCGAGATCTCCTCCACCGAGGGCCACGAATTGCTTCTCTCCGAGCTTCTCTTTGACAGATTCTTCAACGAGCTGACGCCCGAGATGTGCGCTGCCACGTTGAGTGTCTTCATCTTCGACGAGAAGGTTGAAAGCAGTGCTCTCAAGGAGACGCTGCAGAAGCCCTATCGTGAGATCCAGGCCAAGGCGCGCATTGTCGCCAAGGTCAGCCAGGAATGCAAGCTGGATGTGAACGAGGACGACTATGTGAAGAAGCTCAAGTGGGAGCTCATGGAGACAGTCCTTGCTTGGGCACAAGGACGGCCGTTCTCCGAGATCTGGTAAGTTTTTTTTCTAGCACACCCTTATCCCAGCAGATGTTCGAACTAACACGGCTTCGTAGCAAAATGACCAATATATACGAAGGTTCTCTGATCCGTCTCTTCCGCCGCCTGGAGGAACTGCTGCGCCAGATGGGCGAGGCTGCCAAGGTAATGGGCAACGACGACCTCACCAAGAAGTTTGAAGAGAGTTTGTCCAAGATTCGCAGGGACATTGTCGCCGCGCAGAGTCTGTACCTCTAATTCCCGACGCACCCGTCCGTTACACGTTCTTGATTGTTTAGACTATATAGTATATATACCTGTGTGTGGGGGTCTTTTTCTGCCAGAGTACAGCACGCATCTTTGCTGTTCGCAATCATCGGTTTGAGGTGTTATGGAGCATTGGGAGCAAAGGGAGAATAGGGGATTAAGGACGGCCTATATATTTCCCTGGATCACAAAAGAAATTCTTGAAGCGCGATGCTGATAGTTTTGCTATACCCTCTTGATGTAAGAGCATGTACTCTCAATGTGATAATCTTAATGTGAGCTATGAGTATGAGTGTATATTTGTTCCGTTTCTGTGTCCTCAAACGCCGTGCTGATGTTTAAGCTCTATTGTACAAAGCCCCGCCCCAGAAAAAGTAATGATCATGTCTCATGCTAGGAGAATGCTTTTGTCGTGATGCAAAGCAGAGCACAACCCAAGAGACCGGACGTTAACCCCATGAATCTAATAAGTGTATATTTTGCGTCCCTCAACAGCGGCTTGTTTTAAATCACGGCCGACCCCCGGATATGCTCACGATGGTGCCGACGAGCAGGCTCAGCACGGCCCCCGCGGCGACGAAGATCTGCCACTTGTCGTTCCACAGCCCCTCCTGCCGTAGTAGCCAGGTCAAGCTACCGAGCGGCCAGAAGAAGCCGATCATCATGGCGCGGATGAAGATGTCGTCTATCCCTTGCCCCAACCCCGAGGCGTCCTCCCCGCCGCCCGCAGTGGTGGCGAGCCCCTGCCCGAAGGCGTTGGAGTCGATCCACGAGTCCTCGAGCCCGCGGAGGGTGTCGGGCGAGGGGGGAGCGTCGGGCGGGTAGCGGTCCGCGTGGATGGAGGCGAACTGTGTGCGGAGGGTGGAGATCTCGGACGAGGTGAAGCCCGAGGTGAGGAGGCGATCGAAGCCGCGGGGACGGGGGCGGGTGGACGGTTTCTGCTGGGCGCTGCTTGAGAGGAGACCGTCCTGGTCGAGGGCGGGGGGCAGGTCGGCGGCGGCGGCCTCGGCGTCTAGCTCGGGCTGGGAGAGCTCGTCGTCGGCGATGGAGCAGATGACGTAGATGCGCAGAGGCGGGGAGAGGGCGTCGTCGGCCTTGGCCTTGCCTTTGCCCTTGGGGTCATGATGGTCTTGGTTTGGGGGGGGAGGTGGCTGGAGGGGCGGCTTGAGCACGGATGAGAGGGCGGAGGAGTCGGCGAGGAGGCGACCCTGGTAGATGAGGCGGAGGCGGTTGCGGGAGTCGATCTTGGAGCGGAGGAGGCGCTTGAGGCCGAGGATGGTGGTTGATTCGGGGGACGGGATGTCGAGGTTGAGATCAGGGAGGGAGTTGGAGAAGCGAATGGTGAGGCAGAGAGGCGGCGTCATGGTGGCTGCATCTTTGGGGGACCGCCTGGATGGGATTGAGAGAGTTGAGACGGCGTGTCGTCTCGAATGCAGCAGCGACTATAACATGTCGGGTTGGGGTTGAGCTGGACGGGAATTCGGTGCATCAGATACAGTCGTGGGAGAATGATGCATTTGATTTCGTCCATCAAGTGGACCCACTAATCCCGGGCGCCTCCCCAGGCCGCTCGGCACGCACAGGCCCTGGACTGCTGGCCATTAGTGGAGCCAGCGCACTGGAGAAGCCCCTGGAACGGTTCCGCTCCGTCATTGTTGAATTTCCTGCATTGGCCTATTTACATTCGCCTGCATACAAACAAACCTCCAAGCACACGACCACGTGGGTACAACGACGATCCTACAACACATGCCAGCTTTCTCTGCCCAGCTCAGAATCATCTGTTCCTTCAGCCCTACAGCATATAGCGCGCATTTTGGTGTTTAGGCGGAAGCATGCGCCGGCGGGCCGGTAGATACCTCAGCTGCTTCTACTGCGGCAAGAGGTCAATAACTCGCTTCGATGGCATCACTACCGAGTTCGACTGCCCCAACTGCGATGCGACCAACTACTTAGACGAGGTACGTAAAGGGGAACCTGCAAGGCGATAGCAAGCCTCTTACTGACACCAGTTCTGTAGAATGGAGAGATCACGGATCCCCCCGTCGCAATGGTGCAAGAATCACACCCCGGCGTACAGCACACGACGGCACGACAATCATCGCCGCGAACCGAGAACATCTTCTGTTCCACATGCCTGAAGAACCAGCACTTGTTCACGGCGTCGCTGGCGCAGTACCTGCCTGAAGACTCAGACGACCCGGACAACGAGGAGCTCGAGCGCGACTACTACAAGTTTCGACGGGGCTTGGAAAAGCGATACCCCCAGGTCTGCGAGCAATGCGAGGTCAGGGTCAACTCGGCAATCGACAAGGCCGGATACACGGCCAAGACGGACCATCTGCGGAAGATGATGGATTTGAGCCGACAGTCGCGGCTGCGAACAAATCGAACCTCCAAGCTAGACTGGGTACACTACGTCGGCCGGTTGATATGGTGGGGAGGGTTCCTCTTACAGATGAGCTGGCACCTCAAGGGCCTCATGGAGATCATCATTAGTCAAAAGGACAGCGAGAGCGGCATGTCGGACCCGGAGGACGAAGGGGGATGGCAATCTCTGACGGGGCGAGCCCTCAACATGCTGCCACCAGATCAGGCTTTGTTACGGTTTAGTCTTTGGGCGGGGCTCTTTGTTGCATGGTGGAATCCACAGCTCGTTAAGGTGGTCCGTGGATTCACCAGGCATTTGCTAGGGTTGAGACAATGGTACTGTTTCCAGCTGCTCATTGTTGCATTTCGTCTGGGCGTGATCAACCTGGTGGGTTTGGACGGGCAGCCGAAAAACGCCCAGCTCAGTGCGCATCTGATCATGGCTGCTGCCATGTCACTGGTAGGTTTTCCTTTGTGTTGGACAGTTTATTTATAGGTATGTTCGAGACTAACCAGCGATAGCTTTACACCCTGGCGCTCCGTGCCATCAAGGTAGACACCACGCCTCTCTTTGGAGGGAGGGCTCCCGTCAGCCCACCCAGGCCAGATGCTCCGCTGGTTCAGCAGAGAGCTTCTGAATCCAAGGGATTTGCAGAAATGCTCAACGAAGCATTGGATTCTCCAAATACGACACCAACGAGGAAGCCCATTATACACTCGCCCCAAGTTACACCGGCACCTATGCAGCCACAGAGCCCCTTTCTCTCCTCCAGCCGCTTCCGAAGTGCTGTCTCTCAACAATTCGGAACCCCCAACACGCAAGCTTACGATGCCAGTGATGAGATGGACTGGACACCAACAGTGGAGTCGTCACCACCTCGGGCGCTTCAAGGGTCACCCACGCCTGCAGTAAGAGGTTTCGGCCAGGGGCCTACGAGCTCTCTGAGGACCTTCGGGCAGGCGCCTACAAACACCGACAGCGGTGCGTTCTGGTACAAGGTGCCGCCTGCACCACTCAACCCAGCCCACAAACTACGAAACCCGCCGAACCAACCGGCGCTCATCGCGAAACCAAAGGAGACGGGGGAGAACATCTTCTTCCGCGGGGCTGCCGCTAAGCGAGGCGACAAGCTGAAGGGCGGGTCTCGCGACGGGGGTGTGACGTTCAACCAGCCCAAGTTCTTTGCTCCCGGAAAGGAGAGCGACGAGACCAACAGCTTGGCTGATATGCTCGGCCAGAGCTTCAGCCTCGGCTCGGGGGAGACGGAGCTGGATCCGGGCGAGGGGACGCAATCCGAAAGGCTTGCCGCCCTCCGCTCCGAAACCCAGCGGCAGCAGAGAACGGCTGTGGAGATTATCGTTATTGGCGGCATCGTGGTGGTGTGGCTGCTCATGCTGACGATGCCCGTTGCGCACGTGTGTGAGATCCAGCTCGGTCTGCTCGGCCTCGCGTCCGCCGTGGGGATCTACGCCTGCAGGGCCAGAGCGGCGGCTGGTCTCGTCGTCGCCGGCACCGAGCTGGCGGGCCTGGGGTATGCAGGCTGGGGCGCCTGGGGAGGCGACGCGACCGAGGCGGGCTGCGCGGGTATAGGGGTGCTGTTCGTGATGCTCGGCCACCTGGTTTGGGATATGTTTTCGTAACGGTGGGCTTGTGTCTTGGATAGGCGCTGCATGGTTCGATATTTTACAGCATATTTTTTGGGTTTTTTTCTTCTTCGGCAATGGAGATGGGGTAAAAAGGGCGATGGTTTGGTAGACGTGTTTTTATGGCGTTGCGAGACCTTGGTATAGGCTGTACAGCACATCATCTGGTAGAAATTACAGGAAAATGTTCACATTGATTAGTCGAAACCAAAACAGAATGCGTTTTTCTTTTTCCTCTATATAAACTCTTGTATATGTAAGGGGGCAAAATCTACGACCGACCTAGACATTTCTTGTAGGCATCCATGTCCAACACGGACCACACCCTCACGATCCTGCCCCCCTCGAGGAAGTAGAACGCGTGCTCGTGGAACTTGACCTCCTCCCCGTTGGCCCCCGGCTCGACGCCGCGGAAGGGACGGACGGGCCGGCCGGTGAACTCGATCCGCGAGGCGACCTGCTGCTTGGCGTCGTCGGCGACGAGGTCGACGACGTTGAAGTGCAGGCCGCGGATGTCCTCGAACGAGGACTCGATGAGGTGGATGTAGCTGGGGATGTCGAGGCTCCGGGTGTTGTGCGTGAGATTGGGCTGGCAGAAGCGGGGGAAGTGCTCCTCCATGGTGTGGGTGTTGATGGAGGCGATGTAGTCGGTGTAGAAGGACGGGAGGTCCTTTACGACGGTTGTATCCTCCGGTGTCGGTGCTGAGGGGGAGAGGGCGATGGGGGAGGACGATGCCTCGTCGGCCAGCGAACGTATGCTGGTGATCTGGAGGGATGGCTGGGGGGAGAAGTGAACGAAGACGTATTCTGGGTGTTGTTGGTGGCCTTGGTCGGAGTGGTGGATGAGCCTGGCTGCCACGGCGGGCTTTTGGCTGCTCACAATGAGCATGTCGACGACGATGTCTTGCGTGCCGGCCGTGGCCTTGAGCAGCTCGTCTAGGTACTCCTGCTTTCCGACCTGCTGGCCATTGTGATTGAGGTCTGCGGCGAGGAGCGCGGAGATGGCCTTCTCGTCATGCCGCTTGATGCCGGCCACGAACGAGAGGAAGGCTTGCTCAAGCTCGGATTTGGTTGTTGTCTGGGATGCCATGTTGCGATTGAAGGTCTGCTAGATGAATATGGATTGCTCGCATGTTGACATTCACCAAGGCGAAGATTGGGCGTTTTTCTCCTTTGTTGCGCCCTTCACTCGACATTGAGAGCTTCCCACTGAAGCAGGTCTGTGACATCAGCCCCAGAATCAGGCAGGGATATTGCTGATCTCGGGCTATTTGGACTGCGAATCCGTAAGTTTTCCAATTCTGGGACCATTCTGCGATGAACTGCAAGATAGCTTTCACTCAGCTCAGCAAATTACCTACATGGAGCGACTCCGCGATGGGGAACAGGCCGTGATCTATCACCAGCCGTTGTCTTGCCCCGCCATGTCTCAGTGATGGAGGGACGGAAATCGCCGGCGTTGCTCCCAAACGGCCGCGAAATGCATAAACGCGCCAAGAGCACAAACTGCGCACCCCTGCAAGCTGGCTACGTCATCTGGGGAAGAGGGGCTGGAGCTTGTCGCGATGGATGGATTCTGATGAGCTAGGCGGACGAGGGGTTGCGATTGATGTGGTATGATTTTTTATTGTGGCCTTCTTTCGCTAAGAAGACAGCTGTAGTTTAACCAAGAACGTGAGGGTATGAATAAAAGTCAGACCAAGCAAAGCATCGTCGTAGAATCGTCATGGGCATCCCCCGCCCACTTCCAGGCACATATCTAATAGCCAGAACGACCAGATACAATATCCATCTGCCGACCGACGTATATTGAAAGCGATGAGAGTGAAAGAGAAAGAAAACAGAGTGACTATCAGATACATCCCGTCCTAGCTAGAGATGTAGTTGATGAGCGAGTCGACAATGGACCTCCGCCTCTCCTCCTGGTTGACGACCAGACTCAGGGCCTTGACCATCTGCGCGTCCGTGGCGCTGCTGGGCGGCAGCTCGACGGGGCCGAGGTCGTGGAAGCCCAGCCCGGAGAAGAAGATGTAGCCAAAGGGCCCGCCGAGCGCGGTGAGCACGCCGCCCTTCTGCTTGGCCTTGGCCATGTACGAGTGCACCAGGTCCTTGCCGTACCCGCGGTTCTGGTGGTCGGGGTGCGTGGCCAGCAGCTGGAGGTACGTGTGCTGGGGGTAGCGGCTGAAGACGTCGGCGCGGGCCTTGCGCAGGACCTCGATGTACGCGCGCAGCCGGTCGTCCTTGATGGCCGTCTGCGGCTGCTGGGCTGTAATTTCTGTCAGCATTGCAGGTCTGGTCTGGTTGGAAGGGTGCTTGGCTATGTATGTACCTTTCTTGTCCTCCTCTGAGGCGGCGGACATGTCCCACACGGCGACGGCGACGATCTGGGCCGGGGCGCCCTTCTTTGCCAGGTCGACGACCTCGATGACCCAGTCCTTGTTGGAGGGGTCGAGGTGCTCCTTGAGGAGGTTCTCGATCTCGGCGAGGTAACTCTCGTCCTGGCCGCCCTTGGCTGGGACAAAGTTTGTCCACAGGCGCTCCTTGTTGATGGCGGCGAGGATGCACTTGACGACAGCAGGCAGCTCGTCGGGCTTGGCCTGGCGGATGGTGTTGGTCATGGTGGAAGATCTGCTTTATATCTATTATGAGATGCGACAGTCGAGTAATTGAATTGGAGTGATTGCTTTATCGTTAATAAGGCGCAAGAAAACGCAAAGGTGGTGATGATGACGAAGGAGATGGCCCCAACCCCGGGCTGAGCTTAATGGGCGGGCCTTCTTATACACGGCACAGGCGTGACTGCAGATCAGAAGAGAAAAAACATGGAGACGATAAACGGGGCGAGGAGCCACCAAGCAGCATGAAGGAGGGCCACAGGTACCATTGGTAGGCGTGGGAGATGTAGGAGGTGCAGGAGGCGGAGGCGGCAGCTGACCTTGGAGGGCATTCTCGCCAAGAAGGCCGTTAAGGCAGAGACATGGCCACTCCCGTGAGGAGATTTTGTCAACAAGACAAAGGGCTAGACCTCTAACATTTGGTCATCGCTAGGAACCGGCTTTGCCTTGGCCCATCGTTGACTCAATCCCGGCCGATCTGAACTGCTCTTCCTGCCCTTGGCAAGGTGGGAAGACCCTGGAAGGAGAGGATGCAAGTCGCCCGCTTGTTCGCCATCGTTTCTACGTAGCCCGTCTACTCCAGCACATTCAGACTGCCCCATTGAGAGGGCGGGACAAGAAAAAAAAAACCAAAAAAAAAGAGCTCCAACGGACGGGGCCGTGCTACCTGTCTCACGTCTCCCCGCCAAGAACCGCCGTCTCTACCTCGCCTCACCCGCTCTTTTCCTTGCCCACCGGGAGAATTAGCCTGCAAATCTTGGCACGTACATAGTAGCAAACGCGTGGGTGCGAGAACGTCATGACGTTACAAGCCCTTCCAGCCCAGCCAAGCCGGCAACTCTGCCGCTTCCTTTTCTTGGCCAGTCTTCCCAGCTGAGCGGGCAAAGGAGCAAAAAGCAATTGGTCTTGTGCTCTGCCCTATTGCAGTGGGACGGACACTTTGGCGCTAACACTCTAATGGATTCAAGCTTAAATGAGACCTAAAAATTCGGCATGGGGTGAGGAGTGCTTTGCATCGCCACGTCTTGACTGCAAGTGGTCTTGATGGGCACACTCATCCCACTTCGCTGCCCAGCTTGCCAGCGTGTCGCCGAGATGGCGTGGTTGTCTGTAGGGACCGCAGGTTCAGCAGAATCCTGTTTCGCACAGTGGCTGCAGGCACGCGCTGCTCAGGACACCCCTTGGCGTTGTATTTCTGAGACATGGCTGAATATTTCTGCCACCAGTGAGACTATAGACTTCCAGCATGCATGACGGAAATGCTCCGTCAGCCTACCAAATTAACAAAGCGGGTCTAGCACATCGTCTGTGATGAGATTGGTCTTTGGTTGCCGTCTCAGCCGCGCGAGGGGACCAGCTCTCATGTCGTTGTGTATGGACCAACGCAAGTAGGAGCGGAGGAAACAGGAGCTCCCGGGTAGGCGTCAGGTCTTCGCGTTCACAGCCCCAGTCCACCACGGCAAGGCGACATACAAAAAAAACTCTTGATTGATCCATGAACCAATACGAGACCGTCATTAAATCCTAAGCCAATGCTCCTCCCGAGTAATATCTATACCCCTATAGTAATCTACCAGAACCTGCAATATGCGGTGCCTGTCTTGCGCAATAAAACAAAACCCGCTGACCGACCCTTCACCATATCATCGCTCTGCGTCTACCTACCTAGTATTCTGCGTATCTAAGACGGATTCGCCCTCTTGTTTGGGTGTCAGCCTCGGTCCGTCAGTATGGGTGATGGCGATCATTGCGTCTCTGCCCTGCCCGATTGCGTCTTTGGCCCGGCCGACAGTGAGAATTGCATCTCTGGTTTCGCCGGTGGGGATCGACGCGTATCTGTAGTGCCCGTTGCCTGAGTGTTTCAGCGCGCATGTTGTAACGAAGCGCCTCAATGATGGACGGCTCAAGTTCCCAACCACCCGGATCCGCGGGGTCGTCAGCAGGTCCTCCGGCTCCTAGCGGTGGAAGAGTTGGGCCCGGGGCACCTGGAGAATGAGCTGGGCCTGAGCCGCCCGGAGGTTGAGTTGGGCCTTGAGGACCGGACAGAAAATGAATCATCTGACTTGCCGATGCTCATCCCGTAGGGTCTTCAATGGCCATCGGGTTAAGAAGCGGCCACAATTGTCTGACCCTCCCCATCACCTGGCACAGGGCCGACAAGCTGCTGACCTGCGAGAGGTCGCCCTGGGCCGACGGATGCGTGGCAGCAAATGCGGCAAGGAGGCACCATACGTCCGTTTTGGGGGTCACCAGCTTTGCCGGGTCTGGTTCGTTCTCGTCCCAGAGCTCCAGGGCTCGGAACTGCGCGAGTGGCTTCATAACATACTTGGAGATGCCGAAGTGTGATAGTTGGAAGTCATACTTGTCGATCTCCGTCTTGTTCTGCGCCCTGCTGTAGGTATACAGGATCTTTGCTGGTTCAATGCTCCCGTGACTCATATTGTTCTCAGCAAGGTATGCCAGCGCGTCGAGTATTTGGAGCAGCATTCTTTCGCCGAGGCCAACTTGCCACAATGTTTTCTGTGTTTCAGAAAGATGGTTCGAGTCCCCGTCCGCTGGGTTGGTGTAGAAGATGGGTTGGTCCTTCTCGAAATCTTTCGAGCCCAAGCATGAGATTATATTTCGCTGTTTGTTGGTTGTTAGCCGTGAGTGATCTGCCGATTAGGAAGTAGGAGACAAAGATAAACTAACGTGTCCGCATTTTTTGAGGAATGTCACTTCCTGATGAATGGCCGATCGGATTGCATCTTTTCTCTGCGCCTTAAATGCGTTGAGATTGATCGTCACCACGATGATATGGTTCCCATCGTTGTCATCCAGGGCGTTGTGGACAGTTGTAAAGGCGCTCTCATGCTTCAGCTCCCGAGAGCCAGCAGCCTCGCGTAAGAGGCACTCTGGGACGCCCCCCGGCCTGCTGCGTAGGTAACACACCGACATTGTAGTTGTTGGTGCTTCCCGCGGGGGGAGCTTTTTCGCTTCCTCCTCGGAGATCTTCTGACCATGAAGCGCAAGAGCCTTCAGTTGGTCGTCAGACTTGTCGACCCAGATCAAATTGAACTTGTAATCACAAATGGTTACGAGGTAGGATCGGCGATACAGCAGGACACAATCTCCCCAATTGTCCCTGCATTCGTGGCCATCCGGGGCCTCAACACCGCTCATGTCAATATCCTCAACGCCCGCATCTTCGGTACTGCGCAGAATGACGGAGACAGAGGCTTCGTCCTTGGACAGAACGCGGAGCATCACCACATGACTGTGCATATTCAGCTTGAACTCTACATGTCTCGAAGAGACAGTCGGGTTGTCGAGGATGAGATCCGCGTCTCTTCCGAGACGCGTGATCACGTCTCCCCTTGGTTTGCGGGGAATATGAAAACCGACTTCCAAGCCATCACGGCCGCATTCTGGCGACAATGAGACATATGGAGAGTTAGACTTGAGTCTTACTGCGGCTTGCGCTTGTGCGTTAAGCGGTATCAGGTGGAATAAAGTCCGTTCATCAGGCAAACGACTTGGGACAGATGTTGTCATCTTGAGGATGAAGTTGACGGTGACCGTAAGCTGATTTGAAGATTCTAGATATTGATGGGTGAGAGGTTAAAAAACGGGAGTATGCTTGCTGTAATGCATAAAGAGATGAAAGGAAAAGATGGCATATGAAATGGATGGAAGAAGAAGTTGTTGACGCTGACGGTGTAGAGGTGCTAAGGATATAGATGCTACCTTGTAGGAGGAGAAGATTGACACCAGGGCAAAAGATGGGCGGCATTCGGATTTTGACGTTCCCTGCTTTAGTAAGTATGAAGAACGGGCAGCGGCTGGAAGAAGCAATGCATGCTAATGACGCCCCGGCCACCAATGCAGGTGACATGTCTCTTCCTCAGGGAGTGGCCACAATACTTGCCAGTTTCACGATCGCCATTCGCTCCCATTGCCTTTACGATTTGCGGTTCTGATGATGCTGTAATCTGCAAAAAGTCTTCAATATAAAATATGTTGGATTGCTTTCCCGACTAGAGTTGATCACAGCAAATTTCTTCTCTCAACTTCTGATATATCAAGCAGTCAGTCTGGAATAGGGTCGCATGAAAGGCCCTCTCCTCCATTATGTTTGGCTAGGCTACCGGCGACCGCACTATGACCAAGCCCATCCTGGAGATAAAATGAAAAGGGAAAGTCAAACTAACATTTCAGCCGTTCCACAGGCTGTGCTGCAGATAAAAAACGGGGAGTTATTGATGCAACAAGTATCTTGCATTCAGCCCATGGCCCCCCAACTGGCGGAAAGCTACTGGCTCTCAGTGACTGGTACACAAACGCCATATTGGTGTTACAAAGGCTGCAGCAACGCAGATAGCTTCATGCTAGCGCGGAGAGACAGGCTCGGGAGGGCTGCCATATTGTGTATCACGCTTACCCTTGCCGTCTATCATGGTTGCCAAGAGACCTCCACCTCTCGGCGTAGCACGAGGCGGCGGATGCGGAAGCAGAGATTATGAAACTTTGGCCGTATCAATAGACCTACGCTCAATTAAAAAAGAAGCGGACCGGATGGGACGGGAAGGGGACGGTGGGAGTGTATGCAGGCAACCCACCCCTCTCGTCAATGTTGGCACGGCGTGCCTTGATAATTTGGGGCTGTCCCCGCACGTACCATGAAATTAGTACCAGTAGCCAGTAGTAAGTACTCTGGTGTAGCTATTTGTAGAAGTACATCTTGTTTATTGTCTTTTCTATTGTCCCAGTGTCACAAGACAATAGGTCCCGGCATCCTACACTTTGGTAGCTCGCTTTTTCGGTGCCCTTTCTCTTTGTACATTAGGCGGGCCCCTGCGGCAAGGCCAAGACAAAGGGTTGAAGAGGGCGAAGGTGAGCAGGCAATTTGGGGGAGAAGATTCTAGCCAGAGAGCTCGTGTGGCACCTAAGGGCTGGATTGTCCGACATTGACGTATCCGAAGGCAGTAACAAAGGAACACCCAAGAGACAAGGAGATAACATATTGCATTTCCCAGACAACCTCCTGGACCATCAAGCCTTTGTATGTTGACAACTGTCCTTAATACTACTCTCTGCACTTTTTCCTCCCGCCTCTGTACTCTTCATTCCGAAAAGCTGCCCCAAGAAGAAATTTGCCATACCATTTAGACTACAACTCATCTCTGAGCTGCCGGCACAATGGCGGCAACGAATACCATAAAGTCAACTTCGAAAATGCCCTCGTCAACCGCATCAATCCTGCCTTGGAAAGATTTTGCTCAAATCCGGACCACAGCCGTTTTGAGCGCGAAGCACCGCCGTTGTTTGTCCGTTCCCCCGAAGGTCCTTCCATCTGGCGAGTCCCAGTCATGGCTGCAGCCACGCCTGACGACGGTTCCTACGAACGCAAGATGGAGGAGCTTTTCGCGCCGCATCTCGACCATATGGAGCAACAGATCGCATTAGATACAGCACAAGGCATTCGGCTGTACCATCCCAGCGCAGTCTACGCGAGGGAAGAAAAGTTCGAGATCCATCGCATGGCGAACAGTGTGGATTCTTGCAGGCATAAATACGTCGAAGGTGCATCGGGCGTACGGCGACTACGAGTCCTCGCACGGCGAAACATCAGAAAGCGCTGGAAGAAGATGGGAGTATGGAATCCTGCTTGGGGAATTCCTTGCCGGGAGCCATCGGAGCCCAATGACTCGACCTGGGATTGGAGATGGGAGTGGCAGCACGGCGAGTTTGCCGCCAAAGCAACATCTTTATCCTCCCCCGCGGCAAAGACACACCCTATCGCCAGTGCTCTTCTTTCACGCCAAGAGCTTCAGTTTGGAGAATGCCGGTACCCCCTCCCCTTTCTCACCTGACTGAGCAAACATCGCCCAGCGAGGCAGTGTCTTTCATCGCATCTCGGCCGTGGTTTGTGTTTGGCATTGAGCAAACTGAGTGGGAGACGAGACTTCTCCGACTTCCTACAGTTCGAGATAAAAAATACGTTCTATCAGTCCCGTTGCTATGGCAAAACAGAGGGGACCGAAGATTGAAAAATGATTCTTCGAAACCCAGGCTACCAATTGGCTGGAAATGGCGCTATGAGAGTCCTTCGCTTGACCATGAAGATGCTACCTGGAAGTGGCTGCCTGATAGCGGACCTGCTTGGGATACATCTGCGGCAAGAGAGAACATCCACTTGGATCATGATGCCATGGAGCTGACGCCTTCTGAGATAGACGTTATTGAGTCTTTAGACCCCCGGCCTTTGTCTCCAGAACCCCAAATCGCAGATGCATCTGATAAATTTCAGCAAACACTGAACCCTGCCCGAGAAATACCTCCGAGCCAAGCCCCCGAACTAAAAAACCCCGCCCAACCACGACGTAGCCCTCGATTCCTGGCAAAAGAACCAGATGCCATGCCGCCCAAAGCTCCAACCGAGACCGGGAACACATCTCACACGAAGAGAAGTCGCCTTTCCGAAAAGATCAGCGCGGTCGAGCCTCCGTCCAACATAAACAAGCCTCGAACCAAGACCGACAAACTATCGACTAAACCAAGGGGCCGGCCTCCCAGGACGGTCAACAAGTCGCAGCCTCCATCAGGCGTATCCAGGCCCCCCACCAAGATTGATACCCCTCCTTAGAAGAGAAGAGGTCGGCCTCCCAAGACCACCGCCTTGCCCCAGTCTCCATCTAATATACCCGATGGTACTGCCCCCTCCAAGAAAGCCCAGGCTAAGCGAAGAGGACGGTCTCCAAAGGCGACGAGACTGACCAGATCCCCACCCAATATACCCGAGCCTGTTGCCCTACCAAAGAAAATCCAAGCCAAGCCAAAAGGTCGGCCTCCCAAGGCGGCTGGCCAGGCTCAGTCCCAGACAGGCGCACGCAAGACTCCAACCAGGACCGAGAAATCAGCGACCAAGAGGAGTGGTCGCCCTTCCAATACGATCGGCTTGACCCAGCGTCTATCAGGGATATCTAAGCCCACAGCCAGATCCAAAAAAAGCCGGACCAAGTCGAAGGAGGGTCCCCTACTAGCCTTGTTGATGGAAGATAAGCAGTCACCGGGCAAGACGGCAGACCGAAATACTGCGTGGGCAACAGACAAGCCCGGGGATGTCGTCCAAACAAAGAACACATCACCCGAGAAGGATAACAGGCCGTCCCTGAAGCCGACAGTGGGAGCAGATCCATCTCAGAAGCGAAAAAGACCCCAGCACAAGAAGTCTGACGCACAAGAGCCTTTGGATACCATTGTGGTTCAGCTTGATGATCTAACTGAGGCCCTGGGCAGGGACCAAATCGCACCCTTGGTTGGGACTCGACGAAGCGAGTGTATAAAGTACCGGGAGAAGAAGGAACAAAGAACAGGCTAATACCCCCGGTAGCCACGCACTTGAGCTGAGGGGCAATCGGCAGCACCTCTCATGGCTTTAGGATGTGTCATCATTGGTTTGGCTGCGATTGACTGCAAGTTCAAAGAGGAGAGCCAGAACCTTATGCCTTGGGGATTACATTTGTCGGTCCATTCCCCCAAAGCTTGCCACTCATCCGTACATCGTCACAACGGCCCTTGATGTTGTCCTGTGGGATACACGTGACTATGACTGTGGGTCACGCGAATGAGCCTCAACCCCTTGTCGCTCAGATCCCGACGCTGGTTGTGTAAAGTTTTTCAAAATACCTTGAGCTAGATTAATTTTTCTTAAAACCGTTGTATTGATTATACATGTGTTTTATTCCTGCTGATGATAAAGGATTTGTTGAAGTTGCTAGTTTGTTTTGGATTCGTGATAAGTACCTGGCTTTTGCGATAAAATGAGTCGTCGTCTACTGCAAAGGGGCCTCAACTTTGAGCCCAAAAAATCCAAAAAAGTAACAAGAAAAACATACAACAGCCGGTATTCGCTGGTCGTCACCGAACCAGCTACTAATCGGCCTCATCCGTTCAACTAGGCGAGAGCGACACGGGATGTCATATCAGACTGTCCTCTCTTCCCGATTCAGTTGCCCCTCAACCGACGTTTAACTAGCGCTCCGTTCCGTGTTCCTGGCAGAAAACTGCCGACAGAGCCGTACACGAATACAACATTACCATCCGGGAGCGGTGGAAAATAAAAGAGAACTACTGGTAACAGAACAAGGAGGAGCAGCACGAGTCTCCAACAGGTTAAAATGAGGGTATGGGATACATGGATTCAGACGGGGACGATGGGAAACACTGGCCTCGATTCAACACCGGGGCGAAGTGGGGCATTTCTCGGGAATGCTTCGGCTGGTTGCTAGCACCTGTTAACCAGGCATAGCTGCGGAGTCAAATAGCGGCTGAATCCGAGTAGGATTAAATCAATCAATCGATCAATCAAGCGCTTCAGTATCCTCAGAGAGAAATAATAATTGTTTGTAGCAAGAAGGCAAATAAGTATATAAAACTAACTATAGATTCTTATATAGCCAATTCCTTACTCATAGTGCTGGAACAGATCGTGTGGCGAAGGACTCTTAATTTTTCTCGTTAACTCCTCATCATCAACCGCTGGAGAATCCGCAATCCTGGGAATTCCACTTTTGAGCTGCTTGACGTTACTCCTATCAAGCCATTCCTTTAAATGTTGTGCATATTCATCATCCTCGTCTCCCGCCTTATGATTTGGAAAAAGCTGATGTAGTTGATTCCTTTGAATTTAGTTAGTTCTATGTCTTTGGCCATTAGAGAAGAGATACGTCTAGGGGTTGTACCTCTTATCGCGATACTGCTCAGCAGTCCAAGCCAGGAGAGGCTCTTTGCCGTTTTTCTTCGCCTCCCAATCAAGCTGACTCTGCGTTTTAGCTGCACTTCGATACCACTCGATACCATCTGCGAATAACATTGTTAGTTGAGCTAAGAAACATACATAATTTCTTTGAGTAGAATCTATACCTTTCGGTCTTGGCACTCCAGCCACCCTCTCAGGCATGAATACTTTCTCGTCAAAGCGGCCTGGGCCAACTCCGTCTGGCCCATTCTTTGCATCCTGCCCATGGCTTGCTGTAGCGGCCATAATAGGATTCGCGCCGCTATATCCTTGAATTCTCTTTTCAACACCTTCTGGAGCGTCGCCCGTCTTGTGCATATACATAAAACGCCCTGGGTGGTGGGCCATTGGCAGGGGATAGCTTATCATCGGATTTGGCGATGAAGCTAAGTACATGCCATGATTGTCAGGGCTTTGATTTTTGCGTTGCATATCAAAACGAAAGTCTTCTAGTGGGCGATTGCCATTTTTCTTTCGACGTCTGCTAGTTTTCTGTTGATTGCCAGATGCCTCACTCTTTGCTTGATCTGTGCTTTGGCTAGGGCGGCTCTTTCCTTGGCCGCCTGTTGCTGTGATTTCCCCTTTGCCTGAACTCTGACTGGGCTGCTCACCTGATTGGGACTTTGTAGATGGAGACTGAGTATCAGGTTTCGGATCCTCATAGGATGAAATAGCGATACGCTCTGCCCTGGGAGGCCCGCCAGAGGTTTGGGGACTGGGGTTATTCCCCTGGTTCCTCGAAGTGTTGTCGCTTGAGCTCGAGCATCTCAAGCCTAACGAGCGCCGCCACGAGCATGTGGATTTACCGGTTCTCTCTTTAGCTTGATGAGGATGTCTACCCCTCGTAGGACGGATTGGCTTAGGGTTACCCTTCCCCTTGGAGGTAGTCTTGCCTCTCGAAGGGCTCTTCCCCTTGTAGGCAGCCTTACCCTTAGAGGCAGTTTTACCTCTGGAGGCAGTTTTACCTCTAGAGGCAGTTTTACCTCTAGAAGGGTTCTTCCCTTTGGAGGTAGTCTTCCCCTTAGAGGCAGCCTTGCCCTTAGAGGCAGTTTTACCTCTGGAGGCAGTTTTACCTCTAGAGGCAGTTTTACCTCTAGAAGGGTTCTTCCCTTTGGAGGTAGTCTTCCCCTTAGAGGCAGTCTTGCCTCTAGAAGGGATCTTCCCCTTAGAGGTAGTCTTGCCTCTTAAAGGACTCTTCCCCTTAGAAGCAGCCTTCCTTCTGGAAGAGCTCTTCCCCTTAGAGGCAGCCTTGCCCTTAGAGGCAGCCTTCCCCTTAGAGGCAGTCTTCCCCTTAGAGGCAGCCTTACCCTTAGAGGCAGTCTTGCCCTTAGAGGCAGCCTTGCCCTTAGAGGCAGCCTTGCCCTTAGAGGCAGCCTTACCTCTAGAAGGGTTCTTCCCCTTAGAGATAGTCTTACCTCTCGAAGGGCTCTTCCCCTTGGAGGCAGTCTTCCCCTTGGAGGTAGTTTTACCCTTAGAGGTAGTCTTGCCTCTCGAAGGGCTCTTCCCCTTGGAGGCAGTCTTCCCCTTGGAGATAGTTTTCCCCTTGGAGGCAGCTTTGCCCTTAGATAGACCTTTGCTTTTAGAGGTAGGCTTCCCCTTAGGCCTAGCCTTTCCTCTTGATGTACTCTTTATCTTGGAAGGGCCCTTTCCATCGGAAGAACTCTTTACCTGAGAAGGGCCCTTTGCCTTAGCGGTAGCTTTTATCGCGGTACCCTTTTGAGGAACTTTCTTTTGAGTATTAAGCTTCTTAGGCGGAGCAGCCTTCTGAGACGAGGTGGTCTTCTTTGGCAGAGGAGCTTTCTTAGGTGGAGCTTTTATGGTGGTCTTCTTCGGCAGAGGAGTTTTCTGTTGAGCAACAACCTTCTTCGGCGGAGCAGCCTTCTTAGGCGGGGCGGCCTTCTTTGGCAGAGGAGTTTTCTTTTGAGCAACAACCTTCTTCGGCGGAGCAGCCTTTCTAGGCGGGGCGGCCTTCTTTGGCAGAGGAGTTTTCTTTTGAGCAACAACCTTCTTCGGCGGAGCAGCCTTTCTAGGCGGGGCGGCCTTCTTTGGCAGAGGAGCTTTCTTTTGAGCAACAACCTTCTTCGGCGGAGCAGCCTTCTTAGGCGGGGCGGCCTTCTTTGGCAGAGGAGCTTTCTTAGGTAGAGCTACTGCCTTCTTAGGGGGAGCTTTCTTTAGAGGAGGCTGTTTTAATATAGCCTTCTTACCGCGCTTATTAAGGTCGGAGAGCTGTCGGATATATATCTCTGTAGTATTCGGTTCCTCTTTGAAAGCTATAAAATCAGGCGTCTAATATATATTAGTATTGATTTCCTCCCTTATGATGCAAGTTTTAGTGGAGGAATAATAGATAGAGTTACCTCTGTTACTAAATCATGCTCCTTGTCTTGTAGAACTATACTATTTATTCTTGGAGCTCTTTGCTTCGGTTGCCTGGGAAAATCTGCTCTTTCTTTTTTAAAAGAAAAACCGTTAATAGGTGAATAGTTGATAAACATCTAGCTTTCTACTTACCACTCTCTAATGCTTCAGCCGCTAGGGCTAAGTAGAAAGTAATATATATATTAAAATCGAGAAACATGATCGGTTCACAAATCTAGTCTCATTCATATGAGGGGATGGATAAATGGTTAAAGATAAATTTTCTAGGTACTAATCAGGCGGCATCGAATGACCTTTTCTACATGTACCTTGATTCATCTTATGAATCCGCCCTGCGTACAGGAATCTAAGTATATGCTCCAATATCTATTTTTGGTGCTGTTGGCTATGTTGCTTATTCTACTCCATTACTGGTCGCCAACAACAGTTGGAGATCTTTTGATATGCATATTACTCCTGGGTAGTTCGGCTAGCTTGATTCACAAGAGCCCCACCAGGAAGCGCATTCGATTCAATTCCATCCGATGGAAAACTCTACCAGTACCGAAACGTTTTCAATCCCGACATATATATGTCTCCCTCAGTAACATGCAGACATCCCGATTGGCCATAACGCTCAAGTGAAGCAAGATTCCGTCACGGAACATGTTGTTGTAGCCCTTTCTCGCCAGCCCAAGCCCTTTTCTAGGCCCAGTTACCCTTGTTGGAATCCCTATCAATGTTGCTAGTCTGACGTTTGTACTAGATAGTACCAGATCATCTGTTTTATCTCCTTGAAGCTTCGTAGGGAGCACCCAAATTACTAAAATAATTACTTATTACTAAGTAAATACACGTCCTTCATTTGCTGAACGGGTTCGCCTAATTTGGGTGCTCCCTACGAGAAGATTTAGTATCTAAGTAGGGGGCGGCATGATCCTGTGCGGTATGATCCGGTCTGCCCTGGCATGGCGTGATCAGCCTTAACTTAGCCAGCTACCCTGGCGTGATGAACCCCACCATCACGGGAGGCTACGAGGATCTTTACAGCTGAAGTTTGGGATCGTATGACATAAGAAATGCGTCCTCGCCACTCGTAGACCCAATGAAAAATTGGGATCGCTGATTTGCATGAGTCTTAGCTACGACCTTGCCATTTAGAACATGGCCTGATTCCCCTAAGCTAAGTGGGGAAACCATGGCACTCCCCTCCCATATTTGGCTAGTGTTTTCTTGGAATACTATTTTAAGGGATGTGCTAGCTGAATCCGTCGGCGCAAGGTATTGCAACGGGACCAACGCTACACAGCAAGTGGAAATTTGAGAAGTATCTGAATCACTGTAAGCCTTGGTAAACCTATTTACCTAAGAGATTGGCCCAGAAGAGGGGTAACATAACACACACCTGCAGCTTATTATCAGCCGCATCCCTTTAAATACACTACAAGGTGGGTAGTCACGTACTAATCACCCACCTTTTTGCAGTGATCCACTTTCGCGGCTGAGCTAAGGCTTTGGGCACAAAATTTCACACGTAATTGCCTGCCCCGTCTCCCTAATCTAACCATAAAATCCACGCACCGAGGTGTTGACGTGCAACGCGTAGCTACCCTCACACCGACTGAGGCTGCTCACGATACAATCTCACGTTATATCCATCGAACGAAGACAGGCCCGGTTGGCTAGCATCATTGTAGGAACACTTTATTCTTCGCCGTATCCCTCATCAAGTGTGGTGACGTGCAAAACAAGGTAGGGCCATGTCTGACGCATATATGAACAACCCAGTTCCTGATTATCATCGAAGCCTCCGTTGCTCCCCACTCAGCATCATCTTGAAAGCTAAGCTTTGGCAGCCCCCAACTGGTATGAAGGACAGGACTATTCTTCTACAAGTTATGTCCTAGATCTGTGCTGACCAGAAAAGTTCAGAAAATTCTACGCCTTTACTACATCTCACAATATGACAGCTGGAAATACACGTATTGAGCTTTGCTTTCAAGATAACGATGTCGGTCCCTTCGCATGCCTTAAGCACATACTGATCAAAGATGGCCAATACAAACCGAAAAAACAAAAACTTGATCTTACTGTACGCGACCGCGATATAGTGTTTTGCGTTTCTTTTGATGCATCTACTGTCTGCGTGCTACACCTGCAGTGTGTTCGCGAGGATACTGTTGCAATGGCACAGATTGCTATTGAGGAGCTTTTGGATGAGCTGAAGTCCTTAGATACCAGGAATAATCAACTTACGACCACAGTGGAGATTAAAAAAGAGGATGTTAAAGATGTGATTCATTATGAATTTCAGAAATTTATCGCTATACAGGCTGAGAAGCGTGGCCTTAAGTTCGAATGGATGGAGGGAGGTTACTCACGGGGAATATTACGGGCTCTTAATGAGCAGGTGTATTTAGAGCTGGGATGGCGTAAAAGCGGCGCTTGGGAATCGAGGAGTGGAAGACGTCATGGAGTTGGACCAAGGGAGTTTGAGGCTAAGGAGCGAGAGGAGCGAAAAGAGTGAATCACGCCCACCTGCTTGAGACCGCTCGGGGCTGCAGCTGTTGATTGTATTCATCTGGATCGCGGTCAGCGAAATCCAGGGGGGGGGTCTGAATTACCTGCTCGAGGCTGCAGCTATTGATTGTATTCATCTAGATCGCTGTGGGTAGGATCAGACTTACCTTCTTGAGGCCGCTCGGTCTAAAAGTAGAGGTAATAGGCTGTTGGATAAGAGGTATACGGGATCGTGTGTTCTCGAATGGGTATGGTCGTATGTAATAGTCACTGTTCGCATATGCCTTACATTCCTACGCTGTTGTAATATTAATATGGTGTTTATGCTTGAGAAGTGCGATCACTGTTCTCTCCGCCAGGAACAGCGGCTGAAATCGAGCATCGGAAGAAATTGCCCTTTTGTTGGGCGACACATCTCGATGAAGCATGTTTTTATGTCTGGGCCTGATCGCCTCTTCGTGATTGCTCCTTGGCCAAGGTCCACTGCTGCCATGATGCCGTAGTTAAAGTTAGCTGCGGAGGGCTTCCACCACGGTTTTCCCCCCGCATGCACATGGTAACTTTCATCCTCCAGGAAAAATTCATCTTCACGGGTTCTTGGTGCCCGCTGCTTGCCCTTGCATGGGTACCTCTTTTTGGGAAGAATTTCCACCTTGTGGTAGGTTCATCGTTACGGTGCCACGCTGCCGTATCATTATCCGCTCACCTTCATGTTGATCTAGATTGTAAAAAAACTCCCTCAATTTGGCATTCGGCTTCTTGGGTCTGGTACAGATCCTTGTCGGTGACCATAGTGAAACAGGCAACACAGTCCAGCGCGGAGATGTTGGTTCTGCGCCATGCTGGTTGGCGTCTGTCATCGTCGGCAGTTATAATATATATCGAACATCGTTCTTCACCGTTCAATTCTCCCGAGTGAAAATGATGATCTACGGAGTCTAGTCGTCATTGTTCTTTTGTGAATTGCGACGTCTATGGCAGCCCGCAATGCAGCAAGTCTTCCTCAACAACGATCCTTAGTGCTTGGCGGCATCGACCTGGAGGCTCTTGAGGGAAAAGGCTCAATGGGACGGGTTGCTAGTGGCATGAATTGCTATATGTTTATCTTTTCATTTTATGAGGGTTCGCTTCTTTAGCAAGGATCCCTACTACCACCTGTGGCTCGAAAGTCCTCAAGCAGGATTGAGCAAAGCGACCATCAACGTGAACACAAACGTCGCCTAGGTGTTGAAAGAGAGTGCGAGTGATCTCTCTATGAGAAGTACAACAGCGCTACTCCTAACTACTAACTTGTAATCAAAGGAATAGATATAATTATCTTTTTTGGCTCATAGATAGGCATGGCCCAGCGCCTGGCAAATCAACTTGCTGCTGCAATCGACTGACGCTTCTCGAAACAGCCTCTGGTGGCTAACTACGACTTCGCATCGTTTCAACACATCGAACCACACGTCCTCTCGTTTCGTCGTGTCTACTTATGACGAAAGCGGAACCCCTGATAATGCTCTCTGCTTTTTCCACTGGCTCAATTCGGCGGCTTTTTGGCAACTCTTGGAGGCCATGGAGTTCGTTCTTCTGGGACTCGGAAACAGCAATTACCAATGTTACAGCCAATTCGCAAAGAATGCCCTTGAACGTCTTTAGCAACTTGGGGCGACGTCCGCTATTAGTATGGGTCTCGGTAACGATGAGAAAGAACTGGCAGAATAGGATTGTTTCGACTGGTCCACGACCGTTTTTGAGACGGCGACGCAGAGACTGGGCACGGAAGAAAAAACTCGAACCTACAGTCCCGCCTTGTTTGTTGTGATTTCTACTAAGACGATTACGACGAATAACTCCATGAAGTGTCTAGCTGATGACGTCGAGCTTACCAAGTGCCGGGCAAAATCGACGCTGTCTCTGATACGCCTTGTTAATATCAAAGACGTACGAAAGCTGACGTCGTCAACGGATGGCTCTATTGTGCACATTGAATTTGACATCTCACAGCTTCTGGAGCTCAAGTACAACACTGGCGATGACGTCGTAGTCTGGCCTGAGAATAAAGATGCCGGAATCTCACCCCCACAACAGCCCTAGGACTGTCCGAGGTGGACTTGACGAGGCTCTTACAGATCACTGCAAATGACCCCAAGGACCGCTGGAACTCGTCCTGCGCCCATCAGATGATGCTGCACACACACTCTCAGCACCACATTGAGATCGTTGCAACCGTTTCTCGGGAGCTCATCTTGGATCTCGTTCAGTTTGCCCCATCCGACTCAGCCATACGTGCACTACATCAACGTCCGCGCTCCCGGCGATCTTGGCAAGGCGATGTCATCTACGGAGGTGGCAAGCAGTTCTCTCCAACACGGGAAGCCAACATCACGGATGACTCCGTCATCAACGAAGATATCGCGACATATTTGCACGGCAAGTCGTGTACGGATACAAAACTGGGTGAGACCACGAAGCTTATCAAGTCTCCAGAATGGTTTCCTAGCCCATTCAGAAATTCGCGCACGCATGGGAAGAAAAATAACAACGCGGTGACATATTAGGATAAGTAGCTTTGCATCATTGCGAGATTTTCCAATTCAGAATTGATATCAAAGAACCCTGAGATGCATTCACAACACGCGAGCATGGCCCACTATATTGTTATAGCAAACCTCGCCCTCGCTCGGACTTCCGTGACTTAGACTAGATGCGAGTTTTCCGAAGACCGACATGATTGAATTAGTAAGGTGCTTGTCACATCCGACGCATATCTTAGCTAGCGGATATCGGTATCCCGAGGCGGTTGAGACTGGGCCTGTGAGTGAAGCGCGAGAGTGAGAGGAGAGGAGACAACATCTGGATGATTTGCTTCGGCTTCGGCGATTAAAAAGGCCCGCTGGCCACGATCATGCCACCACAAAGGTGCATAGTCCCCTCTTTAGCTCCAATTAAGGCGACTCTATAAGTATGGCTAGGCTGTTTGTGGCGGGTTCCGCGGAGGGCCGACGTGCATGGTGCATCAAGTTGTTGCCCTCAGCCACTGATGCTGATCTACCCTCCTCGTACTGGCTTGGCTTTTAATACACTTTAGCTTCAGTCATATCGCTGTAGACATCGTTCGAGGTCATGCGTCTACTACTTGATATGAGATGTATCCCTCAATGATCGGATAGACCCCAATAACTATCTTCGTGAAGGTCAACGTTGGGATATCCTGATACTAAACCCACCCACTCTAGATATTGCATCGGTCCGGTTGCATGATCTAGAATCTGGGTAGGAAAAATAAACTGAGAATCTCCATTTGTCGCATTCCCATAGGGGCCCCGGCGCGTCGGCTCGTCTTGAGTCACCGTAGGAGCTTGCCCAGTATGTGTCAGTGATGGTTCGTTGGATCTCTGTCGGGCTTCCCAGACAATTTTGCACTTCGCTGCTAGTGCTTCTAGTACCGTCAATTTTGCTCCGAATCCTTCAGCCGCCGAGACCCTTTCATCTTCTAAAACCCGATTCACAAGCTCCCACGCTCTTTGATGGTCAAACCCAGTGGGGTGGGTACAGAAATACCAGAGAATGTACAGCGCTATGCTGTACTGAGGATACGCCTTGCCGGGTGCCAAGTGTCGTGCCATAATTTCGTCGTCCGCCATTGCGTGGGATGCCTCCAGAATATCCTCAGCTTCCTGAAGATTCTCGCTGCTTCCAAAGGGCCCACCAAAGTCAGCTGATTGTAATAGCTGCCATTGTATCCGGCTCAAGAAATCGATTTTCCGAACCACCAAGGTCGAGACCAACAGAGCAAGGCGCTGCCGGGGGATCACGGGATTGCAGCATTGTATGTATCCTTCGATGGTCTTCTTGACCTCGTCCATAACTTGGACCCGTTCATCTTCCGATGGCGAGCGCGAAGTGGCAAGAGCTGTCAGCTTTGACGCCGCTATCGTTAGGTGGATATGAATGAGGAAATGTGTCATCCCCGTCCAACCTTCTCTCGCAGGTGGCAGATCCTTCATATCTGGGACAAGATCTATGTCTTCAATGTTAAGTGGAATACCGACGCTGCCTGGCCGGTACCCTTCCGATCCGCTTTGGAATCCGTAGTCCTCTCCCGCTCGACTCTCCAAACCAAGGAGATGCCACCATAGACGCCGGCGTAGCTCAGACTGAAAAGGGGACAGACCCAGGCGCTCTCCATCACAGTGCAAACCAAGGGTACGCGCAAGTCGAATGGCGAGGCCATTAGCAACCCAGAGCCCTTTGCTACGGTTGCGAATGCGGAGTGCGCTCTAAACGAGCCGGTTAGTCTGGAACAGGCTTGTAAGAGAGCATGTTTGAAACCAACGTACCAAATAAATAGCCAAGGCCTGGCAGCCAGTGAAGCTAGGCCTGTCGAGCAGGTTGGCATGGGCAAGAGCTTGCTCAAGTCCAGTCTTAAAGCTCAGCAAAGCCTCCGTCCTACTCCCCCCTAAGATGGCATATTGATCTGGATCTCTCATAGACAGGCAAGCGCCAAAATAGATGGCGAAGCATAATGCTAGGTCTTCCAAAGCTGCTGATGATGGATCTCTGATTGTCTGGAACACCTTGACTTCGTCTGTTGGAATATGCAGCAGTTTCTGCCCTGAAAATATCTCCAAATTGTTGAGATAACTGACCCATAGCTGTGAGGCGATATGACTGGGTGGGTGGTAGGTGTGTGGTGGTCTTGACAGATCCGGCACCGAGAGAATGCCGAGCACATTATACGGGGATACGGATTGGGTTGGCGCACTGGCTTGAGGGCTGGTCAAAGCGGTTTGAACATGCTCATTCCCGTTCAGTACCCTTGAGAGGACAACGTCGTTGAAATAATGACTTGTAGATCCCTTCTGGACCAAAATGTCAACACTTGATGGCGTGCTTGTGCCGGTGTCAACACTACGAGGGGCCAAAGCGGTGCCTATCGATGAAGTCAAGTCTGGTGCCGACTGAGCTTTGTTCATGCCAGCGGACGGGGACTGGCCATCGATCCCCCTGGCATGAACAACTTGGTTCAATCTTTTATCCAAATCGGCAATGCGTGTGGCCATTTCGCAGTGAATGGATCACTTGGTCCGCCGAACCCTCTGACCGGGGCGTGGATAGACACATGGCTTCTCGGCTCGGCGACAAGGCGTGCAAGGGTCTGTCTTGTCGCATTTGACTTTTCTCTGGTGGCACAGTTCGCATGAGCGAGGCGCTCGTTGCTTGCCGGCATAAACACCCGGACTCCCATCGCTGGGTGCCTGCCAAGGCTCTGCCGGAGGTAGGCTTTGGGATGCTGTGACGTCTTCGGACATGTTTGACGGTCGGCTTACCGAGGATTCCGGTATCTGACACACAATGGGGGTTAAAAGAGCGGATGAAGGGAAAAGGAGGCGTGGACCTTCTCCAAGACAGGTGTGAACATCGGTCTGCTATTTGTGACAAAACTGAATACGACGGACGTGCTCGGAGGTTTTAGATGAGAGGAGGTCACTGGTGGTATTCGGTCTCGGCGATAAACTGCTGCCGATTGGTTCGTTAGCATCATATAGTCTGGGATAAGTACTTCTCCGTGGGGCTCTCGGCGCCGATTTGTTTGATTTGCAGAGTTGTTGGAAGCTGTGATGTCTTTTTCTTTATTTCTTTCACCCCTGTGTGAAAAAGGTAATAAGAGCGAAAGTTAGGTTCCGAAATGCGGAGTTTGATAGCTTTAAATGTCCTTTCAAGACCTAAAATTTACTTTGGTCGAGTGTGTCCAGCTTTCACCATCTCTCGTTTCCCCCATATCCCCAATCACTTTCCTTGACCCTTTCTCTTATACTTTAATTCCATTAATTTCTATTTGAGCTCGCTTGCAGCCGTGAACATATCTAAAATAGCATCCCAAGCGGTTGGAGCAATGGCTGAACTTGCCTCAGAGAAGCCGATTTCAGGCATAAATACTGCGAGTGCCTCAGTTACCGATGTCGAGAACGATGCAAATACCCATGATGATACCGAGGAGCAGATTCACGATGAGGTCCTCGAGCTGGCCAGGCGGATTACGACACAGCCTCACCACGGTGATTCTGCAAAGCTGTTCCCCCTCTCCAAAGACGGACCGTTGGATCCTCAAAGCCCCAAGTTCGACGCAAAGAAATGGGCCAAGGCCTTCTTTCACGCCAGAACCGAAGCGCTCGATGGGACACCACACAAGACAGCTGGTGTAGCCTTCCAGAACCTCGATGTGTACGGCTTCGGGTCAGACACCGACTTCCAGAAAACAGTCGTCAACGTCGTTCTTGGAGCCAAGTCTCTGCTGCAAAAGTTGTTTCGCAAAGACCAGCAACGAGTCGATATCTTGCACGATTTGGAAGGTGTTGTTCGCAATGGAGAGATGCTTTGCGTGCTTGGCCCCCCAGGCTCTGGATGTTCCACCTTCTTGAAAACGATCGCAGGAGACACTCACGGATTTTACATCATGGATACTTCCTTGATCAACTATCATGGCATCCATCCTACTCAAATGACAACGTCTTTCCGTGGCGAAGCTATATACACCGCCGAGGTCGACCACCACTTTCCCTCTCTCACAGTTGGCCAAACACTGTATTTTGCCGCTTCTGCTCGTTGCCCTCAGAACATCCCTGCCGGTATCACAAGAAGCGAATACATTGGACACATCCGCGACGTCACTATGACCATGTTAGGCATTATGCATACAATGAATACTCGCGTATGGAATGACTTTGTCCGGGGCGTCAGCGGAGGCGAGAGGAAGCGAGTTACGATCGCTGAAGCCTCTTTGAGCCATTCGCCCTTGCAATGCTGGGACAATAGTACGAGGGGCCTCGATAGCGCGAACGCTGTGGAATTCTGCAAGACGCTAAGGATACAGGCTGATACAATGGGTTATACTTCATGTGTTGCCATTTATCAAGCGCCTCAGGATGCCTATGATCTCTTTGACAAGGTTCTGCTCTTGTACAAGGGTCGCCAAATCTTCTTCGGCTCGACCAAGAGGGCTAAGCAGTACTTTCAGGAGCTGGGTTTCCACTGCCCAGAGCAGCAGACCACTGCCGACTTCTTGACTTCCATGACCAGCGCGCGGGAGCGTATCGTCCGGGATGGCTGGGAGAACAAGACGCCCCGAAGCCCCGCGGAATTCGCCCAAGCCTGGAAAGCGAGCCGAGACCGTGAGCTACTAGTAGAAGAGCTTGCAGAGTATCAGGCGTCTCACCCATTCCATGGTGAAAGCTACGACAAGTTCCGCGAGTCACGACGCAAGGACCAGGCCCCTTTGCAACGCGCTAAATCGCCCTTCACTTTATCTTACTTGCAGCAAATGGTATTGACAATGTGGCGAGAGGCAACTCTGATCAAGGAAGATCCGTCGTTGACCATTACAATGCTTTTCAAGTTTTTTACAAGCCATCATAGTAAGCAGTATCTTCTACAACCTTTCTGAGACAACTGCCTCCATGCAGAGTCGGGCGGTCTTACTGTTCTTCCTCATCTTGATGAATGCATTTAGCAGCATCTTGGAGATCATCACCCTCTATGCTAAGCGTAAGATCGTTGAGAAGCATGCGAGATACGCACTATACCATCCGAGTGCTGAGGCTCTGTCATCCCTGGTTGTCAGTCTTCCCTATAAGATCACGAACGCGATTATCTGCAATATCACTCTGTATTTCATGGGTAACCTCCGTCGAGAGCCAGGACCCTTCTTCTTTTTCCTTCTCATGATCTTCACTACCACTTTAACCATGTAGATGCTCTTCAGACTCATTGGATCTGTTACGAAGTCAATCGCTCAGGCGATGGCACCGTCAGCCATTATCCTGCAGGGGTTGGTGCTGTATGTTGGATTCACTATCCCAACGCAGTACATGCGAAGCTGGATCGCCTGGTCTCGCTGGGCCAACCCTCTTTTCTATGCCTTCGAGTCTGTTATGCTCAATGAGTTTGTCGGCAGAAGATTTGACTGTGTGTCCTATATCCCTGCAGGGCCCGAGTATGAAGACGTCGATCCAACGGCCAGGGCTTGTTCCGCGCAAGCATCTATTGCCGGGCAGAGCTTCATCGATGGCGAAGATTACCTAAAGACTATTTATGGATACGACAACGCCCACAGGTGGCGCAATTTCGGCGTTGTGATTGCTTTCATGATCGTCTACCTGGCTCTACACTTGGTGGCCTCTGAGTACATCTCATCTGAGCGGTCAAAAGGGGAGGTACTCGTTTATCTCCGCGAAGCGATGTCGCGGTTTAAGAAGTCCGCTAGTGATACCGAGAGTGGTCGGGCAGATTCATCTCATCAACAGGAAACCGCCACTGATACATCTAGCGCAGGAGTAGAGAAGCAAGTCTCTGTGTTTCATTGGAGAAATGTTTGCTATGACATCAAGATCAAGAAAGAGGATCGCAGAATTTTGGACCACGTTGACGGCTGGGTCAAACCAGGAACTCTCACAGCCCTCATGGTAAGCAAAGTAGCTGCCCCACGGATGTTCTACCATCTAATTGACTGACGATGAACGTGTTGGGTGCATCCGGAGCCGGAAAGACTACGCTCCTTGACGTTCTCGCTAGCCGTGTGACCATGGGCGTTATATCAGGCGACATGCTCGTCAATGGCAAACAGCGGGACGAGTCCTTCCAACGGAAGACTGGCTACGTAACGCAACAAGACTTACACCTTGCCACTTCGACCGTTCGCGAAGCCTTGGCTTTTAGCGCCCTTCTTCGACAACCCTCCAAGTATTCACAACAGGAAAAGCTAGACTATGTTAGTACAGTCATTGGGCTTTTGGACATGCAGGAGTATGCCGACGCTATTATCGGCGTACCAGGTGAAGGTCTCAATGTCGAACAGCGCAAGCGGCTTACTATTGGAGTTGAGCTGGTAGCTCGACCTCAACTCCTGCTTTTCCTGGACGAGCCGACCTCTGGCCTTGATAGCCAGACATCCTGGTCGATTTGCAACCTAATGGAGAAGCTTACAAAGAACGGCCAAGCTATTCTATGTACTATCCATCAGCCCTCTGCGATGTTATTCCAGCGATTTGATCGTCTCTTACTATTATCGAAGGGTAAGACTATCTACTTTGGCGATGTTGGTAAAGATTCTCGTATTCTAGTCGACTACTTTACACGCAATGGTGCCCACAGGCTTCCGGTCGGCAAGAACCCAGCAGAATACATGCTCGAAGTTATTGGTACAGCCCCAGGCTCCACTACGACCATCGACTGGCCCACGGTCTGGCGGCAGAGCCCTGAGTACAAGGGGTGTGGATATCCTTATCGGATATCGGTTTATCGATATCCGATCTTATCGATTAGTCGCACATACTTATCCAACCTTCGGTTGGAACCTTCCAACAGATAGCTTTTATCCTAATCATCACATTCGTTTGCTTCAATCATTGCTTTGCTTTGCTGTACAGCCCCTTGTCAAACCACAAGGGGGTTCAAGACGAACTTGAAAGGCTTGCTCTCACTTCCGCTACTGCTGAGGATCCTTCTGCGGAAGCCGCGGCGCACCAGGAGTTTGCTGCAGCTGCCACGGTACAATATGGACAGGTAACGAAGCGACTCTTTCAACAGTATTGGCGCAGTCCCCAATACATTTACTCCAAAGTCATATTAGCATTGGGAGTGGTGAGTATTTGCCCACATTTCGCGCAATACTCTGTTTGCTTACGTGTATTAGTCCCTATTCATCGGTCTATCGTTCCTGAATGGCGACAACACACAGCGCGGGCTGTTCAACCAAATGTTCGGTATCTTCATCTTCCTTAGTATTTTTCCCAATATGGTCAACCAGATCATGCCCGTCTTTGAATCTCAACGCGAGCTATACGAGGCACGCGAGCGGCCTTCCAAGACTTATTCATGGAAGGCGTTTATGACTGCAGTTATCTTTGTTGAGATAGCTTGGAACTCGGTAAGATTCAGCCCATATCGTTTTATGGACCACCCTTGGCTAACGCAATTGTAGCTTATGTCTGTACTCTGCTATCTTACATGGTACTATCCTATCGGTCTCTTCAGGAATGCCGAGTGGACCAATGCTGTTCATGAACGAGGTATCACCATGTTCTTGCACATCTGGGTATTCTTCGTGTTTTCAAGTACTTTCGCGCACATGATGATTGCGGGACTGCCATCTGCGGACATTGCGGGCGGCGTAGTGGGCTTGCTTCTCATCATGATGTTCACCTTCTGCGGGTAAGTCACAGGACCCAAACCTGGGGTGGGCTCTTACACGTGTAGCTAAAAGCCCAGCTAACATGAGTTGAACAGTGTTCTTGCTGGTCCGGATGCCCTTCCTGGATTTTGGATTTTCATGTACCGCGTCAACCCATTTACCTATATTATCGAGGGATTGCTAGGTACCGGCTTGGGCAATGCGCCGATGTATTGTGCCGATAACGAATTCGTCCAGTTCACCGCGCCCAACGGCTCTACCTGCGTCGAGTATACTGCCGAGTTTCTAAACCAAGCGGGAGGTTATTTGGCGGACCCAGAAGCTACAGACTGCAGATACTGTGCCATGAACGAGACCAACTCGTTCTTGACCAGTGTCAACATCAACTTTGACAACAGATGGAGGGATTTCGGTATCATGTGGGCTTTCTGCGTATTCAACATTGCAATGGCCTTGGGCTTTTACTGGTTGGCAAGAGTTCCGAAGAAGGCCAGGAAG
Organism: Clonostachys rosea; assembly: GCA_026958235.1. Lineage (NCBI taxonomy): Eukaryota > Fungi > Ascomycota > Sordariomycetes > Hypocreales > Bionectriaceae > Clonostachys > Clonostachys rosea. Next base: position 2,064,214 of record CP110207.1, read on the forward strand.
ACCACAAGTGCTTAGAGGTGGATTTAAAGGATAAATATTGGACTGGGTAAGGATAGAAGCTTTGGTGGCCACTTCTACAATTTCGATTATAGACTGATGATTTCTGTCAAAGTCTTGGGTAGATTCCATTCTTTTAGACTATGTTTCCTTCTTTCCGCATCGCTATTTGCGAAGTTTGCTTTTGTAAGTCTTCCTACTGTGTTGATTATTCCGCCTGGTAAGGAGGTTTAGGTCGACGTGTTATATCGGATCAAACTTATATTCTATTATAGAACTCCTTATAGTAATAAAGCTATTCTTAATCATATAGGCTTAATATTTATATTCATTTGATCTAAAGACTTCCGTATGGCTTCCTCAAGGTTGGGACAGTAGTGATATTCAGGTCACCACGCATCCTCCGTCGGTACCCTTTTTCAGCCACGAGTGTATTCGTCTAGCTCTCCAGCGAGAACATCCTAACCCACTGATGCATGCTGAAATGGCCATGTTTGCTCTCAGACTTGCGCTTTTAGAATTGATCTTTCAAGGAACAGTTGAGGAAAAGACTTTCTATGAACAGTTCAAGAAAAACGGACAAGCACCTGACATGATTCTCTGGGAGAGTGCGCTGGAGTGGCAAAAGACGACTGAGGGTTACCTCGGCCAGGACTTGGCAGATGTGGTATTGCGATGTGCGGGACTGCGTTTCTCTGTTGTTCCGGACTTGGGAAAGGCTGAGTTTATTTCTGAAGTGTTGACCTGTGTCATCGAACCTCTGGAGGACTATCTTAGGGTGTTTCAGTCTTAACAGATAAGCTCATTAAACGTGTCGCGTAAACATCGATACAAAAGCGAATGTTCAATGCAAGCTAACATCGTGTACTACTCACCTTACAATAAACTAATATCTCTGAGGACTTTGTCTAAAGGGTTCGATTCGTCCTATAGGCGACACCAGATCGGACGCCCGCAGCATTGTCCTTGAGCAGCACCTCAGCGCTATAGCAGTTATCTCTGACAGGTTCGATTGGCTTCCCATATGAGGTCTCAGCCAAGACTTAGTATAGCATGTAGCTTTAGGGGTTCCATATTTTCTCTGGTCCTATTTTTAAAGACTAAGAAGTATTACTATTAAAGCTATCTTTTGTTAAGCCTTAATCCCTTCTCCCTCCTTTGCTCTCTTTTTAATCATATAGGTACGACTATAGGCTACCTTATTTCTGAGGGCTGACTTATGACAGCTTGACTGGTAGATTAGATACGGCTGGTAAGACCTCTCAGTGCCGAGGTAGGGTGGCAGCATGTTCACAGTGTCCGATGAGTAAATTTCTTCCCTTAAGTATACAATGCAGACGCAATTTGTACATGTGCGATCTCACTCAATCCTACACCTACACAGCTTGTCATCCTTATTCAGCTGAGCCCATCCATTGGCCGAGCAATAACGAGTCCTACAAGCTTCCAGTGTCTTGGTTTCTCCGCTGTTTGCCCAATAAGCCTCAACGCAAGATGAGGGAAGCAGTCTGAGCAAGAAGAACAAAGCTCTTTCATTTCTCGGCTAGGTATTGTGCAAGCTTGATGGAAAACCTCACTGCGGTGATACTCCCTCTTTGACTTCCGGATAATTTTTTAATCCGGTTTTCATTCAGGTATACCATGGTTTGCTAGCGACTGAATTGGTCTCTTTGACTCCGTAGATTTTTACCACGAAAGTCGGCGCACTAATTAAGAGGGAGGCAAGAAAATCCAAATTTGCCAATATTTCCATAAAATATTTCTTTAGTATTTCCTCATAATTGCATGGCTCTAGAGAACCTAGTGGTAAATCTCATAAAAACCAGAGTGCATAGGGTAGGTCATGTGGCTTGTTTAAAGGGCGTGGATGACACTTCGGGCTTATGTATTATCAACACGGTGGTAAGAGGCAAAGTGTTGATCAGGTTTAACAGACACAATGAGCGCACTGATGACCATCTGCCCTTTCTTGAATTTGTTCATTTCTCTTTAAGAAGAGATATTTTGGCAAGTTATTTTTCGCCCCAATTTGGATGTCGCCGAGCACAGAGTCCATGTCTCAGCCGTCAAAATCAGTTCTTGAAACCTTCAATCTCCATGGGACTCCCACTCCCTTGGAAGGCGGCAGAGGGCTTTGCTTTCAGGTCGATGACACTGTCCTAAAGCCATCAGAGGACTACGAAGAATCTCAGTTCATCGCCGAGGTCATCAACAAGCTCCATTCTATACGCCCCCCCACGACCTACCGTGTACCCCTCCCGTGCCCCGCGGGGTTAGACAAGACTGTATATGTCCAAGATAGCTGGACAGCCTGGAGCCTTCTACCTGGCGGTCATGCTCAGGGAATTGATCGCTATCCCCTTGTGTTCGAACTGGCGCGCAGGTTCCACTCTGATCTCGCATTGCTCAGTCTCGCTCGGCCGTCCTTTCTAGACAGGCTATCCGACCGTTTTCATGAGTCTGATAGGCTAGCCTGGGACGAGAAGTCAATCTCCTCCGTCCCAGGCCTTAACCGTCATGTGCTTTCACTTATACAGCAGCCATTAGACGAGCTGAATAAGCTGAAAAGGCCGCTCCAGATTACTCCACCGTCACAGATCATCCATGCAGATCTGGCAGGCAATATCCTCTATGCTGACCTGCCTGGGATCATCGATATGACTTTCTTCTGGCGGCCGGCAGCATATGGTGAAGCAATTATCGCCGCCGACGCATTGATTTGGAGCGCCCAAGGCCGAGAGCTGGTCGTTGATCTGTATGGCGGACTCGATGGAACCAGAATTCAGCTTCTGGTGAGAGCATTACTTTATAGATGTGTGGCTTTTGCGATCGATTCAGATATGCAGTTTATTAATGCATTTCTACCCAAGGCAGATTTTAGAGGGGCGGCTGAGATAGTTCGGGGTGTTATGGGGGAGATGTCGAGAGACACAGGAAGGAGTATCTCGACTGTTTGAAGGAAAGCCCATGCGATCGCGATAATTATAGTGAATGATAATCTTATTCCTACTTACGCACATTGCTACACTACGATCCATCACCTAATACATCTCTACTGTTTAGTATTCTGCGTCATCTGCTTCTTTCATCTCACTTGACATGCCCCAACGCCTCATCGCACACCCCAAGCATATAATCATGCACCTTTGTAGCCAGTCGCTTCAGATCAAATTCGGCATCGTCGGGGGCATCATGTGCGATCTGGGCTAGCCTTTCGGCCCATCGCATTGACGTTAATAAAACACTGGTGCAGGTCGCCGGAGATGTTAACTGGGGAAATTATTAGCTAGATCTATTGTGCCGAAGGGGCAAATACAATCCGCGCACTAGAATATCCATTTCAAGCCCTGTACACCTTGTCTAATACTCCATCGGAAACGTAAATAAGCTGGGGACGCTCTTCGTTGAACCTTTCGGCGCAACCATCTGGAAGAGCTATCATGGAATCTGCAAGGTGTTGGTGGTTCACACTATCCCATTTGAAGCAGGCAGCCAGTTCAAAAAGTCTCTGGGCCGCTGCTTGAGCTAGAAACATTGAAGGGAAGTAAGAAAGACGGAAGGGAATAGGAACGGAGCGCTCCAACAGAATAGGGACTTGTCCTATTATATGTCTTCCCTATGTAGCTCGCAAATGCATTAGGAGACTGGTACTCCGCCAACAAGTAAGCACTAGACTACCATGGTGATATTGTCATCACTTGGATCGAGCATCGAGAGCCCATAATGAATGTAGAAGAGCCACCATGAAAGTAGCTAACCCTCCGTGACCTTGGCTTACAATAATTGGTTCCAAGGACACTCCTGTGCCTGTATTCATGCTGCCAAGGTGTCGGGTACACAGGAACTGCACTACACCAAGACAAAAGAGTTCCCGTTACCCACATCCACAAATTTTACATCCTCAGCCTCAGTCGCTCCTTTTTCGCGACTTAGTGCCCAATCCAGTGTGCGCCTAATATCAAACACCAATGCCCTCAGCATCAATCCGCTATATTCTAGCTCCAGATCATGGCTCAGTATCCAGTACTTGCTTCCTGACTTGCGGTACAGTTTCAAACCAGCTTCTGCACCATGGGTAGTACGCCACCAGCGAGTGGCGAAAGACTCTTTTAGGCCATGCAGAATAGCAAGTGGCGTGATTGCAGGCGTCATGCGGAGGAAGTTCTGGATTGGAGAATCTTCCAAGTCCGAGGTTTCGGTTCCATGTGGCGAGTCCAGAATAACCTCATGGACCTGCTCTCCTGTGTCCAAGGTTTGCGACCAGATGAAGACTCCGACAAAGTTCAGGAACCCTTCACCCGACAACTTGAAAGTTGTCAGCCATGACGGGAGTGGTGATGAATGGGGTTTGTCGGCCTGCCATGTTTCCGCGGACATATCCGGCTCGTGGATTGTTGAGACGTCATCAAAGTAATTCCACGCCTTTACCACAGCTGCAGCTTCCTTAGACGCAACCAGCGGGATACGTTTGTCGAAAGTCTCCAGCGTCGGACGATGACAGTGATCTGGTCCGTCGAATAGGATAACTATGGCATCGACTGCGCCACTGTATTCATCAATCCCCTTATTCTGGGCAGCTCTCACGCCACTGCCGTTTGTCCTTGCCAACTCGGCTGCTATTCGTTCAATCTCAGTTGCTGCATTCTGCACAGCATCTCCGCTGGCAATCGCGGGCTCCTGAGATAGTGTGATGAATGCCAGCCACTCTGGAAGTCCAGCCGTCGGGCCAACTAGCCACGGCTCGAACGCAATATGGTAAAAATATTGGTTGTGTCCATCATTTGTCGGTCGTGGAAAGCTGAAGAGCCATGAATTATCCCCATTGAGGGACGTCAGAATTGGGCGAAGGGGCCATTTCAAACTCGCTTCAAGATCTCTAGTACCCTTGGTCTTCATTTTCGGGCCTGAAACTTACTGATAAGCTTAGTATCGAACGGAAGGAACCCCGAAAAGTAAGAATATAAAGGTTGCTTCTGCCTCGAGGGGTAGGCTGGCTTATTATATTACAGCGACCAACACTAGATGCTTACTATGTCACTCTGCGCGGATCATTGACTACACGAGGTAGGTGTAGGGACGATACATCGCATCGGGGAGGGCAGTTAGACTCCGGTTAAGGCAAACTAGACGGATGCAATAATAGCGTGTACCAGCACCCTGTCTAGCCCCGTCTGAAGTGGCAAACCTGTTGTCCCAAGTCACGCGGCCTCCTCTGCTTATGCTACTGTACCTATCTCACTGGCCAGAGGTCACATAAATGTTTGCTTTTATCGCATGTAACTTCTCCATTCAGCTGTTTATTGACGTTGTTTAAGCGGGATGGGAAGGCCTGTCTCACAAGCATTCTGCGCTGCTCGGCATATCTTCCTGTTTGACAAAGTATGATTGGAGCTGTTGGACGCCCTGCATGAAACCAATCAGTACATCGGTGTAGGTAAGCCGGCGTAAGCACTAAAGGTTGGCATCATGGATATCAAACTTGTCATCACCAGCTACCGCCACTTCAGCATCAAGGGCATAGGAAATGCATCTTGTTTTCTAAGCCAATCCTACACTGGAGTCTTGACATACACATCAATGTCAGCCTCTCTTTCTATCAGTGGTGAATAGTTTAGTACCAGTCAAAAGACGAAAATGTTGGTCAATATTGGGATTCCTCCTGCTTTCGTGGTTAAACCCCCTGCGGGTTAAATCCCGATACTTTCCGACGCAAATGTAGGGGCAATGGAGGATGCTTCTAGTCGACATGTTTATTCGACCATAATCGCATGATTGAATATGACGGTTGAGATATATCAGACATGAAGATTCCGTCCATATACGTAGAACCTTGATTGTCGTGTCGAGAGGCTCTTGTGGCGGGTGTGGCAATTCGGTCATAAGCAGCTGGTCCTCCTTAACTCCGTGCCACTACATTCAAGCTCTTGTCAGCGGCTCCGTTCTTTGCTCCTACCGTAGGGGCAGCAACTGGGTAAATTGTAAAACCTTGAGATGGAAAACAAAAGCCCCCCAAAAGCAAAGCTTCTTTGCGGCATCTGCGGCAAAGAAAGCGCATCAGGTATGCTATAGTCGTACTCGCTAGCTGCTCTTTGCTGGTGGCCAGTCTAACATGATATATAGGGCCATCTTTAAAACGGCATGTGAGGTACTGCATCCGAAAGGGTGCAATAAGCCGAAGCCGGAAAAAGTCATGCCAACACTGTGCTCAGGCCAAAGCCAGATGCGAAGTATCCGGCCAGGGATGCCTCAGATGCTCAGGAAAAGGCCTTGCCTGTTCATTGACAGTTCCCATAAGCCCTGATCCCAATGGCAGTATGGAATTTTGTGACACTTTTGCTTTGGATCCTGGAGCTCCCACCAGTTTGGACATGAACAGCGTGCCAATTCAGGAGAACCCGTCTTTCGATGCTCCCGACTGTCATTTCCCGTTCGATCTTTTCATGCCATCGAGCGTTTTTGAACCCGAAAAAGAAGCAGGTGATCTGAGGTTTAGCCTGATTGACCCTTCAAATAGCTATGGCCAAGCTCAAGCACCGAAGTTATTTGAACCCAGGCCATTCCACGCGCCGGGCGCAATCATGGCCTCAACAATGGGAACCGGAATCTTAAAGTCTTACCCTTTGATGATGAGAAATATAAACGATTTACCGCCATTTATTCATCCTTTTTGCTACGGTTCGGAAAGAAATGGCTGGAAATTACCTCTCTCGCTAGAACGAGCATCATCCATTGCTTCCTCCGTCGCCGACAATTCTCCCGGTACCTTATCAAATATTCGCGAGGAGCAGCAGAGGATCGACGAAACTTTGTTAGAAATGGGGATTGAGGACCTGATCAGCTCAGGACAGGCCCTGATAATTTATATTCTCATGCGAATCGAGAGCGGCCCTTCAGAACTGGATGAAGACGTGCATCTGTACGCGACTCTCTCCCGGCTCTGTTTTCGGATCCCGTCTCTGCCTGAATTTTATGAGGAAATGGCAGAGTTCTCCCCGTGGAAGCAATGGATTATTGTGGAATCAAAGCGGAGGTTGAACAGCACGTTGCGTCTGATGTCCCAGCTGTACAACTTGGACGTGGCGCCCAACCCATGCAACATATTCACAGCCATGCCTCTCCCGGCAAGCAAACTACTATGGAAAGCATCAAGCGAGCAAGAATGGGAGTCTGAGATAGCCAGAGACGACTTTTATAAGAAATTGAGTCTGCAGGATCTGATGAAGTTCAAGGGCAAGGGGGAGAGTGATCAGCCCAGCAGGGAGGAATGGAGCAGATGGTACTCAGGAACGGACGAGTTGGGAATACTGGTTGTTATCTCCGCCAGTTTATTATAAATCAAGCCTGCTTGGTTTGGATTTTCCCAGGGATCAACATATGCTGAGGACAATTGGTGTTCAGGAAGAGATAATGTCACGGAATTCCGTGTCGCGCTCGATGACCCACCCTGCCTACCTCAGCAGCTCCATGAAAGAAACCAAGTATAAGTAGAAGGCTGAGCCATTCTTCATGGAGCTCCTTTCCTAACCATCTGAGTAACTAAACAAAGAATAGAGCTTGAAAGTCAGCCTCTTATAAGCCCACGCCGCTCCAACATGCCTCCTTTTCCCTCGCTTACCAAAATATGGCACACGGACAGCTATCCAGCCATCTCGCCCACGAGGCCTGAACTCTCGGCTGCTAATAAGACAGTAGTTGTAACTGGCGGAGTAAGTAAAATGAACCTTGTTTAATGTAGCGCGTCCGATCGAGATATCTTCGTTTGTGCCCCCGGGCGAATCTCACACTCTTGAAACAGGGGACCGGAATTGGTGCAAGCATCGCCCGGTCTTTCGCCGTTGCAGGCTCAAAGAAGATCGCCATCATCGGCCGCCGCCCAAAGCCCCTCGAAGACACTGCACGTCAGCTCCAGGCAGGCTTCCCTGAGCTCAAGGTTGTCGTGCAGTCAGCAGACATTACAAACCAAGAGCAAGTCAACCAAGCCTTTGACGCCATCGCCACAGAGTTTGGCCCCATCGACGTACTCGCTAGCAACGCCGGCGTAGTTTCCGGCGCCGGAACAATCAACGAGCTCGATGTAGAGGAAGCATGGAAGACCTTCGAAGGCATCGTCAAGGGCAATCTCCTGGTTGCTCGGGCATTTAGTCGCGTCGCCTCAAAGCAGGGCGCTGTGGTCGTCCACACGTCCTCGGTTTGTGCCGCTCTGCGCGCGTTCCCAGGTTCTGTCGCCTACACGGCCAGCAAACTTGCAGCGACTAAGATCTGGGACTATTTTGGTGTCGAGAACCCTGGCATCCGGGTGGTGAGCATCCAGCCGGGGCAGATCCAAACCACTATGGCGGATGAACTTGGCATCAAGATGCCGGACAGCGGTGCGTGTACCTGGGCGCTGTGGTTGATTATGAATGAACTGACTTGATATAGTTGATCTTCCCGGGCACTTTGTGGTTTGGCTTGCGAGCCCGGAGGCCCAGTTTCTCAACGGGAAGTTTGTGTACTCCAACTGGGATGTCGAAGAACTGCTCGGCAGGAAGACGGAGTTTGAAACTACGGAACTAGGAACGATCAAGTATGATGGACTACCATCGGCCTAGAGTCAAATGGACAATTAGTCGGTACTGGTGGTATCAATGACGCGTAGTGTTGTAATTATGGGAATACAGTGGTGACAGAAGGCTTCTTTCTTTTACCTTTCTCCCAATAGTTCCCAGAAAAGAACAGGAATGCAACTCATGAAATTTTCATCCCTAATCGCCATTTCTATAGTAATGGATCCTCAGATGACCGCCTCAACATTGTAGCAATGCCTTCTGCCAGTGGTGAATTAGCCACCTATACTTGATCCTGGGTCCAAGAATAGACACTGGGAGGCGAGTTGCCAATGAATGGCCTTTCTTGTTTAGGTGAGCCACTGCTAAATTAATGATTAGAAACAGAGACGAGTGTACGGCTATCACTACCAACGGTGATGAGAAAAGGGCATGGTTGAAACTTCAGCCCCTGGTCGATCGTACTGCTGGGCTAACTTCTAAGTCAGCCTCCTGTTGAGCTTAATCAGATCTTCAGGGAGCCAAATCACGCCAAGAGTTGTCTATTTTGGAAACTTTCATCCCGCAATACTCTAAATGAATATTTTCGGAGACTTTGAATCATCCGTGATGCTGTATGTAGAGGCTTGGCCTGAGGAGGCTGTGCTATGGCTCCAAATTGGGCTGACGTTAGATGCTGCTCCGCGGATTTCGTCAATCTGGGCCGCGGATGAGGATCAAGCTTATTTTGAGAGTTCCACTTGGTAGATCCGATCAAGAAAGATATAAGAATGGTTGAAGATCAAAAGATTGAATATCTTCAAATCGAACAAACGGCTCAACAAGCTCTACAGCGCACAATCAATCCAAACAACGCAGCAATGCTCCTAAAGCTCGGTTCTCTCCTCTCTATGGGGTATTTGTCTCTGGCGGCTGGTAAGTCTTGACCATTTATAGATGGGAGAGTTCCGGAAAATGAAAATGCTGACCTTCGAAGCCCAAAATACCAATTCAACCGGTCCTTTGAACGAAACCCAAATCCAACAAGAGCTACTGAACATAGCCACCACATTTCGACAATGGCCCGAGGCGCCCCTCTTCCACTGGCCCGAAGAAGAAGGCTTGCAATACGAGAGCGTTACATTCCAATCGGAGGATGGGGTCCCTCTGGAGGGTTGGTTCTTCCCACGCGAGGGATCGGACAAGATTCTCCTGATGAATCATCCTCGACTGTTCAACCGTGCAGGCTTACCTTCACACCTGGAGCCATGGGCGACATTGGCGGCTCCGTCTGGCAACAACATTGACGTCAACTTCATCCCCGACTACAAAATCCTTCATGATGCTGGATATAACATCCTCACCCATGACTTCCGCAACTACGGTCTCAGTGGACGAGCCAACGGCGTGCTCTACTCCGGAGGACGCTACGAGTCCCGAGATGTTATCGGAGCAATTCGCTATATTCGTAGCCGCCCAGACACTCAAAACATGACACTCGGCTTGTTCCCCCGCTGCATGGGCGGCAACGCCGTCTTCCACGCCATGTCGAGACTGCCCCAAGAGTTCGAGGGTATCCGTGTCATTGTCACGCCTCAGCCCATCTCAGCCAACATGTCCACCCGCGTGGATCTGGCCAACCGTGGAATCCCGGCCAGCTACATTAAGGACTTGGACGACATGGTCTTCTGGCGCACAAGCCTCCACCTCGACCAGTACTCTCCCATCCCCGCCGCCAGAAGCGTCACGATCCCAACATTCATCTACCAGGTCCGCAATGACCTTCAGACACGGCCAGAGGACGTCCAAGCCATCTTTGATGCCATCCCCATTCCAGAGAAGAAGCTTGTGTGGATCGAGAACACCACTCGTCGCTGGGACGGCTACCTCTACTTCCAGCGGCAGCCGCAGGAAATGCTCGAGTGGCTGGAGAGGTACATGAACTAAGCTCACGGGGTTTCCTTTGCATCGTTAATTATGGTTGCTCTGTTTCCAATTTCTAGATAAATGACCCGTCTAAAATTCATTTTGCAAACGTCCCTCAACATCCCCATAAGACTTTCTTCCTCTTCACTTCTGCTGTATAGTATAGAAATGCCTCTCAATCTCATATCTTCTGAGTCTAACCAGCTTCCTTTCTAGTCTATATAGAGTCTCAATTTAATAAACCAATCTATAACCCCCTAGTACTTGTACAGTATGTTACCATTTTACAACTTCGACTTTGGCCCCTTGCGGAAGAGGACAGGTGAATCCGGGTAGGGATCGATGACGACGTCGTTGAGCGGGTTCTCCTGCGACGCCCTGTGGAACATGTCCTCGTAGACCTTGCCGTCATAGCGCCCGAGAGAGCTGTCGAGCTGCCAGTCGGGGAACTTCCACGAGTCGACCAGCCTGACGGCGTGGGGTCGGACCTCGTGGAGGAGCGCCAGCGTCCGCTTCGTGCGCGCGAGCTGGATCTGGCGCACGGTGGTGGCCCCTGAGGTGAAGAACTCGGACGCGTGGGACTGCAGGTGGTGCAGGGCGAAGAGCTGGAACAGCTTGCGGATCAGGGCGAGGGTGTTGGCGTCGAGGGCCGACTTGGTCTGCTCGCTCTGGAGGGCCTCGTAGAAGTACTTGACGACGAGATACTGGGAGTAGGCGGTGGAGAGGCGCCAGAAGTCGATGAGCAGGTCGTTCCAGGGTCTCTTCTCCTCGTCCCGGTGCTTGAGGGCCTCGAAGGTGAGGTAAGCCACGCGCCAGGCGAAGGCGTGGACGAGATCCTCGTCATTCTCGAGGATATCGAAGGCCGCGCCGATATCCTGTCTTCTAATGTACTCCTTCAGGATCTGGCTAATGCTGTTGTCGGGGGCCTTGCCTGAGAGCACAGCACGGGCAGACTTGAGCAGGTAGCGGCTGACTTGCTGGGTGAGCATGTAGTTGTCGCCCTCCCACGTGACTGTGGGGAGGTAGTCGGCGTACCAGGTGCCGATACCTGAGAAGGCAGAGTATCCGTGGCCGCCGCAAGCACGGCGACATACCTCGAGTCCCTCGGCAGCGGTGGTCGAGGCAAAGGCCTTGAGCGCGCAAGAGATGGCGTGGAGGTCAGCCAAGAGGTCGCTGCTGGGGTTGAGCTCCTCTGGGCCGGCCCCTCTGTTTGTGTCCTTGGTGAGGCGCTGCTGGCTCATGCGCTTTTGGTTTGCGTTGTAAATGTCGAACATGGCGCGGCCGGTGAAGTGCAGCGCGTACGAGGCCGCCAGCAGCGGCAGGATGCGGTGCTGTACCATGGTATAGTTGAGGACCTGGTTCTCGCCCTGACCATCCTCGGCATCGTGATCTTGGAACTGGCGACGAACAGCACAGTAGCGGGTAGCGATGGTCACGCCCCTGGCAAGCACGGAGCCTGACTGGAGGACAATTGAGGAGCGAATGAAGGTCAACGTGCCGTACACGAGGGCTGGGTTTGCTGGCCTGAGATATTTTCCGGTGTTTGGATCCACGCCGGAGAATCTACTGAGCAGATTGACGTGGGGGACCTTGACGTGGTTGAAAAGGAGGAAGCCATTGTCCATGGTGTTGTATCCGAACTTTGGGCCGATATCTCCGACATGGATATCAGGCAGAGCTTCATGGGTCTTGAAGTCCCTGATCTGGACGATAAAGGGATGAGGGCCATAGGACTTTCCATTCAGGATCAACTGCGCAACCACTACAGCGTGGTTGGCCGCCTTTCCGAGTGATCCGATCCACCACTTGGAGGCGGTCAGGTGCGGCGAGTGCAGTGTGAATGTCTTGTCCTCTGGGTTCCAGGTGGCAGTGGTTTCCAGCCCTCGGACGTTGGATCCGTGGCCCAGCTCGGTCTGCGCGTAGCAGCCAATGATCTCGTACTTCTCGGCACGCTTGAGGAAGAGCTCATGCTGCTGGGGAGTTCCCTGCTCCTTGAGGGTCTTCAAGAACATGGCATCGTGCAGGCCGTATGGCGTAGGCTCGCTGATGAGCTCATTGGCAGCGTAGTACTCCTCTTCGCTCCATTGGTGCTTGACAGAGAGCTGTCTCAGCGCCTTGGCCCTTCCCAGGGCAGCTTCAAGCCTCTCGGTCCTGCCGCGGAAGTAGTTCTGGGACTTGTCGAAAACTGGATCGCTCTGAAGAATCTCCAGAATCTTGGCTCTCCGATTGAGCACTTCGTCGGTGAACAGGAACGTGGCAAGCTGGTCGACGTTGAGGTCAGAACGCGCTCGTTCCTGTTCCAGGAGCTCCGAGCCTTGGGGGCCCGAAGGCTTCAGGGCTTTGACCCAGTCTGGGTTTGGGGCAGGCATTTGATGCGATGCTGAGAATCTGTGAGGGAAATTGCGTCTCAAATTGCAAGACCAAGGCCAGACGCGTGATCAACGAGACAATGGGATGAGGTGGAAGGGACGAGGTCGGTGGGAATGAGGATGAATTTGAAGGCCCAGCTCCACGTCATTTGTCCCTGAGGCATGCAATCGAGTTATGAAAATGAACATGGATCCGCCCAGCAGTTGCCGAGGTAATTTCCAAGACACTAGTGTAATGTTGAGTTTAGCATCACCATCATTCCCCAGATGACAAAGGTGTGGATCTCGTGATGGATCATGCGCGAGTTGTTGGGTCCGCTTGACCAGGGCTCTGCGTTATCAGATGGAATTGACGACCCCTGTTCTCCCAAATTCTGCACCTAAATCGAACTCCGATGTCCGGTCGGTCTGGCTGGAATCCAGAACTCGCCGCTGATGGGGCACTTCCCCATATCTCTCCCAGACTACCCCATCACTAGCCAAGCTCTTAGCCGGCCTCCTCTGCTTTGCATGTGATACCAAGGTGTGCTCGTGATTTGTAGGCTTGGGGCAAACTTCTGGCTCACTGCCCCAGACTCATCATCACGAGGATATCGGTTCTTTGCGCCTTGGCAAGAATCTGGCTTTCTTAGTGGAGAAAAAAATCTCACTCAATTTCCTTGAGACAACCCCTATTATGGCAGACTACCCGGGACTTCTGATATCTTTGATTTTCCTACTCCTTCATGAGCACTGGGTGTGGCCTTCTTTGTCTAAATCCTGTACACTCTACTAAGATTTTGCTTGGCCTCATGCTAATTGGCGTTTTCATCATCGAAAATCTCGCTGCACTCCGATTTCTGACAAATTTGTGAACCCCACATAAAAGTGCATGCCTGATCCTGTCTTGTAAAGTCATTTTCTAACAACCATCAGTTGCTGCAGGAGTTCGAAAATACTCAACGTAGGCGATCTTCAAATAATTTGTTAATTATCTCTTAATTGTTAGGTCAAGTTAGATCACAACACGCAGCTTAGCCAGAGGTTCTTCAATGCACGGGGGCAGAGCCTAAGATTTATATAGCTCTATGAGTTGCGGTGAAGTCTATAGCTTATGTAAACTTGAACCTCAAGGTTCATTCCTTAGGAATTTTAGGGGAGATGGTCTAGGCTGTAGCATTCTGTATAAGAAAGTACATGCTAACTTCCCGGGACAAGATGCAGAAAGATCGTAAACTAGCAAATTAGCCTAATGAGAGTCAATTGCGCCTGAAAAAGGGTAAAACAAATCTAAGCTGTCCATAAAATTCACTATGACGGTCTGATATTTGCGATGCGCCGTGGTTCCGTTTTTAGCCTAATTCTCATGTAAAAGGGGCAACCAAGTCCAGAAAGCTCGCATACCTAGGGTATATAACCCGCCCGGGCTGAAGAACATTGGAACTGAAAATTACAAAAGAGAATGAGACTGGAAATGTTCGCTTGTGATGAGTGGTAAGAAGTTGCCCACTTGCAGCCCTATATAAGACATTAATCCCCGTCACCGTATTGATATATACGACTCTATGAGGTACCCTCCGTTATCGCTGCTTGCCTCTGCCGGCGCAATTGCAATAAACCTCGCCCTAGGGGCTACGGCAGCTTGTTCAAATACAACAGAATGGGTGACAATTTGGGGGGCCATGCCCCAGCTGACTGAGCCTGCAAACTTACCTCCCGCTCCATTTGTAGGTTTCTTATGCAAAGAAACCTAGATCACTCAAGATCTCATGGGCTGATAACTTCTTAGAACTCTACGGGACTGGTGTTTGATGATACTACTATTCGTCAGACAGTGAAGCTGTCTTTGGATACGGATGTTATCCGGCTCGAGATTAGCAACGTGTTCGGTGGCTCCGACTTGTCTATCTCCGCTGCCACAGTTGCCATCCCTGCCAACCAGACAGCGGGCATCAAAGAAATCCAAACAGACACGACCCAGGCACTGACCTTCTCGGGAAGCCAATCATTCATTGTTCCGAACGGTGCCTCTGTTTTGTCTGACCCCATACAGATGCCCGTTGCTGCACAATCGATTCTCTCTATTAGCATCTATCTGAAAAACGGTCAAACTACCAATGAAATCACATCGCACCCAGGCAGCCGCACAACTTCCTTTTTTGCCAAAGGGAATCATCTCGCGAGCCTAGATTTCGAGGCAGAAACAGCGGGCTCTGCCGATCATTGGTACTTTATCAGCGCAGTAGAAGGACTCATTCCTGGAACCGCTTCAACTATTGCCATTGTTGGCGACTCGATCACGGATGGGCGCGGGTCTACAACTAACGGAAACGACCGTTGGCCGGACCAACTCCTTGTTCGTCTTTCCCAAAATGCCAAGACTAGATGCACGGCCATCTTGAACCAGGCCGCTGGAGGAAATCGTATCTTGAACGACGGTCTTGGCCCTAACGCGCTTGGGCGTATTGACCGTGACGTTATATCACACCCAGGTGTCCGCCACGCGATCATCTTCGAAGGCGTCAATGATATAGGGACAGCGGGCACCGATGAAGCCACCCAATCTGTGGTTGGGGACCGCTTAATTCAAGCCTACGATCAGATCATCCAGCGCCTGCACCGCCACAACATGATAGTTATTGGAGCGACGATTACCCCAATGATAGGAACTGGTCAGGTTTACGGGCACCCCAACCGCGAGGCTACGAGACAGCGAGTTAATAAATGGATTCGAGAATCGGGGGTCTTTGATTCCGTAATTGATTTTGACGAGGCCGTGAGGGACCCAGCGCAGCAGAATCAGCTTCTCCCAAAGTATGATACGGGTGATCATCTCCACCTCAACCCTGCTGGATACTTGGCGATGGCCGAGTCTGTGGACTTGACGCTTTTTGAGACGGGTAGATAGGAAGTTGTCTTATTCCCTAAATTTGTGTCTTCGAACGCGACAATAAGGATTATATTGCTATGAAACAGCATACTACGTAATGCAAACATCGACATGTACTGCTTCCTTTCTCGCCTACGGTCCTGAGTAGCCGCTGCTTTACGCTGAGCTGGTGGTGAGCTCGGGTGAGTATCCTTGATATATCAATTGGTTCTAGCGTAATAGCGGTGCTCGCGACGCTGATTGGTGTTTACATTGCCATCGACTTGGGAATTCTTGGCCTCGTTGGAATTTTTCATGCTCGGGTGGCATATGAAGTTTGGAAATATCCCAAAACAGGTAAAGAGGGGTAAATCGGTAGGTTATGCGCCATTATGCAACTATTGATGGTATCCTTCAATCAGTGTGGGGCTATCGCAAGGTCCCAGAGAAATTCGTCAAGCTTCCTAATCTAAACTCTAACAATATCACGATTAACATTACCTTGACTCTCAGACAGCGTGATGACGCCGGCAGAAGAAATATCAAGGGCCGTGGAACTGCCGCCATTCACGGCCCATGACGAAGGCAACAGTAGGCTTCTCTCACCGACTGAATGATGCGGTGCTAATCCATCGTCTGCAGCCTTGACATTCTCCGAGGAATATACCCAACTCGGGTTGGTCAGGGAATTCGATAGCATGAATGATACAGCCCGAGACTGTTTTATGAGTCTTCAGCAAGATGTGGGAGAGTTCGAGGATCAAAGCCCCTTGTTTTGGCAGCCACAAGACTTGGTCGATGCGACTTCCGGCGCTTCGACGACAGCCTCGGTTGGGAATCTGATCCGGCCTACCGAACAACCCTGGCAACCATCGCTATCATCCTGGCCGCTGCATCATCTGAGCCAAGATGGCTGGCAGCATTCCTATCAGACTGGTCTCGGCGAGTTATTACCACCAACGTGGGAATTAAGCCAAGGCACCGCTAGAGCCCTCCATCATTCGCCCGTCGTCCAGACTCCGCCACATAGCCTCCCGCGACGAAGAAGCCGCTACCTCTTTAATCCGGCCCTGCCAACCATTCCAGGGCCTATAGAGACTCCAGGCCCCAACGTGTTAGCAGAGGGTGAAATGGACCCGATACAGCGCTGGCGGAATTCGCCCCCGGAGACCGAGCCAGCCTCGTTATCCGCCATTGCAGACGCTCTGAGGAATACTCGGCTTCGGGGTCAGGCATCCTCCACTAGCCTCAATTCCCGCCGTTCCGACGTTCGACCGGGCTCGACAATCAGCTTTGCTAGCGGTTCAAGCTTATCCTCGGGCTCTGCCTCTGCCAGCTCGGTGGCGCATCGCTCCCGCGTGTCGAAACGAACACGGCCGACTGCAGCCAAGGGCAAGACGGCAGAGAAGAAGAGATTTCCCTGTACGTTCTGCTGTGATTCTTTCAAAAGCAAGTTCGACTGGGCCCGGCACGAGCGGTCTTTACATCTCAATATCGACGGGTGGCGATGCGCACCATTCGGCAACGTCGAGATATCGGCCATCACAGGGAGAAGCAGTTGTGCCTACTGTGGTCTTGATGATCCCACGGTGAATCACCTTGAAGATCATGGCATCCATCTGTGTACCAAGGGCCAGATTTATGCGCGGAAGGATCATTTGGTTCAGCACCTGGGTTGTATCCACCACGTGAAGGACCCTCCGTCGATAGACTCATGGAAGGTTGAGGGACCAACAGTAACATCGAGGTGTGGCTTCTGCGATCTTCGTATGGAAACATGGCAAGAACGTATAGACCATCTGGTGTCGCACTTTCGAAAGGGGAAGACGATGGACGACTGGAAGGGAGGGCATGACTTTGAGCCTGAAATCGCAGCCCGGGTTACCAACGCAATACCCCCGTATTTTATTGCGTCTGAGTCAAAGACATATGCCCCATTCTCAGCAAAGACTCCCAACCCGACACACGCAGAGCATTTGAAACAGATTAATCAGGCGGCCGAGCAAAGTTTCGAAGCATGGAGTGGCTCAGAGCCGTCGCCGGAGTCGGGAGCACCGGCGGTATCCCTCCACGACAAGGCATTCCCTGAACTGCTGGCTTTCCACCTAGGTCGCTTTGCTCAGCACCAGACGAGGCTCGGCGTCCCCCTAACAGATAAGATGTTCCAGGATGAAGCAAGAAGGTTGCAATATGGCAACGTAGACCCATTGGATGATACTATTGCTGACAACGAGGAGTGGCTATCTCTCTTTCGCAGCCAACATCTTGAGGAATCAGGATAGCTTCATCTGAATTAGTAAAAAAAGAGCGGGGATATTAAGTAGCACATGTAACCGCTCTATGTCTATTTGTCTATTTGTATGCTCCCTATGTTGCTAACTATACCATCTCATATGAAATCCTTGTCACTCCTTGTTGCCTCTTTATCTTCCTTACCTTGATCTTCCCTACCAACCCTGTACTTCTAACATGGGTTCCCCCGCACATGTAAGCACCTACGCCCTCAATTTCCACAGCTCTAACCGCGTCATCTTTGCAGCCGCCACCTTCTGGCGCTGTCCATGACTTTGCCTTGAGTTCCTCTGGTGACCACCAGCGGACGGCTATCGACCGGTCGTCGTCGACTATTTCATTCGCAATTCGCTCAATCTCCTCCTTCTTGTCGCCCCCGATGAGGCCTTGGAACTCGACAAATGCAACGTCGGGGTAGTGTTGTGCTTTGATCTCTCGCAAATCTGGAATCCCCAGTCTTCGGACAGCCGAGGCGAGGATGTGACCGGCGTCATGAATCTGAGAATGCAATTTTCGCGTATCCTTGTTGATCTTCTGGGCCACGAGCATGTGTTCCTCGAAGGGGCTGCCCGAGTATGTCCCGAGATGCATGATTGCCCCAGACGGGAGCTTCTGGACAGAAGTGACGGTGAAGGTCGAGGTCTGGTCGGGAGAGGTCATGGTGCCAGTGTCACTCGGTTGGCCGCCGCCTTTGGCATAGAAAATGGTGGATTTGGTGACGACGAGGCAGCCATCATCCGAAGCCCCTTTGAATACTATCTTGGTCGCATCATCCCACTGGGCGAATGGGATGCTGGCTAGGACGGTCGTTTCGAGCTCGTGCTTGGTCTCGTCATGGTGATAGACGGCCTCAGTTTGGCCAAACTGAGAACGAGTTAGCGCGGACGTTCTTTCGGGAGGGCTTATCTGGGCTCAACCTTTTCCATAGTGATGTGAATTCGTTTCTTTGGTATGGAGATACTGCTCAGCAGATGGTATCTTGCCCAAGTAGATGGGTAAAAGAAGCACGCGACTTGAGGCACACACGTCGCACGCCGAGAGATGAAACGTAGAGAGTACAAAGACATGATAGCTTGGGGCCCCTGCCTCGATTATAACGTCAGATATCATGACTGAGACCCTTGAACACTTACTTTGGTAATTTAGGCGGCAAAAGCCGTGAATGAAACCCATTCGTGTGGGCCGGCCATGTGGATTTTTCTTCGCAGGTCGCCCCAAGGGGTGTCTCTAACAGGTTGAGAACTCAGATGGCTTCCTTGTCCACGAGGCAAACATTTCTGGAGCCTGTCATGTTTGCGGCTTCGGTATATGTTCTCTTTGATTTTTTTTGTCTCTGCCTAGTTCTTTTTCCCTGCTGGTAATTAAAGCCTGTTCCCTGAGTGGTATGCGTCTTTCATACTTTCTTTACCCCTTCAACCCTTAACCGTACTATTTGAGATACTTGTAATTTCCTTCATATTACCCATACTTGCATCATGGTGTCTTATACCCCGAGTGCTGGCCGTTGCTTCATGAGTGACAACATAGCCGGAGCATCACCCAAGATTGTGCAAGCTATCATCGCCGCGGCCACTGAGCATACTCCACCATATGGAAACGACACCATCACAAAAGCTGCTCGTCAGAGGCTACAAGAAATCTTTGAGAGGGAAGTCGACGTCTTCCCAGTATCGACCGGGACCGCAGCAAATTGCATCGCCTTAGCCTCGCTCGTCAAGCCTTGGGGCAGCATTCTTTGCCATCCGGACAGCCACATCAACAATGACGAGTGTGGTGCCCCAGAAGCCTTCACAGGCGGCTCTAAACTCGTCACGGTGTCTGGGGACGACACTAAGCTTGATCCGCATTCTCTGCGGGCTGCAGTGAGCCGAAAGGCCGGCGACGTTCATTGTGTGCAACCCTCTGTTGTCAGTATCAGCCAGGCTACTGAGAGCGGAAGCGTCTACACGGTCAATGAGATCCGCGAGCTGTCCTCGATAGCCAAGAGTGCAGATTTGCGAGTCCATATGGATGGTGCACGTTTTTCCAATGCCTTGGTTCATCTCGATGTGTCTCCAGCCGAGATGACCTGGAAGGCCGGCGTTGACGTTCTCTCTTTCGGCCTGACCAAGAACGGCGCGATGACGGTCGACGTCATCATCTCCTTCGACCCTACGTTGGCGTCGGAGCTGGCCTTTCGACAGAAGCGATCGGGTCAGTTGGCCTCCAAGATGCGCTTCCACACTGCTCAGATTGAGGCCTACCTCGCCGACGGCTTGTGGTTGCGAAATGCCCGCCATGCGAACGGGCTAGCTGCTCGCCTGGCCACTGGTATCAAGAGTATCCCCGGGCCAGAGCTTCTCAAAGAGCCAGAAGCTAACATACTCTTTTGTCGGCTGGCACCACATGTGATAAAAGAATTACTGGGTCGTGGCTATCAGTTTTATCACGACCGATGGGAGCCCGGAACGGTTCGCTTTGTAACATCTTTCTCACATGCTCCTAGCAGTGTAGATGAACTGATTCAGGCTATTCGATCTTGTTACGTCACAAAGCTACAGAATAAAATTTAGTTGGATGTAGTCAGAATAGAAGCAATATCTGACCAAAGCTCTCTTATGGGTGAAAATATTTGTTCATTTTATTGAGATGTCGGGTCTGGTATCTTTCATTACTATTTCTAACTATTAACTCGAACTCTCTCATTCGAATGGCTTGAATATCTATCTTAGAAAAAAATTGCAGCTTTGCAACATAGTTGAAGCCTTGACGGGGAGACTCAGAACAGACCAAGACAGCCTCAACAAGACTCCATCCACACTATCTACACCCTCGGCGTGTCCATAGACACGGCAAGTGGATTCCGATATTCCACTCCCCACGCCTTACGCCCTACGCCATATGCCATACGCCATACGCCATGCTCCCTATGTAGTTGTTACTCCTTACTCCCTACTCCCTACCCAGGCAGTTGACTAATGGTAGACCCGCTCTCCAACCCTGTGGGTGGCTTTGAGCCATCTGATGAGGTTGAACCAGCATTTTTGGACCCGCCGTTGTTGGTTGATTTGCCGACTCGATACCGTTGACGTTGGCCGTGTAAACAAGAGCTGAAGGTTTACTTCCCTGTCCACATAATAAACGTTATCCGTTCCCCCAGGCGAGCAGATTGCTCGACCCTGCCAATTGGCTACCAATGCTGAGACTGACGTTTACCCGTTGCAAGCAGGTGTTGTTCCGAGGTCTTGGGCCTTATCCAACTTGATCAGCCTTCCCTAGGAACTAGATTCCTGGCGGCGCCGGCTGGATCATGCTCCCCGCGTTAAGATATGAAGTATACGTAAGTTGACAACATCAAGTTCTCCACACGTGGTTTCCCCAGACTGTTGACTTATTAAGAGTCACTATAGTAGAAGTCATGGCCATCGCCAAGCCGTTTCGTTGAAAGAGACCGCAATATCCCAAATGCCATGAACATTTTCTACATCTTTCTCCATCCTACTACTCCATACCACGCGCCATCTCGAACATGTCCGCCTTGAATGAAAAAAAGACTGATCCAGAGGGTCTCTCCACCATGCCCTCGCAGGGCATGCACGAGAAGCAACGAAATTGTCTATGATCCTGTATTTGGCTAAATCAGCGAAGACGGCCCTGACTATCACAATGTGAGCCTCTCCTGGGAACATTTCCACATTTGCCAAACTGATATCCCATCTAGGTCGGATGGATTGGATCCGCCATTCTCATGATGAAGATCCAGATCGGCCTCGGCGTCCTCGCTCTCCCGGCAGCCTTTAATGATGTAGGCCTCATCCCGGGGGTTATTCTCCTATCCGTCGTTGGCAGCATTGTGACCTAGACTGCGTGAGTGGTTGGCGTATTCAAGCTACGTCACCGAGAAGCCTATGGCATCGACCATGCTGTCCAGATCATGTTCGGCCGCGTTGCACGCGAAGCTCTTGGCTTTATATTTTGTCTCTGTGCGTTGATCCGCAACTGACCTGGAAATGGCTTCTAATCTTGTGCAGTCTGGGTTTTCGCCGCCGGGTCGGGGATGTTAGGCATCTCTATCGGCCTAAACGCCATCACGTCTCATGGCGCGTGTACGGCCGCTTTTGTCGGCGTGGCCGCCTTTTTGGGCTTTTTGATCGCCAGTATCCGTACCCTCGGCCGCCTTGCTTGGGTTGCATGGTTTGGATTGGTCTGCCTTCTGGCAGCGAGTAAGTGTCTCTCCTGTCTCTCCTCCTCTCTTAAACACTCCTTGTAACGGTGTGTCTAGTCTTTACCGTGTCCATCAGCGTCGGCGTCCAGGACCGCCCCGATGCAGCACCTGAAGACGGTCACTGGGCCTCTGATTATAAACTCTTTAACCGACCACCCTTCACTCGGCTATGAATGCCTTCTCAACATTCCTCATGGCCTATAGCGCCATCCCTGCATTTTCCCCGATCGTGGCCGAGATGCGAAACCCCCGACTCTACACACGGTCCCTTATACTCTGTCATACTGCCGTCTCTATAGTTTATATCGTCGTCGGTTGCATCGTGTATTATTATTGCGGATTTTATGTCTCTTCGCCAGCCCTCGGCTCTGCGGGCAGGCTGATGACAAAGATTTGCTACGGGTTGAGCCTTCCGGGCTTAATCGTAACTACAGTTCTATCCATTCATGTACGTATTCAAAGGAAGACCTGCCAGCATCATCTGGCTGTCTTTCTCCCCATTCCCTACCCCCAGTCTCGTAAGAGACTGGCATGATAGACCAAGTTGGCTAATATATCGAGCAGTTTGCCAGCAAATACATCTTCGTCCGTATTCTAAAGGGCACTGAGCACATCAACAAGGGCACACTTAGGCACTGGGCAACTTGGCTTTCCTGCACGTTTGGATGCGCTACCGTGTCATACATCATTGCGAGTGCCGTTCCCTCTTTTGGAAGCCTCGCATCCCTTAATGGCGCCTTTTTTGGCACTCTCTGTTTTCACCCGATGGCTTGCATGTGGCTGTATGATAATTGGAGTGCTGGAAAGCAAGATCGGTCCCGATGGTGGATGGTCCAGGTGTGCTTGAGTGGTTTCGTCATCGTTGCTGGCACCATCATCTTGGCTGGAGGCACGTACGGTTCTGTTTTGAGTATTAAGGAGGTTTCTGGGGCGTCTGTGGGCTATGGTGCTTTCTCTTGTGCCGACAACTCTCACTCTTGATGGGCGGTGTATAAATAATATAGTTTGACGTCGGAATGCCGGCCTGACTTGGCTTTTCTTCCGGTATCCCGTCAACTGGTTTTTTCACCCCCTATGCTTCTTTTTCTCTTAAAAAAGTAATGAGCGTGGGTTTCTTCAATATTAGTTGTGTATATTGGTAGAAGTGGATCACGTTGTTAACCGTTAGACAGCTGCTTATCGTGCATAAATCGAAATGGCTCATGAGCAGAGTCCTCTTCTAAGAAACATTGAGTAGGCTAAGTTTGAGATTCGCTCCTAGCATTGGTGACTCGGCTCTGCGCGTGTCACGTACAGAAGAGTAGCTTGTATCAAGGTGAAGGGAATGAATAACTCATGTCCAGAGAGTCTCACTTCGGTACAAGAGACACTTCACGTCGATGTTCGCTTTGAAAAACATCCAGATCCTCACTTTGAATGCCTTGAAGCGAGATGGACCTTACATCTCTGCAGACCCTATGCAAGACCGGAAATAACTCCCGGCTCAAAGCCTCTCTAATCTATTGTTGTCCGGAAGCCAGAAGATGGCACCGGGCCCACCCTCCTCATTGCTCAGCACCATTAAGATCGATGACTTCAACTCTTGCGCCATCGCTCCCCTCTTTGGGGTGCTGAGAATGTGAACTGGAAACCGACCAGACCCTTGATTTCTTATCCAGCAACCCAAGACGCAAATCCAAGGCTTCTACTCAAAATGCGACCAACACAGGCAACTAGCCATCCGTACGTACTGGAGACCCCGCATGGTCGCCTGTCGGGGATTGAGCAGCGAGACATATCGGGAAAGTCCATCCTGTACCGCTTCTCCAATATCCCATATGCATTGCCGCCTGTTGGGCCACTGCGATGGAGGCGAACTCAAAAGCTCCCTTCTGAATTCTCGTTCAATTCTGCCTCAGGAGAGCCAGGAGACTACTCTCAGTTCGGCCCAATTTGCCCCCAGCCTGTATACACCCATGGCGCTGCGTCTCTCCCTAATTCTAATGCCGCACCACCCGTTGTGAACGTTGAGGACGAAGACTGCTTATACCTCAACGTCTGGGTACCTGCTGGAGCACCCCCGGAAGGCGGATGGCCAGTTCAATTCTTCCTTCATGGAGGCTGGTTGCAAGTTGGAAACGCCAATCAGAAACATGAGAATGACCCAATAGACCTCCTCAAGGAAGCTGCTCCTCGTATCATCGTCTCACCCACCTACCGCCTGAACGTATTTGGCTTTCTCGGAGGCAAGGATCTGAGCTCGGTCGGCGAAGACCCTGCCGCTGGAAACTACGGGTTCTGGGACCAGCGGTGCGCTCTGGAATGGGTGGCCCAGTACATATCGGATTTCGGTGGCAACCCAGGCAACATCTCAGTGGGCGGACTGTCAGCTGGCGCCAATTCCGCATTCTACCAACTATACTACGATGCTCGCTTGCCTGCCTCCCAGCGACTCATCCGAAGGATCTATCTGTGGTCGAACGGCGTGGCGATCCAGCCGAGTGCCACAGACTCGGAGACGCTCACAGGCCAATTCAACGATCTCTGCTCCTTATTCGGCATATCAGCGACGGAAAAGCCAGAGGAGAAGCTCTCGAGGCTTCGCCAGATCCCGTCAAAAGACTTGGTCGATGCCCTTTTCAAGCTCAAGCTGCACACATTCCGAGCCAGCACCGACAACGACTTCATCCCTCCTACCTTTCTGTCGTCGCTGCACTCTGGCTCATACACCACGCTTCTGCACGATAACGGCACCTCCGTCCTGTTGGGGGAGGTTAGCGACGAGAAAGAGCTCTACAAGATTACGAACCCGCCCAACTCGCGCGAGAGTCTCCAGGTGGAGCTGGAGAACTACTACCCAAAGGTCGTATGCGATGCTTTACTACCTCTGTATGCCGTACCGGACCCCGGATCGGCCAACGACACACCCGAGGCGTATGCGGAGATTTTCGGGCAGATCGCGGCCGATGGACAGGTCCACGCGTCAATCCGGGGGTTCGCTCACCTACTCTTGAATCCTCCATCGGGAGAGAATGTGCGGCCTCTGCCGGCTGAAAGGGTTCACCGATACCGAATCTCATGGAGGGCGAAGGCTCTTGATGCGTGGCTCCGACCAGAACTGGGAGTGTTCCATGCTGCTGATACGCAGATCTGGTGGGCGTCGGGCTGGAGGCAGGACTTTACGGAAGAGGACAAGAAGGTGACCAAGAACTTCATCGAGCCATTTGGGCAGTTCCTGTATGGCAAGAGTGTAGATTGGGGGCATACAGAATTGGGCGAGGACCATTTGCTGTGGTTGGACCCCAATAGCAAGGTGCATCAGGGCTACAAGGATGATTTATGGCAACGAGGGATGGAAGTGTGGAACGCTATATGGCTGGCACAGAAAGATTTGGTTGCTCATGAGCATTAAGCAGAGGCCATCCGAGTGGCACGTTGAATCTCTGCACCTGCTGGGTTCAGAGTGCTTGACAAACGGCAGTCGTTCTAAACCATCACACTTGCACTGTAGTAATATCTCTCCGTGGACTAGGTGATTGTTATGCTATTATATTACATCTCCCTATTTGCGTTTATTTAGGAAGATGATTATTCAAGAGACTCAAGTGTATCCCGCCACTTCTTACTGTCTGTGCTTTGACCACAAGTCTGCCGATACCAGATCCAAGAAACACGTCATGACTGCCGAGTTTTCAGGCTTGGTGTATTATTGTCATGGAAGAGGGCTCATTTCGCCCGTCCGCGATTGGAAGTCCCGTCCAATCTTGCTGTTTTCTCTTCATTAGCTCAAATTTTTCCTGCTCCTAGCGAAAGCTGCGATTACCTTTGTGAAAATACATGTCAACTATTTAGAACTATCGAAATTCTTCTGCCACTGAGAGAGATACCTCGCAGAATCTCTCGCTTTGGTCGCCAGGCCTTGTGACACCTTTTCAAAATCTTGATCCTTTGCAAGATAGTGCCCTAGATTGGACTTTGACGAAACACCGTTGAGGTTTTGTTGGGTGAGTGGGGTGGTCCTCGTTTTGTCCCTATGTCGAATAATGTTAAATTACGGTATTAACTAGACTAGTAATCGAGTATCTAACCTGTTGAAGTTCATCTTGTGTAAGAAAGAAGAGGAATTATGAGTTGATGAGTTAAGAAGGTGTCATAGAGTAGGATTCTCCTTGGCTCGCCTGACTGACTTCCCCTGTAGTCTAGAATGTTAGTTTTTGATAGAAAAAGACATCAAGGGAAGTAGCTCCCTCATAGTTAAATACGATTCACTCCTTGGTCAAACAATCCAATCGTCACATGCGATTGGAACTTAGGTATGATTAGTAATTTCAAGATACCTGAAACTTGTTATTGAAACTTTGTATCTCTGTCAGGGAATGAGACTAGGGAAAGTCATCAGGAACTAGGTGAGGCGAGTCTCGCTTTGCCTTCATCGCATCAGACTTGTGCCCTGAATCCCTGGGACGAATATGTGATTTTGAACCTCATTCCGAAGAATCCGTAGTAGGGTGTGAGGTGGGCTCCTCCTGGAATCAATGAAACATACTTCCCTAACGCACAAATTTGCCACCTCGATGTCGTATGAACGCCTGATAAATGGAGGAAGAGGAAGGCAATTGGTCTCAGACTGTGCGAACCGTCCTCCATCATCCTGGGCGACGGGATACGGGACTAAGTCGTAAAGCATTTGCCACAGAGTAGCCGTAAGTAATGTGGCAGTTCTTCCTTGGACTAAATACTACGTGATGATATTTTGCCCTTTCTTTCGGTCATGCCGAACCGTCTCTCTCGATCCTGGCTCTATCTATGTTCACAATACTTTCTCTCGTCATGGCCATTATTCCAATCAATATAGAACGTATCAATCTGCTACAATGTTCAGTCATGGGTCAAGTGGTGGGCTTATTTTGTAATTAATTCTTTTTTTTTCTTATTCATTGAGTCTGACTCTGCGGAAATCCTATCTTCTTTCTTCCATAGATTCGTGAATTTCGCGAAGATACCTCAGAGACAGCCTGTACACCGTCCCGACGGTCTCTCCTACGAGTCCTCGGTTGCCTCACCAACTTCAACTTTCTATCCTTCACATTAGTTGAAAGACCCTCATTAACATTAGGTAACGGCGCGAGGAGCCCGTTAGTTACCTGCAGCGAAGAAAATTCGCTCCCAACAGCCCGTAAACTCGAGCAGTAGCCCCTCATGTGCACATTCATATTATCCTTGCGTGTAAATGACTTCTTGCAGCCGGGGCAGGGGAACTTGTTGTCGGCATGTGTCTCTAGATGTTTCTTGAAGTAGGTGGGGTAACTTCCCGTCTTCTCCCCCGTGGTGATATAGTCACAGTGAGGACACTTGAAGACTTGGGCGTCCTGCTCAACAGGTGTGATGGGGGACTCCAGGCTTGGGTTGAATTGGTGAGCTCTGCGAGAAATTGGGGTGAAGGGTGAGAGGGTAGTTGCCGAGGATGGATGAGATGATGAAGATTGAGATGACGAAGATTGAGATGCCGACCACGGCGAGGACAGTAACGTCGACTTTGCCGAGAGTGGCAAGGGCCAAGGATTACCTGAGAGTTGATTCACCTGAATAGAGATGTGCGGTCTTTGAGACATCTTGTTGCCAACTGGTGGCTGAGAGCCGACATCAGGTAGGGAATTGTTGGGCGCTGAGGAGTTTTGAGAGCCAGTCTGGTGATTTCTGTCCAGAGATTCGGTGTCTAGCAAGAGGGCATGTGGCAATTGCTTTGTGCTAAGCTCCGTGGGAAATTCTGGCACGCCATTTTGGTACATGAAATTCACATCTGCCTGACCTTCCTGGGATACAAAATTCTGGGCTGGCGTTTCTCTGCCGGTATCCTGATGAGTGAAGGGAGTCGTGAAAAAAGATTCATTGAATGGATTGAAGTCCAAGAGCTCATCTTCCATATCCAGATCTATGTTTGTAGTCGTATCAGGTAGCAAGGGCTGGAATCCAGAAATTTCATGCTGTATCGACTGATTGCAAGCATCCTGATCCGGCCCATTGGGCAACATCTGTGGCTGATGCACGGGATCAGGCAGCTCTTGCGGAACCAGCGAGTCGTCGAGCTCTGAAATTGGGTTCCCGCCCATTTCGCTAATCTGAGCGGGTAAGTCTGGGCTGTTAACCGGAGACGGCGACTGCAATTTAATCTGTCTTGCCGATTCAAAATAAGACCTCATCGTAGCCGACTTGCCGCTCATGCTGGAACTTGGGCTGACTGTGTTAGCCCGGCTCTGCGGGCTGGATATCCTCTGCGTCTCCTCAGGCTCCGGGGATTGCGGAAGCGGCGATCTCGAGCGCGTGAAGATTTTGGCGAATTTGCGTAGAGCCCTCTTTTGAGTCGAAACGGACGATGAGCTTGGAAGCTCGTGGGTCTCCAAGCAGTCGTACGTGCAGCACATGTTGCAGAAAACCCTCTGGCTAGCAAAGTGCTCGCAGAAAGGCACGTGCCGCATCAAGAGTTTTGCTGTCGGGAAGTTCTCCTTGCAAAAGTCGAAGGGACAGGCCCAATTCGTGCGCCCGCTGTGCAACTTGCCCTCGAAAGCCAGCAGCTCTATGGCCATAATCGCCACCATCCTGGATTTCTCACTTGAAGAAAGCGATAGTGCGATACTGCTGAGTTTTCGCGAATTAGCCATCTATCGTCCCAACGCCCTTAGCGTGGAGTGGCGATGCAACTTACGGGCTGGATGGTTCTGACATGCCCAATCCTGTGTTAGTTTGAATGCGAGGGGGGCTCTTTGGGCGAGGCTGATATGCTGAGCTCATCTGGCCCGCAGAACACGACGATACGAAATTATCGTCTGAGGGTGGAGAGACTGAGTAATAATCTGCCGAAGCCATTGTTGCGTAGCCTGGATCTGAGCTCTTGGGGCATCCGTCAGCGTGAAGCCTGGGGGCAAAAATAAAAGATATCCAGCGCACAGAAATGCATGGGGAGTGCATGCCGACTCGTCCCTTTTGTGAGAAAGTGTAGGGTTCATCTTGTGCTGCGCAGCCCAATCAGGGCGATCCGATCTCTCGTCCCTGTTGTAGTGATTAATGCAGAAAGGGCTTGGCAAACATGTTGATCTCGTCGTGCCGAAAGGAACTTCCCATCATCCCTGGCCCATGATAGCATCAGGAAAGCAGGGAATGCTGCCGTAGCGCGAGCTGAGACCTTTGGGATACCCAGGGAATCAGGGACGCAAGGGGAGCCGATATCCCAGAAACGACCTCTACTCCGACCACGGATTAGGGAAAGGGAAGCCAATTCAGGGTGGCGATAATTTCCCTGTCGCCCCCAGCGTCCAGTGAGTGGTAAATGATGGCCCGACACATGATCAGACATGCAGCACGCTTGTCGAAACCGGAGTGGTGAATGGGGCGGGATAATGCAAGGCAGGAGGACGCCTTCTCACCGTTGTGTGAGCGGCCCACCGAGACAGAAGCTGTGCGCACGAGGCGAGACTCGGAGACTTCGGGGCGTGTCGAAAAAGGAGGGGTCGAGTGCGCAAGAGAGATGCGAACGAGGGATATCTCGGGGTTGGTGGATAACCCCGCGTGCTGCCGCGCGTTGGCAGAACTCACGAAGGCGACATCGCGGGTCGAGTCCAGAGCTGCACTTTGTACGGCATCTTGGAGGGCGAGAATGACGGACTGGACGTAGTTTTGGCCACAGGGACATGAAGGAGACGGGAGGTTGAGGCCCTTCCCACGCCATATATACGTTGATATTCACCTAGTCCTAGAGTGTTGGTCCTAAATATAGCCAACCGACCAACTTACATGTATGAATACCGAGCATGATATAATTAGCAACGAATAGCTATGCCAAAATTAGCCTGCAGTGTAGTTTTTCTTGGTTCTTTTCTGGGACAGCATCAACACCCGAGTTCAGCACTTTCGCTTCAGCTCACCTGAGCACTTATCTAGGGGGTACTGCAGGTGGGGTTCCAGCGAGTTACGCCGAATGCACATCGGTGGTATCATTGATATTGGATATTTTACACTTTGAGCATCCTTGCGTGGCAAGGCATCCTCGAGGCTGTTTTGGATCGCATGGCTGTGCCAAATGCCTCATTCTCGACGATGCCTCCCATGTTACGAAACTCGAGGTGCAAGGTAACCGTACCCGTGCCCAAAGAACGATGCCATCGAAGTGCTAAAGTCCCTTGTATAAACCAAAGTCCCTGCCATACATGTACGCATCATTGGTGGAAAGCTAGTCAAGCTCCCCCAGCCCAAGGCACCCGCAGATTCGATGGTCTGGGTCCCATTTCCGCTTGACGCCCACCAATCTCTCGTATTGCTGACTTCCCCATAATCTGGCTGCACGAGCTTTGAAATCATGTTCGCCAAGATATGCACCCGCTGCCTGACGCTGCACTTGGTTCATTACGCCAGCTAGCCATGCGCCATTTTCCAAGTCGTCAGCCTCATTCTCCCATATCGCATAGAGGGCAAAGTAGTGGTCTGATTGGACGCTGAGGGCCATGTCTGCCAACGCCCGTGTGCTCCGTGGTCTCATGGAAGACCATAGTGCCAGCGACTGTCTCGTCGGTAGAGTGGTGAAAGCCGGCCGCAGTAGCTCAGCCACATCATCGTCGTTTTTCAGAAACACATTGTCGACATTGTAGCGTTGGCCGATAGGGTACGCCTCGTACTTGTTCTTTAATTCGCGGTCGATGCTGGTTTGCTCGGAGAACGACCGGGATAATAGACCTGCAGGACGTGATTGATCTACCTTTTGCAAGATGTCACCGACAGCGTGTTCATCGTCGCCGAATGCAACAAGTATGATGGTAAGGCATGCATCTTGAACCCCTTCTTTGTAGCTTCCAACAGCAGTTATCTCAACCAACTGGTCGACGCTTGAGGCAACCTGATATGGTCAGCACGGCCTCAAAACAAGGAGATATCTCAAAATACTGAGATTTGTGGTACCTTTAATATCCAATTGAAGGCCGCCTTGTAGTGTTCTACTGGATAGACGTATACAGACGAGCGGATGGCCTTCGGAGCTGGCTGGGTTTGAAGATGAAATCTCGTCACCACTCCAGGGAATGCTGGCCCGCCACCTCTGGCAGCCCAGAACAAGTCTGCGCTGTTGCACTCATCTGCTTTGATGTGCTCCCCACTTGCTGTCACCAAGTCAATTGCAACTATGCTTTCGCATGCCCAGCCCCAGTTCTTAGCTCGGATTAGACTCTTGTCTCGAGAGAGGGGAGGGGCAGCTCACGTTCGAGTTCCAACCCATCCCTCCGCCCAGAAGAAATCCCCCCAGAGCGACATCAGGGCAGTGCCCGACAGGAAATGCCCGGCCTCTTGCCGATAGGTAGGTGTTCAGCTGCGCCCCTGTCACGCCTGGCGATGCGCGAACGATGCCACTGCTTTCGTCGAGGTCCATTTCGACAAATTGACCGAGATCGATAAGCAGAGCGTCAGACCGTAGACTCCACGCAGCATAACTATGCCCCCCGGCACGGACCGAAACACGGTGGTTTTTCTGAACGGCAGTGTTTACCGCATCGACAATGTCTTGCTCCGACTTTGCAAATGCAATGGCGGCAGGATATCTCTGAGGGATGACGCCATTGAACAGTCTGCTTGTACGCGCGGTCTCGTAGACGTCTAAGTCAGCGCTCTCTCGCCAGACGATGAGTAGCATAGTTTCTCAAAACCATATGATATAGACACTTGAATGATGGACTTCCGCCCCCCCAAGAGATGAATAAGATGGTATCTGTAGAGAATGGCTGATGGAGCAAAAAAGACGTCAAGCCACTCTCTAGCTTCTGCGGGGCCAAGCTTGGCGCCATGAAGTGTAAACAGCGCCTAAGATCTGGCTAGCGGCTCAACTGTGTGACTCGAGGCGCCAACTGACTTCATGAGGTATCACCTACTCATATACTTTACATAATGCTTGGGTATATGTAGATAGGCGGGTAGCGCAGTGAACAATCACTGTGATAAGCTGCCATCTACCTCCTTCGAGATCTTAAGCACTCTCTATCGGTTAATATTGTAGCTCAATTTGGAAAGATAGTGCTTAGTACTAATTGCCAGCGTAATAATCGATATAAGTACGACATTTCATTACGGATGAAAGGGAAAAGGTCAGCAGGCAGATATAACCTATTCATGTCGTCACTAAACAGATAAATTTTTTATTCGCAACACTAAATAATTATCGTCCCGAAAATTTCCTCGTTATGTGATGTAGGGTAGTTGCCTCGAGTGCCGGAGATTCTTGGACGGTAACTTTGACGGCAATTTACGGACATATCAACCCTTGTCCTCCGCATGTGAGTCCCGATGGAACGGAGCTCATAGGTATTACTAAGTTTGGAACAGTGAGATTCGTTGTAGTCCCGCACTCGGAAAAGTAACAAGTGCGAGGATGGCTGCTGATGGTGTTTTCGGTCTTGTCTAATGACCGAATCACGGCCAAGTGCCCCCATTTTCGGTCAAGCAGTCGATGGACCACTATCGCCGGCCCAGAGCGGATTACCAATCATCACCAGGTAGAGCGAGCTTCAGTTAAGCCCGTAGCTAATAAGGTTTATCGTACGTATCTGTGGATGATGATTACATGAACATGGTAGGTTTGATCTCGCCGCGATTCGCCATTACAGAGCAAACCGGCGAGTAACTGGTGTATTTATGAATATAAGTCCCGTCTAACTCAGCCATCGATGGCAGTTTGATTTGATGTCATCCCATCCATCTACACCACTCTCATCAGCCCACCTTGCTCCGCTAACTGCCGACCGTCTTCGGTACTTATAAAATATACCACATACTTCCGGCACTCAATTCAATCAAGCTTGTAACAATTGGCACAATGGCACCAATCACGAAAGTCAAGCAATCAAACACCGAGAGTCTTCCTGCCTTCATCCCTGATGAAATGGTTGCCGTCTTCATCGGTGCAACCTCCGGAATTGGTGAAGCTACACTTAAACAATTTGTTGTCGCTGCCAAGGGGAAGTCTCCGCGTGTTTATGTTGTCGGTCGCAGTGCAATGAAATCGGCTCCTTTGCTTGAAGAGCTTCAGCGCACCAATCCCGCCGCTCGAATTGAATTCATTGAGAAAGATGGTTCTCTCCTTCAGGATATTGAAGCAGCTACATCACTTATTAGAAAGAGCGAGACTAGAGTGGACTTGCTGTTCATCTCTATCGGCTTCATCTCCTTTGAAGGAAGAATTGGTAAGTGGCTTATCATTTGCACGAAGAATAGAGAAACCCCCTTTGTCAGTTTTAACAGATGAATCACTAACATACATCATCTCCCTAGAAACGTCCGAAGGCCTAGAACCTTCAATGACAACCCGCTTTTACAGCCGCGCTTTAGCTATTCAACAACTACTCCCCCTCCTAAATAACTCCGAAAACCCACACGTTAGCAATGTTTTGGCTGGCGGGATGGAGTCCTCAATTGACTTGGACGACCTTGACCTTGCGAAGCCCGGCAACTACTCCATCGTCAAAGCAGCCGTCCACTCAGCCACCATGCTCACATTAATGTTGGAGAAATGGGCCAAGGAGAACCCAAAGATCAGCTTCGTCCACTCCCACCCCGGCATTGTCCGCACTCCGATTCTATCCCGCGCTTCCAGGGGAATCTCCGGCATTCTTCTCCGAAACGTTGTATCACCTCTGGTGAATACATTCTTTGCAACATCCGCAGATGATTCTGGCGCTCGATCCCTCTTCCAAGCGACTAATGCTCGGTACACTGTGGACGCTAACACGTCGCTGTCACCGCCCATCCCTGAGGGCCTGGGCAAGGTTACCATGACACCAGGTGGTGTATTTTTGGTTAATCAGAATAGCGAGATAACCGACAACGAGAAGATGCTGAAGGAGTTGAGGATATCCTCTGCCGACTTGGTGGCCACTCATTTCGAAAACATTCTCGCCAGGGTGCTCTAATGTAGGAAGGCAGGATGAATAACGCTGGCTATTTTTTTGAGGGCAAGGAGTTTGCTGTTTAGTTTCTTATTGGATCAAGTAGAATATCCAATGGCGATATGATTTTGGTTTTATAGTTCGTTGAGTTCCTGGGATGTCTTCCCAATGTCTCGTGACTTGGCCTACGATGATTTATCTAAATTGATTCAATCGTAAAAACTCAATTCAGGCACTGCCGATGGATTCATCCCGTGTTATTATTCAAGATCGGTATATACGCCACTAAGCGGCTAGTTTACCCATCCACAATTGAAGGGCTACTGACACCCTATGGGGCTTGAGACGGACGATATGAACCCTCCATCTCGTAACGAGATGGCTCTGTGCCTGGTGTAGGCCATTGGTGTGAGGAGGGTGTCGCCAGAAGCTCATAACCAGGACCCGCTCCTCTACTGTCCGCCATCAGCTCTGGGGGCTCGGGCCTCCCACACTCTGGGAGTTCGGTCCTTGGGCCGTTTGCCCTAGCATCTGCACCCAATTCTAAAGGACTAGAGAATTGCGTGAAGATAGCCGTAGTCTTATTGGCTTGCAACTCCGGAGTTGTCATTGTTTCCTTGAGAGGTAATGGCCCCAAGATATCTCCATCGTCCTTGCGCCCGCCACTTGAACCATTTCCGGATGCTCTCCTCCTTCCTAGTAAAAAGGCGAATACCAAGGCTGTAATTATAAGACCAAGACCTACTACCGATCCGACGACCGCACCGGCAATTATGCCAGGATTGGTTCCACCACCTTGGACTGCATTTTCAGTTTGGCCTGGAGCTGAGGCCGTTGACCTCGAGGTCGGGGCCAAGCTACTGATATCCCTTCCTCTAGTGGTTTGCTGTCGCACATTCTCTGTATTTGTCGTGATGGCTTCGCCAAAGATCTTAGTATACAAAAACTGATTCTCGTTGCAACTCCAGTTTGAGAAAACATACCTACGGTGGAAGGAATGGACATGAACACCTCCGTAACACCGCGCGGGAGTTGAATCGAGCCACGGCATTGGAACATGGTAAAACTGCTCGCCGAAGTTTCCATATTCTCATGCAAGGTAACGGTCACGCAAGGCGCGGAAGATGGGCTAGACCGTAAGTGTTTGTTGATTGACTTCTAATATTTCGCGGCATACTTACCAATACTGTGACTGAGTGATAGTGACGCTGTATCCGTAGGTCGCGAAGACATATTTCTCTAATACATATCCGTCCGGGATGCCTCCTGACAAACATTCGATTGCCGTCGCTGCTCGTGTGATGTCGCACCGCCCAAGCTGGTCGGTGATACCGAAAGCTTTTCCATTTGGGCAGTATATTGGTACCGCTGGTTTGATTTAGTCAACAAGACGACCTAGAAAGTTTGTGAAGCTATACATACCTGATGATCCATCCATATAGTACCCAATTCTGGATCCGGTTGGGCTCGGCATTCTCGATCCCAAACACGCCTGCCGAAAGATCAAAATAACGGTGAAAACTACGGCCCGAAGAAAAAAGAATGGGCAGACGACTCGTTATTTATCAATGTACGCCACGCTTTTTCAGTAAACGGTGGCGCACAAATTGATTCTTCATTGGCGACACCTGTTTCAGCTGAGATACGGGCTTTTGTGTATAAGAAATGATTGGCTGATAAATTCTTGGCAAGGAATAGTCAACTCTTCACTTCCCCCTTTCTCCTGCAGGCTAGGCTCAGCTGAAGGCACATCCTTGCTTCTCGAGGGGGACTATTTGCTAAATGTTGTCAGCGACCCCTCCCGAATTACCTGGCAAAAATCATCTAATGGGGTAGCCCTATTCTAGAATCACCCGAGTGACCTCTTAAAGAGCGTTGGCTGAGTTGCTTTTTATTGGCCCACCCTTCACCTGAGTATCGGCTAGGTGGGTATGATGGTAGCGCGTCTCAAGGTCTGATATCTGTTATGCGGATTGGTCGCGATGTAGGATTACCATTAGTAACTCCTCGATCTCTATACCAAGATCTCCTTTGCATTCCCGATAACTCCATGACTTGTATTGTTCTGATATAATCCCGCCTTCACCCTCGATATTGGTATCACTTTCGACTATGAACCCCATAAGACTTGTGATGGCTTGACATACCCCGCGATTCTAGACATAGCGTCCTTTGAAAGTCTACGAGGCATCATCGTCGTCAGTTTCTTTAGGTGACGCAAATTTGATTATGATTAGTATTAAACCCGCCCGTGTTGTGTTATGATGAGTATCGAATGACTTAGTTTGATGAGATAACATAGAAATTTCCCTCCGTTAACTCGCATTGCTGCCAAGTGTCAAAGTTTGATGTCTTTTATGAATCGATATCGCAGTCTTTCATATGAGTGTCATAATAATCTCATTCTTAGGTAAAAACAGGAGCTGCAAAGCTTCGAAACGATTTTAATGAATGGTAGAGAAACCGTGGCCATATTGCAATGACTCGAAAGAGCCCAACAGGAAAGGCGACTAATCACGGGGACTTGAAGGAATGTATCAAATCATTCACTTCTAAGAACAAATCAAATAATGAATGGGAACTTGTGGTTCTATCTGATAATCCCATCATCATCGGTTGCGTTAGTAGAGAGCTCGAATATGTGCTAGACTATGTGAACTAAAGGAAACAGTTCGTGCTGACCTAACCTCCAAGGGCGGCTAAAGAGCTGACTTTTATTTTAAAGAGCTGACTTTTATGTAGCATGCCATACTGGAATGTTCCAGCCGACGATGAAAAATCGAGTCATTTTACCATCATCATCAATTCTACACAAAATGTAGAAGGCGATTGATCCACTGGAACAATGGGGACTGGGCACATGTACCAATCTTAATTATTAATTGAGCGTTTGAATTAGCTATGTGCGACTTATCTCCTAACCACACAAACTTCAAAGCCGTAAGTAAATCAAACCAAAGGGGACAAACGTTGAAGGCTTACTCGAACAACAAATGCCAAAGTCCTACACTCACCCTTTGAGATCACTCAGGAATAATAGTAGAAAGTAAACGTTGTATTTTCTCAATAGCTTGTCTATTAGTAGCCTATA
Source organism: Clonostachys rosea (assembly GCA_026958235.1). Taxonomy (NCBI): domain Eukaryota; kingdom Fungi; phylum Ascomycota; class Sordariomycetes; order Hypocreales; family Bionectriaceae; genus Clonostachys; species Clonostachys rosea. The sequence continues at coordinate 2,101,360 of CP110207.1, forward strand.
ATAGATGGCGGGAAAAATTACGTATAACTGTAGTGCATCTTGCGTCACGTAAGAACAGGTGCTCCATCTTTGATCTTTCAGCTCATGTACATTCAAGTTAAATCCGACCGTTATGTACATCATTTACATGAGATTTCCATTAGATTTAAACTGAGATGCCCAAATAATCATACCCGCTGAGAATGTTGCATTGGTATCAACGTAAAATGCTTTCAAGTCCTTGCTGAGCTAGGAAGAACAGAGCAGCATGAACATTGGCCCCATGGGGGCATCTGCACCCCCGATCATCGCCATGCTTATCATATTTCATGCTGACGATTTCCCCTTTTCTAGGACTAGCCCTACTACCCTGCTTTGTCACCTGCCCCCACTGCGGTAACTGATAACCTTGAGAATACTCAAAAGGTTGTCCAACCGTTGGCTGGGAACATGGCGCAAAACATTCCCGGGGATGTCGAATTATTGACTAAAGGGTTAGACTCCGCGGAAATGCCACCCACGCTCTGGGTCCGTGTTTGCGCACTACCGCCAGTCTTGTTCCATTGCCCAAAGTAGATAGAACCGGAAATGAGGAGTCGCCTTTATGTATTGAGAAGATGTTGAAGTTGGAAAGCTAAAAATGTGGATGAATCTCATTGATACAAGTCTAGTGTATCAAGCATAAGGGGCCAGGACCTCAACATCAAGGGCCTCAATCACACCACCACAGATGAGGTGGAGTAGAGCGGAGGGAGTACGGCAGCGTGTGATCTAAAACTAAACTCGCGTAATAACCGCCTCAATGAGCGTATTAGTATGATTGACCTTTCCATTCGTTCTCTACCTAATTAGGAGTCGGATGAAGCCGGCCAGCTCTCAGTACTCATGGCATCCTCCGCTCGACACTGTACTAAGGGAGACTAAATAGGACCAATCAGATATCCTTCATGGCGCTGTTTATGCTGAATGTTCTACTCTGTCCATGCCTTTCAGTTGCTGAATAACAGAGGAAATAGCCCAGACGACAAGACGCAAAGCAGCGGGCGTCTCGGAGAGCAACAAACCCTCGGCATGAATGGAATGAATGGATACTACAGCCTTATGCCAAGTTATTTAGCATCGGGAAGGGGCCGCTTCATCGAACCCCCGGAAAAGGCCCGACACGCCTTCTAATTGAAAGTTACGCGGTTGTGGCTCCGGGTAACGAGACGAGCTCAAGCCGCCATCTCCGCAATTGTGTCATTCGAAGCATAGAAGCGGGATGGAAGAATTTTTGGCGGGTGGCGAGCATTTGGACACCCATCTCTCACTGCAATACAGACCCATAACGTCATATTCCCTCCAAACCTCGCCAATTATGAAGCCATAATCGTTCATAACCCCTGTCTGCTATGATGGAGAGGTGGGTCGGTATCGGTTTCTCTTACATCGCGTAAAGCACGACATTTGGCTTAGCGATGGCTTCATCAGTGACACGACACGGGGCTCCATTCTTTCGGCCAAGGGAACTAAAAGGGAATCAAAAATGCAACAAGTCCAGGGGGCTCAATATCATTCACGTAATTTTTCTTCTAGTTCTTAAAGCTAGGTGTTAGATTTTTTTCAGTTGCTAATAGAGCTCATATTATTGACCTCGCGTCAGTTCAATTGGCCCCCCTTAATGGATCAGATTGCTCACGCGAAGGGAATGAACCAACGCCTGAGCCTGCTTTCGTTGATCACTGCTATAAATATTGAGAATCCCTCTTATATCGCATTGCGTTGTTTTCCCACTTTTCCCACTTTCCTAATCTAACTCCATCGTCGACGGCAAGCCAAAATCGACAGAGAGCATCGACGAACGCGAAGTACGCCATCTTGAGGCATCTAGCAGGATGGCGACAAACAAGGAAATTGATGTCCCTTCAGTGGGAGAACAGTCTAGTTCTCCCTCTGAGCATGGTAGCGTCAAATCTCCGGGCAAGACGGAAACCAGCATTGTTGAAACATCAGCACGGCCTACAGCTCCCCCGCTCTCCACGACTGAGCCCAAGCGAATGGAGCTGGGCGATGTTGTCCTACGATTCTTGGGAATTCGAAAAGGTCCTAGACACGAGAAATACAATCCCGATGCAGTAGGCTAATACTCAATTTTCTTTTGGCGTGCGTCGGGAGCCTAGCTTATGTTGTACCTAGATTGCCACTCAACCTAGTATCTGGGATTCCGAAAAGATCGAAGAGCTCAAAGAGCTATACATTCACCCGAAGTGGGAGAATTGGCCAGCATTCGATCCAAATTTCCGATGGACTTGGAAGGAGGAGACCGCAGTCCGGCACAAGGTTGACTGGAAGATCATGGTAAGTGGTTTGGTTATGGTTTGATCTATTTGTGACCCTGTAAAAGGTAGCTAAACATATGAATAGGTCTGGGCCTGCGTCATGTTTACGGCCCTCAACATTGACCGCGGCAACATTAAGAACGCCGTATCCGATAACATGCTGGACGATCTAGGACTCACCAAAGCGGATTATGTTCGTTGATATTTCTCCATTTCCTACCCGTAATTTCCTGACCGAGAGTTAACAAAGTTTGCAGAATGTTGGACAAACTATTTCTCGAGTTGGGTTTCTGGTTGCTGAGCTCCCCTCTCAGCTGATATCGAAACGGTACAGCTTTTCTCCTCCTAGACGACGATGTCAGGACAGCTAACAGCTAGTAGTATCGGCCCAGACATGTGGATTCCCATCCAAATTTGCATATTCAGTCTCATTTCTGCTCTTCAATTCTTCCTCAAAGGCAGAGCATCCTTTCTTGCCACAAGATATTTGATGCAAGTCATCTTACAAATCCCCAAATCAAGCTTTGCTAACCAGTCTCAGTGCCACATTCCAAGGAGGTTTCATCCCGGATACAATTTTGTACCTTAGTTACTGGTATACAGGGACTGCAGTAAGAAACACCACGCTACTGGAACTCATAAGGACAGGGACACTGACCTAAGAGAACAGCTCCCCATTCGACTAGCTTGGTTTTGGATGTCCTCGCAAATTGGTGAGTATTAGCACGTTCATGCAATCAGTTGCTCTTTGGCTAACCTCGACAAGCCGATATCTGTGTTGGGTTTGCCGCCGTGGGTCTGGTTTCTATGCGTGGCATACTCGGCTACGAAGGATGGCGATGGTTGTTTTTGATTGAGTAAGTGGCCCATCCCGCAGACGATACATGACTATGACTCACAAACCATATTAGGGGCGCATTTACCTGTGAGAATCCCAAACTACTACTAAGATGCTATTCACCATGTTAACCAGTCTCTAGTCCTGATTGGCGTTCTTTCTTTCTTTCTCATGCCACAATGTCCCACTAGGACTAAAAGCTGGTGGAATCCCAAAGGATACTTCACCGAAAAGGAGCAGAAAATCATTGTAAATTCTGGTGAGTTACAGCTCTCAAGTGGGAAACGACTGAACATCTAACCATGGCCCAGTTATTCGAGATGATCCCCAGAAAGGAGGAATGTACAACCGGCAAGGTTTATCCGTCAGGCAGATTTGGGAATGTGCCAAAGACTACGACATGTGGCCCTTGTATGCTCTAGGGTTGCTATTTGGGTTGCCCAAGTACCCCGTGGACCAGTACCTCACCCTGTCGTTCCGCAGTTTGGGCTTCAACGTTATTCACACCAACTTGCTCTCGATTCCATACATTGTCGGGTCCAGCATCACGATGTTACTCATCACGGCTCTCAGTGAGCTTGTCAACAACAGAAGCTTTGTGGCAATGGCGGAGGATGCATGGCTCTTGCCGTGCTTTATAGCTTTGATCGCCCTCCCGGATCCTATCAGTGCCTGGGCCTATTTTGCCATTTCGACCGTTCTTCTGTCGTTCCCATAGTAGGTTTCAGCATGTACAAATCTGCCTAGGTGTGCTCAGCTAACAATCGTCCCAGCACTCATCCAATTCAAGTTGCATGGGCAAGTAGAAACGCCGGATCTGTACAAAATAGAACGGTTTCCGCTTCGTAAGACATAAGCTCTCAGATTACTCTTCCTATCCGTGTTACTGACCATGCCACCAGGCTGTATAACATGTGGGTTCAAGTTAGTGGAATGATTGGCGCAAATAGTAAGTCGACTCCTCTCATAATATTGTCTTCCAGGTTACTCATATCCTATGCCATAGTATATCAATCAAGCGACTCTCCACGGTACTACAAGGCTAATAAAGGCCTGTTGGTGATTTGCATCTACCTTTGTGTAAGTCCCAGGCCTCCAAAGTCCATGAGTTTCCCCCTTTTATATTTGTATGAAGTCTCACTTGGGTATTATAGTTCATACAATACCCTGGCACATATTTCTACTACCGTTGGAGAAACAATCAAAAGGCGAAGAAGTGGGATGCGATGACTCCAGATGAGCAACATGAGTACAGAACTACCACGTCGGATGTGGGAAACAAGCGGTATGTTCCTATCTTTCCATCTGTCATCCTTTGGATGATAGATAAGGTAGCTTATGATTAACCTGGATAGGCTCGACTTTCGATTTGCAACCTAATCTTGCCGCTCTTGCCGAGGCATCAGGGGTCCGGGGAAAGTCAACATTGCAAGTGCCCCACATGGAAAATGAAGCTGCCGTCGATGAATCTTGAATTGGGAGATTTTCTGAACGGAAGCGGGGTTTGGTGAAGTTGTTGGATTTGGGAAACAGGCCGCGTTGCCCTAGTATCACAATCTATCTAGTCTATGTGGGCGAGGCTAAATGAAGCGGCAAGAATGAATTACAATTAGGCACTTCGGCGATGAAATGGTTTGATGAAGCACTTGCCTGCGGAATCAATAATATATAGCATGTGATACCTTGACGCGTGTTTCCCACTACGATGGTAACGTGGGCGGATTCCACTAGTTGATATTGGTTTTCAACCCCTCTTTGAGATCAAATATCACCATCTGGCATACATGTTTCCTTCCAATTTCATCCGGATGAACGGCCCGATGAAGAAGCTTCTTCGCCAAATGCGGTATCGGATTTATGCCTGTGCTCCGTGTACCGCTTCTATTTAGCCACGATATTGACGGTTGGTGGGATGAACGCAACTTGAAAAATCAGGCTAAAAACGTTGGAAAGATGACCATTCATCAACCAACCAGGAATTGGACGAATGAAGCCAGGTATTTGGAAAATATATATTATGTCCAATGCGACTGGATACATGGTCAAGTAATGAGAAGTTTTGGCTGCGAGTTTGACAAATCTATCATTCGACCTGTGTTAACCCGTGGCAATGGCATTGTTGATTTCGCTCTTATGCGTGTTCTTTGCGCTCCTAAGCCCTTCATGGGCTGGCACATACTCGCAGGTGACGAGCTTTGGAGATAACGCATCTGGAACAAAGATGTATATATATGTACCAACTACACTTGCAAGCAAACCAGCCATCCTTGTTGCTGTACATTACTGCTCGGGAACGGCTCAAGCCTACTACTCCAACACGCCATACGCTCAGTATGCGGACACATATGGATTCATCGTCATCTACCCCGAGTCTCCATATAGCGGTACATGTTGGGATGTGTCTTCAAAAGCCGCACTCACTCACGAAGGGGGAGCAGACACGACGTCGATTGCTAACATGGTCAAGTATACGATCTCGAAATATGGAGCTGATTCGAGCCGGGTATATGTCACTGGCACCTCTTCAGGGGCAATGATGACGGTAAGAAAACCTAGAGGAACACTCACATTAAACGAAGTAATGAGCACTAACTGAGTTGTGGTGCAGAATGTATTGGCTGCAACATACCCAGACATCTTTGCTGCGGGCATCGTTTATTCCGGAGTCCCCGCCGGATGCTTCTACACTGGCACCGTCAACGGATGGAACTCGACTTGTTCGCAAGGAAATGTCGTTCAAACCGCTGCGCAGTGGGCCAAAGTTGCCACTGACATGTACCCCGGATACACCGGACCTCGACCCAAGATGCAGATCTATCACGGGTCGGTTGACAGTACCTTGTATCCAAATAACTGGAATGAGACGATGAAGCAATGGAGTGGTGTGTTTGGTTACTCTGGGCCCACAGAAGTTCTTTACAACAACCCAAGCAGCCCATATGTGAAGTATGTTTATGGTTCAAACTTGGAAGGAATATACGGCGTCGGCATCGGCCACAGCGTCCCCGTCATGGGTGCAGAGGATCTCAAGTGGTTTGGATTTGCAGTACGTCCAGAAAAATTCTCTCATGAACAGTCAGGCTGAGCGTCTAACAATTCACAGGGTGGTTCTACACCGACATCGACAACCCAAACCAACGTTCCTACAAGTACCACGACCAGTGCGACGGCGACAGCGACAGGGTGAGACATTCAATCTCAAATTACTCTATCTTACCTGTCATCAAACAGCTAACCTTCTGCAGTGGTCAAGCACCTCATTGGGGCCAATGCGGAGGCTCTGGGTGGACTGGGCCGACCACAGTGAGTGAACCTTCTTGTTATCGCAATATGAATATTTGCTAACATACCTGGCTCGAAGTGTGTGAGCCCCTATACCTGTACATATGTGAATGCTTGTAGGTTCATCTTTCATTCGACTATCTGCCACATAGAGAACATTGATGCTAACAATTCTAGGGTATTCGCAATGTCTATAAGGGATATCAAATTACCTAGCATAAGAAATTGAAGAGAGCTTCTTTAGCCTTTTGTTCTTAACCAAGAAATCCATTTAATCCAAGCAGAAAGTATCATTTTCGTATAGTACACCAGCTTCTTTGCTATGGCCGACTGCTCTATCAAGGTAAGGCTTATACTCTACTATTTTATCTAAGAGATGGATGGGTCTTGGATATGAGCTTTGAAGCTGGCTGTGGTTTATGGATTGGCTGATGGCTGTAGGTGATATAGCAAGCTCCTTTATATCTCAACTTAGGTAATTCAAACTACAGCGTGATCTTGAAGATGTTCCCAAAGACGCCCACTTGACCACAAAGGCGGCGCACGGAGCCGCAAGAGAGAAGCATTAATATATCGGGGCCCCAGGCGCCGTCCTGGATCGAAAATCGCGAAGCGTTCGTATTGAGCCAGCATAGTGCACATGTTTTAGGACAGCCTGAAGCTCGTGGTTGCCGGGCAGACACATATCAGACATTCTCGGCGCTGCATTCGGTACAGTGTTCTGGGGTTGGTGCGAATTTGGATGTTGACAGGAGATGCGAGGACTAGTAATTAGAACCATCATGTAGCTTGAAAATGATCATTTTTTGCCTGGGTCTTTTGGGAATTGAGTGTCTATCACGATTTGATCCGTGGAACTCTGCGCATACATCAACAGGTTGAGTGTTGCCTAACCGAACAAATGCGTCAGCTCATATCCAGAGATGGAAACCTGTTGACTCCTTGGTGACTGATTGCTTTCATTAAAATCCTCCCTCGTTGCGATTATTGAACTAGAAAAATCTTGACGTCCAGGTACCGAAGAAACAAAGAGGGCAAGCTAATCTAGAGCAAGAGAGGTTTACTTCAAAAGGGCGAACATGCATAAATGCAACATAATGCCGAGAAGGTTACTTATGATATATTGCCATTAAGGAGTAGGTCGAACCTTCGGATGCAATTAAATAGTACGTAGCCGAACCAAAGCTCCGCGGCATCTATGCGCAGACCAGGTTCTCGTCAATTGGATTTATTAGAAACCACAAGCTAGGGAATAAAGGCCTGCAGCAGCGACATGGCAACCCCGTTGTCCATCCGTCAGAGTTTGACCAAGGCCATGCATCTTGACTTCAAAGTCATCCGACCTCGGGCAGAGAAGATCGGCAGATGCGGAGATTTTGCTTGACGTTGGGAGGGTTTATGGCCTCCGCCTTGGCGCTGTTGGCGGTGTCGGGACACTTTCAGCTCCACTGGAGACTACCGTGTGGACGTTGGCGAGGAGCTGTCGGCAGTCGGCAGTCGGCATACATCGCAGGAACTCGCTCGCATAGTTGGGCCGACGAAGGTTTCAAGCATCTAATCATCGCCACGGACTCGAGAACGAAGTCGTGCCTTGCCTGCTGACATGCATGAAGGTTATTGGGCAGGCGTCTATCAACTGGCGTGAAAGCGGACCCACGTACGTAGAGAATAAAGTTCAAGACAATGGAAGCTGCCCGCATTGACTGCCAGGCAAAACCAGGGCCCGGCAACTCGACACAATGAATAAGAATGTGGACCCACTCATCCCGGGCGCCACCCACGCCGCTCGGCACGCACAGGCCCTGGCAACTTGGTACCTGGACTACTGGCTGTGCATTCATCAGTGGAGCCCGTACCGCAATGCAACTTGCGCAACCGAGACAAAAGCAAAACCGACAATTCCAGATTCTGTAGCCGTTGCGACTAGCAGCCTCCGAACGAAAAGATGCTTTGTGCTTTCCCCAAGAAGACAACTGAAATTTCCTCGGATTCGTGTGAAACACTGAAGCTACGACAGTGGTGACCCCTGAAACCACTTAGCGATGGAATACAGCAGTGATGTACCCGCGTGGTTGGAGCGCATTCCTCATCACTCTCTCCGCATTGCGTCGGCCAACCTGAAGCGTTCTTACCTCCGGTTGAAAGCGCTCCAGGTGTATATGAGTGAGAAGGGTGAACGTTGGGATGTCATTGCTCTTCAAGACCTTCCCAAAGAGTTTGCCTTCACGCAGACCCCTGGCTTTGATTTATTCTACTGGGCAAATCGTGAAGTAGAAGAAAGCGACAAGCCACCCCCACCATGGGGATCCCGAAAGAAGCCTGATACGACAAAGGTCCAGGAGGATGATGGCACTAAGCCCAAAGAGACTCTGGAGCTTGGCTTATTGGGATTCTATATTGCACAGTATATTTCATCCTTGAATTGGGCCACCAGCAGGCCACTCGATGGTGCAAACAGGGACTTAGTCGCAACGCTTCATCTTACCACTGAGGATGCGATGATCAATATCCACAACATCTATAACCGCGAGAACCAGCTCGACTTGGACGAACTAATCACCTATACTGCGGGGTCTGAGCACATGATTTTCGTGGGCGATTTCAACATTGAGCATCCCGAATCAAAAAAAAAGAAGTCGCAAGTCGCTTATTTTGGGAGGAAAGATGAGGGGCGCGAACATGGTGTGTTTGACACCCAGTGATAAAATCACCTACTCTCGCTCCCTCCCAAGGAAGGACGGTCTCCACTCTTCAACCATCGATCTCATCTTTGTGAGCAAGGCCCTTCTTGATCGTGCCCCGAGTAGAGAGGGGGCTTGCCGGGTCTTGAACGTCAAGGGATTTGAGACTGATCATCGCATCACCGAAACGACTATCAACATCAAGCCCGTTGAGGCGGTTGGCGTCCAGTACCTCTGGAAACTTCCCGACCATGAACAGGTCAGAAAATATATGCGAGAAGCGCTCGAACCGCTGGGATTCCCACCCATCAAGACTCAGCAGAAAGCCGACGAATACACAGTGGCGGTGTGGAAAGCGATGGGATCAGTTATCGAAAGCCAAGCGCAGACCAGGCGACAGAGCTCCCGCCGCCAGCACCAAGCTCTGCGGTCCCCTGAACTCAAGGAGCTGATGGAGAAGGAAGCTCAACTCTCTCTGGAGTATGAGGAGAACGAAAGTCGACAGACCCTCGCGGCTTGGTACAACGTGAGACATCAGATCGGTAAACTACAACAACGCGTGAGCACGGAACGATACCGTCAAACAATGACAGACAACGCGGCCAAGCCGATAAACACGGTCCATAGAGATTTTCGTCAGTCCGCCCGACGGAGCCAGCCCCGCAAACCACCCATCATACCCCCTCTCGAAGTCGACGGCCGTCAAGTTACGAGGTCTGAGGAACAGGCACATTGTTTCGTGCGTAGCATTTGGCCCAATGCTCACCCTGTCAAAAAGGGGCAGCCCCGGTGACGGCGAAAGATACCCAAGCCAGCTCGACTGTCACAGAGGCTTGAACTGGAGTGCTTCCAACGCCTTCGGGATGGAGAGCTCCGAGACACCATCAAGGGTCTCAATACTGGCCGATCTTCTCTCCCAGATGGCATAGGCAATGAGGCTATGATCATATGTATAGAAGAGTGTCTCCCGTACTTGGAGCATCTTTTCAATGCCTGCTTGACCCTGTGTTATCACCCAGCGCATTTCAAGCACGCAATCACCATCATGCTACGCAAGCCCTCGAAGTCGAGTTATACCGCACCAAAGAGTTGGCGGCCAGTGGCGTTACTGTCATGCCTGGGCAAGGTATTTGAAAAGATCATTGCGAATAAAATACGAGATTTGGCAGTAGAGCACAACTTGGTGCCGAAATATCAATATGCGGCCCCAGGCCGAAGCACGACACACGCTCTCCAGTTTCTAGTCAATATCATCTACCGCGGCTGGTCCTTCCCCAAGGTATCTGGCCTGCCGAGATTTGTGCGGCGTAGGGTCGTCAGCCTCCTAGGCTTTGATATCACCGGGGCATACGACCGGATTCCTTGTGAACGGCTTCTCGAAGCGCTGTTGAAGAAGAGAATGCCCTACTGGATTGTCCTGTTCTGTTGGTCCTTTCTCTCGGACCGCACTACCAATCTACGGTTCCCCGGTTACGAGTCGGAGTGCTATGAGATCGATGTCGGCATCCCACAGGGGAGCCCGCTTTCTCCCATCCTCTTTCTGTTGTTCATCGCTGGGCTTCTCGAGTCAAATGAGGGGCTTGCAAATCCCTTCGGCCCTGACGTGGAGTTCTACATCTTTGGGTACGCCGACGATCACTACATCGTCGCCATATCCCCCGACTACAAGACCAATTGTGCCGTGTTTCGGGTCGTGAGTGATGTGATTATGGGATGGGCGAGAGAGAACGACGTCACCTTCAACCCAGCCAAGTATATTGTCATGCATTTTCGAGCGCCGCGCACTCGTGATCTACGTTCCATCGAGCGGATTCTCCGGAAAGAGAATGCGAAAGACTGCAAGGAGCATGGCCTCAAGCAAGCTACGACACCGATGTTGCTTAGGCCCGTGTCCTTCGAATTGCCCAAAATAGAGGGAGTAACACCGGAAGCTCTCGTCACGGAGACGAGGATCCTCGGTGTAATCGTCGACGACGAGCTCACATGGGACCCTCATATCAACACGCTGAAGAGCAAGGTATATACTAAGCTAGGCTACATGAAGCGTATCAGCGGGCCGACGTGGGGGAAGACATTATGGCAGATGAGGCAGCTCTATTTAACCTCAATACGCCCCATCATCGCCTACGGCTGCGGCGCATGGTTCTCTACACCGGGCGAGAACCGGATCAAGTGGCGGCTGACCAAGAATCGAATAGCTCAGCTTGAGAGCTTACAATAACGCTGCCTATTGGTCGTATCTGGAGCCACCAGCGGAACTTCACGTCAAATGTTGCTCACTGAGTTGGGTATACCCAGTCTAGAAGTCTACCTCGGGCAACAGGCCAAGATCTACCGCATGCGGATGATCGATACTCCCGAGTATAAGGAGCTCGAGCGGATTCGTTTGAGGTCACCTCTCGATAGGGTAAAGACTACACGCGACAGGCATCCCTTCCATCTCCTATTCTGTGAGGCTAATGCCTCAATGCGATTGGTAGAGAAGAACGAATTCACAATATTGAAAGCCGAATTCGCAAAATCGAACGGCAAACAAAAGGACTTCTCTCCCAGCCGACAACAGCTCCGGGAAGCCATCAAACGGTTCGTCTCGAGGGACGCGGATGATAGGTCCAAGTCAGAGTGGAAAAGCTACGTTGACGAGCACGAAAAGGGCCTTCGTACCTTCATGGACGGCTGGGTTGATCACCCAGGCTTCCAGTTGGTCAACCCGCAGTGGGATCACAACAACTTCAAGCTGTACAAAGACCTTCGGCGTGCCGAGAGCACGATGCTTTTGCATTGCCGTACCGGCCGCATCGGACTCCGCGATTACCTACACTCCAACCGCAAGATCACCAACGACGAGATCCCTGATGCGCAGTGTCCATGCGGTACTGGCAAGCACACTTCGCTCCATTTATTCCTGGAGTGCCCAAACTTGGACCGTGCAAGGCAGCGCCTGACGGCCGAGGTGCACCAGTATGATCTTTCAGCCCGGCTAGGGATATTGCTGGGGAAACCAAAGGAAGCAGGAATCCTCGCGCGGTGGGCGATTCAAAATTTCGGGATTGAGCAATTCAAGTGCGCGCCCACGCCAGACAAGAAGGGCAATACGAACTACAAACGCAAGCACCACAACGCGCACCACAACGCGCAGCACAAGGCGGAGCACAGGCGTAAGAAACTGAAGACACATCATCAGTGATTACTTGAGGATGGCTTGAAGAGGGGGGAGATGTGAAGGCGTATGGAAAGGGAGGTCTAATCACTATAGCTGTTGGGTACAGTCTGCAAATGTTTTGAATGAACTTGCATTCTTATAGAATTTTCCGGTCCTTTTTCCTCGAGGGTCTAGATTCAGTAGGGGCTTCTGTGTTTTCAAAGAGAGGATCTATGTACTTATATGACTATCTAGTGAGATAAATACAAGCAATTCACTCAGGGGGGGGGCTACGAGGACAGGTGTATGTGTGTACGTTCGTGTGTTTGAGAGAGACAGCGGGCTTGTATTTGACTGGCCTAGCTATCTATCTCCCTTCCTTCCTTCCTCCTCCCCTCCCCAGTTGTGTGTAAGTAGGTTTCTTTCATCGTCCATTTGCCGTATCTCATCTTCTCGTCTTTCTCTTGGTAATCACTAATTCTTAGGAGTTCGGTCAACCCAGGCAACCTCAGCAGCTGTCTTCACGGTGAGTAAGTCCACTCCACACGATATCTTTCATCAAATCTACACGAGACGCAGAAGCTGAGAAATCAGCTTTCCAGGTACTTACTATCCTTCAGTCAAATCTATGCTCTGTACTAAGTTACTGATTTTGGGCAAGCGAAGCAGGCTAGAGGCAACGGCGGTTATGATCGCCACTTTGCAACGAAGCGCACTTTGCCTTGAGGAAAGCCAGCCAACGGCTGTACTTGTGAGTCATCTAAAGATCTTACAATAAAATACCTTATTAACCGAAATACAGTTCGTTGGCAACAATGCTCTCATCGAACTGCTTCTCTTCGAAGCAGTCGGTTCGACCGAGAATGTGACTTCCTAAGTTGAACAGGCTAACTACCTGTTTTACACCTATGGTCTCAAGAGACCCAACCGCCTTCGCGGCACCTACGAGCTTGTGATCGCTCGTACTGACCTTAGGAAGGACTTTAATATTAAGGTCTTGTAGTTGGGTACCCTTTATAATAGGTGCTACAGCTACCGGCTTCTGTTTCTTCTTCCCATTCTATAGGTATGGAATATCCCGGGTTTTAATTACTGAAGATGTAAAGTAACTAATGCTTTTGTAGGTTGTGTGCTTTGACCAAGTGAGTTAGTCATCATTGAAACTTAGATGAGATTGCTGATATATTTATTTCTTTGAGATGCGTAGGTGTGTAAGCGCCTCTTGTCTTTGCGATAGGAAGCTAACTTCGCTGATGACTGATGTCAAGGTTCAGAGTATGTGTGGTTGCTGTGTGCGATATCACCTTATGCTTTCATGGAGTCGTAGATATCTAACCATCAAGTTCAGGACAGATCGGGCGAGAGTAGGTCTTCAAATCTGCTCTTAACAGGCTAGGCGAAGCTAATGTTCAACTTGTTGTCAAGCGCAGGCTCGGTGGGATGTTTGAGTGAGTTAATCTTTTTCCCCCACTGCTTCAATAGCCACATTTCAAATAACTAATCGTTAGAGTTTTTGGCGAGGACTTGAGTGTGTGTAAGTTCTCCACCGTCTCGAAAGCAAAGGTTAACGTACCTAATGGCCAGTGGAGCGATGAAGGCAGCGATGTGCGAGTAAGCTTTCTTCCTTTGCTTTAATGACCATAATTTGGATAGCTAATCGTCAGAGTTCTGACAAGAAGTCGATTGATCCGACTGAGTGAGTTTTTACTGCTTCGAAGGCAAAGCTTGATGTAGCTAATCGTCAATGGAGCGGCGAAGGTAGCGATGACTGGGTGAGTTTTCGTGCTTTGCTTTAATGGCTATAGTTTTGATAGCTAACCGGTGGAGTTCTGGCAAGGAGTCGACTAATCTGACTGAGTAAGTTTTTCACTGCTTCGAAGGCAAAGCTTGATGTAGCTGATGTTCAGTGGAGCGACGAAGGCAGCGATTTGCGAGTGAGTTTCCACACCCTAACACCAAACCCAAATGAAGCCAACCGTTTATGTGTGGCAAGAATAGGCAGATTGTCGATGTGAGTATTAATTGCCACTCTATTTAGGTATCACCAGTGCTCATATCTAGACTTTCGCAAGTGCAGATGGACTTGAGCTGTGCGGTTCATTCAGGTATGTTCGCAGCGGTACGCGCCGTATCCTCCTGCCAAGGTATTACTACCTGGTATACGCTCTCTCTAACCCGTGCGAGCCGAATTGCTAACTATTCCATGGTGAAAGGACCAGGCCAGAGATGGCGGTCTTTAAATAGATGAAAAGCAACATCTTAAGGTTCATAAAAGGAGTCATGCCGACGAAAGAGTCATCGCCGGGCATAGCCTTTGAGGTTAAACCTTATATACGGCTCGGCAGAGCTATTGTTGGTACTAAACCTCGTATACGGCCGGGCAAAAAGGCTGAAGTTTAATGTGTTGTGATACTGGGTATGGTGTCAAGTTGTTAAATTCTTGGTGTTTGGGAATTTCCCCTTTTTTTTTTCAGCAGCTGCATAGCTCTCTCACTTACTATTGAATATGATACCCCTATATACGAGGAAAACCTCGGTTCCAAATCACCGCATGTGAGGATAATGGTTCTGGTCGTTTAGGGTGTGGCTAACCGGGCAATCGTGGGCGGGCAATAAAGTTCTGGCGGGCTGAGTCACACCGGATGCGGGTGTGACACAAAGCCAAGAGAGCAGGGCGAAATGAGTATTAATACAGGCCTTTCCCCCCCAGAAGTCTTCCTCCACTCCACTTGACCTCATTCCATTGTACCAATCGGTCTGTGTCCTAAATCGATCCACATCAACTCACCACCATGGACCCAACATCTCCCTTTCAGCAGCTGCCGGGCGAAATTCGCCAGCAGATATACCTCGCGTACTTTTCCACCCCTGACAACACATACGTCTTTGATTTCCCTTCCAAAAAGCTCCGCAAATCCGACAACAGTCCGATTGACATCTCCCTGGTTGCTACCTGCAGAGCTATTGCGAAAGAGACCAGAGGGATGGCCTTTCGTCTCAATACTATCAAGTTCAATACCACTTACTCCGACGAGCTCAGGATACAAGCTGGGCGCTTTCACATGTTCCTTTCCGAACGCCGTTTGGCACTGGAATCCGCCTTTGACTTTTGCGTGACTTCCATGGACCCTGCGAAGTTAGGAGATGTCGTTAACCGACACCCGATTCTGGTACCAACCATTGAAGAGATAAAAACGAACGGGATCAATCCCCACAGTGGACACTGGGCTGATGTAAGTCTGGTTTGCTTCTCTCTCACACTTGTTACAGACGAATTCCTCGGACAAGGTTCCATCTCGAGTCTACTTTGCCAGTCTCGATGCTCTACGCGCCCATCTGGCATCTCTGCCCCCTGATGAATTGTCGCCTCAAGCTAGCAAGAACCCTCCACGCGACGATGAATATACGTGCAAACTTGTCAACAAGCCTCAACGCCATGATAGACAACGCACCGAGAAGCTCGTTGGTTTCGAAATAAATCCGTGGGATATCCCGCTTGAATATGAATTGGACGACGACATGCTGGAAGACGCAGCCTGGGTACGGCTCCCGACCCACCCCGACAAGAGATACCATGTCTACGAGCGATGTCGTCACATTGATAATGGGAAATATCGCTTTTCCGCTGCAGCTACTGCTATCTATTTCCTTCGCCGCATTATGCCGGAGACCCGCTGCTTGGTTCGAAATATCATGATTGATGAAGACTATCGATCCGTAGCGTTCCCTGAGTGTCATGCTCTCGGGCTAATCCCATTCTGCCAGGAAAACCCATCCCTGCGCATCATACGACGTGCCAGTCTATGGGGCAACTTATTTCTATCGGATATTCGTGAACTTCACTGGCAACGGTACATTCATGGGATATTCAACTGTCGTCTTCGTGACATAACCTGGGACGCTGACGAGTTACCGCTCGAGGATATCATCCAAGTAGTAGCAGCTTGGATGTCAGAGGCCGGTATTCTCACCTCCATGGGCATGCCAGTCGGCCAGTTTACGCTTTCTATGGATGGCGATCCATTTCCTGAGGAAGCGTCTGAAATATTCAGGAAAGAGCTCCAAGAAGCCGCTGTTTTACAGGAAACTGTGTGCAAGGCTCCAAGGTGGGGTGGTCGCTGGTGCTCCTACGTACAGAGGATAATGGATCATTTTCTTTTTGACGATTTCCCACGGCTGCTGGCGGATTTATCAAACAATCGGGAATCTGGCATAATACAATGCAACTTTGACCCTGGAACCTCTGCTGGGTCATCGGATGAGATATTATCAACCCATCCAGAGTGGAATTGGCAGGAGTGGGAGTACCACTTGTGGGATCACTTCGAGGATAGGGAGAGCGCACCGCTACCGGGTTTTGATCAGATGGCCTTACACAATAATATGAGTGAAAGCTACTGTCAGAAGTATCCGAATGGGCCTCCCTGGGACACCGACGGTGACTTACCTGACTGGGATAATGATGTGACACGGATTGTATCCGACATTCCCGCCTATTACGGACAACAGGACGACGGTACGGAAGAGGCCGACGCTCATGAGGCAGATGTTTAGGGATTTCTGCCTGATGAGTTGGCCCAACCTCCCCTGGCATCAGGTGTGCCGTTGTTTAGACACGAGCCACTAACTATGACAAAGGCCGTTGAGGCGTTGTCACGGTGGATGTAACTGAAATGAAGCCCGGTCAGCTCAAGGCTCATCCCTTCCCGCCATATTGGGGTTTGGCTTACCGAGTTTCTCCGCTCAACGCAGAGTGACATTCAGGTCTCACCAATGCAAGAGGATGGGCCACAGGGGATTGGAAGGATAATGGGAAAACACGGCCAGTCCCGCTTCTCGGCTCCAGATGTTGAGTCTGGGGATGGAATCTAGCCCCGGCTTGAGGAGAATCACGGCCGGCTTCGGACATCCAATCAAACTCGGATTCTGTGAAAGGATCGTCATGGAGATCAAGATCCTCAATCAGGTCGGATACGGCGTCCTCGTTCCCATCGAAGCTCGGAAACTCATCAACGAGCGAAACTCCGGCGCCTAATGACACATCATGTAAGAGGCAATCTTTTCCCGTGATGCCGGCCAACGCAATTACTTACGGCTTACAAAGTGTTCGTTCTCTTCACCATCGTCGGCAGGGAGGTCGTCATCTAGCCAGCCATAGTCCACATCGCATTCATCGCACGTACTGAAGCCGTGCTGAATACAGATGATCCGGCCGTTGTACATCTCCCTGAACTTGCCGTAGTCGCGACCAGGGGGGAGAGAGGCGCAGGCCTCGCGGCCGTCGTAGGCAACGAGGGTATTGGCAGTGTTCAACATGATTGAGGAAGAATTATCTGCGAGGTCTGATATCTTGGGCAGTATGAAGCAAATTCGGGGGCCGCTAGAGACGGGGCGTGATGGATGATGCAAACGGCTAGAAGCTTGGTTTGTGACGATGGGATAGAAAGTGTTGGGCATGAGACTTTAAATGCTTTTTCCAACTTCTCAGCGCGTTTGTTTGGACGCATTGATTGGTTTGCCACCTGCTTTCAGCTCGCCAGGACGAAGGTGAGGGTGTTTCAATTTCAGCAGCATTATGCAGGAGCATGCTTTTTTTTACGAGTCTAGACACATACATTCCAGTGTGGCAATCAACATCCTGGCGCAATAGACGGAGAGGTCAGAGGCTGCCACAAGAAAGCCTTTTGATCATTCGTCTTAATGTAAGACAACTCAGCCGGGTCTAGAGCGATCTCTCTCGTCTTGACGATAGACAGAGAGGTAAGGTCCATACAGATTGGCCGTCGCAGGGGGCGATGGCTGAGCTGAGCCTAGACTCAGCCACAGGTGATATGTGAACAAAAGAAAGGTGACGAACGGATAAGGAAGCTCTGTTGCCAATCAAGCTAATACTCCCCTTCCCTCGTCCAAAACATCGCCATACGCTCTAGCTGAATTCGGTTTCGATGGACCTTGCACACGATACACTTTACCTCATCCTCCAATCGTGACTAGGCGACTCCTTACAGTCAGCATGGTATCGTCTTTCCAATAATGCCATGATCCCGCTCCAAATTGTGCTGGCCGTGAGCCAATACAACCTCGGACCACCTGGTTATCTAAGACAAGGGTTGTCGCAGAGCTTCTTCATAAAACGACCCTCCTCAATCAGCCTCGTATCTGCCTGTCTTAGCGAGATCGCCATGCCGGTGCTATCATATACGGCAGATCCTCTTCGCACACGCCGGCATTCACCGCCCAATACTGAGTGTACGAAGCGATTTTATTCTCTTTTGCAAGCAGCTTCCCAGAGATATACTAGGAGCACCATTGATTTATGCCCATGTGAAACTGTATCACCTTCGTTCCGCTAAGGCACCATGCTTGTAACTCACAATGGGGAATGATTCGATAGATTCTAGCCAACAAGTAATATCAAAGTGGGTTAGTATTTGACATGCTGTAAGACAACCCCGCTTGTTTGTGGATTAATTCTCGCCCCTCGACAAAGGCGTGTGCCGCTTGCCGGCTCATCCACCTCTTTCTCCCCCCACGTTTATCCGCGCGATCGTTCAACAGTCCATCGACATACCCACCTGCATACTGATCAATTGAAATCACATTTACCGGTGCAATGGCGGACAAGGCGCTACTGAGCAGCCAATTGGGCTCGCCGTCGACAGCACTTCCGCGGCACCGAAATCGGCCTCTGGCACACATCGCAAGAGGTATTGCAGTTCTCTCCATGCTGCTGCTCTCTTTCCAAATCTTCCACCACCTGTCAACCCGTAATTTTCGCAATGATGGGCATTGTATGCGACCTGAGACCGAGACGGGGACCCTCGTAGTACAGAGTCTCTCGCGCTGTCCCGCTCAAAATAAGGTCTCTCCTGTGGCCAGGCCTGATATCACCGAAAAGAACGTGAACCAGTTGTTCAAGTCCGATTCGTTCCGAGATTTGAGCGTCCAACGACTGAGTGGCGCGATTCAGGTGCCAACTGAGACGTTCGAGGATTTGGGTCGGCTCGGGGAGGACAAGCGCTGGGATGTCTTCTACAGCTTTGAGAAATACCTGAGGAAAACATTTCCCTTACTGTAAGTTTCATTTCATACATCAACTTACCACTGGACTTTCGACGCACTGATACTCATAACTTGCCAGTCACGAAAAGCTCCACCTTGAACTCGTCAACGAGCATGGCCTTCTCTACACCTGGCAAGGTAGCGACGAACAGCTGAAGCCGATTCTGCTCATGGCCCATCAAGATGTGAGTGGCTTCAGGTACTTGATGATGTGGTATTTGATGCTAATGTGCCACCACAGACCGTTCCTGTGGCCGCCGACACGCTCTCGGAATGGAAGTATCCCCCTTACTCAGGCCACTTCGATGGTCAGTTCATCTACGGTCGGGGAAGCCAGGACTGCAAGAACAATCTGATTGCAATTCTCTCGAGCATCACTTCTCTCCTAGACCAAGACTTTGTGCCCCGGCGAACCGTTGTTCTTTCATTCGGCTTTGACGAGGAAACCAGCGGTTTTCAGTACGGCGCAGCCCGGCTCTCCAAAAGAATCACCGATATTTGGGGTCCGGACTCCTTCTCAATCATTGTCGATGAGGGTCAAACACTCATCGTAGATCGCTTTGGCCGTAGCTTTGGAATCCCCCAGGTCTCAGAAAGAGGCTACTTCGATCTTGAAGTCACAGTCCACATTCCAGGCGGGCACAGCAGCATCCCGCCGGCCCATACTTCAATCGGCATTCTTGCTCAGGCCGTCACGACGCTTGAAAACGCTGCCGAGGCAAACTTCCCGCTTGAGCTCAGGACTGACAACCCTTTCTACACCCTCCTGCAGTGCGCAGCAGAAGATCCATCGACCGAGATGCCCAATGAGCTTCGCGACGCGATCGGCGACCCCCAGGGCACTTCGCAGATTGTCAAGCTCCTGTCCCATGATCCCATCATCAAGAGCCTCTTCCACACCACGCAGGCCGTAACTATCTTCCAGGGTGGCAATAAGGCCAACGCACTGCCAGCATTCGCCAATGGCCTGATCAACTACCGCGTCTCCAGCACGGAAACTGTCGGACAGGTCCGCGAGAAGCTGATCAACACGCTGAAGCCTGTGGCAGATAAGTTTGGCCTCAAGTTTACGGCCGGGCCCAAGCCTGGGGTCGGAGAGCCGCCAGCCGAGGTTCCCGAGTACACGCTGGCGCTGTCCTGGAACAATGCAGCCCTGGAGTCTTCACCGGTGACGTCCACGGACTCGCCCACCTGGTCCGCTCTGTCCGGCGTGATCAAGCACGTTTTCGACGAACCGGTTGATGGGGGGGACGTCACCGTGGCACCCATGCAAATCATCGGCAACACAGACACGCGGTATTATTGGGATCTCAGCCCCCAAATCTACAGGTTCGGGCCGGGCAGGGACCGACACAATGACGGCCCGGGCGGGATTCATGATGTGAATGAGCATGTAAGTCTCCGGCATATTCCCGCCTTGATCCGTTTCTCATACTGATGAAAACTCTTTTACGCAGGTGCCGATTGAAGTTCACCTTGAAGCTATTCTGTTTTTCCACGAGTTCATTCGTGTTTTTGATGAAGCGGACCTGGAGGAGGATAGGCAGAACGCGTCCCATTCGGTTAATCGCCGCATTTCCAATGACGGGATTGCCAGGAATCGTATCCCTGCTTTATAGACATGCCTGGTTAAATTAACTCGTATACCGAGTCCCATGGTACTTTAGCGTCGTCGTGTTTACAGTGACATGTTGTATTTCGCGAATTTGGAACTCTACCAAGCTGCCATCACAGTCGAGTCAATCAGCCTAGTCCCTATCCTTTGGGCTTTTGAGGAGGTCCAAGGTACATCTAGGAAAAGGACTTTGAAGTTGACAAAGAGCGCCCAATCGAATCACCACCATTCCCAATATATGTCTATTATAACCCCATCGCGAAATTTATTGAGTGGATACATCGCCAGATCCCAAGGGCACTCATTGCCAATGATGAAATAGGAGCATCGCATTGTCGGCCGGACAGCGAGATTCCCCAATCACGCTGGGCAGATAGCAAAAGTGCAGATCACGACCGAAGGGTCCGTTTCAAGGTCCGCCCGGCAGATGAGGGGCTTGCAGGGCGAGGTTGCAGTGAAGCCACGTCTTACGATTTAAGATTAGCCAAGTACAACTTCCTTCCAGCATCATCGCCCACAGCCGCATTTGACGTATATCCAGCAGCATGGCAGACGATACCTACAACCAGGTCGTATACATGGGGAAGCCGAAGCCCGGTGGTCTGCCCGGCCTTGAGACAGGTGTCCTGAAGACGACCCAGCCAGACTTATATCGCCTTCTGGAGGCGCTGATGGAATCCTCCAAGGCCACGGCTGCCCAGGCAAGGGAGATACTCGTTTCCATAGACGATCGGAAAACCATCCCGACGCCTGCGGGTCAAGAGATCGGCCAGATAAGCTCCGTAAGACGGCAGGCCAGGGAGCTCAAGAAAATGGTGGAGAGCCTGAGTAATGACAGTGAAGCATATATCAAGGCGTACATTATGTCCCTTGTTCGGCCCGGGTCGCCGGAGGAGAAGATGCTCTCTCATTTCACGAGAGATGTAAGGGATATCATTCAACATGTGCTCGATAGCGCCTGCGACGATGTCGGCGTACTCCGAGAAGTGTTGGAAATGTGCTATGAAGAATGTCTCAACGGTCGTTTACATCCGGACAGCTACTTCATTCCATTGTCTGAGGCCTGTCTTGTAACTCCTTACGATCCTCATTTCGAGAGCGAGGCCTACTACGACCGTGAAGACCGTTTGCTTCATGACGAAGCCTACTCCAAGGCTTACGGCGAGAGAAGTCCCCGAAGATTGGACAACCAGAGAAAAGAACAAGAGAAGACTGCCGAGCAGTGGGTTCGATTTTGGGTTGAAGCACTTAATAAATGCTACGGTGGGCCAACTATCTTCTATCCTCCAGCAAGTCGCCATCCTGGATGTCAGCTTGCAGATGTCCCACGGTATTTGTTCAGAGCGTTCGACATTGAAAGCTCGTGTACGCTCAATGGAGACATCGTGGCCTCTATGGAGACCAAGTATCCCCATGCGGGATCTTGGCGCGACAGAATCGACCTTCTCTCCCTACAGGACGAAGAAGCAGCCTCGATGCTGTTCAAACATTTGAGAAATATCCACTTTGGAGCCGATGAGTCGGATAATCTTGTATCGTGGAGCAGCTCCCTACTTTTCGCTATTCAGTGCGCGATATGGAGATGCTACGGACGTAGGCCTCGCAAGAGCCGCTGGCAAACACCTTACGAGGTGAAGATATGCGCAATTGATACGACAAAATTTCCTCGTGGGCAGTTTGCACATAGCAAATCTTTGCTTCACGCTTATCGCGGCATTGCTAAACGCGACAAAGAAATGGAGAGCTTTTTCAATCATCGGCTTGACAATGATGATTACGATAATGGAGAATATCTGTCTCAAGGAGCGTTGCACCATGGCGGACGATCTTGTGTAATGTCTCTTTCTCAGCTAATTCAAGCAGGGTTGTATAACCTATACCCGGAGTTCGATGATGCCGTAGCAAGAAAGACATGCTCCGGCCATGTGCGAGAGCTTCGGAACAACACATGGTCTGGCGAGTATACAACAAGGCGGCTGGAGATGCAACAAGCGTTGAAAATTGCTCAGAAGTGTTTTAAGAACTTTGAAGCATCCGATATAGCATTGGTTCTATTATTATTCAAAAGACGAAAGCCCCGGAAGAGAATATCGCAAGGTACGTTTTAGTCTTCATAATTCGTGGGTCTATGATCCTAAGACTTTCCATTCTAGATCTGCACGATTACCGTCCAGCAGAGGTCAAACGCTACATGGACGCCCTTCATTCAATGCTGCCAAGCCCACGTAAAGGGAGGTTTCAGTACTTTCGCCATGATCAACTTCCACCAGAGCGTATTCTAGAGGACCTTCTAGAGATATCTTGACCAAGTACTTCTTAAAGAGAATAGAATCCTGCTATTTATTGGGACTCTGATTCACCGTTACGACTATCAATGATTGTTATTAAATGATATTGGCCATCTTTCATTCAAATCAATCAACTAAGCAAGACATTCTACCATAATTTCTCAGCCCAGTAGATCTCTTGTAAACCTTTTTTTTCTTGCAATTTAGCCCCTCACAGTAACTAGCAGTCCGCCACCTCCACATATGATCCCGACAACAATCTACCTACCCAGATTGCGCTCTTCCAATGTAATACTGTCGAGTCGCTCTCGGCCTGGTTCTTTCCCCGGCCAAAAGGAACGCGGTGTGCTTGGACGCCACGACATAGCCCCCCGAATACTTGTACCCCAGCCTTTGACACACCGAAGCCAGATCACATGTCGATGTTCGGTTTCGCCTTCGTACTTGAAAGGCCATAGGGAAATCACTACTGCAATGACTCCTGAGAAGATGGTAAGAAGGCTGATACCCAAAACGGCATATTAGCGAACACAAGTTGACGACGGAGTGGGACATCAAGCTGGATAGGACGTACATGGCAATAAAATACGCTCCGGCCATAACAGTGGATAAGTCGCAAACGCCATTTTCGAGATCGGGATCGCAGGTGAAGCTTGTTAGAGTGATCAGGAGTGGTAGATTGACCGCGATGATGGAGATGAAGAACATGTCCAGGACACCGGTAACCCACGTCCATCGTGGCCGGCAGGCTATCGCTCCGATGATGGAGACGATCGTCCAACCGCAAAATCCACCAGTCTAGAGGGATGGGTAAATCACGGAGTTAGCCAAGGGGCACTAGATTAATAACATGGAAATGAATGGGGTCCGCGGGGCAGTACCGTGATCAACAAGACTGTGATGGAATGAATCTGGTCGTCGAACCCGAGACCACCGAAACTTTGAGACAACTGATTTTCCAAGAGAGCCCCCATGATTATTCCCACGACCAAAGTCAAGATGCAAATTAACTTCACGTAACCCAAAATGAGGGCCATAAACCGATGTCCACTCATTGTACCGACAGGTCAAGATAGCGATAGAAGTTGTTTTCAAATCAGCAAGAAAGGACGTGAGCCGAGATGGTGTAACGAAAGGATAAGGCTGCTTTGGGAGGGAGAACTGCTGCTTTAATACCAAGAATCAAGGTACTAGTGTCTCTGTTGCGAAGGTTAAATGAGAAACCTTTGTAAACTGGTGAGCGCCAGGTGCAAACCCCGAGAGACTAATGGCATTTGAAATCTGAAAGACTCGATATCATGGCGAATTATCTAACTTGTTTCCCATCGAATCCAAAGTCAAATCATCATATACTTTTACAAGAGTTGCCCCTGGTTCCTCGGGCTGAGGTAAGAATAGTTTGACATCAGATGATCAACTGTGCCTAAAGTTAATATTAGTTGATATTTTCTCTTCCCTCACTTGGTGTAGACTACTCTTCCAGGAACGGCCCATTGTCGCCCGACGCCCTGTCGTACTAAAATCATAAGGTCGATAATGAAAGCATTCTCAACACATGTGATGGATAAACATGTTGGCATGGCAGTGCTATAGCGGGATCTCACACAACAATTTTAACAGCAAGGCAAGGCTCCAAAAGGCAAGAAGAAACATTAGGGCAAGCTTCGTAGAAAGCAGCAACAAAGTTAATTTCCTTTTCCGCACCAACCCGTGCCCACGTAGAGGAGCAAAAAGATGAGATGGTCACTACCAGGATCGAACTGGCGACGTCCGCATTACTAGACACATATGATCCATGTATTAGTACGGCACTCTAACCAACTGAGTTAAGCGACCTCATTGGTTGGAAGCAATGTTGGAGAAAACTGTCCTAAGCATCTCGGGGTTCCCAGAAGAGTCACTGCGGGATCGAATCATTCCTACCAGGCATTCATAATCATAGGTGAAGGAGCAGTTTTTCATTTAATTCATCTAAATCCAGCATCTATATACGTCCCGTTATTTCTTACTTGTTTATTATAAGAGGCTATTGTACTTTGTGTCGATGCCCCCGGTCACAATTGTCTTGTGCACCAAGTAGTCGTCGCAGCCGTATTTGCTTCCCTCACGACCAAAGCCGGAGTGCTTAACACCGCCAAATCTGCGAGAAAATAATTAGTTACGGGCGTCACAAAAGGTAAGGGAAGCATAGAATGTGGGGTTCAACACTTACGGAGCACCGTGGTCGGCAATGACGCCAGTATTAACTGCCACCATACCAAACTCCAGCCTTTCAGTGACACGGTGGTAGCGATTGAGATCAGTGGTCATGAGGTATGAAGCTAGACCAACCTCAACACTGTTGGCCCTCTTGATCACCTCGTCTTCGGTCTTGAACTTGGTAATGGCAGCCAAGGGACCAAATGTTTCCTCGCTGGAGACGACCATGTTGTCGTCAACATCGCCCAGGACAGTCAGCTCATAGAAGTTATTTCCGAGGTTGGGCAGGCGGTTGCCACCAAGAAGGACCTTGGCCTTCTTGGACACGGCATCCTGAACATGCTCCTCGACCTTGGCCACACTGGTGGTCAACGGACCGTGCGTGACGTTGGGGTCGGTCCCGGGACCTACACGGAAGCCCTTGACACCCTCGACAAACTGCTTGGCGAACTCATCGTAAATTCCCTCCTGGACGTAAATCCTGTTGGCACAAACACAGGTTTGGCCGGTGACCTTGAATTTGGCGACAAGAGCGCTCTGCACGGCCGTCTTGATGTCTGCATCGTCGAAAACGATGAAGGGGGCGTTGCCCCCCAGCTCGAGACTGAGTTTCTTGAGCGTGCTGGCAGACTGCTTCATCAGCAGCTTGCCAACTCTGGTAGATCCAGTGAAGGAAATTTTCTTGATGACGTCCGACTCGCACATTGCGAGTCCCAGCTTGGGGGTATTCTTCAGAGAAGTGACGATGTTCAAGACACCCTTTGGCAGACCTGCGCGCTCACCCAGAAGAGCCAGAGTGTTGGAGGAAAATGGAGTGAGACCGTCGGACTTGGCGACAACAGTGCATCCGGCGGCCAGGGCTGCGGCGATCTTGCGAGCACCCATAGCCATAGGGAAGTTCCATGGGAGAATGAGACCACATACGCCAATTGGCTGCTTCAGGATTGTGGTTCTGGAAGTAGGGTTGCTGTGAGGCACGACATCGCCGTACAGGCGAGGCGCCTCCTCGGCAAACCACTCGAAGAATCCAGCAGTGAAGACGGCCTCGCCCTCGGCGTCAGGCTTGGCTTTGCCATTTTCTGCAGTTATAATTGCTCCAATGTCTACCTTGCTAGCGGTGATCAGGTCAAACCATTTACGCAGGATGCGCGCCCGGGCGCGACCGCTCTGAGCTCGCCACAGGGGGAATGCTGCTTCTGCGGCGGCGATGGCGTCGTTGAGGTCGTCAAGGTTTGATTCCGGGCACGAGCCAAGCACCTCGTCCGTGGCGGGGTTCCGGACCTCGAATGTCTCTCCTGACTTTGATGAGACCCATTCACCGTTGATGTACGCCTTCTCGATCAGAAGCGAGGGATCCTGAAGAGAAGAAGCGAGCGGAGCCATGGCGGATGATTGTGAATTACTAGCCTGGTGTATTGATGATGTTCTTTTTCCTCTCTCTTGCTGAGTTGATGAGCAGGTGAGTGAGGAGGCAAACAGCGGGGGATTGGGGAAGTAGGAATCAAGGTTCTGGATCGCTGGCACACCTCATTGCCATTGCCTGCATGATACTAAATACGTAGCAGGGTCGCTCATCACATTGGCAACGAAATCCATGAGTTCCGGGGGTAGATGCTACATCACGTATTCTCTCCCCACCCGATTCCGCGCACTAACCGTCAAACAATGCCGGCAACAGGTAATTTTTCGCTGCCTAACGGACGGATCGCGTCTTCGATACACCCCCTCCCGGCTCGGTTCTACCCCGCCCGGCTGACTGAATAAGTGAACTGATCTGGTGCGTCTGGATTCCGGTGAGGGCTAGTTAATTCACTAGGCAAGTGGATGGATGGATGGATCATGGGCATGGACGCTGATCAGTCTACAGATCACCTCAAAAGGCAGACAGAGAGCAGTGCGGTGTGTGAAATGCGAAGAAGAGTCGCTCTCTATTGGGGCCAGACAAGCAGGCCTAAATCGCGCTGGTGAGACAGTATGGCATGACTAGATCATATATGTGTAGAGATAGCCTGGATGACATAATTGATAGCCTTTTAATATGATAGATAGCATGTTGAAGTGAAAGCCAGTCGCCAAAGCACAAAGAGCCCCCGATAATCGGAAGATCCTCCATGTAGAGAGGCAAGGAATGTGGCTTCAGACTGACTTCAGATTTGGTGCGATTACCCCATGGTAGGTATTTTGGGGAATAATTAACGGGCAGGGATCGGAACTGGAGGCGAGGAACGGGCTCGGGATCCGATTCCGGACAGCTTGAGCTTTGGTCGTGAGATGACCTCGTAGGCAAGAATGTGGGATTTACCTTACATAACAGCCCCAAGGCAATGTTGCGACTCAGCCATCTGGATATAGTCGTCCTTATTCTTATTTCTATAATCTTTTCACTCTCCGCTTGTCAATCCCTCGCCATGCTCGTCGGCCAGGATCTAACCGTCCAGCTGTACAGGCGGCCAGCGAACCAAAACATCAGGGTACATTAGTTCACTTACCCTGCAGCTTCACTGACATCCGGAAAGAATCAATCTGTGTGAAAGGTAACGCAAGCATAACTTTATTCTTCTCTTTAATAGAGACGTCCAGGGAAGGCTCCCAAATTGATTTCTGTGATTGAGATAAAGGCAAGGCTCAGCCAAGCCACTGCCAAGTTGACTTCAAATTTGGTGGCGGCGTGTCAATTCTCTCACAAGAATAACGTGGTTCAATTGCAATATTTCATTGGCTTGATAAGTTCCTCGATTGTCGTCATCATCGCACAGCCCAGTCCAAGTGACCTTCGCCAAGAATTGGAGCCCTCATGAACTGCATTTCCCTCTCAGCCCTCGTTCATGATCCTATTGAGTCATGCTGAGCAGAATCATGATCACAGCTGCTCGGTCGGGATTGAGAATTGCGAAGTGAGACAATGTCTTCCAGAGCCCGCATTAGCTTTGCGACAAGTCTGAATTGACAGAAAGTGCAATTGGGCAGCGACAATACGAGAGACGGTGAGGCGTAATTCAATTCATTCAAACAATAATAATCTGCGTTGCATCCATCGATTCACTGTTGCGGTGGAGCCGTTGTGGAAATTTTGCCTTGACGTCAATAGGTACTTACGCTAAATTGCTCCCTGAAGACTGAAACCTGCTTCCGTCAATCTTCTCTTTCACGGGGTGCAGCCCAACTGCGCAACACTGCTTGCCAGAACCGGCTCGAGAAAATGGCCGAAGATCTTGACACGTCCAAGATCACGCATTGGCGTTCGATCGTCACGCTCATCGTGTTCGTCCTGACCAGTGAGTTGCGCAGAATGACCAAGAGCATGGAGATGCAGGTGCTAAGCGGGCAATTTGGCAGACATCAATGTGCTTTTCCCTTTCCACATACCGATTCTCGTCCCCAAATCAATCTATTACGCTTGTCTGGACTGTCTCAGCTCGTTGAGAATTATCCCCCGTCGATATGAGTCCCCAGCAGATGGCGGCAAGGCGTATGTGCGACTGTGGTTCCCGATGAACCTGATCACGGCGCCTTTGATAGCAGATCTGTTTCTGCTGGCCATTTTGGCGATAGGCCGAAAAGAAGTCCACGACGGCACTATTGGCACTGCGAACATTTCTCCGCTTGACATTATGATCTTTTTCATCACGCTGGCCTACATCGCCATCTCTATCGATGCATCGGGCCTCATCAGATACCTCGCACTCAAGGTTCTCCAACGCGCAGGAAAGGCTGGCCACCGCCTCTTCTTTTTTCTGTACGCCTTTTTCTTTTTGCTGAGCGGATGTGTTGGCAACGACCCTATCATTCTATCTGGGACACCTTTCTTGGCGTACATGACCCGTGCTTCAAGCAATATTGCAAACCCGAGAGCATGGATTTTCACACAGTTCGCCATGGCCAACATCGCTTCCGCTATCCTTGTGTCATCTAACCCCACTAACCTTGTTCTGGCCGGGGCCTTTGAGATCAAATTCATCAATTATACGGCGAACATGATCGTCCCCGTTGTTATCACTGCGGTCGCCCTGTTCCCCTTTCTTCTCTATGTCGTGTTCCGAGGTGAGGGACTCATTCCCAAGACTATCGACATCCATGAACTTCCTCTTGAAGAAAGAGAGCAGAAGCCGGTTAATCCCAATATTCCAAACTCCCGAGGCTCTAGTGGAGAAGGAGATGTCGCAGAGGAAAAGATTCTCCCACTGGCGGAGATTATGAATCCGTTTCTTGACAAGCCGGGCGCCATCTTTGGAAGTCTTCTGATGGCGGTGACTCTGATTACCCTTCTTACAATCAACGCCGTCATGGGAGGGCACGGCCAGTTGCATGTGTTTTGGATTACCCTTCCCGCTGCAGTCGTCATGCTCTGTTGGGACCTTGCCTTTGGGTGGTTCAAACGGGAAGAAACACGGAAAATCGCACGTAACGGCCAGAATCATCTGGAAATGCTAAGCGGTGATGGGGATATTGAGTCCAGTGCCAATACCAGAGCGATATCTCCACAAGCTAATACTACCACAGGCCATGGTACGCATTCTGATGTTCACAATTGTCCTAGAATAGTGAGAATGGTTCGCCAAGTAAGATCAAGCTAACCGAAACCTCAACAGAAATTTCCGAGGCAGCCACTACCCAAAGGACAAACCCAGAGATTCAGCAGCATGCCGACAACGAGAAACCACCGCCAGTACAACCTTCACACAAAGATCCCAAGAATACTCTGAGCGCAAAAGAGCCACGAAACTCATCCACCAGTACCTGCCAAGTGAACTCGTCAAACCATGCGACCCTTGTGTCCTTGATCAGAGACAGCTGGGTCTGGCTGCGAGAGACCTTCCCAAACGCAACCACGGTCCTCATGCTTCTGCCGCTGCCGCTGGTACCATTTGCCTTTGCCATGTTCGTGCTTGTGCAGGCCCTAGTTACCAAGGGCTGGGTGCCCGTCTTTGCGTACGGGTGGGACCATTGGGTAGAAAAGACAGGGACAGTGGGCGCCATTGGTGGCATGGGGTTCCTCTCTGTCATTCTATGCAACGTAAGTTTTCCCACTTCCACCTTTGAGGCATCCTCCGGCTGACATAACCGGAAGTTTGCTGGCACAAACATCGGGACTACGATTCTGCTTTCCCGCGTGATCCAAGCGTGGCAAGAAATACATCGCCAGAATGGTGTCGCCATAAGCGATCGCACATTCTGGGCCACCGTCTACGGAATGGCATTGGGTGTCAACTACGGAGCATTCAGCACCGCCTTCAGTGCCTCTTTGGCTGGGCTGCTCTGGCGCGACATTCTCATGAAGAAGCATATCAAGGTTGGGAACCTCGAGTTTGCACGGATCAATATCCCAATCATTGCATTCACGATGGTGGTTGGCAGTGCTGTCCTTATCGGGCAAATCTACATTACAAGAAAAACTACTCCCTACTCATTATAACCAATGTGTGTGATGAGGAGGTCAATATTTGGCGACTTTTTAGAGGGCTTTTTGGCACGATTGATGAGATACGAATGAAACGGCTCTGATAAAAGGTCCTTTATAAATAGACACTGATAGATCCTCTAATGATTACGTTTCGCATCAGATCTCCTCGAGGAAATTTCTATATTGAAGCTTTTTGCTTTGTATGCTTGATGAGGAACATTCGGGAGATGCTCCAAATCTTGCTTCTCCCGAGCCTTGGAGAATATGGGCCGGGGCTTAGTGCCGTCCAGAAATCGTTAAACTCTTGTGTTGATCTCGCCTAGTTTTCCTAATATTTCGTTATTTATTGATATGCTCGAAGTTCACACCATTACCAATTCAGGCAATATTTCCCCCCTTCGCTTTTCTCACATCACATTTACGTTTCACTGAATGCATCTCCACCTCCTCAAGGCCGATGGGGACGCAAATGTTGCGCCAAGTCGACCCTGGCGACGAGGTCAGTAAACGGCATCTAAATCTGACATTCGACCTCAGTTCTGTCCCGTTTTAACCCGAGCGTGAAAAGGAAGCGAAGTCGGACTGTCGTTGTGCAAATACTACCACCAGTGTGTTGGATCTGCTTTTCCTAATTAGGGAATTTAAGTGAGTACCACCACACATGCTGTTCGGGTGTTATCCACAACCAAGAGGATACCATAACCCCATGATCGGAAAGATTCATCCATACACTCCCTCTTGTCCAGGGCCTCCTGGAAGCCCCCTTGAACACGTTAGGTCCCGAGGCTGGGCGTAGTCAGAATTTGATAACCAGGAGAGAGCTACCACACTCGAGAGGCAACGAGGCTCTCTCGGCTTCCTTCCGACAAAGTAGGTAATGAAAATGAGGAAATCCACAATCGGCAGCAGCTAGCCTCGAAATTTCCCATCTTGGGTGGTTTGGGTGCGGAGAAATACCATTGTTGGAGAATTTGCCTCCACATTCTCTTGAGCCATGAAGACGAACAAGTTTCTAATCGGCCTCGCTCCTGTCGGGATCACCGCATATTATTCCGAGTGATGTGATTGGGCTCCATTGCTACATGTTCGCTGAGACTTTTTCCCATGATGGTTATCCATCGCATTTTCTCGTGGTTGTAATAATTCTCGGTATATAGAGCAGTCTTCCCTTTCATATCTACTTATTTTATGTTTGTTGATCACTTATATTCAGCATTCGATCTGTGGTTTAAATCTGTATATACTATTTCACAATGGACGCCAAAGACCTAAACACCATCTCCGAGTTGATGCGCAACGCCCGCGCCACTCGCCAACCTGTCGTTGCCCCCTCCAAAACATACCCTAATCTGGACGTCAAGAGTGCGTTCGAGATTGCCAAAATCTCAGCAGAGAGTGACGTCAAGAATGGCGACCGCATTGTCGGATACAAACTCGGCAACATCGCCAAGGTGATGCAGGATTACTTCGGCGTTGATGAACCCGACTATGGTTTCTTGCTAGCCTCCAGGTTCGAGTACGAGGGCATCAAGATTCCTCTGTCCAATTATATTGAGCCCTTTGTCGAGCTTGAGCCCGCGTTCGTCCTCAAGGGAAAGCTCAAGGGTCCCAACGTTACCGTCGCCGACGTTATCAACGCCATTGACTATGCACTCCCCGCCATTGAGATCATCGACTCTCGCGTCCAAAATTGGACCATCAGCTTGGAGGATACCCTTGCTGATAACGGCTCCAATGGGGCTGTTATCCTTGGCGGGCCGCCCAAGCGCATTACAGATCTCAACCTGAGCAACATGCGGGGTTATCTTGAGTTCAACGGAAAGGAGATTATGGACGGAAACACTAGGAACATCCTCGGCAACCCCCTGGCTGCTGTGGCGTGGTTGGTCAACCGTCTAGCAGAGTTCGATATCGAGTTTCAGCCGGGACAGGTGATTCTACCTGGAAGTTGCCTGAGGGCTATGCCTGCAAAGGAGCCGGGACACTGGTCCTGTACTTATGAAGGCTGGGGGACCATTGAATTTGACTTGGCATAATTAGAGAATTAGAATTAATGAATTTCATATCCATTCCGCGCATAGTTCAGAAACAAAGCTATTGACCTTCATTGACTTGAACCTGACGCAAAAGCCCTCTGATTTACGTTTCTTGAAAACACCATTCGTCAACTGCTGTTTTCCTCTACATGACGGCCCCGTCAATGCTTATTGGATCGAGCTTGTTCTTAGCATTCCTCCCATGAATTCTCTCAATAAAACGAATTCACCAAAATCTAGCCATCGTTTGACTCAGTACTCTATTATCCACTCCATCTTAGGCTCGTAGCGTGTAGATGTGTTATCAGCAGGTACCTAGTTCGTTCCAAGCTACCTTCTCCACATCTCGGGAAACCCGAGCCATTCTCCATTTGCTTCTCCTCTGTGGGAATATATCCCGATCCCTGCATAAACCACTTTGAAGCTAATTAATTGTTGTCGAGACAAGTGATAGGTACTCATTACCGTCCCTGGTCTCTGCATTGAGTTTCGATTAACCCTATCTTCGGTGGACCTGTTTGTAGGCCCGGAGGCTCAAGCGAAGCCACATTGCCGATTCTAGGGTCCCGCGGCTAGCTAATCTTGCGAGTAGCACGCATGACCGCCCGGGGGAGTCGAAACTCACGTGAAAATCTCAAAAAATCAGACCATGGAGGCTCAAGAGTTTACGGAATGGAGGAGACTGAAAGGTGTATATCTTTGTACCGTAGCCCGGCGGGATCCTTTTGAAACTTTCTCAACATCCATAATGAAATTTCTCGCTTGATACCTGATATGAACCTCAAATCTTCCGCCATTCGGTTCATATTAAACACGATTGCCGAAGTGTTGCCAGCTGGTACGACTAACGAAGGTGGCGCCATACAGAGTGATGGATTAAAGACGAGCTCTGTGGAGGTAACGCGTCAAATAGAAGTATAATTTGTGGAATTGACTGAATATAAAGCCGAAGTTATATCGAAAAGTAAAGAAAATAGACATTTTCCCCACGGAAACCCAACGCCAACCGAACGAAACCTTCGACGCGATTGAATATTTTACATCAACTGCGGGTCCAAAACATCTGAATTCTCCATTTCCGGCTGGCCCAGCTGATCAACGATATCGAAAAAGTCGAACGAAGATATACCTATATTGTCCAAAAATTCCATGTTGGTCAAGGGCTGGGTTGTCCCTGATGTTGGCGAAGGAGGCATATCACCCCCTATCGATAGTGGGATACCTATCGTAGGCGGCACTGAAGCCATGACTAGCGCAGGGTCAATCTCGGGACCTAAAGATGCGTGCTGACTTCCGAAATTATCGTATTCTGATCCGTCTGGTGCTCTGAGTGTGAGAGTCTCGAGACCCTGCTGTTCGGATTGTCGTGTAAGTTCTTGGAATAGGGTTTCCAAATGTGCCAGTTCGGCTCGATGGCCCTGGGCCAGCTTGTTTCCCTTGCCGATCATGTCATCAAATATGGAATGGGCTTGTTGGACGTAACCTTGGCCATCGGTTACACCAGGGAAAAGGGAGCTGGCCATAACCATATGAAGGGCTGCACCGTATATGAACTCGAGATCAAATGGCAGAAAGACGTCTGAAATTTTTGACATGTCAGAGCCCAGTCCAGTGTATACGATGCTTTTGGGGAAAAGGAACTTACCTGTTTGATTATCATCTTCGGATAATATTTGGATTGTCTTCGTCGCGGATTTGATGCTCGTAGTGATCAGTCTTGTCGTCAACTCGAAAAACCCCTGCCAGTCCTCATCTGCTCGTCCCAGTTTCTCTAACCTCTCCTTAAGGACGGAGAGCAATAAAGGTCTTGTGGCTAAAATAACGCACTAAAACCACGCCCAACCCAATTAGTAGCTATAAATGCTTAGATAGAATTAGATCAAACACTTACTTGATGGTAGAGGAGTGTGATATGGCGAGTCCCTTGGGACATTGCAGCGACGGAATTGTGAAATTTAGCATGGATGATTTCTTCGATTTCCTGGGCGTGGCCTGCAAGTGTGTGTAATATAGATTTTGTCTTCTCCAGGAACGCACCCAGTTCCGTTTTATCCGTCGCGTATATAGCTGTAGAAACTTATGTTAGTTTTGTAGATTTGATTTGTGAGTTGGTACTGACTGCGTAAGATGACGGAAGTCAAGTGTGATAATTTGACTTGTAAGTTAAGTATCGTGTCCTCTTGGGAGCCTGTGGTGGATGAGTTGATCAAAGCCGAGATATCGCTGTCTGTGGTAGACATCGGAATTCCAAGAGATGTTGAAAAGTGACGATCCATTATGTACAGCGTCCACCAAAGGCGCCTGCACCTTTCCACGGTCTCGTGTCCAAGCTCGCTTTCAGGGAGCCGAGTATGTAATCCTTCCAACTGAGCGATACGTAATGCTTGACCGAGCTAAATCACAGAAAAACAGTCGGATTAGATTAACAATTCGGTGAAAGGAGCCTTCATAATACGACTTACATAAACGTTGGCAGATTCCCTATGACCTATCGAGTAGAGATAAAGTCCGGCTAGGGCGAGCACTTCAACTGCAAGGAGACTATCTTTCCATAATGATCCCAGGTCTGGAAGGAGCTCCATTGCTCGTACAAAGTATCCCGCCCCTGGGGGCTCATTCCGATTTTTGGCTCTGGAGAGAAAGGCGCTTCCAAAGGCCAAGACAATAAGAAACTGGACAAACCAAAGTCGAAGCTCCAATGCTTTTTCCTGTGCATTTCCGTAGTAGAATTCATTCAGATTTTGTAGGAATGTCTGGTCGTCAATAAACTGGTAGTGGTGGCCAATATGAAACTTGACAGTGTTGAAGAGATACAGTGCTCGGTCAATGGATGGGATGCCGCTTATATCTGGCAGGACATCATCTGGGAGCGACCTCCATTTCAGAGGATACACATCAGCACCAAGGGCGCTTGGAGGGCTGTGTTCTAACCTGAACTGCAGTTTGTCGGTCATGGCAACTGATAGGCGAACATTGAAAGACCATGTCGATGACGGCGCGAGCCAGACTTAAGTTTGTCAGTCTAACGGTAAATAAAGAGATGACATGACACCAGAAAGGACTTACTCCAATGCCGCCTATTTTTATGAGTGTTCTTGATAATAGTTGATGGTAATGCGAAAGGATTTGTAAATATCTCTAGTTGGTCGTGGGTCGTGGTTTCAGGAGAGACATCAACCTGGATTGCTTCCAAAGGTGTGACTTTACAATAGTGGAGGTCGAGTGTCAGTAGTAACCTAAAGAAAAAGCGACAGAAAAGCAATTAAGAGGTTCTACACGTACTGTGGCTCTCGAGGATAGACCCGAACGAGGTGTCGTTGGATGGCCTGCTTAGGGACTCAGCTTGGCTCACTGGGGATGGCTGTCCAGGCGAGAAAGGTTGATGGTGTGGTTGTCCCTGCCGATGGTCTTGCGCTTGCTTGCGGAGCTCTTGAAGGTACCTGTCATAGGAAATGTGTTAATAAAGCACGAGACATTTTTCTCGGAGCAATATGACGCTGGTTGAATCCGAGAGTGGAGATGGAGAGACAAACTTTTCAGAGACGACTACCTTGTTGCCGCCATCAGTGAATCGGCAGGGAATCAGGCGTCGTTTGCAGTTGGAACACGGTTCATCACCAGAACATTTGATCTTGCTTTGACGGCAAGCAATGCACCTACGCAGGTTAGTTGCTGTGGTCTCTGAGGGTGACGAAGCCCAGGGAATGAGCCTTACGCGTTGGCAGTTCTCCGTGACTTCCGGCGTTCTGGCTGCATCATGTCCAGCCAGGCTCTAAAACTCGAATTGGAGAGGACAGATGAGTATCAAGATCGCTCGCACGATGGAGAAGCCGACCCCTAACGTCTCCCGT
This sequence comes from Clonostachys rosea, assembly GCA_026958235.1. Classification (NCBI taxonomy): domain Eukaryota; kingdom Fungi; phylum Ascomycota; class Sordariomycetes; order Hypocreales; family Bionectriaceae; genus Clonostachys; species Clonostachys rosea. The sequence continues at coordinate 2,138,052 of CP110207.1, forward strand.
TGTGCGTCTCGGAGGCGGGTGCGATCGCCGGTACACGGAGGAGGGGAGGATAAGTATGACCAGGGGCAAATGCTGTGAAGAACCAACCACGGGGGCATCGATGGAGTCCCTCAAGTAATGCAGGACTGGCAATTGGCCTGGCCGCAAATCGAATGGCGTCACACTTGGCCGCAATAGGGAATCTGGGGGAGGTTTCTGCATTAGCTCGAGGTCTTTGCTCGTAGCGAGCCACACGCCCCCAACTACAGCAGGGTAGAGCACCTAAACAGGGGATTAGATGCGCTGGGGTCTCTTCTTATCTTATCACCAGCTTTTCTGCAAGCACAACTCAAAACGAAGATAACGAAGGCGATGAGTTAATACCCACAAGTTGCGGGGCTACACATCGCCAGTGATGATAAGACTCTCCAATTTCTCCAATTCAAGTTGAGGAAAGGCTTGATCGAAATAGTCGACATGCCCGAGCACACCCGGCTTGTGTCCGAGAGGGCGTCTAAACCATTATCTAACGTTCATAATCATGGCAACTACATCCTTATGTATGGAGACTTTTCTAAGTAGAGCCTTGTCTCCAATCTATAAATTTTCTCAAACTAGATCCGGCCGATCATTCTGTCAAAATGTCATGTTGTCATGCACCGGAGTCTCTAGTTTCCGAGATGACTTCATAGTGATGATAGTAAAGATAACAGAAAGCTAAGCGCAAAACAAAGGCTCTAAATCACCGTAAAAATCTTTTCAAGAATAGATTTGCTGTGCACCTATTTCTGCTGCTCTTTTGATTTACATGATCTACATGCCAAGCAAGCGAAGTGGGATCGATGTAGCAACTTAGCCGTAATCTGTTAACTACAAAGGTACATGACTTCACAAACACCTAATCCCTAACTGGTTGAAAGTAAAATATCCCAAATCTTTAGGATATTTTTGTAGCAATTGCTCCAAGAGCAAAAATCACTGGTCAATTTTAGAGCCATTTGTGACAAATATAAGAACATTTGCTCCTCTATAAATGGTAAGGAAGCATCGTCCCTTTCAGCCATCAATTTTTGACGTGATTTCTTTCCAATAACCTATTCATTAAGTGTGGATTTTCATCTTACTCCAAATAGAGAAATGGCTGCCATTTATAAAGAAATTGAAGGGGCAGCTAGACAATCTACTTCCCACAGCTCTTCTCGGTATAGTCAAGCTGTCCCAACGGGCTGTAATACGGATGAGAGTATAAATGAAAACAGCAATGAAAGATGCCAGAATCGACAACTCAACACAACATAATGAATACGACGGGTTTAAATACCCCACCAATTTGAGATGGATCGTTAACAGAAGACATTGCTAATTGGCCTTATATAATTTCAGCAATCTCAACTAAAGGGACAATCCTAGATTTTTTTAGCCCTTTTGAGCTGTCCCTCTCTAGAGCATATCAAATTTAGCGATTTACAATATGACCAAACATATCCATGAGCTCAAAGACAACGGTGATATACGACTATGGAAACACAAGTGGGGACAAGGGCTTGTTGGTCTAAAATTCTCGCCATATTCGGCAAAGTCGCGGTTTTTAACTGCCCCTCATTTGAGGTTCATTGGTTAGCGATTGAAAATCTCCAACAGACAACTGCACCCCCGGGATGATCAAACAGCCGACATTCAACTACAAAGTTTCGAATGGCACCTCAAGATGTTCTTGATGAGTTTTTTCGATATGTCCAGAACGACATTCCCCTCCGTCTTATCTCCACTGTGGGAATGACGCTTGTGGATCGATTAGCCGTGCAAGATTATTACCTACCTGCAATTGAAGAGATTACTGAGGCAACAATCGCAAACAGGATTTCGTCGGAAATTGACAGAGAGGGCGTAGTAAAGCAAATCATCCAGGATACAGTCAAGTACGCTGTGCTTTCTCACAGGTGGCTGCCGAGGGGAGAGCCTCTTTTCCACGATCTCATTAACGGCATTCCTGATATCCCCGGACGCGGCAAGTTAGAGAGCTACTGCAGACTAACAAAACAAAAAGGCTTGACCTTTGCTTGGTCCGACACATGTTGTATCAACAAGAGCAGCAGTGCGGAGCTGGATGAGGCACTTCGTTCCATGTTTAGATGGTACCGGAACGCAACATTGTGTCTTGTATATCTCTCACAGACGAACGACCTGTCCGATGCAGAGTCGGACGAATGGTTTACTAGAGGCTGGACATTGCAAGAACTACTGGCGCCTCCAGTGGTCAAATTTTACAACAAAGACTGGGAGCCGCTCGGCGAACAAGAAAATGACAAGGAGGATGAGCGGGTTGTCGGGCATCTTGTGAATGCCACCAAGTGTCCGAAGCACGCTCTGCGCAACTTCTTACCAGGTCCGCACGATGTCGATCGCCGAATGTCATGGGCAGCAAATCGCCAGACGACCAAGGTTGAAGATATGGCGTATTCTCTCATGGGAATTTTTGGTGTTGTTCTGCAACCCGCGTATGGCGAAGGGGCGGAGCAGTCCTTTTCTAGACTTGTTCAAATGATTATGCAGTCCCGTGGCAGCACGTCGGTGTTAAATTGGGTTGGAAAAGCAGCCGTGTCTTTTAACTCCTTTGCTTTGCCATCCTCTCCTCGTTGTTACGTTGGTAACGGAGGCTTCAATACGGAGCGAAGGATTGAAATGGGAATGACCAGCCGTGGTCTTCGCCTCCCACTTATCCTCTTACCAGTCCGGGTAGAAACGCTTTGTAGCTTGAACAGCACTGTTGTTCAAGCCAAGATGGAATTTGCAGATGCTCAGTTCCGTAGCATGTGCCAGCAAGTGACAATATCCGCGAATATTTTGGGCAGGCATCCTCCCAAGGAAGAAGACTGGGCGCTAGGAGTCTTCAATTATATGCCTCCAGATGGAAATCGTACGACAGGGCTACCAGGGCTTCGAAGATGGTCCGTTGGCTATTTACTTTGGCGTCCTAGAGACACGAATCAGAACCCTGCAGATGCACTAGAGGGCATGAAGGTACGGGACGATCTAAGGTTCTATGGATGGAAAAAGCTATCTACCCAGACATTCGTATATTTTACCCTACCGCATATTAAAAAGGGCGAGGTCATGATAGTAAATGAGCAGCTCCTAGAGACGGTTTATCTGTGAATAAATTATTTATGTGCGATTTATTAGTATGCCATCATGATGAAAATCTCATTCGATTCTGTTCCGAGAATACGTCAAATTAAAATTAACACGCAGTTTACGCTCGAGCTTTTAAGTTGAGCACTGAATCGCGGTGCATAGCCTAAATGACCATATGAAAATATCCATGACGTTTAGCCGTTGTCCTGATGTCGCACCAGACCACAAAAACCAGTTGCTCGGTTGAACACTGTACACTAGACAGCCAAACCTGCTCGCTACCTCGTTGCCATCTTATTGCCGAACAGACGGTGTGCGTATAGACTATGTTGTGGACAAGTTGCGGAGCTCGCAGGGAAAAGGGCCGTTAAGCAAGCGAAAGCTCCGCGACTCGAGGCCACCATCCATAGATGGGGAGAGGAAAACGACGGGGATACGGAGAGTCCAGGTCGGTTCACCGATGGGATATCACGGCCCATGTGGAGAGTTAATATATTACTATGGGGTCCAGGCTATGGACTCCATGCCATATTTCCTAGGTGGAAATGGCTGCATCATGACGATCATCAGCAAACAAGCCTATATTCGGCCAAGTCCAGTGGCCGTAGACGATAGACCAGATTAATCGTAGCCCATATTCACTGATCAAATTACCCATCGGTGCACAGTTCGCCGATGCCCATTGCATGACACGCGACAGAGCCGACTTAGTCATGGAATGTCACTGAGAACCCAGGTATATGAGTCGAGTCCACAGCAGGGCCGAATCCAGGGTGACATCGAAGCGCGGGGAAGCGTGGAACCCTCCACCATTTCTTCGGCAATGAGCACCATGAAGTCTCTCCACCCCCGAGATTTTTGGTGATACCTTCACCTTGGATTTTTACTACCGGTAGTGACACTATAGTTTTGGTCCCCGGGACGGTGCAACTTTTGCAGTCCGGCTCATGGTTCCACCAAAGTGTGCGGGGAGCTTGATCAGGTTATCAAGCATGAATCATTAGGCAGGACAACCTTCACCGAAAATACCTCGGGAAAAACCAAGACCAAGTGTATGAAGACAGCACTTCAATCTAGGATAATCGTACGTATTGAAAGAATTGTTTCCTCTCAATTGGATTAATTGCTGCTCACCGTGGCCACATTGCCGAGCATGTAAACAATGTCATTGAGTTTCTTGCGTCCGGCCTTAGGGTAGATGATTTGTCCCGAGGATATACATCGGCTCCGGTAAAACTCTGGATATTAGAGGAGAAACACCGGCAAAACATCCCTGCATACAACCCACATCCCACTTCATCTCCAGAAACGGTACCCCAAACCGTGGAACTTGACCTGAATGCCAGCGCCATGTGGATTTCGACTTCCGCAACCCATGGCGGGGGAGCATTCCTGATCGCCTCATGACGCCATTCCAAAAGAACTAGAACCCGAACATCAATTCACTGTGCTTTGGGGCCCCAATGTTATTGGAGCACTTGTTTTTCCTAGTGGAGCTTTCTTGTTTTCTTCTCTTGAGCTTTTCGGCCCTTTAATCATGTGGGCAGAGGTATTACGACCTGAGCGTTGTGATGAAGGTTACGGACAGAAACACTTCGATCAATGCGATAGAGGTATAAATATATCGAGGTTTCTTTTGTCCCCTCTCGACTCATGAGCCGTTATCGAACATCCGAATTGGAAGCAATTCACGACCATGGCGCTCTTTCTTGCCCTTGCCAGCTTGACGCTGGTTCCTCTGGCTTCTGGTCAGCTGTATGATCCAAGTCAGCGACCTGATGGAGCTTATGAATACATTCAGCCGGAGAACACAACCATCCTTGGGAATTATGGCCACTCTCCGGCAGTATATCCTTCGCGTAGGTAATCTCTGCTCCTCAAGAATGTGAGTTCGAACTAATTAGACCTCTCCAGCAAACATTACTGGGGTTGGTGGATGGGAAGATGCTCTGACCAAAGCCAGGGCGTTCGTTGCTGAATTAACGCCTGCTGAGAAGGCTGATATGGTGACTGGCCAGCCCGGACCTTGCGTGGGTAACATTGTGGCTATCCCCCGCCTAGGCTTCAAAGGTCTCTGTCTCCAGGACGGCCCTCTCTCTCTCCGCAATGCGGACTACGCTAGCGTGTTTGCTGCTGGTATCTCCATCGCCTCGACATGGGACAAGGAGGCAATGTACCAGCGTGGCCTAGCCATGGGAAAAGAATTCAAAGCCAAAGGCGCTCACGTCCTTCTTGGTCCCGTCGCTGGACCCCTGGGTCGCTCTGCCTACGCTGGCAGGAACTGGGAGGGTTTCTCACCAGATCCTTATCTCACTGGCCATGCGATGGAACTGACGATACGCGGACATCAGGATGCTGGTGTTCAGGCCACCCCGAAACATTTCATCGCCAACGAGCAGGAAATCATGCGTAACCCTGCCTTCAATCCCAATGGCACACTCACCGATCATCTTCAGGCCGCTATCTCCTCCAACCTTGACGACCGAACCATGCATGAACTCTACCTCTGGCCATTTGCTAATGCCATCCACGCCAAGGCTGCCAGTATCATGTGCTCTTACCAGCGAATCAATGGTTCGTATGGCTGCCAAAACTCCAAGACCCTCAACGGCATCCTCAAAGAGGAGCTTGGATTCCAAGGATACGTAATGTCAGACTGGGGCGCTACTCACTCGGGCGTATCAGCTATTGAGGCAGGCCTTGACATGGACATGCCCGGAGGCCTGGGTGCAGCTGGGATGACTTGGACGGCGTCGTATTTCGGCGAGAATGTCACCACGGCCCTGACCAACGGAACACTTGCCGAGTCTCGTCTTGATGACATGATTCTCCGAGTCATGGCTCCATATTACTGGCTTGGTCAGGATGGAGAGGACTTTCCCTCAATTGACCCATCCTCAGCTGATCTTAACACCTTCTCTCCCGCGCCCACTTGGCAGCGTGTATTCAACCTAACTGGTCCACGTAGTCGAGACGTGCGTGCAGACCATGGCGAACTGATCCGCAAGCATGGCGCTGCTGCCACTATTTTGGTCAAGAACACCAACCAAACGCTGCCACTTAAGGCTCCCAAATCCATTGGTGTATTTGGAAACGACGCCGGTGATATCACCCAAGGCTTCCTCAATCAGAAAGATTACGAATTTGGTACTCTGACAGCAGGTGGTGGCTCTGGGACAGGACGCCTCTCGTACCTCATCACTCCACTCGCCGCTATCACAGAAAGAGCGAAGAAAGATAACGCCCTTGTGCAGCAGTGGCTAAATAATACCCTCATTGCCACCTCAGATGTTCGCGACCTCTGGGTGCCCACTCCACCAGAGGTCTGCCTCGTCTTTCTCAAGACCTGGGCGACGGAGGGAGATGATCGATTTTTCCTCAAGGTCGATTGGGATGGCGATAAAGTGGTTGAATCTGTCGCCTCTCAGTGCAACAACACCGTCGTGGTTACGCACTCATCCGGAATCAACACTCTGCCTTGGGCTGATCACCCTAATGTCACAGCTATTATTCTCTCTCACTTCCCAGGACAAGAGTCGGGCAACTCTCTCGTTGATATTCTCTACGGCGATGTGAACCCATCTGGCAAACTGCCGTACACGATTGCCAAGAATGGTAGCGATTACAATGCTCCCTTGACGACGGGGCTTCACACGGATGGGTTTGAAGACTGGCAGTCCTGGTTCGACGAGAAGTTGGAAATCGACTACAGATATTTTGACGCACACAACATCTCTGTCCTGTATGAGTTTGGCCATGGACTTTCCTACACCACGTTTGAACTCGGTGGACTCACTGCCGAGACATTGGTGGCTGGTGATGTGACCTCAAAGCCCGAGCAGCTCCCAGTCCAGCCTGGTGGCAACCCTGCTCTGTGGGAGACCATCTACAACGTCACGGTACCCGTAAGCAACACGGGCGGAGTTGACGGTGCGGCTGTTCCTCAACTGTATGTCACTTTCCCTACCAGCACGCCTGAAGGTACGCCACCAAGACAACTGCGTGGGTTCGAGAAGATTTTCCTCAAGGCCGGCGAAACAAAGGACGTCAGCTTTGAGTTGCAGCGGCGAGATCTGAGCTTCTGGGATATTATCTCTCAGGAATGGCTCATTCCTACAGGCGAGTTCACCCTTAGCGTCGGTTTTAGCAGTCGCGATTTGAAGCAGTTTACGAAACTGTCTCCAGTTGTGAATTGAATGAATGGAAGGGATGACCGTTTGAGCTTTGTTTTGAATAGCCTTTCGTTGGAAGTCAGACTACTGTATCAAAAGAGTCTTCAATAAATATAGAAATTCGTTTAATCCACATGACAATCGCACAGATGGCAGGCAAAATATTCCAGTAAGAAAACAGTTCTGCCTAATACAACAAGAACACAGATAAGGCCACGTCTGCCTCGGGCATCAGAAACACTGTTCACGTAAGCCAGAGAGATCCGTGATGGAGTTATATGAGTAGAGTTTCAAATTGCCTTCTATAAGGAATCTTCCATTTGCATAGAGCTCATTGTAATCTTGGAGGAAGATATAGCCGGGTTTCTGAACTGCTAATTGCTGTCCACTTTGCTCCATACTGCTTCAAAATAGCTTAGAAACAAAATAGAAGATAGAAACAAGAAGAAAATTTCCTTCCGTATAGTAACGCAACAGTCGTGTAAACTTCGCTTGGAAGCACCAATCAAAGTCCCCTTCAATAGCCCATGGTCGAAAGCCTCTCACCCCTCCCACACAACTGGGGCAGGTGGGACAAAGGTTGTAATATTGAAATTCAGATCATACGCAGAAAAGTAAACGTCTTCCACAATATTAGCATTTACACCACACACATAGATTCTCTTTGAGGATTTCGTACCTGACTGCCCACGTTTATACACCCCCGGGATTTTCACAGTTGGTCCGGGGGAACCAGAGCCACCATCATTCACAATTTCAACATGGGCGCAGTTGACGTAAAACTGCGCGTCGACTTGGTTAGGGAATATGTGCTCAAACCGAAGAAGATATTTCCCTGATGGTGTCGTGGCGGGAATCGTGAAGTTCCACTACAACAATCATTAGCCGCACGGTAAAGCAAGGTGAAGGCGAGCCACTCACACTGCCGACTCTGAATGTTCCCCAAACAGACTTGAATACATCATAATAGGGTGCCGACTCAGGATCAGAGTAATCAAGAGACTGCTCAGTCCTTCCTGTCACACTCAAGATCTTGAACCAATCGCCGTCACCAGCGTATGATTCCAGGTCATCGGTCGTTGACTTTGAGAGCCAGGCGGATGCGAATCCTGGGTGATACATCGTTGGACGTTCGCTCTAGACGTAGCCTGTGTATTAGTGCCAGCCTATACACATAGAGGACTTCATGGCATACCGATAATGCTGGTTCACCAGTAGCAAACCCAACAGTCGATCCTGCGTTAATCACCGCCGTCTTGACAGATGATATAGGAAGAGAGGCGTTTCGTCCGCATCGAAGATCGAGCGAATCGGGATTCGTGTTTGGTGCTACGAGGGCTATGTCTCCGCTCAAGCTCGGTTCAGGGCTTATTTCACTGTCTCACTGTTAAAATCTCCACGTAGTAGGGCATTGGATGTTGGGATAACTCATACATACCGAACATATTCCCATGTCTTAGACCACTGCCCGTCCAGGATCAGACGGCCGAATAAATCTTTTTCTTTTGTTAGTAAGATTGAAATGTAGGAAGCGATATCTAGAACTTGTTACGTACAATGAGCGTTAGCAGTACCAAATGAGAATAGCCCAACGGTAAGGGATTTTTGGAGCTTCATCTCAAATAATTTCCTTCGAGCCAGAAAAGAATATGTTCTTGCTAGTGGGGGATTTTCAATATATGGCACTTCGAACTGAAGCTTATTGAGGCGATCGTCACAAATGATGGAGGGGATGTCGCCTCTTAATGGTCTACACAACCAAACAGCACCTCTTGCCTGAATTCCCGCTTTAAACTTTATAAAACACCCTATCTAGGATACGGATGTATATTCTCCGTCGGAAGCGACTTTGATGCATATATTAGTCGGGGCATCGGCGCGGCCCTCCAGACAGTATCCGGAGCCTACCTCCTTCTTTCAAGGACATGCAATAGTAGTAAAGGTCAGGCCATTCTAAATCCATTCTAGGGAGGTATGATTATAGCGGAAAGACGGGAGACGCCGCCATGGCGAAAATCCCTCGCTGTATCATGTGGCTGGATGGTCCCTGGAGCTGCTTTTTGCGGATGTAAGGGCGATCCTTGTGATGCTCTCCCCGCAGAATATGTATGCCAAGAGAGCACGTATGCCGGAGATGACAGGTAGGTGCGTAAGAAAAGTCAGGGGTTAGAATTGAGAATAGCAGTAAGCATAGTATGTTGGAGTCAGCAACACTGGTTCAGATGGGCAGTGGACTAACGAGCCATACGACAAGCATCAAACCCAGACAGAAAATTAATTCAACTTTCTAGTTAGGTCAACAGCATATCATTCTTTATCAGACCGTTTACCCTTTCCTTTGGTTGATAGGAAGTATTATCTATCGGCGTTGACACCATCTGTTCTGCTGGTTGCCAAATATGTGGCGAATCGCGATCACCCCTCGGCTAGTCGCCATATCCACTGTGCCGTTCTAAACTTACCCCTTTCCAGGTATTTCAAACGTGGTTTGACTTATCACCCTGGCAAAAAGGGGCCTGGCTTCGCATGCCGGACCATTGCCCCCAGACACACCTCGTTTTTCTGCGCGGTCTCGCTGTCGCTCTGCAAGAGATAGAAGGCACCTGCCCTTTCGAGAAGGCTTTTGGTGTGTATGATATCTGACACAATAAACCCGCTGACAAATTCTCAATATGCTATTTCCCTTCCTATAAGTCCAGATACCTTTCTGCTGGCGTCCTCTCAGACTGTCCCGGCTCCCCCAAATCTACCGCCCATAGATAGTAGTATCAATACGTATATGAACTTGGTAGCATGTAAAAACCAAAACATAACTTCTATTGTCCAAATAATTCGGGATTAAATAGATAGATGGAAAGAACGAATAACGCAATCCTTGTTTTCAAGTTGATGCTTTTTGCCTGGGGATAAATGATCGCTTTTAACTTGAAACCTTGGCTAATATCAACATATAATTTGCTATTGATATTGGGCAACCGTCCTTAGGTTACCGTCTACATGGATATTTTTGGAGTTCAGCTGGGGCTCTGAATTGATTTCCCAGCCATACTGAAATCGATAAAAAGCCCAGGATAGCCTGCATATCTTTGTTACATTGTCGCGTTCTTAAAAGGTTCTATGGGTCTTCATGGAGATATCATTGTTACTCTGCAGGAACAGGGCACAAGACTTGCTCACGAGTCTCCAACCGAAAGATTCTTACATCATGTTTAATCTTGATCGTCAACTTGAAGTCCAAAGATGATATGACTATAATCCAAGCAAGCAGCCTTGCCCATGCGTCCCGTGCGGCTGAGGCTCAAAGGTTGGATACCGAAGCGTGGTCAGCCCACCGCGTGGCTCAGCTGATCAGCCTTGGTGTCAGCCCCATCGATAATATAAGAGGACACCTATTAGCTTCACCCGCACTGAGCGACACCGTTGCGTAAAATTAAATTTCTCGCCGCATAGAGTTGATTTTTCGGAGAATTGCAAAACCAGCTCTGTGTGAAATGGACTCGGCGACTTTGAGAGAATTCCAGAATATCCATGCGGCAAATGCGCCTATTGATCAACCCGACGATGCCCTGTCAGATGACGGTGCCACACTTAGGGACTATCGCCGGGGGAGTATTGATGGCTCTACACTCTTTTCCGCAGGCTCGAGGCGTAACTCGATACAGAGCCAAACCTCATTAAGGGATTTGACCACGACGTTGGAGAATATTACCACTTCCTCTGCCTCTCCACTCTCTCGGGCTGACCGGAACAGCAAGAGAGCAGCCAGAATTGCGATGAAGGACGTAATGGAAGAGCAAAGACAACTCGCAATGGTCTATGAGGATGAAGGGCGCGATGAAGAGGCTATCAAGTTGCGAGAACGCCTCGTGGTGGCGTGGGAGATGATGTCGGGAGAGGAGGACGGGCGGACTTTGGAGGCGCAGCGCATGCTTGCGTTATTATACCAATCCAACGGCCATGGGGAAAAGGCACTCAGATTACGAGAGCATATTGCTGCCGTACGGGACAGAACATGTGAAGCGGATAACTTGCAACGCCTCGAGGCTCACCGGCAGCTCATCATATCGCGCCGAATAAACGAGCGGGAGAAGTTTGCTCGAGAGCTGACAGAGCACTTGGAGGTAGCGAGGGCTTTTATACCCGAAAACGAGGACCAGGGGAAGCAAACAGAGAGTTCAGCAACGAGAGAAACGGTTGCAGCGGCAGGAACTGATGCATCTGAAAGAGAGCTTCCGCCGGCACAGATGATTATTCCCACATCGGACAACCTGGAAAGGCCAAGAAATTCTCTGCTGCGACGTATTAGGTCGGTTTTTTCCAGTGGATCTATCCCAGGGAGCAACTGAGCACGGCTTTACAGGCACAACAGAGGAGTTAAACTTTAACTTTCTCATTCTTTGTGATAGGGAGGAACAATGGGTATTTAGGACCTCCAAAGCAGGGTCGAATGTGTCAGACTAGTCTAGAAAAATAACGGACATATTTTGCAACACCTGTTGTGATCAATGGGGTGCCTTTACCTGTCTAGTTCTGCATATAATAAGTAAGTTAGCTCTTATAAGCTGGAAATTCACAACGTAGTGTTCGCATCTCAACTTGGTGGTTCCAACTACGAGGCGCGAAGGGACTCTCTCACCGCCATCGTTTTCTTCGGGCCAAGGTTGTGAGCGGTGTATGCCCGGAATGAATGGATCCAGACGGATGCGATGAAATTAATTGGCAATTATGGTGGAGTTATATCATGCTCACCCTAACTGCGAAACGTCATGCCATGGAGGACACCGACCTCTTCCGTAATTGCGATTGGGTGAGAACCGACCAAGACTATGGGCCATCGAAGGCCCAGCTATTTTTAAGTCTTTATCACAAGTTTCAACTTTTAAGAACCACCGTTCTCTTGTACTTTCTAACATTCTCCATACGAGCCTTCATGTTTCGCTATCCGCACTACCTTGTTTCCTGAATAGAAACTGCGTTGAAGTGCCGGGCATGTATCTACATTGCCGCATCGCAGACCGAAACGGGAGATCCAAGGATTGCCTCGATAATTTCGGGTTGCACATGGGTTTCGAAAATCGGAACTGCGCCAATCATGCTTCGTTCCGGCACCACTTCAAACTTACTAGATCAAGGCACAAAATCTAGGCCATGGACGTTGCCGCGTCGAGCAGCAAGGGAGCAAACACATTTATATATGATGATTCTCTCCTCTGATTTAGTCCTTCCCAGGAATGCCTCGAGACCCCCCTAGTTCTTTCATCTCCATCTGCAAAATGCGTTTGCTTGAACCAATTGCCCTGGCAGCCCTGGCAGCTTTTACGGGTCCAGCAGCCGCGGCTGACTGCGAGCCTCGCAACCCAGATGGCATTGCTGCCGGCGATGAGCTAATCGCATGGATTCAAACCGCCGTTCATGAGTTTATCCCTATCGAGGATAACTGGTCAGAGGGATTTGACAGAGCATTCTCTACCGAGCTAGTCGCCACCTTCAACGCAACAATGCACAACTTCGGTAGTCTCAGGGGTTTATTCGGAGCCTTTCATCCCAGAATCGTGGAGCGTTATGCTGGGACTTTTGTACGTCTATCTATTGAGAAAGTAATACATTACTTGCCCGGAAATTCCTACTAACAGCCTCCAGACCCATGGCTATTTCTCTGCGATTGGGGTTCCCCATGCGACCAACCGCGGCGGCAATGTGTATCTCACAGGCTGGGAGGGTGGCTATATTGGTGGCGATGTAAACAATGTTTACAATGCCACGCAAGGGTCCTTTGGGGTGATTGAGGAACAGGAAGACTGCAGTCTCAAGATCGTCGAGTGGCGCGAAAGCTCTAACTTGGCCACTACAGGTTGACGTCTACCTACATGAGGAGTTTGATTTTGCAGCTTAGACTATTCAAACAGAGAAATCTCGTTATTTCCAGATTCATCCCGCCATCATGCAAAGTTCTACCCAATTGCACAACATTGTGCTGATACATCAAAATAGGATACCAAACAACCGTGCACAATAGCTTTTGTACTTCGGACTGAATTTACCAGATGATTTGATTTGATTCTTTTGCCAGTCAATCTGTGCTCCTGGCTGCAGGAACCTCATGTTGCGAGTTAACATTACACAGCGCACGAACTTTGCGACAGTATCGAACTTACATGGACCTTCTGTGGTATTTATTTATAGCAGATCATGGCTCGCTCTATCGCCGATGCTGGGTAACAAGGGGGAACAGTTAATCAACCATTCCGGAATTTGCGATTGGATGAGCTACATTATAATTATAATGCATCTGCTTGATGTATTGGATCTTTGTTGGGTCGAAGCCTTTTTGGATCTAGCGTCTCGTATCAGAGGCACTTATTCAGGGATGACGAACGATGACTGATCGGCCTGACTCACACATGGGCAGAGCAAATGGCCGATCGCGCTAAATGGCAATGTCTATTTCGTCAACGTATAATAATAGCTTTGGGTTGCAGCGTGCAAAACACCCATTGTTCTGAAATATCTAGGATCCATCGAGTAGCCAATACTAGCGCAATGCGCAACATGTTGATCTAATGGCAGCCACTATCTCCATCTCATTCCACGACGTTGCCCGAGCATCAACCCCGCCATCGAACAACCCCGGTCTTGGCCTTCTCCCGCCAGAGGTCAGGTTGCTTATCTATGAGTTCACCCTAGTAGAAATCCCAAGATGGGATAAGAAGCACAAGTTGGAATGCAAATACAGGCCCGGAAGCACCCAGGGTTTTGAGCCGCCTCCGTTTGTCCAGTCTAAAGTCACCGTGAGCGAATTTCCCTGGACGGTCAAGACAGAAACGCCATGCTCCTGTGCCAAGCGACAAGGTCTCTCGCTCTTGCGGGTTTCTAAATCTCATTACGAAATCTGCTCCCGCATTTTCTTGTCGAGAAATACCTTCTGCTTCCTCGATGCCGTCGAGTTTCTTGCTATTGTGGGCCACTCCCTCCGCCCAGAGCTTCGGGATCAGATAAGAGATGTTAGCATCATGAATCCTGATCACACTGGCGATGCGGAACACATCAGAGCACCGAGGGCGCGCTTCCGCTATAGGAAGCCCTTCTGGGAAACACTACTGAAATGCCGTGGGTTGGAGAAACTTGAGATCCCCGCAGCGTACGTCGAGTCGACCAGGGAGCTGGAAGTAGCTGACTATCTCAACCTTTTCAACGAGAAAGTACCAAACCTTTCTCGTCTTCACCTCAACTTCCTCCTAGCCCGTAGCTCCAATCTGTATTCAAACAGTTATCCATCGCCTTGGATGGATGCACTTGCTCCCCAGGTCATATACGCGAGGTTTTCGGGTCAAATTCGCCTCTCTGATCAGGAAAGCGGTCTTTGGCTTTCTGATGGAGTCGATGACCTTTGGCGAGATCTTTCAAATTTCGGAATCAACGTCGATAAGGCGATAAAGCTAAAGTTCTTCGGCCTAACGACCCGCACCCTTCCTCAATACTGGCTAAATTTCAAGCTTGTTGAAGGTTTGAACTCAACCAACGACACACGCCGTATCACACTGCCTTCAGGGCAGAGAGTTATGGTTAAATTCTACGGGGTGCCTTATTCTTCAAGGGTTAGCCGGGCTAGTTCCCGGTACAAATTGTCGCAGGAGCAAAAGAAGCGTGAGGAACTGGCAGAAGCTTCTCAGAAAGATTTGAAGAAACAATTTAAGGAAGCTCGCAGGTCATCTCGTGAATCCGAAATGAAGGGCGAAACCGCAACCCGTCACAAAGCTCAGTTGGATCGTGAAATGCGGCGGCTCGCCCTAGAAAACGAGGAGAAGTCGAGCAAAGAGTCACTGAAGGAGAGGCAAAAGAAACAGAGACTAGCAAAGACAACGCGTGATATCCGAGCTTGGGGGAGGAAACGAGTACCAAATGCATCAAGTGGATATTAGAACAAAGTCATCGGCAACGAGCCACATATTATCCAAAAAAAATCCAGGTTATTTTCCTCTATTAAACTTGTATCTGAGAGCTGTCACTCGAAACTCGTTTGTTTTTTTCTTGTTAATTGTAGGCTCAGCAATACCTAGGCCAGACTAATCGAACACTCGAAGTCATACCAGTTTGCCCGTGCGGTTTTATGAAGAGTTCAATTAAATACTAGCCCTGCCGCTTTATCTTCAGATCCGCACTCGATCGTCTCTTGATGCCACCGTCTCTTCACCGTAAGAACTAAAATGCATATCATGTCTATAACTATTCTAAAAACATGTGAACTAGCCCAGATAAGGGCTAACGATGCGCCAGCGAAGCATTCATTACTCATCACCTGCCCTGCCAGCCGTCTATGTGCCAAATTGCACCCAACTGTTGAACCTCAGACTTCTTGTTCTATAAAAGTTGTCCCCAAAGCAAGCTTAATTTCAATTTCGTAATGCGAAACGGATGATCATGGCATCAGTGGACTAAGTATTTTCCTCGAGATCATATAGCCGTCTCAGGCCTTCGAAGCCTCGGGGGCAATCCTTGGTGCGCGATAGCTTTGAACAGACTGCACTTCTGTACTGTCATCCATATCCAATGTCTTAGAACGCGAGTTGCGGAAGTCCAAGAAGGTGACGATGGCCATGTAGACGGCGAGAAGGCTGGGAAACGTGTTAGCTGTGATATACGACCTGAAATCTAAGCTCCTCATACCTCATGACAATGCCCAGGGAGACAACAATCCAACTAATCGTGCAGCTGAGTCCGGAGCAAAAGTTGATGTTGGCTTGGATTAAGAGGAAAACGACCGCGAGCCAGAAGACGATCTCCATAGCGTTGAGAATAGCATACACCTTTAAGCTTGACCATCTTTGAAGGGCCCGAACATGCTCAGTCAAGAGTTGATAGAGAATGAGGACAAGAGATTTGGCGCTCTGAGAAAAGAATGTTAAATAGGAGTCAATAGCTTGGCAGATTTTAGCAAAATTACCATTCCCAAAGACATTGTGTTCGCCCTGGTCCGTGGGGCTCCGGCTGGTTGCTTGAACATGCGAACAATTGAAAGAACCAGAACAACTATGATGAAAAATATTTGAATCACATGGATTACAAGCTTGTAAAGAGGGCTGAAAATTCCAGTCATTTTGAAATTATGTGTTTTGGAAAGCAAGGAGAAAGTTTGGTAATCCGAACTGTGTATGCGGTCGACCGATGGGTGTTAGGGACTGAATTGTTTACACATTTTTATCAATTGATCTTTCAATTGGATATCATTTATATATGTTTCTTTGTCCAACTGCATCTTAAGCATCAGGTTAGGTTTGGAATGGTGTTTATCGTCGGCGCTATTCTCAGGTCTCGGTCTCGGTATCGGGTCCCTGATCTAAGCAAAAACATGTCACTTAGCTGTCACCAATCAGACGCAGCCTTGTAATGCTCCGCCTAGATTTACAGGGTTCTTTGAGTTTTTTATCTGGCGATGGCCCACTACAAGGCTGAGCCCTAAGGAGTCTTGCCGGCACTTGGAACCCACGAGTGTGCCTTGGACTTACTTTAGCTTGATTCTACCAGCTCGAGACCCGGATATATTGAAAGGTTGACGTCAAATATGAGCCAAGCATAACTTTTCGTCAGGGCGAGGAGCGTTGAGAGTTGAGAAAGCTTCGTCAGATCATTCTCCGCCTCCACATCCTGGCATGTCACTGATTCGGGTGGCTCAAACGCGTCCTCCACACGCCATCGATGCATGGGCAGCCCAGGTGCTTAAAACCTTTCCGTGGCAGTGGGCGTAGAGCCACCCATCACTCATCACTCATTCTGATCCTCACCGCATCCGAAGCCGAAGCAAGGGCTCCATTATTCCTACCCGCTCTGTTGTCGATCCAGCTCTTATCAAAGGCCCTAACTACATACCTGCAGATATGCCGCGCCTAGGTCATAAGAAGTCTAAGCGTGGGTGCCTGAGATGCAAGCAGAGACGTGTCAAGGTGGGCAACCAACGATAAACTGTCTTTATGCTTGACTTACCACAATGCTAAGCTTAAATCGCAGTGTGACGAAAGAGACCCGTGTTCAGCCTGCACCAGGCACGGGGTGCCATGTGTATTCCGAGAAGGCCACGCAAGCGACTCAGGAACGAGGAGCCCATCAGTGAACCCCAGTGGGTCTGAAAAGGTGCAATCTGCTCCTCGTGTATCAAGATAATAGATATCCTCGTGTCAGCCCTGCTAATCTGACGCAATAGAGTGGCTTAGCCTCAAATCCCAGATCGCCAGACTTCCCGTCTTTCGGCAATGCGAAACCGAACCTCAACCCTGGCCCCCACGTCCCGATACAGATGGGCAGTATGGCCGGGGTACACACTCCGGATCCTGATGCTTTCCCCTATTTTGCCAAGTTTGCCGCCAGTGACACCTCCATCGAGGACGAGTGGATCAAAGATCTTGAGCTTATGCACCATTACACGTCCTCGGCATATCTCACGCTTCCCAGGGCCACTGACATCAGGCGTGTTTGGCAAACAGACGTCGCACGTCTCGCCATGTCAAACAAGTTTCTCATGCATCAGCTTCTAGCTTTTTCCGCCCATCATCTAGCTTACCTCAACCCGTCTCCAGACTCGACCTACGCCATCTGTGCGTCAATACATCAGAACAAGGCAATTTTCGGTCTCCAGTCCACCCTGGGACAAATATCCAACGAAAACTGCCATGCTGTCTTCGCGGCATCCGCTTTTCTCTGCATCTGCGGGTTTGCCAGCTACTCCTCGCTGAATGTCGGTGACGGGCGGCCAGCATTCGAGAATTTCTTGGATGTCTTGCTACTCATTCGGGGCAAGAGCTTCATCCTAGACTCCTTTGCGAAAACACTTCATCACGGGCCACTTGGAATGCTCTTCCACAAGGGCGACCAAAACCCCGCTGCGCCGCCCATCCTAACGACCTTCGTTAGTCAACTCCGTTATCTCGATTCGTTAATTGCTGATAGCGATCCAAACTCAGCGTTATGCTGTGAGGCAATTAACTCGACAATTGATTGGACAGAGCGGGTGATTGAAAGCACTCACTGGCCCGATCTTCGGTTCACACTTAGTTGGCCGATATGCCTTTCTGAAGGTTTCGTTGATCTTCTCAAGCAGTCCGACCCCATGGCCTTGGCTATTCTCGCGCATTATGCCGTCATTTTGCAGCATACGGGAAATATGCACTGGTACTTGAGTGGTTGGGGCGAGAGAGTGATAAGAGATATTGGAGATAGGATGGACACAGACTGGAGGGAAACAATCAAATGGCCTCTGAGGATGGTGTCACATACGGCATAAGCCAGAAGCAGAAGTAAAATAAAATGGATGCAAGTGAGCTCAGTTGTTCTGGAACAGTGAACACCAGAGGAGCATTATTCCGATGAAGAATGGAAACAACTACTATTACCAAAAGGATAGTTCGACAATTCTATCATCAGATGTTGAATTTTGAAAGGTGCGTCACCTCTAATCAATTCTTTGCAGGTATCCAAACACATCGTCATACTAAGAATTCTCATTAGTTGAGGCCAACGGCTGCATTTTGATCTCCCTTAAAAGATCCCAAGCTTCACACAGTCACTGCTACTTCTAAAAGCATTGAGGAGATCTGGGTCAGTTGTCTTGCTGTTGTTGAGTTTCGTGTGGGCATGTACACAATAACAGATCCAGACTAGAGGTCGGCTGCGGAGGTTATAGCAGCAGCCTTAGACTAAGACTCTTGCTTCATGGAACAGACATGATTTAGACGTTGTTGAAATCTTTGAGCTAAAAGCCGTCTGATTAATGGAATTAGCATCTAGAACGGGCCGTGTTGTCATATTGTAGTTTCTCTATACAACCTCGTGGTATGAGACAGGTATAGGGTAGGCTGGGTGATTGGTAGGTATGGATGATAATAAGGAAGTGAAAGGAAGAGAGGCGAAGGTGGATAAAATGTAAAGGGATATTGAAGGAATCCAAGGCGGGTCCGGAACCTGATTTTCAAGTGCTGTTCTGTGAACCAATGTGTTGTGCCAATCTCTGTAGGCACCAGACTCGCATAGGATGAGTGGGCAAGGCTCCAGCGAATACGCGGTAGGATCTCGTGGATGGCGTTAGTTTTACCCGACGGTGTAATCAGCACAACAAGATGTTAACCGGGAAATGATATGGTAAGGGAATTCTAATATTATTGTAAAGGGAGTTTTGTTCGCTCTTGGTTGTAGACCATCTTAAGCGTCTCTGGCGGACATATCAGCTCAATCCCGCCTCAACATCAGTATTATTTAACTTCGGAGCGTGAAGAGAAAATTATTTCGAAGAATTTTGAGGTTATTGCGCTAAATAAATCGTTAATGAGGTCACCTAGTATCAGAATTGGCTTCTTATCTTCATACGCAGCGTTTAGCATCTGTCAGGGTTGTCACTCCCTCTCGCATTATCCCAACTACACAGCAAAGTCCAGATTTGAGAGAATACATAAGCAGGTAGTAGTAGTAGTAATACGTGAGAGAGCTATGTAATCTATGCGGCAACGGCGAAAAGTCAGAGAAAATACCCGAATATTAAAAAATCAACAACTAGATATTGTTAATCTCAGAAGCTGTCGTTTCACGTCATCCTCTTTGACATATGCTATCTAATATGTTAAAGATTGTTTAAGAAAAGAAACTCAGCTCATGACTTCTTTGTCAGCATTGTAGGTGAAAGCTCTCCATCCTTTCATGTTAATATAAACATCTTTCTTTAGAGATCATTGTCGTCGTAGTATTACAAGGCACATTTCATTATTGTGTTGTGCTAAAAGCTAGAAATTAAGAATAAGAACTTGTCGCGATATGATTTTTGCATGCTGGGCTGCTCAAACCTCATATAGTCTGTAGCAGTTGACACTCACAAGAACTGTAGGTATATAACGTCGAATCTATATACTGACTCAGTTAATTAGCTAAGTCATGGTAGGGCAAATGAAGGAGTGATCCTTGCATATTTCTGTTGCCGACTGGCCGTTGAGAAAACACATAGTTTCAAATCTATCAACAAAATTGGCACCATTTACCTTAGCAACATTTGGGATAAATGCTTCAGAATGGGTCAACAGCGTAACAATAATTCGAGCGTCGGCAAAGTTGTTCCCAAAGCCTCCTCAAGCATGACCTGGATACCAAAAACATTCGATGCGTCAGCACCTTGGTTTACCTAATTGACGATGTTCGTGATAGAAGTGAGTCATTATTATTTGGACAGTTTGTTAAGTAAAATGGAGAATTACGGAATCACTACAAGAAAAGCGGGGTATGTTGACAGCTTGAAATCCAAAGACGTTGGACTTAAAAGGGGAGCAACGCCACCTACAACAGTAACAATGTGTTGGACAAAGCTGAACCATAGCATTGCATGAGGTCGAGAAATTGGGAACAGCACGGAGGGGAGACGTTGAATATTCGGTATGTAGTTGGCACATATCTAAGCCTACCTCGGATTGCAAGGGGATGTGATTGGCTTAGCCTTAGACGCGAATGACAGATATCTGCATGTAAGCGATATTTACATCCACTTGGTCATGCACCTAGCACTCGGGAGGCTCCCACTCATGCGGAGACTCGGAGGGTTTCTGGGGTATAATAGGCGCGCAGAGCAATAGGAGCAGGGATCAAACACTAGCCAGTGGACACTGGCTTGGGAGTCTTCCCATATCGCTCTTCGAGACTTTTTTGCTGCGATTGAGGTTTCAGCAATTACCTGAAAAGGTGAACAAAATCTCACGGTTTGGAGTAACAGAGGGGTTAAATGCCTCTTCTAGATTGCACGTGGAAGTAGCCAGCTCTATTCCGGCTCGCTAGGAGGCGGTGTATGTGAGCCAATGAAGCGTGGTCACCGCCTTGAAGAGCTCAGGTGAGGTGATTCAGCTCGAAGGTTGGGACGTGACGAGAGCACACCAAATGCCTGACCACCTACTCAACTCGGCTTAGTAGTTCCTTGATAATAGGTGCACACACAACTCAACAAGTGACAAGCATGTTTCTCGATGGTGGGGTGTGTCTCCTTCAATGTTCGTAAGTCGGATTGGCCATCTCAACAAAGTCGTATTTTATCCCTGCTTTCCATACGGATGTTAACAAATTGAATACTAACATATACGTCTTCTTGCAAGCCGGATCCTTGCGGCCGACTTCTTAGTTCCCCTACTAATGACTTGTCATTACCTTTGAAGGTTTAGGCAAGGACGCTCTGCGAAGGTCAGGGCATGGGCGTAAAGATAGTGTGGTGATAGATAAAACCAGGGGGTCCAACGAAACCATGATTCCACGGAAAAATTGGAGAAAACGGCCGCTAGTAAGGTCCACTAAGGAGTTCATCCGTCCATATTCGCCGTTCCAAAGAACGCCATTCAGAGTAGAACCTAAGAAGCGGTCAATTACTGGCTGCTCTTTTCCATTCGTAGAGAAGAGTAGCCCCACGTTGCTAGACTTGGGCTGTGACAATGGCTATATAAAGCTGTTCTCCTCATCCACTTGAAGCACATTCCATTCTGACAATATTTAGCCAAGCCCAAGAGTCAATACAACATCCTTCGCCTTTTTGTTCACATTTGAAACACTTGCCCGTCCGCACCAAATACCGTCGCTATGCCTCCCCAGATCCCTGAATTCGAGGTTTTCCGTGTGTTGCCAGGAAAGGTAGCCCTGATTACCGGTGGTGCCCAAGGCATTGGAAAGGCCACAGCATCCGCATTCCTCAAAGCTGGCGCCAAGGTTGTCATCTGTGATATCCAGGAGGAAAAGGGTGAAGAGGCGGCGAAGGAATTATCAGCACTCGGAGAGATTCTCTTCTACAAGGCAGATATTTCAGTGGAGGATGAGGTTGCCAAGCTGGTGCAATTCGTCGTGGAGAAATTCGGACAATTAGACTGCGCTATCAACAATGCTGCTCTGACGCCCGATTCTACCCCATTTGAGAAGATGGATGTAGCATACTTCAACAAACTCGTTGGTATTAATCTGACCGGAACAGCCCTCTGCATCAAGTACGAGATGCAGCAGTTTATCAAGCAAGGAAATGGGGGAACCATTGTCAACCTGGCCAGCGGCGCTGCCTACAAGCCGGAGCCCAACATGCCCGCATATGTATCAACCAAACATGCGATTGTGGGCCTGACGAAGCAGGCATGTCTTGAAGGTGGTCCTCATGGTATCCGTGCTAATGCACTTGCCCCTGGCGCTATCTACGTGAGTAACTCTCTTCTCTGCCGATGACCCTTTTCACGAGCTAATCATGATTTTCCAGACTGCCATGATCGAGGACGTTCTTAAGGCTTTTGGCACGACAGAGGAACAGTTCGCGCCTCAGATTTCATACCTCAACCGATTTGGACTCCCACACGAGGTCGCACAGGCTGCTCTTTGGCTGTCTTCCCCTCAGTCATCCTATGTGACGGGGATGACCATGCCGATCGACGGAGGATTTTCAGTCAAATAGATAGGCGAAGGCTTCCAATATTTTTGAATAGAACTGAATAAAGTCACACTGTGTTCATGAATAGAGTCAAGCTTGGCAAGCTTAATAAGTATACTTATCTGGTAAGTGGGTGAAATAAAACATAGCACAACAATGCTATTTTCGCGTAAGGCAGGGACCTTGGTTTTGACTAAATACAATAATAAGAGAATAATAAGTTACTATATGATATTTGGCGTGATATTGTATTCAATACTAGGTTAAATATTCTGATGTTACGTTAAGATTCAACGCTGAACTGTTTCGATGTGCCATATTTTATTTCATACACGTTCAGGGTCCTGTGAACATGGCAATAACTCTGCCGGAAGAAAGTTGAGGCCCGGGAACTGGTTTTGTCACTTTTTCTTGGTTCTTTGTCATAATGCATTGGGTCTACTTATACTGCCGGCATAGATATTACATCCTTGGTCATCAGATTTTCGCAGTATGTTCTGTGCCAATCCACCTCATGGTCGACAAAGAACGGAAGACTTCGTTATCAAAAGATAGAAATCTTTAAACAATATTACCTTGAAAGGGAAAGTGTTTGATGTCCCGAGTTAGGCGGTGCGAAATGCTTACCGTTTATGCTGGGTGGGCCGTTGAAAAAAGGTAAATTCAAAATAAATCAGTAAGGCACAGAGATTGAAACTGGCAAGCTTTCAAACGTAATCACGCTCAATATCAGACAAAACCTTGGATATGCACTAGGTTAATTAGGGCCATCTAAGACACCGGGTGCGAAAGCAAATGTCATACTATCAATGGATAAGAGCTCGAGTCAAGCAAAACTCTCTAGAGCATCATGGGATCGTTCACTTTTTCCAAACTTTGCTATTGCAGACATCATGGGAGTTCCTTATTACAAGCGAACGAGATGACCTGTCCTCTTTGCAACCCCCCCCCCCCCCCCCCCCCCCCCCCCGGGATCTACCGGACCATTATCATACCCACCGCGCTATAGGACAATTTCATCTACGCGGCGCAAGTTGAAAAGTAAGTTTCGTGGATAAGCTTTACGCCCGGAAAGTGATGGCTCGTCCTAGTGATCAGTCACCGAAAGGCAACGCCACACTGTTTATGAATTTCAGTTTCGCCCCAAAATGTGTTAGTACTACCGTGATTTACGAGATCAATCAGTGGTGGAATATTTTCAAGATTGTGTGCTTAGTGTCTGTTCTCACGTCCATAGTGTTGAAGATTGAATCACCTTTGGCCGCTCCTGACCACGAGACCCATGATTTAGCTTTGGTATGCCATGATGGATCAGCAGATGAGCTAGGGTCACGGCCAGCCGCCTTCAAAGCTATATTTTGGCAGCCTTGGGGTCATATGCTTTCACTGAGACATAAAGGCTGACTGACACCTCTCGCTCAGGGCGAGCCACGAGTGTGGATTTATGAGACCGACGTTTCAAGCCGATTTTACTGCGGAGAGCCGTAGTTAAGTGACTGCTGTTATTTGTGTATCATATTCTACTGCATATGACAGTGGTCTGGAGATAAAGCTTAGGCTAAGACAACCCTTGCTTTTCGGGATTTGTTAGACCGAAAGAGTAAATGAGACAATGGATAAGAGAGAGTAACCCCACTCCAAGCTGCCAGGTTGGCAAATTGTATGTTGAGTCAAGGTTTTCGTAGTGAGCTTGCCAATGCTAAGGAAACTACATCCATGGACAGGCTTGACAAATAACAAACTGATCGGATAAGAAGCCGGGGCACATTTTCTAATTGTCTGCTTTCGGAATTATAAGCCTTGGGTTTCAGCCGTATCAGGCATGAGCCATGTCCAACTTCTGTCCACGCGCCTAACAATCTTCTGGTCTCACCATTTGGCTCTTCACAGCCCTTTCCGTCACTGATCATGAGATATAACCTTTTTCAATATGTTGCAAGCGATCCAATAGTGCCCAAGAAGGTATGTGTATACGAACGAGATGAATAAAGGGAGGGAGCCATTGCGAGGAATCATTATTGAAGAGGAGACGGAGCTGTATCTGCTCATCCGGTGCCGATTTGGTTAAGTAACTACGGCATGCTATCCGAATGATACTCAAAGTGTATCATTATATTTTAGGTTCCCAGCCGGGGGGCCCTAATTGACTTAGAGAGGCTTGCTATCTATCACTTTCCTCGTTGGGCAACGGATCATCACCTTGCGAAGCCTCCATCCGTCCCCAATCCGGGGATTTGGATACACCCTGGCTCTGCTTTATTGCCCAATGAGAATGAACTATTATCTCAATTTGCATGAAGAGAACATGCACAGGAGAATAGTCAAATTTGCAACCAACCGAAGATTTTGTCCTCTCGTGATTTCGAGATGAAACTATTGGCGCGCTTCCTGTCTCTGAAAATAGCCAACATCACAAACAGGAAGCCAAGAGTCACGGCCCAAAAAGACTCAGTTCCTCGGACTTTGGCCGTAAGATATAGCCCGTGACCTTCGTCCTTGATTTTCCGTTGGGTGGTGTTGGAAGGATCACCTGGCTAGTCTAAAAATCCTTCAACTCTCTTTGGAGGAATAACATTTTGCATTGATTTGGCCAAGATATTTCTGTCCCTCATTGCCATATGTCAATGGCCATATATAAACCATTTGCTCCCGCGTGAAAATTTTGAACTCTAAGCACTCGAACAACACCAAAGACTTCTCTCCCCTGATAAAATCATGCGCGCGACACTGATCTCGGCACTACTTTCGATATCGTCCTTGGGTTTAGCCTTGGACGTGTCGGATTCGAGGGATACAGACTTATACAGTTGGCCTGCCGTTGAAGCTAACACCGTCTCTGCTCGGAGCAATGAGTTGTGGAATAGGCCTGTCAAGCGCCAATCTGGTTGGAGCCCTCCATCAAATTTGGCAACGCCACTGAAGCAAGTGTGGGATCACTGTCTGAACACTTACTCGAACGGTCTGTTTGGATTTAAGAACTATGGCTGGGATCAGATCATTGCTACTGGAGGGTAAGATCTTACACCAGTTAACACACAGATTCATTATCTACCAATCCAAGTTTGAGCTTTGCTGATTAGAATTAGAAAAATCAACATGTGTGTGAGATGGGAGTCTAGCACAGCTGTAACAGAGGCCCAACGCGCCCAGATTGCTACCGTGGTGAACCAGCAGTATCAGAAATGGTTCCAGTGGCTCTACGGGTACGACAGCTTCCCGTATTCCAACATACAGGTCAAAGTAGTAGGCTGGGCAGTGCGGGATAGGTCACTGCTTCAAGGTTCAACCTCTGGGATCACCGTTTATACTGATAAAGATAGTGGTGGAGCCCCTCAATGCTCGGAGGCATGCGGCCGCTTTTTCCATCAGGATGGAAACTATAACTCATGCCCTGGAGGGGCTGCAAACCATTATGACCAATCTCTTTGGCTGACGGACGGGTTCGGGGGTGGCGCCGGTGGTGACTGGGGACAGAGGATAGGCAGGGAATACTTTATGGGCGCTCTGAGCTCGTCTAATATTCACATCCTACTGCACGAGATGGGTCACACTTTCGGTCTGGATGATTTCTACGGTACGTATTTCCCCGAAGACAACCTGCAAGGCACTTTCATTTCTGACAATCAATAGATTGGACTCCAAGTGGCGTCAGCAGCTTCATCATGCTTGCCGGCTCTGCATCGCAAATCACCGACTTTGACGGCTGGATGCTCCGAAATTGGTGGTATGAGCTCTCCCGCAACCGAGGATGGCGGTCTGGAGGAACCACGCCAACCACCACCACAACCTCCTCGGCTGCCAACCCAACTTCCACCAGCGGCGGTACTGCTCCAGCATTTGGTCAGTGCGGCGGTCAGGGATGGACAGGTCCTACGGCCTGCGCCTCCGGTTACAAATGCCAGTACTCCAACGAATGGTACTCTCAGTGTGTTCCTGCCTAGGGTTGTTTAGACTCGCTCTTAAGCGGGTAAATTGTCCGAGTAGCTTTGGATATCTGATTTCAATACGTAACATCTTGTCACGCGAAGGCGAGAAGAACGGGACGTGATTCGATAAATATGAAACCACCCATGAAATTTGATATGACCGCCCCAGCTTGCACAGCTTGCACAGCCACCTCTAGCCTAAGGATTGGCCTGTGGGGGTGTTGATCAAAGAATTTCCAAATCCCTCCCACTCAAGCACAAGCCGAGCACTAAAATAATATGTCTGCCAAGGATGTTGATTGGCCTTGAACCGATATTGGGTCCTTTGGCCAACATAGCCTCAGTGCCGACAGGCCATGGTTCCGGCAACCGCACCTGAACAGGCCAACTGCAGATCTTGGTACAGTACCCGGTACTACAGATGCTATCAAATATGGTTGATTTCGCGCTCGGTCTCGGGTACGGTAGTTCCCTGGGGCTGTGAGCCGTCTGTCCAGGCGCTGATGTAGTAATTGAGCCATGGTGACAGGGGTTTCCATGGCATAATTTCAATCTAGAGCTAAATAAATGTCTTCATTTGTTTGAACTAGTACTGATATATCTATGCTTAAGAGTTTTGGACCTGTAAACATTCCCACAAGCGACTCTCGACGGGGCTGCAATTGAAGTGGGCCGCGGAGATACGCAGCGGTCCAATCGGTCGGTCGATTCAACTATTCCCATGCGCCGGCACAGTCCGTTAAAGGATAACTAAGATATAGCTGTATGGAATCCCACCTGCAGGCAACAAGAATACTTTCCAGGCAACCAAATCCATGGCTGTGCTGTTTCGACATATATCAGAGCGGTCCAGCCTGCTCCAACGGACCTCCTCATCGAAGATACTCTCAGTCAAGGAGTTCGCTGCTGCTATTATGATGTCCAGCGAGAGCACGAAGAAAGCGATGAGCGGTTTTAACTTAATAGCCATCGCCGCGGCACTCATTTTCCATGCGTTGATCGTGGTCCCGTACTGTTCTAAATTGTTTAAGAACAGTAAGGCTGAGAACAGATGCTCATTTAGAACCGGCCAAGCCATACGACGCACCTCAGTGTATGTTACAAGCCCTGATGCATGCCCATTCAATCCTAACTTTATTTTGGTTCTAGGTGGCTGGCAATCTGGTTCCTCGAGCTATGCCTAGGCTCATTATATTACGCACGCGTATCCGATCGATTTCATTCGTACATTGGGGATATTAAGAGATGCATCGAGTTTTTTACCACTCTTTATGCGACGCTTGCTTTCACTTCTGCTCTCTTGGCACAATTCGAACTCTCTCTTGAGATCCAATATCAACAAAAGGAAATCAGAGACGACGCGAAAATCGGTTCCACTAGCCAACCAGTAAGGTCCTACGAAATATTCGCTCGTACTGTCGAGATAGTGGCTATATTGCGATTTTTTACGTCCATCGGCACTCTCGGCGGCAAATATAATCAAAGTGTGTACACTGTCAGCATTCTTCTGGACATGTTCATATCTATACTTTTTTTCCTTGCCGCTTCTACGTCATTCATCTACTTTGCTAATGCCCGGCCGGCTTTTCACCAATCTGTATGTCACTTTATCGTCTTCCACAAGGGCTCTAGCATCATCGTCGGCACACCAACTGACTCGAACAGTTCCATATCTCCCCAATCATTCCTCATGCTCTTTCTGTTCTCCGACATCTTGTTGATGCCATTGCCACGGCGGAAGCGACATATCAAGAGTTGAGGTCCCGCGAAGCCCCAAATAGGATGTATTGGGAAACCGGTAGAGTGATTTGTGTGGGATGGTCGATGATTGCCTGCCTTCTAATCGTCTACACAATTCAGGCCAAAAGGTCTGATGGCATTGGAAGGCTCTCTTTTACGACTCTGCCTCTTAAATCCTAGAGGTTAGGTAACCCTATTTATGGTAGGGCTAGGGCCCAAAGGACTGCCTGTATACAAAGCTTATACTTTCCAAAGATATTTAGACTAGAATGCATTGATTGGCTGCCCATTACCAGCCTTGTTGTGAACAGCTAGTGAATAAACATCAAGACTGAACCATATCTCTATGCACAATGTAATATCATTTACAAATCAAAGTCCGGAATGCAGATACAGAGACCAGGTGAAGGATCTTCCATTATCTTGATAAGGCGATGCGAGGATAGTATAAGGCTTCATTGATAACGAATAAGTTTTTCTCCTTCACTCGATCTTCGTTCATCATCTAATGAACGCATCAAGTCTTTTTAAGCAACTTCATATTGCCTTGGAGGGCCACCTTGGCGCCAAACAGCAAGAGTGCACTCACCCAAAAGAAACCACCACATAATCCAATTGATATCTGGTAGACGTCTCCCCCGCTCTTCAGAAGAGCATCCTTAGAGAAATTGATCAGCGATACAGCAATTGATTGCCCGAATGTAGTTGCCGGAACTATGCTTAGTCCAAACATCGCAAATGCTGATCCCATATCAAGGACCCCTACTGCTGATGTCGTTACAGGAACGACGACGCTGAAGACTGTGCCGCCGACTACGCCTTGTAAGATGGCGTAAGGCACAAGCGCGGCGAATGACCGAGCCGGCATCCAAATGGCCACGCAACTCAATCCAGCAACAATATTGGCAATAATTGTCATGTTGAAGCGGCCGCCCTTGTCGAGGGCCAAACCAATTAACGGGCGGCCGATAATTTGACCTCCTGCTAGTATGGATTGGAGCGCAGCACCTTGCGTTTGTGTCAACCCGATGCCATCTGTGGCGTAGGGCGCAAGAGAATAAATGGCGATAAAGTACGCCATGGCTACATTTAAATGTGTTAGCTTTCTTGCTGCTGATAGAAAAGTATCTGCAATCATACCAGCAAAAAATCCCCAGGTCCAGACCCAAAAGAATGTGCCGTGCACAAACCACTTGATTTGGAGAGGTTCGACTCTAACTTTTACTGTAGTTCGACCCTTTAAGAGTACAAGACAGGGTACGAGAACGACCGCGGAAATACAGCCATTCATAATAAGGGTGTATTTGACGCCCATCGTCGCAAGGGCTGCCCGGGTTGTGTTGGAAAAAATGAGCCCTCCGATTCCAGACCCAGTTGTCGCGATACCCTGATAATACAGCGTCAGCTCTAACATTTTCTAAATTTGGATATTATTACTCCGTGATCGAGCTTACTTGAGCTAGGCTCAGTCGCTTGTCGAACCACTGGGGTAGTAGCTGTTGTGGCGGAAGAGAAGTCTGGTTTTCACCCGTTCGTCAACTCTATCACCAGCAAGCATCATGACTGAATCAACTGCTCACCAATCCTAGGCCTTCAAAGTATTAGTGTTGTGAGGATAAAGACTTGATTAGAGAACCAGCACATACCCATTCCAAATATCAATCCCTGCCATACAACAAACATGGCGAGATGCTGTGTTAGACCTGAAAGGCATTGGCCCAGAGCGATACATATAAGCCCCGCGAATAAGGGGATTCTCAGGCCAAACTTCTTCACAAGATAATTAATACCTGGCGCACAAAACCATGCTATGCCCACAGACAAGCCGCCGACGAAGGCGTAAGTCATATAAGTTGCGCCATCAAAGTAGTTGTGTTCGAGGTAGTAAGCAATATATACGCCATAGGATGTGTTGATACCTAAACCAAAGACGCACGCACGAAGGTGTGGTTAGTGAGTTGTCTGGGTTACGGGCCGGCATAGGACAAAAAGTATGAACCAACGCACCATATGTAACAATATTGATGCCAAGAATGCAAGCAACAATGACCCATCCATAACCTCCGTCTGGTGCAAGATAACCATCTACCTCGTCCAAAGATGAGCTCGCTACGGACGTTTCAACCATAGGATCGGGAGTTGGCGGCATCCTGTGAGCTTCAAGGTCGGTGTTCGCCTCCTTGCTTACAGAAGTCACAGCAGCCATGTTTTTGATCAAGTACAGACCAATGGATCGTGTCTGGCTAGGCTACGGGAAAGATGAGAGACATTCATCCGCAGTTCAAAATTTAGGCTGACCTGATCATTTTCAATGACACCATTTTACCCCCTGGTGCATCGGATTCTTGAAGAAAACTCCGACATTTGGGCCTCCGACACTCGGTCCCCAACGCAATTTTATCCCCGCAACTACAACCCCACCCACGCCCTATGAAGTACTCGTAAACTTCAACTTCCTCGTTCGGCTGTGAGTCACTCGGTGTAGACGCGAGAATTGTTTCCTACCTACTCTAGCAATGCCGTTTAAAACCAACCCCAATGACCCATTACATCGAAAATAATCGATTATTGTTCAGAACTGCAGCGAAGATTCATTATACATATCATCCCATTGAACCTCCTCACCAAGTAGTTCTTTGGGCAGAAACTTTCCAACACGATATGGTAGAATACAAAAGGTTCGGCTACAGATGTAATACTATCTATTCAAAAGACCAAAACAAAGAGCGGTACTATTCTAAGTATCTGTTACGCCGGGTGCATTCTCCATGATGGCTCACATAGATGGTATTGCAAAAGAGGGTATAATTGGCAATTGATAGATAAATGATTTTTACCTCAGTTGTGAAATGGTATTCAGAGGTGGAGAAACTGAATAAAAAACGGCTGCGAGCTAAGAAATTTATAGAAAAAGATACTACGAAGGGATCTCATACAGGCACTACTCGTGACATATTCGTTTTATTCGGAGCGTTCATGTACCAATCTTTTGGTCAGTCCTATAAACTTTTAGAATCATAGTTGAAACAGTACGGGTTCAAACGGCATTGCACTGTTCAGGGAGCAGTATGTGTATTCACGAGACGAAATTTGATTCCTTTAGGTCGGCTTGAGACTTGCTACTGTGCAGGTTTCACTGACTCATCTTCTAGAACACGCTTGGCTGACTCCTTTGCCTCTATTCTCTTGACCAACTTGGTATAGTTGGGGAAAGATGACAAATCAAGACCAACCCTACCGCCCCAATGCCAAAAAGGAACCGTGAAGTAATCAACGACAGTCTCTGCCTCGCCGACTGGGAAGTCCCCCTTCTCCAGCGCCTTGTCAATGATCCCATACGCAGCCAGAACTCGCTCTCGGCCCTTCTGTTTGATCTTGTCATGCTCTGCTTCGTTATCGCAAAAACGACTAGGGCGGAACATCAGGGCAAATGCGTTTCCGTGTAGGGTGCCGGAAATCCATGCCAACCATTCCGCAGTGCGAGCATTTTCCAAGGCCGTCTTTCCAGTCAGCTTTCTCTCCGGGTTCAGTGTCGCAATAAAGCTCAGTATGGCAGGATTCTCGGTTATGATTTCGTTGTCGACTTTGAGGGCTGGGACCTGGCCGGCGTGATGAATTGTACGACGATACTCATCTGTGTCGATGCTGCCGTCAACAGCAATCCAGCCACTGGGGCCCATCTTCATGACGACCGTCTTATAGGGGATGCTAATTTCCTCTAAGAGGAGATGTGCTGCCAGGGAGCAGGCTCCATTGGCAAGATACAAGGTGATCTCAGGCATTGGAGAGTTCGGCTTGTAAAGCAACGCTCAATTGTGACCTTAGTGCGAATGGATATGAGTAGAAGAGTGAAGATGGCAATGAGCATGAGCATGAATGAAGATAATAGCGCGTTGACTTGGTTTATAGCCTGAACCTCGCCGCTCGTATATGCACAACGCTCGGCTCGTCTAATTGCCCCGTTCCAGCACAGTGCCCGCGGATGCCGTTCTTCGTGCGGCTAAGTACCGAAGCCGGCCGGTTGAATGCCATTCAAATCCTGGTATTACCAGCCTCATCCCCTTCCATTAAATAGGTGCTGACAAATGGCCAATGCTACACGAGACTCAGCATTCAGCGGATGCCGCTGAGCAGTGTTCCCTATTTTGGCAGGGCCCATAGCCGCAAAACACCGAATGATGAACATTTTTTGTGAGATCTTGTGCATCACCCAGACTTGTTTTTCAGGTAGGTTAAGTTACGGCGGTTGAAAAAAAATAGGAAACATTGAAATTAAAATTATCCGGTTATTTAGAGAGCTGGTATTTGTCCAGTAGGTACCAGCTATTATGCAACCCACCATTCATTCATTTGAGCAGTCATCCTAATACTTAGTACTCGGCTACAGCCCCTCGTAAAGAAAGCTACTCGTAGCCCACATGCGGTTGATCATCTGCTATGAAATTCAACTTGACGTAGTTCCTTCTATATGGTAGAGAACCAACGCGCAGAGGAGGAGAAAGAAAAAGAGGAGGAGCAGCTCAGGCTGCCACGATCCCTGTTCTTATCAAACCTAAAAGTAAACAATAATTGGGCGAAGTTACGTCCCATTTTAGTCATGCTCAAACAAAGATTTGGATCTTGGTCGATTGACATCAGGCAAAGGTAGCGGGTAATATCGATAGAGTGTAGGGGAGAGTTGCTAGGCTGCAAAGAAGATTGCTTGTTTAAGCCTGAAAAGAGAAGACTGACAAAGAGAAGGTCTGACTAGATATTTCAGGAAAAATTTCTATTTTTTAGATGTCTGTATTATGTGAATCCGCTTGCAACGCGTCCGATGACTGCTGTAGGGCAGAATGGTCCGACTTTCGCGCCATGTAGCCAACTGGCTCGAGTGTTTTCCATATCGATGTATTTATCGGGCGCTTACCTCACACCCACATCACAGCGACGCACCAGCTTCATCTGTTGCACAGATTCATCCAAGCGAGATCATCTTCAAGTCTCGTTTTGAAAGCCCCTGCGGCCTCTTATGGAGAGATCTGAGGTTCCTGCCAACTAGAAACGGGCGTCGTGCCCTAGCACATAGCTAAGCGGATACGAGAGACGCCATATAGAAAGGAGCGCTTCAACCCCGCTCGTTTTGCCTTACTTCAGTAATGCTGCATGCATATGCTTCACCCTAGTGGAAGGAGAAAGACGGTGATTGAGGAACCCGCCCATATCAGGGTTCCGCCGTCCTTGTGCCTACAATGAGACGTCAGTCATGTTTAGGCTTGGCACTCGAAGCTGAGAGGTATCTCGGCGTGAATAGGTTGTATTGACGGGAAGGTGGAGGACTCGACTGGATTTGGAGTTCATAGTCTTGAGGCCAGGTTGTGTGAATCGTGTATGTAAGCGGCATTTCTCATGTTCACGCTATTTGGGGAAGGTCTAAGTGGTATCATTTGGAATATCCTAGCAACTGAATGAGAAGGCAAAGTCGTATTATAGGCCACCAAGGTGTGGTAAGACTCATGCCGAGGCAGTTTCCCATTAACAGCGTATGCCAGTTCACACGTTCAAAGGCTACCTCGGATTCATCTCAGAATCCAATTTCTTGCACCTAGTAACAAATGTATAGCAATAATTCTGTAAAAGATACATACACATGGCATGTAAAGTGCCGTAGTTGAGTTTACGCTGTTCAAGATAGGGATTCATACCCGGAAGTTACTAAACTCGACTCCATGATGTCCTTGATTGGACTCACAAAACTCGCCTGATGTATTAGTCGATTGCAGTCCGAAGTCACGTTCAGTAGGTTTTTGCCAAGCTAATATGCATCACAATTATCGTCTAGCTGCAAGTTGAGTGGTCAGGATACGACATGTTTCAGTCCTGAGGGGTGATTTGGCTGAAGTTGGCGATTCATTGACCATCACTTGCTATTTTGGGTTCCTTCATCGTCGTAGTTTCTCCAAAGCGGATTGCACTTGCCGATCAGCCTACGGTCACGACGTTACAGGTGCATCTCCCCGCAAATTGCTCTCTGCATAAAGGATTGTCACGCGTCGCAGCCGTGAGGATGTCTGTTTCGGGTAGGTAGTGCACACACAAACATCGTAATGCACAGCGAACTTGCAACGTTCCCCAGGATAAATAAGAAAAAGGCCCGATGGCCTACACTTTACAATGTTACGATGTTACGATACTTGGAGCATAAAATAGCTCGCATTTGTTGGCTTCTCGCCACGCCTTGAGTAGACCCGATCAGTTCAGCGCTTCGAAATCAATCATTTCTTGTATGACCTACCAACATGTTTCAAACCTCAAGAGCTCTTCTCGCCGGGGTTTTGGCCATCGGGGCGGTTTCTGTTGTTCAGGCACAGAAACCTGTGTACGCGCACTTTATGGTCAGGACACACGGTTTTCTCAAGGTTGGCCTTCTGACGCTAACGATTGAGAATAGGTTGGCATTGTTGAGAACTATACTCTGGAAGACTGGAAAGTAGACATCAACCAGGCTAAAGAAATCGGCATCGATGGTTTCGCACTGAATTGTGCGCCCCCACGTGTCGATGCCTATACTCCTAAGCAGCTGGCCCTCGCGTACGCGGCGGCAGAAGAGCTCGAGTTCAAAATGTTCATCTCTTTTGATTTTGCGTATTGGTCTACCGGCGATACGCAGTTGATCACGGAGATGGTGGGGAACTACAGCTCACACGCAGCGCAGGCATACTACAACGATGGCGCTATCGTGAGTACATTCGTGGGCGACAACATGGACTGGAATGCCGTCAAGAACGCGCTACCAAATAGTAAGATCACTGCTCTTCCAATGATCCAGGACCCTGCGTGGATCCCACACGCGAACACAGGATTGGATGGAGCATTTTCGTGGTATGCGTGGGCAACCGACGGAGGAAACAGCGTGATTCCAGGGCCAATGACGACAATTTGGGATGATAGATTTCTTCAAGGTCTCGGGGAGAAGCCATATATGGCCCGTAAGTGCTTGAACAACCAATGACAAACTTAATGAGCCTTTGGTTGACAGGTTTACAGCCGTCTCACCGTGGTTTTTCACGCACTTCAATACCAAAAACTGGGTATTTATTTGCGAGGAGCAACCCACTCATCGATGGGAACAGATGCTGGAGATGAAGCCTGAGCTAGTTGAAATCATTAGCTGGAACGGTATGTGATGTATACATCCCTTGTTTGTTACGATCCGGGACTGATTTATCGATCAGACTTCGGAGAGAGCCACTACATCTCGTAAGTACTTATCATTCCTATAAATATGTACCCAAGTAAGTCCCTGACAGAAAATTTAGTGGGAGCCAGCCAAATCATAGTGATGATGGGTCTTCTGCTTGGGCTTCAGGATTCCCCCATGACGCATGGAGATCTTTGATGAAGCCATATATTGCCGCCTACAAGGCTGGCGCAGCTACGCCCACCGTCGAGTCCGACCAGCTTATTTACTGGTTCCGCCCACACCCGAAGGATGCCGCGTGTAGCGCCGACACATTGGGCGCACCGCGTGGGAAAGAGCTTCTCGCCGACGTGGTGTTTGTGACAACAATGCTGACCGAAGCAGGCGAACTTAAAGTCACGAGCGGAAGCAACTCCCCAGTTACGGTTAATGCCGAGGCTGGTATTCATACGTTTAACTTCACAATGGGAGTTGGTGCTCAAGATTTTAGGGTGAAGCGTGGGGGGGCTGATCTACTTGGAGGTACAAGTGAGAAGAAGATCGACGATGCGTGTGAACAGTTCAACTATAATCCATATGTTGGCTCGTTTTAAAATAACGTACAGCCTGCCGGTGTACATTACGTCACAGTATATCTTTCACAGAAGATCAAATGTATCCCCAGAGGGACATCCTCCACAAGCTTTGTCAGAACGCGACTGTCTGTAGTATTCGCTGCATTGTTTACCCTCGTTTGATATTGAAAAGCCTTATTGAGTTTAGTCTTGTATGCACAAGATTGCCGTTGAAAAAGAGGCTTCGTGGAAGCATAAAGGCGGCAAGAACAATTTCTAATCCGGCATATACTCACAAATTATCCGCCACCACTTCGAATACCAGCATCTCTGATATTCGTTGGCCTCCTAAGTGTATTGTATGGTGAGTTCTATTCCACCAACATCATTTGCCTTCTCGATGTTAGTCTTCGGATGGTTCGGGTTGACAAACTTTCTGTCCCTTTGGACTTTTCATCCGAGTTCCCGGGAGTTCGCCCCAGTTGTTTACTACGGAACTAACGGCACAGCCTGGAATTATGTTTTGCAACCTTCACAGCTCAGCCCTCTATTCTACGATTGGATGGAACGAGTTCTTAGCTGATTTGTAGGTTTAGAGCCGGGCATTTCATTCCATGGTCATTGGATAGACGCGTGAGCATTACGCGTAGACAGTTCTTAATTACATACTTTTTAGATAGCTAACTACTTTTGGAGAATCATCTGTTTCCAGTCTGTGGCGTTAGAGTGGAATATCACCAAAACTGGTTTCATGGCTTGATACAAGCTGTAAGCTAAATTCAGATTACATATATGTGCCGCGGATCCTGAAATCCAAAATATTTAACACTGAATCGAATCTCGAAGAATGACTGCCCCTTGCAATAGGCAAACTTGATCAGCCATTCAGTGGCATTCCGTCAAAATGGATTACCCAAAAGAAAATGTGATTGAACATCCGCCCAGCTATCCCGATCTTTACAATATCGACAGCGACCGGGAAGCCTGGGGAGGTGTAGTCCCACCAACCCAGACCTGGGGCAATGCAGACAAAGCCCCTGCAAAACCGCCCTTCAAACAGCGTGTGCGTCGCTTCTTCACCAAACCTCGAAAATGGTCACGCAAGAAGCAGTGGATTGTTGGGATTTGCCTCCTTCTGCTGCTCGTCATCATTATTGCCGTCCCCGCGGGTGTGGCGGCTGGCACCAGGTCGCACACTTGCGAATGTCCCGGTTGGACTTCAGGTGATGGCGTTATTTTCGGACCGACATATTACAATTGCGATTCGGATGGAAACGACTTGACAACTGGGAAGAGTAGCGAGGATGTCTGTGAGGTTTGATACCAAGTACCATCTGTATGTGGCATGTCGCGATAGCCGACGTATGTGAAGTGAGGGCATTTGCAACATTCACACGGCTCATCTGTATGTTTCTTGGCCTTAATTCAACTTATCTATGAATTAAATATAAGACATTTTATATCTCGGTGAATAAACACTGCCATGCCAAGCATGCTACGGGATGTTTAGGAGCATTTTACAAGCAAATGCTTGATAATCTTTTAACCACCGACAATATTATCTTGGGGTTTGATTGATCAAGAATCATGAGCCCAGTAACGCTTGATCGGATTAACTCTATCAAATTCAATGCAATTCTGGGAATCTTCAGCATGGGCTAAGTCAATGGAGCTAGTTCGTCGAATAGTCCACCTCGCTTGTTGTATTCCTCGAATTTTCTTGCCGATTCCATTGGAATATTTAAGCTTTCTTTGTAGCCTCAACATGAGCATGCTCACCGTCTTGTTCTTTCATGGCCTTCATCTTTTCTTCAACGTTGATAGAGCCGATCTGTTCAGTCGCAAGAGTGTCGCCGAACAGCTCAGCGATCTCTTCAAGAGACTTCCCGGACTACAGTAATGCAACGCTTAGCTACTTACTGAAATAAAAAGAATCGCTGGAAACATTATGTAAACTTACCGTCTCTGGGAGGAAAAAGAAATAAATGAGGCCCGCCGTCAAGTTCGTGGCGATATACAAGCTGTAATATCTACCTGATGTTAGTTTGTCCTGGAAAGTAACAATTAATTAACTCACCTCCAGCTGACATTCTTAATGGCGATAGGAGTGATTTGAGACAGCGCAATTGCAATAACCGACTTCGTAAAAACGGCAAAAGCGAGACCTTTGGAACGCAAGAAGAAGGGGAAGAGCTCCGAGGGCACAACCCAGACCATGGCGTTGAAAAAGACAGCGTACACCGCAGAGTACAAAAAGATCATGGCAATGGCACCACGCGCGCCATTCTCATTTTGCGAATCTTTCGAGCCATATTGCGCACTCAAGGCCATGCAGACAGCAATCATAACACTCAAGAGCACGGAGCCAATCCAGAGTGTTCTGACACGAGGCCAACGGTCTGCCACAACCGTCAGGTAGATAATTTGGCCAATGATTCCCATCATGCCGTAGATACCGCTGATAAGAAGAGACGTTTTACCGGTAAAGCCGACGGTCTCGTAGAATATGCTTTGGAAGTTTTGTATAACCTGCGAGCCGCTGAGCTGGCCCATGGCTACGATGAACGTCGCGGTGGCGGTTCGGCGGAGGTACTGTTTAGAAAACATCTTCTTGAGGGCGAAGGACCAGGAAGCGCTTCCTTGGCTACGCTCAAAGCCAAGCTGCTCTCGGATTTGGATGAGTTCCTGACTAGCAAGACTCTCGTTTTCGATGCCATGGAGTTTGTGAAGGACTGCGGCGAATTGAGGATTAGCGTTCTGCTGTAGGATTGTTGGAAGTAACACACACCTTTTTCGGCTTCTTCGATACGATCTTGTTGAACCACTGCATCAATCGTTAAGACTAGGAACAAAATGGATGCGGATATTTTCGAAGAATGTAAACCTACGCCACCGGGGAGAGAATGGAATATAAATGCAGCCGACCATCATGAAGATGGGAACGGGGATCTGCATTGCCAGCGGAATGCGCCACTGGGCATGTGAAGAAGCATAAGACCCTCCAAAGCCAACCCAGTTCGCTACACCGAAACCAATGGCAATCATCATCCCATGAAGGCCGACGAGAAATCCTCGACTATCGGGCTGCGATGCTTCGGCAAGGTAAACTGGTACGACTGAGAGGAGGCTGCCACATCCAATGCCAGCCAACAGGCGACCTACAATCATCATGGCGACATGGACAGAAGCGGTTTGAAGGATGGCTCCAATAATTGCTATGACGGCATTGGGTAAGCCGATGGATTTCATTTAGTAGACAATGAGACTTACAAAGGAAAGCCATAGAAGACATGGCGTATTTTCTACTAAATTTGTCCGCGAGGAAACCGCTGGTCAGCCCACCGATAGCCTGGCCGGCATTGTAGACCGATACAATAGCGCCTTTGAGAAGAAACAACAGAAACGAGGTCAGCTATTAAGTGGGAACGACTAGTTCGACACAAGTACACCTACCAGAGAGTGACGTGTTGACAAGTGTCGGTCCGTAGAAGTAACTCTTAAAACTAGATTGGCCGAGAGTTGTCGCGATAATTCCAGAGTCAAAGCCATAAACGAACCCTCCCATAGCTACCACCAGCGCAATGCCAATTACAATTAGTCGTACCATCTTGTCGGATAGCTCAACGGAGGCGCAAACTACTCGTGGGACCTTTCCTCGACCAGTGCAATAAACTTGATTTTTGTTGCTAGGCTCGTGGAGAACGAAGGGAGGCACAGAGGGGCCCCGCTCAATATATCCGGGGAAGCATTGAGGAGAAAGCGGAACGTCAAGAACCAACTGGCTGGGAAGAGGAAGACAACCGGGACAAAGACAACCGACACGATCGACGCATGTCCAACCATGATCCTGGTCCTCGTTGTAAGATTGAGCCGGGAGAGAAAACTAAACTCGATGTTTAACGTTCTTGGGTCGTATATTAATTCACATTTGGCCCCTCTTTCACCTTCTCAGAGCCACTACCGTTGATTGTTTTCTGGACATGGGGTGATAGCAGTGGAGATGCTGGCTGGGGATCCAGTCTCCTAGTCCCATTTCTCTGTTTCTGTCCGGGGAAGTCTCTAAATCCGAACTTAATCCAGCTAATCATCTCTGGAGCAGCTGATGAGGCAATCCGCATGAGAATTACCAATCAGAACCACAAACTGGTCGTGTATCTCCACCTTATTCCCCCTCACGAGTAATCAGAAAGTGGAAGATGGAAGTGGGGGTCGCAAGCTCATTCGTCTGTTTGGCTTAGGTTGCGGAGTGAATATCATCAGCGTTACGAGATATTCCCGAAGAAACTGCGTCTTCGAATTCACCTACCTCCAGATTAACTCCAGCAACTCTCGGCTTGTACTACACCGAAACTGAGGCTTTTTGACTTATGGTGGGTTCGTACGGGGGCCACTTACTTCAGCTCAAGCTGGGTTGAAAAGAGCGCCGCCTAATCTCTCCATCGCTCCAGATTGTATTGCGGTTGGTGAGGTTTCTATCTCTATCTTCCGGTTTTTAGCTCAACCATCATATGACCATACTAGCGGGACCATGGATTCTACACCTCCAAGCCTTACCAAACCAACATTCGAGCACTTGCGAGAAGACCAGTTCTTCTCTGG
This sequence comes from Clonostachys rosea, assembly GCA_026958235.1. Taxonomy (NCBI): domain Eukaryota; kingdom Fungi; phylum Ascomycota; class Sordariomycetes; order Hypocreales; family Bionectriaceae; genus Clonostachys; species Clonostachys rosea. The sequence continues at coordinate 2,178,746 of CP110207.1, forward strand.
AAGCGCCGAGCCAAGAATTTCATGGAAATTCGCCTATGACCAAAGCACCGCTCCCGGGTGGGAACAAAATGCATACGAAATTGAGATATGCTCACCCACCGGAAATAAGCCAGAAGTGTTCCATGTCGAGAGTAGCGCCTCAATCCTGGTGCCATGGCCCAGGGGTGCCCTCAAATCCCGAGAATCCGCATTGATCCGTGTCCGCTCTCAGGGCACCTCAAACAAGTCTAGAAACGACTCTCTATGGACAGAATGGTCTGACACTGCATCCATCGAAACAGTTTTGCTAAACAACCATGACTGGTCCGCCCAGTGGATTGCTTCTTCATCCAAGCCTCAGCCGAATTCGAACGGATCGCTCCAGCCCCTACGATTCTACAAAACATTCGACGTGCCGTCCGACCCCGTTTCCAAAGCTCGTATCTACATCTCTGCGTTGGGAGTTTTCGATGTTTATATCAACGGACAACAAGCCGGCGACGAGTTTATGGCTCCTGGCTGGACCTGCTACCAACATCGTATTCCCTACCGAGCTCTTGACATTACGTCTCTACTGGAGCCTGGTAAGCTAAATACGGTCTGCATCGAAGTCGCAGAAGGCTGGTATTACGGCCGACTCGGCTTCAATGGCGGGACACGATTTATCTACGGTGGCGATGAGCTAGCTGTTATAGGGCAAATAGAGGTTCACTCCAAGTCGGAAGACTCAGACGGGTCGCCATGGACTTTGACGACTGACGATTCATGGAAATGTGCACCCAGCGCTATCAAACAAAGCGAGATATACGATGGAGAAACTTACGATGCCAGAAGTGAGAAGGACAACTGGAAATCGTTAGGCCTTGGTAGCTCTGACTCTCTCAATCCAACCAAAACCATACCTCCTCCGAAGGGGAGTCTCTTCTTTGCCAAGGCACCACCAGTACGAGTGACTGAAACTGTCACTCCGGTTGACGTATTCCGTAGCAACAGCGGCAAGTCTATCATCGATTTTGGGCAAAATCTTGTCGGAAAGCTTCTGGTCAAGAGCATCTCCCTGCCTGATGGAGAGAGTATCATTTTCAAACACGCCGAAGTCATGGAGCACGGAGAGCTAGGCACGCGTCCCCTGCGAATCGCCAAAGCCACAGACACTGTCATCTCCGCCGGAAAGGAGATCCAGAACTGGACTCCTCGATTTACGTTCCATGGTTTCAGATATGTCCAGGTCGACAACTGGCCGGGAGAGCTACCTTCCAAGGATGACTTTGTCGCTCAGGTCTTACACACTGATCTGCAGAGGCGTGGACATTTCAACTGCTCCAACAAGTCAGTCAATCAACTTCACAAGAACGTCGTCTGGTCTATGAGAAGCAATTTTGTTTCGATTCCTACGGACTGCCCTCAGCGAGATGAGCGCCTAGGCTGGACAGGTTCGTTTCCTCCCCCAAGCCCATGATTTCCAATGGTATTTTTTTTTTACATAGACTGACTCTACATTTTACAACTAGGCGATTTGCAAGTCTTCTGTCCTTCGGCTAGCTTCCTGTACGATGTGACCGGTATGTTGAGTGACTGGCTTCAGGATGTCGTCTCGGAGCAGATGGGGGAGGGTAGAGGCGGCATACCGCCGCTTGTGTGCCCTGATATACTTCCCAAGAACTGGCCGCACATGCCTCAAGCCATCTGGGACGACGTCACTGTACTCACCCCCGAGGTGCTTTACAGATACAGCGGCGATCTTCAGCTCCTTGAGCGTCATTTTGAAAGCATGCAGACCTGGATCGACAAGGGAATCGACCGTGGGCCGGATGGTTTGTGGAATAGCGATCGTTGGCAACTTGGAGACTGGCTTGATCCTCGTGCGCCTCCCGAGTTTCCCGGCGACGGACGCACCGATTCAGTCTTAGTAGCAGATGCTTATCTCGTCCGTGTCACGGATGTCTTCTCCCAGGTGTGCGGCATTCTAGGCAAAAAAGACCTCGCTGCCAAGTATGCAGAGGATGCGGCAGCACACCGAGTCACCTTCCAGGACAAATACATTAGTCCCAAGGGAAACCTGATGTCCAACTCTCAGACTGGTGTTGCGCTTGCTATCCAGCATGGACTCTACAAGGACAAAGAGCAGTTGGCGGTGGGGAGAGCCTCTTTGAACAGGCTTGTACGCTCCTCGCATTTCCACATCTCAACAGGATTTGCCGGTACTCCTATCATCACACACGCACTGACGGCATCGGGAGCAACGCAGCTTGCGTACCGCATGCTGCTGGAGAAGACCTGTCCCAGCTGGATGTACCCCGTGAGCATGGGAGCCACGACTATCTGGGAGCGTTGGGACAGCATGTTGCCTGATGGCACGATCAATCCCGGAGAGATGACGAGCTTCAACCACTACGCTCTTGGTGCCGTTGCGGACTGGTTGCACGGCACGGTAGCTGGCATAAGCCCGTTGGAGCCTGGATGGAAAACCTTCAGGGTCAGGCCTATCCCAGGTGGCAATCTGACGAATGCTGAAGCTTCTTTCGACGGCCCTTACGGCCTGATCAAAGTTCACTGGGTGTTCAACGACGGGAAATTTGCACTCAAGCTGCAGGTTCCCCCGAATTCCATAGCAGTCATCATTCTCCCATCTGAGACGAAGGATGCGGATCATACTCCCGGTGAGTTGACTGTTGGTTCAGGATTCCACGATTTTTCGTGCGCCTTTAACCCCGGGGAGTGGCCACCATTGCCTTGGATGCCAGCGCACAAGAAGGAGTCAACTACAGATACAATTGCTGTTTGAGAAGGAACATGCCACAAATATACGTAGTTAAACATCCAATTTTCCTTTGCAATCATCAAAAAATCCACAAATATCGACACTATTTATTCGCAAATTTTCTATTGGAAGTGCATCTTTCCTTATAAAAAACTGGGGATGAGTCGCTTGCCTGCGAACCAATATTGGGACAGGTAGAGACTTTCAGGAGTCACCTATCGTCCACAGAGTACTTCCTGTGAGGCAGGAAAATTGATCTTCGCAAGATTTGATATATTAAAAATGCTACACTTATCCGTCATGTTGGACAGGGTGCTTGTGTGTAAGTTGAAAAAAAGGACCGTGAGCCTTTCAAGACTCCGACCATGTCCATCAAGGGCAGCTCAAGCATTATCCCAGTCAGCCTACTTGTAATTACCGCCAGGGTACCCGATCCAGCTTCTAACGACGGCGGTAATTATCGGAACAGCAAGAGTAACGGCTGACATTGGTCCCAGAACAGAGTTAGATGGGCAAAAATGGCCATCGTATGTAGCATACGCAATACCTAGATGCCAAAGTCAGTAGCAACTTCAACGCAAGGGTCATTTTCACGTTTTCTTTTTCGAGAAGCTTACCAATCCAGAGCAACCACGCAGAGATAAAGGCACCTATACAAGGCACCATGGCCATTAGACCGAAATAACGACGGAGAAATTTACGAGTCCATATCATGGCGATCGCGATACCGAGAAAAAAAGCCGCCGACACGATCAGTCCCGTACTGCCGCCCATGAGAAAGCTGCCTGCCTCGTAAAGGTAGGAGTGAGCTGTCGACGACTCCGTACGATTGCATCCGTCAGTAATCTGGCCCAGTCCTGTAACGCTCAGCGACGCAACAGCGCTGGGCACGGCAATAAGACCTTGAATGCACTCCTGAAACAAAATGTCCGTGGCTGTATCGGTGAGAGGTTCGTAGAGAAAAGAGGAGAGCATAACGACAACCCAGCCCACGCGGGGCCGTGTCAGATACAGCAGTGTAACAGCGCCAATACTGATGTCAAGCCCTCCCCAACGCAGAAGCAAGGCCATAGCAACAGCTTGGACGACATTGAACGCCACAGATGCCAGAGAACCCCAGGGGGTCCATGGCCCAGCGAGCTTTGGAGAGCTGTTGAGGTAGAATCTATCCCAGAAGCGGATCTTATTTCGCACCGGTCGGATCCCCAGCACAATGTGGGAAGCGATGGATGCAAAATGGCTAACAATCAGCGGGACGAGAATGAGCAGCTGCGTATTGCAGTCTTCCACCCGCGACTTAGTTCCGGCCCCTGAAGGCAGCACACAGTGACTAAAATGGTCACCCAATCCCGACATGGTGGAATCTTCAAAGCAATTAATGTACGAGGGCTATTAAAGAGATAAGATCTGGTCGATTGACATCAATCGTTTAACATCAAGAACTATAAAGCCTCAACGCACATGAAGTTACATGGCAGGCGTTTCCGGCGATCAACTTGGGAATGCAGGCAGTTAAATCTCCCTCAGTGGTGAACAACCCAGCATCCGTGCTGAGTTTTCATTTTCCCCTGCTGGGATGAGCTATTGAGATAATCAACAACCTCTTTCAGCTGATGAAATAGCGTGGTGGCGGGATGCTTGGCAAGCTCGCCTAGTTCGTGGTGATTGGCAACATGCGGAGTCTCGACCACCAATTTTCCGACACTGGAACTAAGACTAGGCTTCAGCTGAACCACCTTAACAACCTACAGCAAATCAGCTTGCTAGACTCCTCCAACTATTGATATATGGTTATCTTTATGCGGCAGTGCTTAAACGTACCACTTGTCATCCACGTGAGACTCAGCTGAAATTTTTGTCTTCTTGTTCCTTGCAGAACTCATATCAACCAGGCCTGGTAAAGCGTTGCTGTCCAGCCGCTGGCTAGCATGTCGCGCCTCTCGCTTGCTCAGTCTATCTAACCTACGTTTTTCATTAGAGACTTCTTTTTAAGGAGTATAGCAAAGATGACAGTGTGTTAGGAATGATTTAATATGACAGTCACTCATGAGAACAAGTCTAGCTTATAGGATAAACCTATTCTTCAGACTACACTATCGCTATAATTTTTGGTGCCTGTGTTTTTCCCTCTCCCATGATGTACACCTGTATATATGTGTATGAAAAGCCATCGTACCTCAGGAGCACTCTAATTTACAGCCAAATCTCCTCAAGCCTCTTGGTCTCGTCGCCAACCTTGACTTCTTGCGTTTGGGCCTCAATGGCTACAACGAGGATACGGATCCACTCCTCGGTGTCGTTCTTCCATCTAAAGTTCAGTTAGCCAATCATGTCACGATCAAAGCATTCCTCGCACGACTTACGCGTGAAATTGGCCTCGCTGAACAACGGTCTCTCCTTCATTGCAGACGGTTTCGATGGTTTCAGTGTAGTCTGCCTTACCGTCGACGACATTGAAAGGACCTTTAGGTGTGACTAAGATGGGCTTGCCCTTCTGGACAGTGAGGTAGTCAACCGACTTAGTGCGGTGCTATTTCTTAGTGTCAGCACTTGGTTTTACCCTTTCCATTCAGACAAACGCACCATGGGGCTGACAAATCCAGGAGACAAATCCAAATAATAGATGCGGACACCGCCGGGGTTCACAACCGGTACGTCAGGGTCAGTGTCAGCAATATGCCTAGTTCAAGATGTCAGCTGAGGAACAACGTCGCCGAAGCTAGATCCAGCAACACTCACTCGCCGTCATTGGTAGCTGGGAAAGCATGCTTTCCAATGAAAGCCCGCCTGTATTGGCCTCCATATGTCGGCAGTGTCTCAACAGTGTCTTTCGTAGTCTTCACGATAGGCTCATTGAACCCAGCAGGGAGAGGCAATACGTTGCCAGAGACAATGCGAACAGCGCCGGGGAGTGGAGTCGACATTTTGTACTAGTTGGTGTGGACTTTGGTGTAGAGAGTAACGAGGTAACCTGATGGTTTTCGGCAAGTAATTTAATTAAATGAAGATGGAATGATTGTTGAAAGAATAATCGAGTTTGAGGCGTCGGCCCAGTTGGCTTTATACTGCCAGGAGGCTGCATTTTGGGGCTCGTCAATTGATAATCAAGGGAATTACAAAGACTTTCCGAAAATTTCCTATTGTGGTAAGAAACCCATTTGGTGAAGGCGGGTTGCTAATAACCCAGAGCTGACCCAACCTAGTCCCTTAAATACACCGCAATTGAAATTATCTCTTGCATTATTGACAAGCTTCAACTTATTTAACACTATTAATCCTACTCATATTCCTACAATAGTCCGGGGTGCGATCCTGGGCGCGTTGTGAGAGCAAGGTGGGCCTCAGAAAGGCAGGCACTGACAGAGCGCTTAGGTGGGAACAGAGCACAGTCCAGTATCATGACCAAAAGTTACGTGGAAATAGTAAACGACCCAAGTGGAAGGAAAAACAAGATGATGATCAGCTGTACGGGTGGCATTCTGATCACAAACACACCGGTAGGAGTCCTCACGTGTGGCACTTCGACATCACTTTGACATCACTTCGACATCACTTCGACAATACGGTAGGTAGGGATCAAAGTGTTTCCTTTCTTTACCCGATGCCTTAGTTGGTGCCCGTACATAAAAGTATTGAAGCTAGCCGTTTTATTCTACGAAGCCAGTCATACAGCTTGATTACTAGACATCACATGCCTAGCTTACGGCAAAGCAAAGAATTTCGAATTAGAAGTTGAATGGAAAAGGTGCCAAGTTTCTCTATTTCAACGTGTTTCCAAAGCCCACAAGAGCCTCCCGAATATCGCTTGACATCGGATTCCCCTCGCGTGACTGAAATTCTCTGATCAAATCGTCCACATGTTTCCTATCCACGTTCCTTGATGTTGCGTTCGATATGATCCACTGTAAAAATGTTAAAGATGAGCTCTGCTGCGCCTCCAGACAAATGAGTTTCAACGCCGACGGACAAACGTTCACTTTGCCCAATTGTGCGCCGTGCTTGAGGAGGAGCAATACTCGGTCTGTTAAGCCCGACATGTTCTCCTCTAAGGGCACCTCTCTCCGTGCTGGATGTTGAATGCGGCACTCCACAACGCCTTCTCGATCGCGCCATACATAAGTCAACACACCTGCCAACAATGACATGGAAGGTTTGTACCCAGGACGTGCCGGAAAGTCCTGAACTATGGGCTCTTGACCATGGACCAGGACATTGAGGTCGGCTCCCGCATCAATAAGGAGTCTCATGCAGTCAATGTTTCGGGCGAAGGCAGTGGCAAAAAACAAAGCGGTGCCTCCACACCCCAGAAGTCGCCTTCTCTGAGTGTCAGAACAGGTGAACGCATCAACATCCACTCCCCGCGCGAGGAGCTCTTTGACTAATAATGTCTGATCAGGGTACGGTTCCATGAGAGTATAATGAAGCGGTGTGGTCGGGCCTAGGAACCGGCGAGGAAAGGCAGCTTCATAAGGAAGAGTCAAGTGGGCGTCCAGCACATGCGGTAGAATCTTTATAGCTGTCCGGATGTTGCCATGATAGATTGTAGAATTTACGGTCAAGTACGTTGTCTCAAGAGGGATGCCATTGTCGATCATGTGCTGAACAAAATCTCTGGATTTAACATCGTCCTCGCCCTTACAGGCTGTGTGTAGAAGGGAGCCCCATCCAAGACGTTCCTCGGGGATATCTACATCAGGTTGGCTGAGGAAGAAATCAAATATCTCCGCATTAGATCGCCGTGCAGCCAAGTGTAAAAGGCTCTGGGCGTTATCCCCGCGGTATATATCCTCAGCCCCAGGCATTGGCATGAGAAGTTGGATAATGTCTAACCGTCCCCTTGTGGCTGCTATATGAAAGGGTGTTATAAAAGTATCCTCGTCAGGCAGTGAGCAGCGGATGTCTGGGTGTTGCAGAAGCAATCTGATGACATTCAAATCATCTTCGGCAGATTCCACAGCGAGGCAAAGAGCGCACTTCATGTACCAGTCTCTGGCATTAATATCCAATCCGGGACAATGGATGATTTCTTTGAGAAGACCCAAATTTTTTTTTTTGCTGCAAAATGTAATTTTCCAGTCATGGATATCGGATCAGTCCTCTGAAGTAGAACGCCCAATACATCATGAAGCTGCTTCTCATGAACTTCAAAGATCGCAGAGATCCCATGAGCACTCATATACGCCCCATGGTGTACAAGTGCCTCCGCGTACTCAGTGTGGCCGTGTGCAAGAGCCAAATGTAGTGGATAAATGTATGCCTTGCTTCCACTATTGAACCTACAATCCCCCTCAGGTTCGCATGATATGTTAACATCCGCTCCTGAACGTAGGAGGAACGCAAAAATATCGCTGAATCCATTGCGGACAGCATCAACAAGAGGGGTTGCCAGTCCCTCCAGGTATTTTAATGGGACCTTGACATTGTTGACTCGGACGAAGTGATAAACCCCATCAGCGACATGTATGAAATCGGTGATAGGATCGTGCTTGTACCTAGACAAATCACCATCATATTGATGGGCTCGCTGGAGAGTCTCGAGGCGGTTATTTCTCACCGCCCAGCGGATACAAGAAAGATGTCCTGGGTCGCGAGCCAGATTCCGAGTGTACAATCCCTTGTTAAGAACATCGTAGAGATGAGAGCTAGCCCGGGCCAAATACGCATGACATCGCGCATAAGTCGCCGGGCATGATTCACCATTGCTCAGACGATACCGCCATGCATCCTTCTCTGAAGGGCGGCCGTTAACCGGAGCAGCCGAGTCCCACGTGCATAGCTCAGCAATGTGCTGAATGATTTCCGTAGGTAGCGATTCAATGGGAGACAAGACAGCAATCGCATTTTTCATCGTGGATGCTTGGTTTTGGTTGCCAGGGGATTCGGTCGTGTGAGGGGAAATGAGCCTAGTTCAAAATCGGGAATGACGGAAGACCGAACTTTTCTTTTGATCTACTTGCCCTGGAGCTAGACATTTTTCTGTGCGGAATCTTAGCTGCGCATGGCAGCCCCCCATGTATTTGAGTGTATGCAAATATATCTGCATGAGAACCTTTCTTTCAGATTAAACGACTCCAGTGCCATATCAAGCTGTCCACAAGATACAGCAGATCTTTGGTGTGCTAGTCAAGGGAGAGAGCAGGGACGTAGGAGGACCTCTTCTCATTTCATCCGTACTATGGCGACTAGCATATGGTGAAGGGCCTCTAGTCTTACCTAGTCCAAGAAGTTTGAATATATTTAGGTTTCAAGTACTATTGTTCACCGTTCTGTAAAGCACGAGTGACTACCAAGGTAGCAGCATGCTGTGGGGGAAGAATAGTGTCAGAACAGTGTCAGCGTAATATCCATTCCGCTAAGATCGTTAAGAAAAGGAGACAGCAGTTAGCCAGAGCTTAGACCAGACATATGTGATGTAATTTTATTCATCAACTATTCTAAATATAAACAGAAACATCGCCCGGAATAATTCACTGGGAGTATTTTCGCAGCGTAAACGGGTTTCTTTCGGTTGAACTATTTGTTATTATGTTAAAATCTTATGGATCAAGGCCAACCAGAAGCGTGCTTTATCGATCCTTAGAATATATCTGTAGCCGCGCCTAACCGACAAATCAGCCCTGGGCGGATCATAAGGCAGGATGATTGCCATATGATGATCTTTAATCTTGTCTAAATCAGATTGTTACAATCAAGCCTGGGATACTAAGACGATCTAACTGAGGCCTGAAGTGTAATCCAAGATAAATTTGTTTTGCAATGAAACGAATAAATTAAGCCTTGCTGTCCCTTTCAAATGATCAATCCCACTGCTCCAGGATGCCTTTTGTACATGCAGCAGCGGTCGCCGCGGCATAAGATTGCCACTTTTTCGATTTGTGACAGTCCGCATAGTCACATATGCTCTTGATGATCATACATGGGCCATGGTCCCAAAGCCCTGCTCCCTCCATTTCAAACGCGATGATCTCTTCTTCCAAGGCAACCCTATCACGTTCTTCTCCAGATTTGATTACTTTATCTCCGGAGGCTAGTTTTCCGATATGGATGGCAGGGTTGCATCTCTGGCTTTGTTTCTGATGACTCTGGGTTCTCCGCCGCTGTACTAGTTGATGGCTCTCACACCCTAACGAGTCGCAGTGTGAGTCCATCGATGCTTTGCACGCACCATCAAGTATTCCACAGCCATCCTCCCACAAAGAGCATTTGCTCTTTTCATGATGCTTGTGCAAATAGGATGGCTGGTATAGACAGTCGTTCTCGATACCTGGGTGGGCATATTGCAACCGCACTTTATGGTCTGGATGATATTGTAAGGCACTCAAGTAGCCGAGTGTGTTTTCCAAGAGCAACGCGCTATACCTGGCCGTTTTCAATCTGGCAAGAAACCCACCAACCGCTGCGTCTAGTTTTGACAAGCTTTCCTGGACAGTAGATTTCCGTTCAAAATATCCAGGATACTGCCGGCCGAAGTCGTACTGGACCAAACCTTCACTTATCACCACATCTCCAAGGAGTCTTTCACCCTCGCTCCCTGGTTCACCTGGTACTCCACCGCAGATGCCAACGAGTAAAGAAAGTTTAATGCCAGTAAAGGTCGCACGACATTGGGACGATGCTGTAGCAGCTTTGCTTTTGCCCATGCTTGAGATGTGCACAAGGACAACATTGTGACGTCCAATCGCCCCGATAGAATAGCAATTGTAATCGCTTGGTGCCTTGGGATAGTCATGCTGATTCCAGTGGAAGTCAAAGAGTGATAGGACGGCATCCGCTTCGATGGGGAGTGCACAGAAGATGGCAGTTGTAAACTCGCGTGCATGTGTTGGTTTGTTCATGCAATCCTTCGCTAGTGAGACATCTATACTCATGTGGGAATAGTTATTCTGAACCGAACTCCCATTCGCCGGACCATTTGATGCATGAATATCAACCGGAGCCAAACTCTCATCATGACTTTTGAGGGCTTCCACTTCAGGCGCTCTAGGTTTTGGGGGTTGATAAAAGTCCCACAATGATAGTGGAATTCTGGCCTGTTTCGAGTGGCGATTCCGTATAAGGTCTGGATGCACATTGGGCTTCCGAAGGACAATTTTTGAGGTATTGACTGAGCTTTGAGGCACATCCAGAGGACGGCAAGAAACGATCATTACTCGAATAATCGTCTCTGGCGAAATGGCCCCTACGTCTTCCAATATGGCGTGAAATTTAGAAGGCCATGTCTTAGCAGCATCCGCAGAACTAGCATGGATCCCAAGGTCAATAATAACATATAGTTCGGAGACCAGATAGAAGACAGCGCAAATAACTCTGAACCAATCTGCGCATGTCTTGGCTTGGCTAAACGACTCGACTAGGTCAGTCAGCACCTGGACTGAAGTGCAATCGGCTACCGTCTGCAGCGCTTGGATCGCTAAGTGTCTTAACACTTCAGCCTCCTCGATCGGGAATGGAGGATGACAACTACCGGGCAACGTTGGCTTATAAACCATGTAGGCGACATGCTTATTTTTGTCCGCGATATGATCAGCGAGCTCAGCACCGAATATTCCAGTCCGGCCTCTGGAGTCATGGCTCCCCTGCAGCAAGAGGATAGAAGACTTCCCAGCCCCAATCCAAGATAAAAGTTGAGGGTGCGCCCAGATATCATCGCGATACGCCTCGAAGGGGTCAAGCCGAATATTGCTGATATATTTGACCTGCTGCCTTAAGAAACGTGGATCCAAAAACCCAACATGTGGTTTGCAAAAGCTAGCGATCTTCCATAATAATGAGGTGTCCTCTAATCGCGCCGCTGTCCAACGTCGCTCTCCTGAATCGCCCACCAGGGCTGCAGAGTAGGGGAGACTCTATCAGTACAATGATAATGTGGGAGAAGGCACTTCCATTTTATCTTGCTACTTACACTCTAAGGCCCGGCAAAGATCCCTCACTGCTGAAAAATGATCCTCATCTAGCTGACCCAGACATGTGATGCCTGTCGCCTGGACGGTTTCTTTGCGGGTGGCACATTCTGATTGCGCTCTGAGCTCGTTTAGCAAGTTCTTTTCCTTGAGGCCAACGGAACACGTCATTGTTTGCTTGGTTCGTTATCCCTGCTATGAGTAACTATACAGCATGAGGAAAATCGGTGGTATTTTATCAGGATATGCGGGGACCGGGCATGGGTCTCCTGCACAACACATATCCTCTGAGTAAGCATAAGGCAGACAGCAATTGCCTTGCTGACTAGGATGTAAGTACAGGGGGCTTATTATTGACTGCAAGTCCACGGTACCTCGGCCAGGCCAAGCTTGCTCAGCCCCGCGTCAGGCTGAGTAGTCCAAGCCTCGAACACGCCCTCCCAATTCCCAACTACGGCCCATCCCGATCGCAAAAACCACGCTTTCATGTTGCGACAAACTATGTGTCCTACGTGCGCCATGCGAACCTAGATCTAAACCTAGTTTGAATCACGCATCGACTCTTCCGTACGCGATCACCACTTCAGCGAGGCGCGCGTTGTACCGACAACCCGCGGATGTCAAACTTCCCACCCCGACGTGTTCGACCCGAATTATACACAACCAAGAAACCTGTAGACTTAGGCGCAATCTAAGTTAGTGTTTCATTCGCTGATGACTGGAAACGGAGACCATAGTGGTTTCCCATATGTTCGCCAATTTCACCCGAGCGGTCGAATCAGACTAAAACCCGCGCAACCACAAGAGCAATTTGGGGTGCTAGAATCCCTCACCGAGACGACGTTCAGTACCTCATACATACCAATCTCTCAGCTTGTATCAAAAAGTAGCGCAATCTTCAAGGACAGTACAGGATCAAAAGAAGCGTCGGCATCAAAGAGATCGTGAGACACCGACGCTAAACAGCAGGGGAGGCAGGAGATTAACAACAAAAAGAGGAGGGCCCTTCAAACAATCCGATGACGACGACCCCTCTGGATGGAAGACGGAGGGGACGTGAGATCCATTTTCGCCAAAATGAAGAGGGCGCTCCTGGAAATGGAAGAACTTTGACAGCCAGTGAAGGCTTCCTTATTCGTCATCTTCACGGCATTAAAGGCGACGGTGGCACTGGGATCGAGGCTGCTTTCTCTTCCTTTCCTAGCGGCGTCGAAGGCCGTCGCACTCCCCACACAAGGTCGGGCGGCGACATTTTTATACCTCAAACAATCTCGAAAGATTCCACGGCCGGCCAGCAGGCAAATTTCACACACCTTCTTGCTGAATTGGGGAAGAAAAACGCAGCGCGCTTTTTCCCTGTTGTCGAGGCCCAAATGGACCAGAGCCCCAAGAACTTTCCTCGCGATGACTCTGGGTTTTTTCACGTGAGTGTACCACGCGAAACGACTTTCGATAGTTCTCGCTCTATTTCTCCCTCTTCCGACGGCGAGTCTCGTCCGAAATTCACAGACGAAAAATACAGTTCCCAAGTAGAGTTCGCACAAGAGTACATTCGAAGGGCAAGAGAGATGGAACGTCCAGTTCACAAGGCTCAATCGTCCGAGTCAGAGGATGAAGAGTCTGAGGTCTACACAGATTACACAGATGATGAACTGGACCAATACGAATCAGAATACGAATCAGAATACGAAGAAAGGCCATCTAAATCATCTGAAGCATTGGACCATTACGACCGTACAATTATGCGTGGTAGTACCAGTTCGCCTCAAGTCAGGGTCTCTACTACTCATCCTCGCAGACAAGATCTGTCTCCTATTCCTTCCCCTAGGTCTTACGCGGTCGGCCATAACCCCAGACCAAGACGGAGCAGGTCACGAAGTCGTGAGATCAGAATTTTTGAGCCCTCCGAACATGCTACCATCAGTCCATCTACTCTTTCCACTCCTTTTCCTGGCCTTCTAACAATGCCCAGATCTCCGCTTCCTTCATCAGTAAATCAAAGAGGCGATTTCACCACGCTTCAGTCTGATATGGCGGATTTGCCCCCTGGCCTGGCACGCTTCATCCCAGATTCATTCTCTGAATCTATATACTCTTCACTAGGAAATATCTCGAAGGGAAACAAAATCCGGTCTTTCGATCAGGGGGCAAGCCCGGAGCGTATTCAAACCAGCGGAGCGCATCTCTACCCGAGACAGAAGACTCTAGAAGAAATGGCGGGAATGATGCCTCGAGCTTCTGGTCGGCCAGGTCCATGAAATTGATATTGCAATTGGAACACGCCTTACGTTAAGAAGAGTGTTCTGTCGAATCACAAGCACATTTTCTCAGTTTGTACTACGCCCTGCGCACGACAGCGTTCCATGCTTTCTTCTGGAGACACAAGAAGAAGTAGACCAATGGTTAATGCGCTGAAGTCGGATCAAAGTTGGCCATCACTGGCATAATTACCTGCCCCATCCTATGTTGCAACCTCAATTTGCTTCGCAACTTGGTTACTATGCAGTCAACCATGCAACCGACAAGAGAAATAGAACAGAGAAGGCTGACATGCCCTTTGACAAACGATTTATCAGTCTGACGATGCTTCGCCCAATTACCCTTGCACTCGAAATCCACTCGAGAAAGGCATTGCCTGGGTTGAGCCGCAGCCATCAAGTGACAGCTCTCAAACTCCGTCTTCAAACTCTGCATAAGTATGCGGATCGAATGAGCAGGCGACCTTATGCGAGATGCAGTCAGATAGGAAACAAATAAATGGTCCAGAAGACGGAATACTTTATTTTTGTGTACCTTCACCTCTAGAGTCCGGCTATTCTGAATATGTCCGTTGATTCTATGAAACACATATTAAAACTCAAGGCCATGGCCACACAGACTCAGCGGGTCTCTCTAGCCCGCTGGATGTCATCCTCCGAGTATCCATTGTGCACCTCTCGGAGATAATCATCGAACTTCTGCACCTCACCCATGACGACCTGTAAGTGGTTGTACTGCAATGGCTGTTGACGGTATAGCGCGAGTTGTCGAGCGGTTGAAAGGGCGTTGCGGATGTCTCTTCCGTTCAGAGCCGGCTTAGATAGCTCTTCAAGGTTCTTATTCAGATCATCAACGTCTATCCCGTACCCAACCTTTGTGTGTCTCTGTGACTCAGTCAACCCTACCTCCAACGTTTGTTGAAATTCTTCTAAATGCCCAATGAAATTCCTCCAGATCTCTCGCCGCTGGTGTTGGTCAAGGTTTTTGTAGTGTAAACTGAGCTGGATACGTGATTTGAATGCCTCATCAAAAGTTCCCACACGGTTGCTGGTCAGAATTAAGATCCCTACGGGTTATTAGCAATCACTCTCTGAATATATCCAAATGCTCTCTTACCGTTGTAGTATTCAAGGACCCGCAGGAAGACTATCGCAATCAGCAAAACTCAAGCCGCTCTGATGAGTCCAGTGACTTACCTGAAACGAGAGCATTTCTCTCCAAGTTTAACAGAGATCGCTGCTCTAGAAACACATCTGCTTCGTCTAGAAGAACCACTAGATAAAAGTTGAGAAAAGTTTGTTGGAGGGGGACCGAGGAGCCACATACCACATTTCCAGGTAGTTCCGAGGAGCAGAACACTTGCCAAGTACTATCTATTGTCAATATCAATTCAAGTAAAGGCCCAATAAAATCAATTCCTACCTTCTCAACCTCTTCTGCTTTTGTCCCGATATCACCACATGTGACTCTGTAAAGTGGTCGCTGGGCGATCTCGGCAACACTTGAAATGATCAGCTAGGGGTCCAAAGATTCAGGTAAGAAGGAAAATACCTCTCTGCTGTCAGTGTCTTTCCTGTTCCAGGACCACTGATAATGATGGTTAGCAGTCTGACATGTCAAAATGATCAAGATTATTATTACCCGTGAAGTAGCATAAATAACCCGCTTCCCTTGCCTTCAATTAGATCAGTTTTAGACTTTACGCTCAGCTGATTGCTGACTACTGCGCGAATGAGCTCCTTTGTCTCTTTATTGATCACAAGATATTCAAAAGCCTTCTTATTCCAGCGCACATCTTCCAGGTGCTGCACCTCGAGTTTTACTGATTTGGATTAGCATTGCTGTGACAAACATGTCAAGAAGGACATCGGGTAATTCCCTACCCCATTCTTTATTTTGCATATTAAAGCCAATAATGTGAACTGGAAGACACATATAAAATTTGTCACCCAGTGGTGGCTCGTCTTGCTCCATGTTCTCTTTCCCGAGATCATCTCGGAACTCGGATGCCTTACTTGGATGCATCCGCTTGTAAGTTTCCATATCTATCATATAACGTGAAGACTCGGCCTGAGCTCAATTAGTTAACGGGCCAGGAAATTCGTTCACATTATACATTTCTCACCGAAGAGTGAACGTCGCTTTCACCATTCATCTTGGATGAGACGTAGTTCCGATAGCGGCATCTCCAAAAGAATCTACCCCGGGCTCGGAGGGTGTCGACTATCTCATGGCTCGTAAATCTCTTGGGATAAAATTCGAGGGACTTGATATCGAAGGCTTCCGTCTCTGATGGCAATGCAAATAGCGGGAGATCAGTCATGGAGAGCTGAAAATTGCCATCAAATATCCAAGACCAGACTTTTATCTCGGTCTCGGTGCTTCCCCTAGCCCTTATCGTATCTGATACCTCAAAACCTCGGAGTTCTAAGTGAGGACTTCGATCGGGGTTTGAAACAATCACCTCACCGGGAGGCTGCGATTTCATTAGTACTACGCATTTCAAGCGGTGGGATCTAGAAACACATACGTATAGGTAGCGAAGGTATTTGGCTGTGATTTTGTTTCTCGACATCAACTTGTCCACGCGTCTCCATTCGCCGGACATTCTAGTTTCAACATAGTCTTTGAAAGCGGATAGGTAGGGGATGTATTGCCGTTCGATATGCTCCATTGCCTCCTTGACATTTTTGCGACTGTGAAACCACCATAAATAAGGATATGTGATTTTGTCAGGATCATTGTCGGAGACGTCGTCGACCTTCTTGTTCTTCGTCTTGTGGATAGATTCCATGAATTGAGGATGCGGAGAATCTCTCCACGCACGGTGCGCAAGCATCGATAGCGCATCTGTCATGGCCCCAGATACAAATGCAATCGACTCATCTTTCAACAATGACGAATACATGTCAAGGTCGTCATTATCTCCCTCGTGCTGCTTCACCTTAGGCTCATGACCACCACAACACTCGAAGTCCTTGTATACGATGAAGGCGATATCCTTGTTACGTTCCAGGTGAAGCTCCAAGTTGGTGACAGCGACTCGGCCTAATAGATGCAAGCCATCTTGAGCCGTCTCGCCAGAGCTGTGCAGCTCTCTGTACAAAGTGGAGGATGGTCTGGAGGATCTGGCACATTGGACGGTGTAGAGGATCTCTGCGCGGGGCGGACCAACAGTGCCTTGAGAACCGTAACGGAGCCTTGCATCTTTGAGCTCCTGCAGCGATGCTTCTAGATGATCTAGAATCTCTCCATCAGAAACGTCCGTTGAGAATTCCAAAATCCGGCAGAGCTCAGCCCGCCAGTCAATAGTGGTGATCCGCTGATGCGGGCGATTTCGTTCTCGGGAACGGGGGGGCGGCGCACGTGAGTAATGTCCCTCGGTTTCACTTGCATTTGCTGATCTGATGTCGTCGTCATGACTGTCGCTTGAATAGCCGTCATCATGACCCCCGCGTCGCCTCGAGCTTGGGCCATCGTAGTATGCCCGGCCCTCAGCAGAGCCTTGTGGACGCCTGTGATTTGGAATCGGGTACCCTCTCATGATGAAAATGGCCTCGATCCTGATGGTTGGAAGCGAAGCGGATCCAGAGGTATTTCAATATCGCATTTCGATGGGGACGTGACCCGACACAGGCTCAGACCCCAATCTAGGCTGGGCTACAACATCAAGCACGTGATGGCTATTGTTTTAGGTGAGATATTGGCAAAATATGTATGTGCCCCAGTACCCATTCTAGGTGTTCCTACCCTACACTTCGCATCCTACAAAGAGTCCTGATGCGTTGGGGTTGATGATCTCATGGGTAATAAATCCCTTCTTCCGAATTTAATTTTTATTTCAAAAGATACTTTCGTATGAATGTTGTCAAGTTTTTATCACTTTTTATTGAATGGTCCTGGTTAAACCATTATATATCTAACTATTCCCATCTCGTAGCGTCCCCAAGAGACATTTGTTTGTGTATCTCCTAAAAGTGTGGAAGTCAAAAAAAGAAAATCCTTGCTTGGATAGTCTTTGTTATAGAGTAAATGTGTTGAGTTTGCATCAGGCTGGCCTCGAGGACGCCGTTATTTGATGGAGCTCCTATCTTCAATTGTCTAAACTGAACCCGTTCTGCCAGTCTCGGCGTTTTACTCACTAATTGCTAGCTTCTAATTTAGCGCGTTTAGCTTCAATGTTCATGCGCTAACAGCGGGAATGGCTTAGGAACATCAACCATAATTTTACACCGCCCATGGCAGCTAGGTGTATGTACTACTCTGTTCAACTATTTTACAAATTGAAACCTCTTGAACGTAAGGGACAAATTTGGGTTTCTAAAAAGAGCATGCCTCTAGAGGTTGAAGTAGAATTTACTCGGTCACTGCTCATTTCTCTTATACACATCGCATTACTGGGCCGACCTACTTGAAGCGTTTCACTCAGCCTCACAACTTTTATGATTCAAAAGGATTATGTCAATAACTAGGTAAATATACGGAAGAGAAAGAGAATAGAGTTTAACAACAACGAAGCTGCCAGGGCCCGACAACTGAATACGAAAGCTTAAAAATATAGCCTTTCCTAGTCCGCCCAAGATAGAGTTATACGGCAGGAAAATTCTATGAACCTTCGTACGGATGACTCACTTGCCGTCAGGATAGCGGCTCATCGGATAACTACTAAAGCTGCCTCTTTCACCTGGCTTCCTTTGTACACACGAAGAGAGGAAGGGTTAGAGGAGATAGCATTAATAGAAATGCTTTTAAGCTTTAAAAAAAAAACACAGCGAAAGAACTAGGTAAATATAACTTGGAGACTAAGACTTCTCTCTTACGTTACTTGTCACTGGCTATCTCCCTGCCTGCCGATCCTCTTCTTGCACTTCCCTAAAGGTTGGGGGGTTGTCGATCTCGGCGGGAGGTGCCACCCAAGATTGATCGCTGCCCGCTGGAATATCAACTGGAGGGCGCAAAAACGCTTCACGCGGAGGCCACAGCACCTCGAGATCCCCTTTGCCATCGACCTTTGCAATTTCTCCAGCTATCTTGAACTCCATCTCCCATCTGAGCTGATTGGTTATCCTGATATTGTACGTAACGACCCCAGGGCGCACGAACTCATCCCATAAACTGTCTGCCGGACGTGTAAAATATAGCGGGACGCCAAGCTTGAACATTTTGCCGACGTCGATCGTGGGGCTGTCATTGGTGCATTGTAATTCAATGGGAGAGGAGAGCGATTTGAGAGCTTTATTTGTGTCCAGGCTGGTGGCAAATCTCCAACCAACTTCGCCGCCTCCCACTGGCGGCCGTTGTTCAGTTTTCACCTCCACAATGGTCCAAATATTGATGTGCAGGCTCTTAAGCTGCAACGCCTGCGGCACGTCACGCAGGTTCTTGATGGACTGGTCCCATTGAGGAACGGCCCTCAAGGAAAATTGGAAAGGATTCGAATCATCTGCTTGGATGACTGTGGGTGCACCAACCTCCACTTTGAAAGTCAATGACGGCACCGAAGGAGTGCCGAACACCTTCTTCACCTTCTGGGATCTGGATAGCTTGGCATTCTTTAGGCTGGGCTCAAGATGGAAGGAAGAGACGGTCAACTCTGTGTCATGTCTTTTTAGGTTGTTGCTCGTAATAGATGATCCTGGATTAAAACGTAGGATCCGTAAGTTCCTTTGGAACCTTTCGCATCTAGCCTCAAACTAGCTTCAAGATAATACTCCACAAAGGCTTCATCAAAGCCGCTTTTCCATGTTACCTCGAAACTAGGAGGCAGTTCATCCTGTGCGACTGAGGAGGGTTCAATAGATAGGAAGCTCTCCGTGCAGTATCTGTCTCCTCCAATCTCGACACGAGGCGATATGGGGACGGAGAAGGGCCATTTGTCTTGTGCCCCGCCATCAGCAGCAATATGAATCGGCCCACTAAATAAAGGCTTCATAGTTTTTGGACCGTCAATGAGCGTGAATTCTCCGCGAAATTCGCTGTTTTGGTACCCAGTCACAACACTCTTTGCTTTGGCTCGTCCATGGAGCATAATCCTGACGATCGCTGTTGGACAAACGGTCGGAGCCTGTCGATAAACATGTCCAGTTATAATGTCGCCTGGCCAGTACAATGTTCCGTCTCCGTCGAGTTCAATTCCCAGCGCTGGGCCGCACTTTTCTTGTGTTTGGGGCATCCTTAAGAAATGGACTATGTTTGGTTACTTTCTGAAGGTCAAGTGGCTCTTGTCTTCTTTTATCTTCTTTACTAGAGCCTAGCGATCAGCCCTTGCGGCGTAGCAAGCCTTGAGAGAGTCTTGGCAGGTAGGATTGCCATGCCTAGTTATTGATTTTTGCTGGCTGCGCCAGGCTTTGGGTTGCAAAGTCAGCAACTACTCCATGTCTACCCATGATCACATGAGAGGCATAATGTGCCTAACACCTAAATGAGCAAGTCATCCGCTAGGATGGCATTCTCTCTTCTTGGCCAGGCTGCAATTCCTTGATGCTAATACGAGGATTAGCCCAGCGTAGACAAGTCTGGCCCCTGCAAAATGGAGTCGACGGTCTCAGCTGAACCCAATATTATTGAGGGATCAACACAGTCCGGAGGGTCCTCTCATTTGGCACTTCAATGTCATGAAAAATGAGATGAAATAAGAATCCGATCAAGACATAGTTCCCAATAATGATCTTTTATTTGTACGTATTCTCAGATTGATAGACTGGTCCAAACGGAAGAAACGAAAGCTTTTCATAATGCTATATACCACCGGCACCATCTCGAAGTATTCTTGCAATTGGTCCTTCCTCACCAAAACTACTGAATTCGGCATACCATAGAGCAGTTCGGCCCTGGTCATCAGATGCATCTTTGTCGGCGCCGCTGTCAACTAGTAGTTGCACGACCGGTTGGTGCCCCTTCCAACAGGCCCATGATAATGGCGTCCGGCCCTGGTGATCTGCCAGCTCTGTATTGGCACCCTTTGTGAGAAGGAGCTGAACAACGTCTTTACGTCCTCCTCCTGAAGCTAGAGACAAAGGTGTCCTGCCACTTTGATCCTTGAATTCCATATTCGCTCCATTTTCCAATAGAAAGCGGACAATGTCCGCATTCCCCTCTTCAGAAGCCTCAGAGAGCAGACTACGGCCAGGCTTGGACAGAGTGTCAACGCTGGCCCCCTTTCGAAGGAGTTGCAGCGCGACACCCTCACTGCATCCCAAAAGCGCCTGTTTCAGAAGCGACTGGCCCTCTTGATCTAACCATTTGATATCGGAGCCATCCATCGTGAGATGAACAACAGCATCTTCGTGTCCTCCCGCCACGGCATACCACAACGGCGTCCAGCCGCGCTGGTCTACCGAATTAATGTTGGCTCCAGCTGCCTGAAGCATTTTGACAACATTGGTATGTCCGTGACCTGCAGCCCATGACAGAACTGTCCGCCCGGCTCCATCTGCGGAGTCAGCCTCAGCACCTTTGCCGGGAAGATAGCTGACGAGGCTTTCGTGTCCACTTGCGGCGGCCCAGGAAAGGACAGTCCGGCCTGTATTATCAGTCGAATCAATCTTCTCGCCCTTGCCGAGGATATATTTAACAGTGCTTTCATAGCCATTCCCCGAAGCCCATGAAAGAGCCGTCCGGCCATCATTGTCCGTCGCACCGATTGAGAGACCCATGCTGACGAAGTAGATGAGTGTAGATGTGCGTCCTCTCCCAGCCGCCCATGATAGGGCCGTCCGACCACTGCTATCTACAGATTTGGCTTCAGCACCCTTCTCAAGAAGATATTCAACAATATCGATCTGTCCAGCCTCGGCTGCCCATGATAGAGCAGACCTACCAGCCAAATCTGCAGACTCAACGTTGACGTCCTTCTCAAGAAGATGTTGTATGAGGTCCTTTTGCCCATTCTCGGCCGCCCACGATAGGGCATTTCTTCCACTGTTGTCAACTGAGCCAACCAGAGTATCGGCTTGTTCCAACAAGTATTTCACAGCGTCGACATGGCCGCCCATGGCAGCAAACAATAGAGCATTCCTTCCCAGCACGTCCACCGAGCCTAGCATGTCATTAGAAATGCCAAGCAGATACTCCATGGACTTTACCTGGCCAGCTGAAGCAGCCAACAAAAAAGCATTTTGCCCACCGTGAGCTGTAGAATTGATCACAGCGGAGGATTTCTCGAAAAGACACTTCATAGCATCTACACGTCCTTTGCCGGCAGCCCACAACAGAGCCGTCCCGCCACCAAGATCGGTCGAACCAGGGTCAGCGCCTTTTCCGAGGAGATATTCAACCGTCTCCAGGTTTCCATCTTCCGCGGCCCATGATAAAGCGGTCCTGCCCAGCTCGTCTGTTTCCTCAATCTTGGCGGACTTCTCCACAAGACACTTCACAGTATCCTCATGCCCATTTTTGGCCGCCAAAATTAACAAAGTGAAGCCCTCTTTGTTTTTTGTTTCGATGTCTCCACCTCTTTCAAGCAGTAATTCTACCATGGACGTTGGTCCAAACTCCGCCGCCTGGCATAATGATTTCTGCATATCTTTGTCCCCGAGTTCAGCCCCCAGGTCAAGTAAATGCCTGGCGATCTCGGTATGCCTGTTCATGGCCGCAATCAGAAGCGGAGACATGCTTCCTTTATCCTCAACGTCGAAGCATGCGCCCTTTTCGAGCAGCAGTTTCGCGATGCCCGTGCGCCCATGTCTGGCAGCCAAAGCTAGTGCTGTTTCCTTGGAATTGTTCTTGGCCTCAAGGTTAGCTCCCTTCTCGATCAACAATTTGACGGTGTCGTGGCTGTCAGATGAAGCTGCCCACAGAAGCGGCGTGAGCTCGTAGTGCTTATCTCGTTCTTCGATATCATGCGGCTGGTCAAGAAACAACTTCACAACTGGGGCCAAGCCCAAGTGAGATGCCACAAGGAGACCCGTTGCATTTGTCATGGTCCTGAGTATACCCCTCTCCTGGCTCACTTTGAGCCAAATGGGAAAGAGCTCCAAGCTTGGGTCACAGAGCCTGGCTGCTAGTGGTAGAATGGGGTGGCCATCCGGTATCTTAGCCCGGCGGAAGAATTTGAGCCAGTTTCTAGCCGAGTAATCCAGTAAGGCAAGTCTGGCTGGTATATCGGCCCCCTCACCAAAAGGCAACAAGTTTAGGTATTGTACGCATATCTCTGCCATGGTCTCATTTTCGTGAGGCAGAGAAACTGAACGATACCAGACAGGCTCACCTTCAGTCGGCGGGGATGACTCCTTGCCCCTGACAAGAAACTCGCGAGAAGTTTTGTGGCGAAAAGAAACCTTGTTATGGCGAATGGTAAGAAATAGCCCTGCTAGAGAGAGGAGGTTTGACTTGAACTCGTCCTCGGTTTCCAAGATGAGGTTGCAAATCGATTTCACTTCATAGCCCATGTTCAATGCGACGTTCATCTCTGAGACCGACATCAACTGGTCTGAGGCTAGAACAATGCTCAGAGCTTTCTGGGCTATTTTAGATTCTTTCGACCTGTGAAGAACCTTCTCGTAGACTTCTTCGATGGTTTTAGGAAGGGTTGCCAGCGAGGAATGGCTGCTGCTAGATGGTTCATCCAAGTCTTCTGTTGCCAGGTAGTCGAAAATGAGATCTACCCACAGGTAGGTTTTGTTCTCATTGGAAATGAGGGTTTCTTTGATGGAATTTTTCGTTTCGCCCGAAAGCATCATCTTATCCGATAGCTTATCAACTTGGAGTGAAATCAAAGAATCTAACTCTTGGTGGATTGCATCATGCTCCGTCTCTAGAGATATATGGGCGTGTTTTGATGTCGCCCTTTCGACATACGGCATGACGCTATCAGATGGACGACTCATAAGAAGGTATTTCAATTGTTTGCCTCCCGATTGCTTGTCCCGAAACTGGACTTGGATTTCTTCCACTAAGTCCTCGAAATCTAATGCATCGCAATCATTCAGAGCATCAAAGACTATGATGACAGATCCCGCTTGGGGGTCGCTTGTAACAGCGCGGAGGAGATTCCATAGCGATGAAGTCGAGTTGGCAAAAAATGTGCCGCTCTCTTGAAGGACTTTAACAGCATGCTGTATCAAGCATGGCTTTTTGAGGAAAAGCTGATGGAGCACGGCACGAAGTGCCTGCTTCAACGTTTTCTGGTCCTGGCTATTGAAGAAGAAATAGCAAACTGTTTCTGTTGGTGATTGAGATAGGCCCTGGTCGATCAGGTATTTAGCCAGCACGGATTTTCCTGAGCCGGGGTTCCCTGTGATGAGCAGCGGGCCAGACTCCTGTCTCAGCCATTTACCAAATTCTTCATTCTTAAGCAACCACTGGCAGGTGTTTGCGGCCGCTTGGTCTACCCAGTCCTTATGCCATTGGTAGGAACTATTGGTGCTGTTAGTCACGGGGCCGAGTAATTGAAGACATTGCTCCTCTTTGTCAGATAGTTCCGGCGTCAGATTGCCTTCTCGAGTCTCTGTACCACCCATTACAGTGTCTTCTTGCTTGTCGACCGTCTTGAGGAGATCCAGTTCAAGGACTGTCCTCTCCCATTCAATCTCATTTGGGGCGACTTGACGTAGAAGATCCTTTGCGAAGGCAGAAGCGGCCATGGCGGCATAGCCTCGCCACTCCTTGTTTCTGTGGCTATCTGAGTAGTCACATATGCCACGAATAGCTAGGCAAGGGAAACGGCTGGGCATTCCCGTAACCCCCGTCTCAAAACATAGCACTCCTGTTTCGTCGGAAAACTTGTCGCGAGCTGCTGCATCCTTCATTACGCTCTCTCCCGATGCGATTAGGCCGTAATGCACAGCGATTCCTTCTTCGCTTCCAGATCGATTCGCCCTCCTCACAAGATGTGATGGGTGATCGCTGAATATTTCTGGGCATTTGTGATTATCATCTAAGGGATAAATGACCTGGCTTCGGTACAGCTGATCCCGGCTTGCACTTGGACGTAGGTAGTTTTCTTGGAGCCTGGCTGGCTTCTTCTTGAGGGCATCGTCAATGGCCTGCTCAAGTTTATAGCTCTCGCCATCGCCCCTTGCGGCGTCCAGCCTATGCAAAGCCGTCTGCAGGATCATCGGCGGGTCGTCCAAGCGGCCGGTGAGTCGGAGGGCCCGGTCTTGGATGCTTTGTTCATAATCAAAATACACAACACCGCCGTTGCTGTCCTGGGTAGAGCTGACGACGACATCACCAAGGCGGATATCGTTGCTCTTGCTTGGTGCACCACCGCCGATACCAACCAACAATCCAATTTTGATGCTGGGGAACGTATTTAGCATGTCTTTGGCCACACGCGCGGCAGAGGTACTCCCATATTCAACATCAGGCGAGACCGCGAGCACAACAAAATGCCCGGCTATTTTCCCCAGAGTGTAACGATTACAGTCATGCTCATCTACAGAGCGAGGCGCGGGATGAACCTCATCTAGGAACGATCGTGCAGCAACATAGTCGGTACCAATTCCACAGATCCATCCGACGGCATAGTCATTTGGATTGGACATTTCAGGGTGAGCGAGGATACTTTAAGTCGGCGATAGATAATCGTACCTTTTCCCAGGAATGAGGCCGTGCCTGCTAGAAAACGATGTGATCCTCTGACCTGAGAGATGACTTTGGGGAGGAAGCGCTCGATGGACGTTTCGTGATGAAAGCAATGGACTTTTGTGCCTCGCAGCATCGCCCGTAATAGTGGATATGAGAATGAGGGGCTCGAGGGCACTAACCAGTAGGCAACGGCCGGCACATGTCAGCCTAAATGCTTACCATGATGCTACACATCTCTAGGCAGCCAAGGCAGACAAGGCAGCAGCGTAATTAGGGCGAGCGAATCATCGAAGCCAAATGAGAGTGGGTGACTGGGCATGAAAAAAGAGACATGAAAACTTCACGCGCGGCCAATGCACATGTGCAATCTCAGAATTCCTCCTATGGACCTATCCTCATTCAGTTTACACGGTAGATACGTATACAGATGAGAGTTCGAGTACAAAGTAAAAAGCAGCAATCGAAGATGCTAGACCCAACATCCCAACACAAGGAATACGAAAGACAAAAATAAGCTCTGCTATCCTGAGGCTAGGACCACGTGGGGGGGGGGACTCTATGCTTGAGCATGTACGAGCATTAGAGGGAGTTATGAAACGCTAGATTCATGAGGAGCAACGACAGCTAGTACCTCACAATCAGGGGGATTATCTGAAGCATCATGGCTATTGAACGGCTGGATTTTATGAACGAGAACCGATGGTGAATTAATCTCAAGATGATTTTCCACTGTCGTTGTCTGTTTATAGAACATTGAGGGTTCGACTGCTAGTTTTGAATATGTACAGAAAGTCTCGCAGGCAAGACAACAACCCTGAAAACATCTACCAAATATCGGCAAGTATCGAAGATGACACCGCACCCGAATCAGGAACTCGAGATATCCACAAGATCCGATTTCACGAATCGCTCAACCTAGAAGCACTTGTTAGCAATTCATAGTGCACTCAGGGACAGTGAAAGGTACCTCAAGAGGGATATCATAAGCTGTGAGCCACTTCGTAAACTGAGGCGAATTACTGTCCGCGCTCATGTCCATTTCGATCATGTCCCACTCGATTGCGGGCATTTGTCCCATCTTTCTGAGGGCAGCGTCTCGTCCCTCCTGTGCAGGACCATCGGGCAGCACGCGGACTTGTAAGTTATTCTGGCTTAAATTGGCAATCTTCTCGACTCTCGGGCGTCTCAGCTTCTCAAACCCTTCAGTTAAAGCAGGCACATCATCTCGGTGATCTGGTCGAGCTAGCCGAAGAAGGTGGGTTAGAACGCCGGTGCTTTCGATGCCTTGACTGACGCCCTGAGCCGCATGAGGCACCATGGCATGCGCCGCGTCGCCGATAAGTAGCACCCTCCCGTTTGAACTCCGCCACGAAGGCGTCTGCGGTGCTGTTCCAATGCGCCAAACGTTACAGCTTTTGACATGCTCTAAATATGCGCGGTCTCGGGCCGAGAAGTCGTTGAACAGTTCACGTAGTTCTGATGGCTCTGCTGGATTATACCAGCTTGCGTTTCTATCAGTTGGGGGCGCACCATAGTTTGACACAACATTATACGCCGCGGTTTTCCCCTCGGCCACGGGCTCTATCAACAACACATTGACCCGACCTGGTCCAAAGGTGAAGTGGCAGCTTCCTGGATGCTCGAACATCCTAGTCAGGCGGGTATCGGCACGCAACTCATCCAAGGCAACATCGGAGTGGAAAATGACCTCATTTGTCGGGATTGCATCCATATTCAGGTCTGGAAATAGCAGTCTTCGAATCTTAGACTTGATGCCATCAGCGCCAACAATCAAATCAGCACTGTACTCCCCTCCATCCTCCGTTCGGACAGTCGGAGTGGTCTCGTTCTCGAGGCTCGCCACTGTCTTTCCGAACAAGACTGTTGCGCCTGCAGCTACAGCGCCCTCATAGCCGACCTTTTGTACGGTTTGTCGATCGGTACTGAGAGGGGTGTGGTTGGGGCGATGTGGGCTCACAAGCAGTGGCTCGCTGGTGTCCTTATAGGACCAGATGATGGAGGGACCGGCTACTCCTATAGACTGGACGGCATCGCCCAATCCGAAGCTCTCCAGTACTCTAATGGCAGGCGGTTGGACATAGATAGGCCCACCAGTAACTTGCAATGAGGACTGTCGCTCCAGTACAGTGACAGAGTGGCCGTCCTTTGCAAGTCCTGTTGCCAGGGCAAGCCCAACAGGGCCAGCACCGACGATGATGATACGCAGGGCAGTTTTTGCCGCCATTTTGAAACATAGGCTTTTGTACGAGATAAGATCAGGGGGAACCGATGGTGATATGTTTGAATGATCAGATCGGGGCTGCGTTGCTGGCGCTATTTATCCTTCGTTCTACGGGATGTGAAACATGGTTCTGAGCTTTGTGGGTTAGGAGAACGGGTCTCCAAGGGTCAGATCCTTGGAAAGCGGGCGACTAAGGATGGTGCCTTGGCTTAGCAGTATCGTCATGAGCCTAAAGAGACTAGCAACGAATCGTTAAGTATTTATGCGTAAAGTGACCACTATATACAATGGTATCCTTATATCTAGCAATATTTCGAACTGGTTATAATCCTCTGGGAGTCCGGGCCTTGATAGCCTTGTTCTGGGGAGCTTTCACTGAGAAGAGAGTGATGGGATTTTGATTTTGGGTACTGTATTTCCCATACCTATAATTGTTCAATATCAACCTCGTCTGTCTTTCTATATGTATTTAATATCTACTTAGAACAAGCTAGCCTACGAAATGCAAAAATGATCAGCGTTTTTGCTCTTTCTACCGATATCTGACATCAGAGCAGTCATAGACACGACACATTTTTGCAGAGGCCCTTTACTGTGCTTCAATATTTCTATCATTAAGTGTTCCGAAAACACATATAGCCCTAAATGTCACCAACACCCAAATGCATGCCTCGGCGTAATCCTTCATACGCCGCTCGTCCCTGGGTCTGCAGCTAGTAAAGCCAACTGCCGATGTCATTTTCTACCCAATGTGGCAATAACGTGAGCAAACCTGCTGCGGTTTATGGCCATCTGCCGGGAATTGCCGTTGTAGCTGAAGCGGTATCGCTATTGTGGATCTAGCAGTGTTATGATCCCTGGCCTACTTCATTCATCACCCGCTTGGAGCGGCTCACCGACACAAGCTGACCACGATCAGCGGCGGCGGCAATAATCGACCCATTAACATTTCTTCAACCACTAGAGCCTTCCATTTTCAGCAAAGCAACGTTTCACATTCCCGGAAAGGATTTCACTCATGATTCACTCAAAGCATGAGGCATCGGAGTTGTGTTTCCTAAAGAGGAACGAATATGAACTTGCTGATTGAGGAGTTTCGGAACACAGTCGCAATAACTCAATTATGAGCGCACGAAAAGTTTAGTTAGGGGCCAGCGATCTCGTAGTTCAACTACCAGGACTAGATTAGATAAATTATGGATGCAAGAAGAACCTGCGATCCCGAGAGGTGGTGGTTGGTAGAGAACCCCTGCCAGCGGGTTAGCATCAAAGTAAGCGGAACTCAACTATGTATCCCTGTCGGCAGTCAGCACTACTGGGTCTCAAAGTAAGCAACACTTCGTTATCCCTGCAATGAGTTCGGAGTGAGAGACGGCCGAGAGATCCATGTCTTTGTTAGTTTTCTCCTGTAAATGTCATATGACGCCTGCACGGTTCCAAGGAGCGATACAATGACGCGTAGCATTTATCCCCCATGGCGTCAAAGTAAACTACATAGAGGGGGAATGACAAGATAACAGAGCAATTTGTGTGGCAGTATCTTAGGCTTGAAGTTACGGATAATCGGAACTCGATGAAGAGGGGTAAATATGGGACTGTTAGGCCGTTTAAAAGGCACAGGGGGAATATTACTTGCCCTGGTTCTATGATACCTCATCAGATTTGTTGAAAACCTTATCGAGAGTAAAAAAATGTTTTACACGACAGAAGAAAATAATCACGGCCTTGCGTATGATCCTTTCAAGGTTGGCATTAAAATCTCTTGAGATAGGTGAATGACTTCCACCAGCTGACGCTAAAAACAGGCTTGTGTTGTCCCTCGGCCCATAGGATGGATCTCAACAGTATCTGCAGATGGGAAACACAATCTTGCACCCTTCAGCCAATTCACCAACGTCACTTATGATCCACCAATGGTGATCTTCAGTGCCAATAATTCTTTGGGGGGTGGAAGAAAAGATACAGTGAGCAACATACAGGCAACCAAAGTTTTCTGCTGGCAGATCGCAACCTATGCTTTGCGTGAAGAAGTCAATAAGACAGCCGAAATGCTTGCACCCGAGGTGGACGAGTTTGAAAAGGCCGGACTGCAGAAGACATGGTCGCAAAGCCTCAAAACTCCGGTTCCCATGGTGGCTGCCTCGCCGGTGCGGTTCGAATGTGAATACGTCCAAACAATTCAGATCCCGGGAAACCCGCCATTCGGGACTGTTGACCTCGTCATAGGACGTGTTGTGGGCGTTCACATTGACGAATCTGTATTGACGGATGGGAAAGTCGACGTCGCAAAGACGAACCCAATTTCGCGGCTTGGCTATTACGAGTACGGCGTGATTGGCGAAACCTTCGAAATGGTAATTCCTGGCGATAAGACGATCCTAGCTGGGGTGAGTAACTCTTGATGTTGCACTATCACGAGGAAAACATCTAACGATCTAGCTAGCTTGAGGGAAGCCCTGTGAAGAGCCGAGAGGCCGTTAGTGATAAGCCCAGCGAGAAAAAGGAGAGAGATACCGCTGAAGATATAGGCAACTAAGATCAGGCATGTGGGTTCGACTAGGGGTGATCAATATCTCCTTTCATACTATGCTCAAATAGAAATCAATGTCCGCATATCACATGCCAGGTGAACTCGGTTTCGAGGTTGACATTTTGCATGATCCGGCAGCGGTCGCGAATACGGCATTTTCTAGGGCCCATTCTAACCTACAAAATCAGTCTGCATTGTCCTAAAAGGTCTTAAAGGCTAGCTTCAAGGCAAGAGTCTAGCCAGGGATGGTGCCTCAAAGCTCAATCGTCATTGATTGCTTGCTATTCCAGTTAGTCGAGGTGTGTTAAACCCCAAAATATCCATGGGATGGCGCATGTGTGGCCACAATTAGTCTGATGCGAAAATCAAATAAACATTCTTAAAAATATATGTGTGTTCAGTTTATTTATTAAGAGAAAGAGTTTCACGCCTGCCCTTTCGATCCATAGCAGCAAGCTCAATAGTCAACCATTGCCCGACCCTGTCTAGAGGTACCTTGGATTCAAGTAATATGATCCAATCACACCTAGGAAGATAAGTTGTTTTATTTATCGATATTCCTTGGTTGAGAAGGCGTATTGTCTAGCCCAAGCAAGAGAGCAGGAATTTGTGTCTACGATACTACAATGCAACATATTCGATGTGCGCGAGTTTGAGGCAACGGGTGATCCGATGCACGCCAATGGAATGACAGCACAGAGTCAGGAGAACTAAGGAGCAACTGGAAGATACTTCAGCGACGGCTTCGTTACCAGACTATTCCTTCTAATCCCATATTGACCTTGGACATCGTTATGAGACTATATCTAGACTCTCCTCCACTGAGTCCAGTTTACGGTTTTACCTATCATCAAGCTTTTAGGATCTATCAACACACTAAAGAGCACATCGATGCTATCATTGATAGTTTACATACTATAATCTTCTTCTCCCCACTCTTCATCATCTAGCCACTCTTCATCATCTAGCCACTCTTCATCATCTAGCCACTCTTCATCATCTAGCCACTCTTCATCATCTAGCCACTCTTCATCATCTAGCCACTTCATATGTATGTTGACTGAGATCTCATCCTCCTTCTGTAACTCTACTTGGGCGGTCTCCAGCTTTTCCTCGACCAATCAGGGGTATCCAAAGCCTAGCGAGATAGCATCGATATGCCTAATCAAGAGAGTCCTAAAGCCATCCTCTTAGAGGACATTCATAAGCAGATATGGCTTCAGTCACTAATGGGTCAAGCCTATTGAGTCGGGGCCCACTTGTCAATTTGGCCGGGTTAGATAAATTAGCTATTTTTCAGCATCCGTAGAAAAAGACATCCTTTTTACCCCTTCTTATTTTCACTTTTGAAAATCCCTTCTTATGAAAGATGCGTCTTTTGCAACGTTACGGCGGCTACGATAGGTCAATTGACTAGCTGTAAACGTGAACCATTTGATCAAATGAGAATACACACACAACTCAAAACCTCCTTTTCATAGCTGTTGTGGAAGGTTGTTAGATTTTGGTGTGGTTGGCAGTCTGCATTTCAAGCTTGCTAACGACTGTGGTGTTGTTCGTTTTTCCCCCAACACACTATAAAGAATATCAGCTGAGGTATGAAGAAATTCAAGGGTGAGGGTTTCATTCTGATAATGTGACTTGAATCCCTGGCCATTTTGGGCCAGAAAAGGAGATTTTGTGGGCTATGTCTTCTCTTACATTCTTGCAGAGAACTTTTGACTAATTGCATTATTTACGTGGAACAGAGAATATCCTCCAAACCAAGCACCTGCGCGGACGTGTGTATAGAATTTGGCTTGGGTGTAGGTTAGTGACTGTTGTTGGTGGTCACGCGAGCTGGATGGACCATGGAAGAGCGAGTGTGAACGGTGGGCATCAGTACTAACCTGAAACTGGAAGCTGGAGAGATACAACGTTGACCAGTGGATGCTGCGGTGAGACCATGGCTACGCTACCCCTGCTAAGCTCAGCTTCGAGGCCCTTAGTCTTGGTTGCAGGCTCTATTTCAGGTGATGATCCCCACCTAACAGTTCATCCTTGGCAGGAGGTTCATCCATAATGCCGCGAGTCATGGCTCGATCCGGTATCACACGCACCAAATGCCGTGCTAAGGGTCCCAGGACTACGGCCTGTGCATGTTCCATTACCTCCCTGCTATCAATAGCCACAATACTGGCTGATATTTTGGCGTAGAGGGGCTTCACGCTGCTATTTCCAGACGATTTAACGGACAAGCAATTATGAGGAACTCAATCCTATGGTTGGCTGCTTTGCGATTTCTGGGCGCAAATTTAACTACTTCCTCTTTTTATTGTTGCAATTTCCAGAATTAATTTCTTCCACTCGTCTTCTGCTTCTATTCTCCGGCCTCTCTTTTCTTTTTCTTTTCTCTTTTGTGTTTTACTACTACGTTTCGCAGCTCACCCTTGATTCCTGTTGCCCGCTGGCGGTTGACTTGAATCATGAGATTATATTTTTCTTCCCTTCTTTTCGCCCTTTCGTTGGCCCAAGCAGAAGAGCCTTACAATTTGGACCAACGTGGCCTGGATTATGTCCCGGAATTAGCCTCGAGGGGTGAGGTAGAATACGAAGGTGTCTTTGAAAGGCAGCCCAAGCCATTGCTGTCCAGGCGGAATGTCGAAGCGATACTAGTCCAGCGCGCTGCAGCTAAAGCTACTTCCCCCAAGAAGGTCAATGCTCAAACGAAGCCTGGTAATAAGAAGCCCGCTACTGCCAAGAAGACTACCGCGCCCAAGAAGGCTCCTGCGCCTAAGAAAGCTGCTGCTCCTAAGAAGGCTGCTTCTACTCCCAAAAAAGCTGCCCCCAAGAAAGCAACTACTCCTAAGAAGGTTGCTGCTCCTAAGAAGGCTGTTCCCAAGAAGGCTGTTCCCAAGAAGACTGCCTCCAAGAAAGTTGCTCCCAAGCCCAAAGCTGCTGCTAAGAAAGCTACCCCTAAGAAGGCTTCTGTTCCCAAGAAAGCTGTTGCTCCTAAAAAGGCGGCAGCTCCCAAGAAAGCTGCATCTAAACCCAAGACTGGTACTAAGAAGGCTTCTACCCCAAAGAAGCCCGCCTCCCCAAAGAAGAAGAGCCCCGAGGCTAAGAAGACTGCTTCGAAAACAACGACAGCTCACAAGGGGAACGTTGGGACTAAGCAATCCCAAGGAAAGCAAGACGCATGCGCTTTTAAGAGAGGTCTCTTTTCGGGAGGGAGATCGTGCAAAAAGCCAGCACCTACCAAGAAAGCTTCCAATCCCCAGAAACCTGGCCCAACCGCAAAACCTGCGGCCCCGAAACCTACTGTCGGTCCAGCAGCGCCCGCTGCGCAAGGAGGTGCGACCCCTAACAACAGACCTGTGGGTTTAAGAAGGCCCGGTCAAGGGCTGGCCGCAGGTCAAAGGCAACCCGCCGGTCAAAGGCAGCCTGCCGGCCAAAGACAACCTGCTGGCCAAAAACAAATTGCTGGTCAAGAGAAGCCCACTGGCAAAAGGAAGGCCACCCAGGCTCCCAAGCCAAAGCCCCCCAACGTACACAAAAACCCCGGTGCCAGAAAACTTGAGCAACTGGCCCAACAAAAGGGAGCCAAGCTCGAGCCGGGTCATTCGTACGCGATCAAACAAAAGAGCACTGGACTCTTTGGGCATCAAAATGTTGCGGTTGTTGACTACTCGAAGCAGAATATCGGCAACATTGAACATTACAAGGCTTCTGGTAAGAGGTTTGACCTCCATATTGGCTCGAAAAAGGGGGACTCCAAAGCCAAAGCAACAGATCCTAACCTAGTCGACGGCGTGATGGGTACAAAGCCCGGATTGCCGCCAATCTACTCCAAGAAAGGTGCTTACGTTGAGGCCCATAACTGGAATCCGCACCACGCAGCCTATCAGTCGGGGAGCGAATTTCTAGGCGAGGTTCATGATCAGTACAAGAACCCCGACAATGTCCTCAAGGAAGCCGGTAAAATTTTGACTGGTGATCCCAACCGTCAAAGTGGCGGCAGATATAATATTCTTAGCGGCTGCGTTAAGTCGCGGGGGAACAATTGCAGAACCATGTCCGATAAGCTTGGCGACAACATCACAAAGAAGCCTTGACGAGCTCAATTCGGCTTCGATTGAGAAAGGGCAATATATCTATTTCATGTATATACTACACGGGTTATAGAATATATAATTTATTTAGCCGCTAAGACCTCTTAAATAGTGAACCAGTGAGCCTGGTCTTCTCGGTTGATGTCCATAAAGTGGAGGGGTTGAAACTAAGCGACTTGTGTGTAGAGTGATGCGCATACATGTCTGTCGATGAAGTTGTGTTAACTTTGTCTCTTTGCAAGATGTGTAGCGTAACTCCTCACCAAGCAAAACACTATCCCCTATCTCATCTGCTGAGTAAAATCCTGTCTCTCCATCGAATGGTTCAGACAAAGCCTAGCCATAAACCCGTTAAATACATAAATATACCTCGCATCGTGTTCCAATGACTTTTATTTCTCTACTACCTAGTGGCGTAATCAACACCCTAGCCACACGTTGACACACATTGTGTGTAGCGTGATCTTTAGGTATTACCATGCTAGAGGCCAGAACAGAAAGGATACTCACTTTAAGCAGCTCGTCTATCCGCTCCGCTAAACCGGTAAGCAACTGAGCGAAGGTCAATGAGCGGGTCGCCAGAAGTCTCGATGCCTTCAACCCTCGGGACAGGATCAAAAAACTCAAGGTTCTTCTGTTCCTCATCATTGTCCGGCAGGATGGACTCGAGACTCACTACCCCCAGCTTTACCAGCTTACGTGTCTCCGGCCAATGCACCGTGCAGTCATCGGTCACATCGCCAGCCTCGGCAATCTGAGCCAAAAGCTCATACTCGATCGGGCCAGTCTCGAGCTTTTTCACCAGCTCGTCACAAAGGTAGTTGGGTGGCTTAGAGGCTGCCTCCTTTTCGTCTAGATGGAAGACTCCATCTTTTGGCATGATGCGGTATCGGATATATGTCTCCTTATGATCCTTTCCGACAAACTTGAACGCATTGATGCTGAAGAACTGCTGCGTTGCAAAGCTGGCCGGGAACGGCTTCGGTGCGTTGATGAACGCAGCAGCGGCGGGGTGAGTGCGAATAAACTCCTCCACCTTGTATGTGGCCAGCGCACGAAAGAATCCAACACCGTCTGGTACATTCCCAGCTGGGAAGAATGAGTAGAGACAGTCGCAATGTCCGTCTTTTCACGACGTGGAAATGAGCTGAGGAGGAAACGCAACGCCAGCCCGTTTTGGTTGTTGGCCGGATCAGCGTCCAGCTGGGTAGGGACTCCGCCGGAATTCGAAAGCCTAGCGATCACAGATGTTGAATGGCGGCGGAAGTGTGGTGCTGTCGAGAGAGAGGATGCTTCGGGTGTGGGCCTAAATGTTCCTTGAAGTAAAATGCCTTTGGCATGGACTTGAATTTTTGTGCGTCAGCGATGTTGTCGAAGGGAAACACGATATACATGAACGAGCCAGCTCTAAAACCAGGATGAAGCCGAAAACATCGCGGAAAAGGTCTACGACTTTTTTTGCGTCTTCATCAATTCCTTTAGTTGAGGTAGACATTTCTGGAGAAATTCTTATGGTGTCAGGATCAAGTCTGATTGAGTTACTCGTTATCAAATGAACAAGATGGCCACCTTTTATATTTCTCAATTCATCGTAATCCACCGCTTCTCTAACATAGATGAAAGTCTGTCAGAACACTACTGCCGGCAGTATCACCCCTGGATGACAATCCCATTTAGTGTAACGTCGGCGGAACTTTCGTCGTCAAGGCCCTTTCAAGGGAGTCGTAACGGCAATCGTTGATATCTCCCGGAAATCAGTTGGCACTCTCACTCAGCTGATCCATCGAGGTCGACCAGCTTCCTGACAGGTGACCAAGGCGATATTACCTAAAATGGCTACTCGGAATAGTCTGAGAGTCTGCCCTCACCTTCAGCTTGATTTGGCCATATCCTTCAATTGTGTTAGCATTCATCTAGCCCAAATCGAGATAAGTGAGCCGAATTACCAGTAAGCTTATCGAAACGACCCAATTTCGCAAACGACAAGAGTTTGGACCTGATGTAAAAAGTATATCGAGCGAACACCAAGTGATTAATCACTGTGGTGACAAACAGAATGAATCAATGCCTCCTTATCTATTTGATGTTTCGGCATACCCATTTGGGATTTCTTATCTCAGCCTCAGTGGCGCTCAAGTTCAGAATATGCAATTATGAGAATGTGCTGCGCCTTGCAAAATGCCTAACCGGATGCGCGTGTTTGCTCCCCCGCTTGGGCTTATCTCAATCAACGGATCATCTGGTTTCATCAGCGCCTATACCATATCACGAAGTCTTTCTGTCGACACCGCATCCCAATCAGTAATTAATGGACATTGAGAAAGTAAAACATGAGCTCCAATTTATGGAAGAATGCTGTGGACTGCTCACAAAACTTACTCTCTCCAGCTGAGCAAGAAGAGTATGGGAAGTGTAAACCTAATGACATCCTGTTGGATTTTCAATCATCTATGCTTCAACAGGTTCATTTGAACAAGTTCCATGTCTTTTGTGAACATATAGATCCTCTCCTAGCTATTATTGAGTGCCTTGGAAGATCTATGAGTATTGCGGCAGACATGCTCTCACCAATATGGGTTTCTATCCGTATCATCTTCCAGGTAGGTGAAACTTGGTGTCTGTCAGAATTCAGATCGCTCCGGCCACCATCTAATGATACTCAGATCACGAGAGGCTACAGAGCATGCTTCAAACAGATCCTAGCCCTGCTACAACGCATCGGGCAATCCTTACCAAGGTTTTTAGTTTACGAACATCTATTCCCTAAACATGAACCAATTCAAATCGCCATACTTTCCATATACGTCGATATCATCAACCTTCTTGCGTCGGTCCGGGCTTTTGCTGAAAAATCGACGTTTCGGCTAGTGTTTTGTGTCTTCTGGAAGCCTTTGGAGCAAAGGTTCGGTGAATGCGTATCTCATATCAGTGATCAGAGCGAGCTGGTTGAGCGCGAAGCCAACGTGGCGCATTTGCAAGAAGAGGCTCGGACAAGGGCCGAAGTGAGGCGTATACAGGCTAAGGATTCGCTGGACAAGGCGAATAGATGGCTGAACGCTCGACAGTGTCATGAAGCAAAAGATTCAATCTCCGTTGCTCAAGGCACGTGTGAATGGATCCTCTCGAGACCAGAATTTTTCCAGTGGATCTCAGATGACAACACTCGATTACTCTGGATCAAGGGGCCTCCAGGTTGTGGAAAGTCAACATTGTATACCAAGATACTTGATTATCTGCATTCAAGCTCACATAGAGCTTGTACATTTTTCTTCTTTTGTGGCGCAGACCGAGAGCGGGTGCAACTATCTTCTCTTCTAAGGTCATGGACTTCTCAGCTGTCCAAAATCTCAAGGGAAACTGGAGAATATTTAATCGAAATCTATTCCAGAAGCGGCAACCATCAGGCTTCTAAAACAGAAGTAGAAGAATTATTCTTCTTCTTTTTGGATATTTTACCTCCTTTATATCTTACATTCGACGCATTCGATGAGTGCATAGAACGTGAAGAGTTTGCAAGAGTCCTACAATCAATTCCCCATCGTCACAAGATACTCGTTACCACACGCCAATGCCATTATGGTAAGCAGGTATCCTGTGTAAAATCGATTTCGTTGGAGATAAAGCCAGCGATGACAAAGGAGGATATAGAACGATATATCCTGTCAGAAACGGAGAGCATGAAAAGGGAGGTTGAACCCCAGACCGTGGCTCTAATACGGAACCGCCTCTCCATGTCAAATGGGATGTTCCTATGGGTCAAGCTCATGGTGCAACATATTAAAGACCAAACGACAAATGAGGAGTTGATGCGCTGCTTAAGTGAATCCAAACTCCCGGCCAGCTTGTCAGAGCACTATGACCGTATCATGAATACTATCAATCAACTCCCACAGTCTCGCAGGTTACTTGCTCATAAAATACT
Source organism: Clonostachys rosea (assembly GCA_026958235.1). Lineage (NCBI taxonomy): Eukaryota > Fungi > Ascomycota > Sordariomycetes > Hypocreales > Bionectriaceae > Clonostachys > Clonostachys rosea. The sequence continues at coordinate 2,216,959 of CP110207.1, forward strand.
TTTCTGGGTCGATGTTGCACGTCGGCCTTTAAAGACTGCTGAGCTATTTCACCTACTCACCATTTTGCCTTCTGCTGATCGTGAAGATGGGTATCGACCCTCCCGGTATCCGTCCGGAGACCCCGAGGCCACTATTTTATCCGTGTGCGGTTCTTTGATCTCGTTACGCGGCAAGAGCAAAGTTTTATACCCAATTCACTTCACGGTCACCGAATACATTGGGCACTATCTCAAGAATAACAATACACTGAATGAACTAACGGTGTATTACGAAACTCGCCAAATCAGTTCGGCAAATGGCCTTGCAGCTGCAGTTTGTCTTCGCTATTTGTCTCTTAATATTGCGGCAAATTCAGAGAGAAATCCTTGTGAGTCCACTGATCAAGACCTTGCACGCTCTGGTGGTATTGATATGTTGGTTGAATATGCCAGAAAATACTGGCAAGCCCATTTGGAAGCCGCAGATTCCCAAGCAGATCCACCATTGCCAAGGCTCATGGCAGAATTGAGTTGTGGATCACAACCGCTCAGTGACTAGGATTTTATTCAGTTGAACATAATTTAGCTTCTCACTCGGTATGCGTTGGTACCTTATATAAATGCGAAAGGTAGTTAGTTATGCACCCTATAGCTCCTCAGCTAGGCAGTAAGTCGCGATATTACGTCCCGTCTCAATAAGTTTAGACGATCTGATAAACTATCAACTACAATCGCACCTGAACCTCATTATTCCTTCTCGATTCCATTGGCTGTAAGTAATGACGGATAAGGTGTCAACCGTTGGCCTTTAAACGGTCCCCTTAATGTACGGGTCGGCCCGCAACCGGTTCCCGTCAAAATGGAGAATGACATGCGAGCGAAGCATAAGTTAAAATGAACCCACTCGATAACACGCCAGTCTCAGACTTTCCTTTGCAGTTTTGGATCGCCAGCGGTATTGCCAATACCTTTGTTTTCCACGCGGTGATGACCGGGGTAGATGAACTTCATGGATGACTAATAAGCTGCTTATTATTATATCGAGGGATTTTCCATTTACGCCGATCAGCTCAGCTCAACGCCACCCCCTATTCCACCACGTAACCTCGACTGCGCCCACCAGTCAAGTTCGGTCGCCACATCTTAACAGTATGACATTGGGCTTGAATTCTCGAGAGAGATGTCCAAAGTGTACAGGGCAACGAACTTGCCGGGGCACGTAGATCGCCTGGGGGCTCTGGAACTTCTCGCTCGGTGCATACCGGACATCACTCTTGACGATGTTCAGCTTGGCTCGCTGGCAACTACCATCGAGCCCTGGGCCCTTACCCCAACGAAGACGGCAACTTTGACACTCAAAACTGTACCTGCGACGATAAGCCAGGATCAAACCAATACCGAATGGGTTTTTCCTGCCGCTGGTCTTGTCCGCCCTGTAGTTCTTGATACCCACTTTTATGGTTTAACGCCATTGAATGAAGTGGAAGAAACCCTTCACACTGATGAGTAAATCACTTCCATGAATAATGCCAACAGGTATCGAGATTTTTCTAACTGGGAACAAGCTGCATTGTGATTTCTGGGCTGGCCAGTCATCCAATAGGATCATGGCAACCACGAGGCCAAAGATCCTTTATGTGGATTCGAGACTCATTGCCAGCCAGGCTCCCTGGAGTGAGGTTTATCTTGTACGGATACGACAGCAGGCTCGCTGGTAGTAAATCATTCCAAGTTATTCCAGACCTGGCGCTATCTTTCATCAATGAACTCAGGGCGGGAGGCTGGGGTTCCCAATCGCCCAAATCACTGCTGTTTTTGGCTCATAGCTTGGGCGGTGTGATACTGAAACAGGCAATGGTTATGCTGGCTGGCAGTGGGGAAATAGAGAGACAAATAATCAGTGGCATCAAGGGAGGGGTCCTCTTCGGGGTGCCTAGCATGGGAATGGAAGTGTCAGATATCTGTCAGATGCTGGGCGAGCAGCCCAACAGAGCCCTCGTTGATAACCTTTCAAACCGGTCAGACTATATACCAGCACTGGAAAAGCAGTTTGAAGGTATCTCATACGTTCGAGATATGGTACTTATATGGGCATATGAAACTGAACAGACGCCCACCCTCCTAGTAAGAGAATTTCTTTCCATGATCTCGCTTCGATTTCCCTGTTTGCGTCATGTCCCCGAGGCTAACAAACATTTAGCATTCTAATGGGAATTGGAGCAGATCAGGCCCAGGGAGCGTCATGGTGTCGCCAGAGTCGGCCACAGGAGGACGGTACCCTTTTCATCTCGGATATTCTCTCCAGATTAACCACGACCATTCCAACATGGTTAAATTCAAATCGAGCGACCGTGAAATACAAATACTGGCTTTGAGGATCCAGGAAATCGTCCAAAACAGTCCGGTAGACGAGAAAGGCAAAAACGGCACAACACAACAATCGAATAATCGGGCTGCTCATGGATTGATCATAGATCTGAAAGTGGCAGCCCCAAAAGACCTGGCAGATGACGTCTCCTGGTTTAGTGCAGGTACATTTACACTTAAAAGAGCTTCAACCTGGGGCTTTGCTTGCTAACGATGCAATAGTTCTACTAAAATCTTTCGCGGCACCCAAAAGGAACGAGAGACTAGAGCAGATCGACAAAAACGCGGATCATACCTTCGACTGGGCCTTTCAGGATCCCTCCATTGGGTTGTCGTCGTGGCTCTTGAAGGGAGAAGGGATTTTCTGGATAAGTGGCAAGCCCGGTTCGGGAAAATCTACCATGTTGAAGTTCGTCTGGAACGATGACAGGGTTGCCCAGCTGCTCGACTCATGGGAGGCGAGCGAGAACAAGGTGATTGCGAACTTCTTTTTCCATCATCGAGGTACTCTTGCCCAGAAATCATTCGAAGGTCTCCTTAGGAGTGTCCTAAGCCAAATACTGGTGGCGCAGCCAAAGACTTGCGTTTTCTTCAAAGAAATTGTAGAGGCCACTTTCCCAAAATTAGTGGCACGCTGGAAGCTACGCGAAGAGAGGAAGAAGGCGTCCAAATCGCAGGATCTAGATTCCGACATGGAAAACTTTGAAATACCCGCAGACGCTTGGACTCAGAGATTGCTCAAGGACTGTTTGAAGGCTGTGATGCTGCAAGACAAAATGGATGTCGATATCTTCTTCCTCTTCGATGCTCTTGACGAGTATGATGGACCGACAGAGTTTATCGCAGACTTTCTGAAGCAGCTGGTCAACACCACATCCCGCACACGCGTCAAAATTCTTTTCTCCAGCAGACCATGGAAAATCTTTCAGGATGAATTCAAGTCATGCCCTGGCTTTGAGATTCACAAACATACGGAAAATGACATACGCCAATACATGCTCAACTTCATAACCCCGGGGACACCTGGAGAGGAAGCTCTTCTAGAGCTCACAGAGGACATTGTCCGGCGGTCTCAGGGAGTCTTCCTTTGGGTCAAGCTGGTTTTACAAGAGTTGGTCCTCGCTGTATCTTTGTCTGACAGTACCGACAGCCAAATCTTGGGCCCCAAGTTACGTGAGAAGTTAAAGAGGCTTCCTGATCAACTAGATGACTTCTACGATGCTATCATTGAGCGACTCCCAGACATATATCGATGGGAAACATACGTACTATTAGAGTCATTGATTCGTTCCCGTGGGAAAGTCCTTACGTTAGATGCTCTCGAGATATTGGCTCTGTCGCGGGCGACAACCGCCAAAGAAGCGGCGAGAATATTCAAGAAGGAGATGCAGGAGGATGCGTCCGTGAAGGAATTGAGGATTCAGAATATCAAAACGATTTCCGGTGGGCTCATCGAACTTTTAGATGATGGAGAATTCCGTTACCTTCAACTTATGCATCAGACGGTTTATGAATTTGTTGAGCGACCACAGTTTCGGCATTCATTACTCGGGCTTCGTGGGAAGACAACAATTAAGAATGGTCATTCTTTCCTATGCATCTGGTATTTTTATCAAAATGAATGGCGCAACCAGGAAATGACGAACAGTAAAGCGAAGAGCAGCATCGTATTTTCCTACCAAGACGAGACGGAGCTCGTTTTCCATGCCAAGGAAGCAGAGAGAACAACCGGAATAAGCCAGCACAGTATCTTTGCTAGTGGTCCGGTTATACTGGGTTGGCCCTTGCTCATGTTTGCAATTGCGATTGGACTTCGCCTACTGGTGAGAGACATTCTACGAGAGAATGTGGACGCAATTGCCCAGTGGGACAGCGGCCTTCTCCCTGCAATGGTTCGTTCCCTCGAAAGAAACTTTTCTAAGCCGATAGAAGCAATCCAAATGACTTCCGTCATTGTGAAGAACGGCTATAGAGTTGGAAGAGATTGGGATGGGATTCTGGATCTCTTCCAAAGGATCTGGCAGAAGGGCAGCAAGTCGGATCCCGCCCCTAAGTCTACGCCTCTGACAGCCTCTATGTATGGGTCTATAAGAACCGATAAAGATAAGCTACTAACCGATGCGTCTACACCTCTGTCTCCAAATACTAAACTCAATGGGATGGATCGGGAAAATTGTGTTGCCTTTGTCTTAGAAGCTCTAAAAGGACTCGGGGATGACGGCGGTTTGGGACGTGTGGGAAACAATCCCCCAAGCGGCAAAAGCCCGCTGCTCCATAGAAGCCCGCCTGAACTGGTGAACAAACTATTAGTGTCAGGAGCCGACCCCAATATTCTTGACCCAACAGGATCTACGGCCCTAGACACTTTCCTCGATAGCTTATCTCTTATGAGCTCAAAATCTGGGAAGCTTCGAACGGACAACGCGGTATACGACGCTTTCAAATCACTCCTCACACATGGTGCGATCCTAAATATGCAGCTGGATTTTCCCTTTGATTCATTGGTCGATAGTTTCAGAGAACTATCATACCCAATCGATTTCGTAAAGGAACATGGTTTTCCCAAATGGTCAAAGGAGAATCAGGAAGTGTCATCATTGCAGGAAATAGCAACTCTACAAGAGGCACCACTATCACAAGAAGTAACACCGTCACAGGAACAGTTGCCACCTCAGCAAGATATACAAAAGCATAGATATTCTGCGAGTAAACGAGTCAGGAGGGCAGTTGGAAAGCTCAAGAGTCTTATAAAATAAGGCTCTACAGAGAGATTAAGACAATGAGAGGCGTTTCCCCTGTTTCTCAAATACAGAGGCGCCCCGGCTCTTCAGTTTGATGTTAGGCAGTACGTGAGTTCCTGTTCACTCTCATACGAATGCCAACAGTGAAATTTCTATCAGCTGTCCGGTTTGATTGAAATCATACGACGTCCTGCTTAATACCGGACTAAAACGCGGAGAAAAATATTTCTTTTTCATGCAACCATTTATCACATGGTAACAAAAAAGCAAACAGATACTTGCTTCCTATACATTAACATCTAAAGCCCTTTTATATTAATATATCTATCTCCGGCCGTAACTGCCAATGGCCGAAACAGGTCAATATGGACACAGCATATTCATTGAGTCGTTTAGAATTCTCTTCTTTTGTTTAGGAGAAAAGACAGATAAATACATTGGGCAGTACATCACAATCTGATTATCAAATTTGATCCATAACTGAAGACTTCACTCGACGAAATAAATGACCCGTATTTTAAAGGGATTTTAAAAATTTAACCGTCTATCGCTTTTCGTGGCATACCCACCATAATGGTTGCATTCATATTTCAAGCAAATGCGGCTCATCTGCAGCTTTCTCCCACGTGATAGAAAAAAAAAGATAAAAATACCTATTTTCATTTCTTACCCCAAAGTAAGAACTTGTCTCCCCCTCTTCTCAGCGTTTCTAGTAGCATGTAGTCCCGGAAATGTTTGTTTACCATTGAAAAGGCAATCTCAAAGTCTTCCTAGATAATTAATTTTGGTACGATTACTCGCCGCAATGGGACATTGCTTCAGCCAACCTTCACATTTTCAGCGCAGGCAGCGCCCTCCGACCAGCAAAAACCCATCTCGCAGAAGTTCACCCGCCGAAACAGCACAGGGTTGCGATGAAAGTAACGACGACAATAAAAAGTCACAGGACCACATACCGCAAGCCTTCTTTGATCCCTTTTTCAGTATCCGGCACACAGACGACGTTGAAGAATCAATCAAGGCCCATGGATCAGCCTTGGCGACACTGCAAAAGGACGATCCAGAGTATTTGATACATATTCATCAGCTTGGAGAAAGCTACTTTGATCGATATAGCGTCATTCACACTCTCATCGACTTGGAACGATCGCTGGATTGCCTTGAGGAAGCTTACATGCTCGCAACGCCCCAGTATTTAGGATGGAATAAACTGAGCCGATCTGTCGGTTGGATTTACTACCGCAGCTATGAAAGGACGAGCTTTGAAGAAAACCTGGAGCTCGCTGTTAAGATGTATGAGAGTCTTGTTAACGCTCCTCATGAAGATGAGGAGACGCATTTACGAATACTCTATGAGTTGAGTGTGATTTATACCAGTTTATATGACCTCTCGGGAGCTCAGATTGCCGATGATACCTCTTCTGATGAAACAGATTCACAGGGCATTCTATCCGATGGGAAAAGATATCTCCATCTGGCAATCAAGCATCAAGAGGAGGTAGTCAGAAAGATCAAAGGAAATTCAGAGTTTCACTGCAACGTACTCAATAGCCTTGCGACAAACTACCTCTATCGGTACGAACTCGAAGATTCTCCCGAGGATTTTGAAAGAGGCATCGAGAAATATGAAGAAGCACTGAGAATGAGCGAGCCAAACTATCCATCCAGATACACGCTGCTCTACGACGCTGGGGAAGGGTACTTTTGGAAATATAAGATATCCAAACACGACGACGATCTCAATACCGCTTTAAAGTATTATCGTGAAGCGTTCAAGTTACAGTGGATCTCACCCCTCTCTCTATTTGATGTGGGATACAAGCTCGCCAACGGGTATGCAAAAGCGGGAAAATGGAGGGAATCTTATGAGACTTTCGTCCAGATGTTGGTATTGGCACCACACTTGTTTCACCGGTCAGCCGAATACTCAGATAAACAGAGATTGCTCTTTACGGTCAGTGGGGTGGCATCAATGGCTGCTGCTGCTGCCATCCGAGTTGAAGAGCCGATATACAGAGTCATTAGCCTCCTGGAGCTTGGGCGTGGCATAATCACACAGTCAATGCAAGAGATGCGTCATGATCTTTCTCAAGTGAAGGATTCGCACCCCAGGCTTGTACAAGAGTACACTGAGCTTGCTGGGCCGCTCTCCAAACAAATCTTATCTGACCCGAAAGACAGTGAAGGTCGCTATGAAATGGCGGAGAGACTGGATGCAGTGCTTGGTGAAATCAATACTGTTCTGGGAATCTCTCCATATGCAATCTTCTCAGAAGAACAGTTGATGAACATGGCCGAACACGGCCCTATTGTTGTACTCAACATTGCAGTTGATCGCTGTGACGCGATCATCATTGAGAAGTCCCAGTTGCACACTTTGCACCTGCCTGACCTTCGTGCCACCGATGCTTTTCAGATGGCACAGAAAAAGATTCGTGATCATGAGCTTCTGGAGTGGATGTGGACAACAACGGCCAGACCCATCCTCGACGCTCTAGGATATACTTCCACGCCCTCGGATGGAAATTGGCCTCACATTTGGTGGGTTCCTACGGGACCCTTTGCTGGGTTTCCAATACATGCAGCTGGGTACCACAGCTCAAACTCAGGCGCCACTGTTCTCGATCGTGTCATGTCGTCTTACAGCACTTCGTTAACGTCACTCGCTCAGGCACGTGCAAGGATTTCACGGAGTGAAGGGATACCTAATCCAAACCAAGTCGTCCTCGTCGCGATGGAGAATACTCCAGGTTTATCAAACCTCCCCTTCACCAAACAAGAAGTAACAGAAATCGAAGGTCTTTGTAACACAGCTGGGCTGTCCGTGAACAAACCGAAGCCATTACGAGAAGACGTCCTCATGGCGTTAAGTGATTGCGACATTTTCCACTTTGCTGGTCACGGCCGAACAGAAACGTACGATCTTATCCGCGGTGCTATCTTGCTCCAAGACTGGAGAGAAAAACCACTGATCGTGGGTGACCTTTACGAAGCTGATATCTCTGGGTCGCAACCGCTCCTGGCGTATCTCTCAGCGTGCGGAACAGGAGAAGTATCACAGTACCACTTACAAGATGAAACTATCCATTTGATGAGCTCCTTTCAATTTGCAGGATTTCCTCACGTTATTGGGACCCTGTGGCAGGTCAATGATGAGACGTGCGTTCACATGAGTGTTGGCGTGTATCGACGGATTTTGGACCATGGCATGCGCAGCTCGTCAGTGAGTGAAGCTTTGCATCATGCCAGTCGATCCCTCAGAGAAGATTGGGTGAAGAGAAATGATTTTCGTGCAAGAAGCCAACATGATGGTGACATTTCAGAATCATTTATCCCTGCCCACTCGTCTGTGAGTGAGAATGGAAACCGCGATATTGACCCTGTGGAGGAATCCCCCATGTACTGGGTTCCTTACGTTCATTATGGACCTTAGAGCTACACTGGAAAGCTTTAAATTAACCAGTAGTTTTCTTTTAGCACTTTAAAACTTGATAGGATTTTACATATCATATCGTATTATTTATTCGCCTCTTTACACTAGCTGGACTATTTTGGTCGTTCCGGCTAGGATATTTTGGATCATGGCATGATTTTTTCTCTAGTAAACGATCTTCGAAGCCTCTTTCTGTCTGCTTCTCGATCACTTCAGGATTCCGCCAAGAACTAGTGATGTAATCCACGTAATTACCAACCCTAACATATACGCCGGGGTAGTCAGACCTGGCACAGCCATTGCCCCAGGACACAAGGCCAACCACTTCCCCTGTGGCTTGATCAATGACAGGACCTCCACTATCGTAGTCACAAGACCCTTTACCACCTGTGCCGGCACAGAACATGTTCTCCGTGATATTCGAATTTAAATATGCCACCTGGCATTTGTCTCGAGAAACAACTGGGATCGAGACTTTGCGTAGCACATCTGATCGTCCAGACCCATTCTCCTCCACATAACCCCTATTAATCCAGTCAGTATATATTTGATTTCATCAGCGACAAGATTTTGGGATATCTTTACCATCCAATCACAGTAGTCAAAGAACCATCGACCGGGTCCGAGCCCTGCGATGGCAAAGTAGCATACCCAATAGATTCCGCTTCCAGAATTGGGTCTGCCAGGTGCACCATGGCCAGATCATTATCAGCTGTTTCCAAACTGAAAGAGGGGTGGACAGCATAAGAAGAAATGTTGACCTGGGTTCCACCAGAGGCCCAGTTCTGAGATATCGCATTAACCCAATGACGACTCTCTCATCATAGGAAGCAAAAGGGAACATCAACGAAGAAGCAGTGTCAAGCTCAAGCGGGCAAATTTCTTTAACTTACCAGGCTCCCTGCACGAATTTTGATAGCGCTAGTCAAAGTGTTCAGGACACAATGAGCCGCAGTAATAACCGTATATGCATTTAACAGCACGCCTCCGCAATGATGCCCGTCGCTCATCGACAGACTTATCATACAAGGAAACTCCCCTAGTGGGGCTTCATCTCCGCCGACGATATTGATTCCCAGACTATCACGAGAATGAATCATCTCTGGCAAGCCCAACGCAGCAGCGGCTTGAGCTACAAGGAGAATGACCTGACCAGTGGTCAAAGCTTTCATGGGGAAAGAAGAGGTGAACAATGGTACTTTGGTTTCTATGAGAACTCATGTGAGGACAGACAAAAGTTTCCATCTGGATACCGGGGAATATTCCGTATATAAGGTCTTCAGAACCTCTCATTCAATAGTGATGCAGCATCACAATGGATGCGCTGATCCCGGCACGGGGATGAGTTCGCCAATACGACTCTAACTTTAGATAGGCTATGGCATTCGAGCGAAATCAGCCGATAAACATATCGTATTCAAGCTCTCGAAACTGTCTCCTGGTAAAGGTTGTAACGCATACGGGCGATACGGGCCAACCTGCCAGGTCCTTGCGAATAGTTCCTCTTCATGGCATCCCCCACGGCTTAGGACATGCCGGATACCGAAATTTTGAGGGATTCTTTCGTATCTCTGCCAATCACTTTGATTACTTGGCTTTTAATATACGAGATGACAGGGGTTACATCGGCGGTAAGCAAATAACTCTACTTATTGCACTGTGCCTAATATCGCCGGCCCCTTTGTGATTATGCCTATTTGAGTATTCAAAATGGAAAATGAGGTTTAGCCATGCTTTAAAGGTTCCTTTTCTTTTGTTTCACTCCGAACTATGTGGATCACTAAAGTCGAGCAGAGCAATTCGAATGGCACGACAACTCGACCTTTTCTTTGTTGCTATATCCGGGGTGTGATGCAAAGAGAAACGGCATATTCTAACGATTTAAAGTGAAATCTATCATCTGTCTAAGTATCTAGGAGACAATTCCAACAATTCTTCGATCTCCTGTCCTCATTTGAACAAGGAATTCATGCAAGCCCTAATTCCCAACCTCGGTGTAGTAGCAGCTCAGAGGCTTTGGTTCGTCAACAGCCTCAACTTGGATCTTCAAACAGTCATCGTGATGACCAACATCGGCATAAATGGTCCAAGCCCCCTGGCCAGCTCCGGGGCAAGCGACGAAGCCAACGCCGCTGATCTTGAGGTGACCGGACCCATCAACGGCCCAGCCGGTAAGCTGACCGCCGGGTGGAAGGTCTTGTCCGGGGCGGATGTAGCCCATCTTGCCTTGCTCTATAGAATGGTTAGAATAAAGGTTACATAGTCGTTTATCAGAGGGGAAAGCTAAAACGTACCGGCAGTAATGGTTTGGGCGTAAACCTGCTGAGGCGCAGACCGGGTCGCATAGAGAGTGAGCTTGCCATCGCGGAGTTGGAAGGTGGCGTCATCTTGGGTGCCGAACTGGCAGCGGGCGTTCTGGTTCTGCAAATTGGTGAAGATCTTGCTCTGGGCCGCGTTGAAAGTTTTGCCGTTGATCTCGCCATTGGCGCTGACGGTCTTGAGCTTGAATGTAGCGGCGGCAGAGCCGGCAGTGGCAAGAAGAGCGATGCTGACGTTGAACTTCATTGTTGCGGTTGGCGTTGGCTTGAATGAAACGGGTGGTTTAAAGTAGCGGGTGTTAATGATTGTAGTGAATACTGCGATGTTGTTGGGACTGGATTGAAGAATCCTACATTTCAACTCACGCAAGCCCGAGATACTTATACCATTTTCATGAACTATTGCCAGCTCACCGTAGCTTTGTTGCCAGCCGACAAAAGTTGAAGATAGCCATTGGGTCTTACAGGTAGCGCCGAGATGTCTGAACAACACGAGTCTGTGCCTCAGTTTTCGTTCCCACAAGGCTCTTTCCAGGTCTATGAATGAGTATTCAAAGGGCAAGACGAGCGAGGTTCTACTGTATTTGGACGCTGCCGACAAAATACGAAGAGTGTCGATCACTTGAGTCCAAGCCCTGCGGGTAACAGGGGCCCATCCCCACGGTGCTCATCCAGTTAGCATAAAACCCGGCGCAAATCATTGCAGATCGGCAACCAAAGAGCCTATTCTTCATTCCACGTAGCGTAATATGATATCATCCAAACCTTTGGGCGTGACTAAAATATACTCGTCCGCTTAGTAGACGTTCTCGTATTCGAAACCAGAATTGAGCGCCCAACTTACTAGAAACGAGTTACCATTCTTCCCAATCGCACTTTGAACCGGGAGCTTCGTCGCGGCCCACGCGCTGATTTACTAGCACCTTCAAGATGAAACAAAGGCTCTTAACAAGTAGGTAAGACTAACAACGATGAGTCAAGGAATGCTCAAAAAATGAAGATGCTGCACCTAAGTCATAAGATTACGGCGGCCTAGCTTTGCTCAGTGTCTGGCAGCTACTAGAAAGGCGACCGAGCTACGTTCTCCCCTCCTTTTACTCATCAAATCTACTGTATTATAGAGGGAAGAACACCAACCCTCATCGAAGAAAACAGGAAGAAGCACCTTATGCCGAGGGCCAAGATAAAGATCGAGATCCCGAAGTCATACGAACTTAGGGCTTGCCCTCATAAGCTCAATTTCATTGGATCAATTAGTTCATGGATTCATTACCTTTATTATGTGATCATTCAGCCTCAAAAGGATGGAAAGCCTTATCTTTCAAAGGTGCGCATTCTTAAAAGAAGACTTTGATTCGAGGGGGGAAGGTGCATGGGTATTCTACTTGCGAGATCTAGCTGCTTTACACAGGCTTTTCTTGGGATACCAGGAGGCCCTGACTCACCACTTGGCCCGACTCAAGATTTGCCAAGTCTGATTTTAAGCCATTATTCCTTCTATATGATTGGTGATACTGAGTGTAGGTGGAGCGAGCCGCGTCTCCAAAATCAACCTTAGCAGTTACAGGTGGAGAGCACAGAAAGTCCACGAACAAATCTCAAAGACCTTTGGTATCACACAAGTCTAGAATCACTCTTCCCGACCACCGGACAACCGAAATAACAAAATGGTCTGTTTGAGTTGACAGGAATGATGCTGCTACGTCCCATCCCTCTCGGCTGAGACTTCGGTCTACGAGCAGACAAAATTACTGGGATGATCTCTGCATGCTAGTCCCGCGGACCAACCCCAATCGAATTGAATTCTGATGCGGCTGAAGCTGGGGAACCCTTAAGAGCGGAGAAGCTTGATCAAGCTCATTGACCATCCAATTGCTCCTTACCAATGAGGATCCAGCATACCAGTCTTGGGCCATCTGAAAGAGGCGACTTCTTCCTCCGATTCTACTTGGTTCTTCCCATTTACCTTCTTGAACCGTCTCTAAGCTAACTCGCCTCAGTTCAGCCCAGCCCACGTGTGTTATCTTGCCATGATCAATGTAGAGCGAGCTGGGATCGGCCATTGATGGACGAGAATAAGCTGTAAACTCTTCGGCACCACCCTCTTTCTTCAACACAATAAAGTCGCGCTTGCTCAGTTTCGTAAATTATCTTCTATATTCACGTTCCTGCCATACATGAATACCTAATACTCTATTTTTTGGTTTGAAACTTAAGCAGTATGCTTAACATCCGTGTCGTAGGCTATCTTCTCCCACAGAGGCTGGAAAATGCCACCAGGTCATGCAAAATATTGCATATGTCCGGGGGAATTTGAAAGGATTTCCCAACACATTTGATAAGGAGTTATTCATTATTAAGGCCATCGTGACTAAATCTCGGCCAAGACCCTGGTACGAAACAGTCGCTTTTTGGATCCATCCATCCTGCTGTTGCGACAGGGGCCTCTCACATGAGACCCCAAATGCTCACGCGGCACTCTGCAGGAGTAATACGCAACACCGCTCATAGCCCGCATGGTTGATAGACGGATCAAATCTAAAGCCCACCGGTCAGTGTGCCATGGCTCTTCCAAACTTTCCTCGAAAAGCAGCGACGGATCCTTGTGCACGGGTGGGGAAATAGTTCATGTCATGGATGACAATAACCTTGATTCTACTGGCCAGCCACGGCCCTCAATGCCTTCGGGGCTGCAGACGCTGACCGCCTCTTTTCAGGGGCCATTCGAGACTACGAAAGGACTGGAACCTTAATAGCTCAAAATGCAGAGGATTAATCCATCATGCGATTCATGCCCGAAGAGAACTGGTCCGGCATGGTCGGTGGATCATAGCGTCGTAGCAGAGGTAACATCGGTGCTCCGAGGTGATTATCACATCAGATAATCAAACCAAGTTATCAATCAGGCTCCACTCAGGTCCCTTGATCCATTCTGTCTGCTTCTGTCAAGTCTCGCAGCCAGATATCCACCGGCCCCAAACGCATTCAAGCTTTACCCTGTCGGAGGAATCGGAGGAGAGAAAGAGTGAGGCGAGGGCCCTGCAAATGCTTGTGTCATTCTGCCCGGCTCCCATTCGCCCAGGCGACACTTGGCTATGCCTGCGTGCTGTCGCGTCCCGGGAGCTATCCTCATCGGGGATCATGGCTCTTGACACATGGCCCTCGCTAGGACTGATTGGGGGCGCCTCCACTGAACAAGAGTCTAGGATCAGCGAAAAAACATGATTCTGCCGGCTCGGCGCTTTCTTTGTTGATTCGACCGGCATTTCGCTATCGCTTGAAAAATGAAACTGACTACGGAGCTGTCCTCCCTGCGTCCTAGATGTCGGTCAAGTTATCTAAGAAATATGTGAATGCCGCCCAGCCACTATGGACCACAGGCATCCCCGTGGCATCTCCCAACTGTCTGTGACTTCCTGCTCTCTTATGTTGCTACGGGACCTTTCTCCTCCCCAGCAGTCTAAGCAAACCACATCACTGCACTTCACATCACCTTTCCCACCCTCCGCATACGTGGCTGTGTCGTGCGTGTCCCCCAATCCACCCACTGGGCACCTCATGTGCAGTGCTAAAACGGAGCTGACGTAGTGCTTCACCTTGCCCCCACCAAGGATCATCGTCTGGGGCCGCAACGAGATCATTTCCTGGTATATTATGAGCACCCAACTGCTCAGTCCGCGTCCCAGGTGCATAAGTTGCGCATCCTGAGACACAGCCACATAATCACTCATAAACCTCATTTTCTTCTGTTCTTCACTCGCAAGCGGTTCTGTTTTTATTTCCTTACAACCGAGACGCCAGTGTCACATCAGACAGGGGCAGACGTATGCGCAAAAGGGGAGGAACATCCAATCCTCCAAAACGAGCCTACAAAACAGAACGAGGGGATTTGAGAAAAGAAGGAAAGAAAGGAAACCCGAAGAAAATACAGATGATGGCGCCGTTCCCAGAACAGCCCAAGGGTCCGTGGGCCAGCCGGGGCGTGACGAGGCACGAGAAGCAGATGCTCCAGTTCGTCGTCGACGTGCTCGACCAACCAGGCGGACGGGAGCTGCTGCTGACCGAGGACGGCGTGCGAGCCCTCCGCCGGCAGTTTGGGCTGCACGACGTGGTCTTCGAGCAGGCAGAGACCCAGAGATACACAGAGAAGCTTTTCTTGGCCGTGAGTCTATTTTTTTGCTCTCCGCGTCCTTGTTTCCTCTCCTCCTAGTTGGATGGAGTCGGATGACGACGATGGCGTTGCCGATCATGCTCGCTAACAAGTTACCCACACCCAGGCCCTCCGCGACCTGAAGCGCAAAACGATCCAGTCCGCGTACAGAGGCGTCTGCGCGGTCCTCGACGCCGAGTTCGAGGTGCTCCAGTCCGACTCGCTCGTCCCCGAGGTGCTGCGGCAGTCACTAAGTAGACTGGCGGGCCAGCAGGCGGAGGCGAGCGGCGCGCCCTGGGATGTCTCGTGCTTCCTGACGGACGACGCGGACGACCGCGAGTGGTGGGGGTCGAGGGCTGTGCTGGACCCCTTCATGTTCCCCGCGGTGCGCGGGAGGACGAGGACGCTCGGGGAAGGGGAGGGCCGCATCGACCTGGAGCGGTGCTGGCAGTGGATGGGAATGGGCGACGAGCGGACGACGGACGCCTTGCTCGGGACATACGGGGAGAAGATACCGCTGGATTTCCGGGTGCTCCCCTCGGAGGTGCAGTTCCGGGCGGACGGGACGGCGCAGATTGCGAGCTACGTGAATGGGCTGCACCCGAGCGTCGGGGGCATGTACGATGCGCTGGAGAGGGTGCTGGATGCTGTGATACCGCAGTGGCAGAGGGTGCTTGGGAGCTTTGAGGACTGCAGGCGGATCGTGCCGGACAAGGCTTTCATGAGCGGATACATGTCGCGGCTGCGCTCTGCAGACAGCGGAGGGCGGTTGCATCCAAACATTGCGGTTCTAAATCAGGAGCAGCGGGAGGACTTCAAGGCTGCCCGGATGGGCGAGGAGGATAGCTTGCAGGTGGTATTCCGCATGGACAACATCGCGGGCGATGCAGTCTACATGCAGGACGACGACAAGCTTGGGTATGGTGTCAACTACAGTAGGGGTGAATGGCGACGACCGGCGCCTTTCTCAGAGGACGTCGTCGCCGTGGCTATCTACTGCTACGACGCGGATGAGTCGCAAGGCTCCGAGGTCCGCATCCAATTGAAGCAGGATACGTCACCGGACGTCCTGGACGCATGCAACAAGCATCCCTCCTCGATGTTCATCGGCGGAAACGACAACGTGGCAATCAGAGCATTCAACGAGCTATACAACGAGGTCGAGGTCAGCCCGTACGACTCCCTCGAAGGGGACTACCCCGACATGGACCCCGAGAAGCCCAGCGCCGTCGAGCTGCTGGGATCTGTTCGGCTCGCCCAGGGCAGACTGCTCGTCTTCCCTGCCAGCGTGCAGCACAGGTTCTGGGTCAAGGGCGTGCCCTCGAGCTGCGGGATCCTCACGATGGCGCTGATCGATCCCCGGCGGCCGAGCAGGCTATCGACCGCCACGGTGCCTCCTCAGTCGCGCGACTACTGGCGCGCGCACATCCGAGACATCCCCTGGTTCAGGCGCCTGCCCGAGGAGCTGTGGCTGCTCATCAACTCGGAGCTGGACTCGATCAAGGGCGGCGGGCCCTCGGAAGGGGAGGATGACGATGACGACTGCGGCCAGCAGTATCCGGTGTCTCGGCGCGCGGCATGGGAGACCAGGCAGAAGGTCAATGAGGCGCGTGCGCGGTACGAGCAAGAGATTGGCAACACGATGGTGTCGTGAGCGACGCCCAGGCAGCGAGCTGGGGGGGAGGAACCGGGGGAGATTTGTCTGTGCTGAGATAAGAGACGAGGCGTTTAATTGTGCATACGCATGCCGTGGGGTTTATTGTATATTATCGTGTGTTATTGGCGATAGTGAGTCAGACTTAGCGAACTCTCAATGGCCCCAAGGATGGGTCTTTGTCTTTTTGCTCAAAGCGCCGCGCGCTGTCAGTCAGCCCGGCCGTGCCACTGTGAGCTAGCCGATGATTCACGACGGGGGAAGACATTTCCCCTGGGCAATTTGCGGGGGATGGCATTTCAGCTCTCATTGAAAGGTGCGTTGTGTGGCGCAGCAGCTCTAAGAAAAAGGTGCTTCTGCTAGGATCGCGGGATCGTCCAGCTTCGGTTTTGTTGGGGTCGAGAGCGCAAATGCATGTCTCACTGTACAATGCAGTGGACAATGGATCTAGATTGGCCGCGCAATAGTATGCACAATAGACAAGTAGCGACGATGCCGTCGGGATCGAGGTTTAATAGTTGATAGGAAACATGCAGCTGTTATCGTGGCTAGCCGGGTCCAGCCCAGCCCATCGGAGCCCGAGGGCGGGAAAAAGGTCCAGACAGGTGCGGCTGACGGCCACATTGCTGCCCCTGCAGCAAATAGCCATGATGAGGCTGTGCGCGAGATTAAAATGACGATGACGATGACGCTGGGACGGCGGGCATGGGATGGAATGTGAACCGCATCACCGTGTTGTTTACACGACGCGGTGATGACGACCACTGGTGCACGACGGCAGTGTGACATCTACAAATAACACAGCAGCAGAGGATTCACAGCGGCGATTATTATAGCAGCGATCGCCGTCGACGAGGAACGGAGGAGGAGGCCTGGAATCGACGGATCAGGCCAAGATCTTTGGTGTGCAGCGCTGCGTGGTAGGGGCTAAATTTAGCGGGGTTCCCTGCCAATAGTGGCCGCGCCCTCAGGCACCGATGCATGTGGGGTCCAGGGCTGGAGTGACTGCTGCGAGTGACGGCTTTAGCGAAGCTAGATCACTAGAACCATTGAGCAGCTGCCCAATATCTGGGGGTCTAGGTTTGCGCTAGCTCTCGCCCTCACGCGCAGCAATCCTCCTCCTCCCTTGAGACCTTGAGAGAGCCGGGTCATACGTATGTCCGTCAAGCCCAGGTCCGAGGGGTCCGTCCGCGACAATAGGGCTCAGTCTCTTGGCGCTGTCATACGGCAATGGGTCCCGTTCCAAGCCCCAAAGCCCACCAGCCAAGACCCAAGGGAGCCCGCCATCCGAGTCTGTTCTGCTGGCTTGGCTTGGCTTGACAAAAGGCGCGGTCAGCACACATCAGCCTTCTCGTAGCACCATTAATTAAACCCCAGGACTGCGCATGATAAAGAGCGCCGTCCCCTTTGAAACGCATCTGTCCTCAGACCTGTGATCATCCCATCTGCCCTCGAGTTCGATCCCTACATTACCCTGCCTTACTAAGGACCGGGTCTCCGCCTGCCTGTTACATCCCACTCGACTGACACTGCAACTGTTGGTGGTGCGACCCTGCCCACCTGTAACTCTACCCGCCCGCAGCCTGTTTCGTCCGCTGCCTGCCTTTCTCGACCGATCCTCGCTGTGACTGACTTGGCGGTGAAACACGTATATCAGTCAATCCGTCCCATCCTTTCGGACCACCAAATCCACATCGCAACAAGACACTTTCCTTCCTTTTCCTTTCTTCCGTCCATCCTTTATACCAAGAAATTAAACAAAAAATCAACGAACAAAAACAAAAAAGACCGGAAAATATATATGACGACAGGTTTCGCCTCTATACACCAAAAAAAGACTAGATCGACGAGCCTACTTCTGCTCTTCCCTACACTACATATACTCAACCCCGCCTCCTCTTTTTTCCTACGATAAAACGACTTCTACCATTTACACACAAGATGCGCTTCCAATCCTTTGTCGCACTCGCCCTCGTCGGCCTCTCCGCCGCCCTCCCCGTCACCAAGACCAGCTCGCCGACCGTCCTCGACCGCGGCTGCTACTGCCCCGAGGGCACCAACCCCGACTCCTTCACGAGGAAGTGCACCAGCGCAAAGGGCAAGACTGTCGACCAGATCTGCCCCGTCTCGAGACGCCAGCAGCCCCTGGAGGCAAAGGGCAAGAAGTGCCACTGCCCCGACGACACCATGCCCGACATTGTCTCAGGCAAGTGCGTCGTCGTCCAGACCGACAACGTCATCGACAAGGTCTGCGTATAGAGCGGCCGAGCCAGTTGAATCGGCAGCCAAACCAATAGAACAACCCGAAAGAAAGAGAGACAAAAAATGATGCCAAGCGAATTCTGTTTCATTTTCTCTAGACCCCTATGCTCCGACATTTCCTTGCGTTTTCCGCCTCTCGCATCTGATGGTATCCCGGACTTGCCGGGATTCGGGATGATTTTCAGGCATCAAGAGGTACCTCGACGGTACCGCAATGTCTTGCACCTCCAAGATGCTGTGCTGGGTTCACAGCGCTACGACTTATGATGATCATTGAAAAAGCGTTACGTCTTTCTGTGTATTTTGCTACCCACTCTCGCTTCACGAGCTGCTTTTCTTGTTTTTTTTGGTGATCTATATGGGATGATGGACATGAGGATATGTACACCCTATGGAGTTTTTGGGTTCATGCGATTTTCGGGGTTCTGGTCATTTCTGAGCGATATGGGGTGGACAAATCGGGGGACTGTGTTAGTTCTCTTCTTCACCGACAGGTGCTTGGCATCCCGTCACCGACTCGATGCATTTCTTGCTTGCTTTTTTTCTCTTATCTGAATACCCCAATGCAATTTTTTTTTTTTCTCTGCCAATGCTCGTATGGCCCTCGTGTTCATCCCTTGGCGCCTCATTCCAGTGCGTGTAAAGCATGACAGCGACTTCACTAAGCGCTACGGTCGGTCCCTCGGCTCCCCTCTTTTTGCTTGGCCAGGACCCTGGGGGGCTGCTTGGCATGTGCCGCAGTCCCGTAACAGGAACAGGCGCAGCGACAGCGAGAGCGCAATCCGAGACGTGGCCTGTCGCGGCTTCGGTCGTCCAAACATGCGTGCGATGCGCCGTGTGCCTTTCTTAATCTAACGTGATACGCTGCACTGCCCGACGCACCTTGGCATCTTCGCTCCCTGGGCCATTCCTCCCGTCGCATCATCTCGAGATCCAGACGGAAAGTCCATTATGCTCCCACCCCGCCCACAACCCGCGATCCCCACCCATTTTCCCTCTCCCTCGCTGCCAAGCTGGTCCGCCCCAATCTACTGGCGCCAGGAACACGAATTTTTCATCTCCAGAGAGGGCCTTTGCGCGGTGTGGTAGCGCCAGAGGCCTGGCCTTGGCTCTCGTCATCCTCATTCTTGGTCGTTCATTGGATCTCTTGGCGGAGAGGCTGCTCATCTCGGTGCGCGTAACCGTATTCTTACAGAGGTCTCGCATTTTGACGCAGAATTGCCTGCAAGGGCGGCTTCTCGGCGTCTCTTATCATATGTCTTGTCTTGATCTAGTTGGTTCAGCTCGTAGCTGTGGTGTAGTTTCACTAGTCCGCTGAATTGGTGTTGAGATGCCTCGTATCACTACTGTTGGTGTAAGCACCAGGAGGGACAACGCATCATAGACGTTACCACACCGCCATCCTGATAAGAAAATCAATACTTTGTTTTCTTGCGCAATCAATTGATGGATGATATCCTCGTTTGCCATTTCAGACTAAGTAGATGCATGCATATTCAAAAGATGGCGAGAGATCATTGATGGTATAGGGTAGATAAACGGACTGCTCGGGGCGTGTTCGGAAATCCGGTAACTCACACCAGACATCATAGCTATCAGCTCACCCATACCCGCCTTGTTTCTTTGGTAGATAGGTGGGTAGTTATTCTGTTACAACCCCTACTCAGAAGCATTGAAATATGCATAATATGGTATAAAACGTGTGTCAAGCTTCAAAATGGAAACGAGCGGCTACTTGGCAGGCCCTCGCAGGGATCCGTCCCATTCTGGGCTCATTCTCCAACCCCGCGTCTCATCGAGAACAAGGGCCTCGTCAGCTTTTTTGAACCCTGGTGATCAATCCAGGAACAGCACCTGCGGAACATGCCAAGCTGCAACGTGCCGATGATGTGATTCGCACATCTCCACAGAGGCTTCTCCCCAATTGTGGGCTTGATACATGCTTAATTTTTGCGGCGACTTATTCAGTTATGTTGAGGGACGACGTCTCAATTATCGGGCGGACGGCTTGGATGTGCTCACGGAAAAAGAGGTTCGTTCTTGGTCTTCTCCACTCCGAGCAGCTATCATAGTGGAACATAATTGGCTGACCTTCTTGCCGATGCTCACCAGTCCCCTCCATCTCTAGAGCCCTTAACATCATTTTTGACGGCTCGCTTCCCTGCGGCTTGCTGTTCCTGCTTCGGGATTGTGCATCAGGGCTTCGTGGGGATTACCATGTTCCACATGCTTAACAACACTAGAGAAGACATGGAGCTTTTTCCGTTGCGCTTTTGATAGGTTGATACTTTCTGCGAGCCGTGATATTACCATCGCTACATCTGTAGGCCATCTCAAGTATCCTTCCGGCTTAATCGACATCATTATCCAAAAAGTCTCTTTCCTGTTCCATCACACGTACTATTTGGCTTTTATGCTGATTTGCGATATTCATTTGAACACCACCCATCAATTCTATGTCTGCTATGGCAATTCCTGATTGAATCAGCTTACAGGCAGCAGATGCAGCGTCGGAAATGCTTGATAAATTTCGCACAGCGACACTCGCCTCTTTGGAATCACAGCAGACTTCAGAGTGACCGCAGTCACAATTCCCAGGCTCCCTTGATGGTCCGGCCTAGGGACAGATGCACTGTAAGCGGCCAGAAATGGTGTGAAGTGATGGGACTGGAGCGTATCCTTGCTGGACCCTGGCGTACGATCATTTACGAGCTCAAGTTCGGTGATGGTTGGGAAGTTGGCTTGAACGCACACCTCCAGGGGGTCGGATCGTTGGCTACGGGCAGCTTCATCCCATACAGCTACATGAGGGGTCTAGCTTAAGCGATGCACAGTCTGTAGAAGAGGAGCTTGAACAGATGTCAGACTCTAGCTTACAACCAAGAGCGCATGTAAGAACCTGCCCCCACCCCCCTTTTCCTGCAAAATCATGGTCTGGATGGCCTTGTTTGACGGTGGAGCTATTATGAATGGGCTCAGCGGAGCCTTCAATTAGATGCTTGGGCGTCAGCTTCTAAGAACTGCCAATTCCCTTGTAGAAACTCAGCTTGAATATATGAAGGCTCTCTAGCAGCGCTCAAGTCTTGTCGGTCGCTACATATGGGGTCGATCATACGCCCCGGCAATATCTGGTAGACGACTTGAAGAACTGCCAATTTATTTGCCTCTATACTGAGCTGGGCTAGTTGAGGTTTCTGCTTGGTACCTTGATTGATAACGAGTATCGTATCGGTAGCTCCGACCACGGCGGCAGAAAATTTATTGCAAATGGAATCAAGGTATTAGGGGCAAGATACCATGAACTGCCGAAGACCGCAATCCATTTGGACTTTATCGGTCAAGACTCGCAAAAACATTTCGCAGCCACGTCTCGCTTCGTCGTCGCATTTTAACACGCCGTTGTTCTTGGCTTTCTGCGCCTGATTAAAGGAGATGTGCCCCTGATCCTCTTGCAAAGGGATTCTATCCAAGAAGTCATCTTACTGGCTCTGAAAGCCTATAGATATCACGGCCAGAGATTTATGGTCCGGTTGGCGTGGCCTCTTTTCGTTTCAGTAATATATTCAGATGACATGATTCATTCAGAATGAATGTTGGAGAGATTCTATGGGCTGTTGGAACCAGATGAGAACTACCGGCGAGCTTGGGGGGGGGGGGTTCTTCTTATTACTTTCAAAGAACGGGAAGTAACCGAAAAGAGGGTCTCATATACCGCCGCTACTTCGCCGTAGCGATGTCCAGCGCTTCATAATCTAGACTGCACCTTGGCTAAAGACATACAGGAGGACTATTGCTTTACTACCCTCAGATAATGTTCTGGTAGCTCTAATGTCTCATTTAAATGAATTGGAAGCGTACTTAAATCAGCAAGGGAGAGTATTTACAAAGCCGTAGCAATAGTTGATCACCCGAAAACCGCCCCTTACTTTCCAATACCGTTATACAAAAGAAGGTTGGGGACTTCTTTCGTGTCTGTGATTTTGTCCTTGATTGCCAGCTCCTCCAGCCTGGTCTTAATCTCGGCAGGCGTGCGCGGACCCTCGAGAGCCAGCAAGTATGCCACCACTCCAGCAACAACAGGAGCCGCCTCGGATGTGCCACTACTGAGTCGGGACGCGTTGGTGCCAGTGGCAGATGCGACGGTCACCTCCTGTCCAGGAGCAAATATATCTACCACGGATCCCCAATTTGAGTGTGCCCACCGCTGGTAGTTCTTGTTACAGGCAGCGACGGCGATTGCGTTGGGCTGGTTGGCTGGGGAAGTATTGACGGAGTCCTCATTCGAGTTTCCGGCTGCTGCCACAACGGGGATACCATTGTCGATGGCAGCCTGAACCGCGTCATTCAGCACCTTGGAGGTTGTGGGAGTGGACAGGGACATGTTGATGACGGATTTTCCAACCCGGTTCTTGGAGACGATGTCGTTCACTGTCCAGGTCATGCCATCAACGATCGTGGTTGTCGAACCACTCGCGCTTCCCATAACTTGTACGTTAACGAGGGTAGCTTTCTTAGCTACTCCGAAGGTTGCACCACCGGCCATGCTGGCGACGCCTGTGCCGTGCTCCAGGTCAGTTGGGTCGCTGCCTGTATATCCTGCCACTGCCCGTCCTCCGAACTCAGCATGGTCCAGCAGGATACCAGAGTCAAAAACATAGATGAATGACCCTTCTCCAGCACTAGAGTCGTAATGGTAAGCCGAGCTTGAGGATGGAGGGTTGGCATTGGAGATTATAGACAGAGCCCATGGCGCATTTTCTTGGGAGATGGTTTCCAGAGTTGAGACAATAAGCTCAGGCTCGACCTCTGCGACCTGGATTTAATGTCAGCGTTGTCTGGCATTTTAAATCTCAATTGAACTTTTTTCTCTTACCTCTGGACTGGCCCTGATAGCTTCCAAGGTCTCTTCATCGAAAGACCCAGCGTATCCTTGGTAGCCTGGGAAGCTGAATTGCTTCTCGACTCCAGCAGTCTCCCCGCCTCGACGAGAGAGGCTGCGCGAGTGGACTTCTGACACCCATTGAGTGTGTGCTGTAAGATCAGCATCCAGGGATGACTTTAGCTTAACAAGGTACTTCTTGGTCTCGCCGCTGGTGCTTGCTGGAAGAGCCGAGGCTCCAGCAGCGAAGGCAGTGATGGCCTGGAGAAGGGTTTGTGAGAATCGCATTTTAGGAGCAATGCTATAGAACCACTAGAAGCAATACTGATTGCTGAATAGATTCCCTGGGAAATCAGGATTAAGAGAGAGTATTTAAACATTCATATGTGTACCCCCACTAGGTTGATGGCCCATAGATCCCGGTAATTATAACCAGGATAGCTTTGCCCACCTGCCCCAATCTATCATGATGCAATATATGTGGAAACGGGAAACGCCTAAATAATTGACCTTTGGTTGCAAATAGAGTGATAAACATGCTGCCAGGGCTCAGGATACGAGGTGCACGCGACCAGGGTCGGAGACGACACTTTTTGAGTCAGTGACATTGCCCCTGATCGTCTGCACCCATCCAATCCAATATGGAAGGTGATAGTCTGTACGCATAAGAAGAGGTTGGGCTGAACATTATTGCCTCGATTGTTGATTCACAAATAGGCGAATAACGCATGGGATTTGAACTCTGATCATGAGTTACTTGAGAAAGCAAAAGACTTCCTCTCTTGTGTCTCTCCAGGTTAACAGACCATGCATTTAATCTTGGGGATCATGCGTCCTTTCTGCAGGGTGGAAAGATTGCAGATGATACCATTCCCATCACGGCTTTGGCCCACAACGGCCTGTTGGCTACATTCAGTTGCCGAGACCTACCATCCACGCGATTTAACCTCCTAGGTGAGCCTGACGCAAGCCGTACGTCCGGCATTCCCGCATCAGTGCCGGGCGGAGTCTCTCCTGTTTAGCGGCAGTTAAGTTGTGTGTTCCGATGTGATGTAGCGCACCAATTGCATCGAGCTCTTGCGTGATTCATGGTTTTATCCCTGGCGCAGCTTATCAGGTGAATGGTATTTGATAGCAATTCAATGTCTATCGGTAGGGGCCGCAGCCTTGTTTAAATTTATACTTGAAATTTGATCGTTCGATCTCGACGGTATAGGATGAAGGCATCTGCATGGAATGATTCTGTCCTAGGCCTCTCGAAAATACTCCAACAAGTCGCCTCACACCTCAAAGAGGTTGTGCAAGATCTCCCTGCTTTGGACAACTGGATAATTCAGCTATAGAAGAACACGACAGAAACCGCCCAGAGGCAGACGTAGATCCTATGCCTCTTGCAACCCGGGCAGCCTATCGAAAAATAACCTACTCAACCCAGTAAGGTAGAAACAAATGGGCAGAAGATGACCAAAATATATCAAACCAATGCCTATTATTTTGTTCGTCGGACTTACGAAATCATGATCGTGATGTGAGAATGATTCGATAAGTTGACGACGGCCCGTCGTCGCTGATCGAATTTAGCCAAGCCACAGCGAATAGCTGGATTGAAACCTCATCTCTAGTAAGGTGCGCTACTTAAAAGTGCCCATCATTGCATGGGACAAGAAGTAGGAACATCCTGAAGCTAACAGGTTCAGCAGAGCTCGGCACGGTTCCTGCAAATACCTCGCGCTTGCTAGGTAATGGCTTGCCAATACGCTGATATTGCCAAACTGCGACAAGTTGCAGGGTGAAAGCAAGCCTCAGAGGCGGTAGCTAGATATTATGAGCTCTTGTTCGAGATCTGGCTCCTAATCAGGAGGGGATGGGGATTTTGTTAATGAAACTTGAAAAGGATTGAGCTCGGGGACCCTCACAAAAGCTGCTATGATGGAAACAAGTTTGCATGTAATATGGACACCATCACGCCTATGCATTGTCCTTATCCAAGATATTTCTAGCATATTGCCAGATATTACCAGAGCTGAGGCGGGAAAATCCCAAATCAAAGTTAATACCAGTTGGGTTTCTAGAGGCTTCCGAACGAACAGAGATATGTGCAACTCGCATCTGGCAGTTCACCCCTGCATCAAACTCCTCACCCATTTGTATTTTGACATCCTCTCTACTATCATCGGAAAGTTGTTCAGTGCTTTGGTTGCCACGAGACATTGCGTCCAGTTGAGTTTCCGACAGTGAAGTGATGTCTCCCTCGTACGAATCTAGGACCTTGCAAAACCACATGCATGTATTTCTGTCGGCTTGAAGGGATGCTCGAAATAGCAGCAGAGTACTTGGACCAGAGTAATAATTAAGCTGGACGAGAACACTATCAGAGGGTGCGGTATCGGAAGGTTGGATATTCAAAACACATCCACTCGAAAGCCGCCCATGAGGAAAGGTGTTGGCAGAAACAAAGAGCCTCCCTTCGGTTAAGAGCAATACTTGGTACCGACTCTCTTGGCGGATGTTGGTAGGAGTGGTGGGCTGGACTGGTTGTGGATGTGTTGTGAGAGGCTTGATTAAACCGATTTTGGATCGAATAAATATATGTTCTCTGGTATGCTCGACTGGCATTAGATAACTGGATAATACAGCCATACTCCCGGGAAGCCTGATCGGCGCGCCTGGCGACCTGGCTCTCGTCAGAACCCCGCTGGTAAGGTCGCCTTGAAGAAATATCGCGACGGCCCCGGCGCCACGTGTGAGTGATAGCACGTTTAGAAGACCCAAAAATCCGTCCTTTACCTCTATCAGTGGGAGATTGATAGATAGACCCTGGTTTGTGACGGAATAGGAAGATACCCGGCCCCGAAACAGTCGGTAAGGTTCAAAGTTACTGGAGTCTCGAAACACAATCGGTGAAGGGGCTAGAACACTGACCCAGTCTATGGGCACGGTGTTGTCAAAGGTCCAGCAAAATAGACTCTCGTCTGCAGATGATTTAATGATTTCTTCCTGGAGTCGGATGAAAGCTTTGTATCCCTCCCCGTAAATTAGGGGCATATTGACGTCGAGGATCCCGAGCATACAATATGCGATATCCTCGGGCCTCGTTGTAATGCGTCTTGCTACCCAAGACATCCTCTGAGCTAAACTTGCTCTGTATATGCTGTGACGACCGGTGATGAAAGATTTTGGGATTCCAGTAATGTCTTTGATCGTATCGGCCAGGTCATTTTTAGACCCAAGAAAGGTCCAGTCACCGGAATAGAAGTTGACCTTGTCGGGAGCTAATAGTTCCTGCAGAGTCCAACCTCTGGTGAACCAACGACAGCCTTGAAGCTCCCGCCTCGTCGGCGGAACTGAGAACTCGTTGAGATCTTCTAGATATGCATAGCAGACCACTGCATGTCGATACCAGGCGAACATGGAATTGATGGCCTCGGCCAGTTCGCTCCAATTGGGCTTGTCAATACAGTTTGTGTCCACCCAAAGATAGTCCAGGCCATCTCGTATTGCCTGCTTTAGAGCATTCTTAATCTTTGCATATCCAGCCTTAGCCGGGGCAAGCTCAGCACCCAGCTCTTTGGAAGCCGCTTCAATTTCCGTCCAATCCGTCAGGAGGATCTCTTCAGAGCCCCATGTGTGAGATAGGATGGCATATTTTGGGATACTTGCGCCAAAGAACTCCTCCAATACTAGCGTGTGTGCATTGATTAATCGCATATTTTGCAAAGAGAGGTGCAAGTAAAGCCTACTGGCTTCTAAGAAAGGAAGATCAATTGCAATAAGCAACGAAGACGAGGGATTTCGGCCAAGAACCAGCCAGTCCTTTTATTAGTCAGCAGCTAGAGACTGCTCTCGACAGCCGATGACACATACCCTGCACCGTCCAGGAAGTAACGTATAACTCCAACCCAAGTCGGCAACTATGACTGCTTTGACTCGTACAACTTGACGCTCATATCCTAAGTCAATAGTATAGGTTTTTTTGTGATACTGAGGAGAAGAATGCTGCAAAATTCTGGTTATAAAATTGCCAGAAAGTAAATATTGTGATCACGGTTATTTTGTACTTGGAAATCTACACCCAATCGTTTCTCTGGGGCAAGGAAATTTTTAAAGTACAACTACTTTTTGCTTCTGAACCTGGACTTAAAGGAATTGGATAAATGGTTTCATTAATGTTAATCTAATAAGATCCTTGTTGGATGACTTAAACTTCTACGATGTCCTTCTAGAGAAACCGTATCAAATGCACCCAGGAGACCTTGACCGGCATTTAGCAGATTACGTTCTCGTTCAAGATGGTTTATAAAGAAATGGGTGTTAGAGGGAGAGCCAACTCTTGGTGCACCGAATTATCAGAATTTTGCCTTCTTGGGCGATACATGGCTACTAAGTATCGCCGGCTGTCAGCTTAGACATGCATTTAGAGAACTCTGTATAACCACTTACGCACAGGTCATTTCTTGATCCGAGTATTGTATGAATAAACGTCGTGAATATGCTTGGGGATTTCTTAAGCTCACCCAAGGTATCAATGTTAAACTTTTACAACATCTTTGTTGTCATGGAACACCGCCCTGCAGTGTAGTTGGCACAGTTATGAGTCCTTGAGAGCTAACGTGGTCATCTACAATAGTATTGTATTAATTAAGTATTATATTCTTGGTTTGTCGACTTATTTACTTTTCCTGATTTTTTTGTTCTTTTCCATTTCAAATCCTCGATCGACCATGCACGGCCTGGCTATCGTACGACACCTCAATTTCATCGGTCCGCATGATGTGTCCCTCCGGCGGCGTGCTGCCAGACGGTCGAGAAAAGTTTTGGAGAGGGTATCGATCGGAGGAACTCGGCTCATTACTGCGTCCACTGATGATAATCTCCTGGCTGCCATCGCGATCATCGAACGCCGTTTTCTCGAGATCGTACTGTGTAGGAGGCTTCGACTGCCGCCCGCGAGTATCGGTGGTCCCGAGTCCGCTCCTTGGCTGCATCTTGTACGCTTCGTAGGAGCTTGTTTTACGCCTCGACGAACTAAATGGGTTGTGGCCAAATATCATGTCCATTAGTGGTGATAGGACCGGGATGGTGCAAGCCATGATGATGGTGGAACCTTCGATACTGGGAACGGATGTTAATAATACTGTATATATACTATAATATTAAGCAGTGATAATGGAAGGACATGACTTACACTGTCCAAATGACTAGATCTGAACTTTCATCTAATAGGGAGTTAGCTCGTGCTCAAACATGTCGCGGACGAAAAAAACCTACATGAGAAGTCGGGGCTGGCGAGACCTTTGGGAATTCTAGTCGTTTTATATAAGGCGACAGCACCGGAGCTGGATGTTTGTCAGTACTTCTTGTCCGTGTTGGCATTTTGAAAGGAACATGAGGTATCCACACGTACACACAACCAATGCCGAGAGCGACGGAGAGTGCAATCTTCTTTTTAAGCTTGAGTTGCAGCTGGAAGAGTACGATGGCCGGATAGACAGCAAGGTAAATGTCGACGAATGCAGAGTAGGCTGCAGCATAGGTGGTTAGCTTCATAGACGCGGGGTGCGTGTTGCGTAGAATCTATCCTACCTCCTGCATAAAGACTGAAGTTCACAATGTGATGCTTTGGTACACATGTACCCTTGATGTCGAAGTTCCATTGCGAATTCGCCGGCTGACATTGTCCCAGTAGTGTGCCGATAGTCGCGAAGAGAGTGAGGAGACACCATATAACCATTCCCCAAAGGAACCACCGATGGTATTTTCCAGGGTTCATCAATTTGATCAGGAGATGTGCGACAGCTAGTTTGGGGAAGCCAAAGCATAAGACGCCAGGGCAGAATGCCACTATCGTCCAAAGGATAACCTTTTCTTGCCGCTCGTCGGAGAGCAGCTGATAATGTTTTCCATTTCCATTGTCAACAGCTAACTGGGAAAATGTAGTTGAAAGGAAGCCGCAGACCTATGGGCGGATGTTAGAGGAATGGGCGAGCTTGTTGGGATGTCGAGATGGTTGAGAATGTACGTACCAGTCCTGCAAGACACCAGTAATCATCTGGCATAAGCTTCTTGTAGACGCGCAGCCTTACGAACAGTCGCGCGAAAACGAAAACAGCTGCCAGTGAAATGAAAAGCCAGCAAGTGATGGATATCGAGGGGCCTTTGTCTTGCGCTGCCCAGGCATCATACTCCGGGGTGCCTGATGGCGGCCCATCGAGAGACGTGGCGGACATGTCGGCGAGAAATCTTGATCAACACCGGACCTCTCTAGGGCGAGAGAGAAAGAGGAGAAGAGCCTCAATTTTGTTAGAATGAGGAGAGACGCGAGCGGGGGATGGGCGAGAGTTGAATGTCATAACTCCGCCAAATGCAGCATAACCCACCGAGCCACGATCCAAGAGGGGCACATTGAATAACGATGTGTACGGGGCTCGGCATAATGGGGTTCTTATCTCAGTAAGCCGTGGGTGATAGTTCCAACGTTTCCCCTCTTTGACAGGGTCAGGAGTTGGGATTGTTGGTCTAGGTAAGCGACGATCTCACTTGAACCATCCAAGACCCCGGGACACCCTGGTCCTATATCACAGCGTGGTAAGGCAGATTGACGTGTCGTTCTGTATTCCTCGCATGCCCTGATCGTATGTGTCGTATCAAAAAGCAGGATTTAACGACATGCACAAAAGAGCCTATATCAAATATTTGATTGAGCTGAACGATCGAACGCAACATTGAAGCACGCAATGTAACCCTCCCCATCAATTTAATGTCACGAGGCAGAGTGACAGTGAATGTAACGGCAAACGGGCTTACGGTCCAGGGTTGTGTGCCAAAGACCGGGGTTTTTGGTCTGAACTGTCACTGCTGGGTACTCACTTCTGGTATCCGTGGGCCCTTGCTCCTTACTTTGAGAAATTGACCGCAATTTCTGTCACCCTCATGACCTCTGACTTTAGAGCTCGGCATGTCGTACATAGGCACCCATCAATCACAGCCATCTACCGGAGATCGGGTCGATGGTCGTACCTGAAAGAGTCGATCGGTGGTGTTGACGAGGCCAACGTTGGAGCTCGCTAATCGCGTAAGATTTTAAGAGCCCTACTAAATTGGGGTTTAGAAGAAATTGGTCAATGACCCGGATTATTGGTCCACGGCAAAAATCCCTACGACCTAAGCTTTCGTCATCTAGGCAGGGATCGTGATCCTCACATCCAACATTGACAGGCAGTAGCCAACAAGCCTACTGAGTTGGCCCAACTGCATTCCTTCGTCCTTGGCGACGTCTTTACCACAACAAAAGTGTAGGGAGGATACGATGTTGGTCCCAGTTGGCGTTGCCCTGCAAAGAGTAGTTGAGAATGGGCCCTATCATCGTTGAGGCCTCTGAGTAATAGATTACCGATCATCAGAACGTGGGTTGGCTGATGTGAGTGATGCGAGAGGCCACCCGGGGAAATGATTGACGTTGTTGGCACGTGGAGTCCTGATTATGATGAACTATTTACAGTATATGGCTGTAAGCTGCCTCGTAGGTTTTGATATTTTGATTACTTCTAACTTTTACAAAAGCTCCTAACAGACCAACGAGCCCATTCTGCTTGATCACCTTCTACAAGATGGCACCCAACGGGGTAAGCGAGTCCCCTGTGGACGTATCTGTAGCGACGACTGCGATGAACCTCCAGGCTACATCTGACCTGGTTAAGCAGCTTGCTGCCGGGATTGACGCACTGACAGCAGGGGGTGGTAAGGATGACACGCTACGACAGGATCTGAGCATCAAAGCGCGAGATTTGATGCTCTCACTTGAAACGCCTAGAGAGACGAGTATTAAGCATATTTGGGCAGAGGTCCGTTTTGATCCTAGCAACATACTCTCCTGGCATCAATTCTCCTTTTTTTTCGCCCTTCCTGTCTCCCTCTTTACCATTTTGGCTAGTACCATGGAAAATTGCCCATGAAACAAGGCTAATCTTGAGATCTATACTTAGACTGGTGCTACAGGGGCAATTAGCTGGGGCGTGGACTGTGGCCTGTGGAAACAGATTGCTCGCAATGGAGACAGGCCGCAAAGCGTCCAAGAGCTTGCCTCCCAAGTCGGCGTTGACGCTCTTCTTTTGGGTGAGCACAAGAAATGACTAGCCATGAGATAATAGGCTGACGAGGACAAAGCGAGACTGCTCCGCCACTTAGCAGCATGCGGGTTTATCGCAGAAACTGGACCTGATGAATACAAGCCTACCAACTTCACCAAGTCTCTAAGCTTGGACATCATTGGTGACGCTTACATTGCGTTGTATGAACAACAGATTTGCACACAATGTGTCTTGTGATAAGGAGCTAACATCGTGAGCAGACCATCTAGCAGCGGCGGCGGGCAACTCAAGTTCCATGAATTCAACCGCAAGCGTGGTTGGAAGAACCCAACTGACGCTCACGACACAAGTCTTCAATATGCGCACAACACAGACAAAGATCTGTTTGCGTATCTCCAGGGACTTGGGTATGGGCAGCACTTCAACAATCACATGCGCGGCTACCGACAGGGTCGTCTTCCGTGGATGGCACCTGGATTCTTTCCAGTCAAGGAAAGACTCATCGATGGACTGGACACGAGCGAAGACCCGGTTTTACTGGTTGATATTGGCGGCAGTGTCGGCCATGACCTGGAAGAGTTTACTAAGTACCATGGGGAGGCGCCAGGGAAGTTGATTTTGCAGGATCTACCAGCCGTCATCACAGAGATAAAAGATCTGAACCCAAGAATCACCCCCATGGAGTACGATTTTCATACTGAGCAGCCAGTTAAAGGTACTATTCGACTTTTCCCTTTCTCAAGTCGACGTGACTAACCTCGAAATCTATGGTCAGGTGCCCGAGCATACTACCTGCACAGCTGCCTCCACGACTGGCCAGACAGTGTTTGTGAGAGTATTCTGTCTCGCGTCAAGGCAGCCATGAAGCCTGGGTATAGCAAGCTGCTCATCAACGAGAATGTTATCCCTTCTACGGGCGCTTGGTGGGAGTCCTCGGCACTGGATATGACCATGTTGATGCTGTTTAGCGCCAAGGAGCGCACTGAAGCTGATTGGTATGATTTGATCGAGCGGGCCGCTGGCTTGAAGATTGTCAAAATCTGGAGCGGAGGAAGAGGCGTTGAGAGCTTGATTGAGGTTGAGCTCCCGTAGGATCTTTCCCAACCCTCATTCTGACCTAGAGAATATAGATCTAATTTAGATTGAACACGCGGACAAGAATAGTTCTGATAGAAATGAGTAGCGGCTTGAGAGACCATCCAAGTACTTGTGAAGTTGTGTCGGCGCAATCGAATGATCTCCTTATATACATTAAAGCTGCGGTTTGCCCATGCTTGTTCATGTATTACTGGGCGAAGCTTCACGAGTGGGCCGGCGGGATGCCTTGAACCGACTATGATAATTGTTAAAAGCGCTACGTGTTTACTTAGGGAGGGAACCGACTACTGAGACCTAGTCACTCGGTGATTTCATGATGGGAAATGTAAAGCTAAATGCTCTATTCTGAGGGTTTATTTTATTTCAATGTTGTACGTTGATGCAATTTTTTGTCTCAGTGTCTGCCAAACACAGTTCAAAGCCCCCATTTGAATTCTTCGATCTACAAACCAAAAGACTTATGTATAGCAGCACTCAATCTCTGGACGGCCTTCGTCAATTGTTCCTTAGTCGCAGTGGAAAAACTCAGTCGGAAGAAAATGTTTTCTACCGGAGTGTCGGGTTCAGCACGGAACCATGAACCTCGCGCGAAAAGAACTCCTTGGTTAACGGCCTCTTCAAAGATTTCTTGCTCGATTTCCTCGAGCGAGCGCTTAGGAAAGTCGGGGTGACGGCTATGATCAAGCTTGAGCCAGACCTACGATACAGATTAGTCAAAAGGAAAAGGAGAAAAAGAGGATAGGGTGTGTCATACAAACATGCCACCAGAAGGTGGAATCCAGCTGACGAGATCCTTTGGCAGATGATTGTCTAGAACATCTAGCAAAACGTTTCGTCGTAGGGTATAATCCTTTCGAATCTTAGCGAGCCACTTGAAGTACCCCTCGTGGCCCCAAGTCTCAAGCAGCTTCCACACAATAATTTGAGAGAATCCGTTGGTAACTTGGTTAGAAAGTTCTGCTACTCGGATATAATTCTGCAGGATTTCTTCACTGCCAATTACCCACCCCAAGCGAGAGCCGGGGGCGAGCACTTTCGAAGCTGAATCGATTCGAATCACCCTTCCATCTACGTCAATACTAACGTAGGAAGGAACAAGGCTCGCGATGAACTCTTCGGGAGTTTTAGGCTCCTCTGCGACGCTTCCACCCTTTTCATAAGGTCCCAGCTGTAAGAAGTAGTAAGGATCATCCTCAATGATGAGAACGTCATGCTTCTGGGCAACGGCGTATACCTCGCGACGGCGCTCGATGCTTTGCGTAGAACCTGTGGGGTTCTGGCCAGTGGGGATAATGTATAGAATATGAGGCTTTCTCGCGCCTCGAGCGGTTTCATCCCATGAAGACAAAATCTCATCAAAATTGGAAGGTGAAAGGCCATCATCGTCAGCGGAAACACCGAAAACCTTGATTCCTTGAGGCCGCATTGTTTCCAAGACAGTTGAGTAGTTGTATGCTTCTGTCAGGACAGAATCACGCCTCTCCTTGTCTAGATACGCTCTGACGAGAGTCTCAAACGTACCGGTACTTCCGGTAGTCAGGAGAATCTTCCAGTCTGCATAGGGAGGGTGCAATACGAGCTCGCTGTGTTCCGTAAGGAATCGTGTTAGCTGCGGGCCGCCGGTGGTTTGGCTGTAATTCAGTGCAATTGACAAGTCGTAGTCAGCGCCCCCATCCTTGGTGTCGTACTTCCCGAGAGTCGCGGAAAGGTGAGACTGGTCTCCGGACAGTGACCCATTTGTTTCTTCCAAGTTAGGATTCTTGAAGTTGAAAGTGATATTCTCAATAGGAAAGTTTTCGCTTGGGGGTAAGCCACCCGCAACGGAGATGATATCTGGCTTGCCCTTGAGAAGACGCCCAGCTTCCTTGAGCCTGGAAGGCTTGCGGAGCTTGGTTTCGGAGCTTAGATAGTCTAGTTTGAAATCTTGGTAAGCTGGCTGTAATTTAGGTGAAATGAATAGATTCCAAACTTACGTGCGAAACTTTTGGCTAGGGGTTTACCAGTTTGCTACAGATCTATTAACATTATGCGTTGTAAATCGCGCTTGGTCAAGGTCATACCGGTCCTCGGAACCGAGAGCTATCCCCCACAGATGCTATCCCTGAGAGCAATTTACCGGCTTCGGCTCTTCTTTGCTGAATCTCGAGAACCGTAGCCCGGGCAAGGTGCCCGTTCTGGGTCGCGTTGCCGTTCACTGTCATGATTTGGTCGCTGGTTTGCTGAAAAGAGATTCGGAGCTGTTTTTCTGACGGCTACCTTGAAGATCGGATCTTCCTAGGCGGATACAGATCGCATTTACATGATATACCCCTCGCATCGGCGTTCGCAATCCAGCACGATTATCACGAACTCGGTATCCACCCAATCGAATGGGGCCAGGTGGGATAATGGAACTGGCATCGTGGACATTATTCAGCTTCTGAGACTGGCCTCATTAGGTGATTTTTAGGGGCACCCACCCGACCGCATAGGGCGCCATCGACAATTTCCATTAGCCATATTACGCGCTTCTCAATTGCACCATTCTCGGGGCTAATGGCATGGCAGGCCTACGCAGACGAGACCCTTATAGGAAGTTACATCTGTTCCGACCGGGCCGGTATCGGTCCTGATCTCTTAGCGAACAGAATGGGATGAATATATCTGCCCAAAGAAAGTCTCCCAGTAGTTACCTACTCTCCATTAATTACGTAAATACACCAAAATCCCATAAATCCAAATTGTCCTTGAGTTCCCTATTTTAGTTTTATATACCTAGGTAATGTCACGAGTATGGTGGTATGTAAGTGTTACTGACTACATCCCTTGCTATGTGTTACCAACTAGTAGATGGGCAGGTGGTATTATGAGTCGACATCTTTGCGCATTCTTCTCGCGATCGTCTAATGTAGTGACCCCAATGTGATATTTGAAGATTGAGCAGCCTCGGACTTGGCTACTCTTTCATTATTGCCTTCTGCCTCCTATAGAGTAAGTTTTGATAATCAAGTTTGGGGTCATCTCTTGGCTTCGCTTTGATCGCTGATGTATGTGTTGGTTTGACCCGGGTGGTCAACTCGCGGACCCCTCTTTCCCTTTCTTGCACTCTTTTTTCTTTTATCTGGAAAAGGTTGCTGACAATCACTATTTCAAGGATTGTTGTTCTTGATAATCGGTATTTACCGTAATCTGCTCTCTTGATTGTCGGAATTGAATGAGGACAACAAACTGCTCTGCAAACAAGTGATCTGGTGAAGGCTAGCTCGAGTTGGAAGTAAGTGACGAAGAGGCCTATACGGGCCCATATTAGGAACTCGCATGCTTCTTGCAGAATAAATGTGAAGGCTCTCGGAATTTTGGATTCCAGATAGAATTGACGGGGCACTGGAATCTTTAGCTCTATACAAAATACACCCGCTGGCACAGGATAGAGAATTAATACCAGCATTAAGAAAGAAAATGGGAAGACAATAAGTACTTAAAAGATATTAAAAGAAGATAGAATTGGGATGTACAAAACGGTCGGCATTCAGTTATAATACTTGGTTGATGGTCAATCGATCAGGACCTACCCAGCAAGACTCTAAACTCAAGTTTTGATGAATGATCTCGATCAGTAGGGGAAAGGTGCCCCCTTCAACAGAAAAGAGTGACACCAAGAGAAACATGTTTCCTAATTTATACATGAAGTAGCTCAATCAGTAATCATGCGCCTCTATAAGACTTGATTCGGCAGTGTCAAGCCAAGCAGTGGAGCACCGTGATTCGCGTCTCACAGCCTCTGATTGACTGTTTGTTTATGCGTGCGGGGCTGACGTCAGTAGCTGGACCCCTCATTAATCCACGCAGCCAAACTCTTCTCTGCTCCTTGTCTTAACCAGGGCTGTCTCTATCTGCTCATCGATCCGTCTTGATAAGGTTGGAGCCAGACCGCTGACTAAACGAAATCCCGATCATAACGTCCTTCTCGCCTACCATCGCTCCAGCCAACCATGTCTTCCAGGGGCCTGCCCGATGTGTTGATGGTCAAGGTGGACGAGTACATCGACTCGCTCGCCCCTCAGATCCAGCCACGCGTCGCGTCTGAGCTCGAGACCTTCCAGCAGAAAACCATCGACAGCTTGGAGGACCAGGTTGTCGATGCGTTCCGCTCGCTCTTCAACAAGGATAAGGGAGGCGACCAGTCAGGCAGCTCCAGGAGCCCTTGGAGCTTGTCCGAGCAGGTGCCTGATGGGTACGGCGGCCAGTCACTGCCATTTGCCGACGAGATTGCCAGCTTGACGCGCAACTTCAAGAATGTCGCCGACGAGGCCAATGATGACCTGCGCGAGCTGTTTCAGCTCACCGAAGGCAGTGCCGGGTCTGGTGAGAGCGACACCCAGTCTCGTGGATTAGAGGACACGGATTCTTTTTCGAAGGGGGCTCGCGGTTTCCTCTCTGCTGCCATCGACGCCGTTCAAGCTCTTGACAAACATGAGAACAAAGGATCTGGCGACAGCGGGTTCAAGCTCGATGGCCTCCTCGGCGTTTTTGCCGACACCCTTAAGGACACTGCACGCAACCCAGAGGAAAAAGCCCGTCTCATCAGCCCCGAGATCAAGGAGAGGGTTAGCGAGAAGCTCAGAGAGCAGCATTCTTCCATCGCGGAGCAGTTTACCAAAATCGCACTAGACCATCTCAAGCGCTGGCTCCGGGGCAACACAAGCAGCCGCGATCTCGGTGATGGTTTCAAAGGGGAGATTGAGGATCAGGTCAAAGACTTGGTCAAAGGATTCGGGGGTTTGTTTGGCGGTAACAAGAGTCGCGATGAAGGGTCTTCGAGAGGATTCGGCGACGACGAGAACAGCCGCGATCGTGATGGCGAAGAAGGGGAGGGTAGCCGTGGCTTCTCCAAGATTATTAGCGATAAGCTCAGCACTGGACTTGCCAAGGTCCACCGAGAAGTGCGTCTGGAGTTCCGCAAGATACTCGGTGCTATTGAGAAGCAGCTGTTTGAACTGCTTCCTGATCAGTTCCAGCGTCCACTTGAGAAAATCCTCGGCGGCAATCCGTTCGGCTCAGAGCTTGATCGTGATGCCAGTCCCCAAGCTGACCGTGGCTTTGGAGATGACATCAAGTCCAAGCTTGTGAAGAAGATTCGCGATCTGGTCCGAAAGGTGCAAGAAACTCTCCGAGGCAGCATTCTCGGAGTGGTGAACGGAGGGCATCGCAAGTTCGAGCGTGAAAGCTGGGTATTCGTACAGAACATTGTCGAACAGAAGGTTCAGAAGTACTTGCCCAAGGTTAAGATTTCTGTGCCTGATGATATCGGCAACGAAGGTGTCAGCGTGGGTGCGCCAGCACCAGGTACTCAGCTTGGTGCTGGAAACCAACCTGATACCCAGGGAGGAGGCCATGACTCTCGCCCTTCTGGACAGCAGCAACATAGCCAACAAGGATATGGTGGACAGCAGGACTCAAGACCTAGCCACCACCAGCAAAGCCAAGATTACGGACGCCCAGAGCAGCAGTCGTACCAAGAACAGCGCCCTGATCACAACCAACGACCAACGGGCGACTCGGGTGGCTACCACAACCAGGGCAGCAACCAGAGCTACA
The DNA here is from genome assembly GCA_026958235.1 of Clonostachys rosea. NCBI lineage: Eukaryota > Fungi > Ascomycota > Sordariomycetes > Hypocreales > Bionectriaceae > Clonostachys > Clonostachys rosea. Next base: position 2,255,504 of record CP110207.1, read on the forward strand.
ACCAAGAATATCAGCAGAACCAGAGCTATGGCCAAAACCAAGGCTACGGACAGGGCCAGAGCTACGGCCAGGGTCAGAGCTACGGACAGAATCAAGGCCACGGTCAGAACCAGGGCTATGAACAAAGTCAAGGATACAATCAGAATCAGAACTACGAACAGAACCAAGGATACAACCAGAACCAAAACTACGGGCAAAATCAAGGGTATAATCAAAACCAGGGATATGGCCAGAACCAAGGATATCAGCAACACCAAGGCTCTCAACATGGCCAAGAATACAACCAACACTCTGGCCAGAATTATAACCAGAATCAGGGGCACAGCCAGGGTTATTATCAGAACTGAGCTTTCTCGAGTAGTTGAACAAGGCCTCAAATGTCACCCAAGGAAGACGTAGTCTCTAGAGCAGGTATCTTTAGGTAAAACGGTCCTAGGATTGTTCACTGAATCAAACAAGAAATAAGGTAGAAAAAGACTCTGATTGATCTTACATGGCCGACCTTAGAGCTGTCAGTATGAATTATTTTAACGAGAACATTTCCACTGACAAGGCGCCTAGCTAGTCCACTGGCCTAGCAAAACATGGAGGGCCGCGCAAGCATTCTCATAAGAACGTGTAGAAATTTTTCGGCTAAATGCTTGTGACGGAGCTGGCTTCCTGGAAAAGAAGCCAAGGCGGCTCTGTTAAAATATTGTAGGCACTCAGGGGCTGATATATGGCGCCAACAATAATAATGCGTTCTCCTATTTCTTTTCATTACGTATACGTTGCATTTAGTCGGCAAGACTACCCCAATATGTATGTTGGAACTTTCAGTCACCATCAAGTTGGAGATGTCCCCGTTCCTGATAAAAAGTGGCCAATGCCAGACCTAGATGCCAACACCCCATGTCAATATTCAAGCACGTCTTGATTGACCCCTCATGGACCTGATTCTGTGACACTTTCTCGGTTGGGAGAACTTTCCAAAACTTGCATGATTGGAGATTGGAAAGTAGCATTTGGAGAGAAGCGACCAACGGCCCACTGCGACGAAAGACCTACCAACAACAACAAAATCAGGGGTTCCTCTATCCGGGCATGCCCACATTGGAGGTGCTATGTAATAAAGAACGCAGAGTGGAGAAAGCACCTTCAAGGTCTGAGGGAAAATAGTCGCAGCGATATGCAATTTAATAAAGCCCTCACCTCCGACGATGCAACTGTGCCTTTCCTCGCCTCTCCAAAACGATGAGCTCCTCTAGACCGACTGGCCGGGGTCGACTCAGCTTCCTGACGGGAGCCGCCCCTGTTGGTGCTGAGCTTATTCACGGGGCAGACACACAGGAGAGCACAGGGATCATCGTAAGACGGGGTTGGGACCAGTGCGTTCCGTCACCCCTGTTGAATGCCAAGGCGATATTTACAGGATATTCATGAAACCCTGACCTAGCTGCAGAGTGACTGCATACCCTAGCCTGATTTTCGATGAATAGTGTATTCGCATTGCATGATGGAAGCCCATTCCGAATGGAGTACACCTGCATACGGCACAAGGTGAATGGATGATAAGAGAAGGGACATCTACCCATCTTTAATAGTCGTCTCTCTTGTTGGTCTTCTTCGTTTCGCTTCCCCCCTCTCTTCTTCGGAGGTTTCAGTGATTAGTTGTTCCTCGTGGCCTCATGGCGCATTCGAGAAAGCTAGCCTTTTGGCTTGCCGTCCTTTTAGTCTGCATATCCATTGTTAGAGCCGAGATCAGCGTCCTCGAGGCATTGCAGAAGGTTCCAAAATGCGGAGTATGATTGCCTTTCTTTCGGTTCACTCTGTCGTTGCTCGTATTCAATGTTCCCTGGGCGTACTATGAATTTATAAGCCAAATTGTGTTGCTGACAACTAACAGAATACATGCTTCGTTGCGTCCTTGACGGCGGCCAGCTGTACCTGGGAGACGGATCCAACTTGCCTCTGCTCAGATTCCGAGTTCCATCTTACTGCTCAGCAATGTGTCGTCCAGAAGTGTAATGCCAGGGACTCATTGGGTACGAACCAACAGCAACACAACGAATATCGGAACGAGTAACATCGAGAACTAACCTGGCTTGACATGGATAGAGGTTAGCCGAACCGAGGCTGATGCGTGCCAACGTCCTTACCGATCCCGAAGAAACAACATCCTATATATTTCGGCGGTCGATGTTCCAGCTTGGTTCATTGCTTGGATTCGGCTATATTCAAGATGGGCTTATCGTCGATTCGCTGCAGATGACTGGGTGATGTTGGCTGTTGCGGTATGTCTATGGCCGGTGTTTTATGGGACGGGGAAACACTAACAAACTCCTGTAGATTCTCTACACCGCCTTCCTGCCTTTGGGGAAATATAGTACGGAGAACTGCATCCTTGATTATAAGCTTCTCACCTAACTTGTGCTATCTTTCAGCGGCCTATATGGCATTTGGCATCGATATGTGGTTTTTAGATTATGAGACCGTCACCCAAGCTTTCAAGGTAGGGAACCAAAATGACAGTGCATCTATCTTGTTGAGCCATATAACTTACCACCTACTACATTCTAGCGAGTATATATCGTTCAGACCTTCTACCCAACCCTCCTCGGGTTATCGAAAATCTCGGTTCTATGTTTCTACCTACGAATCTTTCCCGAAAAACAATTCCGGCGCCTCGTATATATCGGAATGGCCTTGATTGCTATCCCAACCATCGTCATCACCTTTATCACAATCTTTCAATGCAAGCCGATTAGCCTGATGTGGGAAGGATGGCTCCTACCGTACTACGGCGGAAAATGTTTCGACATGCACGTCGTGACATTCGTCGCGGCCGGCTTCAACATAGCCCAGGATCTGTTCGTCGTCGTGCTGCCTCTTGTACCAGTTTGGCACCTTAAGATGGATACAAGGACAAAATGGGGCGTTATGGTCATGCTTGGACTGGGAGTTTTCATTACTGTCACCTCATGCGTCCGAGTGCCTTACATTGCCGCCTTCGGCCGCACGTACAATCCGACATGGGACTACGAAGATATTCTGATGTGGAGTGGGTTGGAATTGTCCGTCACGATCATTGTCGCCTGCCTCCCGGCGATGGGGGCTTTGATGAAACAGGTGGTGCCCTGGGTTAGCAATGCGGCGAGCGCGTATGGCAAGACCGACGAGGGGAAATCAGGCAGCAGGACACGAGAGCGAACTTTTAATGAAAGCCGAAGCCGACAACCTTACTTCAGATCGAAAAACAGAGATCAGCCAGGAGAGAGCCAAGAACAGCTGGGGCTAGAATTAGGGTACACCGCACCGCCCGGCGTGAAGACGGAGGTGAGGGGACATCGAGGGAGCAGCGGGGAGATATTGAAGGATGAATATCTCGTGTCATACAGCCCCGAGCCGACGGTCGAAGATAGAATCAGGGTCGATACTGTTACAACTATCACGACGTCAAATTACTATGGAAGATGATGGAAGGCTTAATCTAATGGTAGTGCGTGTTCTTTTTGTCAGTGTTGAATAGAAGTTTCACTACAAACTACCACCGGAGTTCAACCTACGAAGCAACTGAAAACCGTAGCTCTTCCTGGGAATTGGATGTGAACACAAGTTCCAGAATCCTTTCGACGTGCACACAATGCGTCTTTACATGTATGATCACATCAGCCTGCAGCTTGCAGCGGGAAGCGCAGGGGCCAGTATTTGGCCTGAAGGATTCGCTGTGCAGATTGCCGCCGACATAGTACAAGTGTAGTTAAGAAGGTAGGCAAATCAGATGATCATCGGGCTTGTTTTAGCAATGTGCCTGGATCTGATAAAGTCTGCAACGTTATCTGCTTGGGCGATCAAGCACGAGCCATCACAACAACAAAAAACCAGGGTCAATGTAGCTGAAATGCAGATTCAGATCTTATGAAATTGGGTTCATCAGCTGTGTGCGAGTTCGCAGCAAAGCTCCGACGTGCACATGGCTGCCACGTAGCATCAATTGGGGGCAGTGCACCGCAAACCAGAGAATCGACGCCTTTCCCCCCTGCATGCGAACCAACCATTATGCAAGGGCCTATGCGCGCACGAACTTCAAGAGGTCGCAGCAAAGGGTTGCAATTGCGGTGAGGATCCATACGCGTATCCATGTACTACTCAAATCTGGAAGCGCCGGTGAGCTTGTTAAGACAACATGTAGCAGTAGTAAACAATCCCCAAGGCGCAGCCAGTGGCTGCAATCCTGATCAGAGCTATCCCGGACAGGGAAGATGACGGCACAAGATCGAATCCTTTGTTGTGCGCCACCGAACCAGTCCAGATTGTACCGTGGTAATATACACGTATGCAGGTGGTGCAGCGTAATATCACCAAAGACCTTATTAACGGTGGCAGTAAGAGGCAGAGAAAAGGCGTCCAGAAAGTGGATTCGCGTATGACTAATGATTCGACCAGGCAAAAATCTGCCCACAAATTCTGCTCAGCTTTGCCCAAGACACCACTGCCCATCCCCGGAACCGAGTCCCCTGCCTCCTGTCCGCCTTGCTGGACTTTCGTTTGGGAGCCTGATCTTCGGTCAGCGTCAACTCGTAAATGGACAGGGAGCCCCCTCGTTTTCTTCGTCGTTGCATTCACCATAAGCTCATGCGTTGACCAACCACCAGGTCCAGCCTCAACATATCCACCAATCGCTGCCACCAGCCTATAACGGCGCGTATTCATTTACATAAAACACTCTGCAGCCAAGGTCACAGCAGGAAGCCGCACTTTTGAGAGCTAAAAATGGCTCAATCCGGCCCCGCAGATCAAATGATCAACTCACAGGCGGGAGTCAAGTATTGGCAAGAGACCGAAGCCTCTGATAACGGCATGCTTGGCGGTGTGCTTGGGGTTGCCGGCTTTGCTTCCGTATCTAGGATCGACCTGCAAGGGTCCCGGACCTTTCTTGCAAGGCTGGGTATCGGTGCTAAGCGCGGCCGGAATCTGGTCGCGACGGCCCTAGATGCTGGCGCTGGGTGAGTGTCGCCTCCGTCCCCGGTCAATGATCCTTTCCAGGGATCTCTCCCCAACAATGCTTCATAAGCTCGGGCAGAATTCACTCAATCTGTACTGACAGGTCACTACGCAGGATTGGCAGAATCACCGAAGGATTGCTCCTCCATGTCGCCGAGCAAGTCGACATCATCGAGCCCGTGTCTAAATTTACAGATCCTTTGAAAGATAAGGCCGGTGTGCGGCACATATTCAACGTCGGCGTGCAAGCCTGGCAACCCCCCGAGGGTGTTGCATACGACTTAATTTGGACGCAATGGTGCCTGGGTCACGTTACAGATGACCAGATGGTGGAGTATCTGGAGCTTTGCAAAAGCGTCTTGACGCCGAACTCTGGTGTCATTGTTGTCAAGGAAAATCAAAGCACTACTGGTGCTGACATGTTTGATGCAACGGACAGTAGTCTGGTCAGGTAAGGCGATCCTTCCATGTCCAGTAGCAGGTGGCGAATGGATTAGATTCCAAGAGAGAACTGCCAAGCTAATAACTTAATAGGGAAGATGGTACATTTCTTCGACTGTTTGAACGGGCTGGTTTGAAGCTGATCAAATCGGACATGCAACGCGGATTTCCAGAAACGCCCACGAGAAGGCTATTTCCAGTTAAGATGTATGCCCTTAAGCCAGCTTCATAGCCGTTATATATTATTGTGACCAAGATAAAATTTAATAATAATTCCTTGATAATTCCTTGAGCTATCTGAGCAAGACGAGTATAACATGTGCTCATGTTCTTCGTTGATATAGACAATCTTGGCTGACTTGTGATACTATGACATCTCGCTGTTATAACTCGCATGTAGACTACTCTCTCGGTAGTATTTTCAAGGGTTTCTCTCTAGCTGAGGATAAATGCTTTTACGTATGCGCAGACGCAGTAGTACGCAATAAAATATCAGGGATGCTGCTCTTGACTTAGATACACTCTGTTACTGGCAACCACCCTACGCGTTGTGCACAATCCGCATGGGAAATCCCGGAAGAAAGGTCAGAAGCTAGATTTATTTGAAAAGGGTAGTAGGAATAACTTTGGTGCCATTTTGGACTTGACTAAAACGCAACTAATAATCCTATTTGTGCTCGGGGTTTATGTCGAGAACCGGAGTTCGGTAGGCAAATAGGGGATAAGAGTTACACGACTGCCAGTCCACCGTAATCTATTTCTGACCATGGTTTGCTTCAGTAGTTAAACTTTTGTCCAACCAAATTCTCACTGAGATTCCATAACTGCTCTGCTGCCTCCGGATCTTTAGCATGCTCGGCCACGGTGTCATCAATAATGCCACCAGTGATGGTGCACCCGTTTCTGTCTGCACATGATAATGTTAGCTGATAATTAGAACAAGACCTTTTTAACGCTTCTCCTACTAACCTTTGATTTCTGGGCTGTACGCAGCCACAATGTAGCTGGCGACCGATTGTTGAACAGACTTCAAACCTCCCAGCAAGGCAGGGCTTGGGTCACCATTCTCTAGAAGCCAACCGTGTTTAAGCATCTCCTCTTTCGGAGCGCGGTGGAATAGGTTGGTAATCGAGCCGCCGGGATCGACGCCATAGCTCAAGAGCTTTTTATGTCCAAGCCTTTGTGCTAGACCAAGAGTGAAGAGAAGATTAGCACACTTTGACTGAGCATAGCCCAAAGTTGGATCGTAAGCCTCTCCCTCGCCAAAGTTGTAGTCGTTGAAACGGAAAGGTCCGATACGGTGAGCTGCCGCGGAGACGTTGACGACGCGGCCTGGGCTGTCAGACTTCAACAGTGCCGACATGATGAGGTTGGTGAACAGGAAGTGGCCTAGATGGTTGATTGCAAGATGCATCTCTACACCGTCGGCATTTGTGGTGTACTTATGGATCATCATGAGGGCTGCACTATTGATCAAGACATCGACGACCGGGGTCAACTCGAGAACCTTCTTGGCCGCTGCTCGCACAGAGAGCTGATCGCTAAGATCGATGATCAACGGCTCGATCATTGTTCCGGCAGAGGCGGTGGGCTTGATTTCTTCGATCGTTTTGGCGATGGCGGACTCTGACCTGGAGGCTAAAATGAGCAACTTTGGCTCGTGGGCAGCAATGACCCTTGATGCGTCGGCTCCAAGACTGCCTGAAGTTACCCCTGTGATAATGACTGGATGGTTTGTGAGGGTGATAAACAATAAAATTCACGAAGGCTCTAAGAGATCAAACGGAACATACCTGTCTTTCCAACCATCTCATTGTGCAGTTCTTCTGCGACAGAGTCGGAGGTTTTGTAGTACGCATCGCCGACTTTGTCTTTCTCTCGCACGATATGCTCCCATGCGACGCGGCTATTTGAGGTTTCCTTGGCCATTTGGTTCTGTTCACAGATTGGTTGTAAGAGTGAGAGGTCAACTGTTCCGTACTCTAATGATGGTATTGAATGACTTATAAGGTTTGTTTTTCAATTGGACGACTCCCCCATCCCGATATTTATACTCCTTTTCCATCTAGATTCTGGCCATGGCAATTTGCGCCACGGGATGGCAAGCTACACGGGCGTGGCTTCATGATGTGACTTGGATGACGGTGCTGGCGTCAGCAGAAGAAAAGTAGCTCTGGCTGGCGTCAGCATGCATAGGCAACGCCAATGCCTGCAAATGCAAACGAGAAAAAGGTTGACTTGACGAAAGCAGGGCCAATTGAATTTGGATCGATCGTCTACTCCGTGGCTGTGTTGCCAGTGGCATGTTGGATTTTGAACCCGTATAGCGAAGTGCGAATTAAAGCAACAACCTGTACATAGCTTATTCAAATCTAGGTAATGTTGGGTAACCGGGGTAAATTCAAGCCAGCCAAACAAGTTATGAAAGGAAGTCATCACTTCGGACTTAACTTGTGGATAATCGCCATAATCCCCGAAGGGAGCTTCACCCACTCTTTTTCCGATCATGGCACCAGGTCAGTAAATCTCAACTGTTACAGTCTCGTGGATGCAACCTCCCAGTGCAATCATCGCAAGATAATTCCACGAAGTGAATCGAAATGAGCATAAATCCACAAAAGATGACGGCCTTGGACCAGGTGTTAGCCCCGCCATCATCATCATCAGCATCATCAACAAGTCCGAAGAGGCTGGGTCACGCAGCCACTATGGGCAAAAGACCCAATAGCGAGATTCGGAAGGAGCAAAATCGTGTTGCAGCTCAAAAGTACCGTGAGTAATGCCGTCACAGAGACTACTACTGGTGCTAGGAATGAGTTGCTAAGCAGAGCTCTCCTTACAGGGCTCAGGAGAAAGCAGCGGCTCTCTCTACTCAACCAACTCCTTGATTATCCAGAGACGGCTGAAAATCGATCATCTACGCCGAAGTCGGACTTCTGTTCAGATTATACGAAAACAATTGCAACTACTGCCGAGCCTAGTATCAGTACTCTCCAAAATGTGGCAGTCCCTGATTTCGGACTAGGACACCTCGATGGGGGCTTTGATAGCTTTGAAACATGTGAAAATCACGTCTTCCAGCATTTCTCATTCCCATCAACTGAAAGAGCTTTGTTTGAGGCAGGCACCGATCAAATCGCACCATATTCGTCCTGGGCCTCGCTTTCCGAAACGTTAGAACCCTCATTCATCCAACAGCCACCGTCCTCAATACTTAGAATGCCTGCTCCATCTCTAAACGAAAATATCCAAGGCGGACAGCAAAATAGCCCATCAAAAAATTCAGTTCCCGACGAATATCCGACAGCTGATCCAGTATCTACTGTTCTTGGTATCATCCAACGCTTGCCCTGGTCTCAAAAACGCCAGATATTGAGTACACTACTAGTTGAGGCTGACGATGAGATTGGCAAAAGCACTGAATCCCAGCAACTATTTCAATCCATCCCATTTTCATCAGTGGATCACATTGAATCTCCTGACTCTCTAAGACTACTAATTCGAATAAAGAGAGAAGTCCGGATATTTGAGGCCATGCTTAAGAATACCCTAGCTTGCCACTCTTCCCTGCCCGACCCAAGAGTGAATCTAATCAGAGTCATTCACTCCAACTTCTACGAAGCTATTCTTGCAAACTCGGAGGCCATCGGTCTCTTCAATTATGAAGTTCTCAAGGACGACGGTCTTTCGCCGTTCAGCATTGACCATGGAAAGGGATATCCACAGGATCAACTTGAAGCCGCTCGCGATCGGTTTACGGCTCGTGTACCGCCGGGTCTGGCACCTTGTGATGCGCAGCTGAAACATGCACACCATCCTTACCTCGACATTATCCCCTTTCGTGAATTTCGGGAGAGGGCTGTGACTGCATTGGCATGTGACCCCCCTCTATTTTGCGAGGAGATGATGTGTCATGACATGGATGCCGAGGGTTTGGTATGCTGGGGAGGTTCGCCTGCAGACCAAGAAGACACGGCAAGACGAGGCATGGAGATGGAAGTTCCATGGGACCCTCGTAGCTGGGAGCCGAAGGGATGGTTTCTGCAAAAGTACTGGTTCTTGGTTGGGGGAGAAGATGGAGAAATGCACACTAGTGCACGGCTTTGGGCTCATCGAAGACAGTGAGGGCGAAATTAGGGTTCGTGCAGTTTGAGGCACCACCGCTAACCAGTTGGTCAACTAAACAATCGTTTCTGGGTATATGAGATGCCGTGTCTGGTGGATCGTTCAAGGCATGAGTAGCGCTGATGGGATATCAGAGTATGATGTTTACGACGCTGCGAGTACACCAAGACAAAATTCGCCATGAATGAGGCGTGAATGGTCATACAAAGGCCCTCGTGTTTCTAAGCTGTGAAAAAATGGGTTTCTCGAACTATATGTTCCTCGATGCAGGGCTGCTATTCCTAGGCAGATGTCATCTGGAGTCCAATTAGGCCCGGATTCGCTCTAGGACTCTCTAGATCGCGTTTATATTCTCACACGATTTTATATTGTTCATAAGCGTAGCGCTTTATATTGAGCGGACGTTCTTTCCGAAACCCAACTTGATCAGGCCCGGACAAATATGGCGACAGCATTGCGCCGATCTTGAGTGTCCATGTCCATATGTCTGCCAAGGCATTTGGCAATATCACTGCTAGCAAGGCACATAAGATAAAGGGCGTATAGAAGTAAGTACCTTAGTATACAATGAACGAAGTTGGATGGTTATATTAGGATTCCCGCTGCCTGGGTATCGGCCTGGTCGAAATATCCGTAGCAATAGTCTATCAAATTTGCATCTTGTTCTTCTGGAGGTATCACCTGGCCGCTACATTACTATTTCCCGATGTCGTCACGGTTTGGCCGCTTTGATTATTAAGTCCGCTGTGGCCGAGATTGATCTTCTGTTTTAAAACTCGTAGGGAAAGGGCTGGTAATGTGTCGTAGCCGCCACCTTCTCTGAGTAGCCTGTTGGCCACCCTCGGGAGTTATAATAAATCCCCTACCAATAATCGGTATATGCTTGATCAAGGGCGCCAATGCAGGTGTCGATCCAGCAATGATGCCGGTTCCCGATTCGACGATCGACCAGATTGCGATATTTGCGATCCCGTAATAATAGTTGGTTGTATTTTCGTATGCGATGACATACTGGAAGCGTACAAGATTTCCAGTGCTGGCTCTGTCGGAAAGAGGAAATATTAGTACAGGGTATTTAACGATGGATATATGAACATACAAAACACCCAGTGCCAGGACAACTCCAACCGAAATCTTCATCAACCATCTCATTTGACTGTTCCAAAGGATGAATATGGGCATGACGGCACACGACCAATCGGACACGATGCATGAGGCGGAGATGAAATATCCCAATCTCGTAAGAACTTCTGGCGGACCACAGTGACCCGGCAGGTTAAGATTCCATGTTCTGGCTACTGGAGTGCACAGGGCCACGATCCCAACAATGCTAGAAAATGCGGAGATGGTGCTAAAGATGATGACGCCGTATAAGATATAACGGTAGACGGCGAACGGAGTGAGTCGTATCAGCATGATGCAAATGGAAGATTTGATCGGAACGGTGTTGGCGCAGTAGAAGACTTGGAAGAGGAAAAACCACTGTTCACCGTCAGATATCGCTATATGGCATGCAGCTCTGGCAATAGAAACATACCTTCCGTCCCTCCTGTTTCGTTTCTGGCGATGTCTGGTTATCATATGCCCCTATACCATTGTATGCCGACATAATGGTCGTAGCACAGACAACTGAGAAAAGAGCCTTGAGCACTGTCAATTGAATACCAAACACGATTCAGGAGGGCAGACATACCAACCCCCCGACCATAGACCAGTCATCTGCACCAACACATTTCCTCGAGATACGCACCGACATGCGAAGGATAACAACAACCCATGTCAGCACCAGAAAGGCAATCGAAATGTCGCGAAGAGTCCGGCCTGCTCCGTCGGGTGGATCGAGCATACCGCCCGGTTTGACATAGATAGAACGACGTAAATCCACTGGAAGGGCGATGGTTGTCGGAGGGGATGGAGCTGCAGCAAGTAATTGAAGGGCGACGCGAGCTAGCGGGACCTAGGGAACAACAGAAGGAAATACAACATCGAAAAAATCTGATTCAGGTTGGGGTCACGTCTGACCTTATAGTGGTGCAGATCGAATGAGCTTTGCTTTTGCTCTACACCTGAACCGCACCCGTTAGCGCAGCCACAAGCTGCTACGCTCGAGCCTCTGGTACTGACATCCTGGTCTCACATGAAATTAGGGGGGTTGAGGAGACAATTCACAAAGGATGGGCTGAAAGAGGGGTCTGAGAGGTCTGAGATACTGTTTCATTGGATGTCTAGGGCTATTAGACACACCTCTTGCTTTAATCTTGACGTGACGCATACCGGCCCGACGACTCCTCCCACCCTCGATAAAGGCCTGGAACTAAAAGTCACACCACGAAATGACTCGGACGTGCTAGGCCCATTTGGGAGGAAGTGAATTATTTATAAACTCTGCTGTGTCTCCCGAAGGCAAATAGATACGGCCCTCTTGGCCCTTCTCATGTGAACGAAATCCACAGACGCTATAGCCAATTTGTCTATCCAGATCCTCACCCTCGACGTCGCAACAATACCCATACTGTTGATATGCTATACATTTTCATGCAATTAGTGACAACCCCGATTTGGGGCCAATATCGATAGTTTCTTTGTCCCTAGCTCTTGAAGTGGACGCATAAGTCTTAACGGACGCGCCTGTCATGGACATTCAAGAGGACACTCAAGATTCACGGTCAACCTATGTGATGATTAATATAATAAGTCAGATTTCCACTGCTTTCTGGTTCTTGAGTGCAACGATTTTGCAACTGCGCCCAAGATTCGGAGCATTCAAACTCTGATGCCTCAACCGCATCCGGGTAACCGGGAGCAGAGTTAGAGTCTGTATCCAGAGGATGATGATGGGTCGGATTTAGCCCCTTCCACAGTCGACATAGGCCCTCTTGCAAGAGCTGGATTTTCATCATTTTAGGGTCTTCAGATCACAGTACACGCTGCCTGAAGTACTTTCGATATATAAGTCAGATGACGGGAACAGCTATGACGAGTGTTGAAACGTCTCCAACAGTAGCGCTGACGATAATTGGAGTATTGTTGGTCCTCCCTTCATTGGGGCGGGGGGTATAAATCATGAGTTAACTGCTACTCATTCGCCGGGCTGAGATCCTTGATTAGACCAGGCGTGGACTTGATCTGATGGGAAGTCGGCACTGCGCTTCAAAATCCCACCGACAAAATAGCCAAATCCATCACACTCACCACTCGCTCTGTCTTGGCTAACTTCAGTACTGTGAGGAAGATCCAAGTTTGATGGCCATATCGTTATTTAAGTACCACCTCCTTGCCCATCAGCTTGCACCATGAAGAGCTCGTGGAAAACCCCAACGGGATATGAAAGCCTTAAACGCCATCCCATTGGCAGAGGGACTTACGTTCAGGGCCATATACCATGTTTCTCCATAGAGTACATGCACTTGGTGTGGGAGATAATTTCATTTGAACGAAGTTAACTGCTGACTTTGTGTCTGTCTCCCATCGTAGTTGATATGCTTCCTCCCTCATATACACTAGTCTTCAGACACCGTAACTAATTACGCAAAGTGAATATGGCGAATACCCCAGTTGTATTAAATCCTCATTTTCTGTTCTTCTTTCCCTTGTTCTCTCGCTTTCTTTTCCTCTTTTATCTTATCCTGTTCTCATAAAATGGTAAGAAATGAACAATCGTTGGGGTGATTGTTCAGCATCACATGGCTGATTTCCGACGTTCGCAAAGCCGAATGCTGTAAATTAATGCTGCTGTGATGCTCTCCTACTAACTCCTAATGTCATATAATTTCTTTCACGAACCTCTCATCCGATGTTTGACAAAGCAAGCCTAGCAAGCATCCTGATTTACTCCTGCTTGGGTCTTTGGCCAACGATGCGCGACATTGCCATCCCCATCCGATGACCCTGATTGAGCTCCGCGAGAAGCCCATGGATAGTCTTCTCGACATCATCCTCAGTTTGAATGGCCTCAAACCCCCCCTTTTCGATCATCCCCATCAGTGATTGACGAGCCACGCGAATAGTGACCATGCCCCCTGTCTCTTTTCCTCCACCTACCTTGAACATGCTGAATATATTCTCGCTGCAGTTGACAAAGCCCTCTTGCTCAAATAGCGATTTTAAATGGAGGGGCATTCTGCAGGGCTGTTAGTCGTTCATGTCTCGAAGCGTGTTCGAGTTCTGCACTTACAACGTGTCTCGGCCGACGTGTGTTGCGTATCTGAAATCAAGTCCAAGAAAATTTGCAAAATTTGGACCCATGGGAAGCGAGGTCCACGAATTATAGCCGGTATCTTCCCACACTATCCAGCCTTCCGGCTTGAGTAAATCTCTGACGTTTTTTGTGGCGAGTTGCAATTCGTCTTGCCGGAAAGAATACATCATGAGGCGGATGTGGACCAGGTCATAAATACCGTGTAAATGGTCAGGAAATGGCTGCAAAGCGTCGGCAAAGTGAAAATTGATGTTTGAAGCGACGGTATCTTCAGCAGGGAATTTAGAGGTATCGTAGTCGTAACCATCTAGGCGAGCCGAGCTGGGTAGCTGACGCGCCAGATCCCGAAGCCAGACGCCTGTTCCGGTTGCAACGTCGGCAATCGCGAGTGAATCAGCCGATTCTAGCTGAGTCTCCAAATCAACGGGGAGTAACTTGCCCTCGAAGATCGCTTTAAAGATGTCGTATTGCCAGTCAAGCCTATCCCTCTCTTCCTTCACATCTCCGCTGTTCAGAGTGTACACTGAGGAGGCCATTGTGAATATTGTAAAACACCAGTGCCAAGTAAACAGATTGGCTGAAATGATTTGGTTTTGATGCGTAGCGGCGACTGATATATATAATAGAGTTTGTGTAGCTCTAGTACTCGTGGAGAATCAGCTGGCGGTTTTCTTTAAGCCGGGTCGTATAATTCTTTTCCTATTAGGGATGAATAGGCCTAGCAGATGGCTAGGCTTCCTCAGCTGAAAGACTAGGTACCAAGGCAGGTTGTGATCCCAAATTCAGTGCCACGCATAAGCTGAAATGTGACGTGGGGCCAATCATCGGTCTTATATCATGCTTCTGGATCGGAGCCAGCTCTCATTTTACGCATGTGCTACCCTCTTTCGGAATTTTCTTCAACTATGTCGGATTCAATAAATCTATGGGACGGCCGCGTGCTCCCTCGATGTCGGAGTCTTGCCACGGCTTATGTACACCCTCGCCCTGTCCGGCGGACCTCCCAGCCAAGTATTGGAAGCTTCTGCATATCCAATCCAATAACGGAAGTTGACAAGTAACTTTCTACACGGGCATTTCCGTTTGCACCTCGTGAATCATGTGAATCTACCACGCCACCGAATGCCAAGAATTCGACCGGGCAGACAAGTCCGTCCAAGTGCCAACACTACGTCACTACCTTCTGTGTCTCGAACTATTACATGTCAATAGGCATACAAATACACGTACGTTGTGGTTTTCATCGTGCAGTTGGCGTTCTCGTGAATCGCGAAAGATGCTGTTTTGCACAATTTCGTCCTAGAATGTTTATCGAAGACAAACAGCCACGCTCCTCTATTGGCTGAATCCTAGGATTCTTTACTTTGCAGGCCATTGCGTCGCTATTCCTTGGCACTTTCAAGCTCACGGTTCCACCGCCGTCGTTGTTGCTTCGATGACGTACAAGAATCATGTTGCGGCACAACGCCAAACACAACGGCTGACTGTGTTCAAGACAAGACTGACCCTAACGAATAAATTGATACTTTTAGTAAGGGCAGAGGCGCTATGTCTAGTAATTTGTCCACAAATCTACAGTCTTTCTTTGTTAAGCTGTAGTACACAAATGAATATTCACCGAGTTTCGATACACCGGAGTACGGCCATAGTTTCAGTCATCATCTACTAATTACCTAGGTACCGTATCTGTATAATATAGTAAGGTTCTTGGACGTAATATCTCATGAACTATGGAGCGAGCCTTCATCTTAGTAAAGGTTGGTTAGGATTATGGAACATCAAAGTGCAGTACAGGCGTAACAAATTTGCTTACGAAAACAAAAACGAGAGAATGGACAACGGAGGTAATATTTTGGCTCCATTCCTCTCCTCGATCACTAGCTTGAAGGGGGAAAATTCATCCTTGCTGATAGCTTCACCCTTCGGCTTATTTCAGGGCTGACAAATCCGACAGATATTTATCCCATGATATGTCCGTAATGATCTATTTCATCCTCGTGTTCCAGTGTTTCTTATTGGTCTCGAACGGCCCAAACCGGTCAGAAGCTCGATGTCGCTAGAAGTGCACTCACTAGCTGAGCCTGTGTGTTACCACCCCTAAGACAGTCGGGCGGATACTGTCTCACAGATAGCAGGGTATTCCCCAGTCTTTGCTGGTGGAGCGAATCTCATGGCGACCCCAACCGGAAAGCCTATGATCTGCTTTCCAAACCAACCAGACTTTGCACTGCTAAAGCGCTCTGTTCGACGCAAGATGTTGTCTCGCATTTCCGACAGGCTTACGGCTGATGCTGGAATCTCTTGATAGAACTGATGGTTTTCTAAGACTCCTCGTATCAACACCCGGTATGCCCAGTAAATGGACATAAGGTGAGATGCCGCCAATCCTGTAGCGTCTTGGGCCTCCTCCCCGATCATGAGCTGCTGGCTAGCCTGTTTATGCCAGATTTTGAGCCGTTCTTCACACCGAAGCAAACTTGCTGCCAATGTTTGCATATATACAATGTGTTGCTCACCATCATAGGTCGATATAGTGTTATCGAGGCTCTCGAGGAGTTCTGGAACCTCGAGGATTATGTCTATCAGTTTGTCTTTCTCTGTCTTCCGAATGCGCCACCACGGTACAGTCTTCCAAGCATGATCATTGAAAAAGCACTTTTTTCTTGCGAATGTACTCTGGAATACCTGGGTATCATTAGCCAATGTTGAAGGTCAATCACCATGTCAAGATCAAAAATACCGAGCGTAGGCGCCCGTCACATAAGAGGTCATGAGCATCTCTGTTGATATAGTTTTCCGGTTTCGTAAGCATCATGATGGCCTCTTCTCCGGACACATGTCCCGACCAGTCTCGGTAACGCTTTGCTAGGTCGCCGTCACCAAATAATATCTAAAACTCCGGGTTGGGGCGCTCATTAGACGACTGGCATTTCCATTGAGATGTATGTATCTCACCTCGAATAACGAGAGTATTCTTGAAGTCATTATGATGGCATTCTGATTCTTTCTGTGAAGATTCTTCACAGAAGACGCCATGCCTTGAAGTGCAGCGCCATAAAGCTTCCTACCCTCGTGTATCATCCATTCCTTTCCCAGTTCTTGGCCAATGGTATTCAAACTGATGGCACCCAATGCCAATTTGAGGGCTCCGTCATAATGGGCCCATTTCTGGGCAAGCAACGCCCAGCCAGCTATAGAGTACTGACGGGCCTCAGATGTAAAGTTGCGGCTATCTGGGAGGTACATCTCCCAGAACACATCAACATACTTGAGTTCATACACTGTACCATTAAGCAGTTTCGAGTCCGACATGTCTCGCTCGGCCAAGCGTCTGTTGGCCGCCTCAACATATTTAGCTTTTGAATACCTCATTTGCGAGAACCTCTCATCTCCACTGTTCGTGGTATCCTGGACAGTGCTGTTTATAAACGGGTGCCGTTGCCAGTATCCGCCGCACACCATCCCTGAGCGCTCACATTGCGCGCAGGTCGGGCGACGCCTGTCACACTGCATTTCTTTTTAGACCCTCTTTCACGGCTACCAGGATAACTTCATACTGACTCCTTTCTTCCGCGATCTGCAGGTATGGCATGCACCAGCCCGGCTAGGAACCCCAACCATTGTCAATGGGGTATTACACAACCCCTTATCTCAAAAGGGCTTCGAACTTTATGAAGAAAATGAGAGGAGAAAGTTTCTGCTACGCGATTCAAAGAGCCAAGGAGATGAAAGAGGCTGCGGATATGTGTAGTTGTTTACGGGGGGGCCATGGACGCTGGTAGCACAGGCGATGGGTGGCAAAGGGACACTTTTGAAAGCAAATTCGCGGTCAGCTTAGGAGCGACTCATCACTCCGTTCGAAGCTCAGCCGAATCCGTAAATAGACAAGGATCGCGCAATAAACAAACGCTATGCCCGAATAAGAGACATCATGCGCGTTCAGCAGTGGATCTGTTTCAGGGGTCTGTGATCTGGACTCCGGCTACCCGAGATCACCATCGATCATCATCTCCTCCATTTCTCCTCTCTTTAGATCTCAAAGAATAGGATACTGAATAATAGGGGGTAGAACACAAAGAATCGATCTATACATTGCTCTTCCAGACCTCCTCAAGTATCTTAGCAACCGCTTCAGGAACCTTTCTGAACGGTGCATGACCAGATTTCAACCGGTGCACTGTGTCAAAGCTCCCATTCTTGATCAACAATTCTTGCCAGGACGCTGGGATGGCCTGATCGTCTTCACAAAGCAGATATGTCTTCGGAATCTTGAGGTCACTCTCGACATAGCGTGGGAAAACGGTGAAGCTTTTCCAGGTCTGCCTCTTGAGTAGTGCGCCAAATGCCTCTTTGCCTTCCTCCTCAGGTAGATCGCTATACCAAAGGGCGCGGGCTTCGTCTGTTACTGTCACGATGCCGTCCTATGTTATTTTAGAAAGTGATATCATTAAAGTGTAACAAGATGTGATGTTGTGTGTAGGTAGGAAGAACTGGGCATGACGGGCGCTGACCTTGATACGATGATAGGGCGTTGGCTGGAACTCAGTATCATCTCCCATCAAACTCTTGTTTCGAACAGGATACACAACTGCGCAGGCAGCTACATAAGATATGATGCCGCCCGGAAGACCTCGAGCGGCACGCTCCTCGTATGTCTGGCCCTCGATACTGGCAACGGCGGGCAAACCACCGTAGCTGTGGGAGAGAATGATGGCCTTCCTGCCTTGGTCGAGCAGAGGAAGCAGCTGGGCGTGAATATTCTTGACGTCGTCAACATATGTCAACTCCTTGTCAAGAGTTTCCGAGTCACTGGCCACTGCAAGTGGTGGTGTGAGGACCTCAAATCCCCGCTGCTCGAGAAGCTGCAAGAATTTGGAGTATGCGTTCGGTCGGTGCAGGGCTCCCGGAACAATGACGATGAGTGGTTTTGGAACCGTCATATTGTATAAAGTGAAGGCCCAAAGGCTTCTTAAGTTTGTTTAACGAGAGGTGGTATCGCTGCAGGTGAAAAGGAAGAGTTTTGAGACCTGTGCCTGGGGCCCCGAAGGCCTTTTATAGGTGAATGCTCCGGACATGGGGCACATTAATGTCTCCGCATGTAAGAAAATAGATTCGGGGAGTTAGAGGTTTGTAATCCTGGCTTCCATTCAAGGCTAAGAGCTTCGTGGGATTCAACCTAAAGCTGTACGCAACAGAAGCGTATAATTTAGACCTATTCCAGAGATAAATGGTGAGTAAAGTTAATGCTCCCTTTCCGATGTCAAGGTCGCAATGGCTCATACGCGCCAACTCACCCGTCCAGGACTACAAGGCCTTGCGCCGTGGGTTATGCACACTTATGACACGACGGACCATATGGTATATCACTGATCTCCCATAGCTTAAACATGCATTCCCCGCTTGTAAATATGTTCTACATTTGGTTGGTGCTTGACTAGATTGACGAGAAAACCACTATCTCCATGTTTTGCTTCAAGGATGCTCAAAACACCCAGGACGCTGCAGGCAAGGGTTTCTATAACTGGAGTAAAGGGAACACGCCGTCGATCATGGTATGAGATACATTGAATAGCCAAGTAAGTAGTTATTATAGTTATCCCCGAAGGCGGTTCAACAGGCACGTGGATAGTTAATACACAATTTCGTCCACATGACTTGTATGCTAAAGGAGTGAGTTCGCCGATGGCTCATATCCGTTCATGTAGGTTGTATTTAGCGTCTGCTCCGTTTCCAATCGAATGGCTAGCACTGCATATGACACTCCCTAGTGTGAAGTGTAGACCGTAAAAGCGTTTTATCTTAGGATTGGCCGAGAAGTACGTACATGGGGATCCTTTTTCACCATTGCGTCTCAACAAGCCCCTCGACGATTGTCTCGATTTGTTCCCATCGTTTCCAAAGCAAAGACTTTTGCGCCTCTTTCCCGTCTGAAAGCTTGAGAATCTTGGTTTTTGCCTCCGCAATTCTATATCTGTATTCATTTAACAATTCGGGTAACAGCGCGATTCCCTCTGCAAGAGAGCTATCCATGTCCTCGTCGCCGTCCTCGAATTTCTGCCAATTGAAGATGTCGGAACAAAGAACCCGCAATGCGATGAAAATAGCATCGTTCTTCTTTGATCCATCGTGAAGCATGAATTCTCCCGAGTATCCTTTTTCCGTCAATGCAGAGATCTGCGTGGCGCTTAACTTGGGAATGATCAGATCATCAAGACAGATCTTGTCCCATGGATTGTGTTCCAGAACAAAACCGTACTCAGCTAGTAGAAAATCATTTGAATGATCCCCGTAGGAGGTAAATATTTCCTCACCCGCGTCGTAATGACGATCTGTCGTTATCGTATAACCCTCATCTTGAAACGAGACTTCGCAACCAGTGGCGCTATGATTGAATAGATCTGCTACAGGTAGTAGCGATAATCGATCATGCAAAGGATACAACGTCATCTCTGGCGAGTCAAAAAAGAATGTTCGCGTGCCGACAAGAAACCAGGCGTAAAGGTAACTTTGGCGGTCTTGTTTCGGGAATCCGATTTGGAAAGCCTCCCAATCAGCCTCATATTTAGCCTTTTGCTTATTAAGAAGGGACTTTGCTTCTGCTGGAAGAAGCTCTTGAAGCGCCTCTGGCCATAATAATGGAACTGTATTCTGAAAATCCTCCCAAGTGGGTATTATTTGAGACCAAGTGTGCGAGGCATTATTATGAAGGGCTACTTCAGCTGCAAGTAGGCCATGTATCGACATATCGGGGGGAAGCTTCATTGATATATCGTGAGGAATAGTGTGGAGGCTGCGGATGGCTTCTGTGGGAATGGTCATGATCGCTTCGTCTTTCTGTTGACCTCTTAGCAAAGTCTCGTTGGACGTGCGCATGATCATCATACCTCGAGCCGACGGGTAGCCACCATGCCAATGCCCCGGCCACTAATAACCCGCGGCGTGACACCGCTGATCTGCACACCATCTTCCCTTGCCTCATTGAGGTACTCGTCGATTAGGGCCTGCATAGTGTTGAGGGCTGTGATGTTGTGCCTGGTCTGAGCATGACGCGTGAAGGCTCAAGACGCGTTTGGCAAATGTCACCAGCCGCGTGTTCCAGGGCATCCGACTAACGTTGTCTTTGCTTATATAACAAGGGCTATTCACGGGTTGTACTTCGTCATCATGGAAAAATGGGTGAGTCAAAATGTAGCGTCCGTGTTCCTCGTGCTAGCGTTCGCTTCTTTTTTCGCCGTATTCGGATTACCGCTTCTCCACCTATTGTGACTTGTCCTAATCAGACTGCCACTACAACTGGCTCATAGTTGAGACAAAAATTTCACGAAATTGCTCTTCTTACAAGTTGGCGGTAAAGGCCTTCACGCTGAACAAAGAGAAGCCCCGTGTCTGAAGGGTTCTAGGCAAAGTTCAACATTAAACCACTTCTCGAGGAAACTACTCCACCATCATTATGGCTCTGCTTGACAACAAAATATACCCTCAGGGAAGGATTTTAGATATGTGCTCTCTGCCAAAGCCTCTCGGCAAGTTGGGGCTTTATATGCCAACCCATCCAGTTTATATATCTCAAACCCCCAAAGATTGGTTCAAGCAAGCAGAGGCCAGGGAGTAACCGTCCAATCTGGAACTTCACTTGACTTCAAATGTGAGCAAGATAGGTTATCCTTTAAAGGCAACTCTTTTTCAAATCTGAACTCCTGGTTACGGTACTAATGAGAGAATTTGAATAAGTCTAAGTTACGTTATCTAGATGTCTGGTCTTTCTCATTGTGATACAAAGTATAGACCCTTCAGGATGGGTAAATCCTGAACCTGCAGAAGAAAGCTCGCTCTTTGGTCGATGGTAGAGCGCTTGTGCCAGTTACCTTCAAGGATGTGTTCAAGTAAAGTCAAAGCTACGGCAGACGGCCTGCGCCAACTAATACTGGAACCTCCATCGGGGATCGGAGTCTCCAGGCCAATCGCTCAACAACCCAATCGCTTGGACCTCTTCCGCTAAACCCTCTCTCTTTTTGTTTTCCCTCTTAAGGATCTTCCAGAGAATTGTACAGACAACCACATTGGCAAGAAGATATCCAAGAGCAAATGAGTGACCAACAATATATCGTGGCCCATCGTTGGCTCTGTAAAGCTGGGTTCCCAGTACTGCGCCGAGATTTCCGATCGTAATCTGCATTGCATTTCCCACTGCACGTTTAGTCTGTCCAGATACATTTATAGCAGGCCAGGACAGAACTAAGGCTGTGGCAGGATATATCCCGCCAGCCGCAAAAAAGGTACCTGCGTAGGAAATACCAGGTTTAGCCACTGGGTCGGTGTTTCCGAGGAGAAGAGAATATCCGATCGCGGCAAAGAGGGCAGAACCCGCAATGAAAATGGCGCGCTGATTGAGACGTTCACTGAGTGTAGCAACCGTTAGGGTGGTAACAAAGCCAAATGCGTATGGTGGGATCGTGAGGAGTTGGGCGATGGCAGCTGAGTACCCGAGGTTCTTGATAATGGTAGGCTGTGCGCCAAGTCAGCCAAGAGTTGATGCTGTCAATAGCTCTTTTAAACTCACTAAAAATAGAGAAAATGTGTAAAGAGGCAGACTCATGGTGTGAAACCCGAGACCATACAGCCAGCATTTGACATCCTTGAGAGCTTCTACAACTTGCGCCCACTCAAACTTCTCCTGGTGTGTCGCATCACTGTCTGCAGCTAAGCGAGAGTGGATGAACTTTCTTTCCTCATCTGTAATGAACTTGGCTGTGTCGGGATAATTTTGAATAAACCAATACGCAGCAATGGAGATGAGAACGGTGGCGATGCCTTCGAGGATGAAAATCCAACGCCAGCCATTGTCCCAGACCACACCCCTCATACGCCCAATACCCTGAAATATGTGAGTACTCTTTCGTGATCTAAGCAGGACACAACTGTTCTCCAATTTGTAGACTTACATATGCCAAGATACCACCAAAGGCGCCTGCTAGTGAGGCCGCGCTGAAGAACAGCGAGATCCTGAATTGTCGTTCTCGTCGTTGGTACCACATCGAGAAATAAAAGACAACTCCTGGAAATAGACCACTTTCGGTGACGCCAAGGAAGAAACGAGATACCAGAAACCCAGGCAGGTTATGCACCAGACCCATAAGTGTCGCCACCACTCCCCACGCCAATGTCAGGGTCGGGAGCCATATTTGCGGTGTAGTGCGTTTGAGTATAATATTGCATGGTATCTTCCCTTCAAGATTAGTTTCATTAAGGCATAAGCAGACGTGGAAGAGCAGCGAACCTCAAAAATAACGTATCCAATGAAGTAAACAGTGAGACCGGTTAAATACTGATTTCCAGCTAGACATGTCTGTTAGCATGAGTTTGCTCCCAGTGAATCACTTTACACACTTATGCCTATATCATCGACTAGCCCTTCAAGCCTTGCATTGCCCACTTGATCTTCATGTTAGCACAATCGTAAACGAGATGTGGATAGAGTCAACGAACCATTGGAACGGTCGAGAAAGGACAGTAGATAGAGGATTCCTACTGCTGGGAGTAATTGTCCATCTATCTTTCTAAGCAGTGATTTTTCGAAGTCTTTGCTCGCCCCTTCATTGACGTTCTCGAGGATTTCGACTCCATCTGAAGGTTGGCTTTCTGGTGCCACTTTCTCTATGTTTGAGTCTGACATGGTGGGAAAGAGTATGCCGGCACGAGCTTTGATAGAAGAAGGTAAAAAACACATTGCTCGGCTAAGAGTAGTCCGTCACACATATATAACCGGCCCTGAAATTATGTCAACTCCCCTGTAGCTTGCGTTGATGTTCATTGCTGTCATCGATGGACCAAGATGATGGTTGTTATCGAATAATGGCCGATCACTACTACTCTGGGGATATGTTTAAGGGCCATCATTGGCTCAAATGGTCGCAATTGACACTATGAATGGCGAGCTCAATGTAACATGGGGAATTAATCTGACTTGAGGAGATAGGGCCGCCTCTTACTAATGATTACAAGGCTACCCCGCGAGATTTGGCCGATTAGGTTTGAGCTTCAGGTTTGCCGCTATCACTTTGACCACGCAGACGACAATCGGAGGATATCCTTTCGTTGGCATATTTGGAGTTTGCTGCTTTCTTTTTTCCTCGTCCTACCAGGAGTAAAGGAAGACCAACGGACATGGAGAGGCCAGTTACCTTTGGACGATTCAAAGGCGATCACTGGCTGCAATACCTAGCGATGAAGTATGACAGGTCTGGTAATGAATTATCGAGGATTGTGGCGTACGCTGCTTCTGAGAGTAGACTCAGAGGGTTTATGTGAATAATATCATTTCTTTGAGAAATGGTAGGTATCAAAAGGATTACCATAGGCGATTAGTCGACTAATCAGCGTACCCTTCTTCCTATATAAGAGATTTCTTGTTCGCCAAAAAGATCTTGATAAATTTCTTTGTTCCACCCTTCAAGTAAAATCTCTGCGATTTTGCCAGTCCAGTTGTGCGCCACGCCTTCCTAATTATGTGTCTCCTGAAAAAGCCGCAGAGCACTTTTGTACCAATTCCTTCTCGATCTCATCATCAAAATTTGCTGTGAGTTTGGCCCGTCTTATCACCTCGTTAGCCACTTGCTCCTTGGTTTGCCCCAATTCATGCCGGAACCCGTCAATGTATTGGATAATATCGATAACGTGACTTATCTCCTCGCTCGTGGCAGCTTCCAGTGTTAGACCGAAGATAACGGGCATGACATTGAGTTTAATTGGGTCTTCCGTTTTCAAGAAGGGGATGAACATCCAATACTGAACGCAGAGTTGCCTGTACCTCGTTTCCAGTCCTATATCCAGCGGCTCATTGTACGTCCTCAGGAGCATGGCGATCATCCGAGCTATCAATATTTGACACATAAACGCGTCCGTTAAGCAGTGAAATGACAAACTGTTTTCAACATGATATCTCTTTCCGAGGAAAAATTCGTGGTCGGCGATTTCTGTAAAGTTGCCGTATTCTTCCTGTATACCTGTCCAGTAGTCCGGAAAACTTGTGTCCAAGGCAGAAAGACACTCGTATAGTTCTTCTTTCATTGCCCTGGCCATTTGGTTGCAAGAATCTGCACTCAATTTGATTTGTCGCAGATTCTTTACCCACTCTATGAAACGCGAGGCGCATTTAGCGGTCAGCTGTCCCAATTCAGGTTGCTCCCCTAGAACGCTTTCCCCCACCCTTTGCATGTTCTGTTTGTAGGTATCGGTGAAGTAGAACTCTGTATCTTTTGGAAACCAGAGAGCCAAACTTTCCTGCGACAAAAAAGTTAATTATGTGGCACGTCACCTAGATGTACCTGACGTGGCGCTCCGACGTACAACAATGGTTCGGTTCTCAAATGCCAGCATAGCATCTAGCGGATCGTCGGGGTTTGGCAACCCTCTTTCTCGAGTCAAGGTCGTAATACCACGAGCTTGAGGCCTTTTGCTTGGTTTGTGCTGTTCGTAGCTCAATAGCTCTCCGGTCTGGTATAAAATTGTCGCCGCGGCCAAGGTTTCAACACTCAATGCTTCTGGTCCCTGGATTGCCTTTTGGAGACTGCGGAGCAGCCTTCCGTGGTTCTGCCACGTGGTAGGGCTCATCTGCTTCAACCCTCTTTGGTAATCGACCCAAGAACTGCACCAGTATGCAACTGCATCTTGAAGACAGATGCTTGAACTTAAACGACGAGGAATTTGACTAAAGATTTTTAATCTAATCTTCATGCATTCCTCGTTATTTGGCCCCATTAAGGAGACCAAGCGAAATGAGAGCTTATCACTTATAGTCATCAAGGAGGACTGAGTTGTGGGATTCAAGAAACGAAATGAACGAAAGGATGGGCCATTTCTTGTCTCCCCCGCAGAGCTGGCTGTGGTTCTGTTGGCCAAGGCCAGTCTTCTATCAGATGATGAAGCCACAGTCGTCGATAATTTGCCACCCCCGGGAAGGGATGTCGTATATTCTCCATCGTCTTGGGTGACTTTGTGGCAGTTGTTGAGGACAAACTTCGTCAGATTGTCTGGACCTGGGCACTCCAGCCCTGCGCGCTTGCATGCTGAACATTGAGGCCATTTTTCATCGCACTAATAGCAAATTGGTGGGTCAGTAACATGCATTCTCGAAGCCATTGAATTGAATTGGAGATCACACTTTTACTCTCCTGCGTTTGCAGGGCTGGCAGTACGGTTTTCGGGGAATGCCGACCATATTCAGTGGTAGAGTACAAAATACACAGGTTTTTTTGCAGGTTGAAAATGGTCTGAGGCGGGGGAAAACAGGTCGAACCAGGGTCAACCAACAATTTCAGAAAAGCTTCCTCGTCATCCATGATCGGATCCACAGAGAATATTCGTAATATCACCTGTCCAATCAAAAGCATATCGACTTGCTTCTCGGACCATCTATACTACCGGGCAATTCCCTGCCTGATGAAAAATATTGGCACCTGTGAGGTTTTCATACCTTCACACCAGAGCAGAATGACTTCAGAAGCACGAGGTTAAGAGTCGGTTCTTAACCTAGGCTGTGAAATCGCTAAATAATCGATGATAGATCTCGAAAGCTCATGTGAGAAGGGAAATGTTGGTCTGCCTGAGCTTAGAAGATGATATTTTGTTTGTTTTTCCTCCATCTACCTAGACCATTGCAAAGAGACAACAAAAATCGTCACAAAGATTAATTAGAGAATAGATGTGCACCAACAGCTAATTATGCTATTACTACAGACTCTAAATTGCTTCTCCTTTCTTGCGTCATGCCTTCCCCATACATGAAACCATGCAAATAGGCCTCTCCAATGAGCTGATACTCACTTTCTTTAGACCGCCGCCGGAGAATGAAGGGCGTTCTCCCACCTTCAAGTAGCCACACCTCGTCACCTACCTCAGCTCTGAAGTTGCCTATGCCGATGTAATTGTTGTTTGTACAGAAGCATACTCTAGCACTCCAAAGTCTATCCGCCATACCAAAAAGCTGGCCGAGGCTGGCTTCACTAGTCTTCTTTGTCCGTTTCTCGATAGCATTTGAGAATGCCGCGGTGTCCGGCAACCACTTTGCCAGCTGCAGCTGATCACCCATACTACGGAGTGATTCCAGGATCGCATTTTGCAAAGGGGGCTGTGAACGGCACGTTGTCACAAAAATGTGTAGCCAAAATCTCTGAAACGCGTCGGAACATTTTTCCAAAGAGAATAGCTTCGGTATAGAGTCCACTAGAAGCGTTCGAGTAAAGGCCTCGTCGATTGGTTCGCCAGTAGGTTGATACAACGCTGAGCCGAGCCGCTTGCAGGCACGGATCATCCAACTATAATCCCAGCCGCCTTTACTAGCCCTAGCTAAACAAGGACTACAATTGGCAAGTTTGTCCAGCCTTGTTCCAGCAATAGATAAGCGGGTAGGCCCTTGCAATATTGGTCGTCGAAGAGGCATGTTGGACGCATCAAACCGAGGCGGGCGGCCTCGGTTGTTGACGGCGGCTTTG
Source organism: Clonostachys rosea (assembly GCA_026958235.1). Taxonomy (NCBI): domain Eukaryota; kingdom Fungi; phylum Ascomycota; class Sordariomycetes; order Hypocreales; family Bionectriaceae; genus Clonostachys; species Clonostachys rosea. The sequence continues at coordinate 2,282,741 of CP110207.1, forward strand.
GTCCTGGCCGTTTGAAAGAAGTTTGCGGTGATCCTCTTCGAGAAGTCTGGAACCCAGGATGGAAGTCCTGGTATACGAGGCTGCATGGAAGTATTAGTGGCCCTGGTGAGGACCTCCAGAGAAGACATGTGACTGAGAAAATGCCAGGAGATGCTTGTGTAAACATCTACTACTGAGCTGTTGTAGTCTGTCTCGAGCTGAAGTTGTAGCCCGTCGCCCGCCAGGAAATTAAGAATGTCGAATGAAACGTAAACATTATCTCGGTGGTCGGAAAATTTAAAACTCATCATGATCTGAAGAACGCGGAATGCAGCAGTATAGGCCCTTTGCTGCTCGGTCTGGTCGTAAGGATCTAATTCAACTGAATCTTTGGTGCTGACACTCGGCCGTCTTTCAAACGACTTCCTTGCTCTCTCCGCCTTTCTGAACCTGAGGACGCTGTTTCGCACGGCGGTGATGTTGGCCACGGACCCAAAAAGATCACGTGTGCGGTTTGCTATACTAGTAAAGCCGTGTAGATGCAGCTCAGAGACCAGGGCTGGATTCCAGTCATCTAAGTGGAGAAGTGACAGGAAGATCCTCAAGTGTAGCCAAGAAGCGGAGTAGTATCCAAAGAGAAGAAAAGATTCGCCGTTCTTCGTGAGGGATTGGATAATGACCTCCTGGACTGCCCATCCTCGTCGAAACCAACGCTTCTTCCCAAGAAATTCCATGAAAGGAATCCAGGCATCGCGCCACCGACGACAGGCAGCCTGCCCCAGAAGTTCAGTGAATACTGGATCAGTGCACATTGGGTCCTTGCCTTTGAGACTGCCAGGCTGTGGGAATGCCTTGTTGAAGGCTGGTATAAACTCTTCCAGCACCCATCTGACGTAAGGATTGGGGACTTCTTTCCCCAGCCATATCGGTACTGGAGCAGATTTCAAATAGATTTCTCCCATGATTGACCTATGCCGGATCCTGTCCTCCGTGCTGTCCTGGTTGATGGAGACGGCATCGATCCATAAATAATTGACAACGAAAAGACTGGTATCGTGGGCTACCTCTCCCTTTTCTGGTTTATGACTAGCGTGAAACCACTTTGACTGCACGCATTGCTGAAGGAAATCGAAAAGGTTTTGGGTGATTCTGACGCGAATCTGATTGACCAGAATGGGAATTATGCGCTCTTCAGCGCCGGGTCTATCCGTCCCCAGATTATCCAAGTCGGCCGATGCCCACGTATACGACACAGCGCAATACGTTGGAGGCGAGTCCAAGTCGAACTCGCGGACAGCGAGGGAGAAACCGCCTCTCTCTGAGGGGTCTTTCTGAATTCTGCACAATCGAAATCGCCTGTCACCTATCGAATTCTTGTACGGCGTGGCGGGGAGCGAACCGCTCGGCTTGTCAGTGACGGCCCGGCCCACCCCGGAGGCGATCTTCACGATGTGGTTGAACATTGCTATTCCCTAAGATTACGGAGGAACCATCCAATTTGCTTTTCATGAGAGAATTTCTGCTTTACTTATGAGGTCAAGAGATCTTGGGGGATGGTGAAACGCCATCGTGGACAATGGGCGGAGTTGTCAGCTCAAGACCCCTGCACCAGCACCTAAAGCGATCTAACATGTTTCAGAGACAACTCTCACTGCGGATTGGTAGACGCCCCGGTACGGAGGTTCGTATTCTGAAGGCTGGATCGTTTTGGGTTTGGCAATCAGGTGAAGGCGCTCAATAGTCGTATTTGCGTAGATCACAGTGTCCCTAAAGGGAAACTCATCATGCGAAGGGAGCAAAACATCACGGGCCGATAAACCCCAACTGGTGCTACGGCTTACACCAGCTACGACCAACCCACCGGTTCGGTCTGTGCTGTCTCCGTACTGTATCACCCCCTCGGCCGTTGCTTTTCGTCTCCTTCCTTTTGGGCAGCCACACAGGCATCGACAGATGGCTTCTGGATGCCTGGCCAGAGCATAAGCAGTTGGTTAGTCCCTTTGTCCTGGGCCAAATGAAATCCTACTGAGAGCATCTATCTCCCTTGCATCATGTATGGCCCATCCTTTGGTGGAAGCGGAGTCTTTAAAATGGAGCGCAGCCCTATCCGACGGTATGGTCATCGTGCCGCAGGGTGGTGAAATCAAGACCCAAATGCTTATCGGCCGTCGGAGTCGCTAGAAGGCGTCATGGCGACTTTATTGCCACTGTTTGTTCCTCCGGCTGACAGCATCACGACTTAGGTGACCAAGGTGAGCCTGCTATAGCCTATGCTGTCGCGGAGCCTTTTGACGGCACGTGGTTCACTGCTTGACCCTTCAGTGCATCGATATTTAGGACAAGATTCTATGTCTGCGGCAAAGAGAAGAGATTTGGAACATACTAGTCGCTCACCAGAGCGTAGACCAACGACTGTTTAGATACAAGAGAAGAACAGGATATTTTTTGTGTTGTTCCTAAACGCCTACTACCGAAACATTGATAGGTAGTGTGTGAGTGATACCGGGACTGCTGATCTCCCGCGTCGATTTTAGATTTCCTACACTCTTCCGGAAATTCCCAATCAAGCAAAGGCGCCTTCGGTTGCTGATGTGTGGGCTTGTGATGGAATGCGCAAATGCAGAGTTTTTTTTTCGCAACTGCAACATGACAACTCTCCGTCGGTGGCTCCGAATGGTCAACCGTAAAGTCATGCTTCTGATAGATCCTCAACCGGTCAGTAAAGATTGCGTTTACGAATGGTGGCGGCTTACTCTGCATCGTAGGATCGGGTGGTCAGCATTCAAAGCCAAAGCCTAGCTGCTTGTCGATCCTTTGCTTCGTAGTACCCCATCGTACACATGTGGTTTCTTCCTATCTCTGTTGAATTTATACTGCCTTCGAAGTTACTGGGTTAATGGTTGTGAAAATTAACTCGAAATCAAATATTCATCTCTCGGCGTACGGGCCGCGAGAATACTTTCCACGGAGAGTACCAGTTAGGTCCTCACCAGGATAAGGCTGTCGGGCTTACCATCAATATCACTAAACGTATCATATTATGGTTGTTCAGCTGCCCACTAATGACTTATAAGTGATAAGTTACCAACCAACCAAATGCTCATAGAATCAGCCTCCTCCCAAATAGACCAATCAACATCCCCGATGTAAGACAACCACAATCCTATTCATATCATAAGCTATACCCGCATAAGGCATTTCTTTGCATTGCGTGCATTAGGTAGGATTCAAAAAACTAGAATAGCAAGTTTTGGTTAGCAAGGGTTTGTTTTTGCGGTAGATGATGCGTGGTAAGGCTCGGGTGATCTTGATTCGGTTTGTTGTAGTAGTATATATTCCATGCAACTCTGCACTCTGCAAATTCTCTTTTCCTGCCCACAGACTCTTATCATTACACCTTATTCATCATCCATTGCCATTTTTAGATGCTAAAATGTCATCAAACTCGGCCGAGGACAGTCTACAACACCTTCTCCCTAGTCAGGAAAACAAGAACCCGAGGGATAGCACAATTGAAACACACCAGCTGCCTCCCAAACTCCTGCATATCAAACGCTCTCTCGTACTCCTTCTGGTCCCATTGATTGTGGTGGGATATTACTGTTTCATCTGGCATTTATTCATTCGCAAAGATCGGGATGATGCTGTCAAATACGGCATCTCCGGCGAACGGTGGATCTTCTATTCTTGGTTCGTCGTCGGTGTTTTTGCCCTTGAATGGTCTAAATATGGTCTTGTTGGAGCCGAGTGTGCCGCCCTTCAATCCAGGTGTTTCCGTTCTCATAATATGGTCGGACTGCTAAACCATAGTGGGAGCACATTGAGTGACCCGGGAGGGTGGGGACTTTCCTTCACACGCTTTGTCAATAGTGGAGATGAAAGAAAAGGCTATACCGGCTGGCATGGAGTCTTCATGTCCCTTGGATGGGGCATCTTCTATCCATCCAACTGGGTTGAGGGCATGGGAAGAGTTTTTAGATCTGTGAAAACCCATAAGCTATGGTACTTGCTCAGCCTCCTCAGCCTTTCATTTTATATTGGTCTCCCGCTCTCAGGAATAACTATGGAACTCTCCGATGGTTATGTGAAGACGAATTCAAGGCCTGATGTAGTCGGCCGAACAGGGGAAGATGTACTTTCTCGTGAGGACTGGCGGTGGCATTCCTCCCTCATTGAAGCAGCATGGAAAGTCGGGTCGCCCGCAACTCTTCCCGGCATTGGAATTATTTATACTGCTGGCCATATTGACCGGGGCAGATACAAGGGCCTTCAGAGTGTTCCAAACACGTTACCAATTGATGATGGGCTACCGGATATGTTCCTTGCACCCCAAGGAAGAACCCCTGTCTCCGGGAGGGCCTCGGGCTTCCGAGTATCCTACAACTGCTCGATTATTGAGAAAGCGTCACAGTTCACTCTTCTCTCTAAGAGGGGCCCATCGGCGAAACAATACGTGAAGCAATACCTCAGACTCACAAGGTCTTCTCATAACGTGCATGGATACGTGGAGGTCGCATCTCGAGAAGCTACGTCATATGAAGCGCCGAGGAATTTTGATCCGGAGGCTGCCTCACAATGGGATATAATCGAGTATGTCCTATGGCAGCTAAGGATCCCGACTTCATATAACGAGTCAGAGATTACCAATTTCAAAAACAAGCTCGATCCTGTGATTCAAGATATGGAATCCCCGTTTGAAAGGTCAGCCAACGGATCATGGAACCTCAACAATAACTACTTTGACCAGCCAGGCAAGAACACAGTATACCTTGACTCGGGGAATATAACAGATGTGCTTCCTCATTTGTTGAACCGAACCATGGAGCTCGCGCCTCCGATTGGACTGCAATGCTTGGCAGTGTCGAGATTTGGAGCTGCCAATCTCGACCCAAGAACTTCTACTTTCAGCTCCTTCGAAGAGCGCGTTCCCGACACAGCAAAGCTAGGAGACACAGTAGCAGAGATTTTATCCACAAACTACGTAGACCTCTTTTCTTCCATCAATTCCCGTACTATGTTAGCTTTTTCTAACTCCATGGTGTATGGAGGATTCATTACCACCCAAGAACTACAGCAGTCTGTCATGCTGGCATACGGAACTGAGGCATTATATTTGATGTATAATGGCAAGTATGGATTCGAGGGGAGCTGGATACACCCGAATCTATCATCATCTGTCAAGAGCAAGATTATAACCAAAGGGGAGGTCCCCGCCTTAGCGGCGGCCATACCATTCGCCATTTGGGCAGTAGGCTCAATACTCCTTGCTCTGTTCTTCGGCTTCAGAAAAACGCGACGTGAGACCTTGGATGGGTTCAGTTTCTACCGACTCGGCGCGCATCATAGCTCTCGGCTGAAAGCAGATGATGATTTCTTTACTGCGCAAGAACCCTATCAAGTCAACACTCTATGGACCTTAGAAGGGGATTCATGGGCATGGTAGATGATACGGTGGTGCTCTCAATGGAGCTTCGGCAAAGACTTTTCGGTTACACATATACAATCGTTATCCTCTTCGACGAAGGTAGTCCACTGCGTCGCCTGAAAGAGAAAATATTTCAATTTTCTAGCTGTTTAGGTTAACCCAAGCTTTTGTCTTACACATCTCATTAATCATTCCTTCATGCTTGTGCCATGTATTGATATAAACTTTAATATTCCGGGCCAACATCAATTGAGGACCATCTAAGCCCATATAAGTCTTCACCGCCAATTAGAGATCCTCTCAAGAAATCATCGAGCCATCCTGCCTCGGTTGTAGGGCTGGAGAAGAGAGTCAGGCCCGGGAAGTCCCATTCAAAGACGAATTGCTCCGGCACGAAGGACTCGAGCTCATTATGTCCAGCCGAGTCAACACTCGTATCCCCGCCGCTACTACCTCCACTCCCGTTCCTCTGCCTGCTTGGCGTGCTAGTTCCAGTCTGGGAGTGCGATAGGTTCTCGTGAAGAACTGTCCGGCTGAATTTCTCCAGTCCCGTTTGGATCAATTGAATGTATAACCGGCTCGTGTTACTCCGTCCGCCATTGGAGGTTCCGCCTGCTTTGTGCAGCTCAGAGAGCAGCATCTTGCCCTGTAGAACGAGAGTCCTGCTCTGCTCCTCATCATCTTCAATCAAGAGCATAGACAGCTTAAGAAGCAGTAAGAAGCAGAATGCACATTTGGCCCACACGAAGTCCATTGCGAATTTTAGGTTGTGCAGATACTCGCGCGGCTCTTCGATCATGATGCTCAAATGTTGGTTTAGAGAATCCTTCGCCATGAGTAGGATATTCCGCTGCGTGGGAGACATTGCGTCGACGTTTTCAACCCCAGAGACACGAACCGCGCGGCAGAAAGCCATCGTGTCGGCCCAACAGCGTTGTACACGAAGATGGAGCGCCAGCCAACGCTTATTGGAATGGGAGCGCTCAACGATCCGCATCCAGTCATTGAACCAGACGTCAATGTCAATTTTTGCATCCCGGATCACGTCCATGAGATCCTCATCTGGTAGACTGGAGCAGCCGGATAGAGTTGCGTATGTTGATGATCGGAGAACATTCAGCTCAACCTGGGAAAATAAATGTAGGTCGAGTGCCGTTGAATATGGGCTCTCAAGCAGAACTCTACATCGCCGAACGGCTCCACGGAATTTCAAAGTAAGAAGGTCGCTCGCGTCGACGTGCAGCATATGGCTCAGAACGATCAGATGGAGCCAAGTCCGAGCTTTGCGCATGAGAATCGCGTCATCCTCTGTGGTATCCAACGGTGTTTCACCAACACCACTCCACGATGTTCGTGACACAAATCGGGTGCTCAATTCTTCGTAAGCCTCTGGTAAACCGAGGTCGATGGCGAGCCGAATGCCCAACGTAACTAGGAGTGACCTTTCTGACGCAAAGCAGGCCCTTACGAGAAGGGCTTGCACAGTTTCCAACGTGGCTTTGGCTGGAGTGGCAAGGACAGCATTAAGAACTCTTTTGATATGAAAATTTAGTAAATGCCACGCATTTGAATCCGTTCCTTTGAGGATTCTGCAGCCGGCAGCACAGATGGAGCTAAATAAAAGCCCACTTCGACTTCGAATGCCATGCATAGAGTCGAACCTTGGGTCAAAGACTGGGACATATTGGTCGCAACCTTGAAAGAAAGTTGCAAAGTATGATTCTGCCTCCTCCATTGAAATTAGGCCCATGCTAGCAAAATCGGGCGCTACAATGGGTTCTATTTCAAAATGGGACCTCTTTCGCTTCCCCGTAGAGGTGGCACTTGACTGAAACGTCGTGCTTGGCGAGCTATTATTCTGCTGCAACTGCGATCGGTTGAACTCAACAGGGGAGCGTGTAGTACTGAATGCGCCTGAAGACGCCAAAAGAGATCCTCCGGGAGGTTGCATCTGAGGCACCGGAACATCGAAGGGAGGGGCGCTGCTGGGTCCCGGAATGCTGAAAGCTGTGTCATGTTGCACTTCCGTTGTTTGCTGATACACCTGAATCTGAGCTCTTAAGGCATCTAGTTCCTTTTCGAGGTTCTCTATTTTTCTATATCGATGTATGATTAGCACTCTTCGAGAAGATGATAGTAATAAAGTCAACACACCGTTCCTGTTCATCTTTTGGAGGTTCAGTGAACACACAAACCTTCTTCAGGCTTCGACATCTTCAGGCAAGTTAGTATCACTCCCAGTCAGGGCCACCTCGGAGCTACATACCGTGAGCATGGCCTTTGACCATCGCATTTGACCTGACGGGGATGTTAGGTTGCTGTTCTCAAGAGCAATACCCATGTACCAGGATTGGTGAACTGACTTTGGATTGCCGACATGATCCACAAGCTTTCTGTATCACGCTCTCCTGTTAGCCAACACTAATACGGAGTGTTCATCCCAAAACCACTTACTGGGATCCTCTTCTTCCTTATCTTAGGCGGAGGGGTCGACCCCGAGAGCTGTTCGTCTTCCATTTCTTCAATTCCCACGCTTATTACAGACATCCCAGAATTTGAAATGATCCCCGTTCATCTCCCTCCGAATCGATAAGGGGCGACGAGGCACTGTCGGCTCACAAGTCCGGGTTCTCCAGGATCATATAAAGTGGGTAAGAGTCGAGGTCGGAGAAAACTCTGATGAGTCCGACACGACTCAGTTATCCTCGGCATCCTTCCGACCAATTGTAGGGTCGCAATCCAGGAAAACGGGTCTGGGGCCCCAGATGCAACCCAAAACTCCGTTTTCTCCGACCGCTGCAGGAATTTCACCCGCACATGACTCCCCATCCGGGGAGCCAGATGGGGGCATTCTCGCCTAGTAATTCGGACGTTGGCGCGAGTGTTTTAATGAAGGTTATGTAATAGGGAAAAGGCACCATCCTGTGCGCCGGTCACGACTGGCCGTTATTCGCGCACATTACAGAAAAGATCAATTGCTTCATCCTCGGTCGGAAGAAGCTCGGTAGTATCGGGCCAAGTGGCATTTCAAGAGTCATCATGTCAGATCATCTAATTTCAAATTCCTTTGTTTTCTTCAACGAATAGTAACCCTCACTAATATTATTATTCCTCGGTAGTCCCAATCAAGTAGATTAAATTTCCTCAAGAATGCTCCAAATTATGACAGAGTAGACCGAATATTTGTTCATATACTACCAGAGAGGCTTCATGTGTTGTTTTCCACTTACAAGTCAGTTCAAATCCTCTAACACCTTGATTGACGATTTGGTTTCGGTTAAAAAGACCCCGAAAGACTCGTACAGGTATCAAATAAATAGCAGGGACGGACAAAGCCGGAAAAAGCATGGATGGTAGCTGTAGGACTGGGCATTATCATCCTCATTCTAGGGTAGTCAGCGCTTGTTGAGCGCATGAGAAATCACCTTCCAATTTTCTTCTACATGACACGCTTAATATTCATCTTCGCGTACGCCCAAATGAAGGTACTAACTTACCAATGTACCTTAGTATAGGAGAGCCTGCAGCAGGAACACCATACCGCAGGTCGACTCGCAATTAGAACTTGTAGTCAAGGCTCTCTCTAGCAATGCTCGCACAATGATTATTTCCCCAAATCTCACAAAGCAAAATACCAAAAGTTTCTCTATCATTAATAAGAAAACTATCTCCGTGCATCTTATTGTTAAATCCAAGTCAATTGCAAGATGCCTAGATGACAATGCCCCGTCTCTCCAAACAACTGGTAACGTTGGCGCCTCGTCCTGCGCTTACAAACAAAGAAATCCCATTTATTCGGGCCGTGAGTAGCAGTTAATAGACTGCAGCCTTTGAGCTTCTAGTCTATTTCCAGAAGGGCATTTCTTCGGTGGATAGATGGATGGATGAAAGAGAATCAATTAGTACCAAGGAAACTACACTTTGACGATGTCATGCCCGAGCATCCATCACAGACGCGTAGCAGTGAAAATATTCCCTCGTATTGGGATGTCTCATTATATCGAGGCTAAGACAAGAGGAGCACTCATTTTATGAATTTATCGAATTCAGCCATGATGATATCTCATGGCAGGCCGCGTTCGGCGAGGAGGCAAACCTCCGAATTGCAGATCCCCGGATTTCGGTGGAAACAACCGCCTGGCCGAGTGTCAGCGGATGCCGGCTAGCGATCGTTGATTTTCGATTGGCCCTCACGGCCATTAACTGGAGTTATCATCTCCACTATCGGCACAAGGAGTTGGAGACGGAAACATTCATAAAGCTGGGTGGGCAATTGCTGATTCCTGACCATATGCACATCTATCGCCAGATGACATGAGGTTGATTGGCTCCCGCAAGCTACGAAAATGCCCAAGTCACGAGAGGATCATGCCCAGGTCCCTACGCTGCCTACAGAGCGGCGAGAGACGCTCCTTGACTGGGACGGCCCTTCAGATCCAGAAAATCCACGCAACTTCCCTTTGGCTCTCCGCATGTTCACAACCGTAACGGTCACAGTTTTGGCATTGGTGAGCGTATTTGCAGGCGCAATATACGCACCGGCCCAGAATTATGTGAGGGCAGAGTTTGATCTGTCCTACGAAGTTGCCGTGTTGCCTCTCTCCCTCTACAACCTCGGTCTGGCCTTCGGTCCAATCATTGGCGCTCCACTGTCCGAAACATATGGTAGAAAGACCGTGTTCGTCATCACTACTCCTGTTTTTATCTTCTTCATGATAGGATCCGGGTTTGCAAAAAGTATTGATGCGCTCAACATATGTCGGTTCTTTGCTGGTATGTTTGCCTCGTCAAATATTAGCAACGCCTCAGCCACCATGCTCGACTACACGCCCGATCTCCGCCGAGGGCTTGTTCTTGGCATTTACTATTCCATCCCTTCCTTCACGGCCACATTGGCCCCTCTTATCGGCGGATTCGTCGTGGTGGACAAGGGCTGGCGCTGGACGCAGTGGACAGCGATCATAGTTGCAACCGCCGCTTACATCCCTATTCTATTCACCAAAGAGACCTACAAGAAAGTAATCCTTCAGAGAAGGGCTATTCGTCTAGGCCTTGAAGATTCAGCGTCGCAGCGAGTCTCGGTCGCAACTGCTGTGCGCCACTTCTTCACCACGTTGATCCAACGGCCAATTCACATGTTATTAACCGAGCCTATTGTGACCTTTGTGAGTCTGTATAATGGGTTCAACTTCGGCCTGCTCTACGCCTTTGTCATCACTGTGCCTTGGATGATGAGGACATACTACGACTTTGATAAGACGAGCGAGTCACTCTCTTACCTTGGCATGACGATAGGCACCTTGACTGCCTGTCTACCTTTCACCTTAATCGATACTTTCATCTATCAAAAGCGGTTCCTAGCCTGGCGTCAAACTCATTCGGCAGCTGAGAAGTTCCCGCCCAAGTATCGACTCCTATCCTCTATGGCGGGAAGCATTCTACTGCCACCCAGCTTGTTCGCAGTGGCGTGGACGGTCCAGTACCGAGTCCACTGGATCGTGCCAATCCTGTTCCAGGGATTAAGCATGCTGAGCTGCATGCTGGTTTATGCTGGCGTCAATCTTTTTATGCTAGATTCCTATGGACCCCTATACGGGGCTTCAGCATCGGGAGCAGTGCAGCTCAGTCGGTATATTCTCAGTTTCGCATTTCCCTTGTTTGCGCTACGTATGGCCGAAGGGCTCGGTGCCGGCTGGTCGACCTCCTTGCTGGGCATTTTCACTGTGCTGTTGGTGCCAATCCCTTGGTGCTTCTGGAGATTTGGCGACTGGCTGAGGGAACACAGCAGATATGAGATTAGCGACTAGAAAAGAGCGGGTTTAGACATTTTAGAATAGGGAATTGGTGATTAAAAGCATATGTATTTTTGCCCTTGACAGCGCTCGCCTCAAGTGTGGTCCATTGAAAATCGGACGGCCAAATTAATCTATCCATTCAATCCATTATTTCCCAAGGCCGAGATCCTTGATGATGATATCCGCAGCCTTCTCACCGACGACAATGGCCGTGTTGTTCGTGTTTGCGCCAACATTCTGCGGGGGAATACTCAAGTCCGCCAGCTTCAATCCCTTGGTGCCCCAGACATTCAGACGCTCATCCACCACGCCGTTCTCCTCACGAGGAGCCATCTTGCAGGTAGCAATCGAGTGCCATGTAGTTCCCACATTTTGTCGGATCCATAGTTCAATTGCCTTGTCATCCTCGGCAGAGTACTCGACATCCTTGACGTTGGCCAGGGCTTCGGTAATGTCCGCCGACGCAGCCTTGGAGCCTTCAGGCCATGCTGGGTGACCGGCCGCGAGCTCGCCTCGGTACATTGCGGTCCGGCGCATGATCTCACGGGACTTCTTGTAAGCCCACAACTGCTTCTTCAAGTCGATGTCGTCTTTGTCGTTGAGGTATCCTACGTCAAAGTCCAGCTCGTCGTTGACTTCGGGACCTGTGATGTGCATATGCCCTCGAGAGTACGGGTAAGCAGTATAGTTACCGACGGTCACATACTGCTCCTCTGGTACTGTCGAAGGGTCACCTAAGAAGCTTTGGAAAAGTCAGTTGTGCTTACATTAATATCTATGACAGCGTTGTTCTTACCAAGAAACAAGACCCATTAGCATCAGAGGTCGCGTGGGAGCGTTCTTGAAATCCCTATCCCACGCATTCGTGAACTCGGGGCCAAGAGCAGCAACCTCAGCTTCTGTAGGTCGAAGCTTGGAGGAAATGTCGATGGAGTTCCAACCCAGGATTGAATCCTTTGAGTCGATCATCTCTTGGCGTTTATGAGGGTTTCTAAGAACCCTGTCAATAGTCTCATTGGGCCCAAGTGACGTCTTGTAAGGATACAGGATAAGCTGGTGATCCTGATATTCATGGCCTACGCCGGGCAAGTCGACCTTGACATCAACACCAGCCTTTTGGAGAACTTTGGGATCACCAAGACCAGATCTCTCCAGCACTGGCGGTGTACCTAAGGCACCACATGAGACCACGACTAGCTTTCGAGCCTTGACCGCTAATTTGGGGTGCTGAGTAGGGCCAGTTACGGGCTGGAAAGCAGAGTTGGGGGTGTACTCGACACCAACAGCTCGCTTATTTTCGTCAAGCAGGACGCGAACAACCTTGGACTCGGTGAGAACATGGAAATTGGGATATTTGCTGTTGTCAATCTTGTCATGGACATACGCGGTGGCAGTGTCTTGCCGTCTGCCGTCCTTGGAAACGTACCGCAGCCAGCGCTCCACACCGTTGTTAGCCTTCAAGTTCTGGAGATCTGTGATCTCAGGCCAGCCGACCTCGGTTGCAGCTTTAATGAAGTCGCTTTCAGAACCCTTGGAACGGAACGTGCCGTCCGAGACTTGGACAGGCCCATTCGAGCCGTGATCTTCAGGACTACCACGGCCATGGTATGTTTCAAGCTGTGAGGTGGGGGGAATTAATTAGCATTGGATCTAACTCAAAGGGCAAAATGATCAAGAAAAATACCTTCTTCAGAAAGGGGAGCATCTCATCGGCGGACCATCCAGGCGTTTTCCAAGAATCAAAGTCTACTCCCTGGGCGCGAGTATACATCATAAAGTTGATGGACGAACCTCCGCCAAGAGTTCCACCGCTGGGAACAATTGCTTCACGGCCTGCTAATTGTTCTGCCTTGTTGCCCTTGTAAAACAGGGTTGTGGTGGCAGTGGGCAGCAGGTGATCCAGAAAGAAGACGGGATTCTCAATGTTCTGAACGCCACGATTATCCTGACCCTGTTCAATGAGCAGAATTGACAGGCCAGGGTCAGCTTCAGCTAGTCGTCCAGCAACGACACATGCCGCCGTGCCGCCTATGAGCGTGGTAGATGTCAGAGCGTTTGTTCGTGGCATGGAGAGCAAGGATAGGCCAACGTACCTCCAGCAATGATGACGTCGACCTCATCGATCTCTTTGGCGAGCTTAGTGTAGAGCCCCATGGCGGTTAGTTGATGGTTTGCTTGGAATCGGGTTCAGGACTTGAGATTCTGCGGCGCTTGTCTGAGGTTTCGGTAGCAATGGTTCCTCCGTGATGGGCTCTTCTTATAGGAATCCAATGCCTGCGTTGGAGGGATATACTCCGCAGCACTCAGCTGCAGTGCGCCAATCCTTCCTGGCCTGTTGACCGGTCGGTCCCACATTGTTTTCGTTTGTCTTGCAGCTTGCTGCCCGAAGGCGTCAGTATGCAGACGCCCCCGCACTATCGGAACGAGCAAGAACAGTGAAATCTCCGTGGATATTATCCCCTCTCATCTCCCAACGATCAGCCGTCAGACTAAGTACAGATAAGTAGAGGTACACGGGCGGGGACGGACCAGTACCCGAAATGAATAATGGAGTGGCCAACGGTCATCGCACGTAGTGCAGCCCAGTCACTGGTCAGCAGACTACAAGACTGTTGGTTCACCCATGTTCTCAGTCCGGCCATGCATTAGAATTCTGAGGTATCAAGTGGCGCCAGTCTCGACACGGCAGGTAATACTACCGTATCGCTAACTGCCGTGCATGGGTGCAGGCAGTCGTTGACAAGGGAAGCTGACTCGCCGGGTATCGCGTTGCTCAACGAAAACTTCTTCTTGGTTGCCACCACAGGCAATGCACAACGCCGATCTCCTGACTCGCCCGCCAGTACACGTCTCGAGCTACAGCTAATCATAGTCTAGTATCTTTTACCCCTTGCGAACCATGTTGAGAGGCGTTTGTGATGTGTCAAGTTAAGCTAAACCTAACACTGCTCGTCTTCCGACTGATGCTCCGCTTTACAGACCAGCCAAGGATACCCTACTTGCTGCAAGTGAGGGCTATTAGATGACTTGGTCCTGTATGCAGTTAAAATAGTCTAATTATTGATACATGAACGCTGATAGTTGCCGCACGATAAAGACCACTTGCGGGTCCAAAGCTACCTGGAACGCTTTTGGCTTAAGAAAGGGTGTCGTGGTAATGCTGGGTACTACCCTTCAGTTGCCGCATGGATGACTCCGAGCTTGCATCATCCTGGTCATGTCTCGATGCAACAGTGACCTGCGTTTGTATAACCCTTGTGATACCCCGGGGAGCGTTCTTCTTGCCCGTAGCCTGTCCATCAGCATCGATGTGCACTTCGTTTCTCCCTGTAGACGAGAACAAGGATTCCATACCGCCTCCTCCAGTTCGGTTGGAAGCTCCAGCTCCAGCTCCATTTGTGTTGCCGCCCTTGGACTTGGACTGTAGCTCAGTGCCCTGCTGGTACTCGTTCCTGTACGAGCTCTTGTCGCCGGTTGCCATCACAACCCGCACGATCAAGGAAGAGATGTTCATTTCGATATGCAGCTTAAGCATGTATATGAGAGGATGGAATTGAACATAGCTATGACTGTTAGATTCCAAATTCTTCATGTTTCGATAAATGTAACTTACATGAAACCATTGCCGATGGACATGGTGCCAATAAGGATGATATCAAGACTCATAGAGACGAAGACCATGGCGATATTAAATCGCAACAAAGGAATGTATTTTTCGAGGCCGTTCGCAACCAATTTGACTCGGATGAGGTAGATGAAGTAGACGTGAAGCGCCGCATCAATCAGCAAGAATAAGCCTTTCTCTATGCGATCCCAGATATGGTTGATGTCAATCCATCTTTGAGATATTTGCAGTTGCGCGGGTATCCAAATGACAAAGACGCTAATGTTGATGAGGCCCAGAACAATGGCTGTGCCCCAACGAATCTTGGTTGCATTTCTTCGGTCGACCATGAGGAGGGAGATTCGGTTGATGATGATGCCGCAGATGCATTGAATCTGCACAACCCAGAGGCAAACTGTTGGAGCCTGTCAGCTGAATTCTGTTCTTCGGGTCATCGAAAGGGGTTATTCGCACGAAACGCAAAGTAAATCCAAAAGCTACACAACATCTTGTCAGTCAAAGTGAGCTTTCAAAATTCACACGGCTGGTGTTGACGTACCTCGGCGCAATGTATCCGCATAGAAACAACCAAGCCAAGCACCCGATTACTGTAGAGGCAATCCATTCTGACCAAACCATGAAGATATATGGCTTTGCGCGACCTGACCGTTTCCATTGCGCCCAAGTCTGTTTTATCGCTTTGTGGCCAGAAAAGATCCCCACTGCCAGAGTGAACCCCCAAATGATGCTGGCGACCAACAGGTCGGTAAGGGGAGGCTCTACCACGACATAGTGGTCAGGAACCAGGAAGCCAGCCATGGCTTAGAGACCAAGTAAACCAACGGTTGCAGCACAACAAAGTAGTCTGAAAGAAACAAATGATTACAAAATTTCCAAGGAGAGCAATGAAGCAACACAGTTTAGCATACATAGAGCGATGGCGCTGTTTATTACGAAAAGACAAGAAAACCCTTCACAAGCCCCTGGAAGCGGACCTCGAATATTACAGCGACATCCGACTAGGATGTGCCGTCTTCTAGAAGGGGCAAGATCCAACGCATCCAACGGTTTGAACCTCAATGCCTATCACTGGAGACGCTACAACGGGAGGCGTCAAGGTTCAAACCGTTGCTTCCGTTGTGGAAAGAATCTCAAACTAGCCCTCTTCTGTTTGGGAAATTTGGTCTCGGAGATCGTCAAGGCGCTATGTGCACACATCTCTTTGGGTGGTGGGCAAGACCCCTTTTGTGGGAAAGCCTACTCTCGTTCAATTACTGACATAAATGACTCGGTTCCAAATGACCTATGGTGTTCTATGCCAAAATTAGTGGGCATTGTAGTGGGCTTTGGTACCAACATTGAAATGGAAGTCTCTGTAGAAAATAACTGTATTCATTGTGCCGAGATGTCGGGCCTGGCCTCCTCCATTGCTGTTTTTCACTTTGTACCCAAACTTTCTCACCGCCTGTAGGAAATAACAGCGACGATCACTTCGCGAGTCACGAAGTACGTGAGTGTGTGTGGTTTGCCTGCCACTTGGGCTGCAGTGACATCCTAGACTGCCACGCATGTTACTGTACTTTGATCATTGGCTGTTGGCTATTAGTCGAAGGAGAGGTTGGCAGATTCAGAAACTTCTGACCCGCCCTTGGCCGGGGTCCCATGTTTGCCGCCCTTGCTAGTTCTATGTAATTTGTACATAGTGCGGCAGGATCCGTCTTTGGGCCGTTTGGCAAGGATCGTCGGCCGGCCCAACTGCCAGCCTCCCCGTGTATCATCAAGGGCTCAATGTTAAGCTACCATTCTCGATCTTGGGGTTCTCGTCACATATGTCCTTTTCCAGCATGGGTGCGCTAACGGCTACCTGCCGCATCTCAACGGCCTGACCAGCATTCGGTACAAGCTTACGTTAGACGTATACGGTGATTTAATGTCGGTCAAGGGGAATGTGCCGGTACCTCCCTGCACATCCGCTTAGCCTACCCCTACCCTCCTTCCGGGGGCCCAGATGAGATTCAAATGGATGCGAGTCAACTAATGCGAACCCTTCGGTACCAAGGACCAGGAAAGAAAGGCATTCTACCAAATCTGGAGTCGAGCCGTTTCGCCCCCGACCTGAATCCATGCATGGGACAATCGGACTCTGGGAACAAATCTCCGCGTATATTCTACGAAGTGCGAGCCATCTAAGTAGTTCGTTGCGACCGGAGATGTGGCCGATGTGGACCTGAAACTGACCCTCGTTCATACGCACAACCTGCCCAAGCCTGTCGAAGCTTTCGCTGTCCTTTACCAGTGTCTCCTCTTCTCTACGAGCGTTCAAGATGATTTTAAAAGCCTTAGCTACTTTCTCTGGTTGTAGTAGCTTTACTAAGCATTTGCCAGTGAAATAGGGTGACCCTCGGAATAGTATAAGTCAAGGAGGCTACTCGCTCATTCACCCAACCCTTCTTTACGGCGGTCATCTTCCAAACCAAGTTATGTACATCAGGGAAGCCCGTGCTCAAGCGCGTGTCGCCCATTGGAGGGAACACATTTCTGCCCTTTATGTCCCTTCCCGGTAGCGCTCGCCGGAGCCATGGTTCTTTAACTAATAATCGAAAATCATCCACATTCTGTAAGCTAGGTACCCTACACCTGTCTCCCTTCATTTAGTAGTAGCTGTATAGTAGACGAAAAAGAGACATTTGATAAGTACCTATATCAGTGGTGAATAAATATTATAGCTCTTATCACTGTAATCGATGCGAAGTCATAGAGTTTATTGATGTATGAAGCTTTATAGAGTTTTCTGGTTGAATGGCTGCAGCTCTGGGCTGATGAAACTTATTTTTGCCTTTCATAGTCATTGTGCTAAAATATTGGATGTAGCCTCTTTCATTGCTGTTTTAACTTTAAACTCGAACTTTGATTAAGATATAATTTATTAATTACGATTGGTCCAGTAGATGGCTTATCACCTGATCTGGTGTGTGTAAGTGACTCGTGGCAGGTTTAGAGCAAGCAATTGATGGTTGTGCTATTTATCGTCCCTTTAAGCATTTACTGTCCTTCCCTCCCCGATCTGATGGATCTGCACCGAAGAACTGATCGACTCTCCACGTACGCCCGACCAAAGAGACATGTGTATGGCAGTATGCCTAAGCCAAGACTTTGATTTTACACAGCCCCAAAGCTGAATACAGGGATCTTGGTTCTTGTGTTTCGTTATCAACCAACTTTGGCGCACGAGGTTGTTCCTCCTAAAAGCCCTCAATTTATAATCCGATACTGACTTCATCCAAAAGTTATATTCCCATACCAGTGTTACGAGCGGGTACTCTGGTCGATATGGCGTCGAGTAGAGCATTTGCCGGGCCCTCATCCCAAGCATCTGCATCCACGCCTGTTAACGGTGGCTCCGCTGACGACACAGGTGATCTTCCACCACCGTACCAAGCAAGGGGAGGGATCTCCTCGGAGTCTTCACACGGGCACTTATTCGCGGACGAACCACCACCGGACTATGAGGAATCAAATTCTGGTTCTCGCAGAACAACAATGGAAGCAGCGTCGGTTGTCATTGCTCAGAGCTTACACGTCATTCCAGAAACTGCCTTGTACCTGCTGGGCAAAGGCGGACAATCAATAAGAAACCGTGTAGAGGATGATCGCGCTGATTTCTTAGACTCATCTATTTGGAAATTCGAGCTGGCTTGTTTGGTTTGCTTTAAGTATGCAACCCAGTGCTGCTGCCTATCGGGATACCCGGTCATCAGCGTCGAGCCTGGCACTCTCCCCAACGCGAAGATGCCGAACAAGTCTTTCCCATACCGCGCAGGTCTGGTTCGGGAGCTGGGTGGTCAAAAGCCGGCGCATATGGCGTCGGTCGTTGCACATTCACCATGGCCTGTGATCTGCCAGGGGATGATCCCTATATTTGACGAGAACCGATTGGTCGTGCTTCGCTCCAAAGCTCTCGACCAAGCTGTGAATCCTAAAGATATCCTCAAACTCATGCGAAAGCCCTGCACTCGGTCTTCGGCACAAAATTGTAACTGTTGTGGGAATCTCATCTGCGAGAAGGTTGTCACGAGACATGGTCTTCGTAGAAACAAGGAGGCCTTGCGAAGAGCTACGATATACACGTACACGATCCGTGGAAGATCTATCTCCGCGGTACAATTGATCAACGGAAAAACTTGTTTTGATCTGAAGGAGCTTGGATTAATTGACATGGATACGTCTGCTGAGGAGGATTTCCTATTTTATTGCTCCATTCTTCCGACTTTTGGACTGAAGGGGACATCGATGAGGATCAAAGACCCATCTCTTCTTAACTGGGACCAGCTTTTAATGAGCCTTCCGCAAGAAACGTTGTCGTGCGAGAGAGGGAAGACAAATCGATATGAACCGGTCACTGCTACCAAGCTTAGTTATAGAGATACCGTCCACGGCGTGCTTCGCGGCGAAAACTTCGGAATCGGCCCGGGATTTCTAGTACTAGATTGGCCTCACCCTCCTCGAGCATCATCAAAGCCGGTTGTGGAGAGCGGCTACATCATGGGACTCGTAATGGGAATCAATCAGCCTCGTCGTGCGGAAAGGGCTGGATTCTTTTCCACCTTGGGTAGCGCACAACCTGTCCTAGATGACCTACCAGGTAGTCCAAAGGATGGGTGGACAAATCTAACTTTCGATACCAAGGAGTCAGACACGCCAACATTGAAGAAGGGATCTGGTTTCATCAGCCAGAGATCGCCAGTCGGAATGGCAAAGCGCCCGGTCCCGGGTGTTGTGTGCTACCAGAGATGCAACGCGACAGAGAAGAATAAGAGAATTCAAGCGCATTTTGCAGGCTTCGCCCCCCCTGCAGAAGGTGGCGAGGAGACGACAGTTTATATCATCGGAGACAATGCGATTAGATGGTTGGTTGTGTCGCAATTTGCTACTTCTCGCTCGCAGCCTCTCTATTTCTTGAACGGCTCACATTGTCTTGGATGTACTATCGCTAAAGCTCCCCGGGGAAGTATCATTGCTGCTAGTTTACCGTCCGTCGCTTTGACTTATAGAGCTGGATGTTGAGACTGGGACGGTGCCCGGTTGACTTTGTCACATTTTGTCACATTTCGTTGGTTCAATTGTGTTAGAGACCTCCTTTAGGATCTCAAAGAGAATGAGAATCAGAGCGCTCCCGTTGCAAGCGATGCAGTATTCTGCGAATGGCCCGAATTGACCAGATTTTGGATGCCTGTAAACAGCGCAATGATTGCTTCACTAGGCAAAAGGAAATCCTTACCCCAGTGCTCTCAGTTGACCCTATATATCGCCAGAAACAGACTCCACGGTGACCATTTTGCCAACATCTACTCCTTTCACAAACTGTATATGGAGAAGGACACCGATAGGGTGAGAAATAGACACCTATTAACGAGAATAATCCGGCTCTTGGAATACCAGTCCCTCCGAAATCGACAATCTCAAGTTGACTGACCATACCGCAGTGCGCATGTATTATCTCACTTTTGGTGACTCTGACGTTTGTACTGCCATGCTTGCTTACATTGACGCTCCATTTTTGAAGGATGCTCATGGATGAGATATTGAAGTACACTCTCCAAAAACCAAAGCATCTTCATGTTCAGTTGATCAAGCAAAGCCAAATATTGATCTGGCGGCATGACTGTTGCAGGTTCGACATATCACAGGGACTCTTACAGCAAGGTTTGCAGTTTTGATGTGGAGGGAGCTAAGCGTGAGTCGTATGGAAGTTTGCAAAGGGAAAAAAGAACACTACACGTTGAGTGATTTCTCGTTTTGTAGGCGGAATGAAGTGTAAGTTCTATTCATAAGTCTCACTGACGTTTCTGCAGCAGGTTTAATCACCATCGGAGAGAAGGATGATAACCGCGTTGGCATACAAGAAGATCACTAACAGGATATATCAACCTAGTTGTATATCTCATCATCCGGAATTTGCCGTAGGTGCTCTGGCCTTATTATTAATCATGCCATGAATCCATACTCGGTGGACGTAAAGCCTCAGCGTCACAAGTGATGCATTAGAATGCAATAGCGCTCTTTGCTGGGTGGCAAATTGTTCGCCATCACTCAAACGGGAAAGAACATCTGTGCGATTATCTGACTGATGGAATACTCGACACAAAACTCGAGAACACTTAGACGTGTCTGCCAACATTAGTCATTTCCTCATGCTATGGGATAATACCGTGACTGTTTAAGATGGGTGATACTGGGGTCCAGCTCGAATTGACAGTACAAAATCAATCTAGAGATGGTGTCGGTTCCACCACGAAACAACTCTGTTGCAAAGCGAAAAATTAAGACTGACTCACCCGCCTTAGCCGCGACAGGGGACTGAGCACGAACCGCTTCTCTCACCAGCAACTATTGATAAGAATACACCGCTATTAACGTTGTATGAAGCTTTAAGAGGTCTGATACACCGTGGACACGAAGTTGCAGTGGGCCCCGGTCTCGGACGGTCAAGCATTAAGCCCAGAACCTGGAGACATTAAACTGGGCTCTCCCCGTGTCACGTACATTTCCTCCGCCTGGACTGCATCTGGAACCAAACCCTTGGGAGATTCACAATACACGACTGATATGTTGCCATCTGTGACCACGCTAAATGTCGAGAATCAATAGATATTGCTGCTAGAGCAGGCTAAATAGAGGCTTGGGGAGAGCCGCGCAGTCTTCCGATCGAATAGCGTTAACAACACGTTTTGTAAGCGTGTCATCGGACACAGGACGGTTTTCAGCTGGTGGCCCGATCCGAAGATTCTGCGCCGTCTGTTATCTCCCTCTCAACCGAGATTGGTAGACAGCCTATGTTGCAAGGCGAGGAGTGGAGTTGGGATACAATTAGCGCACTCGAGGTGATCAGGTTATTGTCTAATCCCAGCGCCGCCCCTCGATGTCGCCATGGGCCCCGCCGAAGGCGACACCATCCCACATTGTTGCGTTTGTAAGTCGTCGGGTAGGGCTTTGAGTTTTATTTAAGAATGCCGTATATCCGCGGTAGAGAGAAAGGCCCCGACAGGAGGTGATCAGCTCAAGTCAAAATGTCACAGCCGTTTGAGAAAGACGTGAAAAGCGTCGTCGTCGTTAGCGAAAGCGATGGCAACGACCCTGGGTCAAAGACACGGCCTCTGGACGCAGAGGATTCGGGATATGTCGAATCTAAACGGTCATGGAGGTCTTATCTCTGGTCTTGTAAGCTCTACAGTACATAAAAATGGAGGTACTTTGACTGACAGCCGCAGCCCTCGATGTTCCCAAGGAAGAAGCCCAATTTCTCACCAAGCTGGACCTAACGCTTATATCGGCCTCAGCTCTGGGTGTCATGTGCCGGTATCTTGACCAAGCCAACATCACGAACGCCTTTAGTAAGTGACTGTCTTGGGTGTAGAGTCTGAATTCAGCTAACAGACCGTACAGACAGTGGCATGAAGGAAGATCTGTCCCTTTACGGAAACGAGCTCAATTATGCCAACGCAATTTGGAGCGCAGCATATGTATTTGGACAGATTCCATCGAATCTTATTCTTACCCGAGTAAGTTGCTTGTTCCCTCTTGCAGGTCGTAATCTAACAAGACATTAGGTCAACGCCCCTTTATACATCGCCTTTCTTGAATTTGGATGGACCGTTTTCACCTTTGCAACTGCCGGCGCCAAGGACGTGAACCAGATCTACGTCTTCCGCTTCTTGTACGTCTCTCTGGCCCCCGCTCACCCCGGAAGTTGCTAATTCCTGCAGTGTTGGGTTGTTTGAGTCTGGCCACTTTCCAGCTGTCATCTACGTGTGTTCAAGCTACTATAAACCTCACGAACTAGCTCGACGCAATACCTTGATCCAAGTATTCACTGGAGTCGGACCCCTGTTTTCGGGCTTCCTGATGGCAGCGGTGTATAGCGGACTGAATGGAGTCCATGGTCTTCCTGGATGGCGATGGATGTTCATGTGAGTAGCTCTTGACACTTAGCAAGCACCGTGCTAATAATTGCAGCGTATGCGGATGTGTTTCATTGCCTTGTGCAGTCTGGACCGCTGTCGCAATGCCCCAGCTTCCCAGCCGAGCAAAGCCCAACTGGTAAGTCTTATGATTTCCACAACCCATCATATCGCTAAACCCCTCCTTTAGGATCTTCACGCAAAAAGAAGTTGATTTGGCCCGTGCTCGTATGCCCACTGAAGCGAAGGTTCGTACTGGCCTGTTCAAATGGCAAGATATCAAGCGCTGGCATGCGACTTGGCACGTGTACCTTTGTAAGTATCTCAAGTTGGACCGAAAATGGGCAGTGGCTAACAAAGTAAAGTTCCCCTCTTCTTTGCCCTCCTCGCTCAGTTTGGTCAAGCCGGCGCATCTAGTAAGTTATCCTATTCAGGCATCCTGGCTTCGAAGTACTAACCGTTCAAGTGATCTTCTGGGTAAAGAGTTACAACGTCAAAGGGGAACCGCCTGTGTTTTCCGTCGCTGAGATCAACATCATCCCTCTTGGTGTAAGTTTCCTCTTTGCATGAAACATAATCTTGGCTAATATCACCTAGATAAATATCATTACCATTTTCGCGACTCTTATCAATTCCTGGATCTCGGACAGTTTACCAAGATCGGCTAGATGGCCCGGCATGCTATTTGCATGCATCATGGCTATTATTTTCCCTACCGCGCTGGCCGCAACGCCTGTTCACCCACCAAACAGAGGAACACGTTGGGCCATCTACTGTAAGTGATTTCAATAGATACATGATGAACCATAGCTGACTTGACCGTGACTAGATCTTACCTCTCTGGGGAGCACAGCAGCTGGCCTTAGCTGGACCTGGGTGAATGAGGTCAACAGAGACGACCCAGAGAAACGGGCGTACATCTCCGCTATGGTTTGTCCTCCTTCCCACTTATTTTGAGCCCCCACTGACGAGTGGTATAGATGAATGCCTTTGCATACATTTTCACAGCCTGGGTCCCCATTTTTACCTTCCCGACAAGCCAACAGCCGTACATCGTCACTGGTAACTACATCACAGCCGGTTTCGGTGCTGCAGCTGCCGTCACTGTTCTCGTGATGCGATATCTACACGATCGGGATGTTGAGGTAAAGGAACGGTTGGAAGATAATGGATCTGCCTAAAAGGTTGAAATTCCTGAAATGTGATAAGGCTTATCCATACTACGGGCCTGTTCCGCACTGCTATAGGAATAAAAGTAAATCTTGATGCGTGAGGAACAGAGGGGACACATAAGGCACAAAATGTGCGGTAAATCGAGGATCGATTTTCTTCTTCATATTTCTAGTATATTATCTATTAATAGAAGAGATTGAATCATTCTATTGGCCTAGTTCCAGAATAAAAACTCCCGGAGAGGTCCCCCCTTGTCTGAAACCAGTTGGCATAACTGGTATTACAGTATAGGGCAGATAAAGGTGGTCGATTGATTAAGCTCTGGTGATGCGGGGACTTGCTCTTTGAACTCCCAGTAACGTTTCATAGCATAGTTGCATTCACGTCTATGCATCAACTAAGACTCGGATTCTGGCCACTCATAGTTATCATCTTCAACCCACCCAAGATGGATGGAGGGCTGATTTCACCTTATTACCTACCAAGAAGAGTAATCTGACCCCCAGGATCAGTATGAATTTCTAGATGCGTAAAGAAATGTGCCTACAGCTGAAAGGTGCCCTTCATACACAGCTACCTGCCCGTTTAGTGGGTTGCAAAGTAAACTGATACCGCTTGCCTCAGTGTCGATTCGACGGATTGATCTGGGGGGCAAAATCTATAAAGTGACAGAGTATGGAAGGATGATAGCCTCCTGAGCGCTATCCATATCTAATTCCAAGATGTATCTGCTTTCACTCATTCTTGCAACCAACCTGTTTGGCTGTGTGGGTGCAATTGATCTGGAAGCCCTTCGCATCAAAACCTCTACAGAGTACATCAATAACGCCAAGACCAAATCCTCTGTGAATCTTCAAAGACTGTAAAAGATCAACTACTTGGAAACGGCCTCTGAATTGGTCAAGACTGTTGCTCCCGGTGCTACATTCAAAATCGTCCCGGGCCATTATACCGGTAGTAACGGAATCAGCCATGTACACTTCAAGCAAACATTTCATGACGTTGAGATTGACAACGCACTATTCAATGTAAACATTGACAAAAACGGTCAGGTTTTCTCGTTCGGAAACTCATTTTTCAATGGCAGCTTTCCGGAATCAAGCCCAGAAGCCATAAAAGCTCTTAGCCTCCCTCCCATGGAAGCTCTCGAGGTCATTCAAAGAACCCTGGATCTACCTGTTGACATTACTTCAAACACAAAGGTAGAGCCAACTGATGAATCTCGTCAGTCTTATATTTTTCGCAACGTGATAGGTCTGAGAAGAGATCCAACGACTAGGCTGGTATATATTGCCAAACCGAACGGTCAACTCGCCCTGACATGGAAAGTCGGCACGGATGCAGAAGACATGTCGTACTCGTCATATGTGGATGCCGAAAACAAACCAGCAACAGTCATAGCAGTTCTCGACCATGTCGATCGCTGGATCTATGAAGTCTAGTAATATTCCTGTGGTGATGAGGCTTCAAATTTACCCATGCTTACTTGAGGTTTTAGTCCATTTGGTGTTGGCAGTCCCGCCGACGGAGTTAGAACAGAGATCGAGGATCCGCAAGACTCTAAAGCCTCTACTTTTGGTTGGCATAACCCTCTCAATGCTACCACCAACACCTATGATACTACTGGAAACAATGCCGTGGTGGGGGCGCATCCTACCTTGCTTGGAGGCCAGCATCCAGCCACAAGTCCTAACGAGTCTTTTATCTTCCCGTATGTGCCGAATACAGGGACACTTTGGGACTTTCACGAAGCGGCTGTGAACGCAGGCCTTTTACACCACCAACATGCTTCACGACATCTATTATATGTTAGGCTTCACGCCAGAGGCAGGCAACTTCCAAATGAATAACAATGATGAAGGGGGTCTGGGAAATGACGCAGTCACAGTCAATGTGCAGAAGAATGGCGCCTTTAATAATGGTGTGTTCTTCCAGGAAGTCGATGGAAGGTCTCCAGAAATGAGGATATACCCATTCGACAAAACCGATCCTATGAGAGACAGCTCCTTTGACGCGGGAATTCTGATACATGAGTACACTCACGGAAACAAGTATTTGTCATGTCCCAGAGGTATTTTACATCATGCTGATATGTTTCGATAGTGTCCGATCGAATGACGGGGCCACCTGATAATAGAGATTGTCTCAGCGCTTTCGAGCCTGACGGAATGGCTGAAGGATGGAGCGACTTTTATGCCGCGGC
The DNA here is from genome assembly GCA_026958235.1 of Clonostachys rosea. Classification (NCBI taxonomy): domain Eukaryota; kingdom Fungi; phylum Ascomycota; class Sordariomycetes; order Hypocreales; family Bionectriaceae; genus Clonostachys; species Clonostachys rosea. The sequence continues at coordinate 2,308,878 of CP110207.1, forward strand.
TTTGACTGTCAAGCCCGAGGCAGACCGGAGCTCGACTTACGCCGTGTCTGCTTGGGGTTTGAATAATTCAACAGGCTTCCGGTTAAGGCTTTATTCTACGGACATGACGATCAACGAGTACACCTACTCTTCAGTCAATGATTTCAACAGAGTCCACCAAGTAGGGACCGTCTGGTGTACGATGCTTTATGAAATGCTGTGGAATCTCATCGACAAGCACGGCAAGAACGACAATCCCCGTCCCGACATGGTTGATGGTGTGCCCACTGACGGGAAGTTTCTCTCTGTTAAACTCACCACCGACGGTTTTGCCCTGTAAGTAGGAGCATTCGAGGATCTTATTTTGCCACTGCCGAGGCTACTCACGATTGGAACTAATCTCAACATTTCCAGCCAACCGTGTAATCCGTCGTTTGTACAAGCTCGTGATGCCATCATCGACGCTGATGTAGCTTTGACGGGCGGTGAGAATGCCTGCGAGATTTGGAGGGCATTTGCTAAGCGTGGTTTGGGAGCCAGTGCAGTGGCAGGCGAGCCTCGGGTGGATTCATTTGATCTTCCAAAAGGTTTATGCTAGATTATTCTTCGTAGTTGGATACCTTACGAGCTGATTCCATACCATGATGTGTAATCCGTTGAATATGAGGAAACCTCACCTTTGTGAGCTCTGCGTGGATTAATCCCTGTCTGCCACCCACATAGACCCCTGTCAGCTGATGACACTATCTGTTGTGCTTTGACAGCCTTGTGTTGCCTGCTTGACTTTGATCTCAACATCTACACATTCTGAAGTAGCCCACCAGTCGACGCCCTTATGTGCATATACCAGTATCCCACAAAGCTACTGGATCCATTCTATACTCACACTCGAAACTCCCCCTCATTACCCGGGGCGGCGCTCAAGCCGAGTAGCAAAGTTTATCAAATCTCGGTACCCCTCACCAGATGAAGGCCAGTCGAATAAGGAGCCTACAGCGCCAGACAGACCTGCCGCTGGCGGATAACATCAGTGAATTGCATCATGGCATTGTTACCGCCGGATCCATATAGGATTCTCGGCGTTGCCTCCGATGCATCGATGTCCGACATCAAGCCCGCCTGGCGCAAGCTCGTCCTCAAATGCCACCCAGACAAGTTCCTGGATCCCGAGGTCAAGGAAGTTCAGATGGAAGAGTTTCAGCGTGTTCAAAAAGCATTTGAGCTCTTGTCTAATGATTCAGCGAGAGCAGACTATGACAGAATGGTGGCATTCCGGGAACATCGAACGAAGGCTGCGCCATCTTCTAATTCTAAGACTCCCCCATGGGAGGTAAAGTCCGGCGATAGGTCCGACTCTCGTAAAGACATTAAATACACCTACCAGGAAGACTCTATATATGCCAACCAGGAAGACTTGATGTACACCCGCCAGGAAGAGTTTTGGGAGGTTCCTCAAAGAAGAGAAAGGAGCACGCAGAAGCAATTTCGTGCGAGATCTCGGGTTCGCCCTCCATCACAAAACATATCGTTAAGTGACGAGAGACAAGAATTCGTTGCGTATGCTCTACAGTTATTCGACGAAGTACATAATTCAGTAACGCTGTATCAGCGTATTCCCCCTGATTAGTTACTGACATTGGATAGGCCAAGAAACAAAATTTGACTACTTCTGACAACAACACAACGGCATTCAAGTCTGATGGTCCTTTATCACACTCATCCATCGAGGAGCAGATCAAACAGCGGAACAAGGCATTTGAGAAATCCAAAGCCGATCTCCCCCGAAACCCAGCGCCTGCTCAGCCTCCAGGTCCAAGCAAAAAGGCCACACATGCTACCACAGATCAGCGAACCAAAAAACTTCAGGCCGTACCGGTGGAGCAGCTCAATCTTGAAGTTATGAACCCGGGTATTCCTGATGGTCGCGTCGACATTGTCGCCGTCCATGGTCTTGGCGCGATACCAGATATTACTTGGAAAGAGAAGACGTCGAGCATCAATTGGCTCTCGCACAAAGACATGCTGCCCCAGGCAGTTCCCGAAGCGAGGATTCTGAGGTTTGGGTATGATTCGCTTTGGATGGGAGAGACTCCTATTCGAACATCTCTGTCTACCATTGCATACAAATTACTTCTCAGCCTGAATATGATGCGCGTGGTATGTAAATTGGGCCACGTTGCCGGGCTTGGCTAATAAGGCCATAGGAAGACTTGGAAAGACCACTCATATTCATCGGGCATTGCTTTGGTGGTTTGGTGATTGAGCGTGTATGCCGGGAACATCTCAAGCGGAAAACCCTCACTGACAAATATCCAGGCCCTAAATCTTGCCAAAATGCGCCAGGAGAAGTATCCAGGGTTATTCGACTCATCAGTCGGCGTTATCTTTCTTGGAACCCCCCATCGTGGGTCGCGGTCGTTCACACGCGAGAGTGCTCTCCTGGCAGCCATCGCAGCCTCTTCCGACTTGTCAAAGCATCTCGAAACCAGCGTGTTGGATGCAATGACGTCTGACACTGGTAGTCTCCTCGACGTATCGGATGACTTCATCACCCTATGCACGGACGGCGGACCCGAGATTTCGTGCTTCTTTGAGCAGCGTTCATCGAAACTTGGAAAGGTCGTGGGAAGAACTGATATTACTGAGTTCATAGTAGATGCAGCAAGCGCGACCTTTGACGGCCATCCGAAGCACGGTCTTGAGGTAGACCACTTTAGCCTCAACAAATTCAACGGCCCTACCAACTCGCATTACTTGCAAGTTCGCGCAGAAATTGTACGGTTTTATAAGTTAGCCTTAAAAAAGGCTGACCTCTTGTCCAAAGTCAATGATGTGGACTCTACAGCAACTTATATTAGCACATCTCCACAAGTACCGTCAGATCAGAAGGCCAATTCAAAAAGGCGGCCTAAGAGTCGAAGAATATCACAAAAGCCGAAATCGGAGCTATCAAGACCATACCAAAGCTCTCAGAAGGTTGTTAGTGTGGCGCCATCTCAAGTGTCCCTAGAGGAGGAAGAGTTAAGAAGAGAGGCGGTTAAGGAGCTTCGCGAGGAAGAGTCTCGTAAAAAGGCTATAATTCAGGAAGAGGATTACCAAAAACGTCTGACTAAAGAGAAACGAGCTATAGAGCTGGCTTTTCTCGAGCGGCTCAAAAAGAACATGTCAAAATACGGCATCGACAACCCTGGCGCTATTTTAGAAAAGAATCCCCTGCCTAAAGATGAGGAGCTGAAAGGGCAGGAAATCAAGGAGAAGAACGCCTGGTACCTGAATTATTTAAAGGGTGCTTTGGCTGACACGGGCGTAGATGGCGGTCAGATTGACGAGATTCTCAACGACACCGGGGAGACCATGGTGATTGATGGCGTGGAGACAACAGTCACTAGGATGTCAAAGAAGTGGGTTTCCAAAAGAACTCTGAACGCGTATGAGATTCCATGGCAGTACGATGAGGTATATTGCTTTGTCTTCCCTTAGAGTCAAAGGGAGACGTTGCTAACATCGGCAAGAATGATTCATCGGCTATCATCGTAAAGCGATGGGTTCCTGACTACGAACAAGCATTCCTTTGGGACCACTCCATGGCGCTCCGTGGAGATCGCGGCCGGAAGCAGCATCGCTACCAAGACCCCCCGAAAACCCATGAGCCATCAAGAAAATTTCTCCAGCAGATGTACGATATCTTCAAGTCGGGGCAGAAAAAGATGCCATCGCAAGATAAACCAAGAAGGCGAACGGGAAGTTTCGATCTTAAAACTTTCGAGTCTAGGGAGGTCAGAAATAGTTCAGCTCGGGGAAAGGCGCGGGAGAGGGAACGGGGATACTACAACGCCTCGCCGAAAGCCGTGCGAAATTCCTCGACACCATCGACGCCAGCCACGGATCGCGGGTTCCGACGAAGTCAAAGCTATGAATCTGTACACTCGGCACCTGATTCGGAAGAAGTGGCGAGACGGAGACAGCACTCGCGAACGCTGAGTGGTGACCGGTCTAATGGCTGGAGCGGGACGAAATATCAACGGGACTCTTCGGGAGAAAAAGGCTCCAGTGCAAGATATACCGAGACACCTCCATCAATGTATTTTGCAAGCTACTATGACTAGTATTGGGTATCTAGCCAATCTAATTAGCTCTTGAACTTATCACAACTAAGTGATAGGGTTCAAAACCTGTTCAAGACTATAGTTCTCAATGTCCTAAAATTAGTACTTGGCCGGGTATGATTACTTGGAATTACACGCCCCATGATATGGATAGCAGATATCCATCGAATGTTGAGAAAAGCAGCAAGTATCAATCAATACCGGCAAATGGCAATAGAATAACCTTCTGTTGTTCGATTCTATATACGACCATAACTGTTTTTGACAGCTGTGAATTTATTTGAAAGTTTTACCGGCGAGCTATTTTGGCCCTGAGGTCATGGTGCTGGGTAAACCACCAATTGTTAAACTTGAGAGTTTGTCCAACTTCAGCCAACTCTAAATCGTACCTTAACAGAAGGGTAGGAATGAGTTTTGTCACCTCCATTAGACTGATATGTTTCCCGGTACATGTATGAGTTCCGTGGCCAAACGAAAAGAATGAGCGGTTCATCTGCCTGAGATGCTCCTCGTCTCTCACCCCCTCCCCAAGAATCCATCTCTCGGGCTTGAAGGAGTCTGGGTCTGGGAAGACCTCCGGATCACGATGTAATACCCAAGGAGACATTCCGACCTCGGCGCCGGCACCTATTTTGAAGCCGCCAACAGTCGCCCCTGCAGGAGGAACGATGCGTCCTAGGACTTGGCCCACTGATGGATGCATACGCATTGCCTCTTGCACAACCGCTTTCAGATAAGGAAGAGCATTGGCCTCCTGGAAACCAACAGGTAGAGATAGCTGGCTGCGAATCTCATCTGCGAGACGATCGTATGCAGCTCGGTTCACAAGCAAATGATAAATGACGGAGCCCATGGCAATTGCAGTCGTATCGGAACCCGCGGAGATGTTTCCAAATGCGTGTGTCAAGATCTCGCGGTCGGTGATCAATTTCGGATTTGTGCTTTGGTTCAGAGCGAGACGGCTCAGGAATGTCATGGCATCGCCTTCCGCTGGAGGAGATTCTCGAAATTTACCCAATTCATGGCCAGAAATTTCCAGCATGGCATCGTTGGAAGAATCACCGCCAGAAACGATTCTAGCTATATAGGGATTGCCCAGGAGAATAGGGTGAAGCCAGGCTACATGGCCAAACTGTAGTAAAAATCACCGTGTTAGTCATTGAAAATGTGTTGGACTGAGGATTTGCCGCCTTTAATAAGAAGATGGGCTTTATACTTACAATCGACATATAAGCGGTAAAAAGGGACATTGATTTCAGAAATTTCATCTCGTCGCCCTTTTCCAGATAGTTGAAGTCGCTTCCGAACGTCAGACTGCAGACGGCATCCATAGCAAAGCGTTTTAGCATATCCCCCATGTCGAATGCCGTCCCGCTCGCTGCATGGCGATCAAAGATCGAAAGGAGCTTTTCAATTACGGGATCGATCCACGGCTCGAACTGCATCAGGCCGTTTACACTGTAGGCATTGGCCGCATTGCGCTTCATCCGAGAATGCAGGGCTTTATTTTGGCGGAGCACAAAAGTGTCCGGGACCAGGCCCTCATTATCATAGACGGCAGATAGGTCGTAGAAGGGTGACTTGATGAATTGCGTATTGATGCCGTAGATCTGGTTGATCTCAGAGGTATCAGACACCAGAACAAGATTCGGAGCGACCCTCACAACCTTGCCGTATCGAGTGTGTAGGTCAAGATCCTCAAGATGATGCTTCCCTTTGTAGACAGACCACATTCGTGGCAAGGTCGAGAAGCTGTTGAGCCATGGCCCCGGAATCCGATGCAGGCCTTTTTGAAAGCGATTTGAGACAAGATAGGCGACACCAAGAAATGGAAACATCCACTTCCAGTAGACGTAGATGAAATTTAGCAATTCTTGAGATACAGACATATCGACGGATACTTCGGTTGGTGTGGAAAGAGAACAACAGTTCCGTCGATGTTGGTCCCGGCGGGGTGCATATTTGTAACATCATCGCCACGGTTGGATCGATCGAGGGGTCCAACTGTCACTAGCCCCAGATTCCCCGCAATGCAATCAACGACTCGCGATAAACTGCGCAAGTCATATATTGATCCGGCTGCCAGATGGTAGCGCGTGCCGCAGTCCGCGGGCGCCGTTCTAGATAAGCGACGCTAAGGCGAGGGGTTCCCTTCTCTTCCCCTCTTCCAGTGAATATCTGGCAACGATGCGGAAAATTCCGTATCTACGATAATTCTCTAGCTCAGACTTGGCCTTTCATCTTTGATGTCGTCTCGGTCTGGAGTTGACGAGGGCTATTTCCAAGTTACAGAAAGGACATAATCACATGCCGCATGTTGACAACGCTACTTTCTGCATAACATTATAATACGAGATATCTCGTTGGTCTCGACGCCTCAATTTCCTTCATGTGTATTATTTATACTGAGAGGACACGATTAAGCGATAAGTAACAACATTCAGAGGAGGTTTTCAGCTAGGCTTATCATATTCAACCCCCTTATCAAATATTCCCTTTACTAGAGGCGCATAATAAACAAAACTTTATGATTTCTATTTAGTCTAGATCACAATTTTTCAGTCATAGTAGAGAGTAGTCAAATGATTCTAGCTAGAATGCCGAAACCGGTTTCCTTCAATCAATGACCTTCGACACTTGACATTGTACCCACGTAATGAGACTTCCCGTACAGGAACCAATTAATCGTAGCCACAGAAGTACCACCAATAATCACGACCGAAGCGTAGTTCATGTTGTCCTTTGATACCGGATAGTAGGTGGGAAAGCAGAGGAAAATCGTAAGGTAGATGCACCAAGCCAGGGCGACGGCGGCTACAGGGCGATGGAATCGACCCAAAGAATACGCGCCTCGGGGGATAGCACAGTGTTCAAAGCCCCAAACGACATTGATGAAAAGAGGGAACGCGTATGACATAACAAGCGCAACCGTACAGGCTGATGAGATACCGTAGTAAGCAGTCGCGTTACCGATGTAGATCAAACTAATGGCACAGTTGATGGCCCAAGTTAGGAGAATGGCGTTTGTAGGCACCTTGGTTCGCTCTCCCACTTTGGCAAAAACATTGGGGAGGCCACCATCTCTTGCAAAGGCCCAGACGACACGTGATGTCGATGATATCACAGCTTGGCCGGTACCACAAAATGACATGAGTGGCAGGAAGAGCGTAAGGCCTATCGTTGCGGCTTGATTTCCTCCCGACACATTGTAAAATAACTGAGCCATTGGGCTGATCAGTCCAACGGGGCCGCTCAACACTCCTTGGATGTCAGTGATGCAGAAGGCAAAGGCAATGATCCACGGAAATGTAAGAACCGCGCTGCCAAAAACACTAACCAAGACTAGAAGATGCCACGCAATTAGATAACTTGGCAAATAGTCTGAAATAGAAGTAAAACTGACTTGTTCTTGGAAGATCTTTGGACGCATCCTTCATCTCCTCTGCCATGTGGAGGGCACTGTCCCAGTTCACGAACCCAATAGCCGAAGTCAAAAGACCGATTGACCAACTGATCTAATACATTGTGAGCATTGGATGTTATGTTTACGGCAGGTGTGACGGGAATAGTTTCTTACTCCAGGGCTCTCCCAACCGCTGAGATTTGTGAAGTCTGTAAACACGTACGTCGCCGTGTTCTTCTCTTTGACGTTTACTAACAAGTAAATCGGCGTTGCGAGATATCCAAAGATGTGGGCAAACATTGCCAAGAAGATCATATAATGTAAATATTTCAGCTGGAAAATGGCTGTTATCGAATAGTAGGTTGTGAACCCCATAAATATCTTTGATACCTGCGTCAGCGAGCGTCCTCATAGGAAGTTGAGTTTGCTGGGCCAAAGCCACCAATCATACATACCAAACTTGTATGCCATCGTTCATACACGTAATCTTCTTTGAAAAGAATGATCCAGGACTGAATTTGCATCACACCAGCAAAAGTACCAGCGGTGGCACAGAGAACCCAGCCGATCATGGTCATCCAGCCGGCGTACCAAGAGAAGATCCTTCGATATTTCATAGGAGACATCTCGGCGACGTAGTGGTACTGGCCCCCTGCTGTCGGTATCATGCTGGCATATTCTCCGTGGCAAGAGACGACCAACATTGCCCCAGCAGCGGCAGCAACGAAGCCCCAGACGAAGCTGGAGCATCCACCTGAAGTAAGAGCTTGGGCGACAACCGAGGAGACCGCTTCCCACGTCACACTGGTACAAAAGGACATGAAGAGAAGCGACCAAACATTGAAACTCCGCTTCATCTCAGAGGGTGTGATCCCCATGTTCTCGAGCACCTCGGCATCTCTATCATCGGAGTTGACCGCCTTCCCCAAACCGGTCTCCTTGGAAATACTTGCTCTCCCCGCCATCTTGTCAGTCTTGCAGATTATGTCTCAGCGTGTTGAAATTGTCTGGTTATGATATTCGGCTTATGATGCGGCTTATGATGAAATTGAAAAGGAAAGAGGAGATGGAATATGTTGAAAAGGCTTTAGATGTGGTAGGTGAATGGCTTTAAGGAAGGTAATACTGAGCAGAAAGTTCATTTAATTCTCAGCTACGGCAACGATGACAGACCAGACATGGGAAGGGGTAATAAACCAGGTGGGACGGATCATTATCAAAGGCCGCCAACTCTGGGTTAGTCGAGACTAGCCACCTTCCCCGCATTCCGATAAGATCACATCTCATTGCCGTCCGCCGCGGAACTGGAGTACCAAGACCGAGAGAATACGATCTTGAAATGGATTACCTACCTGCTGTCGTTCGTCAAGCCGCAGATCTAGTCAAGCGTAAAAAGCTGGTGGCACACAATTAGGAATGGCTTTTTCATTCAGGCTACCTGTAGTTTTCCCAGCTCTCAGTAGAACATAGATGCGATATTAGATGAGGGAAATGCTTCGTAGAAACATGCAAATAACCCAATATACCAATGAGGTTAACAGACCTGAGTAAATTTGAGAAGCCGGTGCTGAAGACGTTATTCGGAATCGATTCCTATCCCATTGATGATATCGTCGGTTTATGTCATGAGATTTCCGAGCTTTGGAAGGATTAATACCTCATTGGCTGCCTTGTTCCAATATGGCCGGCTGTCCGCGGTCCCCGAGCGCAGTTACAACATGGGTTAGAGCTTTAGAGCTACGGCTGTGCTAAACGTTAGCACTGTAATTTGAATATTGATAAGAGACTTAAATCGCCAAGGCAAGTGGCCCTTGCGATTGAAGATCAGGTCCTTCCTCAACTCAGACTTCAGCAACTACACCCAACCGCCTGAAACCTATTTGTGTCAAAAATCAATTCATTGCACCTAGGTCTCTTATCGGATATCTACCATGGCTTCCAGCTCCCCGCTCCGGGTAGTTATTGTCGGTGCTGGCTTTTGCGGCCTCACTGCAGCCATCGAATGCAAACTAAGAGGCCTGCATCCTATCCTGGTCGAAGCGTATCCCGGCGCGAGCTCGCACGGTGATCTTCTTGACTTTGTCCGCAATGCCGGTCGTGTTTTTGAGTCCTGGGACAATGGAGCCGTCGGTCGCAAATTGGCAGCAGCAGGTGTCAACAAGGCCAAGTTTTTGGAGTTCTTCAATTCCACAAACCAGCCTCTCCGGCGGGATGTGTGGCCACAAGGGACCGACTTTCAGTACGTGTACGCTGGGCACCGTGGAGAACTCCACGAGATAGTCTATGACTATGCGCGGGAGATTGGTGTCCAGATGGAATTCAGCAAACGCGTTATTCAGTATCTTGATACTGAGCAAGAGCGCGGAGTAGTCGTCGAAGGAGGCGAGAAGATTCTTGGAGATGTTGTACTGGCCTGCGATGGGCCGAAATCCATGGCTCGCGAGCAGCTGCTAAGCCTGAAAGAGTCAAAAGTCAACAGCGGTTATGCCATCTTCAGAGCCTTTTTCAATATCACGGACGAAATGCTCAAGGATCCCTTGGTTGCCGAGATGGTAAACGAAGGTGAGGATACTGTACGCTGCTGGGTTGGCCGTGATATGCATGGTTTCATCTACACCTGGAAGGGTGGAAAGTGAGTTGCCCAAACACAATGTTTATTTGGCTTAAAATTCTGACATGCATTTAAGGGACTGTGCCTGGGTTCTGACACACTTGGATGAATCGGATATTGCGGAGTCCTGGTCTGAGAAAGCCAAGAAGTCAGACGTCCTGCATTATCTCGACAAGGCAGGGTTCCCCGACGTTTGGCGAAGCATCACCAAGGTCACGCCAGAAGACCGCCTGATCGACTACAAGCTGGTTTGGAGAGACCCCGTCACAACCTGGCTCTCGCCGTCCAAAAGATGTGCCGTGATGGGTGACGCTGTTCACTGCCATTTGCCAACCTCTGCTCAGGGTGCCTGCCAGGCGGTCGAAGACGCCACAGCTGTTGCAATGTGCCTACAGAAATGTCGAGGTGATGTGGAGCTCGGTCTGCAAGTTTTTGAACGTATACGGTTCAACAGGTCGCATGTCATTCACCAGGCCTCTATTTCGACTCGCAACATTTACCACAACAATGACTGGACCCCCGAGCTCATTGAGCAATACCCAGGCTCTCTCATTATCCCGCTTCTGCCGTGGGTTACTGACTACAACATTTTTCAGGAAGTGGATAAGCACTACGACCAGCTTGCCAAAGATGTGAAAAGTGGAAAGAAGGGTACAATTGAACAACTTGCGTTACCTGCCGGCGGAAGCTATGACTCTATGGACATGACTGAGGGAGCTTCCATACTTGCCACCGACTCGGTGTATACCCAGGGCGAGGGAGTTGTAGTTGCTTAAGTTAGTATAAGTCAATACACTCATATTAAAGTATGTTGGTCATTTCCGAATTAGATGGATATTCATCGTCGCATGCTAAACAGTTGATACTACTTTCCGTGGTTCACCATAATCCGCCGGGTCAGTTTGTGATGACCTATCGGACATCACAACAAGTTGGAACAAGGACCTAAAAATCGCGAAATCCTACGTGTCTGCTTTTCAAAAAGAAATCTTGATACAATAAGTATTTCGACTACTATTTAGGTCTTAAATTGACAGTTGTATTTAATTTGGAAGATATGCTTCCACGGTGATCTCCAAATGTACATCAGGATGAACCAAGGCGGCAACCTCAACACCGGTCCAAGCAGGCTTAGTATTCTTCAGTAACGATCTCGCGATTGAAACAACCGGTTCAACGATAGATTTCCCGTTGTACTTGAGCTCAAAAGTTTTAACCTGCGCATCATAAGCTGCTGTCCATCTGGTGCTAAAATCAAATCGTCAAGGGATAGACCGCTCTTACCGAATAGACATATTCAAACGCATCATCTCCGAGACCGGCTGACTTGAGAGCCGCTAAGACATGGTCGAACGCCAGCTTGACTTCTTCTTCGATATTTTCCGGCACCGACCCGTCATCTCGAATACCAAGCTGGCCGCCAACAATAATTCTTCGCGCGTTTGCTGGAATGATGACTGCGTGTGACAGCCCGAAACCTTCCGCGGCTTCTTCTCCTCCTGGCCAATTTCTAAATTGAAAGCCTTTCGACTCTAGAATTGATGGGTTTGCAGCCATGCTTTAAGTATGTTCTTGGGGCTACCACACTGGATATGGCAAAACTTCGACTGCCTTTAAACAATTTCGATTCTCACGCAGCAAGTCCTTAAAAAATGAAGCCCAAAATAAGACATATACCTGATATTTGTAGATGGCTACCGGAAAATAGAGCTTCGGGGTGCAGAGACCCAGAAATGTACTAGCAGCGAAGAAAACCGACCAATAGCATAATTATCCACCGCCTCAGACATACAACCAGCCATATCTCTTCCTGAACGGTCTGGAACAAGCCTCCCAATCTTGAGTACGCAGGCTTCGGCAAAAATAGGTGGGTTGTTGGGACATATGAGACACTGGGCTCCCTGCGTATATTCGACGATCCTCAGTTTGTTGGATGCGATGCACTACAAGCAGAATACACTACCTTCAGAGAAGTTCATGTGCGAGGAAAAGGCTCAGCCGCATTGGAAAAGACGACATATTTTCAATTACCGTAATGAAGAAGGTTGGCTTTTGTCGCTGAAGTTGTTAAATGAAATTGTGAAGAAAATGGGAAATTGAGTGATCTAGCTAAAGCATCAACAGCCACCACACTACCTCCCACCAAGACATATCATATGTGGCGTGCTTTCAAAGAAACGAAACATTCTAATGTGCAATTTTTCAGCGATCAATTTTTACAGGGATGTTCATTCGGGCTCATGAGGCCTCCGCAGCTCTCTATAATGAGCGACGGTTTTATGATTCGTAACCGGTAACTGTTTGTCCTTTGTCTCATTGCGTGTCTTAGCTTTGCAAACGCAGGGAGAAAGAGACAAACAGGGCCAGCGATAGGATATATGTTCCCCATTAGGCTATCTATACATTCCTGTTGAGACTATTTGATAATCTATTTCTTATAATCTACCTCACGTTGTATGAACCCAGAGAGCACACATCGTCATTGCCTCTTCAGAAATGGCTCGCCTTGCAATTATAGTTCTATCCGCGCTCGCGGCACTTGTCTCTACGCAAAGCGCCTCCGCTGGTTGTGGTAGAGCTCTCTCTAATGGACAACAACCAGGAGGAGTTTATGAAGCTTCTATCAACAACAGGCGTTATTTAGTCTCTATACCCCTACGATACTCTATCAACAAACCCGCACCTCTCATTGTGTCCTATCATGCTGGTTCTCGAGACGGACAAAGACAACTCAGATTAGATCAGTTTACCGACCCTAAGCATAACACGGACAAATTAGTCGTGTACCCGGAGGGTTCGACTAAGCCAAACTGTGCACAGCATGGCACTTGTTATAAGGTATAAGTTCCTAATCCACAATTCGAACAATGAAGACTGATGGTAGTTGCAGCACTACTGGGCTCTCGGCCTCAGAAACTTTACTGCCAACGATGTTGAATTCACCAAGTCTATTCTCAATGCAGTCCAAGACCTTTATTGCATTGACAAGAATCGGATATTCGCTGCTGGGAAATCTCAAGGAGCGGGCTTGGTCGGAAGATTGCTTGCATGCGAACCGATTCTATCACAAATTTTTGCTGCCTTCGCTCTAGTCTCCCCTCTCCTCTACACTAATGCTAAGCCTTGTGTGGAACCTTATACGTTCCCAATTCCTTGCTCTCCAGGAAGAACAGATGTTCCTATTCTTGAGTTTCATGGCGGCAGGGATGTGACGGCGAAGTATCGTGGTGATTACGCTAGAAGACCCGGAGAGTGTCTTCCCAGTGTTCCCTGGTGGATAGAGACATGGGTGAGATACAATGCGCTCGACGTGAAAGGCAATACCACGCAATTGGCAGCCGATACGCCCACCACAAATATTACCAAGTATGGTTTCGGTGACAAGGAAGGGTTGGTTACTCACGTCTTCGACTCAGAACTTGGACACCACTGGCCTTCGAAGTCGAAAAACAGCGACAACAAAGGAAGACCTGCAAATTTCGATGCCACTCCTATGATTTTAGACTTCTTCGATGCTCATCCACTAAATAAACTCCTTCGATGAGGCAGACGAATTCTGGTGGCCTTATTACATGTCGGGGTGGTCTGTCCTTAAATCAGAATATCATGGATGGCTCTGTAGCTGGAAAGAGCACATTTAAGTCCCGTGGTCAAGTTTCTCAACTTCATACGTTAAGCCAATCAATATAATTGTGAGAACATGTCCTCATTGCTTGCTTTCTGATTTCTTCCTTCGCATACTTTCTGTCACCCTCTAACATACTTTTTGCTTTTTACTCGGCTTCCTGGAATCTATCACCATTCTACTTCTTATTTACGATTCCTCTACTCTTGTTTGTTATCTTCTCAATACTTTCGCACTGCAAGTGAGCTACATTCAATTATTCGAAATTTCCATATCCTTCGTCTATCCGTCGAAATATCCGCCCGAGAAACACTACACTCGACATTATAAACTCAGTCAAATTGGCCGTAGGTACCTCCTTATGCTTTACAGCCGAGACTCCCCCACTTCACCATGTAAAGGTGAATATAACAAAGCTTGAAATCAATCTCATTGAGATGCTGCTTAAGGAAACCAAGCTGTTACCATCTGAAGAAGCTTCCGGGGCATTGTCTTGTGAATGAGATGACGTAGGTTGCGTAGTCTGCCCGGTTGTGCCTTGCGTTTCAGAAGCAGCACTGCCACCTGTCTCTGAAGCCGTCGTATCTTGCGTCTGCGAAGCGGTTCTGGAGAAGGATGTGGCGCTAGCACTTGCGGAATTGGCCTCAGACGTACTGCTGCTTCTACTAATATCGGTGCTGCTTCTGGCGGTACTGCCGGTGGTGCTCATGACAGTTGATGTAGACCCATCTTCCAATTCCAGCTTTTCAACAACCCAGTCCGCCGCGTTTGTCGAATAAATGTCGAAGTAATTAAGATGATTGCCCACAACGTCACCGCTAGCACATATTGGGTCCGAGGCAACACAATAGTCACGGAGCACGCCGGCGAACTTATTGAGGCCAACGAGTCTATCTCCAGACCGCGGGAATAGGCCATTACCACCAGAACCGCTTTCATAGTTGAAAGGCTGGTTTGCAGTATGAAGAGTATTTCCAAACAGGAGAGCAGCGCGGACTGCGAAACAATCAGCAATGTCGACTTCAGGTCGGCCCTTGTGCTCACTTACTCATGTTTCCGGGAGCCTTTTCAAAGTCCAAGCCGTCGTTGGGGGTTTGGACACAGCCTTGGAAATATACTCCTCCGCCGCCACCCAGGACATCGCCAACGACATGAGCGCCCTGAGAATATCCGCTGACGACTAATTTGGATTCGGGGCACCGCTCATTGTAGGCAGTTATCTGTGAGATTCCATTTGAAGCGCCTTCTGCTACTGACTCGCAATACGGGGCTTCAAAGGGATTGTAGTACGCGATATCTTCATAGTCGCAGCTTTCCAGCCCGTTGCAAATGGCGGCGACAAGCTTAGACTGGCGACCGGGGTAGGGTTCGTTGTTACCGCGTGCCAGGAAGATGTGGACATCTGTGCAGTTGGTATCCCCGCGCTGGGCGAGCGTGAGCTCTTGGGCAATTACAGGCGTAACAAGAAGTAACAACGGGACAAAGGGTGCCCTCATGATCGATGATGGCCGTGGTGTCGAACAATGACAGGCCGCGAAGACGCCATGGGAGCGGCAGAGGTACTTATTAACTTCTCTTTCGTTAGCTCCCAGCTAATCTTTGAGATAATCATTCCTTGAAACCGATCGTCTCCTATTTCCATATTAGGTAGGTAGGTTACATACGGGGCAGATAGGAAGCCAGGGCGGTTATTGGCTCGAAACCCCGCCTCCTGTTTCCGCTGTCCCAGCCTCGCTCCATTGTTGTATTGAATATTAAGTTTAAGTAAATATCTGCGTGTTTCAATGGAATGTCTTCAATCTGACTAAGCCTCATTTCATCAATTGCCTTGCTTGTTACTCTATAAATTGATTAGATAGACAGACATACATGGTTCTATTAACTAACTCGGCATATGAAACTCTCTACAAAGGTTCATGTTCCAGCCCATCGTTCAAAGTGATGCTTTCTAAGTCCCAAAGTAGTATTCGTGTTATATGGAAATCTAGCAAGACTTCTTGAGTCAAATTCTAAGCCCCGATGATCACTTTAATCATTCTCTGCAATTATGGATTCTTACATACAATCTTTTGGACAGCCAACACACTTTACTACTTTTTCCACCAAGATCAGCATGCATTGCCCTGATTGATTCACAGCGTCAGGTTTATAGAAAAGTTCTCCCACTTGGCATCAGATTCCGCCAGTTTTGCTGCCGCAGCCTTCGCAATCTGTGGAGTCTCGGGACACACGAGAAGACGAAGAGGAGGATCTTCAACCTTGCTCAGGAGAACGACGGCGTTTGCCACCTTTTCGGGGGGTGTCCAGTGAGGCTCATAGGTTTTTCGGAGATCCTCAAAAGCGCCGACGGTCTGCTTATAAGGTTCGCTCATAACACCATGCTCCATCGAAGAACCAGCCCAGTCGGTCTTCATGCCACCGGGCTCGAGAACCGTAGTCTTGATTCCAAAGGGGGCCACCTCGGCAGCCAAAACAGTGGTCAAGCCTCCAACGGCCCATTTAGCGCTCTGGTACCCTGACATGCCGGGAGTTCCCAGCCTGCCACCAACAGAGGATATTTGGATGATGTGGCCGCTTCCCTGCTGTCTCATAATGGGAAGCACTGCTTTGGTGACCCACACAGTTCCAAAGAAGTTGGTATCAACTTGACGTTTGAAGGATTCAACATCCATATCCTCGAGCGATGCGGTTTGCGCAAATCCAGCGTTGTTGACAACGATGTCAATACGTCCAAAGACCTTGTGGGCATCTTTGACCACACTGAAGACTTGGTCACTGTCCGTCACGTCCAGGGCAAAAGCGTGAACACGCTCGGATCCATATTTCTTCGTGAAATGTTCGAGTGAGGCAGGATCCCGCGCTGTTGCAATGACCTTGTCTCCGGCTGCCAATGCAGCTTCAACAATCTCGCGGCCAAGCCCTCGAGAGGCAGCTGTGACAAACCAGACTCTAGACATAATGAAATAAGTCGTTTGAATATTTATAATAGAGGTTCAGTGAAGAAGGTGTAATAAAATAATTCAGTAAATGGGTTGAACCGGATGAGACGAGAGACAAGATCGTATCATCTCTGCAACATGAATAGTCTTTATACTTTTCTTTCTGTTCTTCTTGAGTTAGCAAAAGCATATTCCGGCCCTTCCAAATCCTAGTTGAAGACAGATGAGCTTAAGTCCGGCCATGATGCATGACCAGAGCGGCCGCTTACATCCGGGCTCCACTGGCAAGTCCGTGGGCTTTAATTGGACCCTGAACCGATAAACCCGTGATCTTCTCTGCATCAACTCAACTCAGAGTTGACTTAAAACTCTGTCAGATGTACTAGATCTTCATTATGACTTATCCTGATTTAGCATTTTATTGCAGCAAGAGGCACGCGTACGCTGAGTCTCACACAGACTACTGTTCTTCTTACGTTTCCACTAATTAGCCGAGAAATCGAGTCATACATCTGCATTCTCATCCCTAATGTAATACTCAGTGATGGAGACATTTCAATATGGTGGCAGCTCAAGACATGTTGTGTGCTGAGATTTTAGATCCTGCCCCTAACCTTCTCGAGATGTTGAACCCTTCCATGCTACCCTCGATTGTCGCAACTCAATTAGCCTACGCTCAGCAAACCCCGGCGTAGATAATCGCAGCAATGTTCTTCTAAATTCATCCACAAAGTTCACGTTCCATTGCCTCTGTTCAACTTGATAGCTATTCCCGGAACATAACACTTCCGCCATCCCAAGCCGCAAAATCCTCGACATTCACTCTTCCAGCTTCGACGAAACCATGGCGAGTGTAAAAGTCCTCTACTCCCGCTAGCCCAATGATCCAGGTCGCCACGCCTGCGCGATCAGCCTCACTGAGACCATTTAGCAGAAGCATTTTTCCAAGTCCTTTGCCTTGATACTTCGGGTCAACACATATAGCGGAGAGGAACCAAGCGCTGCGCCTTCGGGGAGTGTTGCGAAGCCCATCTGTTATTGGATCAAAAATGCGGTTGGTTGCGGCCAAGGGACCGAAATCGAGACCCGCGACTGGGAAAAACAAGTTCAAATACTTGATGAGCGTGCTCATTGTATAGCATGCCCAGGCGGCTTTCGCTCAGTCATATTAGCTCCAGCTTTCAAATCGCCGCAAGTGTAATTTCAGGCTCATTCGATTGGTTGTAATAAATGCAAACATCTGCAGAGGGTTCGGATTACATACTTGGGGAGATCCAGCGCTCATAAAAAGACATTGATTCAACCGGCCGAACCCACCAAGTGAAGCCTACCAGCTTCTCGCTTGCCTGTGTCTGCCTTGGGCCAGAACCATCATTTTCGTCGGTGGCAGCCAGAACCTTGAGTGAATAGCCAAGCGACCAGTACCGCTTCCAAAACAATCGAGTTACCCACTTCGTGAAGGGTTCAGGCTCAGCTTGGTGGCCGGGGAAAAGAATCTCAAAAAGAGACGATCTGCCAATTGTCTGTTCATAGATAGAACCCGTGGCTTTCAGGTCCGAGAATCCACCCTGGCGGATGTAGTATTTAGTTGCCATCTTGCAATTGGTAAATGCGGCCTATCATAAAGAGGCTCTAAACGTTGAGAAAGTAGCACAGTTGGAAGTAAGCTGGGAGGGGAAGGCGATATAAGGCCAGGGCGGGGTGGTATCATGAGTGGGCTGCATCAGCAGTCGTCATCCGCCCTTTTAGTGACGCATCTTCATTCTTCCTACCAACACATACTCTTTCAAATTAATGGAATAGGCTTCAACATCATCAACGATCCATCTTACGACGCCGCGTACAAAATGCTTTTGCATCAAGTTTCATCGAGTACTAATTCAACTATTTCGTTCAATTTCGATCAGCTCAAAACTTACTGTTCCTGGGAACAAGACGGGGATAAATAGAACTCAGTGATTCCGTCGGATCGACTATGTCCCAATATCCGAGATGAAACGGAGCTGATCAAGTTCAGGATAACTGTAATCAGAATTTGTCAGCGGTCGGGCTCACTCCCATCCCATAAGTCTGAGGTTTAACAGCTACTATTCTAAACAAAACTCCAGTGTTTGTTTCTAGCTTTGTAACTCATTTCAAATAGCTCTAAGGACTCGAGCGTCACTGTGAAACAGACTTTACCTTTGTACTTACTCATTTAAGATGAATGTCACTGTTAACTCTTTCTTCTCGTATCCATCAATCAACTGGGAAGATCTTGAAGTCCCGTGGCGAAATAAGAAATTGGGTCAAAGAACAACACCACAAACAAGGAGTGTAGTCAACACCACGAAGGCAAAGTTTGGTAAGCTCTTTTCCCATCATACTTATTCTGTAGAAAAGTATTTGTGGTCTCTGGGTGAGCTCATATATATGGAGTAAAACCATGAGAAGGGAATGCTTTCTTTCAATATGTTATATTCCCAGCTCGATTTCTGAAAACTCGATCGGCCCAATAATATTTCGAGAATGAGGTTTCTGCCTTTCTTCTATCCAGAAACCCCTTCGTTAATAGACGGATGACTTGCATCGTTCCAGAGCTTAGCCTTCGCGTCTTTGGCCTGCAGTGGATGATTGAAGAACCCCGCCATCAGGTGGATCAGTAGTTGAGGGGTAAGATTTAGGCCCAGCAATTGGCGTCTCGAATTCAATTTCTCATCATTCACAGCCATGTTCCGTACGTAGGCGGCAACAGATATGCCATTCATGTTTTGCTGACAGTCTGAGAAGATAGACCCTGCATTGTTTCAGTTGATAGAGCTGGGATGAGGGTCGTCACATGGAATGTGCTAGCTGCTGACATGAAACTCGATGCATTCTCTCCACACTCAACCAACCAATGAGCTAAATTTTACTCCAAAGTCAGATCCTCCCGCCTTCTCATCTTCTCTTCCTTTCCCCCGCGACTTTATGCTATCAGAGTTACCCAGCCATGGCAGCCTCAACCCCCATTCCCATCATCCTCTGCGGGAAAACAGAGCAGATTGGCCAAGGAGTCATTGAAGGGTTGAAACCCGAGTTCGAAGGTATGGGCTCTCAACCGCCGCGTCGGACAAACGGATGTGCCAGAGCATCATGTTGACCAAGACAAAACCAAGTGGTCCAATTCATCATGAACCCCGGAGCAGTCATCACGGAGGTTCCATTCATTCTCCGAGGAGAGGCTCCCGAATCGTCAAGCAGCAGCATCGGCACAGGAAATGTGGCAGCGGGTGTGCGTGCCGTCCTCCTCGGAGGGGCATTTGATGACGCCACCATCTTCTTGATACGCACCGAAATCGCCAGGTCCATCACCTCGCCCAAACTACCCTGGGTGAGACAGGACATGGAGAAGCCAACGCCGCCGCTGGGCCCGGAATATGGAAAGGCGATGGTGGCGAGGTGCAAGGAGGCTCTACTGAAGTTGCAAGCCGAGGGAAAATTAGACGGCACTGATGATGGGTTGTACTACTACTGAACGGTCCTCGCTTTATATACAGCATCAATACAGAATTCGGCAAACGGTAGCCTATTACACCACCAATTGATCTTTTCACTAAGCTGTACTAATAACACAATGTGTCCACGAATGCGCAAGGCAGTAGGTCTCTCCGGCTTACAGACACTGGAAGTAGTACTCATTCTGCTGAACACAATCCAAGCCTTCATCACATTCGGTCGTTCCCGAATGACCAATTCCGCCGCATTGTCCCCATTTCTTCGCTGCCATGCCGCCCTGGAATCCTCCCTGGGAAGGTGCCGGGACAACTGGTGTAGCCTGAGTGGGTGTCTCGACAGTTCCGCTCGAGTTCCTGGTTCTGGTTCGGGTCCTGGTCCTAACGGTAGAGGCGGGCGAGCCGCCGGGGGTGGTGGTGGGATAAGGAGCAGCAGTCGTGGCGGGCGCGGTCGCGGCGGGAGCAGTAGCTGCAGGCGTGGTCGCAACCGCGGAGCTGGCTGAAGAAGGAGAGCCGGTCGAGTCGGAGCTTCCGCTGGACCAGTTGTTCTTCTGAGCGAGTTCATACCACCAGTTGCGGAACATCCAGCCGTCAAAGTCGGTTATCTCCATAGCAGATCCAGCGAGCATGATGAAGTTGGTAACGCCAGTTGGGGTCCAGTCTAAAAAGTAGTCAGTAAGCTAGTGGAAAAGGCAGAAAATCTCCGGTTTCGTTGTTCCATACCATAAACTAGAATCTCAAGTTAGCCATAGGTTAATACCGAAGATGGGGAGAGAAACTTACAGTCGTCAAGACCAAATGTGTGGCCCTACAGATAGAGTCCGTCAGCAAATCGGGTCAATCAATACCATTTTTAGTCAAGAGCATCTTACCATCTCGTGCAGAAGAATGTGGATGCTTTCGGACTCAATGTTGTTCATGAAGTATTCACGGCCGACCTGCTGACCCCAGGTATAGCCGAAGCCTCCCTCGAGTCCGTCGGTGAGCCAAAGCGAGTGGTCGAATTGGCCTTCAGTGCACATCGGGACTCCGTCGGAATCCAAGTCAGTGTACACTGTGATGCCATCCGTGGATCCCTGAAGGAGGCTCTTGTCCTTGACGGCCCATCCGACAATCTTGACGTCGATGGCGGAGTAAGGGAATCCGTCGAATCCATACAGCCATTTGAACCATTTCTCGTATTGCTCGGCATACTTGGTTGCAGTCTGGGTTCTCTGCGCCTCGGTGACGCTTGCAGTCGAGTCCCAGCGCACGCAAATGCTGAGAGAACTGAGGAAGGTCAGCCACCCGCAAAATCATTCAGAATCTCGGATACTTACCCCTTGTTCTTCATGATCTGGTGCCATCCCCAGTTGGTCTCGGCGAATGGGCCGCCACTGTAGGTGGATTCATAATGACTCCAGACCTCGGTAAGAGGTGTCGAGAGCTCGGATGGCGGGCTCCATCCGGACTGGCGCTTGACGGGACGGTTCGAGAGCCGTTTGATGGTCCTAGAGTCCACCTTGGACTCGATATTCTTCCAGACTGATGCATCCAGGTCAGAGAGTGCAGACGAGCAGGTTAGGAACCCGCTCAGGAGAGCGGCAGAGAGAGCGAAGGCACGCATGATGTTGATGCGAATTTTAATGGGCAATGTACAATAGTTGTGCAATTGGTAAGTTTCTTGATAATAAAACGAAGGACCAGCCTTGAATGAATATGAGAACGAAGGACAAAACAAGGAATCTGATAGAGAACGATGGTCTTGGGAGTTACAAAAAGCGTCAATTCAGGCTGCGGAAGGCTTCTTATTTATTCACGAGCCATCATCTCAACATCTTGCCGGAACGTGCTCTCCGGATACAACGGATCCTTCCCTGGCTCAGGAACAGGGATATCGTCGACGCGAACCATAGGGCCATTACATGTGGTGACGCTTTCTGGGTTTAGAATTCACAAAATCTCCCAACTAATTTCTCCTCCATTAGTGAATACGAAAATTTCTGCTCTGAAAGGGTATTGACATGGGCTTTCGGCGTTTTGTTTCAGTTTTTGCGCCAGTCGTATATTCCAACTCATCTTGGAACGGAAGATCCACAACCGTAGTTTGGGCTGACAGAGAAAGACCCTTGTTCCACAGCGCGGTTGAACCTGAAACACGTAGTAGCTGGTGCCGATATATCTGATTGGTGCGTCAGTGGCCCAGTCAACATCAAACAATGACGGAATGTTCTGTTACATGCTGAGAACTGGCACCCTTGTTTGGGCCCTTCTCGTCGCGCCAATGATAAGCTTGTGTTCAAGCATGAAGGCCTTGATTAGTTTATTCGTACCGAACTATTGGGTACTTCACAATGTACAGGCGTAAATTGGTTCATTCGTACTCCGTATACTCATACCTTCTACAGATCAGATGGCATGATAGAATGTAACCTTTGTTAGGGTACAGGTAACTTAAGTGCATAGTTCTAGCAATTCAATAGCATCTGAACTGCGTGAGATGCCATTGTGAAAGAAGGGGCGACAGACCGAGCACACAGGAACACCACTCAATGATGACCACCTTAGAGATCAACAACGTAATGTAGTTAAGTTCCAAGTTTACGGCGACCGAATTCAGAGTTTGCCTGGTGAAAGAAGGCCACGGTTCCAGGCCGCCCAAGCCAGCGCTTTCTCGTGCCACTAACGGCTGTGTGCAAGTACTAATTTTAGTCTTCTCAAGCTTTGTGATAGGATGTAGAACAACTGCTCATTATTCGCAATAAATTGACTGGTGCAGGGTCTGCCTCTGGGGATAATGGCTGTGTGTGCGCCTACTACATGCGCTGCCGCAGTTGTCCTTTGGACAAAATACTTTGGTGACTGGCCTCGCAAGCCCTCGTTCGTGGAGGCGAACAAAGAACTTTCTTTGTTGTCGCATCCCTTGAGGTGCTCTGCACTTAGTGCTATTACAGCGAAGTGGACAGAATTATGCCATAAAAGAGGCCCTCCCAACCTCAGTCTTGCCTCAGAAGCTTTCCTATCCCGATATCTGACGTTCTGGCTCTGACTCATTAACCTGCACGCACAAGTTTCCAAGCACATCTCTCTACTGCCCAACCTTTGGCTTCAATCCCTCACAATGGCTCCCAAGGCACGAGACAATGCGTATATCGAGAAGAGGAAGGAGGGTCCTTCTCTTCAGAAAATCTTGAAGCAAGAGGACGAAAAGAAGAAGTTCTTGAAGGTACCACCCACTCCACTCAATTGCTGCCACCTATAGCTTAACTTTAGCATTACTGACTCTTCCCGCCATGTCTAGGATCTCGTAAAAAGGGTTGAGGAAGCTGAAGCGGAGGCGGCCCGTCTCAATCTGGATTTGAATGAGCAAAGAAATTTGCGCATTCGTTATCAGAAAGGCGTCGAGGCACTGGGCAAGCAGATTGCCGAGTACCAAGAGGGAGTCGTATGTCTAGAAACACCCCCCGCTCCAGCTTGAAGTACTAATCAGAGTCCATAGAGAAACAACTCTTACGTCGCGGTCCTCATTGACGGCGATGGTGCCATCTTCCATGAAGCGTTTCTAGAGACGCCTGCCCATGGAGCTCCTGACGCTTGCCGGCGGCTGAATGAGAACATCAAGGACCATCTCAAGTCGACAGGTGGGAAGGAGGACCTGCCCGTCTTCGCTCGCGTTTATGCCGATCTTGACAATCTGGCGAATGCGATCCACCAATCCGGCATTGTTGACAGTAAGGAGAAGGTCTCCAGATTCTTCGAGCACTTTACCAACAGCCGTGCTGAGTTTGAGTTTATCAATGTTGGTTTCGGCAAAGAGAACGCAGATTGCAAGATGAAAAGTAAGATGCCTTGGTCATCCGTCGCTTTCAAGTTACACTGCTAACCTATGGTCTTTTTAGAAATGCTGGATTATTATTGCACCGACCCTCGGTGCGAGAGAATCTACTTTGTCGGCTGCCATGACGGGGGCTATAGCCACGTTCTCAAGGAACATCTCAACAGCCAGAAGCGCATCTTCCTGGTCGAAACGACCCCAGCGCCCTACTTGTTCAAGTGGCTCGGTTTTGAAAAACTGAGTTTCGGTGATGTCTTCAGAAAGGAGCCTCTGCCAACCAGAGACAGCCCTTTCTTTCAGATTGCAGCGAGCCGCGTCGGTTCGAATCGAGCCAGCGACCGAGAGATCATGCCTAAAGAGGGCCCGGCTTGCCCTCCAAGCCCCTCGACGATGGTCGGGTCTCCAATTCTAAATGCGGCCGTGCCTGTGCCTGTGAAGAGGCTTCCCATCAGGCTCCCACCCAGTCGCGCATCATCGGCAAGCAACGATGGCTTTCCACCCGCCATCCGCCAGCCAGAAAAGTCCGCTAAATACAAATACATCAACTTCAACAAGCATGGAGCTCGAGTAGACCCCGAGGTGGTTAAATCCAGCAAGGAAGCCAAGAATTCATACAATGAGAAGTTCACCGCACTGGAATCCGCCGACAAAAAAAAAAAGGTCTTCTGCAACTCGTGGTACTTGAATGGCCAATGTGGCTGGGCAAAGGACTGCGAAAAGGTGCACGACGTGGAGCTTACCGAGGAGGAGCTCCTGGTCCATCGGGAGAAGGTCCGCGGCTCTCTCTGCAACAACGGGGTGAAGTGCAAGGATTTCGATTGTAAGCTCAGCCATCATTGCCCTGAGGGCCAGAATTGCCGCAGAAAGTACAGTTGCAAGTTCATCACGAAGAAGGATGGAAATTTGCATTACGACGAAGCGTCCCTGAAAACTGTGTAAGTTGGAGCCTGTTCAATATTGATATTGTTTCAATACTAATCTGATTTCAAGGTTTCGTCTGAAGGAGAGTCCACTGGTCCTGACATCAAAGTGAAACTTGGCTCTTAATTCTATATATACTGCCATTGCTCAGTTGGTAAAGTTGTACAATAAACGAGACAGAAGATTTATTCGAGCATTTGCGATGCACCAGTGGAAACTGGGCCGGTACCCTCGGCTTTGAATATTTCTGTACGGCATGGATGGGGAATATTGATTATTGATACCGGACTCAAGGGCGTTGGGGTGGTTATATTGGTTGATTAGCTCAAAGGCATTTATCTCAGGGAGTTAAATTGATGATTGATGTACTACTTCGAGGTGGATAGTTCCTTCTTCGTATTTCCCTTTCCCATGTAATAAGTGAGCCGCGGCTATCGCCACCTGCTCACAAGGATGGAACCGATCAACTATCATCACCAAGGGTCTCCTGCTTCAGCGGCAATGTCAATAGACACCAATCCAACAACGGTATCGATAGCGCCGGATGAGCCACAAGTCATCACATTCACCACACCTGAAGCTCTCATTCGGATCGCCAGTTAATCCAAAGGGATGCACTTTATGTTAAAGGCAAAAGTATAATTTCAGTAGCCTTTTATACCTAACATTCTTACCTCATTAGGTGCATCTGTCGATTTCCAACTTTGATACCCACAAGAGGAGCTCCAACGGAAAAATACCGATCCAAATGTTGCTACGGTTATACTTGCGACAAACTCTCTTATTCATCTCTTATTGTCGTATTATTGCCAATTAATGACGCAAGTCGTTGGATAATGTTCTTACCTGATGCTGTGAGACTCTAAACCACCATCTCATCTGTTGTCTTGAGGCAGTTATAGCTTGCGAGTATCTAGTTTCGCTAACAAGAGTTGGCCAAGGGCGTATATCGTCATCGCGCCCAGTTGGGCCTCCACCTGAATCACCTTCTGAAGCACCCCCGGCATGTTCTGCTCGTAGAGTTGCAGCACCGTAAGGATAAAGGAATGAAATAAGGGCTCTCCAAATAATCTCAAGTAGTGGCAGGATGCGCTCCATTGTGAAGACCATCGTCTTTACTTGGTACATACTTGGTGAGGAATTTATCGAGGTCCACGACCAAAACAACATCGTCTTTGGGGGTCTTGAGCGAACTAGGCCGTGGGACAAAGATGAGAAGCAACTGGTCGAAACTGCTGGAATGCGAGACAAACTTGGTCGTGTTGGAAGATTCCTCAAATGCCTGGGTGTATTTGCTTGGCTCTAGGCCCATCATCCGGAATAGTTGTGTGACGATCTTCCTTGTAACGGCGTCGATGGCCGCCTTGCTCATCGTAATGACTTCCAAAGGTTAATCGAATTTTGCCACTATGTCTATTGCTTATCTAGCTGGTCAGAAGCCAACAAACCTTGGATGAGTCTGTGTTAACCAGCCTTCCCAAATTATGTCAAGAAAAGAGGGCTGGACGGGGATGCCATGATTTCCCAGAAAAGTTTATCACGGCAAACCAAGTGGCCTATGGGCGGTTGCAATCTCGAGCCATTTTTCCCTTCCTCGTCCATCCATCCCAAGCAGTAATACTCAAAAAAGTTACCAACCAGTTTTTAACACTGCGCGCTCGCCTTTTACACATCATCACTATTATGGCGGCCGATACGGATTCTTCCTGCAACACAGAGTCCGTTGCTCTGCTGGACGCGCCTGACATGTCTAAGGCCATGTTCGCGGTGATGCACCATCTATCGAGCCAGATCGATGAATTCCATACAGATTTGGCCTTGAAATAAGGTGATCATATTAAATAGTCGTCTAGATTGAAAAATTACTTCTTTGTATCATCAAGGAGTGGAATTTTATTATACTCGTGTTATTTATTGCTTATTGCGTGGTTTTTGACATTGTGCCAGAATCTACGCTGGTGATGTTGATGCCCGGCCGTGCTAGCAAGCATCTCTGATTATATTGCCCAAGGGTAATGCCAATTACTTCGTGTCAAGCTCAGAGTGAATCAACGCACATGGCGCCGACGTTGCTCTCGTCAGTTTTCTAGGGTTGGGTGGGCTCGACCTCGAACGGTGTTTCAAATTCGTGATTTGGGGGAGGGCTTATATAACAAAATTAAAAATTCTCGCTGTAACATCAATATGGTGTGCTGGCGCAATGGTAAGCTTGTTCCTCAGAGAATGACCCGACTAGTCGTGGCACTAACACGATGAAAAGGTAGCGCGTAAGCCTCCTATTAAGTGAGCTTAAGGTTCTGGGTTCGAGTCCCAGGTACATCGAAAGCATTTTTTTGGCCTTCATCCCCCAAATTGGGGAATTGATCGTGATAATGTCGCAAGAAGGTAGCTTTTTTTTTTTAACATTATCGAAGCAGGGACGCCGTCTTTAAGGTTATAGCATGCTCAATAGACAATAGACCTACATTCCCAAATAGCCAACTTAGATGAGAACGCAACATGCAGGCAATCCTTCATAGTCACAGGATGCGGCTACTTATCAGGTGTGGTGACCCAGCATCTTTCGTATTATTATTCGAACACGACCCTCCTTTTGCTAGTATGTTACATAGGCAAGACAGAGATCTTGTACACTTCCATCTATATGTCGGTAATGTCGTTAGTCGCGCGGAAAAGCTGTAGCGACTTGTTCACTAGTGCGCAACAGTGCCCACGTACGAATTCACCCCCAGGGTTATTGCAAGCGTCTTCAACTCCTCAATAAGATTGATAGTATGGCTCAGCTGGTATCTATTCCTTCATCGGTACAATAATTGAATATTCTTTTATTCTAAGTTTATAGAAGAGATATGCAGGGGTTCCAGGATCAGGAAAAAATAAAGAAGAGAAGCATTACAGAGTTTGAATAATAAATCAAGGGAACTCGCATCGATAATTATCGCCACGCCCCATCACCACTTGGTGCTACCATGAGTAATACATCAGCAATGACTGCAACCTTTTTTGAGTTTGCGTTCAATAGGAAGTCTCTTCATTTTTTCCCCATGACTTTATACAGATTCCTTGTGTTTAATCATGGTTACAACAGTTTGCGGGGAAGTGGAGTGACATCCCGACCCGAACCGAAGATCAACATCGCCGAGCAGCCACCCAACCTCAAATAGAGTTCTCATTCCACGATAGCAGTGATATGGATCCCGAGGGGGAGAACTCTAGCACATGCAGATACCGATGGTGAAGGCTTCCCAGGACTGCATCTCTATATATTCACTTAACCCTGGGTCGCTTCCTCGAAGTCCAACACTATGACCGGTCACCGCACACAAAGTCCTCTAGTCTGAGTAATAACGCATATTTAGGCCAAGATGGATCATCAGGTAGCAGCATCTCTTTCCAGACAAAAGGACAGTGGCGAACAGGTCACCCGCGTCGAGCATCTCGAGGCCCAGCAGCAGCAACAACACCAATCAGGCAAACACGACCATGTAGAAGGCAATGCCCTCTTAGTGGACAAACACGGAGCTGTCCGCAAGATTCCCGTACCTTCGTCTGACCCGAATGACCCTCTCAATTTCCGACCTTGGGAGAAATATGGCGTCGTCGTTTGTTGTGTCTGGTTTTCAATTATGGGACTTTCCCTGGCGAGCGGACTTGGAGCAATTCTCAATGTCATGTTTGAGATGTATCTGCCACAGGGGTACAGTTCCGATCAAATCGTTCTGCTGATCAGCTTGCCGACTCTGTGTATCGGTTTAGGTGCGTACCAGATCAGGGTTGCAACTCTTCAAAACTAACTTGTTTGCAGGAAACTACATCATCCTCCCTTTGTCCCTCGCCTTCGGTCGCCGACCTGTGTTCCTAGCTTCCATGGTCATACTTCTCGCCTCGATCATCACAGCCGCTGTCCAGAACAGTTACGAAGGCCATCTCGCCGCCCGCGTCATCCAGGGCATTTCAACCGGCGCGTCGGAATCGCTGCTTCCTCTTATGCTGACGGAGATTACATTCCTTCACGAGCGTCCTATGATCTTTGGCCTTTACTGGATGACCCAGAATGTTTTGAGTTCCACGATAAACCTTGCCTCCTCGTACATCAACGTCAGTCTCGGTTGGCGCTGGTACTACTGGGTGTTCGTCATCACCGTGGCCGTCGGCCTGGTGATTGCTTATTTCTTCGCCTTTGAGACCCAATTTTCGCGTCCAGCGGCCAGCCTCGATGGCCAACTTGTCTTCACCGACGAGTTTGGCGTCACGCGCATCATCCCGGACTCCGAGGCCCAGGACTACTTGGAACGAGTTCAGAACGAAGGGCGAGACCTTCCAAAGATGAGCGTCAATGAAGACAACCCGGCAACGGCCATCGCTCGCAAGTCTTATATCCAGAAACTCAGCCTGCTTTCCCCAGTACAGCCTAGACCACTGCAGGTCATCCTTCTGAGCTGGCTTCACATGGCTCAAAGCCTGACCTCTCTGGGTATCCTGTACGCAGTTCTCACTTCCTCAATCACGCTTGGATGCGGCGTCGGCATGTCATTGACGTATAATGCCGTCCTCATGCAAAACTACCATTGGCAGGCCAAAGATATCGGGCTCATCAACATCGGAGGCATCATCGGCGCGTTTCTAGGCATGCTCTACTGCAGCCTCCTCGGAAACCGGTTTGTGCTTTGGTTTGCGCGGCGCAACAAGGGCGTCCACAAGCCCGAGGACCACCTCATCACCCTGATCCCTCCCGCCGTCATTGGAATCGCCATGCTCCTTCTCTACGGCTTTACGGCGGGTGGTGGCTTGACCTGGTGGGGGCCGTATCTGGGCTGGACCTTCTTCCAGTACTCCTTCACCGCGGTGCTAATCATCTCCACGACCTTTGGTTCTGAGGCCGCACCGAAGCATCCTGGTCCCGCCTTGGTGGTCGTTGTCGGCACCAAGAATGTCATCTCGTTTGGCGTCACGTACGGGCTGACCCCGATGGTTGAGAAGCACGGCTATGAGTGGGCTTTTGGCGTGCTGGCTGGTATCTTTGGTGCTATCTTCCTCTTGGGCATCCCTGTATACTGGATCAACCCTAGGTGGAGAGCGTATATCGCAGAAAAGGAGGCCAAGCAGGGAATTAATCATCTGGACTAGTGGGTGAGGAATCGCTGTATTATATTTGGCAGCGATTAGTACCTGGCAACAAAGTACAATACACCATGAGTCTTGTAGGAAATTCTCTGACCTCACCTGTGATTCTACCCCTGCTTTTGTTGTAAACGAGACGCCGTATGGCTTAGAGACGGTATGTCTACAAAGGCGTCTCGTTATCAGACACCAAAAATTGATTGGCCGAAACGAGCGTGCCGAACCGAGCTTCCTCCACAGAGGGATCGCGATGTGCATGACGGTTATCATTGCCTTCCAGACGGAGCCGAGCCGACCCCTGGTACCTGTTTCACCTCCTCATTGTCCTAATATTAGTTCAGAATACGTCAACGCGATGTAGAGTGCGTTCTCAATGCTCGCGAATTGGACCCATCAGAATAGCCATCTTGCCACTCTCCTCCGAGCCCTACAGATCAACTTAGGCTAGAGTTCTCGTATGCAAACCTCACCACAAGTACCTCTCAGCCCTAGTTCTCTCTGGCAAATAGAAACCCTGTAAGTTGCTCGCTGTAGCTTCCGATTCCTCTGCCAAATTCAGCCAAGTTCTCGATATCCCTCTTTAAGAAAAGTAGCTCGTTTCTTGCGAGGGGTGGCGTTGCTAATAACATATGTCCGGCAATATCACAAGACGGGAGGTGACAGGAGAGTAGCGGAACTGTTATAAGCTCCTACCATACATTAACGAAACATGGATATGCGAGAGAATTGAAAAAACGAAAGCAGTCAGCAACATGCCGTAAGCCAGGCACGGAGAGTCGATTCTACCACTGGTATGATCGTTTACACTTCTGGAATAATCCCCCAACACACACAATTTCGTATATCGGCAAACTATCTAACGCCAATCTGTCAATTCAAAAACAATCCCTGGTCAAATCCATCAAATCCCTCAATCGCCCCTCCTAATTCTCGCTGGGTTTCCCCAGGAGAAGTCTTCTCTCCTTCTATCTAAATCTGTCACGGGCTTTCGCCCGGATCACCCTAATCTACCAACAAACTTAATAGGCAGCTCACCAACGACAAAGGGGGTGTATACTTCGGCTCGGGCTGTGGCCTCCTCCTCGCTGTCAAGTTCAACGTATTTGGCAAAGGTTGTGCCGTCCTCATCGCTTGTCGGCTTGGTGAATGCAACGATAACTTTGTCGCTGTTGCCTGGCAAATACTGCCTGGCGTAAATTTGGGTGATTGGCCCTTCCTTGTTGAAAACAGTCCCCCCAGGGCGACGCCTTTCGTCAGCCTCTCTGCCCCTCATCATGTTGATGTGGTGCGCCGTTGGGTCCTCAGGGCTGTACGCCCATGACTCAGGCCACTCGAACTTCTGAGGCTGCCTCGCCCTACCAAACCGGAGAGTGCGATGCTGGGCGCGGGTGAGGGTTTCAGGGGTGGCTTTCACCTGGAGATTTTCCATCTGGGCCTTCAGGTTGACCACATCGGACTGTGCCATCGGCAAGTCAAGTTTATCAGACTTCTATCACATGTGTTAGAGGTAATTTTATCTGAAATGTTGAATTTGATGGCGGGCACTGCCCGGAGCTGGGAGGAAGTCGCCGGTCTTCACCGGATCTGTCTCTGGGACGTTGGGGGTTGTTACAACTGATCGCAGCGATTTCTGCTCAGTTGTTGGTGCTTCGGCAACACTGGTAGGCGCAGAATGGGCCTGCAATGTCATGATTAGATTGGGGGTTCACCAACACGAGGGGAATGATGCGAGACAGCTTACCGAAGGTGCCAGAGGCTCCCTGGCTTTCGCTGGGCTTTCGGTATACATAGGTGGTGTCTGCAGATGGTCAGCGTGAGCAAGTGGTATTGGTGGTTGGGAAAGAAGGTACGCACATCCTGATGGAACCGAGCAGTGATTAAAAACCCACTATCTACATCGCTTTCGTGGAGAGCGGCGATGGCTTTCACAGCTGTTTCAGCTCTGTTGAAGGCTACTGCTATCTCAGGATTCGCGACTGCTGGCCAGTACACCGTGGCATATTGAAAGCCTGCATCTTTCAATGTGGATTCAACCCAGGGCTGTCCACTTTGTCTAATCCAGTAGTAACAATGAGTTAGATCCAAATGTTGTAGCATACATGGTTAAATAAAAGTATCAGGCCTCTACTCTGTGCGGAACGAGATTTGGCGTGCCATTTTTGTTCTGGCCGCGTTCTTCGATAAGATCTGTTGTCACTGCTGGCACGAAACCATAAACTGTTCTCGCCTTTCCCTCACCCTTCCCCCCATACACAATTTAACAACCTACACCAAGAACAAACTCAACATTGACTACCAGCTGACAAAGCAACCACTTTTCCAATATTCCAATTTTTAGATAAGCAATTGAAAATTGCGGATGTCATTACTGGGAGGACCAAGTGAATCTTAAACTTTAGAGGATGTTCGAGGAGCCCAAGGAACATCAGAAGGCGCGTATGATAAATTTTCCTGGAAGTCATGAGATGGTTTTCTTCCAGATCATCAAGCTGCCCAAAAATTTCAATTTCTTCGCTTCATCAATACATCTGACTGCTACCAAGTGGTCTTTAAGTGTCAACGTGGTAATTTTTGCCTTATCCAGACTTCGCACTCAACCTCTCATGTGAACAATCTCCCCCCAGTATTCCTGATTGACAATGACAGCCACAATAATATTTGAAAAACAAAATATTACCATACTAATTGTTTGAGTATTTGGTTGTTCGGCTGGTTTATTGTTTTGATATTGTGTCGAAAGTCAATCTCTGCCCACGTAGAATAAAGTGATGCGACGAGCCAAGGGAGAGGAGTTATGGCCAATTGATTATATCTTCCCCTATATGGTCCCCAATACCGGGCGTTCATACGAGACTTACCTTGGAACACTCAGGACGGCCTCCCGATCACCGTATCCTGCTTGTGCAGTTCCGCAATCGGTATCCGGGGGCTTGGTTCCAAGTCCCGGCATTCATTGCAGGAAAACACTGGTATATACATACGAGTACCGTCGTTTGATACTACCCATGGATCAATAGGCAATAGCTCGAAATCGAACTCTGCCGAGGTGATTTTGTAGTCCCAGCTTTTCTAACAACCACCTGCTTCCGTCAAACAACATCGACATTGCGTGTTAAGCAAGGGTTCCATGCTTCCAATAGCCCAACACCAAGGTGACCGCTTCGTAGATGCTACAGGTGCTCGGAATACCCTTAGGCAATTGGCTCATCCCACTACCTACCCTAATTATGTCTGGAGTCGAAGATTATAGAGACACGTTATGTCACTGTTATAGTAGCTGTGCGTGGTAGGACAGGGGGTAGGGGCCGGATTCGTAAGAAAGTCTGCGTTCTCATCTCGTACCTACTATATGATGAAGAAAGAAAGAGAAAAAACATGCTACAGGTCATTCAGTCACAGTGAGACTTTTGATAATAGTTACTAGCAATTGGTGGGGTTGTGTATAGAAGGCGATGCAACTTGGGCCAGACTTGATGAATTGATAGATAGGCACGAGAGATCCTGCCCCATTACTTCTAAATTACAAAAATATATACATTCTAAAGTTCTCTGGGTTACCTTAGGCTCACTATACTGGATTGAGAGTCGCTGGGTTTCCCCAGGATCTCTTCCGCGAATAGTCGCCAGGTTTCCCCGGGTTGTGTCTTCCCGTTCTATGTGTCGCCAAGTTTCCTCAGAAGCACCCTCCTCCCCTTCAAAGCGTCGTTGGGTTTGATCACTCCTCCGCGAATTTGTCGCTGGGTTTCCCCAGAATCATCTCCTCCTTGCTCCTCCAAGCTCTTCCTTCCCATCTTTAATTCTAAATGGCAGCTCTGATTTTATCCAATGCTTCCTTAACCCGCCATTGTGCGATATTCCCGTGGTAATTCTTCTTCATGCGGTCATCTTGGAAGAAAGGAAGATCCTATCAATGTATTAGTTCTATGTTTCCTATCATGCAATACTGGAATCAGAGTTTTTGGGGAAACATACAGCGATCCACCCGGGTTCGATGTGCGTTACTCTCTCCATGTAGAGGTTGTTCCTCCCCATCTTGAGGGTATCGTACATGACCCAGGGGTGTTCCCCAGTGCTGAGCATACTTTCTTGGGCTACCAAGGCCTCGAAATTTCCATGGATCGTGTGGTATCGTAACTCCCCGTTAGAGGAAGGGCTCTGAAATGCGATATTCCGGAAGAAGGTTCGCGCGAGAATCTTCCGGATATTCTCTCCGTCTTGGCTATTGAGAGCCTCTGGAGCGTCTTCAAACCGGATTTCCATTGTTCCAATAGCCGAGTCACGTTGGAGGAGGACCTGCTCCATCAGCAAACGATTGAGAGATCGACGGTCACACCATTGATCGAGTTCACGGTCATTTGGTCGCTTGGGCTCCTCGGCCTCGAATGCGTACAGAGCATTTAGCTCGGTAATGAGATCGGACAATGGGTCTGCCCTGGGCGCAAGGGACGATGGAACAAATTTCGTTGGTGCCGCTAAAAAGATGGATTGCATCGAACTGCACATTGTAGCAAGAGCCACAATGTGATGAGCGAGGCGAGGATACTTCACCTTGGCAAATTCGATGGCGTAGTTCCAATTGGGCTCAAATGGGCTCTGAGCAGCACGCTTGCCAGCATTAGTAACCTGAAACAGGTCATTTATGTAGCCACTATCGCTTGTTAGCTTTGTTCGTACATAGGAGATCAAGAATATCTAGCTAGTGAATGTCTCACAGATCAAGGAGTAGTTCGTTGGCATATGCCAGGTTTTCAAAGGGAGGGGGGTCGATAAACGGTAGAGTCGCGGCTGTAAAGCCGAATGCCAATGCCTTTAGATAGATCGCGCTAACATCGTCTCGGACAATCTCAGCATCTGGTTGATCACGCAGATTCCTCTCAAAATCTTGTTCCGTATACATCCGAAAACAGATTCCTGGCCGGGTTCGGCCACAGCGCCCTGCACGTTGATTGGCAACTGCCTTTGAGATAGGGCGTGGGCGAACCTCAAAAGCGCCTGTCCGGGGCATCAAGCGCTTCACCTTTTCTATCCCGGTGTCAATGACATAAACGATGTCAGGGAGGGTGATACTCGTCTCTGCGATGTTCGTTGAAACTATACATTGGCGGCGCTTGTTGGTGGACGAGCTCAAGATTGCGTTTTGAGCACCTTCTGACTGTGCCGAGTGAAGAGAAATGACCTCCACTTCTCTAATGTTCTTTCGGATGAGTTGGCATGCCATCTCAACTTCACTGACGCCAGGCATGAACACCAAAATATTGCCTGGTGGATATTTATTTCGGACGAGGTTCGCTACGGTTCGACAGGCCTCCTCCACAATATTATCTATATCGGGATGTCCAGTTGATGTAAGTCGTGGGGATTCCCCCAGGTAGCGAAGGCGAACTTGGTGCGTTACGCCAGGCATGTGAACCTGTGTCACAGTTGCGTAGTCTTTAAAGTACTCGGCATGTTTGTCGACACTTATCGTAGTTGACATGACTATAACCTTGAGATTGTGCTCCAAATTTTGTCGAGCTTTGACAGCTCGCCGGACCAGCGCCATCAAAAGGTAGATGTTGTTGTTGCATTCGTGGGCCTCGTAGATGAAGACTGTGTGGTAATCGCTGAAATTTCGATCGTTGAAGGCCTGGGCAACCATCAATCCATCGGTCACGTAACTAGATGGCAAGCCTGTTGTTAGCTAAGATCGGTAGAACTCGAAACTGATCATCATCGCCTTACATGAGCCGGGTCTCCTCGGATGTCTTGTCGTCGCCATGGATTTGGTACCCAACTTGGGCACCTAGATCACATCCTGCCTCTTGGGCAACTCGTTCGGCTACCTTGACTGCGGCCAAATCTCGAGGCTGAGTACAGGCAATGCGGCCACCGATGTTCAGTGTTTGGGCCATGGAGGCCACAAACTGCGGGATCTGAGTTGTGTTTCCAGATCCAGTTCCACCGGAAACGATGAGAACATCGTGTTCCACGAATGCATTCCAAAACTCGTTGAAATGGGGAGATTCGTCGGAGGCCATTGTGAAAGTTGTTAGAATTTTCGTCTCAACGTTGTTGTCTTCAAATGGCTTGGGTCTTGGTTGGATTTTGAAATGATAGAAAATGTGGTTGTTGTTTTGGTGTTGTTGTTGTTGTTGTTGTGATTTGTGAACGGGTGGGCGCGGGAGGGGTTAAAGGAAAGGTGAGGGAAAGGTGAGAACTGCCGCCAATTTCTGCCAACAATGATAGCAGGCCTTATCAGAGGTACGTACTCAATGTTTACGGGATATGACACGTAAATAGGCAAGCGAATGACATAAAAATCGGCACAAATTGCAGAATATCAAAACAATTAACCCACTAATAAACACAATATCAAGCTAAACTGATATAATAATTTATTACTCTCTTCTTATTGTGTTTAGTATTATTAATTATGGAATTAGGTCCCTGAATTACCTGAAAAGGATATTGGTGTACCATTTTCATCTCAGTCACTTGTTAGGTAGCTATGTACTTGGGTAAACATAAACACACATCTGCTGCAGTCAAGAAATTTGCAAACTACATCACCATCTCTTCAGCGAACCAAAATCGCCACATTTTCAACCAAAACAACCTTTCAAACATCCCTCTTCGCTAAATTCAATCGCCAGTAAGTAAATTTCCGATTACTTGTCCTTTGAATTATTCAAAATCCTTTCTTGTCGCGTTTCTCCTGGTCCTGGCTTGCTCTTTCGCGCTAACCTTGAATTTGCAGAGATGACCATCTTCCACGTCGACGCCTCGGACGCGGCCAAATTCGAAAACGACTTAAACCAAGCTATCCAACGAGGTAGCATGATCACGCTCACAGGCGTTAACTGGGCCGGCGGAGAACCTTGGGTCGAGTCCACATTGGAAAATGCAGGCTTCACATCCGCCACCGTGTTTTGGCCGACATCTGGTGCCCCGATCCTGGGAGTAGACTTCTGGGAACATGGCAAGGCCGTAAAGGCCATCTCTTGGTTCAATGGACGTAATATCGATGGGAATAAACTCACTGCCGAGTTCCATCAGGATGTGCGAACCTGCTTTCAATCGCAACTACCACCTGCTCATGCTGACCAAGTTGCAGACACCACCCGAGTATATCCAAAAACCGGCGAAAGCCAGCGACTCTCTCCCAGCTCCAGTTAGTTCCAGCCGGCAAATCCTACGTTTTAGCTAAGATTACCTCTAACAAATGCTGTAGCAGCCTGAAACCCTAACCGGCATCCAGCGTCGGGCTCTCCGGTTTGGCAGGGCGAGGCAGATCGAGCCGAGCCTCGATTGGCGTGAGTCAAGGGACTCGCGGAGATGCGAAAGGCCCATGGACGTCCTCACGCCCGACGCTCCGCATGAAGACATCGGGAGGTTCTTCCCACGAGCCATCGAGATGTACTCCCGGGTGTTTGGCGGTATCCCTAGCTCACATGGGCTTGTCAAAATCGAAGGCGGGAAACTGGTGCCAACCCCAGAACAGGCGCAAAACTGTGTCTCGTTCTATAAACCGGAGAAGGAGGGAGATCCTAAGTATCTGGACAATGTCGAGGCCGCCAAACGCGAGCTGGTTGTCACATCTCCAGGTTTCGTGATCCCGTACCCACGCGGTCCTTTGAACGGGGTGGGCTGGGGCGAGTTCGACAAGTTCACCGAGTGGCAACTCCAAGGTCGCAAGGTTGAACCTGATATGTTGGACAAGGATCTAGCTTTCGACAAGAGCGGCACTCGCCCTCTCTACTTTGTCTCGCCGGCTGGTGGACCGCAAGAGGAGCCTATTGTGGTTACAGAGACCCTCGGTGGTGCTAAACAGAATTATGAGCAAGGGCAGGATAGTGAGCAAATGAAGACTCTATCAGAGTTACTCACTAACAAGAGGAAAAGAACTGAGACTCGGGGGGAAATCTATGGACGTAGCCGTCCCCGTGGTAGTCGCCGTGGACGTGGCGGACAAGGAATTGGATGGCCTTAAGTTAGGCTCCGGGCGAAAGCTGGCGACAATCTTGAGAGTGGGATAATTGGTGGATTGAGGTGCTCCGGGCGAAAGCTCGCGACCCTTTTGGGAGATAAACAGTCTGACTGGTAGATTAGAGTGCTCCGGACGGAAGTCCGCGACACGTTTAGTTTAGGAGGGGGAGAGGATTCTCCTGGGGAAATCCAGTGACAATAAAGAGGGGCGATTGGTGGTTTTTACCAGGCGTTGATATTTATTTGACAAATCGGTGTTAGATAGTCTATTGATATACGAAATTGTGTGTGTTGGAGGACTATTCTAGTAATGCAAACCATCATATAGTCCCCAGTTCACTTCACGCGACTTTCAGGAGTTAGGTATCAATCAATGGCCTGGTCGATCTCACACACACGCGTCATGACAGTCTTACGTCTTCCTATGATGCGTTCCACGAAGGAAGGCGTCGGGCTCGGCCCATCTGAAAGTTGCTCTGGCCGGGATTACCTCATATCACGAATGCGCGAGTTACATGTCAAGTGATCAGGAAATAGCGGCGAATGATCTGATGGAATGATTGGCTCTCCGTGGCTGACTTACTGCATGTTGCTGACTTCTTCTTGGCAGATGCACTTGGCAATAACGACAACCTCTCAGGGTGACAAGAGAACTGAGACACCTAACAGAAGAGTGGTTATGAATAGACTACTTTCTAAGATAAATCGAGAAATTCAGTAGTATACTCTGAAAAGAAGTGACAATGTATATCATGTCCCGCCATATATCCTTACTTGTCCGTATGCCCTCAACATGGGCGAGAATCAATAGCCAGTTATTGTGCACACTAATAAAAGCACCGACATTGACTCCTAACATAATATCAAAACAATCAACTAGCCGAGCACCAAATACTCAAACAATTACTGCATCTCTTCCGACGCCTTACATCTAGGCTGCTGCGTCCATTTACTATCTACCTCCAGCGGCAAGAAGTAAACATGTCTCTGTTCCTCTCTCTCCGCTTTCAGGTAACACGCAGGTGACAAAGGAGGACGTTGAACCCGGAGCACCTGTCCATCACTACTGTGAGCGTCACGACTCTTCACCCCAAAAGGATTCGGCCAATGGTACCAACCATGACGAGATTGACGCGGCGCACTGAGTTATTTTGACGTCAAACTTGCGGAAAGACACTTTTGAGGAAAAGAATATTGACAGCTGGTGTAGCTGCAAACCGCTGCGTCATTGATGGGAATGGAAGCTGCTTGTGGGGACTCGCTTCTGCCGACTGTACATTTGGAGATTGCACGAACTGAGCTGGTTTCACATCATCTTCCCCGTATCGAGACGACTTTATGCGATGGCCATCATCACCCGGTGGCTCCCCACGAGCCTTGCGGTTTTGATTACAGTTGTAGCTTTTTCCTTTTTTGCGCAATGCTAATCGAGGATTCCGTCTCGTTCTTGACATGCGCGCAGTCACAAAGCGTAGGGTCTAATCCCTTCGGCGCATGGATGGTTCATTCATTCTCCAATATGTTCCGCCAACTTCTCCTAAGACTGTGTCTACAAAAGGTTCATCTGATCTTGACTTATGTTTTCCTCCAGGGGAAAAATAAGTGCCACGTTGGCCCATCTTCATATCTGTCCCGCTTGTGACTTTTCAGCTGGGTGACTTTCTATCTGATTCACCGGAATGCGTGTCCTTGCCAAGGCATTGGGCGACACAGTAGGCGGCTGGCAAGATCTCAAACCTTTGGGCTCGTACTCGGGGTGGACAGTAAAATGGAGCGAGAATTCTTATACTTCGAAGGTGGGCGTCACAATAAGAGGAACTACAAAGGCGTTTTTATTCCAACTTCCACGAGATTGATAGACAATACTTAACCCTGATAGCAATAATAATGAAAATGCTAAATTTATTGAGCAATTATTAGGCAGTATTATCTGCTTATTGTTATACACTAGGAAGTCTTAATATATGACTGACTACTACCATCATTTGATACCCATGGATCAATAGGTACCGTCTCGATACTGAACTCTGGGACAGGGGGGATCGCTTCGCTGACATTACTAATGCCCAGTTTCCATACGCTATCGCCCACGGCTGGGTCAATCTTGTAATGCGTGTGTGAGATCGGGATCTTGACTAGATCCTCCTGCATGTCCTGTACATAATCATTGTGGAAATTCCACTTTATCTTGTTCGTAAAAACCCTCTCGGCAGATATCGTGCAGAGCGACAGATCAATGTGCCGCTCAGGGTCAAACTCCTCGTCTCCGTTGGTGAAGCCATAGTACATCGCTGTTCCATGTACTAGGTGGCCAAACAATGTTGCGTCCCCGCTTCAAGGAACTGCCTCTGCTTCTCAGAGCTCCAGGTGTTGACCTCCTCATGTGAATTTTTCATCTTGAAGGCCTTTGTCAGGACCATCGCATTGGTCAGCCTGTCGTATACCCATCTCCACTTCTTGAATGTTTCGAAATTAATGGCGGCGCTTTCCTTGTGTATGCGGGCTGCCTCTGCCATCAATGAGAGCACGATGACCGGCCATTGGCCCTTGCCCATATTGAGGGCTAACGTGCAAGTAAGGACATTGGGTGGGATATGATATGTTGCTTGCGCATTTGGTGCTACAGCAAATGGGTGTATGACTTCCAATGAATATTGTCGGGACCCTTGGGCCACTGTGATCACAGTACTGCTTCTTTTTGTCTTCATCCCCTTCATACGTAGAAAGAGATTTTGCCAGATATTCATATAAATCAGCTCTGTATACATTATCCAGTGATTCGTTCATGTGACTAAAGTGTTTGTCTATTTGGTTATAGTTCGAATTCACCGACAGCTTTAGGCGAGAAAGCGCCAGGTATGAACTTACCGGTCTCTTGATCTTTCTCGTAGGATTGACCTTTGACCGGGTAGAGCTTCTTGATATCTCGATTCAAGAGACTCTACAATAGCCGGCAGCGGGTTTCTTCTTGGTCCCATCAACGGGGGCAGTGGTCGACGCCCTTCTAGGGCCTAATCTCTTTACTAGTGTTATGATACGAGTCGGCCGTGAAGGGCGTGGGAAGTTGTAATCAAAGGCGGCTCCTATTGGGTCAATTTGTTAGCATGTATATGTATTTCGAAAGATAGTCACCTACTAAAAGCCGGCAGCTCGTTGTAGCTGAGCCTTGTACTCTACGCCTTCTCTAATTGCATTATTGAAGACTGCTGACCCCCGCGCCGTGACCTGTAAGGAAACGTCCATATCAGCGACGTGTCGCTCGATTGTCTTGCGACAATTGTTGATTTTGGGCACGAGGACCAGCAGGTTGTTGTTTGAGGAGTCCATTGTTAAATTGTTAATTGGTTGATGGTAAAAAAAGATGTTGTTGATGGTACTGTTGCAGAATGAAGCACTTGTTGATTGTCAATGCAGTTGACAAAGAGAGGAGCAGGAAAACAAAACCAGTCAAGGAATGCTTTTGTATGCAGACGTGAGTGCTTAGGCGTATTGTGTAGCCTAAAATCAACTCGAGGCAGGAGCTAGACCGAGGCAGGAGCCAAATTGAGGCAGGAGCCATCGAGGTCAAGCGTCCAGTTGCTCCTTCCGTTCCGCAATGTGACCACCTTCAAAGCTGCCAAGCGCAAACTCAATCAGTGTGTTGCCTAATGCAATGCACTCGCCTACCTATTAAAGGTAAGTTGTGTATAGACTGTGGCGAGCCAAGTCAAATAAGAACTCAGACGCGAAACCCAGGATCAAATACATGGTATTGGTTGTGGCCGTTATGAGCGACGAATGGCGGGACGGCCTAGTACTCAAGTTATGCTCCGGAAAAAGCCTACGAGGCGTTGAAAGGATGTAGTTTCGGCTGATTTCTTTGATTCATTGGGAAAGAGAGTAAAGCAATGTCAGGAGCGTAAGGAACATGAATTAAACACAAGAGAAGCTCTAGCAGTACGTATTGAGGTAATAGGCTCCAAGCCGACAGACCATCGACATTGAGTTCCGACACAAGAGTAACTAGCCTAACACAATAAATAACAAATATCAAAGCAATAAGCAATTTGTGTTTTTCATTTGCCATTTATTGTGGCTATTGTGGTTATTATTGTAACCCAATAAAGCTAAGAGCAATTAAGTGAAACACATGAGAGGTTGAGGTTGTCGTCTAACAACACCAAGACTTCGCCCGTCAAGCCCTGAAACACAGTTCATAGATTTAAACTCTAGAAGACTTCTTCACAAAGCACGAGGTTAGATAAGGGCTCGTTGCATTATTCTGTGGAGTATGTACAGCGAAGAGTCCTGCTCACTCGATGAGACCTGGACCACTATCCACAACTCTCTACAACTCTCTCATACAAGAGAAAAAGAAACCTCCGAAACCCCAAATCCTGATTAAACTAGTATACATAGATGAAATCCTCATTCTTGTTGTCCGTGATATCATCAAAGGCGCTGTCGCCCTGAGCCTCGTCAACAAGCTGCTGCGCCTTGTTCTCATCATTATCAATAGCGTTTCCTGCAGCCATACTGACATCGACAATATGCTCAGACTTGCCCATAGCGACACGCTTAGCGGCTTGTCTCTTGTTGAGGATCTTAATGAGCAGCATTCCGAGGGCAACCACCACAGCCAGAGCAACAAAGATGGCCAAGTTAGCCCGAAGGCCGCGAGAATAGTATGGCT
The DNA here is from genome assembly GCA_026958235.1 of Clonostachys rosea. Taxonomy (NCBI): domain Eukaryota; kingdom Fungi; phylum Ascomycota; class Sordariomycetes; order Hypocreales; family Bionectriaceae; genus Clonostachys; species Clonostachys rosea. The sequence continues at coordinate 2,351,507 of CP110207.1, forward strand.
TCTCAGCAGGGCGGAACAGAAGAGGGCCAACGATATTGCCCGCTGACTGTCCAATAAAGATAATGGCGGTGGTGACTTTACGCTTGGTGTCTCCTCCAGTGTTCTGGCCAGACCAGGAGTAGATCAGGGGGGAGATACCGGGGTAGAAAGAAACAATATAGTATCCGGTAAGAAGAACAGCGCGATCGGAGGGAGAGCGGCCAACAGCCATCAAGATAGAACATCCGGCAATGGGGGGTAGGCAGAGAAGGAGGAGGACTGGAGATTTCATGCGGATTTTGTCGGCCAGGAAAGCACCTCCAAGGGTTGCAATCATCTGAACCGCGCCGAAAGGGATGTTGAAAAGGATGGTTGTGAAGCTGTCGAAGCCGAAACTTTCGATGATCAGGGGTCCGAAAGTTGAGATTCCACCGCTAGGAATGCTAGAAAAGAGTTAGCAACCAGACACAAGTACCTTGAAGCTGCCATTAGGGAACGTACGAAATGAGGAAAATGAGAGTGAACCAAAGGTAGGTCTTTGGGTCGAGTGCAGCATCCTTAACATGGTCCCATTTCCATTCTCCAGAGCCCATTCCTTGTTGATTCATTCGTAGACGCTCAACCGCGACATGCTTCTCCTCTTGGTTGAGAAATTTGGCTGTGATTGGAGAGTCTGGCATAAAGATACTATAGAGATACATATTAGAGATTTCTTTAGTTATGTGAGCTCAAAAGAGTTACTTACAACATAACAGCACTGAAGGCAACGGTGACAGCGCCACAAAAGACTGCCGGGTTGTCAGCGAAACAATATTTTCAATGAGTCAACAACGTCTCTTACGGAAAATTATCTGGTAGGGGCGCAGGGATGACTGGATATGCCCAAGTCCATACGCGAGCAAACTTCCGAGCACTGTTATATGTTAGAAAATCAGAAAAAGAGATAGGGAGGGATCGGCATCGGGACGAAGCATACTATTCACTATTCTATTACAAAAGTTAGACCATGATAAAAAAACAACTGAAACGCAAGCAATTAAAATTTTCGCATACCCGAGCGTAGAATACCATGCCGCATTTCTTGTCGTCTGTTCTCGTCGTCGATACCACATTTGAACAACGGCGACGAAGGTGGGTGCTAAGAGTTGTCAGTTTGATATTCGCGTCAATCGCGTCAACCACAACCGCCGCCCGACAACTCAGGAACTTACCAACTGAGGCTTCGAAAGTGCCGAGGAGTAGCCGAGTTACCATAAGGCCGGTAAAGTTATGGCTGGCGGCCATGCAGCCTAAAGATTAGTTAGCATGTTGAGTCGTTGTCGCTGGAGACAATGGGTTTGCCTCTTACAAAGAACCGCACCCCACAGAAACACCATGGTAGCAGAAAACTTTCCGATAGGAAACTTGACGAGGAAGTAGGCAATCAGAGGCTGGAAGACCAGCTGGGCAACGTAGACAACGGAGCCAAGCCATGAGAACTGATCGCCAACGAGGTTGGTATCCTTGATGAGACCGAAAACGGACGCGTAAGACAGGGTTGTTTTATCGAGAGACTGAAGGCAGTAGACGAAGAGGATAATGGGCAGGATGCGCCAGTCAATCTTTCGCAGAACGCGCTTGTTGTCTTCGGGGGTCACGACAATGGGTTGCTCGATCTGCTTGAGGAACTCGGCAGCAGCGCCCTTCTGGCCAGCAAACTTCTTGACGAGGTCATCGTTCGCATCTCCAGAAGCAGCAGCACCCTTGTCGTTTTGGACTTGAGGCGCGCTCTCGACCTGGATGTCGTCAACGGTTTCCTTGTTCTCAGCAGCCATGTTGAGCGAAACTCTGAAACGATAATGGATGAGGGTAATAGATCAAGACGCTTCAGGTTCCAGATTGGGACAGATGGAACGTCTTGATAATCGTGTGTTTTATCAGATGAGAACGGGGAGGGATGTCGAGCAGATATAGTCCAACGTCGCCACCGCGTTCTCAAGGGGTTTCCTGATTCTCCGTGGAACGGACTTGGATCCGATCCTAGCTCCAGTAGTCTGGGTGGGTGGTTAATAGACTCAATAATTGCTCGTCAGAGGGAAAAACAGGGAGAAGAAAAAAAACGGCCCCATGGGGACGCGGAGAATGTAGCATTGACACAGTAAAATTGCTGGAGACTCCGTCTGGGGACCTCGGTCATGGTTCAGCAAACTCTGGAGAGAAGGGGCCCTGGACTACAGTGGAATCAATGACTCGCTCGAGCCGCATCCAGGGGAGTCTAGAGGCAGTGCTACAGACAAGTGCCGGAGAATTCGGTACATGAGCCGCTTCATCCGGTTCCGGGTCGGAGATTCCCAACGTCGAGCCGAGCCTCAACGCCAAGCAACCAATCACGCCCCTGGTCATCGAACCGTGGGCCACCTCGTCGCAGATTCTGGCTTGTTGCCGACCCCAGCCCACCGCTGCAACCATACACGCATCACGGATGGGACGAGGACGAATGGCCTCGCAAGACGTCAGTCTCAGCTCGCGCGGAGAACCCAGAGCTTTGTGGGGAGGCGTGAGGGGCTGCTCGGGGAAACGAGGTCACATGGAAGGCCAGAAGAATTCGCTCGTGTCGCTGTTGGCAGGCTGATTTCCGTCCGCTCTTCGGGACGCTGCCGGACTATACATCGTTTAAGCCGTCGTGAATTGTATGCATCTCACTCACAAGAAGAAGCAAGTCAAGTCTCATCGACGTTCATAAGGGCCGTACACTCAGCTTGAGCGTTTCCTCTCGTGTCATTCATCACCCTCTTTTCATCTTCCTATATCACAAAAGATGGCTCCTCAGCGCGAACGCATCCCTGCCAAGTGGGTGTCTGCCACCGCCGCGAGCGAGGCTGCCGCTCCCTCGGTGACGCTCACCAGCGACGACCAGGGTTTGGACTTCACATTCCAGTTCGAGGCTGTCCGTCCCAACATCTTCCGCACAAGATTCACCTCCAGCAGATATCCCACTGCCCCGTACCCCAACATCCCCATTCCCACAAAGGACCTGTCTGGCGCCGAGTTGACCAGCACCACCAACGGCTCCATCAAGACCATTGATGCTGGAGACTTCGAGGCCAAGGTCGACTGGGAGACGTCGTCCACCCCTCTGGTCACCATCTCCCGCAAGGGCTCCAGCGGCGCTCCCCTCCGCCAGGATGTGCCTCACCGTTCATACACGGTCAATGGCGACGGTGTCGCTCACTACACCCGCTACAACCGCAACACCCTCTACGTCGGTCTGGGTGAGAAGGCAGCTCCCATGAACCTGGCTGGCCGCCGTTTCGAGCTCAATGCCACAGACAGCTTCGGCTACGACTCGTACCGTACTGATCCTCTGTACAAGCACATTCCCCTGCTCATCAACGCCACCCCCAACGGGTGCGTGGCTACTTTCTCTACCTCCCACTCCCGAGGCATGTACTCCATCGGCTGCGAGATGGACGGCATGTGGGGATTCTACTCGGTCCTGAGACAAGACTACGGCGGTCTAGAAGAGTACACGATCGTGGGCAAGACCCTGCAGGACGTCGTCACCTCGTACGCCGAGCTGGCCGGCTTCCCCCTCCTCGTCCCCCGCTGGGCCTTTGGCTACCTCTCCGGCGGCTACAAGTACGCCCAGCTCGACGAGCCCAAGGCGTCCGAGGCCCTCCTCGAGGTGGCCCGCATCCTCAAGGAGAACGACATCCCCTGCTCCGCCCACCAGCTGTCCTCGGGCTACTCCATCTCCCACGAGGAGCCCAAGGTGCGCCACGTCTTCAACTGGAACCGGTACCGCTTCCCCGACCCAGAGGCCTTCCTCAAGGAGTACCGCAAGCAGGGCATCCGCATCATCGCCAACATCAAGCCCTACATCCTGTCCAGCCACCCCGACTACCAGAGGCTCAAGGAGGCTGGCGCGCTCTTCAAGGACCCCCACACCGGCGAGGCTGGAGCTACCCGTCTCTGGAGTGCCGGCGGTGGTGAGAGCGACGTTGGCGGCCATATCGACTTCACCTCTGAAGCTGGCTTCAAGTGGTGGCGCGAGGGCACGACGCAACTCGTCAAGGAGGGCGTGTGCTGCCTCTGGAACGATAACAACGAGTACGTCTTCTCTCTATCCGCTTCTTCATCTCTATCCACGTTCTCTAGCTAACACTTTATAGATACACAATTGTCGACGATGACTGGGAGTGCCGCCTAGACAACCCTCTCATCAAGGTCCCTGAGACCGCCAAGGACCGCCCTCAAGTCGGTTTCTGGGGACGTCACATCAACACCGAACTTCACGGCAAGGCCTCCCACGACGGCATGCTGGCCGCCAAGCCCAACGAGCGTCCGTTCGTCCTGACCCGCGCCGGCACCCCAGGAACCTTCCGCTACGCCGCCAGCACGTGGAGCGGCGACAACGTCACCAGCTGGGAGAACATGAAGGGCGCCAACGCCATGTCTCTCACCGCGGGAATCTCCCTGATGCAGTGCTACGGCCACGACATCGGCGGCTTCGAGGGCCCCCAGCCGACCCCCGAGCTCCTCCTCCGCTGGGTCCAGCTCGGCTGCAACTCCCCCCGCTTCGCCATCAACTGCTTCAAGACCATCAACGACAACTCGGTCGGCGACGTCATCGAGCCCTGGATGTACCCGGCCATCACCCCGCACGTCCGCAGGGCCATCAAGCGCCGCTACGCCATCATGCCCTACATCTACTCGGCCGCCCTGCAGAGCCACAAGTCGGCCCTGCCCCCGCAGCGCTGGACCGGCTGGGGCTACGAGTCGGATCCCAACGTCTGGGCCAAGCGGGTCACCGACGGCGAGGAGCAGTACTGGCTCGGCGACGCCCTCCTCGTCGGCGGCGTCTACGAGCCGGGCGTCAGCAAGGCCGACGTCTACCTGCCGCGGGCCTCGGACGCCGACGAGGGCTTCCTCAACCTCAACGCCCCCTTCCAGCACCTCCCCGCCGGCCAGTGGGCCACCATCGACGCCGAGTGGCACGGCTCCGGTATCCCCCTCCTCGCAAAGGTCGGCGGTGCCATCCAGGTCGGCCGCGACGTGCAGGTGCTCTCCGCCGGCGAGACGGAGAACCCGGCCGAGCTGCCCCTCGACGACTACCGCGGCGTCGAGATCTTCCCCGCCCCCGCCGGCTCGGGCAGCGGCAAGTGGTTCGAGAACACCTGGTACGAGGACGACGGCGTCTGCACAGCCGAGGCACAAAAGGTGTCGACGTACAAGATCTCCTACGCCGCGGCCGACGAGGAGGTCAAGGTCAAGTTCGAGCGCGACGAAGCCGGAGGATTCGTCGCCCCCTGGAAGACCCTCACCGTCATCCTGCCCGTCGGCGACGAGAGGACCGTGACCAGCGAGGGCGCCACCGTGACCGACAAGGGGCGGGACGAGGTCAACCGCAGAAGATTCGAGCTGTCGTAAACTCTTAATAACGGCAGAAACAAGTAATAGAGATATAAAATAAAAAGGGACCAGAATTCACGACTTCATGGAGGTACCCGGGTAGGGACCTAGGGATATGCATAGCCCATGTGGCATACATCATAGAATGATACACTTCTTATTTCATTTCAAACATGCCATATGTGATTAAAACTTGCGAGGGGGGGTGGCCTCTGTCTGAAGCTATTCTATTCCCCCTTCCCATGTAAGGCTGAATAGAACTATCTACCCATCTGGTTTTTTAGGATTATATGAACCATATAGCCCACATACTGTCATCGTCCACAACAGCCCTTTTCCTTAGTTTATAAGGTTAATAAAGGAAAGAAAAAAAAGGATAAGCAGATAGCTCTGTTCAGCCTTAGACTTATGTGAGAATAGAATAGTCTCAGTCAGAGGCTTACCCCTCGCATGTTCCAGTCGCATATAGCATGTTTGAAAAATCCTGCACTTATGTTTTCCATCTATAAGTATCCGAGCTCGTAACCTGCCAAGTCCTAGTCTTGTAGCAAAGACTCGTCTCATAAACATCAATAACGGGAGATTCAATAAAGGGGTATAACCGTACCTGAACCCAAACACCTTCCCAAAGTAACAAAATGACAGACTAAAACTCCAACTCCTCAACCTCCATCCCGCACTCGTTGCACGTCTTGACCGTCATGCCCTCCTCGTTGAGCACGGCCCGACCCCAGTCATGGACATGCTTCCCGCCGCTCCCCACGGCATCGCCAAACTTGCTGGCCCCCGTCCGCGACAGGTTGCCCGCCTGGCGGCGAAACGCATCCGTGCGCGTCTTGCGCTTCAAATCCATGAGCTTCTCGCGGAACTTGGACTCCTTCCGCGCTTTCTTCTGCGTCTCGCGACGCTCGTACTCGGCGTCCAGGGCCTCGGAGGAACCCCACTTGGTCTTGAGCGCGTACTCCTCCACCTGGAAGCGAAGGAAGAGCATCATGTCGTGCCAGTGGGACTTGTGAGGGTTCGGTTTGTTCAGATGCGGTAGCAGCTCCGGGTCGCGCAGTTCAGCTACCACCAAGTTAGCTTCTACATTCAGCCTACAATAACCAAGGAATACTCACGGTCGGTGAGGAGGTAGTCCTCCTTGCACTCGGTCTTGGTCAGGAGCGAGTACTTCTCCGGGTACTTGTCCTTGCACTGGTTGCACACGGCGACGTGGAAGACCTCATCCCAGACAAAGTCGATCTCGATGCTGCGGCACTCCCGACACCGCTTCCGCTTCGACTCGTCGTCGTGCGCACTGAGCGCCGGCTCAAAGGGCCCTGTCTTGTTCCTCTTGAGTCGGTTGATGAGCTGCATGCGCTCCCACTCCTGGGCCGTCATGTGCTTGGGCCGCTGCTCCGCCTCGGCCTGCCCGGCCTTCGCGGCGGCAGCGCTGCCCAGCGCGTAGTTGTGCGGGTCGTCCTCGATCGACAGGAAGCCGCCCTTGGTGTCGGTCATGGAGCTCATGTTGTAGTCGACAAACTTGGTGAACTTGCGGGCGGGCCGCAGGGCCCCATCGTCGTTGTTGCGCCCATCCCGGTTGGTCCCCGAGTCTTTCGAGATGGCGTCTATCGAACGCTTGCCGCCGACGATTTGCACGCTGTCGGTCGCTACAAAGCCCGAGGCCGTCTTGGGGATCGCCGGGGTCCCGCCATCAGCTGCACGCCTCTCTGCATCTCGCTGGTCCCGAATCGCCTTGGCCCGTAGTCTGTTCTCCTCCTGCATGCGAGGTCAGATCGGTGAGGCGACAAGCAAAGGAACTCTTGGAGAGATTAAAAATAAACTGCAGGGTGCCTCGGTAGCGGCAGGGTGGACTCACGATGCGTCTGGCGAGCTCGGGTGTTGGTGGCGAGGCCACCTGTGATGCCGATTTAGAAGCACTCGGTGGCGGCGTGGAGTGCTTTTCCGTCATGGCCAGGGCGACTCCAGGTCAGACAGGAATAGACGAAACACAGGGCAGATCGGATCGAACCCCGTCCCCTCGCTGACCGGCGCTCGTCACCGTCGTCGTCTCGCTGTCGGCTCAGTTGTCCGACCGTTGCTTGGGATGGAGGGTCGCAGATTGCATTCACGGCACTCGACGTTCTTCACGGTCGTTGGTGGCGGCAGTTTCCGGAGGGCGCAGAGGGATTGGATCACCGTCGACGCAGCGCTAATCCCACGTTATCCACCCGTATGCGCGCATATCTTAGTGCCTCAGGTGCTAATTACAGGCACACACCCGAACCGCCCTTCCCAATTGATTCCCCTGAAGTGACATGCTGATGGTGATGATTCTTGCCCACGACATTGGTAGCATTCCATCTTTATTCTCTAGAGCTTCAGCCTTGGCCTCAAAAACTTCACACGCCCCCCCTTGTCTAGCTCTTGATCCTCGTCTCCCTCCACAGCAACCAACCCACCCACCCCATCTGCTTCACTGATGTCACAAGAGCACTACCGAATTTCCCTCTTGAGGGCATATGAGCCGAGCTATGGGACAGACTGCACGACAGCGGATCCCAGGCTAGATACACGTCCAAACGTTGCCAGGCCTATTTTGGCACGAGATTGGAATTTTAGAATCAAAGCAGAAAAACCAGACGAGTTCAGGCTCCATCCGGCTATCGTTGCGCCTGTGAATCGTCCACCCCCCAATATCAATCCATGATCCATGGCACTGTAGGGTTTGAGGGTGTCGCTTGCTCACTCCCTCCCGCTATCCCCCTTGGAGCTTCATCCGCGCTCACCCATGATTGGCCCGGGGTGACGGCCTGTATCGTTGTCCGCTGCATCTGCTTATGAACGGAAATCCCGTTCTCCGGTCGTCACTCGGTACCTGCACCGACAGATAGATTGACGATACATGCACGTCGGCATTCACTGTTAATCAACCATATCTAAAGTTTAGACGGTCGGGGCCAGGTGGAGAGAAGTCTGTTCCCGCCTAGCCTAGAAGTAAATGGAAGTTGTCAAGATCATCAATTGCCAAATAACAGACAATAACCAGTCACCTCAGACCGCTACTGTGTTATTACTTGTCAATTAATTAACCAATTACCCAACACGCGCGTGATATACCCAATTGGCGTCCCTGGTTGCAAATAACTACTCGCGATACATCGACACTACAAACTGAATCATGAATATATCACATCCTTCCAGTATGCAGACTTTTCACAATACACATGCTTCTCATGCCAAGAATAGTCAAATCAAACAAATGACATGTGACTCTTGTCTCAACTCTATTTCCATGCTTCCATACAAAGTACATGACATCACCGAAAACACATCCTCTAGTAACGGTGGTGTATTAAAGTATCAGATGCAGAATCCATCCATTACAGCGCATCTAAGCCCAACAGCCAAGCGAACCCATGATAAAATACAGTGCCCGCACAGACTCGACATCCACTCTCTTACTCCTCCTTGGCGCCACCGCGGCCGGAGCGCTCGGCGGCCTCGACGGCCTTCTTGTCGCTTTGAGCAGCACCGCCCTGCATGGCGCTCATGAAGCCGGCGGGCTGCTTGAAGGGCCGCTTGAGATCGCCGGCGGCGGGGGTGCCGAAGACGTGGATCTTGACCAGGTTGCTCTCGAAGGCGCTCTTGAGGGGGATGATGCTCTGGATCAGGAGGGGGTTGGTGTACTTGAGGTAGATGTGCATGAACGCCATCATGCCGACGCCCATGAGCTGGCCGCGGAACAGGCTCTTGAGCTGCTGGGAGTCGTAGGCCTTGATCGTGGTGGTCACGAGCTTGCCCTCCTCGCTGGAGCCGACAGGGGCGGGCTCGACGTACTTGAGGGTCGTCATGTCTACAAAGGGCCAGGGTCAGCACTCAAGCAGAAACGCAGGGGCTAAATTACAATCAAGCGAGGGTGGGTACCATTCTTCTTGCTGATCTGAGCCTGGACGTAGAGGTAGAGCAGAGCGATGATGACATTGCTGGCGAGGTAGACGCCGCGGACAATGTTCAGGGTGTTGGGGTCGTCAAAGGGGATGCGCTTCGACACCTGCATCATGCCGAGCATGATGATCAGGTTGGTACTGTGGGAGTGTCAGTCTCATTCTTGGTTGGCAAGCCACAGGCATGTGCCCCGTGGCCAACGTTGCGCCCTGGAATTACGCGCACACGCGAGGACCTTTGGCAGGAGGACAAGGAAAACGTACATCTGGGGGCTGAGGGAGGCCATTGTGAAGAGTGCCGTTGACAAAGAAAGGTACGCAGAGAGGTTCCAGGGAGGTGAAGCGAAAAGATGAAAGACGAGCAGCACGCGACAGCGAGGGCGACTGGTGGGGGAGTTTTGGAGGGAAGATTTGCAAGTTTCCAAATTTCGTTGTCGCTACGCTGGCCTTTCCAAACCCCAAATTTGGGGCAAACTTTACCCACAACAACCCCGAGTCTCCGATTCGGCAGATTGCGCCACCTCGTTGTAACCTTTTTCCGGCCCGCTGTCCAGGCGGAAGGAGAATAGAACCCGAAAGAAGCCCCCCACAACCAGTCAGAGGACCCCGAAATTCCATATCCATCGATTCCAGCCACAGCGAGACCTTCGATTGTGCAGCACCTCTAAATAGACCTACCCTGTTCTCAGACAAATCATGTCGCACACCGTCTGTGATAAAAGATGGAAGGAAGAAGCGCCCTAGTCTTACAGATGATCTGTTTGAAATGCAACAGATCTGTTTTAGATGCATTAATCACAGGCATAATTTCGTTTGTTGACTCTGTAGATCTGTCGTGCATTCATGTTTGTTTTCTGGGGTTGTTCGCTTAAAGGTTTCATTGACCGTTGGGTGGGTCCACTCTTGAGCTCCGACTTCAACCACAACATAGACGGCCCTTTGTAGCAACAGAAATACAAAACAGAAATCAAAGACCACGCCCCAAAAATTGAAACCGATCGGACTCACAAAGCTGAAAACAATGGCAAATTTCTTTTATCGCCGGCCCGATGCACGCTAGCGGCGTACAATGCATACAGGCGATCCTTTCTCCCTCATTCATTGTCTGGATTGCTAGTGGCCAGCGTTTCAGGGTGGCCGATATATCATATAAATGAAACTATACAGGACTCGAGGTTGACTCGAGTCAGACGCCCATGACCCCTAATACTGAGACTAGCTTCGATATTCGGTAGTTGGCAATATAGACCAAAAAGTTCCCAGCCCTAGCCCACAAAAGACCCCTCCAAGGATAAGATGAACTTCCTTCGAAGGAGCAGGGAGATTGGCCGCCAAGGGAAGCACGGCAAGGATGGGTACGCCTCGAGATATGCCGACAGGCCTACGGGGTATACAAACCACCGGAGGTACTCTTATTCTTCCGCCGAGGAGGACTGCCCTCCGAGAGCCCCTCACAGTTCCACCTTCGGAACGATCATCTCCCCAAGTGACAAAAGGGGATACGCGGCCAACAGTTCAAAGAACTGCCCATGCAAGTGCTGTCCCCATTCATCACGCCCGTCGGCGTCGGCGATAGCGAGCAGTAGACGACAAAGGTGCGGGCGGCCTGGCTATGGCGAGGATCCAAAGGATGATCGGCCGCCGGAGTCATCCAACCACGGCCCAGCCTCGACCTATCAAAGTCTTTCAGGCGGCCGCCGTGAACCCACTAACACGCACGAGGTTCCATCTGGACGGCACAGACTAATTAATGACATGCGTGGTCGTGGTCCTCCCGCGGCCAGCAGTGCGAAAAGGAAGAGCAGGGCCGAGCAGGGGAGCTGGACCATCAACGTCGTGGACAGAACTGACAGGTCCCGAGGCAGGCATCGCGATGAATACGGGGGACGGCTGATCCCTCTTTCCCTTTCCAGGGACGCCAGCGCCACCGAAATCATGGATCGGCTGGCACATGACGGCAGACGAAACAAGGTTGTGGTGCACTGGAAGGACGGGGCACGAGAGAACTTTGACGAGTACGTTCCCGTGCGGGATGCCCGTGAATACGCCTCTCACCTCGAGGTCAAGAGGCGTAAGAATGTTCACTGGATATAGGAGTCCACATGGCATAAAGGGGAAGGGGGTGTGCGCCGTTGATTCTCCTTACCTCCTTCCCGCAACTTCCAAAGCTCCGTAACCCACGTCCTTGAACAGACAAGGCCTGCCGGGCATGGGATGATGATGGGGAGATTGGGAGAGAGATTCCATGTTGGCTGCCCCTCGGCGTCAACTGGTTTAGGTATAGGGCTGAAGACAAGTGTGCAGTGATGGGCATAACCTTCCTCGACGAACGGGATTGGCAATGACAACTTCCTTGTTCTCTGAATCCCGTTCATTTAATATATTCCATTTTGTTTGTTATCGTTGTTTCTTTCTTTTTTTAACCTGGTGTGAGGTGTAAGTCGGGTTGGGCGAAGGCGAAGTGGGGTGGAGGGACCTTTTGGCGCCAACTGAGTGGCTCTCTGAGTTGGCCTCTTAGACGCTCGCAACTCGCAATAAGCTGCACTGTACAACTTCAAACGTGAGATGCAACCAGAGCCTTTGGTTGCTGCAGCGCGGCATATTTGCCTCTGTGCTAGTGAGTGAATATGGCTCATGTCCAAAATAACACACAAGTCTAAAAAAAAAAATACCCAATTGATTAATATAGAATTCGCCTCCGCGATTTGTATATGCAGTATAGACCAAAGATTCGCCTTGCGATGGGCCAGATTTAGAGTGGCGGAAACGCTGGGGCTGGGGTTCAGGTTCAGCCCAGCGAATTGGTCCGACCGGTCGGTCGTCTGTGCGAGCTTAAACCAATGTCTTTGAGTTGAGGAGCAAGTGCATCGCATCAATCATGTGAAGACTCGGGCTCAACGTAAATCAAATATGAACATGGGTTTCGGAGCGGTGAAGTGCCAATATCTGGGGTTTGCAGGAACAGTGCCAAGCGGCATCGTTGAACAGGATCGCGCCTTTGCTACCTGTAGAGGCTAAGAGCCGAGCGAGTTTGGATCTTTGGTTGAGGGCCAAGCCAGATGGGGAAGGCCGGCTAGCCGGGTTGGGCATGTTACGAGACGAAAAGAGATTGTGATCTAGATGGAATCCAAGCGCGGACAAATGAGGTGCCAGCTGCCTGCGTCCAGAGTCATTTGCGGATGGCATGGAGTTGGCGGCATGAATGGCGTGGTCGCGGGGGGGGGTCCACCGGCTGGCAGTTGGCCACTGAGCCCAGCGGTGCCTCTACCCGAGACCGCCAGCCGACAGGGGACGGCGCTATAAATAAACCAACCACAGCGATGCTCACCTTGCTAGCAGAAGCCGGAGGCGATGGGCGTGCATGCTATGGGCCTTCTGCACAAAGGTCTCATCACAATAGAATGACGGTGGAGAGCGCGCGAGAAGAGCCTGGCGCGCGATCGATTGAGAGACGAGAGCCAAGAGCCGTCATGGACGAATGCGTGAACGAGCCGCATCCCATCTTAATTTCGGCTCCTCTCGCCAGGAGCTTGCCCTGCCCTGCGCTCCCCCAATCTCAAGCCGTCCCCACCACCAGCACACCATCACCACCCACCTGATCGGCGATAGCATAGATAGCCAACGCCAGTAGTTCGTGGCTGGAACAATAAAGTGCCGGACAGTAGCATCTGCCGGCTGTCGCTCGCCCAGATGTCGTTGCGGGTGTGCCCCATGCGCTGCCCTGCATGCATGCAGGTCGGCGACGGGTACAAAAATAGCCAGCGCCTCGGACAATTCGAAACCGGGGTGAAACACTGCAGATTGGGGAACCGGCTGGACGATTGCGATGTGATGTGCTGCCATGCCACGCGTGCGCTGAGGGCAAGGCTGATGGATGGGGGCCGCAACCCAAGGCCCTGGCTGGGGGTGGGAGATCTCTGTTTAGCTCTTCCCAACGCATCCTAGTCCAACTTAACTGCAACTGCAACTCGATGCACGGACAAGGGCAGCGGGCAATGGAACACGGCCAGTGACATGGATGCGAGGTGCAGAGTCGTACCACTGGTCGCCACTAAGAACACCACTAAAGCCCGCTGTCGTCTAGGGCAGCTTTGGCTAGAGCAGGCCCTGCAAGCCCGCACGCACGCCGGCAGAAGCCCTCGCAATTGCGAAACAAGGCAGCACACTCTAATATTCTGGGTCTGCCCGTCCCAGCAGCCTATCCCATTCAGTCGGGATTGAGGTCGGGATTGTAGATGGACGCTTGCCCAGTAGATGCCGCGGCTCGCTGGTTGTCGACCGATGGGGACGATGCCGAATCGACTCGCCACAATCTGCAGCCCGGGATTGGAGAAACACCAAAAATAGGCTGCGATGCCAATTAATAGAGTGGCCAGCTAACGTCGGCGATTAAAGGCAAAAACGATACCTGAGACAACAGAGCAACAGTCTCAAGCTATCGTGAGAAATGTGAGATGTATTGTTGTGTTGTGTGCAATGGGAGCTAGTTTTAGCTGTAGCTCCAGGTAACGTTGACTGTAACTTTGTTCGCGCAATGCTCCGACTGGCCAGAAACACGCCTCACCTCAGCGTCGCCTGTTTACAGCCTACCTAGACACCAGCCCACCTGGGAAGAATGTCCGGTTCATCCTACGGCGAAGAGAGAAGCCCAAGCCACGTTTTCCCATCGCTCATGCGTGCTCGGCCAGCAGCTGCACCCTGCGCTGCTTGATTTCTCCTGCTGCTGCCGAGCTGCTGGGCCCCGTAGACCCTCCGTGGAGATTCCACCACCGTTTCCATGGGCAGGCAGATGCAACGCTGGGCGTGGGTGGGCTGGCTGGCGGCCCAATCTTGCACTGGATCAATCTTGGGAGAATCGACCAGCTGTGGGCCCTGTGACATTCCAGTCTATCCACAGCAATGCAGGCCAGGGCCATGGTCCCGTCGCAGTCTTCTCCCGTGCCCGTGCCCCTGAGCCGGAAACCACCCCGCCAACTACGTATGATTCAACGGGCGGATGCTGCGGTGCTTGAGCTTGCACCAGAGCTGGCCCTAGATGTGTAGCCCTACAACCCGGCCAGCTCTATCTGCCAGCTCCTGCACTGCCGTACCTCATGCCTAGTCGAGATGCCCTGGGCGGGCGCTGGATGGGGACGGGAGTGTGGGATGGCACAGAAACACACGCCGAAGCCCCTGTAACTATCTCGAGCCAGCCAGCGCAACGTTGACCCCCAATTGATGTCAAAAGCACCCTGATGAGATCGACTCTGTAGTGCACTTTTAGCTCGCCTCCCCACCCCCGGGAGAAGATTCCCAAGGCCTTCCCACTGTTCCATCAGGTTTCTCACGCTCTCGCGTTGCATGTGCGACAGTATGACAAGGCGGCTCTTTTTTTATCTGCAATGTTGCCACAGACATCCATCGTGCCCCCCAGCACGCCCCCGGTAAGACTGGCCCCCGCCGACTTGAGTTCTTACCCCAACTCGCATAGCTCCCCATGCTCGTGCTGCTGCATGTCTTTGCCTTTGCCGTGCCCTATTGATGCTGTAGCTACCGCATGTCAGGCAGTTGGGATTTCCGTGTCGGGCTTTGGCGATCCGGTCCCTCTCTCGCGGGTCATGTTCACCCTGGCCGCCCACCCTTCCCCCTACCTACACAAAAAGACGCCCCATCCTAGACATCCCGGCACGTCATTGCCAGAGCTTCAGTCCAGCTTGATTCTTAGCTTGTGGAGATGGGTGTGGGATTGGAAAACGCCAGGCGTGTGTCGTCTCTCCCACCCCGGCCCTGTGCTTTGGCCTCCCATCTTGTTCTTGGCCCCCCCCTCCAGTCCCCTCCTCTTCGCGCGGGTTTCGTTGATGGCACGCCAGCACCGTTCAACTAACGGCGGCTACGACTAAAAGCACGATGGCCTGGGCTCTGGTAATGCCGAAAATCCCATACATGCGGCACGGGGCGTTGGGACCCTCCCCCCTACACTCCCATGCCGGTGGTGGAGGATTCGACGGGTGAAGTTTCTTCGATCCCATATTCCCTGCAGTAGTATATATAATACCTGTCTTGTTTTTTGCCCCATCCAGGCCAGTTTTATATATTAAAGAAGCACACATCGCCGACTACAATCTCTCGGATCTCTCCAACTATGGTAATACCCTGCGAGAAACAGAGTTTCCAGAACATCACCCAGCATCACAAGACACAGCAGCGAGTGTGTGTGTTTCAGTGACGCCCACTTGGACATTCTCGCAGCACACGCATACAGTTACATACACCCACACCCACATACAGACATACACAAGGACGAGGTCATGTTTGGCACGTGGAAGTACGACCCCGAGACCGACGAGGTCCAGAACCTGCGTCAGGCCTTCGACCCCATCACAGCACGATCAAGCCAGCACCAGGCATGCAACCGCTGTCACGAGAAGAAGGTATGTCCATATACATGCATGTCATGTGTCCCACCTCGCCGGATATTGCTCTTTCAGTCTGCCTCTATCCAAGTGTCTGTACCATCGATGCTCAAGAAGAATCGAACTGCACCAAAGTCCCCATCCCACCCCAGCACAATACAAGCCATTGGCCTCTCAAACCCCCCTCTTTAACACTCTATCGATCTCGTGGCTACAGAGAACAACGTTGCTGACATGTGACAGCTCAAATGCAGTGGGGAGAAGGACGGCTGCGAACGGTGTGCAGCCAACAAGCTCCAGTGCGAGTACACCCGGTCCAGCTCCAGAGGCTCCCGCCGGGGCAAGAAGAACCGCGTCAGATCTACCGAAGGTGCAGCAGCAGCCAGGGAGGACTCCCCGTCCAACCCTCCTCCGCCGCCGCGTAGATCCCACAGCAGAAGCAGCCAGCTCTCGCCAAACCAGCCTACAACATCTCTGTCAACCAGGGCAGCTAGGCCCGCCGCGCCAACACCGACACCCCCGCTGCAGCCGCCAGCAGAGTACGACCAGGAGCGCATGCTGGACCGCCTCGACTTCTCGCTGCTGCAGCCCGAGGACAGCTTCGACCTGGGCTCCCTCTCGGACGCCCAGTACGCCGGGGGCTTCATCCCGACGACGACCCTGGCGACGTGCGGCGCCTACCACGCCCAGGCGATGACGGCGACCTCACCGCCGATATTCCACCACCACGATGCTCCGCGCCATGACAGCGACAGCTACCAGGCGTGGCACCAGCAAGGCTTCGTGCAAGTGCCACCACCACAAGCCTCAGCGGCCGCCATGGGGCATCCACATCTGGCAACCTCCGGGCAGGGGTACGCCGTGCCCATGAGCACCTACACGTACCAGCCGGGCTACCAGAGCCAGTTAGACCCTCGATACCAATGGGTCCACCGGGGGGATGGGGAAGAAGGGTAGAGTTGGTGCGCCTTGGCTCCAGCTCTTCACACCTACCTACCCGCCCTGGTATGGGCGAAATCGACAAAAGTACAAAATTTATAAACCACCAGCTGAAGCACCGCCCGTGTCCCTACTCAAACGGCATGGTTCAAACCGCGAGCGGAGAAAACAAACAAAACAAAAAGGGGGGGGTTTCACGGGCTTCTTCTTTTTTGGGCCGTGAAGGAGGGTATTTGGGAACGACTTGAACGACGACTTCTTGGGAAACCAGCCTGCATGCGCGGTCCAACCACAGCGTTCTGCATGCTAATTTTTTTTTCCTTTTCCTTTTCTTTTCAAACGACTTTAGCTCCTTCTTCTTCTAACCTTTAGGTGTTGCTTTTGTATTTTCACAACCCTTCTTTTCTTTCTTCTTGTCACAGACAAAAACGGTTCTTTTTTTCGGGAGGGGGCATCCATAGACTTTGTTTGTACCTTTTATTTCTTTTTATTTAGGGTTCTCATCTTGAGTATTAGCCATTGCATTGGAAGGCGGGATATATTTCTGGGTTGTATACATTACTGCTGTTTTTATTTCTCCATCTTTGCATTTTTCACGAGCATATTTCCCATGACCAGGCTCTGTACATAGAAAAATACAAAACGGCCAAATCACCCGAGCTGAAACTCCTATGCGTGTATAGGTGCCTGTCCGTCTAAGCCTACCGGATAGAGCACGGAAGTACGGGAGAGTACGCACGCACCCGTGCCAGGAAGTACCCTCACTCCCCAATTGCCCGCGCCTGTCACCGCGGAGCAAGGCCCTTGCTTAACGGCTCTCTCCACGCGGCCCAGTATCAGTATGCTGCCTCCCACCGCTCGGTAACAGGGCGGGTACCAGCGGCGAGGGCGGCAAATAAAAGCATGCAGGCGCTGAAATATCCAGATATAGCAAACCTGCAACGCGGCGAATGGGTGGTTCCGGCACATGTCCCAGTGGCTGACCAAGAGAAAAACACATCGGGGGCGTGGTCCAATAAAATTGTGGTTAATTTGCTTCGAGGAGCGCGAGGGGCATCGAGCGATGTGGGTATTATAACGCCCGCGCGGACAATTTGCACTGGAGCACCACCCACCCCAAAGAATCAAGAATCAGAAACCAAAGTCCCAACCGGGGGGGCCGGGAAGTCAACGACGACGCAGGCCAAGCTGCTCGCCTCTCGCGAAAATCCGACGACTGCCATTTGCCGCGTGGGAAACCTTGCCCAGGTCAGGCCAGGTCGGCAGTGCCCTTCTCAGCCTAGGTGCAGGAGCAAAGAGATCAACCTAAATTATATTAATATGGCAAGCACCACGTTTTCCAATATAACATATGGCTGCGTGACTCGGGGTTTTCAAAGGTGCATTGCATGCACTCATTTCCCACAATACCGGAAGAGATACGACGACGTTATGCCCCCCCTTTTCATGCCCTGATTTCCCCTACCCTTCCCCGCGAGATTGACGTACTGCGATGGCGAGGGCCTGAATCAAGCCACTCGAAACCAGCTGAAGGTATTTGAGGCGAAATGTCACAGCGGACACGGACAACGTGGATTCCGGGGTCCGGGCCGGTGGGGGCCAGCTCCGGCTGATATCTGTGCTGGGGAAGCATAGACCGTACATAGCCTAGGCCGCGCAGAGAAGCCCGTTGATTTACAGCGTAATTTACACAACAAGGCACGCGGCGGCACCATTGATATCGACCGAAGGAAAGTAGAAACAAGGGAGGGGCGTGGCAGACGAGTTGAGAGACTCGAAGCCTGGCTGACGCCTGACTCAAGAGAGACGGGCCATGTCTTCGACCCCAGCTGAACGGTCGATCCATTGAGGCCGCTGCATGGTGATGAACAGCCCCAATTGATCCGGCACGCGAATGCCGGTGTCGTAGGCCCATCAGCACCGTCCGCACACCGTTAAGCCTCTCGGTTGTCGGCGCATGTAAGTAGTGGAATGCTCGCGTGCCACAAAATAGGCTTCGGGGAGAGTGACATCACTCCCGGAGGTCTGCCTATCGAGATGGAGGACCAGCAGCAGGAGGAGAAGGACGCTTACAGCCTAGGCGGCCTCAAGTTAAGTGAACATAATGAAGTGAAGTGAGGTTTGTGGATACTGGCCATGCGCGTGGCAGTGGCAGTTGGCAGTCGCAATGGGATGAACTGACCTCAGGCTGCTGAGTCAGCATCTACGGCTGCATCACAACGTCATGCCTCAATCTTGCAACGGCCCTGAATTTTTCATCATACCCGCCGCCCGATCCTGCTCCGCGTGTGCTCCCGCGCTCGCCAATTACAGAGCCTCTGCTCGCCTGGACAGTTAGATACCCTGGTACACGATACCCTCGGCGATTGAGAGACCGCCTGTGTCGCCATCATGGCTGAAGAAGAACCGCCAGTCAAGGCGTCCTTCACGGACAGCCTATACGCCTGGGGCTGTAAGTCTCGTCCCTCCAGCATCGAATGATTCATGCCAGCCCAATTCATTTACTTCATACACCTCCCTTCTGGACATTGATTGCCATACTGCCCCATCTTCAAGCCCCAATTCAAAAAGACAAAGCAACACACGTACACACACCTCCACACATGAAGGAAGTCGTCCATTATGACTCTCCTACCCTCTTCTAAGTCCAGGATAACAATCCAGACAAAAAGAAGCCCCATGATGAATCAACCCTGCACGTACGATCCCCCGCAGACTAACAAATCCAAAAAGCATCCGCCGTCCCCCCCTCCGCCCTGGCCATGCTCACCATCGCCCTCCACTCCCGCCCGCGCCAGCCCCTGGCCCTCCTCCTCTTCACCCCACCGCTCTTCCTGGCCACCTACCTCAACCTGGCGGGGCAGCCCACAGCCGCCGCGGGAATCTCCTCGGCCTGGTCGGGGCTGTACGCCCTCACGGCCCTCCGCCGCCGCCAGCCCGGCGGGGTCACCGCCCGCTTCCTCTCCCCGCGGGGCATCATCAGGGGCGGCGCCGTCGTCCTCGGCGCGGGGAACTGCGTCGCGGGAGGGTGGAGGTACTTCCACGGCGACTACGAGAAGGACGAGGAGGAGAGGGTTGAGAGGGATCGATGGGGCGTTGAGGGGTGAAGTGCGACCCTTGCTGACGAGATTCGCTCTCAACTTGACCGCGAATCCCTAATGGGATGTGTCCGAAGAGGGTTATCAGAAGGACGAACCCCGCGCCGCTTGGGGTTGGGGACTACGGGTTAGCTAGGCTCCGGCCAAAATGTGTAATATATAGATTTACCCTACACCCCAGCCAGGGGACCAGGGAATTACGTTGTATCATAGTCACGACAGAGGAATCAGATCAGACGGCGTAACGACATGAACGAGCCAGCGCTCATGTGTATAGTATTCGCTTTCAAAAACCTTCTCGCTCTACTTCATAAATTTTCTCTATGCCCGACAACAAGTCTATCAACACCATGCGCCATTGTTTAGACAAGAAAGGGGATTGAAAGGTAGGAAAGTTGTCGAGGGGGGATGACACGGAGCCATTGGTGTGATGGACAGGCCGAGCATGCCTGCCTCTCCATGCCATCCAATACATTTCAACATCCAGATGGGTTATCTGGAAGGCGAACGCTGGTCCTGTTCCATCGGCGTCGAGTATCATCACGATTGACAGTCAGACTGAACGGGCGTGCGGAAGAGCAGGATTCTGACAGTCATGATGGTACTGGCTATGGAACAAAACAAAGGTTCAAAAAATACTATCCAATCCGCTCACATCTCAATCTCAAATTCCCTTCCCCGACTTGGGGTGACAAAAAAAAAAAAGCAACTGTCAGAGACGGTCTCAGCACTTGATGCGTCTCCTGGATATGCGACATAATACATGGTCTTGGCGATTGATTTGGCCAATTTAGTGGGGAGGTGTATGAACAGTTGTCGCCGAGTGGTTGGGTCGAGCGACACTCTCAAAGCAGAGTCCTTGGTCTCAATGCTTCTTGCTTTCGGAACACCAAGATGTGCTATGCGATTAAAAGTAAGAAGCCTAGAGTGCCTGGCAACCGAAGGGACCCGCGTCTCAGCTGGTCAGTTCCTTGCGTGTTGAGAGCAGTTGAGTCCCCGACACAACCCACAGGAGCATGATGACCGTTGAGAAAACCAAGGTTCTGCGGAAACTGCGGACCTGGATGGGGGTATATCGAGAATGGTGCTCGGTTGCCAGAGGATGCAATGCTGAAATCTCGAAATTTCGTATGTACTCAACATCGGACTCGCGAATCTTGGGTTCAGCAAAGGCGCGGTACTCGTCAAGGACGCTGGAAGCGTTCCAACCTGCAACCTTGCGCACCACAGCAACCACACAGCCTGTGCGGTGCTTGCCCTGGTTGCAGTGAATCAAAAGAGGGTGATTCCGGCGGTCGAGAACGACCTCGAGGATGGACTTCATGGTTTGAATTGGGATGGACTCCTTCTTGGTGCCTTTCATGTTGAAAACGACTTGGTGGATGTCGTTGCTGGCAGCAAAGGAAACGAGATCTTGATCAATCTCATCCTTCTTCACCAGGGTCCTAGATGAACGCGTTAGGATAAATGTTGTTCACGCTCGACGGGGGGGACGTACACCAGAGTTTTCAGCTTCAGACCCCGCAGATATTCAAAGTCTTGTGACTTGGGATAACTGCTACGATAAACACCAGGAATGACCATCCCAAAGTTGTTGGGTCTCCCAGCAAGAGGTGGCGATGAGAAATCCTCAGATTCCTTGCGTGAAACCTTGCATTCCACAATCACTAGAGGGGGGCAAATTGTCAGTCATTGGACGAGTGAGGTCATAAGAGTAGCTGGACCATCTTACCCTTGACATCTCCAGGTGCCAGGACCTCTGCAGAGAGGCCCTTGCCGGTGGCTACCACACCACCATGCGAACGCGGAGGCAGATCTGAGTCGGCACTGGGGGTACGGTTGCGTTCCGCGTCCCCCATAGTCTCGGCACGTGCAGAGAGCTCGTCCTTGCTGGAGCTTCTGGAATTGCGTCTCGATCGGTAGGCTGACGTCTGTTGTTTCTGTTGGGGCATGGACCGGTTCTGGTCGTGAGCAGAAGTCTCTTCGGTAAAGACGCGGGAATTTCGTTTGGAGGCCATGGTATTCTCGTCGAAATAAGGAAAATGGTCGGGGTGTTGCAAGGCAATGTGTGTCATGGTCGTGGTGGGAGTCGCGCGTTCAACCACCTAGCACAGGCTAGAAGCAAGACGCAACGGGGTAGGTGAAGCAAAGAAGTAACAACGGTTCGGGTGACGGAACAAAGTGGTGAAGTCGTGAAAGCAATCGAGTTGAGTCGAGGTAGGGCTTCAGAGGAGCAATGGCCACACAATATGGCAGTTGCTCGCGTGCACGGGAACCGTGGGCTCGGGCCTACAAGAGGCAGCGGCGGGCTCTAGAACAAATGGTGAGGTAGGCCATGTTGTCCGATGTATACGTGGGAGTATTAATATTCAATGATCGGAGGCAGCAGATGTTGATCTGAGACACGTGGGGGAGGGAGGCAGGTGACGGATGAAATAGCCAGGCTGAGTGCTGGGAAAATTGACAATGTAAGCGAACGAGATGCTTGTGTCTGGGGTCCAAGGGAGGGCCGGCAAGGATGCAGCCAGGAAAGTGGGCGGTGCGGTGCGAGCTGGGGGCCGGGCCCAGGCTCCAGCAGGGCGAACAAGTACTGCGGCGGGCGGCAGGTACCTCGGGCACAGTGCTCAAGGTTCAAGCTGGCAGAAAATTAAAGTCACAGTTTCCGGTTAGTCATCACTAAATAAGGGCTCCTGGGCGCCGATACTTCCGCTTGCTTAGCGCCCTCCAGCGCCACCGCTGCGTCTGGGACAGGCCAAAGTACCACCAGAGACCTTGGCTCAAATTGTGATGGTGCTCGTTTTATCACAGCAAGAATCATGGCCCATCCCGAACTCTGCGCGCCGCCAGGGCTGCTTTGAGTGACACTCCAAGCAGCCTGCACAGCGGTGTCACCACCCGCGTCTTCAGCACTAGCTCAAAGTTAACTTTCTGCTTTCGTCTCGCGCTGCAGATGACGCCGTGGGGGAGCTGGTCAGCTGCCAGGTCAGCCATTGACTGAACCGAGCACTTGGTCTCAATCTGCCAGGAACATGTCTTTCCCCGGATAAATCCGACATATGTGCGAGCTTGCCCAACGTGTCGTATTGTCCGGCCAGATGCAGAAAGGTATGTAGATAATCCCCTATTCGTATTGGCGAGGACATTCACGTGGAAGCCGGCCGCATCCACAGTCCGCAGAACTGTGCGACTCATCTCTAGACACAGATCTCCACTGCTGGCAGAGAGCACCCCAGTCATAGTCCTGGACAAGACCCGCGAGCTAAGCATGAGCAGTCCAAGGGAGGAAAAAACCGCTCTTGTCCGTCCTGAAATCGACTGATGAATCTTGGCGGGCTCCCTTTCGCTCTCAAATCAGGACACGCTCCAGAATGAGCTATTGAGACCCGTCCTTCCTCGGTGGCTTGAGACTAGGCCCTCCAGACCTCGTCCGTTCCGAAACCAAAAGCGAGCTGTGTGGACCGCGCCAGGCGGGAATGTGCATCGTTCAAAGGTTGCCAGCCTGCCGGAGAGCCTTGCCCATCCCACACCCATTACGCAAAGCACGGCAGATCCTGCTCCTTGTTGGTGCATCCTGTGCGTAGCACGCCTGTATCCCCGCCAGGGGGCTCGCAGATTGGAGTGCATATACCTCCAGACGTACTGCACACGCCTGGCATTCGTTGTCAATCTACTACTGGGCAGTCGCCGTCTGCATACGTAAGGCTACTAGGGCATGACTGATCATCTCCAAGTCTCTGCTGTGGCACACGCAGATTGGAAGGGACCATCTCCGCAGCAAGTGAGTCTAGCGGGCTCATCCAAGACTCACAGCCCTGGTTGCGTGAGAACATGTCATTAACAGTCAGGCTAGTTGTGCAACGGCCTGGACCACGGGAGGTTTTGCATTCCTCATCACTGGAGCACGAGAGAAGAAACGCGAGATCCAGTTGAATCCATGGGATTGGGCGGGGTCGCGGAGGCTCCTGGAGTAGGTGGAGAATGATTCCGTAGCTGAACAAACCAAGCCAGGTCCGTTGCCACAGCGCAGCGCTGGTGAGATGGGATGGCAGGTGTCACTCGGTCAATGTAGTACAGCCTGCTAGCACCTACCCAGGCAGGTAAGTAATAGAGAGGATGCATCACGTCTGCATCTGCATCTGTATGCACAGACTCCCTCCGTTGGTTGTAATAATAGAGTAGCCTGCTAGCACTAGAAGCAGGCGCTGGCTACCGCGCCTACACGGACACTGCAAGCCCTGTCACCAATTGCACTCGGCCCTCGCTCCTGCCTCGTGCTTCGGCGTGGTGATTCTTTCTCTCTCCTCGCGCCGGACAAAACACAAAACAGCCCCGACTATCCGGTCATGGACTAATACTAATGTACTCCTCATCAGAGTCATCATTCGATCGGCCAGCTGCCAACAGACTGATGTGCCAAGTTTCACAAATCGACGAGCCCCTCCCTGCCAATTGTCTACCTACTCCAACCGACAACGCATGTATTCGCACTGTGCCACAAGTACTGCTAGCCTCCAACGACTTAGCCTTTCGGCGCCCGCCGTCATCCATCTGCTCCCTCAAGCTTTGGTTCATGGCCCCTTTTACAGCATCGTACAGGGACAGTGCCTGTGCTTCTCGACAGCTGGGACCCTTATTTCGTCACAGGTTCTTTCGAACATTCCCTGCAGCTCCAGGTCCAATCAATCCACTTCCCGCTACCACTCTCGCTGAAGACGCACACGGAACTGCTCCAAGACCACCACCCACGCAAGCAGCACACCGAGCTGACATCTCGTCAGCCCGCCATCTTGCTCTCGGCGCCAGACTCACGGGAGGCGCCTTATCTTTTTTTGCAAGGCCGATCAATGGCTGGAGCGTTTACGCTTTGCTGGGAACCAGGCCATCAGGAGACTACTAACATTACTCCAGCAGACCTGTCCCCATCGGATCACCCCACCGCACAGGTAGGTAGTTTTGTGCATAGCAATATCCGCATTAGGACCTTTCCAGGAAAGCCAGCTCGATGGGTGGAGAATTGAGGCTGTCGGGGAGATCTATTATCCAAGCCGGCTCGCCCCAACCACAACTCTTGATTGCTGAAATTCGAGTACGAAGATGTCAACGGCATGACCAATCCATCAATCAAACCCACTCGTAGTGTGCCAAGTATCTGGTGGGCAGAAAGGGGTCCCAGTGCGTCGCGACAGGACAGCAACCGTGCAGCAACATTTTATTTGATATAGTCAGCCCACGTGCTCACCTGCCCAAAACTTCTTGACCATACTATAAAAAGTTTTTTCGGCCTTGCGCACACAACGCTACCTCAGCCGGGGCTTCATTGGCCCTTGTCCGGTAGCACTTTGGCGCAAACCGTAAGACATGAAAAACCAACAGAATCCCGAGGTTCATTGTGTCCCGGGTTACAAGGGAAAGAGAGTGTCTCTGAACCAGGAATCAGAGATTCAGATCAGCCCAGGTTCGCCGACACAAGGTCACGTGCAGCACATGTAAATCTTCCACACCACTTTCTCGAGCTTTCGATGTTATAGCAGCTTCGACTGCTGATACCTTCCACCGGTATCTCATGCAGGCATGCAAGAAGATCCCACCGCCGTCGTTGAGCAACCTGATCATGCTCATCACACAATGAGGATAGGCGCGAAACACGACAACCTCATGGCGCGTGTGGGAACCAATCAATAATGACATGATACATATCCTTAGTTCGGTCCACTTAGTGACCACCCAACAATATCACAGACGGTTATGAAGCTTGCATGGCGGCGCCGCTTTATGCTGCTCTTTGACCCGTGCGGGAGGTGGGCTGCAACTTGCGGATGTAACTCGTGAATGCAACCCGAAAAGAGAGCTCAGCGGGTAATTGCCTTGATGCCATCCTACAATTCTGATCATAAGGTAGCAATCCCCCAAATATCAGGAGCTGAAATGCCCATGGGATCGCTGGCAAGATGCCCTTGAACCAGCCCAATACGCATCAATGGCACACGACACCAGGCTCCTGGCATCCCAATCCATTCTGTTTACAGTTTGATGAGGAGGTAGAGGGGTCAGGGATCAAGCAAAAGCTGCAGAAAATTCGATGCGACTCCAGCATGGGGCTTACTCCAATATTCCCTCTGATGGGGGGAGCGGCGAAAATGGAGTTGCGTTGGGAGAATCCGCAGCCCAGAGCACGTGGGCTACTACCATGTTGAAAAGTAGCTCAGAATGATGCTTTTTAGAGTGGTTTGTCCTTCCATACGGTGGCATAATCCACGTTCCGTCTTCCTACCCGCTTGGCTCGATGTTTGAAACCTAGTTGCTAAATCATCAGGATTTCGCGGACAACCGTGGATCGCTTGTCAGACTCGCAAGTTGAGTCATCCAGAAGGTTGCATGGGCTGAAGACAGGATGTTACCTGTCACTTTTCACACCCCTCAATCCTCCGAACCAGCATGAACGAGGGTGAAGCAGTGTCATTCCGGCCACCCGGGTATGGAGTAGTGAAAATCTGGGCATCCTACGCCAGCAATGATTCCAAACCGATTCTAAGAGAACCTCGTTTCGTTGGCCAGTGATCTCACGTTTACACCCCTATGCTCGATTAGATACACAATGTAAGTTGGGGGAGTCATATTCAAGCCGTAACGCTGCCCAACCAGCTGCACATGGGACTATCTTTGGCAACGGAGAACGTGTTTGCCGGCATTGTTCTAGGAAAGAGGATGATGCTTTCTCGGGAGGCGGATAGCAAATATGGAGACCCGAGAGAGGTGGGCCAACCACCAAAACCCCAACCCACACACTCAAACTTCTCTCAAGCCATGTGATCAGGATGCGTCTGATAGAGATCAACCTCTTGAAGATTTATCGCATTTGTCTGGTTCGCACGGCTTCGACAAATGTCGCAGTGATCCGCTCTGGCTCTAGCCCCCCTATTCGTAGGCATCCACTTCCCTACATCTAGGGCAGACAGATGATATCTCCAAAGAAAGAAAGTAAAATGTCAATAAGATGGTGGTCCGACTGGAACAATCGTCGGTCCGTATCTCTGAAACGGCTTGACAGGGTTGCTAGGGGTCCAGGGTAGTGGGCGGGACTTGGAATCGTAGGCAATGCTGGGAGCAAGGACGCCAAGACCGTGTGCTCAGTGTAATACTTCATACAGCTTGAGCATGTAACTTCATTCTCACAACTATTTCTATTGATCAATCTATTAATGAGTAAATAAATGTAATGTTGTGGCACCGAGTAAAGGTAGAACCTTTCAAGACTGCTGGCATTTGGGCCTGATTTAACCTGCTGAGCTAAGAAACGGCGCTCAGGCGTTGATGCCTTGTAGCCTCACCCCACAACGCGTGCTGATTGGTCGAGAAATTGGACACGGCGCCAACACAGCTGTTGGACAAGATCGACCCTAAACAGCTTGAGCTCACAGGAGGCGACCAGCATAACCCCCACGCCGTGCATAAAAACGAAGAGGCGAATAGAGACGTCGAGCGAACCCGTGCTACACTCACTTGAGCCGAACCTTTAGATTCAAGCAGCTACCCCGTCCAGGGCCCGTCTGACGACCCTCCGACCGCTTCGTCGACCCCCTCCGCGTGCTCCTTTCGCCTCAGCCTGGACTTCTCCTCCCTCGATGAGCTCGCCCAATTGATCATCGTTGTCCAGGCGTGCCGTTATGGGCCCGAACGTTGGCAACGGCATGGGAGGGATGGAAATGGGCATGCACATGCAGGGCCATGGCCCCAATCAGCCACCCGCCACCGAATACACCCTTCAGGGCGTCATGCGCTTTCTACAGACCGAGTGGCACCGACATGAGCGGGACAGAAACTCGTGGGAGATCGAGAAGCAGGAGATGAGAGGGAGGATAGCAAACCTCGAAGGCCAGGCGCGCCGCGCCGATGCCACACAGCGGGCTCTGCGCAAGTACGTTTCCATCTTGGAAAAGAAGGTGAAGGATCAGGCCGCACAGCTCAAGGGCTCTGGGGCGAGCGACGCTGCCGACGACGAGCACAATGACCGCGCTGCAAAGATCCAAGAGAAACTCGCATGTAAGATGGCACCAGGCCCCGCATCACGATTGCCAGCATGCGAATTGCTAACCTGTTGTCACAGCTGCGGCAAGCCTCCAGAAGCAAGCGTTACCGGGCGTGGACGGCGTCGAGGTTGAGAAGGCCGACGACGAGACTCAACGGCACGAGCTCAAGACGTTCCTGGACCAGTGCCAGTCGGAGTTCATGTATCTAATGATCACGCCAGCGAACCCACAGCCGCCTCGCGAATCGCCCCCACTACCGATCATGGAGGATCTACGTGAGGTGGAAGCGTTTGGGATGCCCGGGCCGCAGCCAATGGAACGCCAGTACCCCCTCCATCAACGGCCGGCGCAGAACCACGTTGGGGAGATGGACTCGAGGCAGCATCAGCAACCTCAGGGACACGGTCAGCCCATGCAGCATGGCCCCTTGAACTTCCACCCCAAGTCCGACCTTCAGCCGCAGCCAATGGTCCGGTCTACCAACGAGCACCAGCAACCTCTATTCCACAACTCTAACGACTGGAACAACCCTGTATCTGTGACAACACGGCAGGTGGACGGGAACGCGTCAGACGCTGCCACCCAGGCTGCGCAATCGCTCGCTGGGATGGATGATTCTGCCGACTTCAAGGGAAATCCGCCTCCAGTGACTGCGGAAACCGATGGCTGGGAGTTTCCCGAGGGGACATTTCCCGAACCTGGAAACGCCCAGCCACAGTCGACCTCAAACCGACCTGATACTGATGTATTCCCCAATGCCGACAACATCCCAAAATCTCCCAGCCGGGGCCCAGGCTCACACAGGAGAAAGACGTCCATGTCTAGGAGAAGGAGTGCAGACTATGATAACGGGATCGGGGCAGGCCAGAAAGTTGATGGATTCAGCTTCAAGCTCAGGTTTGGTCTCCGAGGTCACCTAGATACCGTCCGCACTGTCATCTTCTCAGGTGGAGGCAGCCCCGGCGAGCCAGAAATCTGTACTGCCGGCGATGATGGCATGATCAAGAGATTCCACATTCCCCGTCTAGATGGGCACAACCCTGTTCTCGCGGGCGCTGCCTCTGACCTGGACGTGACGGCAAACTTCACGCATCGGGGACACGTTGGATCAGTCCTAGCCCTCACCTCGTGGTGCCCCTCTCCCAACTTTGCCACCGGAGGCCGTGCCCAAGGCGACGGCTGGATCTTCTCGGGCGGTCGAGATTCCACCATCCGAGTGTGGGAGCGTGGCAGGGTGGACCCCAAGGCGACAATCGACGGCCACACGGATGCTGTGTGGGCGCTCTGCGTGCTGCCGGCGACTCTGGGCTCGGTCTTTGGCAACTCCAGCCAGCACGGCAGCGCCGATCGCATCCTGCTCGTGTCCGGAGCCGCAGACGGCACCGTACGGCTCTGGTCGGTCAGCGCACCCCCTCAGCTGAGCAGCCCTCAACCTGCGCCCTCTCGTGCCGCAGCCGGCCGTGGATCCCGTGTCCGAGGAAACTCGATGAGCTCCGGCAGCGGGTTCTCCAGCACGCCCCAGCCCACGGTGGCATCCAACTCTCCCTTCAACCACACGCTCGTGCACAACATCACGCGCTCAGACGAGTCCAAGGCGAGCCCGACCTCCATCACCCCTCTGGGCACCACCGGAGAATCGTTTGTCGTCTCCTACTCGGACGCGGCCATCATCGTGTACGACACCCGCACCGGCGAGCAGATCGGCAACATGGACAGCATGGAGACGTACGACGGATCCATCAAGACCGGCGTCAACGCCGTCGTCGCCACCACGGTCGGGCTGGACCAGGCGCAGCAGCACCACACCGGCACCCTGGGCGAGGAGGAGAACGGGGCCGGCGGCCCTACCGGCGGGCCCTCAATGGCCGGGTCCGGCATCGAGGGGACAATCATCTCCGGTCACGAGGATCGCTTCGTCCGATTCTTTGATGCCAACAGCGGTATGCATACATTCCCATCTCTACGTTAAATTCTGAATCTATTGAAACTAACACGCGTTGTCTACAGGTCAATGTACATACAACATGCTGGCCCACCCCGACGCCATCTCGAGCCTGTCGCTCAGCCCTGACGGCCTGGAGCTCGTCAGCGCAGGCCACGACGCGTCCCTCCGGTTCTGGAGCCTGGAGAAGCGCTCGTGCACGCAGGAGATGACCAGCCACCGCGTGATGCGCGGCGAGGGCGTCTGCTCCGTCGTCTGGAGCCAGGACGGGAAGTGGGTGGTGAGCGGCGGGGGCGACGGCGTCGTCAAGGTGTTTGCGCGGTAATCTGGAGGTATCCTATTTGTGGAATTGTAAGATGGGGGGAAAGGGTGAAGGGGAAAACCAGATACAGCATTTTGGGTCGGGGCCCGTTTTGGGCGGGTTGAGATTCCAGGTGTTTACGTCTTTTTGTGTTTTTGTTGTCGTCTTGTTGAGGTTGCTCGCGAAGGATGCTGGGGAATTCTGTGCTGGGTCGGACGGGAGGGGCAGAGAGCTTCCGGTCCTGGCGGCATGTGCTTATAGTCCATATGTGTAAGTGTGTATGTGGGAAGGGAGGTGTCCATATAAAGTCGTCGATACCCGGCGTATTTATGTTTTAATTGATGCTTTGTCTGTCTTGATGATTGGTCTGATGGATGAGATGATTGTGGCACACCGGTTACTGACCCTTTGCTTGGACAGGATACAGAACATGTAGTATGGTGACGGTATATCATCGGGATAATTATCTTGGAAGCGACAAGAAGTTGTTCTTTTTGTGTTGTTGGGTTTATGATTACCTACTAATTACGACCCATGAAGTCCACGAGTTGCGTTGGAAATGCATGAGTTTACCATTTGAGTGTTCTCCTGGCTAAGCTTGCAGCACGGAAGAACCACATAACCCGGGAGATGTAGCATTTTTCAGATTAGCAGATAATGGAATTTAACTAACCAGGAATTTATTCCAGATTATCCATTCGTCCTGGAGATCAATAGCAGCTCACCAGATATGATTTAGCTGTAGGGTAGCATATCTGGAAGCACAATGAGTGGTAGGTAGGTTACTTAGTCCAAAAATTAGCTCCGATCTCCAACAGCGCCTCTACTACAGCGGCTGGAAACAGCCGCCCATCTTCCGTAGTATAGTGGTCAGTATGCAAGCTTGTCACGCTTGAGACCCGGGTTCAATTCCCGGCGGGAGAGTCCGCCACCAGCATTAGCTGGTTTCTTTTTTTGACTTTTTCCTCTTCAACTGTCGTTTCATCTTTTCGAGTTGACAAAAGTCTGAGTCAACCGGAACAGCCGTGAGAAAACATTTTGGCGCCATATGCCACGTAGCCACATCGGTTCTCGTGTTATCTTTTGTTCGCGATATGCTTCCACATCGAGTAATGTATGAGAAAAGGCATATCAAGCGGAGGAATTGCACCGCTCGTATAATTCCTTCCTTTTCCTGCTGACTGACTTGCTCCACACATCCTGATCCGAGGCGTCACAAACCTAAGCCTTCGTAATGCAATTCCGGACATTTACTCAATTCCCATACACAAGCCTCGACTAGGCGGCTCACCCTGCGCTTTTAGCCCTCGGATCCCTTGCTAGTCGACCTTTGGTGGCCCTCTGTTTGTACTACGTATGCAGGCACATCTCGCGCCCAGGACGGCGCCCTCGGCACCGGCCAATTTTTGCCCCCATGCACCAGGACGCGCGTTGTGCCCCCTCGAGTCCGATGGGCGGCTGGCTGTTATTACCCAACGAGCCCATACCGGTGAAACGAGAAGTGCAGGTGGGCGCTTACTCGGCCAGCTCGGGACACGGCAAGCAGAAGCCCACGCGCGCATTTCTAGCCCACAGGATTGGATTGGTAAGACAGTTGGTGGCAGTGGGATTAGGTTGCGGCGCCTGGGGAATAAGCTGAAAGCCAAGTCTTTGCCAAGGAGGCCTTTGGACGTGTTATCCGCTTTGCCAAGACGCAGCGACAAGGCTTGCAAGGGTCTGTCGAAGTTTGAATCTTGGATCGTCGGCTTGGCTTTTTTCCTCCTCGCCTCGAATGTTGGGGACGGGGCAAGATTGGCTGATGACGACGCAACCTCACGGTGTGATGGCCGTTATGCATGAATCAAAGAGGAAGGTGAGCACACTATCCTCCGGGGCGGCAGGCATGGCAGGGGAACGTGCGCATCTGATATGGGCTGAGGGGCAGAAGTCTGTTGTAGCGGCTGCAGTCTAAACCCAACGGCGGATCGGCCGACAGGGCATACGTAGGCGTCGACGGCGGCAGGCACAATCTCGAGACTGAGTGGGACAGACAGTGGGAAGCCGGCAGATGGCATCCATAGTTGCTAACGTTAGAGGGCAGGAAACAGGCAGGGCAGGATTGAAGGTGAAGGCAGGATATACGAGGCACCGTGTGTGGATTCGGTGCACACGACCCATTCCCCGAACTGGGATGGGCGCCACCAGATCCCGGCAGCAACCAGCAACGGCCAACGACTGACGTATTTCCTCGTTTCTGATACTTTGCTACGGGCCGGCAGCCACACCTTGCGCCGCCGTGCCTGTGCTGGGCGCGAGACCCATGATGCATGGTGCGGGCGATGATGCGTGCATGTTCCTGTCAGCTGCGCCAGGACTTTGGTCTTCCAGCAACTGCCCACTGGAAGGCATTATATTGGCCCCGCGGGCTGCCGGGGAGTCCCAGCATCAGCGCTGAAGCAACCCCATAGCCAGTGCCTCAAACCACTCTGCAACAGACGAGCACAGAGAGATCCCCATCTTTTCCGACAGACTCAGTAAATGCTCCCGTGCTTCCGCCCTTCTTCCCTCAAAAGCCGTCGCCGTCGTCGTCGTCGTCGTCATTTCCCCGGCCCGTCTCCATCTCCATGGGTGCTTGCCCTGTCCTGTCCTTTCCGACCATCTCAACTCTCCTGGCCCAAACACAATGCCGCCAGCATAACCTCTCCCACGCTTGAAACATGCTCCGTACATATCCCGCCTCGACATATCTACGTTCATCTCCTATCCAGGTCCTTGTTTGAAATAGGCTTGCGTCTGCCGTCACCCCCGTCGAGCCCACATCGGCGCCCGCTATCAGACCATCGACGAACCCTCCCCAATTCCCAAGCCTCCCCTCCCACAAAACCCGATTACGCGGCACACACCTGCCGTGTTCCTTGGGGCCCTGCGGAACCTCACTTGTCCTTGCTCGCATCCAGAGAGCCATGCCCTTACCCACAGTTTCTTCCATGGGTATGGTGTATTGATATAATACTATTCCCGGGCCTGGTGGCTTTGTCTGCCGCTTCGTGGGATTGCTTCTTTTCTTCTAACGTATCATAACCATAACCTAACCCACCACCGAAGGACCTATTCCCAACCAACAACAACAACGACCAAAGTGTCGTTTGCGCCAACGGGCGCTTCCTCAACCCTCGACAACTCGCCTTACTTACTTTCTTTCTTCTTTGTATATGATACTCAAAAAAGGGATATTCTACAAAAAAAAAAAAAAAAGGATAACCCAGGGGAAAACACCCCAACATACCTCTAACCACCATGGCTTCACTTACATCCCTCTTGACGGCCGCCTTCGCCTTCTTCTCCGTAGCCCAAGCACTGCCCTCGCTGGCCACCGGAGCCTCAAGCAGCCGCCTGGAGCCCCGGAGGATAGGAGCCCAACAAGCCAAGTATTTCTACGAGGCCTCGGGCAGCCTCGCCCGCGTGCACTACGACATCCGCTACTTCAAGGAGGAGGTCCCCTACGACGAGCACCGCCTCGTCCTGCGCGACCTGATCCGCTCCTACCTCGGCGTCCTCGACGCCCACGGTGCCGAGACGTGGCTGGCCCACGGCACCCTCCTCGGCTGGTGGTGGAACGGCCAGGTCATGCCCTGGGACTACGACCTCGACGTCCAGGTCTCCAACGACACCCTCCAGTGGCTCGGCGACAGCATGAACCGCACCGAGCACGCCTTCGAGGGCACCACCTACGTCGACGGCTGGGAGAGGCCCGCCACCAAGACCTTCCTGCTCGACGTCAACCCCCACCACTCGGACCTCACGCGGGGGGACGGCGCCAACGTCATCGACGCCCGCTGGATCGACATGCAGACGGGGCTCTTCATCGACATCACGGGCGTCCGCGAGCGCGAGGCGTCCCGCCCGGGCGTCTGGAGCTGCAAGAACTACCACCGCTACGAGGCGCGCCAGCTCTGGCCCCTGCGGCCCACGAAATTCGAGGGCGTCCCGGCCCTCGTCCCCTACAGCTACCAGGACATCCTCACCGACGAGTACGGCCACAAGAGCATCGTCGCCGAGGAGTGGGAGCAGTAAGTGTGACCCTCGCTAGAACCTATTCAGAGTCTTTTACTGACACGAAAACCTTTGTAGTCATCGCTGGGATTCCATCACCAAACAATGGAGACTCATGTCCCAGGACGAGGAGAATCAACGCAAAGAAGAAGCCAAGTTGTTGAAAGCGCAGGACCTAGCGCTACAGGAAGAAGAAGAAGAGCAAGAGCAGGTATCTTGATCCGCTGCCCTGCAGAGAAAAAACTTGAATCAGGGGTTTTTGTCGCCTCGAGACTCGTCACGTCACTCGATCTCAGGCACCAACAACTTCACAAAAAACTTTAACGGCCGACCATCGATTTTAGAATTTTTTTCCTTTTCTGTTTTTCTTTTCTCCTCATGTCCCCTCAGGTGGACTTGTACAACCGGTTCGAAACAAAAAAGCTCATAGCCCGGAGTTGGGAGAGGTTTGCATTTGAAGGCGTTCGATGGCGGCTAGAAGGGTCTTTATGACTCATACAATTGCATTGCATTGTTGGATTTCTCAGGAGTCCATTCTATATTCCATTCCATTTCTTTTTCTGATTCTGTGATGAGAATCTGCTAGCATCTTGTTTCCCCCCCAAAGTGACGTTGGAGACCTCATATACCCTTGTCGGAATGCTGGCATATGGAACTTGACATGTATGAAACAAGCATATACCGGTAGTTATTGTGATACTATAAATAACATGACATAGAATCGTCCATCCAGACAGCTGTGTTGGAGTGAATCAATTATCTTGATAATCTGCCCATGTTGACATATCCATCATCCGTTTGTCGCTGTACCACCCACCGACCTTGCTATCGATACCAAGATCTATTAAAGGTGCCATGCTTGGCCGCCCGTGTGCGCACTGGAATGGAAATGCGCACCGAGAAAGCCTCTTGACAAGTGCTGTACACTCTCCTTGGGACAATACATCATTAAACATGATGGCGCTACGGCACGACCTAGAGTGGAGGAGCTCGAGAATGCCTCTGGGGCAACCGTGAAAGTTGCTGATCGGATTTCTCCCCGTGCTTGATCGAGAGAACGTTGGGAGGGCTGACTGTCCACGCTCAACCCGATCCCAGCTTTCCTTTCGCAACAAATCAATGATGAGACGAGGCTCTGAACGACAGCGCGCTATTATGCTGGGCGGGAGCGAAGTAACAGCCATAAAGGATGAATCTTCCCGGACCTGAACACCATCAACTTTCCTTGCGCCGGCATTTGGCTCCATGTCTATGTTGATGCCCCACGCCGAGAAATAGGCAACATTCTGTGTCAGCATCTGGCCTTCCTCCTTTGATATTTCAAATAGCAACGGAGTGTCCAGCATCTCAGTTCTTGCCTCGAGAACATCGCAAGTGTCGCTTGAAGGGACAAAGAAATCAGCCATTAGGCTTTCCAATTGACACCGCTCATCCACCGCGTGCTGGTCCAGCACGACCAGGGCCGAGGAGCCCAGCTTGCGGCTTTCGCCACTGGCGTTTTCAAGAGATAGCTTGACGAGAATAAACTTCCCATCAACTTGTGAGATAATCTCAGCTTCTTGAAGGGCCAGCTTTGAAACTCGCCCCGCGAGGCTAATAGATGATGACTCGAGCATGATCTCGTCTGCTCGACCAGCCCTAGAAAAGTGTTTTGAAAGGACACCGTCTTCTCGGACTTGAATCGGGTCATCATTATATGATCGTGGAATGAACGTCGGGGCGCTCTCAAACACCGGGTTTTCCCACGACTCCAGCACACCTTTCAACCACTGGCTCGATTTGTCCTTGCTGTTCTCGGCAGAAGCGTTCCCAGGCGTTTCAAGTTCAGATTGGAGCGAGGAATAAGCTGAGCGGCCGTCTGCAGGTACATCCTTAAAGTAGCTGCTCTCCACGCCGTCCCCGCTGCCAGGGGCTGTCTCTGGTTCGTCAAAAGGTTTGCGCAGTAATCGACCGCCTGAGGAGATCAGTGGTGTTACTTGATTGCTGCTGGAGATTTTAGGCTCAGGTGTGTCTGCTTGGTACTCCTTCACGCCATCTTTCGTTGCATGGCCAACCTTGATGCGGTGCCATCCATCAAATGGGCTACTGCGTCCAATATTGGATGCGCCTCCTTGAGAAGCCGAGCGTACGCTCCCCCCAGCTGTTGATTGCTTCCGCCCCCGTATACTTAGTTGCGGTGCCCCTGAAATTTTCTTGGTTGAATTCGCCGAGTCTTTGCCTGCTATCTTGATCTTTCTTGGGCGATAATTATGCTTTTTAAGAAAGCCGTAGCTGACCGCCTTGACAAGGTCAAGGATAGACTTTAGATCTCGATGTTTGTTGTCAAATAGAGCATCAACATCCGGCAACTCTCCATACGACGCGCTCCGAAGCTGGAAGAAGAACATAGGCCAACGTTCTATGCTTTTTCTGCTATTCGACTGGGTAACTGCAGATGCAGGGTCCCTTGGATCCAGGTTCTCTGTCATTACAACACCAAAATCCGAGTTTTTGAAGACCTTGTTGACTTCCTCATACATAATGTTTGCATCCTCTGTGTTATCCACAGGTTCGATACCCAGGCTGATGAACTGGCAACGACGTGTTGCAGCAGGCCGAGTGGAAATGCAACCGTTGAGTGTCATAGACCCAGCAGAGCCCGAGATGGGAATCCAGTCGCCATCTCTTGAATCAGGAAGAAATGCTTGGGAAATAATCCTAGACGCTCTAATGGAGATGTCGGACGCATCTGTAGATCTCAACCGCAGCTCCTTCTGTACTGTGAGGTCTTTCAGGGACAGGGAAATGCCGGCCGGGTACGAAATAAGGATGGCGACGATATCGTGGACAAGCTGCGACCAGTGTTTGTCCACATTCTGGCGCTCGGAGAATAGGATGGCTCGATGCTTTACCCTCACTGGCATCGAGCCAAATAAATCACGAACCAATATACGGGTGCCATGATCAAAAGTTTGAATTCTGTGCTCGGGAGGAGCCGGAGTGTGCCTCGTGATTGGCTTAGAGTTGTGAATCATCAACGAATTATGAGACACATGATGTCGATGGCAGGACGACACCAGGAGCAGGGAAACCGTGGCCAGTGAGGCAAGGAAATCACCATGCTTTCCATAGACATGTTCATCTGGTGGAAACCTGGAGGTATCTGGAATACAGGTCAATAAGTCCGCCAAGCACAGTGGATTCAAACAAGACATCAACTTACGATGCGGCTTTGCTAGCCCTCCACTGCTCTCAAACTCCGAAGGAGGTATCCCTGACCCATTGTCCTCGACTGTGCAGTTACCCCTAGTAAAGTCCACAGTAATATTCACTTTGGTGGCGCCGGCATCAAGAGAGTTCTTGAGGAGACCGACGACGACACCGTTCAGGGATGTGATGACGATGGAAGACCTGATTTTGCCGACGACATGGTCCGGGAGCTGCCTGATG
This sequence comes from Clonostachys rosea, assembly GCA_026958235.1. Lineage (NCBI taxonomy): Eukaryota > Fungi > Ascomycota > Sordariomycetes > Hypocreales > Bionectriaceae > Clonostachys > Clonostachys rosea. The sequence continues at coordinate 2,388,963 of CP110207.1, forward strand.
GACATGGCCAGCTGAAGATCATGATGATGATGAGCTGGTTGGTGGCACGGCTAAAGGGGGGCTGGGCGGTCGGGAAAAGGGCTGCCGAACGTGGGACTGAAGCGCAGCAATGACGTCCCGTCGTCCGCGGATGCAGCCTTCTGGGGTCCAGCAGGTCTTGGCGCTGAGCTTCTTTTCGTATGGAGACTCTCGCTAACAGCAGTCATGGCCAATGCAGCTCATGTAATAAGGTAGCAGGCGGACAAGGTCCTTCCCCTCACTCAGATCGGCATCAAACAACAAGACTCTGGTGGACGCCGATTAAGTTTCATGCTCCTTCCCATTTTCTTCAAAGTGCCAGTCTCAGACATCACGTGAGACAACGCTGCTCTCTGACTGGGCGGCAGGCATATGCTGGAACGAACCTGCTGTAGGCCGCCCGGGTACCTAAGGTATGTATCAGGTACGGTTCAGTGGGCGAGCGCCGCCGACCTGCGCTGTGGAGCCGATCTGCCAGGGCCCATCAGTCCCATCTCGGACCACCAGCGGCACCTGTCAGGCCTTATTGGGCGCCTACAAGCTTGCCTGGTGGCACAGCTTCAGGTCCCATGAATGGATGACTGATTCTGAGCCGATCCACCCCCATGAAGGAAGGATGCCCACCCTGCCTGCTCCGCCGCCCTCAATTAACAACCTGACTCTACCCGAATCCGTCCAACATCATTCTGCTGTTCTCCTGACGTCCCGTCATCTCCTTTCTGTAGACTTCTTTCCTTACCATCTCGGCTTCTCATTTCACTGTCGCTATAGTCTTCCCTATCCGCCCTCACCAACCATCCGGATTGCGCCCCTCCGACCACCCTCGATCGTAACCAGACACAAGTTGCAGACACCAGCTGCAATATCACACGTCCCACCCCGCCCATTCCCAACCTTACTCATGGCGACGACTGATACTCTCCCTGCTCCTCAAGGTGCGTCGTGTCCTTTGAGGCGACCTGCTGGTCGCCTCCGGGCCTCTGTGGTGGGCGGCCTTCCATCGCCAACCCACCGCCCACTACACCGGGAGCCATTCGCGCGCATTGGGTGATGTGAACTGACAAATAGCAGAGCGCCAGGCTCACCGCCGAAGGCCCTTCTCGAACTGGGTGAAGAAGCTAGCCAATTTCAAATCCTCATCGGATGGGGACCGCCCGCGCCGCAATGGCAAGAAGAAGCACGGCACCAAGCTCAACAACCCTTATCCCGAGTCCGGCAGGGTTGGCGTCGAACATACGGCCGAAGGGAGTGCCGCGTCCCTCTCGACCCCTCAGACTGGAAGTCACATCACTCTGGAACAGACAAACGACAGCGCCTATCATACCGAACGGAGAACGGTCGGCGGCAGGAGTGTCGCGGGGACTGTGTCCACCGAACACGAGGGCTCTACAACTGCGCCCAGTCATGGGGCAAGCTCCGTGGCAGGCACCAGCCGGACTGTTGGAGGAGGAGTAGACTCTCGAAGAGGCGGTGACAGCACCTTTTCCAGCCCGGCTCCCTCTGTGAGATCCTTGACGACCACGTTGACAACCATTCAATCTACTTTGGTGCCCAACGGAGCTCATCACGGGACGGACGCCTTGGCCAACAACGTACAATCGGTTCAGTTCAGCCAACCATTCCCAACCAACTCGCCCGCATCCGCAATCCCGGCCCACCTCGCACCAACCGGCATGCCCAACACATACACGGCAGCAACTGCCAACGGGCTGCTGACCGACAATGCATCCATCCTGACTCTCGCGTCATCTAGCAAGAGGCGCCGTCGTCGATCGATGGATACCGATGCGTCTGTCCGAGCCCTTGCACCGTCTTCAGTCTGGGGAGGTAGTCGGGAGAGCCTGCCACTAAGCGTTCTCAGTGCCAACATCGAGTCTGGAACCACCCCAGGCCTGCAAGCGAGCGGCTCGCGCTTGGGTGCTGAGCGCAGCAGCATCTACTCTGCCGTAGCTGGCGATAGGAACAGCTTCTACGCAAAGCAAGGCGATGCAGCCAGTGTCAGAAGCGCTCGCCCAAGCCATGTTCGAACCGACAGTGTCACTACGCCAGGAGGTACTACCTCGTTGAACAGCCCCCTGGTCAGCCAGCTCCCCAACGAGAAGTTTGACGAGAACGAGAAGGAGGAGGTCGACGGACCTTCCCCCAAGGAAAACAAAGCTACGACGCCTTAACTGGGCCGGCATAAGCCCACTGTATGCATGCGCGTTTCGTTTGTTTCAGTCAATCAATGTATGGAAATTTTGGAGCGCCCGAAGGTGGGCAATTGGTACTTTTTTTTTTTATATGAAGCAGCGGACGCTGGCCGTTTTGCTCAGGGACCACGATAATGGGTTGGGAGGGAGGAAGCTGCTTCTCGGCTATCAGGTGCATGATACCCTCGTTTACTTTTTTCCTTGGCGTACATGTCAGTCTATGAGCGAGGCAGGCATGAATTTATTGTTTATTAAGGATTCTTTTGGTCTAGACACAGTTTTATAAACAGTAATAAAAGGATCATTTGTTGTCTCTGGATGATGGTACCTGATATCTGAGTGATCGAGCTGAGAACAAACTGATCCTTTTCGGCTTGAGTTCCATAATATATATATACAATAACCACATGACTTACCCAGAAGATTCTATCTCAATTCGTTGTTGAAGGTGATGGAGTTGTGGTGCTACAGGGGTGGTGAATATCTGCAGGTCCAGGCCGCCACACGCAATTGGCTAGGCGGCCATTTGCCCCATCGGCTACAGGTACGGAGCTGAGCTGCCACCGAACTGGACCATCGTCATCGCCCGCCTCCAGCTCCGTGCCTTGACAGCAACACATATCCGTCCACTACAGAATGCAGCAGCATGGCAATATCGGTATGCACGATCCTGATGTTTCCGACCTAGTTTCCTCGAGAGGCCGTAACTAACAGTGCCCCGGATAACAGTGGAAGTCATTTGACTTCTTCGAAGTCGCCCAAGTCACTCCCTACGACGATGCGAAAGAGGTCTTTGAGAGCGGCGATGTCTCGAGCGTCTGCACGGGCTCCGACAGCCTGTTCCTCGGATCGCGGGACGGAACGATTAGCATCATCAGCAAGGCCTGGAAGGTCGTGCGGAGCTTCCAGGCGCACGATGCCGAGATCAAGCATATGCGCCAGGTCGAGGGCACTAGCTTGCTCGTCAGCGTCTCGGTGAGCACGAGGAGCCCTGGCTCTCACACCCGCGCTGTACACATATATCGATCTTCCAAAGTGACTGACATTTGCTTGTGTAGGAGGACCTGATCAACGACCCCGTGCTCAAGGTCTGGGCGCTCGACAAGCTTGTGAAGAAGACGAACATGCCGACGTGCCTGAGCACCGTACACATCAGCAATGCGAGACGGCGATTTCCTGTATGCCGCATACACTGAGCCTGCATCGCAGTTTGGGATTGTACTAACTCGAAAGCTAGATCTCGGCGTTCACGGCTACGGCGGACCTTACGCAGATTGCTGTCGGGTTCGCAAACGGTGCGGTGACTGTGATCCGCGGTGACCTCGTCCGCGACCTGGGGAGCAAGCAGCGCATCGTTTATGAGTCGGAAGAACCCGTCACCAATGTCCAACTCCTCGCCGACGAAAAGCTCTCAACCCTGTTCGTTTCGACGACGTCGAGAATCATCAAGCTCGGACTCTCCAGTCGGGGCCACGGCCTCCCACCCAAGACCGTGGAGGATGTGGGGTGCGCATGGGAATGCATGACGCTCGACGAGAGGACGGGGGATGTTGTGGTGGCTCGGGACGATGCGATCTACACCTACAATCTGGACGGCCGAGGACCTCCAAAGGCGTACGAGGCACCAAAGAAGTTTGTCACGACTTTCCAGGAGTATATCGCGCTATCCTGCCCCCCATCAAGCATCAATGGACGAGATCCGGATAGCATGAGGCGGCGGTTTGGTGGTGGGGCGACCGATGCGCTGTTCAATGCTTCAACCTTTGTTTTGTTGGAGACGGACCTACGTATCATTGCTCACACGGAGACCCTGATCTCTCCTGCTCGGTTTGCCTTTCAGGTGTGGGGGGATTTGTACTCGTTGAGTGAGGACGGAAAGGTGAAGATACCTCAAGGAGGGCTCGTGTAGGTTTCACTGGCTGACACTAGGCAGATCTACCGCTATCACGAAAGAACCCTCCAGCAGCGTCTAGAGATGCTTTACCAGCGCAACATGTACCCGTTGGCCATTGAACTTGCACAGAACTCGGGTCTTGATGCGAATCAGCAAAGCTTGATCTACCGCAAGTTTGGTGACCATTTGTACTCGAAAGCTGACTTTGATGGTGCCATGGTCCAGTATATCCGAGCCATTGACACAACGGAGCCATCACAGGTTATTCGAAAGGTAGGCGAGGTCCTTGAATGCTTGACAACGGAGCGTACACTTACAGAGAGAATAGTTTCTCGACAGTCAACGGATACAAAACCTCATTCAATATCTAGAGCAATTGCACGAGCACAGAAAAGCTACGGCTGACCACACCACCCTCCTACTCAACTGCTATGCCAAGCTGAAGGATATCGACAAGCTTGAGAAGTTTATCAAATCTCCTGGGGACCTCAAATTCGATCTAGACACAGCTATTGCCATGTGTCGCCAAGGCGGATACTACGAGCAGGCAGCATACCTCGCTAGAAGACATGGTGAGACGGATCTTGTCGTGGACATTTTAATCGAGGACGCCAAAAGCTACCCAGAGGCGCTTGATTTCATCTGGCACCAAGATCCCGAAGTGGTAAGTTAAACGCAGCAGTGTCTTGATTACGTAGCTGGCTTGCTGACCATTCCTGCAGGCCTATTCAAGTATGCAAAAGTACGCCAGGGTACTGATTGAAAACTGCCCTGCCGAGGCGACGGAGTTGTTCGTCGAGTATTACACAGGCAAATTCAAGCCTAAGCGGACCATTCTGGTCAAGCCAGAGGACGGCGCTGCTCCGGTGGCTGGGGGCTTTGCCCAAGGAGCCGCATCTGCGGTGCAGAATCTATCGAACCTGCTGCCTCTGCCTTACATGAACGCCTCATCTGTACAAGGCACAGGAGCCGCCGCCAACGCTGTCAGTGAAGGTGCCGTCGTTGTAGAGGATGACAGCGTGCCTGCTCCGAAATACACGCCCCCACCGCCGAGGACGGCATTCTCCTCATTCATTGACCACCCGGATGAGTTCATCACTTTCCTGGAGGCATGTCTCGATGAGGAGGGCGTGAAGACATCCGATCGCACCGACCTGTACACGACCTTATTCGAGATGTATCTCTACAAATCCAGCCAGATGAAGGGGCAGCATTACAAGGAAGAGTGGGAAAACAAGGCAAAGGGGCTGATCGAGGGCGAGCATGTCCCCATGGAAAGCTCCAACGTTCTTCTACTCTCTCACCTGTCAAATTTCCGAGACGGTACCGTACTAGTCAAGGAGCAGGCCGGTCTTGTGTTTGACATTTTCCGGTCGTACACGTCGGCAAAGGACACGCGAGGTGCCATGAAGGCCCTGAAGAAGTATGGCCCCGAGGAACCTCAGCTGTACCCCGCTGCACTGGCTTACCTCACCTCGGACCCTCGCGTGCTGGAGGAGGCGGGGAAGGAAGAGCTGGACAATATCCTCACAAGGATAGACAAGGACGGGTTGATGGCGCCTCTTCAGGTTATCCAGACACTCGTTGGGCAGTCCTCTGGAGGCGGAGTCGCCACGATGGGCATGATCAAGCCGTATCTCGAGGGGACCATCACGCGCGAGCGCAAGGAGATTGCCGCGAACCGTCAACGCATCAAGGGCCTGCGCACCGACACCCAGAAACGCCGGACGGAGCTGCAGGACCTGGGGTCGAAGCCAGCCGTCTTCCAGGCGACGAGGTGCTCCGACTGTGGGCAAGGTCTGGATCTGCCGGCCGTGCATTTCCTCTGCAAGCACAGCTTCCACCAGCGGTGCCTGCGGAATGTTGAGGACCGGGAGCCCGAATGCCCCAAGTGCGCCGGTGAGAACGATGTCATCCGCAAGATGAGGGAGGGCCAGCGGGCCAGGGCAGAGAGGCACGAGCTGTTCAAGAGTGATCTTGACAACAGCGAGGACCGGTTCGCGACCGTAGCGGAGTGGTTCTCGCGGGGCGTCATGGATGCGGGACAGGCGAAGGAGTAGGTACATAATGGCGGTTGCGAGCGCATCGAGTAGTCCATTTCCCACTTCCACTTACATGGCGTTTTCGATTTTCGGGCTGTTGGCGAGTAAAGTAGATAAGCGATCGCGGCGAGCCGATGTGATTCAGGCTGCGTAGAGCATGGTGGAGCAAGCAAATAGTAGCTGAGAGTATTTCTGTTTATTAAGACAAATCGACCCCACGTCATATATCACCACCTACAATCTATAAGCTCATCCCCTGAGATTGAAGTTATACTCAACCCAGAACCAGCATATCCCGAGTTTTAAATCAAGTATTCTTCTTCTCCTCTCACGGCGAATGGCCTCCCCATCAGGCCCCGGACAACCCACCATGGCCGCAAGGAACAAGCATCTCCTCGCCTTCTTCTCCCGCTCCCTCAACAACTTCCAATCCTCCAGCTCCCCCTTCCAGATTCTCTACACCCTCCTCCCCCATGAAGCCCAGCAGCAGCTCGACAACCCCGGGCCTCTGCCGCCGTCCCAGCCCGTCCCCCACCTCACCATCCTAGACTCGAGCTTCAACCCGCCCACAGCCGCCCACCGGGACATGGCCCTCTCAGCCACTACTAGCAACCCGTCCTCCTCGCCCTCCCGGATCCTCCTCCTCCTGGCCGTCCAGAACGCAGACAAGGCGCCCCGCCCCGCCCCATTCGAGCTGCGGCTCTGCATGATGGAGGCGCTGGCGCGCGAGATCCTCCTCCACCACGATGGCACAGGTGTAGGTGGCTCCGTCGCCGCCGTCGACGTGGGCGTCACCACCCGGCCGTACTTCCACGACAAGGCGCGCGCGGTGAGGGAGTCGGGCTTCTACGCTGGACTTGGGGACATGACGTTCCTGGCTGGGTTCGACACGTTGATACGGGTGCTGAATCCGAGGTACTACGGTGGTGAGGAGGGCATGGCGGAGGCGCTGGATCCGTTCTTCGGGATGTCTAAGCTGAGAGTCACGATGAGGCCGGGCGGTGATTGGGGTGGGGTTGAGGAGCAAGAGGGATATCTGTCAGGGCTACAGGGTCGTGGTTTTCGGACCGAGTGGTCGGGGAGGATAGAGATGGTCGAGGGGTCTGGTGGGAGTGTGGGAGTGAGCAGCTCGAGGGTGAGAGAGCTGGTGAGCCAAGGGAAGACGCATGATCTGGCGAGTCTGGTCGGTCGGGATGTTGAGCAGTTTATTAGAACGGAAGAGCTATATAAAGAGGAATAATTCTATGATGAAGCACTATTCTAAAACGATGATATGCCAATTCAATCACAACCAGATCGAATACGTGAATCTGCAACTTGCTTGGACTTGAAGAAGCGTTTTGTTGCTCAGGTCCCGGGTAAGGCTTCTCTAGATGAACCAGTTGTCAGCATCGAAGCGAACCACCGTTCTCCCAGGCACCCAAGACCAGCCAAGACTTTCTCCCGGCCATGGTGGGCCCAACGGAGATGAGGAAGCCGAGAATACGAACTAATTTTCTTTTTTCCACCAGGCAACAGACGCTTCCTCCAGGCGAAAACCTAGCACGACCGTCTCGCGAAACAGCCTCGAGATATCTTCTCCAATCATCCAAGACAACGCCCCACTAATCCAATATGCCGTGCACCAGCCACCAGCTCCGCTCCCCATTTCCAAGCCAATCACAGCCCTGTCCTACCACGCACGGTCCAGGCAGAAAAAAAAATCACCGAAACATTCTGCCACTCAAAAACTTTTAGGCGGTGTGAGAAGGTGATCTGAGGGACCCACACCCTTCTATAAAGCGCAGCCTTCCCTCGCAGCTTTGGACTTTTTTTCCTTTCTTCTTCACGTCGACAATACTTCAGTATGTCTCCCCATACCTGCTCACAACCACCAAAGCCTGAACATCTCGCTAACAATCTTTGCAGGAGAATCATTTCTATAGTATTCGACCCTCTCTTGGTTTCCTACCGAAGCCACAGAATCCACCCTGGTTGATGAATGTATATCCTCGACACCCTAGAGTGAACACACTTTGGTCCTCTCGCTCTGTCCGCAAGGATGGCGGTACTGCCTTCTGGGCGGTGCTGTATAGAGATGGTAACGGAGCCTCCGGGTTTCAATTTGATGATCTCGACCCTTTTCGCGGTCTGCCTTAGGGCGCGCGGTCTGGGTGGGTGTTGATGGACGTCTGACAGGCGCTTTTCCTTTTCTTTTCATTGCTGGTCGGGGCTTGCCCTGGAAGTGAAGAAGAGTCAATAGAACGAGGAGTAGATTTATCTGAGGCATTGCTGCCATTGAATGGTTTCACTGGCTCAACGGCACGCTCCCCTCACAGCCTAAGGTTAAAAGACGAAAGTCGTCTCGTGTTGTCTACATTTTTGATTCTGACGTACAATCATTATCTAGTCACCCATCACTCGATTCCCTTCACCAACCTGGCATAATGCGCTCGCACCGTACCCATGCCACACGTCGCGCTGACCAGAGGCACCGCCAGCCCTTCCTCCTCTGCAATGCCATACTTCTTCCTCCAGAATAGGTCTACGTCCTCGGCATAGTTCTTCTCCCAAGCTCCCCACGCGTTCTCGCCAAACACCTGATAAAACCTCTTTGGCGGTGGTCTCTCGCGACGGCCATCCGTGAGCCCTGCCCGCAGGTTCCCGTAGATGAAATCCATCTCCTGCGACCCGATAATCCCGGACCGCTCGAGCAGCGCCAGCTTCTTCGCCGCCCTGACGATGACCTGCTTCTGACGATTCTTCCGCGGCACCTGGCCGTACCCTCGATCTTTCTCACCGTGAATAGGAAATACCTGGTCCCGGAACGGCTCTTGCCATTCCCAGCTCAGCGAGTCGACAAAGAGGTCATACCACGATGTCTGCCCCCCATTACCGGTAAAGAGACTCCGCCCCTGCTCCGCCTTTGGGATGTAGTGTAGCGCCAGCCGCAGGTACAAGGCAGGACACGGCGCAGATATCGCCAGGCGGAGCGTCGACACCGGCTCGCCATCCGCCATGCCCTTGCGCCTATCGTCGAGGTGCGAGCAGTGACACTCGACATTTGTGTAGAACGGGTGGAACCTCCTGGCGCAACCCGCGTTGCTGCACTTGGGATACGGCACGGTGGGCGGGAAGCGGGCCCCGTGCTTAAGGAGGCTCACCATGACGGCCATGCACGTGTCCTGCGCCTGCCAGCTGTACTCGAGGATGTAGCTGAGCTGCGTCATGGGCGTGTGCGCCGAGTTGCCCACCGTCTTCATCCACTCGCTGATCCTCACCTCCTCCTCGATCGGGCCCGTCCTGAAGTTGCTGAGCAGGCACCTGTTGCACGCCACCTGGTCCGGGTTGGCGCCCTGCGCCATAAGCCACTCGACGATCCTGACGGCGGCCGCGGGCGTCAGGCGGTCTTCGGGGTCGGTCCTGTTCCAGTTGCGCACCTGGGTGATGAGGTCGCCGATCAGGGTGTGCTGGGGCCGTAGCCGCAGGTGCATCGGCAGGCCCTCGACCTCGACGGCCGGGAGGTGCGGCAGCGACTCCTCGGTGCCGTCCCAGACGAGGGGCAGCGGGCCCATGGGGAAGTAGGGCGTGGGGCAGGCGTACCTGATCTTGCCGACCCCGGGGAGCTCGAAGCAAGTGAGGTGCTTAAGCTCATTTGCGCGGTGCCAGTGGATCTCGGTGATGTTGAAGAAGGAGGAGCGGACACGGGCCCAGGCTCGCGAGGCGTCCCATCGCTTGATGGCGTGGGGGTACAGCCAGCTCGAGGTGAAGGCAAGGCTGAGGTAGGAGACGTCGTCGTCTAGGTCTGGGTGGTCCAGGATGTCTTGGAGGACCTCGATGGGCAGATTGGCTAGGAGACTCGTCTTTGCCTCCAGGGCAGACTGAGCGTTCTGATTCGGGAGGGAGTTCATGCCGGCTGATTTTTGTACAGCTTATTATATTTCCATCGGCTGTTGATGAAATGAGAAAGATGGCGAATTGTTTGTTGTAGCTGCACTTGCCAGAAGGAGCCTTTGAAGAGCGAGAATGCTGTGAAGAGAGGGAAGGAGCTCCGGAGAGAGGCAGAAGCCATGGCCTTTAAGCAAGTTTGGCTCAATGCCTCGAGACTCTCTCGTTGACGCCGAGGCAGCAACTACAACAGCCTTCAACAATAGGAGTGGGTCAAACATGTTGAACCAACAGATGGTAGCATCAATGGATTTTCAGTGTGATGGACAAGGCTGGCCGGCGGCTAAGAGCCATGCAAGGGGTGGGCAACGACCAACAGCCCATTGTCATCACATGATGCTACTGAAATAGAAGGTTCAGACCATCTCAATCAAGCCTTGAATCACTGCTAAGCGCCAATCTGCACTGCCGGGACCAACATGCATTAAAGTTACCAGCGCAATTGACTCAGTCAAGAAATCATCACTATTCTTAGCATTATGCACCCTATGTAGTAGCAAGCAATTTATTTTGAGGTAGATACCGTGTATTAATTTACCGAAACGGAAGCCCGAGAGATAATAAGAAAGGACAATGAGCTCATCTAGGACGTAGTGTATAGCCGAGGCAACCCATGCGAACAGGAACAATATACAGCCACAACTCCAGTAATGGATAATGCTAGGAGACACAGGCACACACATAGGAGACCAGCGATAATCACTCCTGGCTAACTGTACCTTTGTTGGGGAACGGCCGAGAAAGCCGGCTCTCTCAAGGTTAGGAAACAGTATTTGGAGGGAAAAGAGAGCGCAAGGATCCGGGAACCGATCCTGCCATGCAAGTAAAAAACAATCAACCCACCACCGTGCATTTATTTCCACATTAAAACGCCATCCCCGAGGTCGACCTCCCAATGGTCTTGAAATTTCGATACTGGCCATCGGCTCCCATAATGTCGAATCTTTGTGCTCCCATCGCATCGG